>VONZ01000113.1:210000-1485467 GCA_012976165.1 Labeo catla
TTTTTCTCCATATAATGGACTTCATTGGTGCCCTGATTTTGAACTTCCAAAATGTAGTTTAAATGCAGCTTCAAAGGGCTCTAAATGATCCCAGCCAAGGAAGAAGGGTCTTATCTAGCGAAACGGTCTGTCATTTTTTTTTGGAAAATAAAAATGTGTATACTTTTTAAGCACAAAAGCTCATGTAGCACAGGCTCTGGGATGCACATTCACGACACTACATACTACTGAATCACGTCGAAAGGTCATGCAGAATGTAGGCGAAACTACAGATCCAGTGTTTACAAAGCGAACGCACAAAGACTAAGAAAGTGCAAGTAAGTCAAACGCTGTTTACAAACAAAAAAGTACAACCGTGTCGGACAATTCTGAAGTTGTAGGAGAAAATAAGATGGAGTTTTTCGCCATTCTCTACCTTTTGAGCTGGAGTACACAGACGATGAACTTTGTGACATGAACAGACGTGATTGACAGAACAGACCATCCCATTAAAATGGGAAAAACGGAATCCAGAAAAATTAAAACGCAATTTACTACTAACTGGCTTATCATCCTCAAAAGCATTCTTTGCATGCATCATTGTAATACCTTATAAACATGACTCAGATAAAAAAAAGCCCTGCATGCCCTTACTCCCAGAAACTGCATCAAGACAGCCAGTAAGATTACAGCTTGCCAGGTCAAGAAAGTGCAAACACTCTGAGGTCCTGTGTCATCTGAGGATAAGACTATACAGGCAATAAGTTAAATCAGTGGTTTTCAATGTAAACGCTAGCTGTAAACTAGATTAATTGGCCTCTTAGCAACAGTCTCACATGCTTCAGAGCATAAGATGAAAGCAGGCATTTTGCTTTGAACTGTCCTAGACATGCAAGCAGCAAGAGAGGAAGTCCAATTTTCCTCTAGAGACAGACGAGTG
Source organism: Labeo catla (assembly GCA_012976165.1). Taxonomy (NCBI): domain Eukaryota; kingdom Metazoa; phylum Chordata; class Actinopteri; order Cypriniformes; family Cyprinidae; genus Labeo; species Labeo catla. The sequence goes on from VONZ01000113.1 coordinate 210,920, forward strand.
AGGCATCTCTCAACTACAAAAGCTAGTCCCAGTCTCCGTTTCCAGGGTTCAGTCACCTCCTTTTAAAACTAGTTTGCAAGTAACAGAGTCTTAAAAATCTCCCACAGGCACAGAGTGCTTGAAGATTCATATTATCCCACCTATTAAGTGGCTGGATGAGCTGGGTGACGTAAACTGAGAAGTAAGCTGCTTTTGCATCAATTATTTGGAAGGTAAAATTGGAAGGAGGGAGATGGGAGGAAGAATGGGGCGGGATACTCAGATGAATCGATAAATATCACTTGTGTCCTTGGCGAATGACCAAAAAGAGCAACATGATACAGAAGAAGAGACACTAGTGCAAACCCTCTACGGTCATTGAACCGAAGCTTTATCTACAACTCAAGTGCATACACCTCAGAAGGAAAAATTCAATCATTTTGAAATGCAAAAATGTAAGGCTATTCTTTAAACTGTAACCTTGTTGCCATTATTTGACTGGGATACAAGCACAATCACCACCGCTGATGTTTCTGGGACACAGGAAATTCCAGTAAACGATGCACCTTTGTGAAAACAAGCGTTTACCTGGCACCAGCAGTACCACAATGCATCTCATAATTGAGTGGGTCTGAGAAACTGCTAAACCTAAAATGAATAATAGATCAGTTTTAGCTCTTCTGCTGAAAACAGCTAATCTGGGAACATTTTTTCTGAGACAATTAGTTTATATAACTACATATTTGTTAAACATTTCCTCCACATAATACCATATTAATGGTTACTTAAGTCAGAAACAATGAGGAAACCTTTAAAGGGATAGTTCATCCAAAAATGAAAATTCTGTCATTAATTACTCACCCTCATGTTGTTCCAAACCCGTAAGACTTTCGTTTATCTTCAGAACACAAATTAAGATATTTCTGTTTAAATCCGAGAGCTTTCTGACTTTGTGTAGACAGCAACGCAGTTGATACATTCAAGGCCCAGAAAGGTAGTAAGGACATTGTTAAAATAGTCCACGTGACAGCAGTGGTGCTTTTGTGAACACGTGTCAAACACTGACAGAGAAGAGAAGAAACTGTTGAATAAAGTTGTTATTTTTGTTTTCTTTGCACACAAAAAGTATTCTCGTAGCTTCATAACATTAAAGGGGTCATCGGATGTCCATTTTCCACAAGTTGATATGATTCTTTAGGGTCTTAATGAAAAGTCTCTAATATACTTTGATTAAAAATTCTCAATGGTTTTGTAAAACAACACCCTTTTTACCTTGCCAAAATCAGCTCTGCAAAAATCATCTCATTCTAAGGGGTTGTTCCTTTAAATGCAAATGAGCTCTGCTCACCCCGCCCCTCTCTTCTCTCTGTGGAAAGACGGTCTTGTTTACATTAGCCGCATTTAGCTGCTAAACTTCCTAACTACCACGTTATAAAGAAAGGCGATCGCAAAGATTCATAAAAAAACGCTTATACTCACTTCTGCTGTAAGTGAAGCTGGATCATGAATGATTCGCACGAACATAGACGGATATATGTAGAACGGGAGGCGAATTCCATTCACAAACAAATGTAATCCACTGCATCTTCAGCGGCTCAGATGTCGGGAATAAATAACGACCACTATGTTCATTATTACATCCAGCAGCACAACACCTCAATCGCTCAATCGGAGATATTCTTGTCTAACTTACATCCCTGCTCTGGCATCAAAACATGGAAAGTTACTGGACTGTGACAGCTGGTCTAAGGTAAGAGCTCATGTCAATCAACTATTGTGGGAGTGGCCTCTGTCGGTGTGACGCCACACCAACAGGCATCTGAGAACGGCTCGATTTGAAAAAGGGGATATTATTTTTACAGATTAATTAAAAACCACTGCATGGATTTTTATCATTATAGGGTAGATTTGTACATACACTGCCAACACACATTAATGTTCAAACAACATGAAAAAGTCAACTTAGCATGCGATGACCCCTTTAAGGTTGAACCGCTTGAACGTGTCAGTTGCGTTGCTGTCAGAAAGCTTTCAAATTTCATCAAAAATATCTTCATTTGTGAACTATCCCTTTAAGCCCTCAGTTTTCTCACTGCCATATTCATTTGGCTACACTGACAGTTTTCACAAAATCTTGTTTTTAACAAAGCAGCTTCAAAATTCAAAAGTTATTTTAACCACAGACATCAGAAACCCACTATTTCAAAAACCCAGGCAAAATCTGCAAGCGAACCAACCCATAGAAAATTCGCTTTTTAATTGTTTTTAGTACAAATTGATGTGATAACTGAACATTTTACACAGTGCAACAGTTGGGATCCAGAAGTACAAATCCATTCATTTTAGGGAATTTGATTTTGAAAAATAGCTTAAAAACTGTTAAAGGCAGTCCTACTGTGAGCTACAAGGCTGGTGTTTGCTTTTGTTGAAGTCATTAGCCTGCATTATTTCAAATCATTTTTTAAAATAATAATGCTCAATGACAAAATTCCAAGTGAAAACCTACATTACACGTGATGCACTGTGAATTATGCAGACTTAATACACGTACTACGTAACGAATACACCATTCACAATGTTTAACAAGAATTTTTCCCCACTTTTTTTGTTTCAAATCAAAGTTTGTATTCATGCGATTCCACTCATACACTTAAAAAAATACTGGGTTAAATACAACCCAGCGTTGGGTGAAATACTGGCAAACCCAGTGATTGGGTTGTTTTGACCCAGCGGAATTTAAGTCAACTGTTGCCTAAAAATTACTACATGGCTGGCTTAAAATCAGACACATAATTATTAAAGGCATCAGCAATAATCAAAAGGTTAACATTTATTAATGATCAATTTTAAAATTGTTTATTATTTAATTATTATTTATTCAACTTATTAAGAAATGTTCATTTATTGAACACATCACATATTAACATGTTAATTTCCAACCTAATTTGGGTTCATTTTAAGCAAGAAATGCATTCATTTTTAGGCAATAGTTTAGTTAAATGAAGCTACCCAGAAGGTTGGGTTAAACATTTAAAACAACCCAATCGCTGGGTTTGTCCATATTTTACCCAGCGCTGGGTTGTTTTTAACTCAGCATTTTTTTGAGAGGTTTGGCTAGTAACTTTTTTAAAATCCCTATTTGGGAAAAACACCTCCAGAACCAAAAACACTCATGTTTTAACATGAAATACATCAACAAATATATAAAAAGATATAAACATATAAAGATAACTATAGAAAGACATTTAAAGAAAGAACACACTTCTCAGGCGAGATCAAATAAATGAGCTCAAAATAACTTTTATTCTTAATCTACTGTTAAACTTAAGATAGCTGTTCATAAAAAGAACATCAGCGCTAGCTTCATGCATTTTTTTTTTAACTTCCAGTAGTTTAAAGTTTTACAGTAAAACCACATTTTTTTGCGTAAACAATGATCTCCACAGTAAGCCATTACGCAACTTCCTGTGTACCTGTGTCAGGTATGTGAGTTTACCTGCGGTAGCGCGGAGTTGAGCTGTCTCTGAAGCACATCTCTTTCATGAAGCACATCCTGGAGTTTGGTCTGCGACTGGATGAGGGTCTCCTGTGTCTCCCGTAAAGACTCCAGCAGCTTATCTCTCTCATCCAACATATTCACCATCAGCTGTTCAAAATTAGACTCGGCATCCGTGCCGTTCTGAGAGCCTCTCTGGGAACTCACCGAGTCCCCCTCATTTATGGTTGGCATCACTTCACACATCATATTGCTCGGTGTTCTATGAAGTCTAAGTCAAATTAGAAATTGCTTTGATTTTTTTTTATTCAGATTTGAAGTGCACTATTAATATGTAGTGGCATTTAAATGCACATTAAACATGTCCGAGTATTTTAAAATGACAATGCATCCTCTAATTGCACTAATTGCATCCCTGTCTAGATTCTTCACACACCTTGACCTCTCTGATCCATGACTGTCGGCCTTTTCCGCTCTGACATTATCCACCTAGTTTGACTTGGAACTCAATGCATTTCGCTGGACGCTCATCACAGGACTCATGGCACGCATATTCCGATTTCAGCTGATTGAACCTCGGCGCCCTTCGCTTTAACATCCACCAGTTGCCATTAGCCTTTCAGAAAACGGTGAAATTCGCGTCTGCCGCATCCTCCAGATCCCTCTGCCACCATCATCATCATCATCATCATCTCCTTGCACGGCGAGCCGAGCGAAGCGCTCCTCCCTCTACGAGCTCATTCCCGCTTGGAACACAGCGATTCCGCTATCTCCACAAACATTCGCGCATGTTTTAAAATATAACTGCACCGACGCTTTGGTGGACGTCAAGGTTAAACGTCTCCCACGTCGTCGGCGAAAATCATATCCACCCGGCGTGGCTCTATAAAGCTCGTCCAAACAGCGTAAAACCGGAGTTCCTCACATCAGCACCACGCGACTACATGACTGTCATGCACGAGACGCCAGTGAGAGAAATGGTGTCATGCACAGCTCCCTCTGGCGGCAAGTAGGTTCATAGAAACGACGGACCTATCATGAAGTGCCAATGTATTTTTTTAATCAAAACCCCCCAAAAACGAAATTTACATTTTCTCATTATTAGGAAATCTAATTATCTTTTGCAGAAAATCTCATATTTCTATTATTCTTAAATGTTATTCAGCTGTGTTGTATTTTTAGTACTGTTTACTCATTTTAATAATACAAAAAATGGTTATAAAACACATTTAGTCACATTGGCTTTTATGAATATGGAAGTTCTCTGCAGCTAATATTTTCTTGACCAGAGATGATGATAGATACATGCCATTTTAAACAATGAAAAATAAACAGCGAAGAAGAGTCAGAATCTCATATCCTATTATTCTTATGTTTTCCAGCTTTGTTGTATTTTTAAATACTGTTTGCTTATTTTAATAACAAAAAAAAAGTTATAAACACATTTAGCCACATTTGCTTTCATGTATATGGAAGTTGTCTGCAGCTAATATTTTCTTGACCAGAGATGATGGATGGATGGAAGAATGAATGAATGAATGAATGAATGAATAAAGAGTAAAGCTAGAAAACCCAACTCGGGAGTTTTTTTCTCTAAAATTAAAAGAAAATAATCTAAACCTAATGTTTCTTATTCCTTTATGCAAAACGAACAATATTTATTTTTAATCAAATGTGCTTACAAAAGCCTTATGAATAATGAATAATCTTTTAATGCATTTAATGAATCTTATCAGAAATACCTAATCTAAAAGGATTCCATTCAAATTACATGCGACTTTTCTCAAGCTTCGATAGTCTTTTTATTGTTTAAAGAGATTCTCCAGTATATTTATTAGTACTATTTTCGGTACCTCAAGACACTTTAAAAAAAAAGAAAGAAAGAAAGAAAGAAAGAAAGAAAGAAAGAAAGAGCTGAGATTACGTCATGCTTTGTCTTCTTAAACGTAACCATTTTTTCTCTGTAGCCTGAGGTTATGAATATACAGCGTCTGATTGGACGAATCTTCTCACATATGATTTCTGCGTCCAATTAGCGGCCAGTCTGGTGAGTCGTCTGCTCTCTGAGATCTCGCGATGATGTACGCGACCTTGAGCGTCAGTTCCATGATGGCTGAAGATCCTGGGGGAGCTTTCTTTAATTTCACCTTCATTTTTATCGGTTTTTCGTTACCTCTGCTGGAAAGATGGCAGGGCACACAGCCTCGATAAACGGCCATAGACCCCCGCTGTCGTCATGCCCAAGAAAGGGAACCGAAAACGGCTGAAATTTAAGGCCGAGGATGTTTGCTCGGAGTCAGGTAATAGCAGAGCGAGGCGGGCTGATGTTATGATGTGTGTTGCGTGTTATAGCCAAAGTCCATTCTTAGGTTATCTACTTTTCTTGTGTTCCTTAATATTTTCTTACAGTAACTGTGGCTGACTATGCCAACGCCGATCCCGCCATCGTGAAGTCGGGGAGAGTTAAAAAGGCGGTTGCTAATGCAATTGAAAAAGAAGGTAAATTCAGAAATATCATGTATGCAATCCCATTACGCTACTTAAGAACGAAAAAAATGTTTTGGTAAATATTATAACAGAAATTATAATTGTGACTTTTCATGTCATAATTCGTATACGGCCTTGGATTAGACTTGATGTTCACTCTTGTTCCTGAAGCTCCCCAGTTTAGCTCTCACATTCCTTGCCTGTACTTTACAATGACCCCTGAACACCTTTAATTAGCTTAATTAGCTGATACAGGTGTGTTTGATTAAAACCCAAAATCTCCAAAAGCAGGTCCAAACAGCTGGTTCAGTCCATGTAGAAGATGGTTTTATCCAGTATGTCCAAAATAAATTTCTTTTATGCCATTTGACATTTTAAAATACAGAATACTCAAAATCTTTATTCTGTTTTAGTGAAATTACTCTGTGGGCTTGAGGCATCCCAGGGTCCCGTGCAGGAAGTGCTCTCCTCTGCAGTTGGTGTGAGTAATGCAGCCCGTGAGAGCAGTGATGAACTTGACTCAGAAGAAGGGGATGAAATCAAAGGGTCCCGCAAAAAGAAAAACAAAAGACGCAAAGGTAACTGCAGAGTGATTGGCCTAGTGAGTGTGTTAATGCAGAGATGTAGGGCTTGTTAAGATCTAGGGTTAATCCCAAACTAGGGTTTGTGCGTTGAGGAGAAATAGAATTAAAATGTAAAATTAAAATACAAACAAACATTTAATAAAAAATAGTTCATTTTCATTTGTTTACCTGCATGTCATTTGACCATTAACAACAGTGAATATGCAATTCTTGAGTTTATTGAGATTTTAAAAAACTCCTCTCATTACGAATGTCAGAAAACAGCGAGAGCATAGATGGAGAGGAGTATCCTGTTGATATTTGGCTTCTGCTTGCTGCATACATTCGGCCAGAAGACGTTTGCAGATTTTCTTTGATCTGCAAGAATGCTTGGACTGCCACGTGCACGGCTGCATTTTGGACACGACTCTACAAAAGGTAGGCAGCCAAAAACTAGTATTAAACTCTTAAAACAAAGACTTAATGGGGGAAAAGTACTTCCAGAGGCAAGGCTGCTGAACAAGTGTGTGTGTGTATATATGTACATACATATACATACACACATATATATATATATATATATATATATGTATATATGTGTATGTGTATGTGTAATTTATTTTTACTTTATTTTTTTTTTTTACCCAGGCATTATAATCTTGATGCAGACCTCCCTGATCGCCTTCAACCTGATTCTATTGCAAAGATGCGTTGTCTTCGTGCTCGTGTGATTCGCTCGCTTTTTCACTTATATGAGCCCTTTAGTTTGCGGGTGTCCAAAAGCCCTCCTCTGCCTGAATCTACGCCTACCACACTCCTCAATTCTAAGGTGTGTAGATGTACTGTAATTTTTAAACCCATTTAATGTGAGGATTTTTGTGTTGATGTCTTTCTTGTTCCCACAGTGTTTGTTGTTTTGGGTCAACAAAGTATCTGGAAGTAGGTCAGAGCCAATGTGGGAATTCAACTTCAAATTTGTGAAACTGGTATGTTCACCTTACTGTCATAAAAGTAGAATATGAGCTGATTCCACTGTTTTAATTTGGTTGGTTTTTCTTTTTCAGCCAACCAAGGGTAAAAACGGATGTGGTTTGAATCTTCAGCTGCCCAAGCAGTATAAAGATGTTCACACTAATCCAGACTCAGACTGTTATCTGCTGCGGGTCACTACCCTCAATTTCATTTTCACTTCTGTTGTTATGGGCATGACATTAACTTTGGTAAGTGATGAGAGATCACATAATTTCACATTGTTGAATTACAGGATTTTAACATGCGTAATCATGCTGCTGGGTCTATTATCATCAGGTCATTAAGGCTGGAATACACTACAATTGCAAAAAATAAACTCAGAATTCTGACTACTTTTCCCTCAGAATTGAGAGAGAATTCTGAGGAATTTCTGAGAACATGCCGTTTTTTTTTTCGTTTTTTTTCCTCTCTGTCAGAATTGGATTTTATAACTTGAAATTGTGAGTTTATATCTCAATTCTGACTTTCTCACAATTGCAACTTTATATCTTGCTATTTAAACTCTACAACTCAAAATTGTGAGTTTATATTGTACAGTTCTGACTTTATTACTGAGCAATTGAGTTAAGTCAGAATTGTGAGAAGTTGCAATTCAGATGATTTTTTTTTTTCTCCCCCCCACTCAGAATTGGACTTTATAACTCGCAATAGTGAATTTATCTCACAATTCTGAGAAAAAAAAAAGTCAGAATTGTGAGATATAAACTCGCAATTGCAAGAAAAAAGACAATTGTGAGTTTATATCTCAATTCTGAATTTATTTCTCACTGTTGCGACTTAATATCTTAATATCTTTTCTGACTTTATAACTCAAAATTGTAATTTTTGTATCACAAAATTCTGAAAATGTCAGAATTGTAAGTTGTGAACTTGCAATTGTGAGAGTCAGAACTGTGAGATTCAAAACATGCAATGACTTCACACAAAAAAGGGAAGGGAAAAAAAAAAAAGAGAGAAGTGGGTTTGGAACAGACTGAAAACAAGTCTGACAGTGTGTGAGCCTTAGTTTTAAGATTTTTAATACATATAATGTATAGAAGTCTCTTCTGCTCACCAAGCCTGCACTTATTTGATCTAAAGTACAGCAAAAACAGTACAATTTTGAAATATTTTTACTATTTAAAATAACTGCTTTCAACTTAAATATATTTTAAAATGTAATTTATTCTTGTGATTTCAAAACCTAATTTTTGGCCTCATTACTCCAGTGACATGATCCTTCAGAAATCATTTTAATATTCTGATTTACTGCTCAAAAAAGGTATTATTATTATTATTATTATTATTATTATTATTATTATTATTATTATTATTATTATGTTGAAAACAGCTGAAAATAATTTTTTAGGTTTCTTTGAGTCGAAAGTTCAGAAGAACAGCATTTACCTGAAATAGAAATCTTTTGTAGCATTATAAATGTTTATCATTTAACATTATAAATATCATTAGTTTTGATCAATTTAAAGCATCCTAAATAAAAGTATTAATTTCTATCATTTGAACTGCAAATCAGCATATTAGAGTGATGTCTAAAGGATCATGTGACACTGAAGACTGGAGTAATGATGCTGGAAAGTTAGCTTTGATCACAGGAATAAATTACATTATAAAATATATTCAAATAGTCACAATATGACTGCTTTTGCTGAATTTTGGATCAAATAAATGCAGGCTTGGTGAGCAGAAGAGACTTGATGTCGGGAGTAAATGACGACCACTATGTTCATTATTACATTCAGCAACACAACACCTCAATCGCTCAATCTGAGCTATTCTTGTCTAACTTACATCCCTGCTCCGGCATCGAAACAAGGAAAGTTACTGGACTGTGACAGCTGGTCTGAGGTAAAACGCTCATGTCAATCAATTATCGTGGGAGCGGCCTCTGTCGGTGTCATGGCACACCGACAGGTATCTGAGAACGGCTCGATTTGAAAAAGGGGATATTATTTTTACAGATTAATTAAAAACCACTGCATGGATTTTTATCATTATAGGGTAGATTTGTACATACACTGCCAACACACATTAATGTTCAAACAACATGAAAAAGTGAAGTTTGCATCCGATGACCCCTTTAAAAACATTAAAAATCTTACTGTTCAAAATCTTTTGACTGGTAGTGTATGATGCCTAGTGTTTGAAAATCTGTTCAGATTTTAAACATTGTCTAGTGTATTATTTAGTGTATTCCAGACTTACGTAAAGGTTTTTTTTTGAGCTGGATGGCATTTGAAATTTGTAGCACTAAATCTATAGCCTCACAAACTTCAGCATTGTATTCTTATTAGAAAGTGGAAGTCATAACTGATGATGCTTCGCATTCCAGACTCAGCTGTTTTACTTGTATTTTCACTATAAGTCATGCTGATGTCATAAGTGGCATTGAATCATTTTCTCCTTGTCTTTCAGTTCACCATTAATGTGAGCACAGACATGAGGCACCATCGAGTGCGCCTGGAGTTCCAGGATTCGCCAGTCATTAGAGGGAAGAAGCTTCGGGGTGAACAGGGGGTGCAGGTAGTGCTGGACCCTGTACACAGTGTGCGCCTCATGGACTGGTGGCACCCTCAGTACCCCACATCCTCATACAATTAGAATGATGAACTCCAATCTTCTCAAATACAGAAACATTGCAGAAGACAATTCAGGCCCGTTGCGACCAACCCTGTGTTCTGGCTTGGCAGTCTTGTTTATTTTTATTTTTATTTTTTTTCCCTCTTCTGTTTAATTTTACACTTTGCACTTAGTGTGCTGCTTTTATGGACACTTTAGTTTTGATCTGTCCAAACTCAAGGTCTCAAGACAATGTATGTGGCGATTGAATTTGATAGTCTGGGTAGCTGCCATATTTAATTCGATACAAATTAAAACAAATTGGTTACAAGATAGGTACACAAGATGGGAGACTCAATATGTCATGCTGCCATGTTCCCTTAGAAATCCATTTATTTATTTTTTTTTTTCTCCACTTGAATGATCAAATTCCAAGAGCACAACATTACGACACTCAGAACAGACGCCCTCAGTCTTTATGGCAAAAATCTTTTCAAATTAAATGTGGCATCTACTCCAGTACATGGTATGCTTTTCTAGCCCCTTGAGTGGTTTAGAATATTCAGCTTTAAGTTATAACACTTGAATAGCAGGGTTTGCATGACTCTAATCTTGAATCATATGTGATTTAATAGTCAGTTGTCGCTGGTTTTTGTTTTTTCTTTAATAGCATTCCCAAGATTCACCTCAACTCTGCAGATTTCTTATTCTGTCTCTGCAAATTTCTAAATAATAATAAAAAGAATAAGTCTCTGAATAAAACAAAAGACTGGTCAGCTCTGAAGAGGTGTAGTGTAACCCATTTTGGATACTCTTTAGCTTGGTGTTAGATTTAGGGAGAAAAAGCTAAAATTTGACATAATCTGTGCTATCTGTGGGGCCTTTCTGAGTTCAGTTTTGCTACTGTGCATGTTAGCCTAGTTTAATTGCGTCTGATTGACTGCATTGGTAAGGGAGTTTCTACATGTTGTAGGTATTGAAGTGTCTTTAGTTAAGAGAATGTTATTGTTTCTGGCCAAGAGGAGTTATTAAATTTATAGATAAAACCAAAGTTAATGTATTTCCTTACAATTAAATCAAGAAGTTGTGCTTTTGTGAAGTGAGTTCTGTTTATTTTTAATTCTTGTGTTTTGTTTTAGACTGGAAAACGAAGGCACTGATGTTTCACACTATTAAATATGAAGCGCCATAGTGTTTTGTGGTTCTGTCCTGCATGGGGGGGAAAAATGGGATAAATACTGACACCCTGTGGGCTAATCTGAAACAACTTTTGAACCCAACCACTAAATTTATTCCTGTGCTTTCAAAACTGAATTTTTAGCATCATTACTCCAGTCTGAAATCCTCCTAATATTCTGATTTGCTAAATGTCCTCAGGTTTCCTGAATTAATGGCAAGCTCAACTGTTTTAAATATTGATAATAATAAAAATAATAATAATAAATGTTTCTTGAACTGCAAATCATCATATTAGAACGATTTCTGAGGGATCACGTGACACTAAAGACTAGAGTAATGATCCTGAAAATTTAGATTTGATCACAGGAATAAATTACATTTTAAAATGTATTTAAATAGAAGCAGTTATTTAAAATAGTAATTCATAGTAATATTAGTAATAGTAATGTTTCACAATATTACTGCTTTATTTTGGATCAAATAAATGCTGGATTGGTGAGCAGAAAAGAATTCTTTAAAAAACAATATAAAATGTGTACTTTCTACTATAAATGGTTTTTAACTAAGATATACGAAAAAAAGAATTATATTTTTAATAAGAATTAATATTACAATTATATAAAAATGTATTCACATATAAATGTAATATTAGACTTGAATTGTTTTTTTAATTCATTAACGTTTACATGAAGCTGAACTCCATTTCCCACAATGCTCTGTGAGCGCTGTGATTGGTGTCTACGGCTGTCACAAGAGCCTACAGGTGACTGGTGTACAGCGCTGTCACATCACACAGCGCAGTCAGAAAACAAATCGCACATCACACTGGGGAGTGAGTTCTGCTGAAATTATCGAGAAGTTGTAAACGGTGCTCTTTTGCAGTTTCGCTTCCATACGAACGTAGAGGGAACTGATACCAGGTTGATTTTAAGACTGCACAATTGCCGCTCCTTTCCAAAAACTACGTCCCAACTTTGTACTTTCTGACCTTCAGCGGGTAAGTGATACAGCCCATTGCGCTCCACTCTTGTGTCTAAATAAGTCTGCCTCTGCTCGACTTGTATTCATTTCCAGCTTATTTCATAGCTACAGTATTTACATACATCGCTTAGCCTACATGTTAACAGAAAACAGAACCCAAGCTGGTGCGTATGCTTTCCCTTTTTTGAAAGTCATTAAATTTGGCTGGAGAGAGAACTGACTCAAAAAAACTGTATAATGATAAACTCAGTTTTGCTTAAAATGATTAGTAATATTTGCTCCCTGACGTAAATATTGTATATAAATACATTTTAAATGCTGCTTATGAGGTACTGTAATACGTAAACCTTTCATTCCTTTCTTTGGATGTGCTTTTATAGTTGGCGCACAGCCATATACCGCTGTTTTACTGATACCCGATATGCATAAACTCTAAATATGTATAAACAGCGTTGGCGATATGTCTTATGTAATGCGAACAGCGCAACGCAAACCCTCACATATGTGCTCCCTATAAAAGTGTTAGCTATTTACACGTAGCGTACAAATATAGCGTGCATGTTATTAATAGGCAGCATAAGTAATGCCTGTGAATATACTTCCTAGTCTAGCTGAGATAGCTTCAGTACGGCTATGTATGCAGATCCATATTAAAGAAAATACGAAGATATACATGTAAAACGCACCAATATTAACGTGAATATTCTAGTGAAGGTGAAATGCAGTCATTGTTATTTTTTATTTCAATATGTTGACAATAGTATCCACAGAGCTATTTTAAAGATCTAGCTGTAATAGCTAAGGGTATTTAAGATAGCATTGGTTTAGTTTATTCAAATATCAGATAACCCTGACAATAAAAACCGGTACATGGTTACAGTATAATCCCGTATTCAGATTTAGTAGAGCAAAGAAGTGAACAATGTATAGAGGTTTTTGGCTCACTGAAACTGATAGTATCAAGCCAATCCTTTGTTAGTTTGTTGTTGCGTGTCTTTCTCTTCTGCCATCCAAGTACACAAACCTCCACTAAGACAAATGAGAATCATTGGTTATTTAGAGTCATTAAGCTGATGCAATATTGAAATACATCTTTAGTCAGAACAAAATTAGACATGTCAGGATGGTTCCATTAAACTAAGTTCTATACAGTTAAAAAAACATTTTTCCTTTTTGCTGACTTTCACAGAAGTGGAAATTTCTGCTTTGTGTTTTTCAGTGAATTGGATGGGCCTGTCCAAATGTTGTCTCTGCTGCTTTCTATATAGTTAAGCTGAATCATCCATAAGAGAAATTTTCTGACATGCCAGAAAATCAAGTTCACCCACAGGTTATATCAGAACACAGCAGAGAGCTGGAGGTTTTATCTCTCTCCTCAGATAGTAAGAGATAAACACACGGTCCTGTCGCAGGTGTGGCACCACAGCCTTGTCCATCACACGTGTTGACACGTTTGACTGGTGCATGTAATCCAATCAAAGTGAGGGCATTAGGCGGCAGTTATGTCATTGTTTTGATGCTACTGAGTGACTTGAATCAGATATGCACTGAAGGGAAGACAGTATGGCTGATAAAAGGTAACTCCGGAATGCTCACCTCTCCCACACACACACACACACACAGACACACTCATGGAAACACATTTGTTGCTGCGCATTGGTGTTTGGGTTGGCTTGCTGTTGCCTTGTTTCCATTACGCTGCCTCCGAGTCGAGCATTTTAGTTATACATAAACTACACTTGCGTTAATTCTAGACATGACCCCGCCGTCTTGAATGAAAATGAGCTGCTACTGAAGGTACTTTAGTGGAACAATACGTTGGTGTACACAAATGGACAATGATTTGAATTCCTTCCCTTTTTCATGTGATGTAAGGAAAATAAAATTGACTGGTGTAGCATCAACATTTGATGTAATTCAGCATTGTTTGGTTGAACAACCAGCACACTATGTTCAATGCTTTTTAAGGTTAAGATGTGGCTTTTTTTTTTAGCTATGCGATGTGATGTAGATGTAACCCTTTCCTTTAAATGTGAAACCAAATTTTGTTCCTCTCTGCTTGTTTTCACAATGCTACTCTGAGGCGATACTTGAAACTGATGGAGCGTGGAGAGAGAGAGGGAGAGAAAGAGCAGTGGGCCATTTAATGCAACAGCTGTTCTTAACAATGACGGAGGCATAGCTGACTAAGAAAAGCAGAATGTACGGTCAGTGGACGTGTACAAATACAGCTCCCCATTCTGTTTCGAAAGCCCGGTGCACAGATTTGGGCCAAAGGTTTACCGCCTGGGACTGATTTCAGGAATTGTTGGTTTCTTTGGTTGTTGCAAAAAATAAAAATAAATAATAATCTGCAGTCTTGGTCAGCTTAGCGCAACATGGTCACCAATTTCTTGCGTTTTGGAACAAATATTTGGCCTTAAAGTCGGATATGAAATTAAATTTTACCTTGTTGGTGCAGATTTTTAGTCTTGTGGTGGACAATTAATCAGTGCAAGTTAGTCTTTGTAATCTTTAGTCAAAATATGAAAACTTGTTTCACCTATGGAATGGTAAGTCTATGATTTGGTCAGTTTGACATCCTTAAAAAAACTCCCCTCTGGCCAGTCTGCAATGAGCTAGAGAGAGCTCACCTTCTGCTTTTTTTCTCATTCAATATTCTGTTTCACTTGGTAATACATCACAATACTGAGGTGAAGTTGGTCACAACTTAGATTTACGCACACTTTGAGATGCGGTCACATTTACTGTTGCTTAGGGGTAGGTGATATGACCAAAATCTTATACCACGATACGAGTAATTTAATTCACAGTGACGATTTATATCACAATATAGTTATTTTTGCTTTAAATGAGGTCTTTATGATTTAAAAAAAAAAAAAAGAACTCTTACTGAACACAAGTAAACAATCAGTGATTAAATAAAAATAAGAAACTAATTACAAGCAATAAGACAAAAAAAAAACTACAGTAGAGTAAATAAATTAGAAATGCTACATACACACACAAAAAACACTGCATATTATTCACAGTGTAAATAAAATATATATTTCTTCTTATTAAAGTTACAAAAGTGATTTAGTCAAGAGCAGTGAGAGATTTTCTCTCTTTTGTTGTTTAACTAACACGAATGACAGACAGCAGGAATATTAAACTGCTGTCACTTTAAGAGTGCCCGGATCCAATATACTGTTGCACATTTTCTTTCTCAGCTGTTTGCTTTCACTTAAGACCTAAATTACTGTGTTTTCTGAGGATACTTGCGAAGACGGGCATTTTGACATATACAAATGTGCATATTTAACCGTTCAGGGCCTATAAAGCGGCAAAAATAACTCCAATACTCCCGCACTCTATAAAAACAGTCTTTCAAACAGTGTGCATATACAACAAAATAAGTTCTCTTTTACTGCTGATTGTGTTTCAATGGCTAACAATCACTTGTTTTAAACGGCAATGCTTAAAAATGCATGCAAATGATAAGTTTTCATCACCACATAGCACAGCAACGTCACATTAGCATGTAACCACGATAGAGAGGATTGTCCAAAATCTTGGACCTCACTGACTTTCATTGAATGGACAGAAATAGTTGATGCTTTGCAATCACAATAATAGTCTATTATAGGCACACTTAGTTCAATAATAGCCTATTGAAATGTATAAAGTTTTGTCTTCATTTTGTGCCTATGTGACACTAGAAATATCAGTTAGTTTTAATTTAGAGTACAGTGCAAATGAAGGCATAAAACAATTTAATTTATCTTTTAATCAAATGAGGATTGGGAACTCTTTATTTTTAACAAACAAAGGGGTTTACTATTAAAATTGATGATTATTCTTTTAAACAAAATTGTAATAATTGTTGTAGTAGTAGTATTACGTATATTCTACTGCACCACAGTAATATATCTCTGACAATTTATTTAAGCTAAACAGAACTTATATTTTGACGGGTTGCCATGAGGACCTTTTGAGTTTCTGTAGCCTATTATATGATATGACGATAGATTTACTCATGTGAAACCGTCAAATGATCATGAAGTGACCCTCAGAGCAGATCTGGAGATGTTGTTCATGTATTTATGCCCTCATTTAGTGAAATCACCACGAGCATCATCACACGCATCCATATGTGTATAAACAAAACCCTGCGTCTGTTCCATTCACATTCACAGAGACATGCAGAACATGCAGGATGCATGTTTAAATGGTATTTACGCATATTTAAATGGCTTAATATTTACAGACACTAGTTTATATCGCGACTTAGAGCACTACTGCTGACCTACTTTTGATGAACTCATCCAAACTTTGACAAACTCCATGACATTCCGCGTTATACAGTAAATTACATTTATGACTGGATTCCACAATTCCGTCCGCGCTTTCTGCATCGCGGAAATCAGATAATATTGAGGTGTTTTGCAACTTCAGCGTGTCATTAGTGAATTGAGATTTATTGCAACTTCAGCAACGTCTGCTGCTGCCTTAACTTTGAAAGACAACTGAAGCGTGAGTGTTCACTGAAACCTCTGGTTAGCAAGCACTTTCGGTGTGAGAGAGTGTTCCGTGTTGATTGGTCGGACTTGTGACTCTCAACAAATCAGATTGGCGGTTGGTGAGTTCCAACAGGCTGCATCAGCATCAGAGCCAAATAGCACATTTCAAAATTAAATTATTTTATCGGCGAATAGGCTTTGAAAATGACCGATACCGATAATCATAAAAATGCCTAATATCGGTGCCGATAATCGGCCGACCCCTAGTACTATATTACCACATAGACCAGTCATTAACGATCTGTCCGTCACGGACTATAGAGTTTTTTTTTTCTGCAACTAAGGGACTAATAAAATTTTGGTCAACCAAGCCTCTTCTCATCGACTATCGATTTGTGCATGTAGTGTAAATAACGAAAGGCAGGTCTACGCAGAAACCAAATGATAAAGACAAGAAGACGCTGTGCAGCACCAAGTTGTGGAAAAACAGTCTTTGCATTGCCTTCCTTCTGATCCCAATGTTAGGAAAGGCTGGAAGAACTTTATTTTTAATGAAGTTCCAGACCACATCAGTAAGAATTCGGTACTTCGTTCTTATCATTTTATTGCGGATTTGTTTACAAACAAAGCACAATTTGACTGAGGATTTGAAGAAAGCTTGGCTATATTGAATCTGACAGTAATGTCACACCACACAAGCGTGAGTAACTGTTTTTATTACATGGTCACTATTGTTTTGTCTGTTATTACAGATTGTTTGATGATGCGTTTTCAACCTAAATCACACCATCTATGAAGTATGTAGGCTGTCAAACATACACAACTGTTAGCCAATCATACAGCTGGGTGATTATTTCCGAGTCTACAATCGGTCACGCCTATTCAAACAGAGTGTTCTGATGAGGGGGGTCAAAACAGGACAGAAAATAGCCTATTCTAAATTACGTTTTTTGATGTAAAAATCTTTATAACATTATAAGTGGACCTCAGAACAGTACAAAATAATAAAAAGGGCAGTTCATGACCCCTTTAAAATAATAATTAAAATGCTAAAGCAACACTGGTACAACAGATTTGATCTATTATGTAATGAATGTGCAAATTGCATAATAGTTCATTTTCATAGTGTAGCAGACAAATTCAGGACTCCGGGTAGCTGCTGGTGTGCAATCCAACCTGAAACCAGACCAGGCGGTCCTGTTCTTATGTATACAGGCGTAATATCCTGTTTAACTCCAGCTTCATCTTGTATGCATTAGTAAGTGGCTGCACTTCTTGGAGAGTATTTAAGCTAGTGTTGTAGTTCTCAGGAAACAAAGGTATACTGAAGTGAACATGGGGAGTGTGGAAACAGTAAGAGGTGTAGTGTACTCAATGTACTGGGGAATGTGAAGATCAGGATGTGCAGAATGATGTACCCTGTACCTGCCCCTTTATAGCTGTTCATTATTGTAGCTGTACCCCTGGCCCTAGGACAGTTAAAAGAGGGTAACAGTGATACGCAAATGTATTTTAAGCCTGCGTAATGTCTTTACCCAGCAGACCAATGTTTTGTTGTTGATGTTACTCTACGGTTTTTCTAGTCAGTATTATATCTCCCTAAAATACTCATGTAGTTGATGATAAAACGGTTAAACTGCTGCAAAATGGTAATACGGTTATTAATGAAGACACAAAAAAATATAAAAATATTATGGAATTTATTTTTTTATTTTTTATTTTTTTAATATAGTACTTTAATCAAATGTAATTATTATAAATATTTATTTAATTATTTGCAATATATTGACCGTTTTGGTACATTTTATTTTATTTTATTTTAGAAAATGAGCAGCTTTGTCATTACAGCAGAAGTGCCAGAAATATCTTAGGGGACCTTTGAATATTGTCTTTGACAATGACAAGCCATGGGGTCAAAAACTTTAGGAATCTAGACTCATATGACTCACCCATAGTCTGTTAACTGACCATCTGATGCTATTGCATAAAAAATGGGAAGTGTTGGTTAATCTCCAGTTCCAGTCTGATTTTTATAAAACAAAACGGCCTTTGATATGGGTCACTCTAATTTATACCAATTTGTTACTAGTACACTTTAGGTACAAATATGCACCCTTTATGAGTAAATAAGTTACAGAGGTATACCTTTTTAAGGGTACCGCCCCAGTGACAACTTTTGTACCTTTTTTTGTGAGCGTGTACAGTTGTCTTCAGTTGTCTACAGTTAACATATTGTATAATAAAAACAATTGAAATTAGTTTGTTCTCATCTCCACATTGTCTGTCACTAGCGTGTACAATGTTTATGTCAGCGTCATCCTGTAATTCTCACACAGCTAAACATGGACATGGTTGCTTTCTTTACCCTCTGACTAAGGTCCCAAAGCATCCTGTCTCTCTTTCCCAACCTTTCTCTCTCCACACACATGCCAGATAGGCCAAAGGCGGGCATAGTTGCCATACCGTCGAGTAAAACGTTGCTAGTTTTGAGTGGGGGAGCCAGAGAGGGAGGTGCATCCTGCGTTGTAATGCAGCATAAGTAACGCTGACAATCGCAAACACTGTTCTGCCTCTACCAACGCTCCTAATCTCACAACATATCTCCTAAAGACCCCTTTGGCCATGGCTGATCTCTAAGGATTCTTGTTTAAGCTGCTGCTAACAAATTAACCCTCTTGTATTAGGGGTCAAGGTAGTAACATAAAAAATAATAATAGTAATAATAAAAAATTCTGTAATATATTTGGTTTCGATAATGTTTGTTATTTTGGTAAACTAATATTAAACCATAAAAAATGTTACTTGAAATACATTTAAAATGAAAAAAAGGTAAACATTTTATTGTAGCTAGTTTCCAAGACAAAATTTCTCATTTTATTTTAATTTAACTTGATAATGTAACTAAACCTAAAATGAAATAAAAAAAAATGAATATAAACTATATAGACAAATTTGAACACAACAAAACAGTAATAAAATAAATTCATTATTGAATTACAAATAATAAAAAAATATTTTCAGTGAATACAGTGATTACGTTAAAATCCAAAGCATATAAGGCAGATATGTATTAAATAATTTGTATTAAATCATACAAATATTAATATTAAATCATATTTTCAATCAATACAGTCAGTGACTACATTAAAAATATAGAAAAGGTATTTAGAATCCAAAGCATCCAAGGCAAATATGGAACAAATATACAAAATATTAGAAAAATAGGTATTTAAAATCCAAAGCATATAAGGCAGATATGGTGTTATGTGGTGGGAGAAATAAAGTATGAATTATAATCACAATTATACATTACCATGTTAGAGTATTATCAGCCATAATTACATAGGTTAAGATATATATTTAGATATTATCAAAAACGACTTTATCATGGCTAATTTGTCGTTTGTACAAAAATGCTCTGTATTTTCATATTTAAATTCATTTCCTATATGGAGATCACAAGTGTTACTATTTTTAAAGACTACTTAGAATATTCGACTAATTTGTGGTCATATAGAAAGTGCCACAAAAGTTACCAAGTTTCCGCTAAAGTTAATTTTTTTAATAATTCGACACTTGACCAAAGACCACAAGAGGGATAAGAAATGTAGGTGACCTATTTTTCTTTCTAGTCTTGCTAAAACAACTTCATTACAAAAACACTCCTCATCAAGCGGACTGTGAATATGTAACTTTGGGATTCCCCTTATACATCTTAATGTCATTGCAAAATGCGTGAGTAAGTTTTTAGTTCCCTCCTGATCAGAAAAGCTGATGGAAAATAATAGAAATGCCAGCCCAGCTGGTTTAGACATAGTCAGGGTCTAGAAATATCCTCCTTTCCATAGGCTATTGTCAGGAACACAACAGTTCCTTGGTCATAAACATGGCCTCCTACACAGGAGCTAGAGCAGTGCAACAGGCCCGCAGCTGTTTGGACCAATGAAATGCAGTTTTGTGTCTGGCGCTCCTTCTATGGCCCAAAATACTACTGTAAATACATTGTTGTCTGTATTTAGTTTATTAAACTGCCTCAGTGTGCGTGCACAAGGCCGATCTTGTCTCGCACGTTGACTGTCAACAAGCCGTTTAAACCACTTTGCTACAGTTTGCATCTGTGAAACGCTTTCTGTCTGTTTATCGTTTCAAAAGCCCCCCAGCGAGGTCTTTTTGGAGGAAAGGTCATTGGTGGTTTGAGCACTTTGCAGAGGTCACACCGCCTGAATGGAAACACATGCCATCCGGCCTTTTATTTCCCATCATGCACCTTACAAACAAAGCAATGGAAAAAATAGAGCTTTGAATTGACCACAAAAGTCTTGGATACAGTGGAGATGAAGGATTATGAACATTTAAAAATAAACTGTTTTGGTTTGTCATTATTAAAGCTTCATGACATCACAAGTGGGCAGTTTCATGTTAGTTTGGCATTAAAACTGTAAAATCTGTAAACTTCCATAAATGTCCACAGACATTTTGCTGTCTCATTGTAATTCTGGTAACCTTGGTTTATGGCCATGGTGAACCAGTCTTGTTTTATGTGTCATTTCATTGTGTGGCCTAAATTGATGTTTAGCCTTTAGAAAGTAATGCACACATACAATTACAAAGTAGTTCTTTGTTTTAGAATGCATTTTTCCTGGAAATTACCCACATAGACAGACAGACTGGAATAGTTTGTCATGAATATGGCATATACAGTGGTTCTCAACTGTTAGATTTGTACTGTGGGTCATGGACAACAGCAAAAATGGCAATTAAAACACTTCACATTTACCAATTTCCATTTTCAGCATTTGTCCATATGTTAGGTCAGTTATTAACACCTATATTGTTTATGCATTTACAAATTTGTCAGCTTTCCTATTTAACCTAAGCTATGATAATCCATGTGCATATTAGCATTCTTATGCAATTGTTACAAAGTTTGGGTCTGTGAATTATTATTATTATTATTTTTTTTTTTCCAAAGCCTCTTATGATCAACAAGGTTGTTTATTTGATCAAAAATACAGTAAAATAACTTTTTGGTATGTATTTATTATATAATTTATTCAGCTCTCAACAAACTTTTCTTTTATTATTATTATTATCAATGTTGAAAACAGTTTAATATCGCTTAATATTTCTGTGGAAACCGTGATACATTTTTTTAAGATTGTTCAAAATAACAGCATTTATTTGAAATTGGTTTTTGAAATATGTTTTTACTGTCACTTTAGATCAATTTAATACATCCTTGCAAAATACAGTAAAATACCTAAGTATATCATACATAGTTAATTTAACACATTTCCATTTCCCTAAAGAACTTTTTTGGCACCTTTTCTATAATTAACAAGTTTGTTGTTGTGTAAAATTTTGATCCTGAGACAAAACTGTTAGAGAATTACTGTTATACTGGAAATCATGCTATTCATGACAATTTAAGACATTTAACTGTAAGTTTTAAAACGTCAGTATAAAGCTTGATCCTGTAGTGTCAATCTAAATGTCACATAACCCCATAATGCAGAAATCGTTTCTTTTTTTATGCGCACATGATCTAAAGCAGAGGTGGGAATTATTCAGGCATAATGCAATACTCATTTCTTGTAACTAACATCTCGCTTCCTCTTAACTCACCCTTCCATCAGACTTTGTTTTGTCTGAGTGTAATTCATTATTTGGAGTAAGTAAAATGATGGTCCACTGAATGCACATTGGACTATTTCTTGGTGTCATTACTTAAAATGCATCTGCCTTTTTACCAAATGCACTTTATAGAACATTTTACAGAATAAAAACAGCTTATAATAATATGTCTTGTCTATTTTTATGACCACTAGGGGGAGACACAATGTAACAGCTGCTATTTTTATTCTAAAAGCAGTTGTTTCATGTAACATTTCTTAAGGTCTAACATGTTAGGAAAGCTCTCAGTGTATCACGTTTCCTGCATTCCAGCAATGCAACTTCCATTACATATGACTTTTTACCACTCTTCCCACTCCCTAAATGACACAGCATTTGCAATTTGGGTCATTCTACAGAAATATCCACTTTTGGTATGGCAAGATGTCTTAAAATATATTTCTTTTTTTGTCACAGGTGTTACCTTCTTTGGCAATATTAAAGGTTTTTATAAAATATTATTTTTCAGCACATGTCATCAGAGTTATAGAAAAAAGAATGAAAATGCAAGAAATAAGGAGATTATGTTTTATTTATTTAATGTGACAAAAAACACAGTAATACCAGTGACATACATATGACCTGATATACTGATTATTACTGCAAGGAAGGTAACACCAGTGACAGTAACACCAGTGACAATTTTCATGAAAAAATGCATTTTACAAAATGCTGCTGCAAGGTATCAAACCACATGTTGTCAATCATGGTATACTCACTAAATTTAGTAGTTTAATCCATTTGTATTTTCATTTTTTACAGATAAATGAGAAAATTTCTTATAACTGAAAATAGACAGAGGACTTAACATGGGTCTTTTTTCATAGATCTTTAGGAAATAGGAAGTCAAGTGATGTCATCAATGTGATTTTTATTTCAAAATAAACGATTTTTGTTAAACAATAACACCAGTGACACAACTCCAGGAGATCACTACTTTATTATATATTTTATAATATTTATTCAGCATTTAGTTTTTTTAATGCAATTTACATCATATATTTGATAGTTATAAATACAGAAAAGGTTTTTGACCTCAAAATAAAGCACTTTGGCTGTGGGGATGAACAGTTTTGTGGTTCTTTGAATTCTGTATAATTAATTTAAAAACAAATACTGGCACATTAATTGCTCATGAAGGTGTAATTATTCAAATAACATATTATTTCATTTTAAAATATAAAGAAATTGTAATCCTAAAGTGTTGTTCAAGTGTAATATTTCTGTAAAGGCTAGGGACAGAAAAATGGACATTTCCACAGAATGACCCATTTAATAGACACTTTTATCCAAAGCTACATTCAAGGTTCACATTTTTGCCAGAATATTTGCTCACCCTCATGTTGTTCCAAACCCGTATGACTTTTTTCTTCTGCAGAACACAAAAGAAGGTATTTTAAAGAATAAGGGGTCCATCAGTGAATCCCAGTGGCATTCATTGTATCTTCTTTTGACATAATTTTTTTATTTTTGTATGGACTGTCATATTAACTGCCAATGATCATGCATTTCTATTGTATGAAAAAAGCAGCTCTGATAATGTGTTTTGATATTAAACACATTATTTTGTGTATCACACAAGAAAATGGGTTCTGACCGACACAAGGAAGCAAGTCTCAATCATTGTAAAGGTGTGACTCGATTAGACTGACTGAATTTAGACATGTGAATGGGAATTTCTGCATTCTTCTCTTTTTTTTTTTTTTTTTTTTGGCCTTTTTGATGACAGGACAGTAAAGATTGACAGGAAAGTGCTAGGAGCAGAGGGGGAAGCGAGATCGGCAAAGGTCCCTGGGTCGGCCAGAGACTGTGATATTTGTCAGTGCACTAACTACCAGACTATAGGCACTGACAGAATTTCTGCATTCTAAACAAACACTTTTTTTTTCCACCTAAAGTAATTCTACAATACTTGTATCCCAAAGAAATACATTAAACTGATTAAAAGTGACATTTATAATGTTACATAGATTTCTATTTCAAATAAATTATGTTCTTTTGTACTTTATATTCATTAAAGAAACCTGAAAAATGTACCACGGCTTCTACAAAAATATTAAGCAGCACAACTATGTTCATTGCTAATTAAAAATGGTTTTTGAGCATCAAATGAGCATTATTAGAATGATTTCTAAAGGATAATGTGACTGTTGAAATTTTGGTGTTGCCATCACAGACTGAAACCCCTAAAACCAGACTGCCAGAGGGTTACTGTAAATGCATGTGCCCGCTGTCCACCGTTTTTCTAAAGCCACCAGGGTGGCGGTTGCACTGATGGCTTGGGCCCGTCATCGCTGCTTGCAGCTATATTTTTAAATTGTATTATTACAGTTTTATTGTATTTACCAAATTAATTCAGCCTTAGTGAGCATAAGAGAGAAAAAAAAGAAAAAAATAGAAAGTCTAACCAACCCCAAACTTTTGAACTCAATTTTTGAAGGTTTAAAGGGATAGTTCACCCAAAATTATCTGCTTACCCCCAGGGCATCCAAGATGTAGGTGACTTTTTTTCTTCAGTTGAATACAAACAAAGATTTTTAACTCAAACCGTTGCAGTCTGTCAGTCATGTAATGACAGTCAATGGCTACCAAATCTTTGAGAGTAAAAAAAAAACATTCACAAACAAAACCAAATGAAACCCTGCGACTCCTGACGATACACTGATGTCCTAAGACACGAAACGATCAGTTTGTGTGAGAAACTGAACAGTATTTATATCATTTTTTTTACCTCTGATTCACCGCTATGTCTTACTTGGCAAGTAAGAGGTGTACACGCTCCGGCGTAGTATACGCAAGCGCCGGAAGCGTTCTGCGCTTATACGTCACTCATTGTTTACACAGTGCACAGAGACTGCGGACGTGTTCACTGGCACTGTGAAGATCTAAAGATATTTAGAAGTACAGGTCATCACAATGGAAGACTATTTTCATATATCATCAGACAACGTGAATTTTTTTGCCCAACCGTATTTATTTGAACCAGAATGCTCAGAGCAAGAAGTCAGAGAGATGGGAGACAGAGATCTCTTCAAAAGTGGTGGTGGTGTTCTTGTAGTAAGTGTTATGAGATGCCAACAGAAGTGGAGAGCATCTATAAGGGCAGATTGCTTCCGGCGTTTGCGTATACCAGAACATGCATGCAGCATGCGCTCAGGACAGTAGGACATGGCGGTGAATCAGAGGTACAAAAAAGACATAAATAGTGTTCAGTTTCTCGCACAAACCGATCGTTTGGTGTCTTAGGACATCAGTGTATCGTCAAGAGTCGCAGGGTTTAATTTGGTTTTGTTTTTGTATGTTTTTTTTACTCTCGTAGATTTGGTAGCCATTGACTGCCATTATATGACTGATAGACTGCAACGGTTTGAGTTAAAAATCTTCGTTTGTGTTCTACTAAAGAAAAGTCACCAAATCTTGGATGCCCTGGGGTTAAGCAGATAAGCATAAAATATTCATTTTTGGGTGAACTATCTCTTTAACCACCACCACCATAATCATCATCATGTGACTATGTCAGAGCACCATCTACTACTGATAGAGCATAGTGATAGCAACTTGAGTGTCATGGGTTAAAAAAATACCGTGAATGCAAGTCTCTTTGCATAAAATCTTCTGCCGAATGAAATCATATGACATTCACATTTATCTGCACGTTTCAACTTGCAGTCAAAACACCATGCACCGATTAAGAGTGACTTCCCTTATAATTTACAGTAACCCAAATGTATTAATGCGTGACGTGTGAAGTGTGTTTTCAGATGTCCACATGAGTTTTTTGCTGACCCAACCTAACCAGTGATTCACCACACTCCTCCAGTCTCATTACATTCAGCGGCACAGTCAGATGAGACAGAAGAAGACTCAAGGAAAGGGATGAGGGACAATGAAGTCCCCTTGTTCCTCTCTCACGGACGCTCACAGGATTTTAGGTCATTTAGGGGAACTGAAGGGGGTAATAGACAGAAGAGGAGAAGTTGTGGACACTGTACTGTAAGACTTCATGACTAAGGATTTCCCTGTGACTGTTGATCGCTCTCCCTCTCTTTTTCTCTGTGTCTGTTGGTCACGAGTGGCGGCGCTGTCAGCCTCTAGTATAAGAGCCATGCTTAAACATGAAGGCTCAGTATTCTGTTAGGACGCCACTGGGGTTTAGACTTACTTGAGGATTGTGTATCTGTGACGGATAGGACGAGATAATCATTGACCGGCCGTCTTCGTTTGCACTGCCTGTCTACAACTACGTATAAGGTATGGAGCGTAAATCATTACCAAGATTTGTGTATAATTTGATATCAACGACCCATAACAGGATTGAATATTCACTTTGTTGGACACATATATTCAGTGGTTGGGAAACGTGTTTTATTGGAAGTCTCACACTTAACTGAGATCTGCTTGGCTTGTCAAGTGTTGCTTTAGGTTCTTGTTAAGCATGTTTGGTCTTAACATGGTTGTGTAGCTATATAAAACAGATTATGCGTCATTTCAACTGGTATTAACTTGTGATGGTCTATTTTTGTGAGATAAATAAGTGGCAGAGATCCATAAACCTGGATGGAATCAGTGAACTTTTGTGGCATTTTCTGTGCTGATTATAATATAAAAATCTGCAGATTAGGTTTAAATGTAGTAAAATGTGTTTAACAGAGATGAGGATATGGCAGTTGCTTACCTACATTGTTGTACTTTGGAGAAAGATGCAGTGCATTTTAGGGCTGTTTCACACCACTCACAAGATAGGGCTATAACAATAAAAACAGCAAAAAAAAAAAAAAAAGAAGCATAAAATTATTCAGAATTTTAGACAAACGTAAATGGGTGCTTTTTTTGTTCTTTGTTGTTGTTTTCATTATTATTACAGGGACAATTCTTAATAAATATTAGCATTTAAATATTAGCTGTATTAACTAAGGGATGCATTTCAGCTGTAGTGCCAATTTTGTTAATTTTTTTATTTAATGTTATTTTATTTTATTTTTTTCAGGGACTTTTCTCTGTAAATATTATCAGTTTGTAGTGCCTATTTTACTATTTTTTTTTTTTTTTTAATTAGCTTTTAAAAATTTGCTGTATTAACTAGGATAGACGTTTCAGCTGTAGTGTCTATTATTTTATTTTTTTTATTTTACAGGGATAATTCCCTAAAAATATTAGCATTTAAATATTACCAGTATTAACTAAAATATACAGGTCAACTGTTATCCCTGGAAAGCAAGCACAGCTTTTTTATTGTCCAACAACATGCATGTATTTTCTCTAATGGAGGTGTTTGCTCTCATTGGATAGAATGGTTGTGTTAGATATATCAATGTATCTTCATCAGCTTACACAGATACACATACACCTTTGTACACCTCATTGTCTAGAATAACTTTACTCACTTGTTGGGTCTATAAATACAAATGCACTGTACAAGTTTAATTCTCACAATCTGAAAAGAGGTTTAATTAGATGTTTCATGGTTTAACCTAGATATCAAATGCACATATAAATAGATCTGCGATGCACCTGTTGCCTTGTTACTTTGACCGCTAGAAACAGCCCAGCCGTAGCTATCTGCAGCATTGTCATCTCCCTGAATCATCCGGCCACAGCCGGACACCTCTTCATGTTACTCACCGGGCAAAGGATGGCCACTAATACAAATCTCTGTGTTTCTTTTCCAGTTTTTCAGCCCACTCATAGGCAGGCACCCAGTCATGTAGAGAGCAGCGCGTGGAGGACACCCAGATCACTTTCAGCACTTTCTACACAAAGAGGTAATTGTGAGATATTTCTCACAGAGAGAAATGAATAAAGGCACAGAAAGCCGTGGAGAATACACTATTCAGTGCGTGTCCGAACGCAGCTGGGCCTGTCTGTTAGGAAAATCCATTCGGTCGTTTGTATATTTTCCCGTAAGCGCCGTCAAAGTTGGAAGTTGAATTAGGTCGCTACGGGGTTGTGATTTCCTGTTGAACGAGAGAGCAATCACTGACAAGGGTTGAGTAAATAAAGTGCCCTCTCAGTATAAAATCACCAAGTAAAGGTTTATATAAAGAAAATGTGCATATTTGACATTGTTATTAATCATACACTGTATGGCAGACAACTATTTATGGTCCTTCCAAACCATGAAAATCTTTGCACGTGTTTCTGACTGCACGCTACAGCAAATATATTTTCCTATGCTTTGAAGTCAAGAGGTCAGACAATAATTGGCATGCCAAAGACAGTAGAAATGAAGCAGCTGTGTTGTTTTTGTGCGTTTTGAACATTTTGAAATAAGTCATCCACAGGTCATTCTAGTTGCTAAATAAATGAGAATCTAATCAAGTTAGACTAGCACATAACTGAGGTTGACAATGCTCTAGATTTTATCCTGATACATATGCAAAACAGTGACATTTCAGGAAGGTAGGAGTTTCTCATTTCTATTATGACAACTCTCAGAAGATTTTAGTATGGTAACGGATATGACAATGTTAATGTATTTGGTCTTGGCGGAATAGATCTGTTATGCTGCTGAACTGCTGTTGGTTATTGTGGATTATTGCTGCTGCTGCCGCATAGCAAGTATAACAACTTCCTACTGCCAATACATACTGCTGTGAGTATTTAAGACATACTGCTGCTGCACATGTAGCATATAAAATAACCTGTAGCAGATCTATACAGGTGGAGCTGGGGAGGTGGAGGGTTTCGAAATGCTCTAGTGAATGCTAACCAGCCATTTAAATGTAAAGCAGTAAGCTCATTGGCTGCGTATGCAAAATGAACCAATCCGCTTGTGCCAAGTAGTTTAACACTGCGAATATCATTATCAGATGATGTATACCTGTAATCTGGATTACATAATCAGATTCCAAAAATTAAGTACTTGTAATTAGAGTACATTACATTTTTAAATGCTTATCAGATTACTTATTATTATTTTACACAATGGCAGTGAATTATTTATAATTTATTGATTCTCCCTAATTTTTTTACTTTCTAAAAACGCTACTGTGTCATACCATTTAGCTTTGAATATACACACAAAT
This sequence comes from Labeo catla, assembly GCA_012976165.1. Classification (NCBI taxonomy): domain Eukaryota; kingdom Metazoa; phylum Chordata; class Actinopteri; order Cypriniformes; family Cyprinidae; genus Labeo; species Labeo catla. The sequence goes on from VONZ01000113.1 coordinate 240,393, forward strand.
GTCGAACAAAAAATTTAAAATTGTGTTTAAGATTTTAATAGTAAATAGCATTTCTCTGGAAGTCTGGACAAAAATATTTCAAATCTGGAAGACTTTAGCTGTGTAATGTCATTGATTTCTATGTTTAATGTTCAGGGGTTTAAATAATTTGTAAATGTATTTATATATATATATAATAAAATATCAAGAAAAATGATATATTTCTTTTCTTTTTTTTCACTTTTTTTATATCTATATGGTACGTTTGATGGTAAGTTTGAAACAAGTTTGATTAAAAAAAAGTAATCTAAAAAACTGTCAGAATACATTACCTAAAATGTATAACCCAGATTGTTACCAACTAAACTTTTTATTATGCAATCTGTAATCAGTATTGGATTACAATTTGTAAGTAATATACGCAGCTCTGATCATCATTAGTTTGTGTTTAAAAACCCAGAAGCCTACGCCACCTAGAGTTTCATGACAGAACTTGGCATGTGTATTTCCACTTTTTTTTTTCTCTATCTTCACAACAGATATTAAAATGAATCAACAATGCTGAATGCTGTTCTTTTGAACTTTGTATTCATCTAAGAATCCCCAAGTATAGCTGATTCCACAAAAATAGTAAGCGGCGCAACTGTTTTCAACATTGATAATAAGAAATATTTGGAAAAATTGCTACTCAAATTGCTACTCAATTGCTATTTAAAACTAGCTCAAAACTAGCCCAATTATGTTTCAGAGGGTGTCCCCAAGTAAAATTCCCCCTGCATTCCAGGGGGTAAAATACACATTTTTTTAGCGAGGTTCCCCTAACATTCCTAACATGAATAAAAATCATGTTAATTGGGTCGCTTCAACTTACGGACATGAAAAGCAACCCAACAGCCCAATTACGCAGGAAATCCATGGATTTGGCAACACTGGGATTAAGTTGTTTTTGTCTCTTGGACTAAAGGGCATTTAATCCAGGTTTTGACCACCATTTACTTAAAAGTAAATGAGGTCATGAATGTGTCTTGCTCATGTGAAAGCTGGAAAACCTCAAAGTGTCTGTTCTCTTTTGATATTTAATGAATTGACATTTTCTCTTTTCTCATTGTCAATCCATGGTTAAATGAAACAGCATATATTACTTTTGGAATGAGGACAGCAGAAAAAGCAGAAGTTTGACTGATGTTTATTTACTTGATTGCATGAGTTTGCGAGTGAGGTAATCGCTTAGTTGATGAGAGGCCAAGAAGCATGACCGCACGGCACATGACACAAGCATCATTTGGGGATTTTTTTTAAATTATTTTCTTGAAATCATGGGACCCCACATAATATTCAGAGCATTAACTGAAGTGCTCTATACTATTATAAAAGATTTCTCAGTCATCTTTGTAATTTATTGTACAGTATTTAAACAAAAAGGCATGATATATTGGTATCATATCGTTTATCATATTTAAGTTTTATTGAAGATGTTTTTTTTATCATATCAGTAATGATCAACTTTTACAATTAATAACACTTTTAAATAATTTCAGTATGAATATCAGTCTGTACATTATATGGCTATTGATGTTTATTTCCACCAGGAAACTAAAAAAACAATAATAATAATAATAGCTAACTTTTTATTTCACAAATGTGAGTTTTCTTGTAGTTTGGAGAAAAAACATTTTCACAGAGGAATTAAAAAAATAAATAAAATGGTATTGTATAAAAAAGACACTAAAATAGTAAGTTAATATCTTGCCATTCCACATAATAATAAAAATAAAATAAATAAAACAAACAAATAAAAACATCATAATTGTGAAATAAGCTTCCATATAATGCCTAAATTCACTTGCAGCATTTAAACTCATTGCCATTTTAACTATTTAGTTTTCATTTTTTTTCAACGATAGCATAGAATTTTAATATCTGCTATTTGTCATTATCAGCTCCAGTTTAATTCCTTGAAATGTTTATCTCTTTTGTACCAAATCAAAACCCAAAGAAGAACTGCTTTTCCTAGAACTGATGCTATTGCTTATCTTGAGGCAAAAGAGGAAGGAAAAGGGTGCTGTGAAGACACTGCCAGAAGGTTCATCCTCCTACTTTGAGAGCCGTCCTTCCCCTGCCCATCCCACCAAATGCTATCCCGGCGAGTGTTAATCCCATGTGCGAGTGTGAATCCTTAGAACATGCCAGATGAGTTGGCCAGAGCGTGGAAAGTTCACTGTGTGCTGCAGAGGCACTGAATTTACACACCGGCAGGCTGTTACCCCGAGGGAACAGGGTGTCTCTGCAAACAGGAACAGAAAGTGTGGGTGTTATTTTTGGTTCCGCTTGCCTCACTGACTTGCTAGACAGGGTGGGTAGTAAATCAAGAGTGGGAAGGGGCAGAGGAGCCAACATAATCTGGCACTTTGTCAGACCCCTGTCCTGTGCAGGTTAATGCAGTGTCCAAAACCCCAACGAAACCTGCGCGTTATATTAATATTTGCATATAAGCAGTTGCTCACCAAATCTCAGAGCTGTGAATATTGCAGAATTGTTCTCTAAATGATCAATTGTTTCCTCTGCAAACTACGTTGGTTAATGCTATTTGCATTGTAGGATGTGGTGTTCGTTTTTGTAAACTTTAACTCTGGTTTGAATACACTTTTGAATCACCATCAATGTATAAAGACGCTTTTTGGTTTATTTACAATCTAGTAGCAATTTGCAAATCTTGACCCACGGGATGTATTCGTGTTCTGAAAGCATCAGATTTGCATGTTTCTTAGAATTGTTGTGTTTAGGACATTTGTTGAGGTATTGGCCTGGTGGTTGGTGCATGTGCTTTGATATGTTGCACAATGGCGCTCGTGCAGGCAGTGTGAGTTTGAGTGTTTGTAATTTCCTGATTCTCTGCCCACCCTATTGTTTCCTTTCACATTTATCACTGTCTTTGTACTTTTCTACTGTGCAAATAAATGTTTGCAATCAAAGCTTCTAAATGGCTGGAAATGCGTCTGTGAGAATCTCAGGGTATGACAATAAAGATCATTTCTGTCTGCTTGGCCTATATTTTCAACGGCATCAATAATTTTGATAGTACAATAATTATTTGATTTTTTTTTTTAAATTGATTTCATTTTCCAGAAAATATATTTATTTACTTTAATATTTTTAATTAAAAATGTAACAATTTATTAGGTTTTAATTTACAGTAATACCTGGAAATTCTATCATAATAGATACTTTTACATAGTACATATATACTTTTTTTTTTTTAATACTTTATAGTACTTTTATGCATTAATTGTGGCACACAGTAAGCATTGCAGGTGTGTTTGTGTGTGTGTGAATAAGCTTTGTGGCCCACTTTTTTTCTATTTTTTCTTCATCCTTTGATGTAGAGATGCCACAAATTCATTGGCGGCTGTGACAATAGGGCACTTTGATAGCTGGCTCTGTTTGGATGCGTCTCCATCGGGGCAGTGTATGCCTGGTATTCGCCGATGGGCGATGTGGGAGAGCAACGTCACTGGAGGAGGTGGCGTATGCACAGAGCAGCGTCAATATATGCCGAGTGTATACGTCACCATGTTCAGAGCTGAGCCGCAAATGCTCTGTTGATACAACAGTGATACAAGAACGCCCCAACTCTGACTTGACTTGGACTTCTGAGAAACAGTCAAGCTATCAGATTGTTTCATCACTGGAAGAACTGAGAAATGTTTACCAATTATTTGACCAGTTCTAAATGATCAGTTACTCGGTAGTAGTGTTTGGTAAAGCTATTGCTCATGCAGTGAGTCATTTTAGTTTTTAAAGTTTTATTTTTAGACAAAATAATATATCATTTTAATATAGATCATAAAAAATAATGATCTGTTTATCTATACTGTGAGTGTAAATACTGTGGCTCTGTGATACTATCAAAACATTGCTCTGTTTGTTTGAGAATCCCAATCAGCCGGACATAACAACACTGATTCAACCAATGGTGGGAGTTTGCGGGTGGGACTAACTGTTAACCAATGGCAGTTTGGTTAGATTGTTTTTCCAAGCAGTCAGACTTGCAGTGGAGCAAAGTATCTTGCATACTCTTAAGATACAGTCACATTAGCAAAATTTTAACACAGTTTCTCAGGTAAAAAAGATCTATTGTCGATCAATGCAGCAAATATTTGTGACCAATTTGAACCCATTATGAAATATTCATTGGAAAATGAAATTCCTGATCAAGTGGGGTTTTATTTAAATTAAAATTCATCAAAACAACAGTAAATGTGACCACACCTTTACACGTGTTATATATATAAACCAGAATATTTTAAGGCGTCTTTACACAGTTGAGTAGGGGTGGGCGATATTAGTGTTGCACAATATACCGGTGCTAAAAAGGTATCACGATAACCTGCTTTTAAAAATGGTACGATTCCGCATTTTACTAGTACCGATATTTTAAGAATGCATTTTGATAAGAATCGTAAATCCTGAATAAAACACTGTTTATCGCGGGACCCAGTCATAAAAACAGAATTTACTGTATAACACGGAATATCATGGAATTTCCCTTTTTAAGTATGAATTCTGCATGTTCTGTGCATCTTTGTGTGAATCAATGGCGCGGACGTGCAGTTTCGTTTAATGCACACATACTGAAGAACACGTGATGCTTGTGCTGTTTTCAGCCTCTGCCACCTCAAAGTGTGAGGACATGAACAAAATAACAATCTCTGAGAGTCAGTTTATGAACATTATACCATTACTTTTGAGAAAAACACCGTCATATCATATACAAACAGAAATCCAAACGTCTTCACAAAATTTTTGATACCATAGAAATTTCGCAATTCTTTACGAAATTCACCACTGCCGATATCACAAAAAAAACTAAACCTAAAACCTAAAGCTCACTGAAGACAAGAAAAGAGCCAGTGATTAAAAAAACTACAATGCTTCAAAACAGCAACATCATGTGAGCGTGTAACTGCGATAGAGATGATAGTCAAAAATCTTTACCAGCTGACAAATTTCTACTGATATATTGCTCACCTCTACAGTTGAGTTAGGGCTGCCCTGTGTCTGCCCAAAATTCAGTGTAAAGACTCAATGACAGATAAAAGCCAGACTAAATTTTTCCAGCTCTGACCTACCTCAGTCCTTAGTATTAAAGTATACTTTTGTGATTACTGTGTAAATGCATTCATGCCACCTCTGAGCAGCATTCAACATAAAGTCTCTATATAAAGTGTCACGGGATGGAGCAAAGCGACAAACACAGTGGGCGTGGCGTCAGGCCTCGGAGAGGCTTTTATTAAACAATATCAACAAAAAGTGTCCAAAAGGGAAAAATAAAAGTGTCCAAAATAAACAGGGGGTCTGGTGTCCTCGGCGTGAAGGGGTTCCGTGAAGGAGGGGCAGTGTTCAGAAGGGAAGGGTCCAGGTAAGGGGCGGAGTCCGGCGGCCGCACACGCTAAAGTACAGGGGGGGCGGCTTCTTCTGAGCGGCATCATCCACCTTCCACGGACTTTCCACTACGGCACTTCTGGAACGGCCCGGCATCCTGGCCCGTCAGCCGTCTCACGTCCATTCGGCGGTGTCTGTTCTCTCGACGCACCCTTCCTGGACCCACAAGGACACCAGCGTGCATGCACGGGGAAGAGACCGGTCTCCTGAGGAGAGGCGCGCTCGGCATTTTAACAGCGGCGGTGATGAGGCTTCATTCACATCAGGTGTGCCTCATCACACGCCGCCAGACCTGGATGTTTCCGCGCCCCTCCTCCTCCCACACGCCCACTCCCGTCGGGAGCCTGGTGAAGGGCGGCGATTACCGACGGTGTGAAGCTGATAATTAGGGGGGAGGCAGCCGACTCGTCACAAAAGACACATGGCATTGGGGTGTTTTTAGAAAAATAATAATGTAGCTCTGGTGCAACATCTGTATTTGATCTTGATTTCATAATTAGCGAGGCAAATACCAGCAGATTATCAACCACCCCGGTGATCTGGTTCTGCTGTTTGCGAGACAGTCCGTCCCAAAGCTCTGCTCTTTTGGAACTGAGTCAACCTCTGGCAACTGCCCTGGTGACAAAGCCTGAAAGTGTCCACTGACCAGTGTGAACCACAAAGCTTGTAGTGTGTGTGCCCCCCTCCACCGCTGAAATGTACACTGTGGGCTAAATACTGCTTCAGTGCCATCTCAATAGGAGCTGCTTTGCTAATTGTACCTCTAGTACAATAAGCTTTTCTCCATAGGCTGCCCAGTCCCTCTGGGTTGTCCTTTCCACCTCGTGGCTATCTACAGTATAGTTTTTGATATGGTGCTACTGAGATCCACCAGACATTAGCGTGCATACTCAGCAGCCCATCTTTTTCAAGAAGTACACCTAAATTCCACTTCATATTTGTATCTTAGTTGCAGTATGTCAAATAACAGCAAAGTCATGCTTGTTTGCATATTGGTGTTCTGTAGGACCCCAAAAAGAGGAACTTCTCCATTTAGGGACTCCCCAGGACCGCAGAAGAAACAGGGTGTGGACCTTTCTGTTTTGTGGGGTGTGGATGTTTAGGAGGCATTTCCAAATTGAAAAGGCTACTCACATGAGTTTCAATAAAAAAGAAAAACACCACCTGACCCTCACATGACTTCCCCATCACACTCATCGTTACTTCTGAGTTGTATTTATTTTGAGCCATCTGCCTTCTTGTGGAATGGAGCACAGCTCTAAAGAAATGCCATAGGCTGTTGATGATCTTATAGGCAATCTGAGGAAAATGCCAATGAATGCATCAAATGGTGGTTAAATGGGATTTTTTTTTCTATTTTAGGAATGCCAATCTGCATGATTTATCTTTTAGGTTCCTTATGAATACGTTATTCCATTTTCCATTTTAACTACAGGCTTTTTATTATGATTATACCTTACAAATACTTATTAAACAACTCAATAACTTATTAAAAAACTTTATTATTTAACAAGTGACTTATTGTATTATTAAAGAGATATGCAACCACCTTGCTGGTGCAGCTGGTAAAGTTGTTTTTTTTATTTTTTGAAGATGGCTTCAAGTAATTATATAAATATAACTGCAAGCAGCAATTAAAGGCCCAAGCACAACAGCGGTAAAATGAAGAGCGAAGGAGCTGTCTTTAATTACTCAATAAAGAGAGCTACTGCTTTCTGCAGAGTTAAGTTCCAATGAAGTAGCCCTGAACCAAAGCCACTAGAAGGCAAGCCTCCAACCTTTAACCAAAAAAGCATAATGGCTAAAGCTAACGCTGCGGGGCAGGGAAAGAGTCAGTGAAGGAGAGGCTTCACTATGCTGAATAAACATCTTTTTAGAGGAAATAGCTTATTATTTACTGAATCAACAGCCTATCGGCTAATTTTCAACATGTTTTACACTAAACAATGCTTTTGGATTGAATTATTTTTAGAGTTTACGCAGAAAAAAATGTCGTTTTATAAGAGAAGTCACTGATTTTTTGGGACAGGTGGGAATTAGCTTACAGCTTACTTCCCATTCATTCCTATGGTATCTGTAAATGGCGACTGAGTGTCGCACAACCCTGAACTGAAATTCAAAGAGTGGGAAACTCAACATTTTCTTTAAGCCCAGAGTTTCTGAGTTGGGGGTGTGTCAGTGAAAAAACATGTCGGATGCAAGACAATAGAAATGCAGCATCCGTATTGACTGTAAATTTGTTGAATTAATTAAATGATTATTTTTTGTAATGTACAATAAAACTATGTTACATATGCAGAATATTATATTATTGTATAATTATCGTAGAATATATAATGGTGCCGTTTACATCACCTTGATAAACTGAATAAAAAACAGAAAAAAAGCAAAAACACGATGCACATTCTTTATTCATCATTTTTGTAAATGCAGATTAAAAATTTTATGTAGAAAAGGTAAATCGCCATTTTGTTCGGACCACAGTGACTTGAACGCACCTGACGTCGTAATGACGATCCCAGGAGGAGCATAAGACAGCCTCTGCCTGAACACCTTGATTAGCTGGTTCAGGTGTGTTTGATTAGGGTTGAAGCTGAACTCAGTATGGTAAATCTCCAGGAGCAGGGTTGGAGACGCCTGTTAAAGGAGTAATTTACTTCCAGAACAAAAATTTACAGATAATGTACTCACTCCGTTGTTATCCAAGATGTTCATACTTCCTTTCCTTTCCTCAGTCGTAAAGACATTTTTTGAGGAAAACATTTCAGGAATTATCTCCATATAGTGGACTTCAATGCTAAATCAGTGCCCAGTAGTTTGAATGTCCCATAAGGATCTTATCTAGCGAAACGATCTGTCATTTTCTAAAAAAAATAAAACATTATATGCTTTTTAACCTTAAATGCTCATCTTGTCTAGCTCTGCCATGCACATGCATACTCTGTGCAATACAGTTAGGGTATGTCGACAAAGTCCCACCTTATTTCCAACTTTAAAATCGTCCTATATTGCTGCAGAAGTGCCGACCCAGTGTTTGCAGCGATGTAGGATTTTGAATTTTTGAGGAGAAAATAAGATGGGAGTTTTTCGATTTACCGTAACTGTATTGACCCGGATTACACAGAGTACGCACGCACATCGCAGAGCTAGACAAGACTAGCTGAGATCATTTAAAGCCCTTTAAAGCTGCATTAAAACTCCATCTTGGATGTTCAAACTCACAGGCACCATTGAAGTCCACTATATGGAGATAATTCCTGAAATGTTTTCCTCAAAAAACAATTTCTTTACGACTGAAGAAAGAAAGGCATGAACATCTTGGATGACAACGGGGTAAGTATATTATCTGTAAATTTTTGTTCTAGAACTAATCCTTTAAAGACATTTGTTTATAGAAATTTTACTACAAAACCCAAAATGATTATGATCTTTTGACCAGTAAGTGCCGCTATCCTGAAACTATTCATGTCCCCTTACGTCATGCTTGATATAACATATACCAAGTTTGCCCTTAATCCGCTAAAGCGTTGCAAAGACGCAGTTTTTACGTGCATTTTGTCAATTTTGTTAACACACTTTGCGGAAACGGTTTGGTATACGAAAAGCTTTTAATAACTGTTGGCCAGCATTGTCTGAAGATGATCTGAGCAAATTTTAGTGAAAATCAGACAAACCGTCTAGGACGAGTTTAAAAACATAATTGTTTCGCAAAATTGCGAAAAATCTTCACCCATTGAAATTTACATTTTGTTATACATTTGACTCGGCAAGGAATCTGAGGAAAAAGAATTTTGCCTTTAGACCTTATGGTTCAAAAGTTATTAGCAGAATTATGATTGCAAATTTGGCCTATTGGTGGCGCTAGAGAGTTTGAGTTAGAGACTCTGAATTCGCTATGGTTAATATTGAGAGTGTTGTCTATCTGAGTGCCAAATTTCATAACTTACCCGCAAGCGGTTCTATGGGTCGCCATAGACACCAAAAGTGGAATAAGAAGAAAAAGAAATCTAACGGATATATACAACTTGGGTCCTAATAGGTACTTTTTTTCAGGATTCTTTCTTTCATTCATATTCAATTCCTCTAACTATTTCCTTTACAGACACCCCACCACTCTTCGGGCTGGACTGCACAGTGACAGCAGCCCGCCCCCCGCGTCCCCCAGCCATGTCGTCACGCATCGGCCTGCGCCTGCAGCTCATGCGGGACCAAATGCAGCAGGAGGAGCAGCGGGAGAGGCAGCAACAGCAGGCAGCATCCATGCATTACATGCAGCAACGCATGCCAGGCCCACCAACACCCTCGCCAGCCATCAGCGCACCAACACACTTCCAGGCACCAATGCAGGTGCCTGTCGAAGTATTAAAGGTAGGCATATCCATCAGCTTATGTAAGCGTAGTTTATATTACTTTCACATTTATGCATTTAGCAGACAATTTATCCAGAACAACTCGTTCTGCAATTCGTCGAAGAGCCAGCAGTAATGCCAGGTCTTGTGACCACATTAACCAGTATGAGTCATTCATCGAAACCTGTCATGAGTGCAAGAGAACTGTGATACTGGTACATTTTTGTGAAAATACTTTGCAAAGACTGATTATCAGTGGGATATGCCCTCTCCCATAAATTCCGCCAAAATCCCTCTAATTATTGTGCGGTTCTGTGTATTGGGGTATAAATGAGCTTCCCCATGAGACCCTAATCTTGCCTTCCATTGGGTAGTTCAGCGCTCCGGCCACCCTAGTGGTCCCAACAGGATGAATGAGTTGTAAGGAGTACACAAAGACCAAATTAGGCAAGATTAGGTGCACTTGTAATCTCCTCTCGTGTTGCGGTGAAAGAGTAGTGGGCAAAGTCCAGGTGTCAGTGGGTCGTGCAGGACTGACCACAGCTTTAGTGTGCCGGACTACAACCAAGATCAAAAACAAAGCGAGGAACAACATAGAAGAATGCGGTGGAACTGCAGCCAGGTAAGAGGAAAAAGACAGAAAAAAGAGGGGCTGGTGTGACATAACGTGTTGAGAGATAACACACACAAAGACTTTCTTAGAAATGACATGCTTCTTTGTGATTCTGCCATTGTTTTCCTGGATTGTTATCAGTTAGTTTAAAGAAAGCCTCAGTGTACACGTGGAATTTTGAGTTTGCATGTGTGTGATGTTATGAAACTTTGTACTGCACCTACAGTAGGTTTTTTGCCAGATGTTTTTTTTTTTCTTTCATTCTGATTTCAGAGCTTGACAAAAAGCCCCACAGTTTTTTGGAACTGTAAAGCTTCTTGTGCTCCTTTGAATAGACAGTAAAAGTCTCTGTTTTCAATTAAATTACTTGCTCAACAACTTTGCTTGTGTAACTAAAAACATTGTCAAGGTTTGTTCAACTTCCTCCAAAACAGTAATCTCTGACAAATTAACCGAATCATTCAAACTGAATGTCAGATTTAAGAAGTTTTGAGACTGGCAATCATTTTGACTGCCATTTTGCCAAAATTAGTTGTATCAGTTCATAAAACAGCACAAATGGTAATACTAATGATATTATATTATTAAAACTAATATAATTAATAATAATACAATATAATGCATATTGTGATATTATACTTTAAGATCATTTAATTGTGTTAAAAAGCAGAAATAAAACTTTTTTTTAAATGTCTGGGGTCAGTAAGATGTTTTTGACAGAATTCTCACCAAGGATGCATTCATTTGATCAAAAATTTGTGAAATATTATTATAATTTAAAAGAACTCTTTTCTGTTTTAATTTTAAAATGTAATTTATTTCTGTGGTGGTAAAGCTGTATTTTCAGCAGTCATTACTTCAGTCTTCAATGTCATCACGAACCATGATTAATGAAAACAGTCATGCTGCTTAATATTAAAGAATAAATATATATTTATTTATTCTTTGATAAATAAATAAATATATATATTAGTTGCACTGTTGTTTTTTTGGTGCCAATGGCACTTTAGGCACTAGCATGTTGTTGCTGCCTTCCCATGCTGCCAACCATGTGTCATCTCAGGATCAAGCAACAGCAACTCTTGTTTCACAAAGTGCAGTATCATTTAGCTGGACATTTACCACCACCATTCCTAGATCGAATAAAAGTTTGTAATGAAGAGCTCCATGTGAGATGAACTTCTAACCACAACTAACCTTCTGTAATTTCACCCCTGTGAGTTCAGAGCAACTGGCCCTACCCAAAAATGCCTTCACATAGTGTTCATGGAGGGATTTAACAGCAAGGAAATGTCCTCCCAGACAGTGTCCCAACTTTACAGCTTGTGTGTTAATTGGAATCCTGTATCCAGCCTGTAAAAGTTTTACTCGCTCCAACATATTTTTTAATGTTAAAGTGAAAGTGCTTGGACTGGCTTTCGTCCACTAATCCTGAGCTTGGTTTCATTCAGGAATGTGGTATTATGGCTAATGTTTTCCATCAGTATACAGACGAAGTTTTGTTGACAAGCATGCTTGCTTGGATTTAAGCACAGTCGTGCATAAATGCACAGACAATTTTATTAAAACTTAAATCTTTTTTTTCTTTTTATCAGTGCACATCTTTTGCACTGTCATGTGTCAGTTTTGTGTCTTGAATCACTCGGTTTGAAGTGAAAGAATGAGACCAATCTGGTCAGATGCAACTTGTAACTATTCTGTAACTCCATCAGCAGGTGTCTGTGTGATTCAGTGAAGCACTTTCTGGCCCTTGTATGCCCCATACATGCCTAGATTTAAAGGAGTCATGAACTGAGAAATCAAAATCCCCTTGATCTTTTGACATATAAGAGGTCATTGTACTATAAAAACATCCTGTAAGTTTCAGAACTTCTTTCTCATTAGTCTAAAAACAGCTTATATTGACGCCAATCTGCCAAAACAACAGGCTGTGGAAAGTGCCGCTTTATATATATATATATATATATATATATTTAAATCTTAACATTGTAAGTAGACCTCAGTGAACAGTACAAAATAATAAAAAAGGCAGTTCATGACCCCTTTTAAACCCCACAGTTACATAACTATCTATGACTGTGACTCTGAAACATAGCTGGCTGAGCTTGGAAGCTTTGGCTTGATTTGTAATGTGTAATGGTGACAGTAAAAACACTGTACTTTTTCACTGGGAGAGTAAGTCATGAGATATGATGATGCCAGATTGTGTGAGCACTTTTTTTTAATAATACTGTTATTTTTTTAATACTTCTGTTCTGTTTATTTCTCAGTGTGTGGATTCTTACAGTTTTATATCAGCCAAAATATCCAACTTACAGTTTATATCAGCCAATTTTCCACTATTATTCAAAAGTTAGAAAAAAAGAGTGTTGTTCTCATCCAAGGCTGCAGTTCTTTGATTAGAAAATACAGTAAAATAGCAATATTGTGGAAAATTATTACAGTTTACAAGAACTCTATTCAATATATTTTTAAAATGCAATATTACATCTTTATGGTCACATGATCCTTCAGAAATCATTCTAATATGCTGATGCTCAAGAAATATTTCTTATTATCAGTGTTGAAGATAGTTGATATAATTATGGAAACCATGATACATATTTATTCAGGATTCTTTGACAAATAAAAGGTTCAAAAGAACAGAATTTATTTGAAATAGAAATCTTTTGTAACATTATAATGTCTTTACTGTCACTTTTGATCAATTGAATGCATGCCTGCAGGCTAAAAGTATTAATTTCTTTAAAGAGACCCCAGGTATTAAAAATTGTATGGCTTAATATAACGTAAATGATGTCTTTTACTGAAATATGTAATAGAAAAACGATGAAAGATTTATGTTATTTTAAAAAATCCACATCATTTTATACATTTTTTCATCAATGGGGGGGCGTCATTAATTCGACGACATGAAATGGTTGCACTTGGTGAGTTACAAGCATTACCTGTTGCTATTTTTACCGCAACACAACTCTGATAAGATGCCACATTATGTGGCCTTTGGTTGTAATTTTCAGTCGAAGGGCAACAAGAGAAGCCTTCACTGCTTTCTTAGCGATAAAAAGAGGAGAAAAAATGGGAAGATGCCTGTGGTCTAATAAAACTTACTAAAGACCTGTGTCTTTGTTCTCTCCACTTTAGCTCTGATGCCTTTGAGGCTTTAAGTAGACCACAGCTACTGAAAGAGCTTACAAATGGCAGAGACAAGAAACGCTAGATGCCATCCTGGCAGAATGTAAACATGCCGACGCTTGTCATGATGCCACGGCCACTGAAGGAGTTTATCAATGCACATTTCACTCGATATCCAGGGGAAATTGTGTGGAAAAAGATGGTACGCCATTTGGTTTAAGCCTATGCTTATATCCATCATCACCTGTAAGCTCTTTCAGTAGCTGTGGTCATCGTATCATATTTTCATACGTATATTGTATTTTATTTTTCGAGTTGTGTTGCGTTAACTATAGCAACAGGTAGCACCTGTAGCTTACTGAGTGCAACCATTTCACCTCATTAAAATAATGGCGCCCCCCATAGTCCAAAATATGTATAAAACAATGTTGATTTAAAAGACAAAATATATAATAAAAATACTTTAATATTATACAATATAATGTTTACAGGTACAGACTCATCTTGAGAACCCCACAGACTACCATATTCGACAGTCTCAGCGGCAGCAGGTCAAGGAGTACCTGTCCACCACGTACGCCACCAAGCAGGCTGTACATGCGGTCACAAGCTTGGTACAGCCCTCTCCGCCCACCATGCCCCAGGCTCAGCAAGGAACCGTCCCACCACCCATGCCCTCTCCATGCATGCGCACCGATCAGCTCATGACCTCTGCTGGGAACAGTGCACCCAACAGTCCCATGGCCATGCTCAACATCGGCTCCAGCCACGAGAATGAGGTATTTCAGCATTTCCTATTTTTCATACAGTTGTGGATGTAAGCATGTCCAGACATGTTTGAAAGAAACACTTTTCACGACATTCATCATGATTCATTTTGTTGATATTTAATTTACAGTTAGTATATCTGTTACAGGTTTATATTTAGCACCGTAGTTCCTCTTTGCGTTCACAGAAACCTAAAGTTCAGTAAATGACAAAGTCTGGCTCATCTCTCATACACCACAACCTTTATGATTTAAACATTTCTCACCTCTGGTGGGTGTTATTTCCCCATGTGCACACAAAGGTCAGGGTATTAACTAACTTAACTCCATTGTCATTGGAGTTTAAGTGGCCAATTATGGCCGTAGAGGTATAATTACAGATTAAAGAGTGACAGGGAACCTTAGGCAGGACGGCCCTTTGGAACATAGCAGACTTTGGTCCTTCCTTCCTTCCTCCGCTTCTAATGCCAACAGATCCTATGGGATCCTAAGTGAATGTGTGCTTGTGGCATACTTACTACTTTTGTGAGCTAAACTGCACAGGGATTATGTCTGTAGGACTGTTGAGAGGAATACATCTTTCATTGGTAATTTTTTCTAATTTTCTCTAGAAATATGCTCTTTAGAAATAGGGTTAAATGAGAGAAAATCTTTAGTGATCAAAGGAAGGTGTAGAACGCAAATGCACAAGGTGTCTAAATTCTCCTTATGTGTTTGTTTTGGACAAGATGGATGAGGTTATTGATGACATCATCAGCCTGCAGTCCAGTTATGATGACATCCAGGCTTATATTGACCCTGTGGTCCAGATGCCAAACACAGTAAGTAACTGCTTCACTCACTTCAGGCCTCTTAGTCGTTGACATTACTGATCACTGTGACTAATACAGATCACTGAATCCCAGAAGGTAAGCAGAAAATTGAGTGAATAATTCCTGTTTATGATGTACAGGCTGCGTCTTATTGCCGATGAATAGGTCTATTTTTAAACCCCAACCTTGTACTTTAACAATGGAGGAATTATACTGGATCCATTTGTTGTGCTGTTTTTTATCAGGGTTATAGGGATGAAAAGCATCTTTGTCTGATTACCAAAAGTC
Source organism: Labeo catla (assembly GCA_012976165.1). NCBI lineage: Eukaryota > Metazoa > Chordata > Actinopteri > Cypriniformes > Cyprinidae > Labeo > Labeo catla. The sequence continues at coordinate 255,778 of VONZ01000113.1, forward strand.
ACGTCTAATTATAGCAAAGCACCGTCTCAGTAAAATGATGCAACTGTTTTTCTCTCATGCGACCTCGAAACAACTTATTTTCTGTTTGGACTCATCGAGAACTTTGGCTGGTGATTTTTTTGTGCTCGATTTACTGGATAACTGATATTTAGCTTTCTTCGGCATGCCTCGGGGGAAATGTTTTAAGTATTTAAAGTGTTTAATTGACTTAAAATTGTGGCCTGATTCACTCAAGGAAAGGCATTGCGTTGGGAATCAGGAAAGTGGGAGCACTGTGCTTTGTATTTAAAGTAACTGCCCGACATTAACAATTAAGCCGCTCTCAGTTAGAGTTCAACTTGTTTACAAGGCATTTCGTGAAGGTGGGGAAGCAGGGGGGAGGTTTGGGAGAGAGAGAGAGCTGGGGAGGGGAGGCCGAAAGTCCAGATAGGGGAAAGTTCAGTGTTTAGTTGAAGAGAGAAGGTCCCGGTGTGGCTCAGGTTAGTCTCTCCAGGGAGGTCGAGGGTGAACGACAAGACCGTGCAGCTATGAGAGATTCAGAGGCCAGTATGAAAGACACAAATAAAACGTATGCAATCGTGGAGGTTATCGATGGAGAAAAGATTCAGCTGGTAAGACCATCTTTTTCCCATCACTCTCCTTGCATTGAGTGTGGGTTGGTGGGGGGTTGTTTAGTCTTGCAGCTATTTGTTTCTGTGCGTCTTGTTCCTGGAAACTCCAGGGGCTAGAAAGAAAGAGCACATGCCTTGGGCACTTTAAGGACACCGGTAACCTTGCAACACTTATTTAGCCATAGGCTTGTAGCATGTTGTACTCATAAATGGATCATTGTTTATGGCTGTAGTTTAAGTGGACCTGCAGGACAGCAACTGTTTCATCTGTTAAAAGTGAGTTCATGCATAAATTAAAATTTCTCATGTCTCATGGCATTTCAAACCTGTCCACACAATGGAAGTAAATGGGGTACAGAGTTGTTTTGAACTGCACTGATTTTCATTGTACAGAAAGTGTGTTCCGGAGAAGAAAGAAAATGTTTGAAAGAAAGTAAATGTTGATAGAATTTTAATTGATTTACTTTATTAACAGTATTGTTTTTGCAGTATTGAGTGAATGCATCTGATTGATTTCCCGATTGATCAGCGTTCTTGGAGATCTGTTTTCCATTGTAATGATTGATCTTTGTTTCCAGACTCTCTGACTTGATCTGCATTTAGCAATCATCCTATCAGGAAGTGCCATTGTTATTTTTCTTCTGTTTACCAGAAGCATATTTACCTGAAGCCATCCTGGATGTTGCTATTTTCTCTGCATGCAAAGGTTTTCCTTGATAAATGCCATTATTATGCTTATCCACAGAACTATTAAATCCCTAATCCTTGCGGATTTGTAATGCGGCCATTGAAAAGTGCAAACAATGGCGAATAGTCTCAGATTTGATGCATATGAGGGGCATCGGCCAGTTCGTTTAATATTTAGTGTGCAAACTATATTTTTCAGAGGGACATTAGGGATTTTGAAGGTCAGAAGAGACATGGGGGTTCACACTCCTAATGAGGCTAAAAAGGCCGCCTCTGACCCTGTTGACCATGTCCCTCCTTTGATCATTGTTTCTTTGATCAGTGATTAAAGCCTCTAGAGATGGAGTTCACATAACCAGTAGGGCATTTTGCATTGTGCATACACATTTTAAATCATCACCACTTGTTTGTCAGAAAGCAGCATCTAAAAATTCACACCCTCACACCCTCAGTTTCCTCTTAGTTTATCACATCTGAAATGCTTAACGAGCCGTTTCTGTTCACTTCACTGAAGTATTGATTGTAAGAAAATCATAAGGTGTAAGGTGAAAACAGACATGCTTGTTAATAACTTTACGTTGTATAACGGGCTTCCATCTCTGACTTTTTACTGTTGATTTGTGTTTGTTTGGCTTGGTGCTTCACAGTAGCCTCTGTGATAAGGTATCTGAGCTGAATTATCTGTCATGGCTCATTAGGAGCTCAGAGCCGGCTTGCTTACAATTACACTGAGACACTAAGATGGAATAAAAGATACAACTGGTGTAAAACCATAAAGACCCAGATAAGAAAGAACATAGTCAATCATTTCTCTCACCCAGAAGCAATAGCCGAGTGTGATATTTTGTGCGGTTTATCTCCAGTATCTCTAGCGTTTATGGCTTCGCGCTAGAGATAAGCTGAGTGTTTATTGGGTATCTAGTGATTGTGATTGTTACCAGAGTTACGCTGAATATAGCTTCATAAAAGTGCCATTTGCAAGACAAACTAGTTGTATCTTGTCCAGCAACGAATGCATAGACTGCAGTAAGGACATGCATTAGTCTTTTAATACAGTGTAATATGTTGATCAGAATTTTAATACAGTTTAAAGCTCACTGTGTTCATGATTTTGTTCAGTTGTTATTCAGTTCTATAAAAAAAATCGTTTGTTTTTGTCTTTTAACTCACCTAGACTCACATATATCTCTTTTGTGCACTCCTAGCTTCCACTGTCCAGCAGCCATTTGGATGTGTACACGGGGCCAGGTATGTCCGGATCAGCTATCGCCATGACCAGCAACTCCTGTCCTGCCAACCTAGCCATCAAGAGAGAACTGTCAGGTAGAGCAATCTCTAGAGTCATACGAAAGTTTGTTTTGGCATAAAAAGTTTAGAAGCATCTTCATTAACACCATTTTCTCCTATTTTAGAACAATAGTGGTCAACAAGTAAGTCATGTGAAATAAGACAATTAAAAATGCGATTTGTAAAGTAAAATAATAATTTTGGAATTCTTTTAACATTTTTTTGTTTTGTTTTGTTGTCTGATTATTTTTTCTGTTTGGTCAAACAAAACAATTTATTAAACATTTACATTTTTGGTTTTTGCTTAGAACTTCATGTGTAGAAATTATTGAAATTTATCTTATCTTTATCATATCTTTATCAATGTACATGATATAAAAAACACATTTAGTGAAGATTATCTAAATGTTTACTTAGTACTGTATGCCATTAAGAGTGACATGACTGACATGAATTATGGCAAACAACGGGAAATGGCTGAGAAATGTAAATTATACTCAAACAGTGTTGTTTTTATGGTTTACGTCTTGAGAAACCTTATGCAAAGTTTTACTATAATGTGTTGACATACTAACCTCATAAAAACAACAAAAAATAAACAGAAAACTGAACAACACTGCTTTACAACTGAAAAACATGAGAGAAACATTATTATATAACCCTGCTGGATAAAAACTAAGCAAAGTTTCACTGAGGAAATGCCACTGATCACCGCTATTACAAAATCTCATAAATCCAGTACAGATGGCATTTGCATGTATAGCATAACATGTTAATGGTAGTAGTTGATTCACAGTATTGCCTTTTGTTTTTGGCAAGATGCTGAAGCTCGTGCAATGGCTAAAGAGAGGCAGAAGAAAGACAATCACAACCTGAGTGAGTATGCGCTTTTTCCCCCTCATTTCTTTCAGTTTATAACCTCTCACAGTTTAAAGTACACTTGCTCCGCTAGTGCCCTGCCATTGACACCCCCTGTCACCTCCGGGCAAATTCAGCTGACAGCGCACTACACTTTGGTCTATCGTTAACTCGGACAGATCCTGCTGCCGTGGCATTAAAATGTAATTGCCTGTGACATTTCACAAGTATTGGAGTTGTACAACAGGACAGTAATTCTGCAGAGCTTTGCAAAGCTTGGCCCGTTCCCAAATACTTTGGCTTAGAATGGAATATAGCTCCATATCTTGAGCATCATAAACAATTTACACGCAGAGATGGTATTGCGTAGAACCGGTTGCCTCATTTCCCATCATAATCAAAAGATCAAGTCAGAAAACAAATAAAACAACACAATGGTCAAGGTCTTAAAAAAAAAAGAAAGAAGCAATCATGCTACGGAATTGAGTGTCTGTATGTGGTTGGTTGCTCATTCTCTCCTTTTTTTTTTTCTTTAGTTGAAAGGAGAAGACGGTTTAACATCAATGATCGAATTAAGGAGCTGGGCACCATGATCCCTAAAACCAATGACCTGTAAGTTTTTGTTCATTCAAGCATATAAACGATGGCCATATTTTGTTGGAGATTTTCAGTGATAAACACTTGACCATCATCCATTTGCATTCAGGGATGTGCGCTGGAATAAAGGCACTATTCTGAGGGCCTCTGTGGAGTATATTAAACGCATGCAGAAGGACATCCAGAGAACCAGAGAGGTGGAGAACAACTTCAGGAGAATGGAGATGGCCAACAAACAGCTGTGGCTCCGCATTCAGGTGAACATTCATTCAGCACTTATGTGACAGTCTTTGTCACAAAAATAAAACCTAAAGCTTATAGCATTCACTAAGAATAATAGCCTGTTACAACATTTTACGTAGCAACAAGATGAACATTCAACATGTCCTTAGTGTAAAGCTTTTTCTGAGTCACTTATCAGTTCCTAGTTCTTCCTATTTTGTTTCCTCGCTTATGCAAGAACTTTTGGGGTCTTTTTTTAGAATTTTAGAAATTCATCTTTTGCAAAGGTTGCATCATTTTGGAAAGGTTGCATCAAAAGTGACAGTAAAGAAGATATTTATACAGTAGATTTCTATTTCAAGTAATTGCTGGGTTTTTTTTACTTCCTGTTCATCACAAAGTACTGAAAAAGAAGTGTTAAGGTTTCCACGAAAGTACTGTCAATCTGCTCATTTCTTTTTTACTGTTATGGGGCCACTTAAAAAAAAAAGAAAAGAAAAAAAATGCACTAAAAATAAGATCAATATTGATGGGATTGGATGAATTTAGGCATCGTTTCTTATTAATTTTTAAATTCGCTAAAAAGTATTTAACCAGCGTTAATTAATTTTTTGTGACTTACAAGATTAGCTTTAAATAAGCATTAAATACCAGCATAAATAATCCATATGATATTGAGCACAAATAATCTATAGACATACAGTAGTCAACATTTGAAGTGGATCAAAAAAGTTCAAAGTCATCTAAGACAAGAAATGGGTATTGTTTTGGTTTTAGGACAACTTTGATGGAAGGTTTTGATCCACTTCAAATGTTGACTACTATAGTTAACTAAAACTAAAACCATACAAAGCACCTTTGTTACTTAAACTAAATATTAGCTGAAATAAAATACTTATTGTATATTTCAGCTAGATGCCAAGGAAGCATTTCTCATTTTCTTTTAGTTTAACCTGAAAATACCTAAAATTGAAATAAAAAATAATAGAAAAATTATATAGGTACAATAAAAACATAAAACCTTAAAAAAAATAATATGGAAATTTAAAATAAAAAATGATTCAGACTATTAATAAAACTATAATAGATCTCAATTATAATAAACTACAATCAACTATAATAAATCTCAATTATACTTAAATAACACTAGCTGTGTTTCCATTACAAATTTGCGCAAAACTTTTGTGATATTTTTTAAGTGTCGATAAAAAAACTACCACGAAAAGTCTGCGCCAAAAGTTGCACTACGGGTGTCCAGAGTTTGAATCCCGGCTCAAGGACCTTTCCACATCCCATCCCTTCTCTCTCCCACTTCACTTCCTGTCAGCTCTATACTGTCCTATACACTAAAAAATAAAGGTTCTTTATTGGCATCAATGGACCTTCCATGAAAAACCTTGAACATCCATGGAACCTTTCAAAGGTTCTTTATAGTCTTAAATGTTCTTCAGAATGGTTCTTTTAAGAACTGTTCACTGAAAGGTTCTTTGGGGAACCAAAAATGGTTCTTCTATGGCATCACAAAACACCCTTTTGGAACCTTTATTTTTAAGAGTGTATCAAAATTTTAATTAAAAAAAAGCACCAAAAAATTTCTAAACGACTGATTCAATTAACCGATATTATGTGACTAAAATGTAAATTTTTCCTCTTGCGAGAAGTCATGGCAAGGGATGTTGGTAGATATAATGGCTAGTGCGGTGGCTGTAATATATGTATTAAAAATAAAAAAAAAAAATAAAATATATATATATATATATATATACTTTCTATTGCAGCTGTTTTGAATTGCCTGAAAAACCACCTCATGTGTGCGTAAAAGCTTTTTTGCAGTTTTAGAGTTTTTGTGAAATTGAGTTTCCATTGGGCATATTTTCAGTTTGAGCATTGTTGAAGGGTAATGGAAAAGCAGCTACAGACAAAAAATAATATCAATAAAACAAAATTGCAGCATAACCAAAATGGTATATATTTTAAGAGACCGATCATTTTATTGTGATCTTATTGTACTCATTCTTCAGGAGCTTGAGAGGCAGGCCCGGATGCATGGCCTCCCCAGCACCTCTCCATCCGGTCTGAACAACACTGAGATTCTCAACCCCTTCATCAAGCAGGAGAACAGTCCTGAGGAGAACCACCTCTCGCACCAGCCCCATCTCCCTCCTCACTACCCCCAGCATCAACAGCACCAGGGTCAGCCACAGCCACGGCCCCACGCTCAGCTCCACCAGCACCAACACCAGCACCTTCACCCCCAGCCCCCGCTGCAGTACCCAGCCGTGGGCAGCTCCCAGCACTTTGACTATGCCCAGTCGCTGGACTTGTGCGACGGCGGCATCCCAGGATATCAGGATAGCATGGGGGGCATTGGGGACCTCAGCTCATTGGGCGGAGGTGTCGCGCCAATGGGAAAGAAGAGCGAGCTGGGCTTCTTGCTGATGGAAGAGGCCCTGTCGCCACTGGGAGGAGACCCGCTACTGTCCGCCATGTCCCCTGAGGCTTCTGTGGACAGCAGCCGCCGTAGCAGCTTCAGCATTGAGGACTCAGACATACTGTGACCTGGACAGCCTTAGATGTCGCTGCACAATGCGCATATGATGCGACATGTATTCACCTACACAGATGTTGCATTTAGTCTGGCACACTGTTAATGGGGAAAGGTACGATATTGATGCACCCTGCCATCCTGAAATGAAAGTTTAGCTACTTTTTTTTATCCTTTAAGAATGACATGCAATACAAGAAACGTGGTTTTAGTGCAACAGTTTTTGTCACGGAAATGAAAATATGCATATATTGATAAATGCAATATAGACTAAGTGAACAAACAGAACTGAGATGCTTGAATTCTATCACAGAGAATTGGCCTATATTGGATGTTTTGTACAAAAATATGTCCTTAGACACATACAGATTGCCATAAAGGGATAGTTCATCCAAATATGATAATTTTGTCAGTTTTCTCACCTTGTGTTTTTGTTTAACACAAACAGTTGGTAACCAGACAGTTCCTCGTAGCCATTGACTTCCATAGTATTGAGAAAAAAAAAATACGATACGTCAGCGGCTACTGGTAACTGTTTGGTTACCAAACTTCTTTAGTTTAGAACAACATGAGGGTGAATAAATGATGGCAAACTTTCCATTTTGGGTGAACTCTATCCTTTCAAAGGTTGTGAAAAATGTTGAGTCAGCTTTTACACTCCGATAACCACTTTTACAGTCCAAACCACACTCTCACATTCTCTCTCTGTAGAATTATATTATTCTGCTTTAACATATGTCAGCCATTTCCCCATGTGAGACTGTCACACTCACTTAATGTCCTCTAAATCCAGACATTAGTGATTATTGGAGGATTTGAAATACACCGCCACATCTGAGCTCTTAAACACAACACCTGCTGTATCAGAGCAATATGCAAAGGCAGCTTATCAATATCAATAATGTCTTTCGACAGCTTATCAATAAGTAGGAAGGAAAGGGTTCCCACAGCTGTGGAAAACCTGGATAGAAAACCTATAATTTAGCCAGCTGTGAGTGAATCATTCTTTTGATTTGGTTCATTAAAATGAATCAGCCAAACAGATTGACAAAACAGTCCTTAAAGTTTCTTATCTACTAATCACACTGAGAACAATAACAGATCCTGGAAAAGTCATAAAAAAAATTACAGGAAAAAACAATAGTATGATTAGACTAGTTCATACTCAGGTGTGACTCTCCACAAACAAGCAGAGATATCTATCAAAAGAAACCTGCCATATCACCCTAGCATTAGCGTTACACATGCTTTTTTATGTAGCTGCTGTTCTGTTTATATAACAGGCCAGACCAGGTGCTTGTGTGAGAGACAGTATGTTCAGCAGACGGAGCAGCAGAATGCAGTATAAATTAACTTGTTATTTGCCACACACTCCTAATGAAGTGCCTTAAAGCCAAGGCCAGATTCTTCAAGAAGCACACTCTCAAATGCTCGTGTTGGCACTGAGTAAAATAAAGCTGACAGCTGTGAGCCTTGTTTGCCAAACTGAAGTTCATACAGCCCAAGGTGCCTTTCAGGAAATCTGGATCAACATGAAATTTGATCCAGCTTTTGAGCTGTACAGTGGAAGAAGTTGAATATGTAGAAAATATACATGTATTATTATAGGTTCTCTCTTTTTTCTCTCTCTTCCCAAAGCACTGGAAAAAAACTTTTAATTTTAATTTTATTGATATTCTAAAGATTTTATGAAGAGAGTTTAATTTCAAATGTTTTATGCCACTAAGCCACTTAAATGTACTTTATCTGTTTTCATTTTATTATTTTTATTTCTAAAACCTAGTTTTATCATATCACTGCCGAGCCATAGAAATATACAAATATTTCTGCCATTCTATTATATAAATGGCAAGTGCAGAGCCATATATTTTTCTTTTCAATTTTTTTTGTACAAAATCGTTAAAACACATTAGGCTTTGAGATTAAAAGAACATATGTAATGTTGTTTTTATATTGATTTTATTCCTTTTTTAAGAAAAAGACATTTGAGGAAAAGTGATACTGTTGAGTAATGATTCATTGTTTTCATTCAATTTTAATTAAACCGTTGAGAATGTGAATTTACATATTGTACAGTTAAATCAAGGTGGCTTGTAAAACTGCCTGTGTTGAACATGAGCTTTAATAGAACCTAAGCGCCGTATGATGCACCTCCAGTGTCTTATTACCCTAACCACCTCTCCCTGTTTTACTGCTTTATTGTTTTAAAGGTACGGTTCATAGGTGCTAAAATGGCATCGTTTAAACCTCATGAATTAGTTTTGAAAATACAGGAGAGACACCACAGGTGTATTTTATGCTTTATTATTATTATTATTATTATTATTATTATCGCAGGTGTATGACTAACTGCCTGGATGTTGCACAGAATTCAGCCAAGTTAAAACAACCCGACAGCTCTTGTTGAGACTTGGGTACTCTATGCAAATCTTTGACTTGGTAAGCTAGAACAGGCATAGCGTAGCAAATAAGCAAGGGCATTTTAGATAGCATTATGGGAAGGGGCTTCTACTTTTGCTTGTGTGACATTTTTTTTGTTTTGTTTTTAGCCATGCACCAGGAATGAGAAGGTTTGCCATTTAAGAATGAAGATAAATCACTTGAAGTAAAGAGTATGCTTTGGTAAAATATCTTGATGATTAAAAAGAAAAAAAAAGAAAAAAAAAACACATTTTGGCAGTTCATTTTACAGCATGCTGAAAGACAATACAGGGAGAATGTGTCTCAAGTTTTTACCAAAACCTTCTGAAGGCCTTGAGAATGTTTCAGTACTGTGGATGTGTCATGTTTATGGGATTTGCTCTTTCAGAAATCTCTGGAAGTAAATGACACCTCACATTAAATGTATTTTAGTTGATGGTATACTGTCTGGCTTGAGTTTTTGCACTTATAATGGGTTTTTATGGTCATACGATTCTCTGCGGTGCCATGAGAGGGAGCTCTACACCAGCATAATGAATTAAAACAGGTAAATGACTAACCATGTTAGCAATGCTGACTGAATTAGGAGCAGTATAGACTGTACACTGCATACTTATAATAATAATAGTATGCTTATAATGTATTAACAAAAATTTCAAACGATACATTGTCACATGATCTCATTACATTGCATGTTGATACATTATCACATGATCTCATCACATGGCATGTTTAATTCATTTAGTAAATTGTCATTTTAAGTATTATGAATTACTTTACACAGATATTTCCAGTTCAATTTTATGTTTAGCTTCCGGGAAGTTTAATCAAATGAGTTAGGAAATATTAAGAAGATCCAGGTTTAGCAAATGAAGTAGATAACAGTGTTATTTTAGTATTATTTATATAGTATTAGATGATTTATTAATTTTTAATTATAGTTTCTTTTATGATTTTACATTTTAATTCTAAGCTTTAGTAAATGTGTGTGCTTTTGTCATTTTATTTGTTTTTTCTACATAGCTCTAATTAATTTTTATTTCAGGTTTACTTTTTAAGTTTAAGATTTTCATGTATTTTTATTATTTTAAAAAATACTTAAAACAATTGTAGGTTTAGTTGTAGTTATAAGAATGTTTTTTTAAATAAGGAAAGCTCTGTTAAGAGGAACAATATACAACAAATGGAGGAAGAAATAAAAATATACCCTGGGAAACACTTTTGAGGTTTTATACAAATTTAACTATCAGCGTAAAATATTAGAGGAAATGGTTTTTCATGAGCTGACCTCTTTGTTTTGTGCTTTACGACAATATTACCCACCTATTTCCTTATATCTGAATTTTTGTTTTTTATTATAATCAACAGCAGCTTTTTGTCTTAAGCACTATACTTATTTGGTTTTGCACAAATTATTGTTTTAGTGATATTATATGTGGACTTGGACTCATTACTTAATTCAAGCATCAGTCTTGACTAATCTGCCATAACCACTTAATTTTCCCCTACACTCCTGATTCAAGAGATCATCTTCAGTGGGAAGTATGACTAAACCAGTCAGGAAAAAAAAACTAAGGCTGTATCCTCTAGGGGGCACCAGAGAACCATGAAACTCCCCCAGTGCAACCTCATTTATTTCCTGTAACAATTACAGAAACAGCACTGCAATGCAATTAACCTATTTTTAAATACCATTTTATTAGGGCAGTTTATCCCAGATAAAGATAGGCTTAAAATAGGACGAGGTGAGGAATAATTAGCTTGCAGTCATCTTGCTACCTCATGCATATGAAACGCTTTGGACGAGAACTGTGTTGCTTCATTAAAATGAGCGAACTGTAAACAGAGACTGAGAAGAACCGAAGAATTAATGTGCTCTTAATGCACGCTGTCAATTAAACTGACCTCTTGATATATCAACTAAAGAAAACAAACAGGAATCCAACACGTATCAAAGATAAACATGACTCAGTGCTTATATAAGAAAACATAATCACATCCAATTATCACTATATAGCGGTACAGGCCTTGATCTAGACCGAGGTTAACATGCTAACTGAATACAAATGCACACTGTATTCACACTCTAAATGACTAATGCATTTGTAGCTTATTATTATTCATATACGTTCTGTATTATGTTACATGTATTCAATATTACCAAATAGTTTTTTTTTAAAACATTAATCAAAAAGCTGTTTTATGATTCAAGGTGTAGAAGGTTTGTAAAATGATAAAGATCAGTTGTTTATCCCTGTAAAACCTGACATAAAAAATATGAAAAATGGGGGGAACATTTTTAAAAAATTGAATAGTTTACCAAACAGAATATTAAAATAATAATAACAACAATAATAATTATCTTTTATATTTTGTTTCATATTTGATACATTAGGCTTTTATGGCTCATATTGTGTGATATACTGAGAATATGGAGTGGGGGGCACCACAATTTTATTCAGAAGTCCAAACTGAGAGAGCAAATTTGCAATTTGGTGCAGAAAATGGTGATATTTACAATAATAAAAAAAGTTAATTTAAATTCTGGTAGCTTGTAATGTAGATCAATAAGATTACAGGCTACTTAAAAAATGCATACAAATATCACTTGTCACTCTATATCTACAGTACCATTAATACAGTTGTGCTCATAAGTTTACATATCCCTTGCATAATATGCAAATTATGAATAATTTTGACAAGATAAGAGGGATCATGAAAATTGCATGTTATTTTTTATTTAGTATTGTCCTGAATAAGCTATTTCACATAACAGATGTTTATATATTTAATAAAAATGACCCCGTTCGAAAGTTTACATACCGTTGAAGCATAATACTTTGTGTTGTTTCCTGGATGATCCACAATTATTTTTTTATTGTTTTGTGATCATTGTTCATAAATTCCTTTGTGGGCCCTAAGCAGTTCAGGTGCCTGCTGTTCTTCAGAAAAATCCTCCTGCTCCTGCACATTCTTTGGCTTTCCAGCAGCATCTGCATATTTGAACCCTTTCCGAAATTGAATGTATGATTTTGAGATCCATCTTTTGAGATCCATCTTTTCACACTGATGACAATTAAGGGACTCATACATAACTATTACAAAAGATGAAAACATTCACTGATGCTCAAGAAAGCAACACAATGCATTAAGAGCTGGGGAGTGTACACTTTTTGAATTGGATGATCAGGATAAATTGTACTTATATTGTCTTCAGGGAGACATGTAAATATTTATGTAGCTTCTGAAGTGCAATACTAAACGAAAAAAAAACCTTTAAATAAAATAAGATTTTTAAGATAAAAAATGTATACGTCATCATCCTGTTCAAAGGTTTACACCCCCTGGCTCTTAATGTATTGTGTTGCCTTCTTAAGCAGCAGTAAATGTTTTCATCTTTTGTAATAGCTATGTATGAGTTCCTCAATTGTTCTCAGTGTATAAAGATGGATCTCAAAATCATAGTCACTTTTGGAAAGTGTTCAAATATGCAGAAGATGCTGGAAAAACCAAATAATGTGCAGGAGCTGGAGGATTTTTCTAAAGAACAGCAGGTAGATGAACTGTTCAGGACAAACAAGGGACTTAAGAACAACTATCACTAAAGATAAAAACAGTTGCGGATCATCCAGGAAACGCACACAGTAAATTCTCTCTATATATAAATTCAGTTGTTATTTTGTCTTATGGAGTATATATAAACATCTGTTATGTGAAATAGTTTATTCAGCACAGTACTAAATAAAAAATAACATACAGTTTTCATGATCCCTCTTATTTTGTTAAAATTATTAACATTTAGCACATTCTGCAAGGAGTATGTAAATTTATGAGCACAACTGTATGTGTTATTATGATGATATTTAAATGCTTGTTTTATGTTGTATAATCAAAGCTTTGTAGTTCTCATTGTGGGGGCAAAACATATAATGCAATGCAATACAATGATGATTAGAGAAATAAAAATTCCTCAAAAACCAAAAATCATATTTTTTATTTACATTTTAACATGATTTTTCTAAAAAATGGTAATCAAAAAAAACTAAAAGTTCCTTTAGTCCAGTGAAAATTACTAACAAAGGTTATTGCAAAAAGACATATGTACCATGACCTGAAGGTGGACATTTGTACAGTTATACTAAATGACAGTGATACTGTAAGCTTTATAGACTTAAGCAACATGAGAATAAAAACTTGTGGCATACCCCAGCAATCTTGCGATTTATCCAGATTCCCATGGAGTGTGGTCTACGCTGCAAAAAAGAGAGAAAGAAACGTAAAAGAATAGTACTTTTGAAACTTGACTGGACCTGAAAAAAGGCCCACTGTACTGTATGTAGAGTATGCGTGCAGTTTTTTATTCACTAAAATAAGGTCCAACAGTGAAATAGTGTCTATTTTTCATCTCTCAAAGTAAAAGTAGATTGTATCTTTAAAATTGTGGAATTTGATCGTGCCGTGCACATGGACGAACATACAAGCTCACACACTCATTCTTCAAGCCACCATCTGCATCAAATTGGACACTGGCAAGAAGAAAGTGCCGTGCGAGTGTGGAGTGTTGGTGGTCTGCCTTCTCTCAAGTCCTCCTGCCCCATGATTATTCACCTTCCTTCAGACTCAGTGCTGAAGATGCATATTGGAGTTAAACAGCCTTTCCCAGGCTTAAATCAAGACAAATCGGTTTATTCAGATTCAGACGTCCATGTGTCTTTAAGCTTCCTCAGGCCCCAGCCCTGGCGAAACACCATTCTCTGCCTGTTCTTTATGATGCTAATGGACTTCCATATCTAATAAATCCCTGTAGATTTGAAGTGTGGAGATGTTATGGCTCGCTTGTTGGAATCCCCCCACGACCCCCCTCAACACACATACACCTTTATTCCTTCATTCATCCCTTGACTCATTTTCCTCCCCCGGCTGCTCGTTGTCAAAACACACGTGAAAATGCTTGACCAGCACATACTTCCTGGTGGTTTCCTGGCGAAAAACCTTGTAGGTGTGAGGAAGAGAAAATCAAACTTGAAAACATAAATTAAGGTGCAGGATGGTTTGTGTTACGCCACAAGGTTTTAGCACCGCTGAAGCATGTCTGCCCTGGAGGTGGCCTTGGCAGGCTGTAAATTTCCTGCCTGCTCTGGTGCTTGGCAGAAAAGCCTCTTTTGGTGCTCTGGAAGAGCTTTCGGATGGCATGCGGAAGTAGACTTGAGGAGAACAACACGTATGTAAACACACATAAAGGAAAATAATCACACCTGTCGTTTTATTGCCCCAAAAAACAAGTAAATCTATTTATGGAAGGGAGTGTGCTGCTGAGCTGTCAGATTACTTTATCCCCACTACATTCCAAACTTTTATTTGGCCAGTTTCCTCTTACATTTTTCTACATCAGTGTTTCCAGCCTTTTTATTTAATCAATATTGTGGGTGGAAAACAGACTTACCAAGTAACACATACATTCTGTTCTGAGTGAAGTGTCATCTCAACGTTCGCTCTCCTCCATAACAACGCTCATTCGCTTTACGGAACCGGTGTTGTGCCCATTTTCGACCCCTGACAAATTATTACCCCCTCTCCTTGAAATCGCTACCTGATTGCCTTATCCTAACCCTACCCCTAATCCTAACCCCTCCCCCGCACCTAACCCTAAACCTATCAATACTAGGGGGGTAGTAATCTGGTGAGGGTCAGAATTCGGCATAACACCGGCGTTACTACTTTCAGGCCTGTCGTATCACTCCGCAGTCCGCAGACTACAACTAGCGCGTCTTACATGGCACCTCAGTGATAAAAACTAATGAATTTGGATGGATTGGATTGATTTATTCACAGTGGTGAAGCGAGTTCTGTGATCCTATGAACCTGGGAACGCGCTGCTCACGTGGCCAGTCACATGATTGGCTGCTGTAAATAAACTTTATTTTATTATTGTTAATAATAGAATTACTTATTATGTAAAATGTATTATTATTATTCCAAGCATTTTTTACAATATATAATTCTATTTATTTGATTTTTTAAATAGTCTTTTACATTTCCATTCCCATTTCCAATGTTTACATGCTTTTTATTCTCTTTTTGCTCCCACTTCCTGTAGTGGAGCAGTTATGAAATGTTGTTCTTGTAAATACTTTACAGTATTTCAGAATTAATATGAATTCAAATTACAGTGGAGTACAACAGGTACAGTGGTACAGTGTTCAGCAGTGGTCAAAAAGGACTTAAACTGTGAATTTTGAATCGATTTCTTCTTTTAAACTCAGAGATGTGGATTTGGATGGCAATCAAATTACCACACAACCTTGGTGTTTGTCACTTCGGCCAGGTATTTTTACGCAGGTGGTGAGAGAAAAAACACAGACATTCTGGATTCGGACAGCAATAAAATCACGGATCACCCCCTGGAAATGGTGAAAATAATTTACGTCCCCATTACTGTCCAAATAGGGCTTTTAGTAATCGATTTTAGTTAAAATTTTCTCAGAGGACTTTAGCAGCCTATTAATATTCTTGCAGTGTTTGTGTTGTTGCTAGGCCAGGTGTTTTGTACATTGTAATAGACATTTTTTTTTAAAATGGTTAAATTAAAATGCTGGAAATTTCATTTATTCGTTCAATTATTCATTCATTCATTCCATGCCCACATATTTATTTTATTTAAATGACAGTATTCTATCTATCTATCTATCTATCTATCCAAACTGCTACCCCTTGTTGTTTTGTTGCTTTAAAACCTGGAAAGATTCTTTATATGACTTTTTCCTCCACCAGATGGCCTCTCCTTGTCCTCTTTCTTTTTCCATCTTGACCTGTTCTTTCAATGGCTTCTCTTGAACCCTATCTACTCTCAGTAGAGAAGTGTATCATCAGGGTTTAATCCCAGAGAGCAGAGGGCAAAAATCTGCTGATTGAGGCAATTTAGCCCCATGATACATGGGCACTGGAGGCCGCACTGTCTTTTTAATAGGCATGTGTCAAGATTAGTAAGGAGGAGGGGGCTGTAGGCTGTAAAACCTGACAGATTGGGATAAATTTATTGCATTTTGTTCACAAGACAGTAAAAAAACTTTTATGAACACAAAGTGACATTGTGAAGTTCGTAAAGGTTTATGCATACTGCCTTGTTTTAAAACTTCTGATATTGCTTATTGATCCTACACTTATCCATTACCACACCATTCATCAGGGGCTTTTTTATGATCTTGCCTTGAGAAATTGACAGCTCATTTTCTCCGCTGTGACACAAAGCGTCAAACGTGCGGATTTGGAGCAAAATTGAAGGTTATGTATTCTTTATGGTGCGATGATCAATTGTAACCTCTGCCTGTCTGCACTGGCCTATTTTAATGAGGGAGCCGAGACCAAACTCTGTGTCCTGAGAGAAGAGCCTCAAAAAGAGAATAATAAAGTTGGACAATCGACACATGGAGGACTGTGTCAGAGAAGTAAATGGGGGCTCTTTTTTCCTCCTCGAAAGGTCAATTATGTTCGGTGACAGCTTCCTCTCAGGTAGTTACCCTGTCATCTTTCTCTCTTCCCTCACTGCAGACTCCACTACATATTTAATACTTTTTCCTGACTTATTTCAATCCACCATCAGACGGAGGCCCAAATTGGCAGGGGTGAGAAAAGAAGGTGAATAATTCTCTTCTGCATTAACATGGTCGGGAGACGGATTGCCCTTTCGCGTCTGGAGAACGTGAGACGAGGCCAAAGGAGCAGAGGTGAGAGAAGGTAGGAAAATGACATTGTTCAGCCTTGAGAATGCCGTCGCTCTTTAATCCGGCACAGATCGCAATTCTCCCTCGCGACGCTGCCTGCGACCTGCCGATGTCTCACAAGGTTCTTTCTTCTTTTCATATAGGCTTAATTAAGTAAGCTGGGCTTGAAAATCAGGAAATAAGAGGTCAATTTACAACTTATAGAATAGAGAGATCAAATCAACTCGCTGGCAATTAACAAGGGAATGAGTGAGAATAAAAGATGGGATTCTGCTGCCGAGGGCCTCTTTTAGTATTAGTGGCGTAAAGGATTAGTCAGAAGGTCATCTGAAACCACCAAATGACCTTGAAGATTAGACCCCCTTGCAGACTCCACTCTGTCCCAGTGTAACCAATCTAGGCCGCCCCAAGGATGGATCTGAGCTTCCTTTGAGGCCCACGGCAGCTCTGGCTGGGGCTCTTCTGCTCTGTGCGCTCCCGCGCTGATCAACCTCTGTGTCATTGTATTGTTTACAGGAAGAGGGCTGAAAGTTTTTAAAGTGCATACATAATGAAAGGACTTTTCCTGCTTCAAATCGACTTTTTGAAAATCAGTGAACGCTCAAGTTAAACAGACAACTCCCTGATCTCAACCCAACTGAGAGTCTGTGCAATCATTTGAAACCTCCATGAGTGTCATTTGACTAACCAGTACCAAATCTGTCTGGAAGAACAGGCCAGATATCAAACCTGAACAGTTCTGAATGCTGGTACTTGTCCATCCCATTAGATTTGTGGCTGTCACTGCAGCAAATGCTGGCTCTAAAATGAATAGAGAATAAAATGTATATTTTTGACCAGAATATTTCCTAACATGAAGTTTTCTAAGATGGAAAATGTGCTTTAAAAAAATAAATAAATAAATAATAATATATATATATATATATATATATATATAAATATAAATATATCCAAATATAAGTTCAAGTGATGTAAATGCACATCAGGTCCAAAGGTCTGAGACTAATATCGAAAATGCTTTTATTTTTCTTTTGTATTAAATACAAATCTTTACTAATTATTTATTTGGCATAACATTTAGAACAGCAACAGCAAAAAAAGATGCATCACAAAATTTGGCATACCATTTAGAAAAGAAATACAAATTAATTTCAGATTTATTTAAAAAATTTATTTAATTGTAGGTTTAAATCAGATCAGGAATCCCACAGTTTCAATGCAGTCTCTGACTATATTTATACACTGCTGTATACCAACATTTATTCAAAATATAAAAGATTTCTATACAAAAAGATTATATACAATGTATTTTTATTTATATTTGATCTTTTTTTTTTTAATTATACAATTTTTTATAGTCTACTGTGCGTGACTTTGTTTGTCTGTACGTCTGTTTGCATGCTCGTGTGTTTAACTGTTACATGATAGATGTTTGTGTATACTCCAATGAGCTTCCAGCTGTGTTTTCCTGGGCCCCTCTCTGGTTGAATGAATCTCCAAACTAAATAAACCAGAGCAGAGCCTGATTAAGACCCCTATTCCTCCCTGATGGCCTTGCTAACAGATCTCCTCACCTGGACAACAATATGCAGATGAGAGACTAAATACACGATCCAGCAAGCAGAAGACATTGCAGAAACCAGCACCCAGAGAACCAACAGGGGGAAGCAGTAGTCCACACTTCACCATGTCTTCAAGGTCAGTAAATGATGTTTGAGGGCAGACTGTGGCCTGATACCACAGTTCTGTATGTTGCAACTATACATATTATCATGTGTTTCATGGATGTGATTAACTTTCAGGTGCTGTTGAGCCAAACATAGACCCTGATTATGTAATATAAATCAAAATGTATGCGTTATTGCTTCGGATAGTCACAGAATGCAGTAACAGGATATCTAAGACACCAAACGTGAGTAATGCAACATTTTTCATAAAATATTTTGAATTGAAGCTTATCAAGACATAAATATAGAAATATAAAACTCAACTGAGTACATGCAAAACGTGACTGACCCTGTACTTGGATTGATAGAAGACTAGAGAGAAAAAAGAGAGTGCTTATATTTATTTAATTGGTGCTTGACCCCAAGGATTGCATGAAGATTGCAAGAAAATAATCACGCAATAATGCCTCTGCCAACTACAACACTAACACACAAAATGTATTTCACAGTAATACTGTTGCAAAAGCCTTGTGCAATAATCACTGTTTACACTACTTGATATGCCATAATAAAATGGAACAGAGAAACAGCTGTCCAAGCTGAACCAAATTCATGAATGTCAAACAGCGAGAGAAATATATTGCCATGGAACATGTATACAAATATAAAATTATTAGCACTGTCAATTAAACACGTTAATTTAGCGTGAATAATTTAAAAAATACTCACTTAATCATGCCCCTGAACTCATGTTGTAGACCAAAAATCACGAAGTATTGCAAACGAAACGCAGTTACATAGTTAGGCCAGTAGGTGGCTACAACCGACTGTTGAATCGTTTAATAAACCGATTCTTTAAAACACGAATTCATTGTCCTGAATGAGTCATTGATTCATGAACATAAACGATTCATTCAGCACATTAATTAAGGAGCAATAAATAAATAAATTAATAAGTTAAAAATTCAGAACTTCTTTTACTATTTCTGTCATATAAAGATATTTCAGAAAATTATTGGTATGCTTTTTCAAATTCAGCTATTTTCTTCTTTAATGAGTTACTGTATCATTTAACCGATTTGTCCAAAAACACTAATTCATTCAGGAAGGCATCACCAGTGTGCGGTTTAAGACGCGGTGTTTGATTCTACTTTGACTTTGTTTTTGTTTTTGCAGCAAAAACAGACAAAGTAATTGGGGATTTTGTGTCTAAAGTGTAAGTTACTCAATATTAACTGTTGTATCCACCTTAATTTTCAACATGGAAGTAAGTCGTTTTCTGTGAATGTACGAGACTTCCGGTTCATTAGCCGCTGTAGGGAAATAAAGAGAAGAATAATAAAATTCAGTAAACGTTAAAAACTCTTTTCACTACAAACCAGTGTGTTCATAATTACGATATTCAGTAAGATTCAGTAAGTATACCGTAAGTAATCTCATAAGACACACCAGTTTGCAATATCAAGCAGCAAAACAAACTACAGCTAAAAATAGCTGGAAGCGAATGAAGCTAGACCCACTAAATTTACAAAAATACTCCACTCTAATAGGAAAAATAAAGTGGATAAAAACACTTTCAAGCCATTTACACCAAATGCGTTTGTCCATTACTGTGACACTTTCCCTTTGTTTTTTGTTAACATGCTAGATGGATGGTTAAGTTCAAATAAGTTAAACTATCATGAAACACGTCTCCAGACCTTGGGTTTTCCTTATTCCCCTGCCCTTGTCTGGCGTTTATCAAAAAAAAAAAAAAAACACGTTTTGTGTGAATGGCCTCTTGTACGTGTAATATTGCTCAAATATATATTTTTAAAGCCAATTTTTGTATTATTTTTTTCAATGCTTTGCTGGCCTTCCACAATAATGTAATGTCATTTCATAATATCCTTCTTTAAAATGAACACTCTTAGAGGTCAATACACCATTCAGCCTTGATACTAACACTGGAATCTGAAGTTGGCCCTACAGTCATAAATCTCACTCATTTGAGTACCAATCCTTGAAGAAAATTAAGAATAATAGAGTCGCCTACATAATCCCTTTCTTATTTCTGACGATTTAAAGTCTTGGACAATGCTGCCATTGCTGGGATCCCACTTAAACCCCCTCTTCTTTTGCTGAGGAGCCGGGAACCCAAGCCTCCAGAACTTCAGTCAGAGTCGGTGTGTACTAAAAGTGTTGGTTCGGATCCGGTCTTCCTCTGAGATATGTGGCGACTTAAAGTTGGATTCCATTTTCACTTTCCAGGTAATAAGAAAAGTTTCTTCTTTCGTCTCTGCCGCTTGCAGGAGATAAAGCCCTGGAATGACTTTGTGGCGGAGAGATCTTAACACCACATAAGGCACCAAGAAGCTCTTCTCAACTATTATTACAGCTCTTGAAAAAAGAAAGGAGGAGATATGGAGAGAGAGCGAGGATGGGAAACAAGTTAGTCGGTAAATGCAATAGAACCTGGTTACAATTAGAGGGCGATTTCCAAAAAGGTCAATGAATTCAGATAATATCCTTAGAGGGAGAAAATTTAATACCCTTTTTTGCTGAATTAATTAATTGTAATATTAGGCTCACTCATGGGGGCTCTTTCTTGAGTGATTAAGCGAGCACATATCTTTAAAAGAGTCCTCAGCCCTCATGGGTGTTGTGCCTTTGAACCCAGGGTGTAGGATATATTTATATATAATGCATGAGTCTAAAAAATATACATAAATTTGATCCAACCTCCATCAGAGAGATGCTACAATTATTCAGATGAATTTCTTTTGCTCTGTTAACTCTCTTTCAGCTTCAGTTTATAGCTCCTTGACTCATGTTTCCCTTTGACAATGACTTGTTTCCATATCAATATGCTAGATGATGTTTTCTGTTTCAAATACTTTTCTAGGACAGGACCCAGATTTTCTCAGCAACACTTCCAAAACTTTCAAAATTATAATAACTTTTACCAGGGCCATCACACACCTATAGGGGGCACATACTATGGTGAATTAAAAATTTGTTTCCACAAATTAAAATCAGAAATTCGTTCTTTCATTTAATAATTAATTCCCTCATTTTAGTTAAATCGTGGACAGGTCTTCATATTAATTCCCCCAATCAACCATATATACTGTATAAGGGAGGCAGTGCTAAAATATAACTTTAAAAAGTATATAAATCACTCGTTTTTCTAAAGAAACATTGTCCAACAGAGACATCAGCAGGTAAAGTTACAGAGGGACTACGCACCTCTCTCACCTCCCCTGAGCCCATTGAGTTTTACCAGACCCCCTAAAGCGTGCGGTGGGTTTGATGGGGGTAATTGAGAATGAATGGGGGAAAGTCACGTGAGAGGAGGCAGTGCTTCCATTGCAATATGATTGGATATGACTGGTTATGTTAGGCTGTGATTGGTTCATGCGATAAATCCCACCTCTTGTGTTTGTACGCGTTCAGGAATCAGTCTTTATTAAACAATATTAACAATATAATGGCGTTAATGGAAAGATCAATTTAAAAAAGTAAGTGAACAACTCACGCACTTAGATATAACCACTTTG
Source organism: Labeo catla (assembly GCA_012976165.1). Taxonomy (NCBI): domain Eukaryota; kingdom Metazoa; phylum Chordata; class Actinopteri; order Cypriniformes; family Cyprinidae; genus Labeo; species Labeo catla. The sequence goes on from VONZ01000113.1 coordinate 277,933, forward strand.
TTATGTCAAAATAAGACTTAAAATGGAATGAAAACATAGTCTGTGGGAGTTTTTAGTGAGCTTAGTGAAATTTAAAATCTCTGTGTCTGTGATTTAATATTTGATGTCTGATGATCTGAAAAATAGGTAAAATCTATTAAACTGAATAGCTGAACATAAGTTCACAAATAAAATATGAAGAGTTCAGATGCAAAACCCTCTAAAACGCTACTTCGGTTAAAAATGAGATAATGATACTGAGTGAATGCTCTCAACACATAGTCGACACAAACTTGCTAAATTCCAGCCTCAGCCCAATCAGATGTACTTATACTTACAGAAACCTACACATAGGAGCCTGATAAAAATGTTTATTTTAAAGAAAAACATCAGATGGACTTCATATATTGATTAAATTGCTACTGTCTTGAGTTATTATTTTGGAAACAATAACTTGATAAGTTTCATACTTGGCTTTAAAGGAGAAGTTTACCTCCAGAACAAAAAATTACAGATAATGTGCTCACCCCCTTGTCATCCAAGATATTCATGTCTTTCTTTCTTCACTCATAAAGAAATTATGTTTTTTAAGGAAGACACTTCAGGATTTTTCTTCATATAGTGGACTTTAATGGTTCCCTGAGTTTGAACTTCCAAAATGCAGTTCACATGCGGCTTCAGATGATCCCAAATGTGGTTGTAAATGATCCCAGCCGAGGAAGAAGGGTCTTATCTAGCGAAATGAATGGTTATTTTCATTAAAAAATATACAATTTATATACTTTTTAATGTCAAACACTCATCTTGACCAGCTAAGGACAAGCTTAAACCAACAAAAGACCAACATAAACCAGCTAAAACCAGCATCCCAGCATCAAAACCTACCTAACCAGCATACGCTGTTGTTTCAACACGGTTGAAGCCGCATTTAAACTGCATTTTGGAAGTTCAGACTCGGGGCACCATAGATGTCCATTATATGGAGAAAAATCCTGAAATGTTTTCCTCAAAAAACATAATTTCTTTACGACCGAAAAAAAAAGACATGAACATCTTGGAAGACAAGGGTGAGTACATTATCTGTAAATGTTTGTTCTGGAAGTGAACTTCTCCTTTAATAAATAGAACATTGATTACATTGTTAATGTAAAAATATAAAATAGATTAATTTCATACAGACCCCCAGAAGTGCTTTTGGGGACCTCAGTTAAAAACCATGGGTCTTGGCCATTGTTACTGGTTCTGTGCGATCACTTAAACTCTAGCATTCAGTTGTTAAAGTGTCAAACTCATCACCCATTTCATAATCAAACTTAATATTCTAGACTGTTCTAACCTGCATTTAGTCCTGTCTGGCACATTCAAACAATTCCAATACAGCAAAGCATCTCCTTGATGTTGCTTTCATGTTTCCATCCTTCCATCCTACAAACCCCCCCATTTCTTTCCCCTCTGTTTTCAGGAGTCTGTGTTGTCCCAGGCCCCCTTTCCTGTCAATTGCTTTGCCCCAGGGAGAGGTGCACAAAGACCTGCAACATGACAGCTTCCTTAACCTGCTGCCAACAGTCCCCAATCAACCCCTCATAATGCGTCATGTCCAGCAGGAAAATAACCTCGCTCATTCCCTCTCAAACTGGCAAATGCGTCAGTCACTCCCTACCCACTGATATGTCAATCAACCGGTCGCTTTTGAAATGCTGCTGGGCTTTTTTACAGAACCGTTACAAAGTATCATTGTTGGTTCGAATTCTGTTGGCATCTCATCATGGCGTTTTTTTGAGAGCTTGATCTCTCTGTCGGTTGTCAGGTGGGATTTTATTTGTGCTGGGTACAAATAGACTATGAAGGCTAGAGGCATGCCCACCTTTATTATTTAAAAGGCCTTTTTTTATGGATCTCAGGTAGCTTAATAATCTGAAACGTTCCCAGGTGAAACAGGAAACTGTATTTTGATAAGCGAAGGAAGTTTCTATGACGTCTCACATAGTGATTTTTCTAAAACATCCTCTCGCCAAGTTCAGGGGTTAATGTTTCGGTCTCATAAACTGCTTGTTTGATGAAAACGGTTGGGAATGCACTCTTAAATTCATCTCTTTTCCCTCTCCTATTCGCACATCCTCTCCTTCCCTTTCCAAATCTGACACATCAGGTTTCTTCCACCAGGAATGATCAAAGTCGTATTAAAACGATGCTCGTTTCACACAGAAGGGGGGCAGGGGGCAACGCGGGTGCCTCCAGCTTCGGTTCCTGAATTAATTTCCAGATGAAAATGTTGGTTTAGCGCAATCAAGTGATGTTATAAACATCCCTCTATACCTCAGGCGTTGTGCTACCATTCTCTGACCTTGCTAAACATTCAGGTGCAATTAATTATTTCAGCGAGATCTAGCAACTGCTTCAAACTGATTAGCCTCCCTGGGGGGGTTGGACATTATTTTAAAAACACTTTCTCATCATGAATTTTAATCATCCCAAAATGTATCGATTAATTATTAATTAAGTAACTTTAAGTGATGCCAGGTGGGTATAATTTCAAAAAGAATTGGAAAAATCCTTTTGGGGGTGAAGACTTTAAAGTACAGGCGCTGTGAATTTATGAACCAAGTGTTGGCAGTTTGGTTTCTTTCATGTTCAAAAACACTTTTTTCCTCCCTAAAGTGGGTCTTTGGTCTTGTTTGGACAGAAGAGACTAACTATAGATATATTTTGGGCTTGTTTGCACGGGGCGCCAGTTCTTCGCTTTTAGCCCCTGAGATATATTTAAAATTGAGTGCGCTCGCGTTAAATGACAGAGTTGTACTATTTAACAGGTGCCACTGAGAGCCAATATGTGAATACGGCAACTTGTCTGAAACTAATCTTGTCTGAAATTAGTACTTACATTAACCCCCACCCCCCACATAAAATAAAATTAAATACACACGTGATAGCAGCTTTTGCCCCCAATTACTTGAAGGTGTCCTTAAAATCTACATTTTTTCTGTTGAAGCTTAAATAAAAGAAAGTCTTCCGTCCTTTTTTAAAAGCAGTGAGCCATGTCTGTCAGAGTTTTTCAAATCTTTTTTTAATAAACTTATTTTTCTAGTGATTTTAATTAATTCATACATATGACCACAACTGTTAAAAAGGTAGGATTAGATCCGGTAGGATTTTTAAAAGAAGTCTTTTATACTCATCAAGGCTGCAGTAATTTGATCAATACAGTAAAAGCAGTAAAATTGTGAAATATTACAAATTAAAATAACTGTTTTCTATTTTAATGTATTTTGAAATGTAATTCATGCCTGTGAAGACAAAGCTAAATTTTCATCTCCAGTCTTCTTCAGAAATCATTTTAATATGCTGATTTTGGTGCTAAAGAAACATTTCCTCTTATTAGCAATGTTGAAAGCAGCTGTGCAAATAAATATCTTTGTGAAAACCGTGACACTTTTCCCCCAGGATTCTTTGATGGATAGAAAGTCCAGAACATAATTTATTTGAAATCTATTGTAACATTACTAGTATAATATCTTTACTGTCACATTTGGTCAGTTTAATGCATCCTTGCTAAATACATAAATAATCGAAAATGGGTCATGATTTTTTTTTTTTTTTACAATAAGCAATTCTATGCCACTTCTATATAGATACCTGTCCGATTGTTGCAACCTCTAAAAAGTTTTCAATGTTCTTTTTTACTCAGTGAAAACGTCGAATGACAAGTTATTGAAATTTTCCTAATTGCATTATAAATAATAAATAAATAACAAGCCCAGGTAAGGCGAGGTAGTTGTACTTCAAAAATCCCCCTAGTTCTGTTCAAATAGATGTATATTAACCTATGCGGCAGGTCCTGGGTGAAAACACAGCAAATTACAAATTACCTGCCTGATTATGGCTGACCCCAAATATCCTACAGGCATGAATATTCATTACGAAATATATCCCAGTCTCAAAAAATTATTAATTTCTTCCTTCTCTATCTCCTCTCACTCTCTCCGTCTCTTTTCTCGTCTGGGTGGACTGTGAATAAGAATGATTAATGAAATTCTCACACATACAAATTCATCATTCTCAGGGAGCCGGAATGGTAATAAGGATCCAATTAAAGACACAGTAGGAAAAGAGCAGTGGGGGCTTTAGATTCACACTGCACTCTGACTGCAGCGAGGGCAAGTGAGATAAAGAAGCAGAATCACTTAGTTTGGCACAATATGCTCCAATGTCCATTGAAATGTGTTTTTTTTTAATGATAGACATCTATTTATGTTTTAAAGTCTTTAAAAATAAAAATTGGGAGATGCTATAACATTACGTTAGTCAGTTGTTTTTTACAAGGCCTCAGCTGTGTTACTGAGCGTATGACACCTCCGACCTCCTCTGCTCCGCACCTTTGCCACCCGCTCTGTTGTGTTTACCGAGGCCTAAATCATGTTTTCGGTTGCTCTGCACCCCTGCCTGTCTGCACACCGCTTAATTTCATGTTCGGTTGGATTCTAAGATGGCTCATCCGCCAGCCAAATATTTGTTGTGAGTCGGCGGGGTAATCTGTGGCTGAGTACATACACTTATCTTTGAAGCCGCCACCGGAAAGGAAGGACACTGGAGTCATGGAGGGCAGGAGGTTGTGTGCATGCTGAACCCGGTGATAAAGGCATTTGGATAAATCCTCTGCACTGCCAACACTGCTTCAACCATGAGGTATTAGGGCTGAATCCACTCTTTGAGACCACTTTAAAATAAACCTCAGGGTTTGCAATGGGATGTTGGTACAGTGGTGCAGTGGTAGACCAAAGTCTACCCACAGTTCTCCCACCACCCATACATAAAACTAATATATAAAATACAAAACAACATTAAGGCTTTTCTTCTGTTTTTTTTCCCCTTCTATGTACATACACATGTATTATATATACAGTGCACAGCAGAAATGAGTACACCCTCTATAAAACTTAACAAATTGAGCAATTACTCTTTACTTGCAAGACATATTAGGGTTCTTTGGAGATATAATGTTCCAACAAGCCTGCTTGATCAATTACCAAAGAAGAATTTCAAAATTATTTAGCAAAATAAGATTTTCTTATCAAAGTGATAAAATGTTGTGCTGCAAAAATTAATACACCCTCCTGAAAGTTACTAAATAAGACTAAAAAAAGACAACAAAAGTGTAGGTTTAAGGTTATTTTTGATCAACAGGTAAGTATACCGAACCAAAACTTTTCAAAACAAGTAATTTCCTGACAGTTAAAGGCATTTTATAGCCTACTGAATCATACACAGACTTAATGTTGTCAACAGTGAAACCACTTGGGAGAGAACTGCCAGGTGACTTATTTCTTAGCATGAAGGACAGTAGTACAAGAGCAATACCAAATATTTGTTTAAAGTGTGAAAATATAGCAAAATATAGGGCTTGTGACAAGGCACCTGAAATAATCAGACCTTTACTTTAAGATTTAATTTAATGAGTGAATTGTTGCTACAAAAAAGCAGGAGAAATACCATGCAAGAGTCTCAGAGCTGGCAAAAGCTATGAAAAGAGTGACACTTTATCTCACAGAGTACGACACAAACTGCAGAAGTGATATGCATGGTTGTTGTCACTACAATTACCTACAGTAGCCAAAGCACAATAAACTCATTTAACCTCTTCCAAGGCCTATATTTACAAAATAGAATCTTCTGGGAATTCATACTCTGGTCTCCAGAGACCAAGTCAATCATTTTGGGTCCAAACGCATCCAAAATGTTCTGGTTTTGCTAGAGGACGAGTACAGTAAGAATATTATACATTTGCTGAATTACATCTAGGGTGTACTCATTTCTGCAATCCTTTATTTAAACAAAATTGGCTAATTTACTTATTTTACAGAAAATATTGGCATACAGATTGTTGGTTTTATTAAGTATACATTTTTTATTTATTCAGAGGGGGTGTACTCATTTATGTAGTGCACTGTATATAGTGGTGTGCGGTGGTGTACTGAAATGAGGAGGCAAATAGCCTAATTTTTTTCTTTCTTTGTTTTTTACTTTTTTGTAAATTCATGTCCCAGTCACATTTTCTTGGTAAAATAAACATTATTTACACTGTCACTTATTTACATACATAACAATGTAATCAATACTCTATTTATTAAAGCAAAGTATGATTCTCATCAGGTTAGAGTTTTTAAGCATTTTACATTTATTCCAAAATAATAACTCAAGGCAGTAACAATTTAAATAATGTATTTTATTTGTGAACCTGTGTTCAGATATTCTTTTTAATAACTAACTTTTAACTATCTTTGAATTTTTCGTATCATCAGCCATCAAAGCTGAATTACTTTAAATTTGACCAAGCTGATTACTCATTAAAAGATCACGTTTTCATGCAATTTTATGTTTTATTTTGACGTAACAAAGTGGTTATATCTAAGTGTGAGAGTTGTTTACTTACATTTTTAAATTAGTCTTCCCATTAAGGGCTGTTATATTGTTCATTTAGACTGATGGCAACTGATTTTCAAGGAAAGTTGCTAAAGTTAGGTTGATTTGTTGCTAGAAGTTGCTAAATGATTTTGTGATTTTGTGAATTTTTTATCACCTAGTAAACTAGTAAAGCTACACATTCTGAACAGTATTGATTTTTCACAGTTTTTTTTTTACCTGCATTTTTAATTACGCATTGTATTTTCCATTTTTCTAGATAGCTTTCTTACAGTGGACTAACTGATCAATAAGTGCAGGTACAAGCTATAACAAGGTGTAGCTATCATAAATGAACAATTATTCAGTTATTATTATGATTATTAAATTGAACAGTTCTAAATAGCATCTAACCTAATTCATGTAATTGTGTGTAGGCATCTTTAATTTCCTCGTTTTGTATAATCTAGATGGAAAATGTGTGCCTTTTTTTTGCATGAGTCACTTATCAAAAGTTGCTGAAAGTTGCCAAATACATTTTAAAAATAGGTAAACTTGTTGCAAGGTGCCTGTGAGAGAAAAAGTTACTAGGATAGTCTAAAAAGTTAATAAATTAAGCAATAAAATTGCTGTTCGCGAACGCCGAACGTGCCTGAACACAAGAGGCGGGATTTATGGCATGAACCAATCACAGCCGAAAATAACCAGTCATATCCAATCATATTGCAAAAACTTAATAGGCTCATGGGAGGCGAGAAACGCGGACTCCCACTGTAACTTTACCTGCTGGTGTTGGAAAAAAAACACAGTTATTTATACACATTTTAATGTTATTTTGTAATGGCGTTGTTTTATTTTTGTACTACGGATTTTTTTCTCATCCAATATTTTGGGGAGGCACTGCCTCCCTTGCCTCCTCGGAGGAAATGCCCCTTATTAAAGTGTGTTATATATAAAAGCCTGATATTTAATGTTTGAAAAATATATAGAGGCCTATAAGTAGTGATAAGTGTGTGTGTATTTGTATTAATATCTATAAACACCTTCCTGCTTTATTTCCAGCTAAGCAGACACAGGATATTAGGAATTTTATGAATTGTGTTAATGATGCTCATGATAATAATTTTTATATCAGTACTTAACTTGAATATGTGAATGAACAGAGTAAAAAAGGATGTTGAATGAGCCAAATTAACATTTGTTCTGTTGTGTGCCTTTTTCTGCCACACACACAATAACGTTGCCTGTGCTAATTAACAATTAGCAAAGACTCAGTGGCTAATTGTGTTATTCCTCGTAATTAAGGGGCTAATTACTAGAATGTCAATTTAGATTTAATTACTAAGTGCTTTGGTAATTCCCAGCGAGCATAAGTTACCATTTTCCGACCCTTTTCCCTGTCTGTTCTTTTGACGGGTTTTCCATACCTCGCTCCCTTTGGATAAAAAAAAGAGAGAGAGAGGGGAAATATGTAAATAAAAATAAATGAGAGAGGTGTTTGAGCTTCCCAGATCTGTTATCAAGACTGCAAAGCTTAATGATTAATGAACGCCTTTACCTCTGGGCCTCCAATTAGAGATCTTTTTTTGTGCTAAAAAAAAGAGGAGAGGGCCACTAGCATTTTGGAGAAGATTAATCTGTGACGTTTAGTTTCCGCTAATACTGCAACATCCTGTGTGATTCTATGCATGTATGTGCGAAACCTGTACTGCCAATCTCTCCAATTGACCACTAATGGGTGCTATTGGCTTAAACATGGTCCGGTCCACGTGAAATGAGAAAATTGGCAACGGCCTACAATTCCTCTAGCTCTCCTGTTCCTTCCGCATAACGGCTTTGATTTTCATCCTAACTGTCTGACTCCCTCAAACCGCTGCCAAAATACAATAGGACAGGGTATAATATATATAATTACACCCACTTACATTAGCCATTATGCCAGTGAAGCATTCCTTGGAAAATGACACACGACCTGTCAAGACTTCATTCACGCCATTAATAAGCATCATTAGTGTCTAGTTTGAATACCTCTCTTGCACATTGCAGTCATTTCAACATGTCATATATTTTAATTTGAGGCCAAAAATAGCTGTGTGGATATTATGCACTCTCACTGCTAGTCTTTGTGATCTCTTAATGGCCAGGAAGTTCAGAGTCTGACCTTGGATTTGCTCTCATCGGAATTAAAAATTCTTGGCCTTCAAGAACTATCTGCCGAAAATGTGCCAGCGCGTCCTTGTTTTTGTTTGTGCGTCGACTTGAACCGATCAAAAATGATTTGCATCATTAACTCACTCTTGAAGAATGCACGTGGGAATTGATACAGTTAAATTGAAGAGAAAAATATGATTTCATAAATCCTCCCTTGAGCTGAATCTCAATTCTGGTTCTTTCTCTCTCTCGAAATCTCTCCATCCAGCATCCCTGTCCCCCAGAAGTGGCTCGGCTGCCCCTGATGACGAACTGATGAAAGGAAACATCTCCATGTTACTGGAGCGCAACTGAACCTCCCACAGGTACTGCTGAAAAATAAAGACAATAACTCATCCTTTGATCTGAGTAAGTCATTAACTTCTCTTCGCCTTGTTTACCGCCTTTGACAAAAGCAGCTTAAGGGGCTAATTAATTGTAAAAGTGCCGCACAATGGTTAATTAGCCGCCGTCTGTTGTCGGCGATGTACCTTGGCGGACTTTTGTAGAGGCCCCTCTGTCGTCTTCGTTCTCGCGCTCCTCCCCCGGTGCGTGCTGTGGTGAGGGGTGCCATTTTTCATTTGGGGGCATGAGTGAGGCTGTCTGACATTTTAGCTGCTAAGCCCATGGGAGGTCACCATCAGAGAATCCTCAAGGTCCCCTTTAGAGAATGCTGATGTGTCATGTACACACAGGGCATCTGAGGTTCAGGGGTAAATGGATTCACATATGCACTAATTGACTGGCAGTAACTGGGTTAGAAGGGCAAATGGGAAGTGCCTTATAAATGTATAGCACAATCAGCCGTGTCCCCACCCTTTGTTCAGATTGGAGTGATAATGAAATGAGAGATTTGAGAGTGAGGTGATGCCGTTGTGCACTTTGTTTAAAATCTGGCGTAGTTGTCGTGATGTTCCAAGAGTGCATTTTCTATAAATGCGTGAAACTTTAAGTGGTCTTCAACAGAGGGTCTTCAGCATTACAGGCCACCAATAATGATTTAATTTCAAAATAGTTGAAATATGAAATATATAATTAAAAGTATATTTCAAAATAAAATAATGGAATAAATATGTTTTACTTTTTTTTTTTAAATAAATTGAGATTTGAAAAATTTTATTACAATTAAAATGTTATGTACAAATATTATGATATAAAAATATAAATATATATAAAATATAATTATAAAATTAAAATGTAATATAAATATTTGACAAATTGGTAAAAACAATATATAATTATAAGTAAAATATATAAAATATGTAAAATTAATTTAAAAAAATTATATTAATTGCTTTGCAGTGTAAGTGTAATTAAAATGTAACAAATATTTGACAGATTGGTAAAACAACAACAACAGCAATATTAATAATAATAATAATTACTATTAATATTAATAAAAAACTTTAAAATGAATAAAAAAAAGTATAATAAAGTATGTAAATACATGATTATATATAATAATATAAATCAGAATATAAATCAGTTTTAAAATGAAATTAAGATTTCAAGAAATTAGATAATTACAATTAAAATGTTATGTACAAATATTTAAAATTTAAAATAAAAATGTAACTTACAAATATTTGACAAATTGGTAAAAAAATAATAATTATATAATTAATTACGAGTAATAAAACTTTAAAATGAATCAAAAATTATATTAATTGCTTTGCAGTGTAAGTATGATAAAGTATGTAAATACATGAATTTATATGATATTATAAATTAGAATTCAAAATGCAATGCTTTGTTTTAAAATTAAATTATTTTTTTTATTACAGTTAAAATTGAATTAAAATATTTAAAATTGAATGTATTATAATTATAATAATTAAAATTAAAACACAAATATTTGACAAATTGGTAAATATATATTTATTATTACAATTAAAGTTAATTCTAAAATGAATAAAAATTAATTAAAATTATATTAATTGCTTTGCAGTGAAAATATCATAAAGTATGTATACATGAATATATATATATAGTTATAAATCAGAATTTAAAATGTAAGGCTCACTTTATACTAGTGTTGGGTTCGAGTCCACCTAAGTCGAGTCTGAGTCGAGTCCGAGTCTTTTAACAATCGAGTCCGAGACGATTCTGAGTCCAAAATGGGCCGAGTCGGACTCAAGTCCGAGTCCCAAAGGGCCGAGTCCGAGTCGAGTCCATCCGAGTCCAAGGAAACGCTGCTGTTTGTCAGTATACATTGTTTTAATCCAGGGGTGCCCAAACTCGGTCCTGGAGGGAGGTGTCCTACAGATTTTAGCTCCAGCCCCAATTAAACACACCTGAATCAGCTAATCAAGCTTATACTAGGCATACTAGAAACCCCCTGGCAGGTGTGTTGAGGCAAGTTGGAGCTAAACCAAGGACCAGGACTGAGTTTGGGCACCCCTGATTTTAACCTTTACAACTAGAAAAATGCAATGTCAGTTGAAATGTAAGAAAAGCAAACCTCTAGTGGATCTTGCCATTTTGATTTTTGATTTCACAACATCTCATAAGTGTCCATGCTCTGCTTAACAAACTTAAAGTCATGTTGACAGAAGTTATGGGTAATCTATGTAATGTGACATATTTTAGAGTGAAACAGGTTTTAGAATGTGAAAAATTATAGGGCGGGACTTGACTTTATTCATCAATGTAGTAAATGTATAAATTCAAGGGTGGGGGTAAAGGAGTAGGTATCTTGGTGAATGGGACCTTAAGAGCAGAAAATGCACCTCTTTTATTTCTGATTGTGGCTGTGTGTGTTTTGGGTTGTATATGACTTTTTTTTTTCTTGAATGAAAATGAGGCTGTGAGGGATAAACCTAGTCTTTACAATGGCACACGCTGTGTATAAACCCCTCCCTATAATTTTCCATAAGTCACAGCAAACTCACACCTGTTTTATTTTTGAATGCATTTATAGTTACATTAATTACAATAAGTTACATTATATTAGAAATAATTGATGATGGGCCATTTAATTATTTAAAAAATCATGCACACCCAAGATGGTTTTGGACCCATAAAAACTGTTGCTGCAAAGATGTTAAAAAAATTATTTTTCTTTTAAGCTAGAAACCGTCACCATGTTTAAATAATAATAATTTCAATACAGAAAAAACTAATCAACTAATGTAAGTAAAACATTCTGGAGCTTAAGGCAAATAAACACTCCAAGTATTACTTACAAGCAAAAGTATTAATACATATATTAATCAAAAATACAAATGAAATAATATTTTTTTTAAATAGAATCTTTTTTTAAAATATAATTGTAGTTTTTTTGTAAGTTTTTTTTTTATGTAGGTCTATATAAAGGCTATTACAGAAATAGACTACAGACATTTCATGAAGTAATAAATGTTAAAATAAAACACTGCAAAATCTTCACTGTATACATTAAAGATAATTCTTATTACAGTTAATAAGTGATTCAGTCAAGAACAGTGAGTGATTTTCTCTTTTTCTTTTGTTGTTTGATTAGTGTTTGACGTGGTCGGCTGCTGCAGGTTTACGCTGCTGTCGCTTTAAGATCTGATGCACAGATCAAATATTTTGACGCATCAGTGTTTCTCCCAACTGTTCAGGTTTACTTGAGACAAAACCGACTTCATTTACATGAATAGTCTCCAATACGAGCATGTGTGTAGCAATAACAGACCCTATTAGAAGCGAAAGAGAACTCTGCATTCGCACACAGACTGAGAGGCGCGTTCTGTGATCGCGCTTTGAGTGTGCGCGCACTAGTGATGCGCGGATGGCCGTTATATCTATTATATATATATATAATAAAAAAATGCATTCTGATTATTTGCGGGTGGGTCGCGGGTGGATGATATGAATCAATAATGAGGCAAATATTAACTACATTTTCTAAAATATGAACCTGTTCTAAATACTTTTTTCAGGCAAACGATTTCATTTTTGTGCGTGTGTCTGTGTGTTCACCTGTTCGAGAAGTTGTGACAGAAAAAAAGACATTCCAGATCAAGTTTGAAGGGAGTTACACCTGTGTTAATGCTATTGAGTAGGGTAATATTTAGTGGTGTAGTGCAGTACCTGCGGATACCCATTTTTTAATCCGTCGGCTTTTCGTATACCCACTTCTAAATTCCCTCTGATGCGCATCATTCAGCAGTGTCCTGCATTAGCCAAAATCATGACAGGCCACCATTTCTAATTCAATCGTATGTGAATAAATGCAAATATTCGCTCAAAACACATAGTAAAGACGGTAGGGAATGTGGCGCCGGCTTCCTTTGAAATATCTTTGATGATTGCGCCTGACATGCGCCCGCGCCCGCTCCGTCCGCGCCAGCACCAGATTTGCCGAGTAGTAAAATTAACAATTATTATTGATTACTAATTTGAATCAGTACATTATAACGAAAACAACACCTTAAAAATGAAAAGAATTAGATTTTTATGATCTGAAATTTCTTAAACTGGGTGAACCCCTGTAATCTTTTGTTGAAGGGTCCAGTAGACGTTCAAACACCCAACTGATTTTATCTGAGATTGCGGAGAGTCAGGTCCAGATGTCAGTTAACGTTATTCTTTTTAGTGTGGCTTTGGCTTAAAAGCATATAAGTGTCCAGCGATGTGCAGATCAGCTGAGTCAATCTGCTGTTAAAAATGAACCATCCATTCATCATATCATCATGCAAAACTAAGAATTAGAATAATCGTAAACGACGATCGGGTGCGGTTATCTAAATCAGAGAAAAATACAGGTACGGGTGGGTGGTGGGCGGATAATTTATTTGAAGCTGCGGATTCGGGTGACGTTTGAGCTCATCCGCGCATCTCTAGTGCGCACATAAACCCATCGGCTTTCAAGTAGCCTACTGGACAAGACTTCCGTGAAAATGCATCGAGTCAGTGACATTTCCGTCAACTGTCTCTGGACTCGGACGGACTCGGGATATTTTCCGAGTCCGAAAGGCTTGAGTCCGAGTCAAGTCCGAGTAAAAATGCATCCGAGTCCGTGACAAGTCCGAGTCGCCTAAAAATTGTACTCGAGACCGGACTCGAGTCCGAGTACGAGTCCGAGTACCCCAACTCTACTTTATACTATATGTAGCAGGTGATCCTTACTTAATCAGTCAGGACTCTGGCCTGCAAATGGTTAAAGACCCCTGCTTTAACCTTTATTTTGCCTTTTTTTTTAGCAAGATCAGAAAAGCAGAAGAAGCTGTGTATGACAGATTTTTGCAGCTAACTTCAAAACAAAACTAAAATGCATAAATAAATTGGTATTGCTGTAATTCGTTTTCATGTCATCATTTCCTTCTAAAGTCATGCACAGAGGCAGGTACTTATAAGCAGGATAACAAAGAGAAAGCTTAATATTTAAGTGCATTCTGCCAGACTCCTTCAACTCTGAATGAGGACCAATTAAGCTATAATGAGACTTAACACCTCTGTGGTCATATGCACATGAGTCCCAGCATGCCCTTGCCCTGCCCTGCACCACATATTACCGTTTACCGCCCACTGTGGACATCTCATGTCCTTCATTAACGCCCACTAAAGTGCTATTGTTTGTAGAGGAGTCATCTATAAACAGACATTAGTATGCTTATTTACTAAGCAAGATCCAGAATGTGTGTATCACAATGAAGTGTACGTATGTATCTTTTTCTAATTTCAGTTAATTAATATTTTAAGTTTCTTAAACATGTTCTTAAAAAATGGAAGTCAGTACTGTTCAATTAAAAGGATGAATCCGCTCTGTCCATTAGACTAGAAGCTTTAACTTGAGAACCTAAAATATGCCTCTCCCTCCTAATTAGAAGGAAATAATAAAATATAATCTCCAAGACAAACACCTCATGACCTTTCAAAGCCACCCTAGAGAAGTGTATTTTCCTCTGCTTTTGAGGGTGGTCGAGACCACAATGAAAGTATACTCATCCGCAGTCTTGCATGCTGCCATTTATTTAACAAAAAAATAATAATAGTGGATAGATTGTGTGTATTTAGTTCAATGTGAATTCTGTTTGTTAGTTAAAGGTTGCAGAAGGTCAGAGTTTTAAATATCACCCAGAGAGTTGCTCTGTTTATCCAGCTGTCATTTGGTAGAGAGTTTTAGTGTTTTTCACAGGCGTCTTATGAACGAGACCGGACAAAGCTGGTTTTTATGAGTCATCTATGATGGTTGAGTTGTTTAGACAGTAACATTTACGTTACATCTACTTAGTATGTAATTTTTTTAAAAAATTACTTCAGAGCAAACAACAGAAAACTTGGCTTAGGACATTTGAAAATTAATGGAATGCTTTGCTGGTACGCAACAGCTCCAAACTTTTGTTGAAGTAATAAATAAATATATCTATTGTTAAGACACTTGTATTATTTTCTTAATGTGAATGTGACAGTTAAGGTGAATAATATGTATATACAATAGATGGTGATGAGCTCTGCAGAAAAGTTTGGCTTTTTTAAAATCATGTTAATAGTAATATGCCTTATTTTCAGTTTATTCCTCTAGTTTTAAAGCCAAGTCTAATCCCAATAATTACAGTTTAATAATTTAATGCACACTTTCTCAGTTCTTTGCTTTGCCCAAATCTCTTTGTGTAACTCAAAAGTATGACTGACTGAGACTATATATGAAAGAAAAAATGAGGATGGGGTGGGGGTGGGGATGGAGGTCTAAGAAAAAAATTTACATTTGAATGAGAAAAAGCAGTCGACAGCCATTTTTTCTTGTGACATATTTCTCCCATTACAGCAAATTAAATTCATTCAATTAGGCCACTAATCTCACGGCTTCCTACTTCACAGTCACATCAGCTGAGGTGTCATGAAATTTCAGTTTTATATTACAATGTTTATGTTTTTGTGCTATGTAACATCTCATTACTTGTCATTGTGATATAGATAGATAGATATTTACATTAACAATGTAATCAATATTCTATTTATTAAAGCCAAGTATGAATCCTCATCAAGTTAGTGTTTTTAAGCATTTTACATTTATTCCAAAATAATAACTCAAGACAGTAACAATTTAAATTATATATTTTATTTGTCAACTTATGTTTACCTATTTTTTTTTTTTGGATCATCATTTATTAGAGCTCTGCAAATATTGGTCACTTGGTTACTTTAAATTTCATAAAGCTGATCACTAAAAACTCCCATACATCATGTTTTCATGCCATTTTAGGTCTTTGATGTAACAAAGTGGTTATATCTGTGAGTTTTTACTTACTTTTTTAAATTAATATTTAATTTTACTATTTAGCAAGTTGTCTGAGCAGTACAGCCAAACTAATTTGCCTTTTTTAAAAACAAAGCCTTTCAAGGTAACAAAGTATAAAATAAAAAGAATGGCAGATATTTAGGCCAAAGTGAGCAAAGATAAAATTTGTAATTATTTTATCTTTGTTATTAAAGAATTAGAACAAAGATACAGATTACAAATAAACCTAATACAAATAAAACAAACAGTGCTTTTTTCAGGTACACAGGTGTATTTAGCAGTAGCATTCAAGAATTTAAATTAACAAATATAAAAAGTAAAACACTATATACATCAAGTGTACATTGATTCCTATTAAAATCAACTGTATTAAAGTTCTTCAGTCAAGAGCAGTGACTGATTTTCCTCTTTGTGTTTTGTTTTATTAACGTTAAAAGAATAATTCACCCAAAAATGAGAATTCTGTCTTCTGTCTGTCAATTCTGTCATAGTGTTTTATTTTTATACCATCATTTACCCACTCTTAGGTTGTTTTAAACCTGAACGAGTTTCTTTTTTCTGTTGAACGTTATCTAATTGTTCATTTCTATTATTAAAGGGGTCATCAGATGTCCATTTTCCACAAGTTGATATGATTCTTTAGGGTCTTAATGAAAAGTCTATAACAAGCTTTGATTAAAATTTCTCAATGGTAGTGTAAAAAACACCTTTTTTACCTTGCCAAAATCAGCTCTGCAAAAATCATCCTGTTCTGTTCGATGTTGCTTTAAATGTTAATGAGCTCTACTCACCCTGCCCCTCTCTTCTCTCTGTGGAGTGACGAGCCTATTTACTTTAGCCGCATTTAGCCGCTAAACTTGCTAACTATCACGTTATTAGGAAAGGAGATCGTAAAGATTCATAAAAAAACCTTATACTCACTTCTGCTGTAAGTGAAGCTTGATCATCAATGATTTGTGCGAACATAGACAGATATATGTAGATCGGGAAGCACATTCCCTTCACGAACAAACGTAATCCACTGCATCTTCAGCGGCTCAGATGTTGGGAAACGACTACTACATTCATTATTACATCCAACAATAGAACACCTCAATCGCTTAGGAGCCATTTTTGTCTACGTCCCTGTTCCGGCATCGAAACAATGGTGATCAGACTGTTACTACTCTAAGGTAAGACGGCCGTGTCAGTCAACTATTGTGGGAGCGGCCTCTGTTGGTGTGTCGTCACACAGGCAAGATGCTGAGAAAAAGCACATGTCAGAACTGCATGCATATGAAATGTTTAACCGGCAAGACTTTAAACCAAATAATGTACTCGTGAATAAGTGCTGTGTCCTGTGAGTGTAACTCTACCGCACAGTATATTGAGACAGAGGTGCCAGAACTGCCACTGATAGAATAGCACTATACTACGATATTTCGCCAAAAGCAGATCATGGAGACATTTTTATCATCCACGATCAAAAATCGTCATATCGCACACCCCTAGGGTGTCTGTTAAAACTAAGGGGGCTCAGGGGAGGTGAGAGAGACACGGACTCCCGCTGTAACTTTACCTGCTGGTGTTGCTGTTGGACAATGTTTCTTTAGAAAAACAAGTGATTTATATACTTTTCAATATTATGTTTTGTAATGTTGCTGTTGTTTTATTTTTGTACTACAATTTTTTTCTAATCCTATATTTTGAGGAGACATTACCTCCCTTGCCTCTTTAGAGGGAATGCCCCTGATAGATAGATAGATAGATAGATAGATAGATAGATAGATCTTTGCAAGCAACCACCTGAAAAACTAGCATTACCCAGTGGTGTTTCGCGGAAGTACTGTCTGTAAAGCCGAAGTCGTGAATTCTTAAGCCTAACCCGAATTAGTTCTGGAGGCTTTCTTTTTAAAGTTTTTGTGTGCAGTTTTTAATTCCCTGTAGTTAAAGTTAATCGTCTTAAGCCTGTTACTTTATCGTTACTGTTTCTTTTAAAAGTAATATTACTATTTTATATTGTACTGTTTTTATTGTAGCCTGTTTTCTGGTTTATTGTAGTAGGTTTCTGCTGTTTTCTGTTTGATATTGTGCAGTTTGTCTAATTTGTTAAATGTTCTGGTTGCCTATTCATATGATTTTATATGGCACAAGGGATGAAGTCAATAAAAATTTTGTTAGTCTTATTCCTGGATTTTCTTTGTATGTTTGTGTACTACATTGGGGCAATAAAAAACCTTTCCATAAATGGTTCTACAAAGAACCTAGCAAAGTGACATGAAGAACTGTCAGGAGTTCTTTAAAAAACCTTTGAAAAGGGTTCTTTGCAGTACCGAAAAAGGTTCTTCATGGTACTAAAAAAAAAGGTCTTTTGGTTCTTCAGGGAACCAAAAATGGTTTCTCTATGGCATTGCCGTGAAACACCCTTTTTGGTTCTTCCTGGCACCTTTTTTTTCAAGAGTGCAGGATATGAGGAGCATTCATATTGAACTCCAAGGTCAAGGAGCTGCTGCTGATTATCTGAAATTAATCAAAGCCCTGAGGGCAGCCTGCTGTAAATAGACTCACGAGCACATCAGGGATTTTCACCACGTGAAGCTGACTGCCCCGCGTCATTTTCATATTCAGTTTTGGATATTACGATCTGACAGGATCTCGATAATAAGGGTGCGAGCGAGTCACGCGTCTGCCTCGCGACTGAAAATAAAATTGATGTCATCATCTTCTTTTAAAGCTTTAATCATTGATGTAATTGAAAGAAATGCTACAGTAGGCGCTGCACACCGTGTCTTTTGATTCAACACATATATGACCATTCGACTGTGTGTATCTGTGTGCAGGGTTGCAGGAGTTAAACTGAGGGGATAAGAGGGGTCCTTCACGTCGTCGCCGCACCGGGGGGCCCAATGTGCATGCTTCCCATCTCCTTCAGCTCTCCTCTAGTGCTGCCGTGATTGGCAGAGATGTTAAGTGCCATTTGACACCTGAGAGGGTGAAAATTTGTGCGAGTGGGCAGTAATGAATTGGAGACGTCTATGCAATTAAAATCACTGTTAATTTCTCCAGGGAGATGGGGGCCCCCCCTGAGCCCATGAATCACAGGACAGGAGGAGGGATGGAAAAAGTGAAGGATGAGTCACTGAAGGGAGAGGAACGAGGGCCCCCACTGCACCTCTCCCGTCGTTGGCCGTTAAGCATATTTGATTAAGAACTGGCTTGATTTTTGTTCCGCTTTTCATTTGGTGTAAATTACTGTACTTTGGTTATCATCCGCATTCGGATATGATTGTAGCACTTGTGATGTTCTAATCAGCATTCATTGACACTGATTGAGATATGCATTGTTTCAGAGGGAAGGAAGGAACCCCGCTCGGTCTCATGCCAGATACTTTGCTCGATTTCTTTCCTCACAAACGTTGCAGGAACATCCTGTCACTCTGGTTTCCTGGCAGATGATCTGGGAAACGTCAAACGGAGTTACATTATAAATTGGGTAAGCGTTCAGATGGGTGTTTTTGTTTGCACAGTTTGGCTAACACAACACTTTCCACATTTCCTTCAGTTTGTTCCGCTTGATTCGTTCGCGATGACACGATGAACTCGTTTTTACGACGCATTTGGTATTCTTTCAACCTCAATAATGTCACCCAAGCGCTGAAATAATTTACGAGGAAATGTAGAAGTGTAATTTCTGTCAGAGTTCAAGCCAATTAATAAAGCCTGTCAAAGTCTTTCCTTCTTTTGCCAACAAAGTGTTCTCAGAGGAGGCCCAAACAGTCTCTGACTGACCTTGGTGAGCCCCGGACGGCCTTGCTGCTGATCAGAGTGTCACCAGACTCAAGCGTTCTCTGACTGCCATGTGTTTAAATTGCCTCCCACTGGCATTCAAATTACAGCCCCTATCTCATCTGTTGAGATCTGGCATTACAGCGAGTCCACCATCTCCCTTCACACACACACACACACACACACGTGCCACCCAAGCACATAATGAGGCAAAGTCATCTCCTTCTGAATCCCCACTGGGTGTACCTGTGAAGTGTAAGGCCCAGATGCGCTATTTTTGGATCTCGCTCTTTTAATTTATTTCCATGATTTGGTGATAATAATAATAATTGTGCTGCAGGTGCTGCATTGAAATTAGCTGACACTTCCTCGGGCGTTATCGCTCAGCCATCGCATCCAAAAGTGCCTCTCCTCTGCTCGCGTGCCTTCACTTCTTCATCTCTCGCAGTGCGTTGACACAAAGGCTGTCGAAGCAGTTCTTCCTTCATTTTCCTTTCCCTTTTTTCAGCTTATTCAAATCAGGTGTTTGAAAACTAACCTTGTTTGAATTGTAATGCCGCAACGGAGGGTTTACAATTTACTGATACAGCGGCATAATAGGAAGCCAAGCGGCTCTGAATTTGAAATGAATTAAATTTCTGCTTGTCTGTATTCTAATCACAATGTTACATGATAGCTTACAAGAGTGTCTTTGAGACCGTTTCTAACTAAATAAATTTGATTTTGAAAGGGTGTGTTTGGCAGATTGGCTTCTGCATATTTTCACCGCCAGCCAGGTGCTGTCATGGATAAAGTACCTAGTTTATTGCACATAATAGGATGCAAAGATTGCAAAATATACATGAATTCTATTTGACAGAGAGAAGCAATATCACAAAGACTCCCGCCCGCCCGGAGATGGCATTTACCCAGCATTCAGATGGCCCATGACGCCCACACCGGGCATAGATTAATCAGTATGCTAAAGAGGGAGCTGACATGTACATGTGATGCATTTTGCCCTTATTCCTAACTGAATAACAAAGTGAATTTTTAAAACCAAAGCTAAAATACTTTTCTGAATAAGATTTTTTTTCCCCAAAAAAAGTTAAATTGTATTATTTAACTATTTTGTAGTGTTGTGTGCCATTTTACTTAATGTTAAATGTATTTTGTTAACAAGCAAAAATACTTTCATAGAGCAAGAAACCCTATTTTAACAAACACATATTGTGAATTACTTGGATAATATTATGATTATTGATGTAATTTTTCCAACTATTGCCTTGAGAAAGTTGAAAATGACTTTTTTTTGTTTCTAATTTGGAATGCTAAAAATGTTGACATTTGACATTTCAGTCCAGAACTTCACAATTTATTATATTATTTTACTTTGTCTTGTTTACATTATTTTATTTTTATTCACATTTCTACAATTGCCATTAGGGCTGTCAGGATTCCTCGATTCAACTAGATTTTTATAAAATACTCCACTGCAATTTGCTCGTGTCGAGTAACCGCCAAAATACAGAAAGTATTTTGAAGTAGAATCCATGACATAATTAGACCATTTTCCAAGGCTGCATGACATAACAAACCTATTTAGAAATTGTAAGCATAATGCTATTGTGAATTCACAGATTCTACTATTCAATTAAATAAACATATGTAGGTTTAATATGCGCTTTAATTATTTACGTGTAGGTTATGTAATTACATGCCTCAGAGCTGCTCCATTTACAGTAAATGCTGCTCCACACCAAGCGGCAACCTCCCGGTCTCTTGAAGCCAACACGGAAGTGACTAAAACTGCAATTCATCGACTGGCCGCTAGAGACTGGTTGCAAAAGGGAGTAGAGGTCTTCACCCGAAGAGACCCGTAAATTTGTTGCACGGAACCGACCCGGACCCCTATTTAGTTTAAATTTGGGACCCGAACCCGTGCAGACCCGAGAAATGCCTTAAATTTACTACCCGGACCCGACGCGGACCCGACCGTTATTCGTAAATTAGACCCGAACCCGGCTGGGAAGACAGAGACCCGACTGCACCCGGTCGGCACATATTGCGCAGCAAACTGCTAACAAGTCAGTAAACAAGTTGCGGAAAAAAACTTTTTGGCTTACCTACTGTTAGTAGCCCAGACTGTGATCAATCCTCCTTGACACTAACATTTTCGTCCATGTTAGGCTGTTCCTCTCTCTTGCCGAGTGAAAAAACCTTCTTAATTTATTCATTATTCCAGCACAGAACAAGTGCGTTACACTTTACTGCGTGCGCAGTGGTGTAGTGGTGTCTGGAGAAGTAAGTAATTTATTTAAGGTATTGTTTTCGTTATAATGTACTGATTCAAATAAGTAATCAACAATTAATTATCATGTTACACCTCTGAGTTACATGCTCTCGCGCATGCAGGCGGCATTTCTGTCACAAAGCAGGACAAAGCGCACGCGGGCGCAATCATATTTCAAAGGAAGTCGGCGCCACGGTCTTGCTGTTATGGAGTATTTGCATTTATTCACGTGTAATTGGATAAGATATTATGTGGTCGACTGTCATGATTTTGGCTAATGGAAGACACTACTGAATGATGCGCATCATAGTGGATTTAGAAGTGGGTATACACAAAGCTGACTGCGCTGCACCATCGTGCGTGTTCAATAGGTGCGTCTCTTCTTCAGTAAAAGAAAACAATACAAAACATATGCTTAAAGCTCCACCTAGTTAATCTTATGAAGCTTAAAGGAGGAATTCACATGAGACAGCTTGATACCGTCCGCTTGCAGTACTAACATTAACTTCGCGTCACGCATGTTTTTTCCCCCCACCTTATTTCCCGCTCACAGTTTTCTCATCCTAATTTTACAAGTTGCAAGTTACAAAACACACGCAAAGTGCTGACCGACACTGATCACTGGCGGGTGCGGTGTTCTCCGATCGATTCGGGTATTACACACAAATGTTAAACAGACCCGAGACCCGAGGTAATAGACTGGGACCCGACCCGGACCCGGCTGACCATTTCAAATATAGACCCGAACCCGTACGGGTCCCGAGTCGGGTCCCGGGTCCTCGGGTCTCGGGTCCTCCGTGAAGACCTCTAAAAGGGAGTCAATCCCATAGACTCCACATGTTAAAATGCCCAACTTCACAGCAGAAAAAAGTATGTTTACAGCCTGGTTCAAAAAGTGGTTTTGGTCTATATAGCTATTTTGCCCTTCATGTCAACTGTGAGGGGGGTGAATTTTTTTTATAACTCATCCGTTTAATTTATATTAAAGGAACCGTATGTAGGATTGTGGCCAAAACTGGTACTGCAAAATACTTTCAAAATACTGTAGAACGGCGTATCCCCTCCCCCTCCCCCCTGACTCCAGGTTGCCAGCTAAGCTGCAGGATTCCGCAGGAACCTAGGCTGCTACAAGGAGCTTCCAATGGCAAGTGACGAGTCCTACACAATAAGTTTTTTTTTCTTCTGTTACTTATGTTTATGCTTCACGAGAGATGTTTTGCGAAGTAATTATGTGTCGCAAAAATTTACTAAAGGCGATTAGCCAAATATTTCGTAAAGATGTACTGTAATACCACATTTCAGTCGGAACATAGATTGTTTTCATACCGTGCTAGTGGTGCGATATAAAGCTTTTTATGAACGCATTTAGCACGGGCGACCGTGGAAAAACCACTGTGTACGGAAGCACGGGGCATTTAGCCTATAGCAACAAAATTCTTCTCCGTTTTCAGCCATCTCCATCTGTCAAAGGCATCTCCTATACAAATCCTTTTATTTCGGACTTTGTCACGAGGTACTTCGGATTCATAACGAGGTCTTTTAGGTTTCCTAACTTTATACATGTTTTATCCAACAGGTTCGTAGCTGCAGCTGTAATTGCAGAGCTGCCAACCCGGATGACGAAACTCTACTGACTTCGTGATTGGTAGATAGCTGGAGGGTGGCGCCTCAGACCAAAACACAACATGACAACATCAACATCAGTTGAGGGCTGCAACTTTCTCTTTTAAATGACAATATCCTGGCCGGACCACTGTTGTCAGTGATATAAGTATTTGAAATGAACATGATTTCTTAATGTCTAGTGACATGTCAGGGCCATTTTATGATTAACTGAAATAAATTTCTTACATACGGTTCCTTTAAGCCTTGAAATTCTGCATAATTTGTGTGGCCACTTGAGTGACAGGTGGATTGCCGCTGCTGTCACCACCGTCGCGTTAGGCGGGCGTGGTTTCAGCAACCAGCTCCACCCACGTCCCGCCTATTTGCCCATTTTCGATTATCCGGGAGTGACGTGCAGTGACGCGATTCCAAGATGGCGACGGCCGACTCCCGCCCACTAAGAGCTTCAAAAATGCTCTTGAGAAACCTACGGGTGACGTCACGGACACTACGTCCATATTTTTTTTTTACATTATATGCTCCACACCACACATACTGTTAGCTTTTACACGTGTGGTGGAACGTTTCAAACTCCATCTCTGCATATTGCTGTGAGTTTGGGTTGTTTATTATAACGTTCATCTGGGAACACAAGGTGTGCCATTTCATCTGATTTGTAACGTAAGTAATTTATAAACCTAGGCAAACACAGGAGAATACATTAGTTTTTTTGTCAGTATGCTAACTGTTCTTCGGAATATCAAAATAAAAGCTCAAACCCTCACTCTAAGTTTACACGTTTTGATATCCACATATTCAAGACATTACAGTGGTTGTAGCATTTCTGTCGTAAAGATATGGTAAAATATTAAAGATTACGTGGATTAAATGTTGTTTAGTCAATATTAAACAAGGATTAGATCACGCAGTAGTGTAAAAACAATCGTCAGGCTGTTGGCGCCCTCTGCAGGCATTTGTTATAATGTGTAATGAACATTAGTTCTATTGTTTATAATACATTATGTATTTTAAGAGTTTTGTTCAATAAAACAATATAATTACTTGCTTTTGATTATTTAATTGAAATAATTATTATTGCATCATTGCTATTATATAAGTATTTTAAGTCATTTTAAAGGATATTGTTTCCTTGGTCTATTTTTATTACCACAAAAACAATAATTATAATTATCCGATTACTAAATTAATCGTTAGAGTAATCGACTGATTATTCAATTTCCAAAATAATACTAGAAGCAGTAGTTTCCATTCATTCAGACTTCTTCCATTCATTTTCCTCCAAGTGGCCCTTCTCCTCCCCTCATCCTATCTCTGGCTGAATCTTCATTGGTAGCAGCAAAAAAAAAAAAGTTAAGAGGCGAATGTCTTAGCAGTCAGTGACAAGAGAACATTGCGTTCATCACTTCTCTAACCTCAGCAAACCAAAATGTGGATTCTGTAGATTGTCTGCTTAAAGCCTCCAGATGTGTCCTACTTTTGTTCAGCAGTGACATGTGGTTAAACATACTTCCTGATGACCATCTCCGTTCAGGTCTCAACTTTCACTGTCTAGGGACAAAACTCAGACTTTGCAAGTTCACACTGAAACTTCCTCTGTGGCTGCCACGGACTGCCATATGTATCAGCTTGTTTTTCAGGCCAGCTGAGCTCGTAATTATCTGATGGAGCTCATTATGAGCTGTAATTGGAGGTGCCTGTATCCTCTGAGAGGGAAAGAGCAATAAAATAAGGAGAAAACTGGGGGATACTCCAAAGCCCCAGGCCCTTCGTTCTCATACGGCAAACCTTACTTCTTACATGAATATGGGCAAACAACCTCTTTGCAATGCAAATGATTTTCACATATATTAGCATGGGCACTCTAATCAATGGCCAATTAATGATCTCACTCTGTTAATATGCATGTGACAGGTTCACTGATGCACACGGTGTGCTTTATTGCCATTGTTATATAGTGTAGAATCATAGCAGACAGCACAAAGTTATATATATATATATATATATATATATCTCAGTGGTATGGTCTTAAATGTATGTAGTATGAGAAAAAAAATGAAGATTTCTTTAGATTTTTCAAAAACTTATTTTTTTCAAATGATCTATATTATTAGTTTTAATTAATAAAAGATGCACGTATATGAGCTTGTTTATGTATTATTATAACTCTTTTTTACTTAATCCCCAAATGACATAAATATTTATAAGGCTTGATACTTTCTTTTGAAGTCCCAAGCGAATGTTCAATACAAAGTCCCTATCAAAATGATCAAAGAAAGCACAAAGAGGGAAAAAAACTGGCCTAGCTAGCATTGTTTTTTTCCGCTGTCCCAATGCACACGTTGAAAACATCAACCAAAAAAAAAAAAAAAAGATTGCATGATAGCATCAGGATTGGGACCAGTGCACTGTCGCTTTAAGATAAAATATTCTATCTTCTACATCATAATTATCTCCTTAAGGTAGAAATATTAGCATATCTTCCAATCTTATTATCTGAGAAATTGCCTCATTAAGTTGCCTGCCTCCCCTTGTGCCCACCTTGCACGCCATTGTCCATATTTCATCAGTGATCCCATAGAGCTCGGGGCTGCTCTGATTGGCAAGAGGCATATGCCTTATAACAGGTCTCTATGGGGACTCGGAGTGGGCCGAAATACGCCAGCAGAGCTCTGTTTCTGACAGCGGGATGATCATCTTTAATTTCATGTGCCTTTGCTTCTGTGTAGGCAACCTGCAAGTGAGCGGCCTTACTGCCTCCTTCCTCGCTCCATCTCTCATCTGTCCTTCACGTCGGAGCATGGAGGGGATGCCAGTCAGAAAAAATTTGCTCTGCTGCAAACGAGGGTCATGTCACAGAGGGGGGCGAAGTCCGAAGGTCTGAATGTCTGGGGAGGAAATCTGATATTTGCCTGCAGCCGTTCATGTAGGTGTGTGAATATTCAAATGTACCTTGTTTGGATGAGTGTCATTCAGTGATATGTCTCTCCTTCATATTGGTCTCTTCAGGGTGGTCGCAAAAATTTACAAGCACAGGACAACAGTTTTACAATGTCAGCGAAAGCTGAATGAGTGTGATATACCAGGGGATTTCAAAAAGTTTTAATGCAAAGGACTTTTTCATGTATAGAAACCCTGTTATACCATGTAATATAATAGAGGCAATGATTCTAAGTTAATGTAAATTAAATAATTTGATTAATCTAATAAATCTATCTGTTAAAATATTATCGGGAATATATTGTATTTAAATTATACCATTTCTGAAATGAACACTTTTCATAAAACTACATGCTAGGGCTGGGTTTTGACACAAATTTCACAATTCAGTTCAAGCTTGCGATTCAATTCGATTTCCGTTTCGATATTGATTATTTTGGATATATATCAGGTACAGTACATTCCAAATTTTCCTAAGGAAAAATATCTCAACTAATGCTGTGCAATATACATGAGAGTCAGTTGGTACTACATTAGTATAATATTTAAGGTTAAAATGAACTGATTTGTATACAAACACTTAAAATGACACTCAATTAAGTTTTTATAATAATAAAGTTACAATTACATAATTACATTTAAATGGTGTCTGTCATGCAAACTTAACAGATTTATTAAACATCGAAGAACATTAAAAATGATAAAGAATGTTATATGGTGCATATATTAAATGCAAAATGCTCCTCTCTGGAAAAGTGGTAAATGTGACGTTACGTGACATTGTTTACAAGCTGTTATATTGACGTCTTTACACGTTAGAAGCACTGACTGAGTGATTACATGAGACAGAATACAGATTTTGGAGTTGTACTCTTTCTTGTAACACACCTTCAGATGTTTATTTGTGTTTATTTCGTGCTGAAACTGCTATTAAAGTTCATGTGCGCTTCGCGCTGCTGCTTCACTTGAACTGAGGCGCTACAGTGATCTGTCACTCCACATTAAACAGCGCCAAAATAGTATTTATTGTGTGAAAACTGTAGTAAAATAGACAGAATTCAAAATCTGAAACTTTGTTTCATATAAAAAGTAACAGCACAAAGCTTATTACGATTTATTGGATGTAAGGTGTGCTACAATGTTTCGATCATTAACTGAAAACAGACTAGGCTCATTAATTCTTGGGATTTAAGAATCAACATAGTTTCATAAAAATGAGAATTGATTAAAAATCGAGAAATCGCTCATTTTTACCCAGCCCTACATGCATATGTATGCCTATTAAAGATTACCTGAAAAAATAATTAAATAATCATAATATCTCATAATTTCTGTTTTTAAGACAGAACAGAAAAGAAAAAAAATGTCCCTGCTGAAAAAACAATAGAAACCATCACAGAATTTGTAATGGTTTTACTGGTTATAATGGGAATTGTACTGGTTTTAATGGATACTGTAATGGTGCCTGTTGGTCTCTACAGGTAATTGTTCGCCTTCTATTGGTGGCCTGTTAAAACCACTAAATCTTAATGGAATATGTTCCAACAGAAAACAATTTTTAATGATTTTAATGGGTAAAAGTTGATGGTTTGTAATGGTATTAGTAGTGGAAACCCTTAGAATTTCTATGATGGTTTCTATTGTTTTTTTTTCAGCAGGGGGAAAATTGGAGAGAATTATTATTTTTTATATATATCTAGTCAATTTCTGTTACTTATAGCATTATAAGAAGTTATGGCTGTCAAGCTAAAAAGAAAAAGATGGATGGATAAATAAATAAATAAAAAATGAGCAAATAATTTAATTTTATAATTAAAAAAAAAAAATTATAATATTAAATATATATATATATATATATATATATTTAATATTTGAAACATTTTTACATATTGCCCTAAAAATACATTTTCAAAAGGGCATTTATTTTTATTTATTTATTTTTGCAGACCCCTGACTGAACCCCTCCCACCCCTTTCTCCCCCAGTCGACGGTCGTGGGTCTCTTGTCTGTCTGAGAAATAATCGTGGACAGAGGACAAATCCCTGTTTGGAATTATAAGTTAATTGTCAAATAGAAGGGTCCCGCAGCGTCCTAAGCCTGAACTGTACTGCTGCATATATTCCAAGAAATTATTTAAATGATTACCACCACAAATTACACATTACCGCTTTCAGATATTAATGAGATGCGCTGGAATATCTCTAACAGCTTAATCTGTGAAATTTAAGCCATGAAATGAAATCTGACACCCATGGATTCATAATAAAATAATGTCTTTTTATCCCAGGCGATGGCCGAGCTTGCGGCTTTAGGTGAGATCTGAGACAGTCTGGAGGATGTGTGGATCACATTTAGAAAAAGCGGCGGTGTTGACAAGTCGCCACTTCGGTGAGTAGAAAGAGACGGTTGAAGAGGATAACTGTCTCCATCCTTCACTCAGCCTTGATCAGAATGAGATTTTAATTGTGGTCCGACGCTGGCATCCTCTCGAATGGATCGGTGGACTTGAGACTCAGATGTTAATTGAATCTATTGCTCAGTTAAATGATTTCTCTACAGTGTTTTAAATAGGTAGCCTCCAGCTTTGGTAATGTTCTGCTCCACAGCGTGTTGGTAAAAGAGCGCTCATTTAAATCTAGATGGATTTGCATAATGATAATTTTGCATTCTTGCATAATGAAATCCTTTTTCCTCGAATTACCCAACGCAACATCTACAGCATTAAATGATCTGCTTTTATCTAAATTTCACTTATACAGGTGAACATGTGAAGCGTTCCATTCACTCATAATGATTCATTTCAAATCAAATAGCATTATTCATGGAAACTTGAATCATTAAAGCAATAAAAAAGAAAAAAAAATATTTAACTATTCAGCAAAGCTCTGGATTTGAAACCTTACTGATAGCATTTGCTATTTTTTCTTCCTTAAAAATCATGGCTGTCATGCTTCAAAAAATGTTAATTAAATAACAAGCGAGTTCATAATTTTTACAAAATTGAATGAGTTATCCCTTTAATTGTGCTTGCTAATTAAACGTGGAAAATTCCTTTGATTAGGTGAAAATAGCATAATGCTGTTTGTTTTGAAGAAATTGCCCTGTGTAACAGTGAGTTTAACTTTATGAGTGTGTGTGGGCAGGCGGTAAGGGTGGATGTTGTGTTCATTCTGGAGCATGTGTGGGGCAGGTTGGTCGAGTCTTGATATGCTTAACAGCCAATTTACAAAGGTCAGGTCCTATGGATCAAACCGTTCAGTAAATTGCACCTTCAAACTCATAAATGAGAAACAATCATCTTGCTAAAGGTCACGGCGCTAGCACTGTGGATTACAATAATAAAGTAAGCCGCCCTGCTCTTCCACTAATTTACTCTCAAGGAACTCAGGAACATTGGCTAAAGAACGTCTCTTTAGTTTTTCTTCTCTCTTTTTCTCATTCTGTCTCTTTTCTGTTTCTGTAACTTAAATCACAGATGGAAACTCTCCCTCAAGAACGTTCATTATTTTTCACAAGCAAAAAAGTGATTATTTCAACTGTTACATTGTAGAGAATTTATGTTTTGAATTTTTGCATTTTCATTTAAAGCAGAAAATACAGTTTTATTATTATAAAAGGTGCAAAAAAAAATTCAGATATTTTAGATGTTTATTAAAATTAAGAAATATTTATTCTTATTTATTTATTTATTTATTTTCAGGTTTAAAGTTAAGATTTTGAAAGAAACAGAACAAAGTTACATTGATGACCAAAAAATGACCAAATGAAATAATATTTTTTATTATTTTCATTTCATTTAAAAAAATGCAAAACAATGGAAGGTTGTGACATGAAATGAATAAATATTTTTTAATTCTTAATTTTTTTAGGTTTAAAGTTAAGATTCTTAAAAAAGAAGTATTATGACAAAAAAATGTATTTTAATTTTGTATTTTCAGGTTATATTATATTTATGTTTTAGGATTTTGAAAGATACAAAACAATGTTGTGGCAAGTTGTGACATAAAATGATGATATATATATATATATATATATATATATTAAGAAATATTTATTTTAAGAGTTTATTTTCAAGTTTAAAGTTATGATTTTGAAAGATCCAAAACAAAGTTATAATAAAAAGGAAATAATATTTATTTGAATTATTTTCATGTTTACAACATCTAAGATTTGCAAAACAAAGAAATGTTATGACAAACTTGAAGAAATATTTATTTTAAGTGTTTAATTTCAGGTTTATATTCATGTTTTAGGATTTTGAAAAATACAACACAATGGAAATTTGTGAAATTTTTGTAATGTTTTAATTTTTTTTTTTTTTTAGGTTTCAAGTTAAGATTTTAAAATATGCAAAACAAAGAATAAAATAACATAAAATGGAGACCTATTTATTTATATTTTTTATTTTCAGGTTTAAAGTTAAGATTTGAAAAGATCCAAAACAAGGTTATGACAAAATTAAAAAAATATTTATTTTAATTATTTTTATGTTTAACATATCTTTCTAGGATTTTAATAAATACAAAACAAGGACTTAAAAATGCTAAATATTTAAGATTCTATTTATTCTATTCTGTTTAAGTTTTGATGAACTGTACAATTAGGCCAAAATCTTACTTTGTAAAAAAAAGTGAATTTATTACAAGGAATGGTAGTAGTAAAAAGTTTGAATCTTTTATGTGAGTTTTAATGAATCATTCAGTTTGTTCATTTCAGGTAGATTGCAGTAAGTTCATGAGAGCGTACATTTACCGCTGGACTGTGCCAAGTGTCAGATTACTTTTGACACCTCATTAGCAAGCATCCATAAAGACTGGCCATGACATCACCTCATCACCGCACCTGATCAAACTGCCACTCAACTACGGGAACCGTCATTCACGGCGGATGTGAGTTTAAGTATTGATCTAGATGAACTTGCTCTTGCTCTGTTTAATGATAATACATGTCGTCATGTGCTAAAGCTGCAAAAGAGATCTTAAAACAGCTCTTGAATTAAGAATGATTCCTCATGGGCGTCAAATCCCACACATGCCTGCTTCTCTTTTCCAAAATCTGAAACTGGGGACGGGTGAGAATAGGGACAATCTGGGGACAGACTGGCAGCCTAATTAAGCCTGGGGAAAGATGCCCGGGGTCAGCCAATTACAGCCTCATCTATATGCATCTGTTAGGAAGGGTTCTCCAGGGAGACAGGAGGAGGGTAACACTGAACGGACAGCAACCCAGTTCAAGGCCCATAAACACAGGGTGTCCATTCGTTTTAATGTTAGGGACATTTTTAAAACTGATGTAAGGACAGTTTTTTCCGTCACTTTTTGATTTTTATTTTTCTCACTTGGTGGCATTTTTATAAAACGATGTGGGTTTTTATATTTATCCCCACCCCAATATATATATTATTTTAAGAAATATGCAAAACAAAGAAAAATGATGAAGAAATATTTATTTTATATTTTATTTATTTTCAGGTTTAAAGTTAAGATTTTGAAAGATCCAAATGAAAGTTAATGACAAAATAAAGTCTTATTATTATAAAAGTTGCAAAATAAAGAAAAGGTTTGGGATTAAATATTTTTAGTGTCAGATTTAATTACATTTACTTTTTGAAAGATGCAAAACAAAGAAATGTCATGACAAAATTGAAGAAATATTTATTTTAAGTATTTATTTTTAGGTTTATATGAATGTTTTAGCATTTTGAAAGATATGAAAAGGAAAGTTATGACATAAAATAAAGTAATTTTTGTAATTGTTAATTTTTAGGTTTAAAGATTAAGATTTTGAAATATGCAAAGCCAAGAAAAATTATGACATAAAATGAAGAAATCCACGTATTTAAGGGTGTTTTTATTTTATTTTCTATTTTTTGGACTAATATTAAGTCTTAATTTTTTGTGTATGTTTATTTTTTTTCCAATTTTAAACTTCCGTGAGGCAATTTTTAGATTCATTTTTGTTTCATTTTTTTCGATTGCACTTCTTTATTTAAATTTTCTCACTATATTTGCTACCTGAGGCTTTTTCTCTCTTTTTTCACTATGCTTAAAGGTTTAGTTCACCCTAAAATAAATCTGCCATCATTTACTCTTTTTCATGTTATTTTTTTTACCCCTATTTTTTTATGTGCAGTCGAATAATTATTTGATTCAGTTCACAAAGCAGTTTGAATAATTTGTTCTCAAATTTGTGAAAACGTGATGTGAATGACTTTGTTTCATTTCTCACACACAGTATATGGCTTTGGAAGTCTTTTGGACAACATTTATGATACTTTTGCTTCCTTTTTCAAACTTGTAAGCCCCAGTCTCCATTCACAGTAATTGCACTGAAAAGAGTGACCAGCGCATTCTTTAAAATATCTCCTTATTTGTTCCACAGAAGAAAGTACGTCACACAGGTTCAGAACAACATGAGAGTGAATAAATTATGAAATTAACATTTTTTGGACTTTTTCTTAATGCATTGCACTGGGGTTATACACACTAATCCAGAATTGGTGATGAAGGGCGACGTATTTGATGTAAGGATCTCACCGAGCAGCGTTTTACTCCTCTGAGTCCAGGCTAATGGGTCCGTCAGTGAGGCACTAATGACAGATTGGACTAATCACAGCTTCCTTCCATGTGACTGAAGTCTTATGAACCGCTGTTTTAGCAACACTAATTTCTCCGCCGATACTTTTTCATTCTCTCTTTTTCCCGTTGTCCTTTTAAACGGACGCAAAATGATTCTGTTAGTGTATCCGCCAGCATTCTCTATTCACCTGTCAAATGACAGAAAATACCAAATTGCTCTGTCTTTCAGTGCCTCTAGAAGCTATTTGTACAAATGCTGCGAGAGAAAAGAGACGATTGCTTACAGTGCGCGCTCATCAGGGGGTGACACGCAGACAATAGGTTTTGCTGTGGGGTAATTGCAGCCCGTTGGGGTGTCAGTCTGCCCAACAGAGGCCTGCTCACGCGCCGCAGGCGTCTTACGGTGCCATCGATGAACAAATGAGCCTCTTCCTCTTGGAAGATGCAGCTCTTTATGGACAACAGGGGGCAGTGTTGAGTCACAATAGTTTCTTCTGTTTGTGTGGCCGTCCCCAGTCTTAGCCAGACGATGCTGGCAGGGGTCCAGGAGCCGGACCGGGGCAGATTAATTACACTTTTTCAATTAATGTTCTAATGACGAACTGTTGTGTATTCTGCCGATAAGCATGTATAATCTATGTGTCGAGGGGGCTGATAGGGGAGATAATGGCATGAGAAGAAATAATATTTCACACCTGACTGAGGTAAATAGAGCTAGATGGACGAGTCACGTCTGCCTTGACCACTGACCACATATAAGCAAACAGCACAGAAATTTCCAAAAGTATGTAGATGTTGAATAATAATTTTGCTGACTGCGTTTTAAAGCTCTGGTCACATTTTTCTTTGACAGCAGATGGCCATTTGCATTTCCTAAAAGTCTTTAATACCATAATAAAGAATTGTATTAATATTTATATATAATAAATCATGATATATGTACAGCATTAAAAAAGTTTGGAGTTGGTAAGATATTTTTATGTTTTTGAAAACATTCTGTTATGCTCCATAATACTTCCGCCATGCAGAAATAGTGGAGTCCATTCATAAAAATGGTATTTACCGTATAGCGTGGAATATCACAGAATTTGCCAAATGTAGGATGAATAAATCACAAGTAGGTCAGTACACTTAAATCAAAATGTGATATGGACTAGTGTTTGTGAATATCAAGCAGCAAAAAGACAACTTGAATATGAATCTTGGATGTTCTGCCTGTTTCTGTGTGAATGAATGGAGCAGACGTGTGTGTTTTCAGCCTCTGCCGCCTCAGTATATGAGTATAATTATGAACGCATGAACATAATCTCTAGAACTGCTCTAAGAGCACTTCATGAGCATTTTACCATTTCTTTTGAGAAAGAACTGTTGTCATATCATATGCAAACAGAAACAGGTCTTCACAGCAAACTGTCAAAATAAAAGTTCACTTAACTTGAAGAAACTGTGGCAGAAATATATAATTTAATATAATTATAGTACTACTACTACTACTACTACTATTTTTTTTATTAAAAAACAATTTTTTAGGAAATATTTACCAGAAAAATTAACCAGAATTTATTGAGCATAAAAAATGTAAATACACAACACAGTATTTCTGAAAAAAAGAGAAAAAAATAAAATAATAAAGAGTTGTTTATATATATATATATATATATATATATAAATTCAGTTAATTAGAGATGCTTTTGATTATTAAAAATTTAATGGAACCATTAAAATGGAATCAAGAAAATTATTGGAAAACACAGAATTTGGTAAAAATGAAACTGAATTTGAGAAAAAAAAAAAAAAAAAAAAACGTATTTCATAGGCCCTGAAATATTACTAGCCAATATTACCATATTACTAGAATATTAGCCATTTATTAGTACTAATTAAGCACATGTTAATGCTTTATTCTACATGACCTTATTCTACATCCCTAATCCTACCCAATACCTAAACTTAACAACTACCTTACTAACTATTAATAAGCAGCAAATTAGGAATTTGTTGAAGGAAAAGTCGTAGTTAGTAGTTAATAAGTGTTACCTTTTCTAAAGTGGTACCTATTCTAAAGTGTTTTGACATTGTTTTTTCATGATTTCAATATTATTATTTTTTTCAATATTATTTAACCATTAAAAAAAGAGAATCCAGAAAAATTAAAATGAAAGTTGAATTTGGGAAAAATAAAACGGATTTCATAGGGCCCTACACAAGACTGCATTTATTTGACTGAAAATAAAGTAAAAACAGCAATATTGTAAAATATATGACAATTTAAAATGACTGTTTTATAATTTGATCTATTTTAAAATGTAATTTATTAATGTGACAAATCTAAATAATCACAGCCATTACCACAGTGTTCAGTGTCACATGATGTGTAAGTGTTTACAGTCTACAGTGTAAGTATTTACTGTTAATTTTGTTACATTTAATGTGTCTTAAAAATCTCACTGACCCCAAACTTTTGAGCATTAGTGTGTATATATGACCTAAGTCATAGACTAAGAGTTGATGGACTGTTCATTGCCTCTTACATCAATTAAGAGTTTTAAACATCTAAAAAAAAAGTAATTTTAAATTCTTGTCACATAAATGTAGCAATATCACACCAATGGAAATTTTCATTTTAAGACAGTAGCAGTAATAGTAGTTGAAATTCTGGAAACTGCTTTTAAAACATTGTAGCTGTTAAGCTCGGACTGTCCTCAGACACTAGGAAGAAAAGAAAAAAAATCTGTTTTTAATTCCACAGACACTTAACATGAGTCTTATTCTCACTTTAGCTAATCAGGGCAAATGATTTCATTACACATAGTTTTTAAGATAATAGGAATTCAAAGTGTGTTAAATTAAAATACGCTCTCAATCCACGTGCTACGCAACACTACTGGAGGAGAATAAAATATTGGGACTGAGGGCTAGGCCTCTGTCCATTATATCATCTCCAGCCTATTCATGAGGGAGAGAGAAGGAGCGAAAGAGTGAGAGAAGAGAGGGAGAGAGAGAAGAAGAAAAAAGATAGAGCGATAAGTCCCTTACTGCCTTACTGACTAAAGACCTGAATTCAACTTCCCATTAAAGTGTTAAAAAATTTAAATAATAAAAAGAGAGAGAGAGAGAGAAAGAGAGAGAGAGAGAGAGAGAGAGAGAGAGAGAACGAACGCGCTTTTTAATTAAAAAGGATCCTAATAATCCACATCATATTATACACCGTAGATTCATCGGTCAATTTAATAACATGGAGTCTTTTGGATCTTAATATCTTTGGAAACAGGTTTCCTTCATAACTGAGGGGCTTTGTTAATTACACACAGGGCCTAATGATTTTGAATATTCAGTGGCTCTCGATGTTTTGATAAATGGGCTTCCACTAAGATTTATTCCTAATTATCTCATTTGTCTTTCTCCATTACTTTTTATAGCTTAAATTTATGAAGTCATTAAGACGTTAGTGGCCCTGATAATGATTAGGAGAAAGAATTGTATGAAAGTGAATTATATGAAAATGATTATGGCTAAAGGAGTCTTTAAAATGAAGCCGGTGAGGAACTTGTGTGGGCTTTGTTTAAAGGTGCAGGGTGCTGTTCAATCATGCAACCCCTGGCACGGCCCTCGTTCGCCTGGGCGCAGGCGGAAATAACGGTGATTAAAATGTCTTTTTGTCACCGCTCGCCCCTCGCGCGCTCCGCTTCTGTTCCGATTCGTCCCTTAATGTGCGCGAGTGCTGACGGTAGCAATATTCTCTGTGGGACCGAGATGAGATCGCTCTCTTAGAAAAAAGGGGCTATTTTTAAAATGGCCCTTTATACTTGCACGTTTGTTTAATTTCGGCCCGTCTTTGAAGATAAAATGAAACGCATAAATACAGGCCATTACATCCGCATTTGGGCTCCTTTATTATTATTACATTTTTACTGGTTTTCAGCTTCCAGACCGACAACCAGCCAGAAACGTCGACTTTATTACTTTTTCCTCTTTCAAAACTGATTTCCACCCTTTCGTACCTAATTAAACAATGAGGTATGTAATATACCATGTGTCTTCTCACATTGACAGTCTGTTATGAGAAACAGCTGGCAGTTCAAACATTGGTCATGCCTTGGTTTTTATTTTTTAGCAAACAAACGGTGGTCACGTCCTCCGCTGAAACCGTAAATGTCAGCTGAAGATCCAGATCATTGTGAGTAAAAACAAAACAGTTCTTTTCTTAAGAAAGCAATCAAAAACCTTTTAGGTGTCTTTGAAAATATATATAAAAAAATCACATTCTCATGTCTAAATTTGATCAGTCACATTTTCTGCATTTTTTTTGCTTTAATTGCAAAATTCTGTAATCATCTATCCAACATTATGGAGAGGGAATTATTAGTTGAGATTAAAAAAAAAAATTAACCTAAACATAACCGTAAAATAATACATAGTTGTAAAATAAATAATAAAATAAATAATAAAATAAATAAATAATAATATATTATTTATCTTTTAAATAATAATTATTAATATTACCATATAACATAAACCAGGATTAGGCTTCCTTGCACACTTCTTGAAAGCTCAACTTATATATACGTATATATAAAATATGTATGTGACCCTGGACCACAAAACCAATCATAAGGGTACATTGAGATTTATACATACATGAATAAATAAGCTTTCCATTAATGTATGGTTTGTTAGGATAGGACAGTATTTGGCCGATGTACAACTGTTAGAAAATCTAGAATCTGATGGTGCAAAAAAATCTAAATATTGAGAAAATCGACTTTAAAGTTGTCCAAATGAAGTTCTTAGCAATGCATATTACTAAATAAAAATTAAGTTTTGATATATTTACGGTAGGAAATTTACATAATATCTTAATGGAACATGATCTTTACTTATTATCCTAATGATTTTTGGCATAATTGATCATTTTGACCCATACAATGTATTTTTGGCTGTTGCTACAAACAACCCGTGCTACTTAAGACTGGTTTTGTGGTCCAGGGTCACATATATATATATATATATATATATATATATATGTATATGTGCTCATTTAGACGAGTTAAGGTGTGTAAAAGTAGGGATGTGGTACAGGAGAACGACATGATTTGCTGTCCGTTGAGAGGCTCTCCAGATAGGAGGCGAACTCGGTGCACGCTCATATGTCCTTCCTCTCATTCTCTCTCCCGCCCGCTTCTTTCTCTCTACAGAGAAAGACAGATCTGAAGAGGTTGTGTAAGCCCCTGGTTAATTAATTATTTAATTATCTAATCAAGCAGATGAAGAGCATCTCCCTACACCAGTGTTAATTATGAAACAGCTGGGGCAGTGTGCTGAAGGAATATTGAAACAGGGCTTGGCAACCTTTAGTTTTTCATCTCTCTCCCATCTCTGCTTCTCTATTCTGCAGTCAATATTTCCCCCAGCAGGGGGAGCAGTATCTCTGCTTGTGGGTGATTAGAATGGCACCGGAGAGGAGCGGGTTAGTTTGGGTGGAAAGTTCTGAAGGCTTAGAAATAGGGTCGATTTAGTGGGTGAGAGTTTAGGGTTCAGATTCAGTGTTTAACTTGTGTTTATCAGGCCATGTGGGTCATATCAACTACACTCTTTTAAAGGCATAGTCCACCAAAGAGTGAAAATTCTGTCAGCATTTACTCACCATCATGCTGGTCTAAACTTGTTTGTCTCAAATGAGTGAAAATATATGAATGTTTGGAATGACATGATAGTGTCTTAATGATGACAAATTTTCATATATATAAGTGGACTGTCCCTTTAAAAGTGTATAATTAAAAAAAGATGGTCATTCTGATCCATTTAAGATTTTTTTTTTAAATGATAGAATAGATACCCGTCTATGCAATACCTGGAGAAAGCTGTGAATTATTATTTTTTAATTCATCTCAATAGCACTAGCTCAGAAGTTGTGCTCATAGTTGTTTTGTTTTTCATTATCCGACCAATTTTTGTTGTTAACTTGATGTATTTGTGGGGCATATGTAGATTCAAAAGTTATATTATATTATATTATGATATTAAATGATCTTATTGATCATGTTAAATAATCTAAATGTTGGAAACAGTTATTTTTTTGGAAACTGTAATACTTTTCATCAAGAAATAGAAATCTTTTTTTTTTAACACTATAAGTTTTTACTATCACTTTTTATCAGTTTAACACATCCTTGCTGAATAAAGGTATTAATTTCTTTTTAAAGAAAGAAACATTTTGCTGACCCCAAACTTTGAACGGTAGTGTATATTGCTACAAAAGATTTCTATTTTAAATAAACGCTGTTCGTTTAAACGTTTTATTCATCAAAGAATTGTATCACAGGTTCCAAAAAAAAATATTAAGCAGCACAACTGTTTCAAACATTGCTAATAAATCAACATATTAAAATGATTTCTGAAGGATTTTTTGACACTGACGACTGCAGTAATGATGCTGAAAAGCATTGCATCACAGGAATAAATTCTATTT
This sequence comes from Labeo catla, assembly GCA_012976165.1. Taxonomy (NCBI): domain Eukaryota; kingdom Metazoa; phylum Chordata; class Actinopteri; order Cypriniformes; family Cyprinidae; genus Labeo; species Labeo catla. Next base: position 317,352 of record VONZ01000113.1, read on the forward strand.
TAAAGTATATTAAAATAGAAAACCACTATTTTAAATTGTGATAATTCATGATATAACTGTTTAATCTGTATTTTTATTCAAATAAATACAGCCTTGATGAGCAGAAAATACTTTTTTAAATATGGACCACAAAACCAGTCATAAGGGTCAGTAAGCTTTCCACTGATGTAAGGTTTGTTGGGGTAGGACAATATTTGGCTGAAATTTGAGTGCAAAAAAAAAATCAAAATATAGAGAAAATCACTTTTAAAGTTCTTAGCAATGCATATTACTAATCAAAAATTAAGTTTGATATATTTACAGTAGGACATTTACAAAATATCTTAATGGAACATGACCTTTACTTAATATCCTAATAATTTTTAGCATGAAAGAACAATAAATAAATAAATAACAAATATTTATACAATAAAAAATAAAGACCAGAATGCACAGCTACTGTTGAACCAATTGAAAAAAAAGTTACAGTTTGCCTAAAAATAACTTACATTGATCAACCACTGATGTGAACATATGAAGAGACATGACCTCAGTATCTATGGAGGTTATGAATATGTTAGAGATAGATGATGTCCATTTGGGCAACACAGCACTATGCATTAACAACTATATACTTCTATCTTCATCAGCCCGTCCAGCATTATTACCTACCATCCTCCCTTGATTTTGCATAGAATTATCTCTCTCCTTCATAGTGCCTAATTAAAGCATGTGAAAAAGGATGTCAAAAATAGCCGTCACACCGGTCAATGATTAAGACCACCCCGAGCGTTTCCCCCGTCTCCTTCCCCAACAGCGTTTCCACCTAACAGCAGCAATGTAGTGGAATTGCCTTTAATTGCAATCATCTAGACAGGCCCTGGGTGTCCGCCTGGTAGGGAGAGACGCAGTTTCATGAGCTCCATACGTTGCATAAAATTAAAGGCAGAAGTGGGGACTGGATAATTGGCTTGAGTCTCCTGCTCTCCTCAGTCACGCAAAAGCACCGGAGTGTGTTTCTTCGACACGCGTGTTTCACGGTCACTTCCGCTCGCAGGCCAGCACTCGGCGGGCCGAGATTAATGAGAGCTGGCTTTCCTCGCTCAGCTTTACGTGGCCTTTGGGTTACGAGACCCTATGTGAGGTCTGAAGAACTAATTGTGCTCAATTTAGCAATGAGTGCTGAGCTCATAGTCAAACGTCTATACCTAATGGTTATTTAGTTAATGGTGGTTAGTAATATCTAAACAGCTACACAGGAAGGAACACAACCTCAGGTTGTTTTTGAAGCAGATTCAGAAGTATATTTGTGTTTGCTGTAATGGATCGGTCTCACAAAAGCAAACACACTCATACTTAATCTTTTTCACAATAGCATGTATTGTTATGCTTCTAGAGACTCAAACTTGAGTATTTGGATCACACTTTTTTCTCAAATGATACCGCTGATCCACTTTAAAGGATTAGTTTACTTCATGTTCATGTCTTTCTTTCTTCAGGCAAAAAGAAATTAAGGTTTTTGAGGAAAATATTCCAGGATTTTTCTCCATATAGTGGACTTCAATGGGGATCAGTGGCTTGATGGTCCAAATTGTAGTTTCAGCGCAGCTACAAATGGCTCTACACGATCCCAGCTGAGGAATAAGGGTCCTAACCAGAGGTTGCGTTAAACTTTAACATTGTCTGTCATTTTTAAGGACAGGGTTGTAAAAATTCTGTCATAATCTATTATTACCCGTCAATTAAATTTTCATATTTGAATTATAATAACACATTTAATTGCTTTTATTTTTGTTTACATTTTCATTTTTAATTATGAACCTACAGGATGATGCATTTATTTTGAAGGGAACAGATGACAGATGAGACTGCGTAACTTTTCATGTTCAACACCACACCCGCAGTGACTGCGATTTTAATATATTCTCATTTTTATGAACCAATATCGATTCGTAAATCCCAAACGATCTTTTGGTCTATGCTGTTTTCATTTGATGAATGAACAGTAAATAGTGTGCCTCCCATCCAGTAAATCGCAATATGCTAAGCTATGTGTTACTTTTGATATGAAACAAAGTCTCAGATTTCAAATTCTGTCCATATCATTAGGAAATTCAAGCAATAAATAACGTTTTGGCACTCTTTAATGTGGCTTGATAGATCGTTGTAGTTTCTGGGTAATCTAAAGCATAGCAAAACATTCGTGACAGTTTCGTTTTTGTTCTGGATCCCCTGCTCTGCTGCCACACTGGAGCGCACTCGCCACCAACTGGACATGGGTTGGGAATTACAGATACAAGTTACAATAGATCACTTTCAGTGTAATCTGTCAAAGTGACGGATGGCCTTTAGATTTCTCCATCACTGATAAAAAATTTCCGTCAATGACGAACAATTTTCGGTTAACGTGAACTCTGGTCCTATCGATCAAAACGAACAGTCGTTTTCTTTAATACAAATAAAAAAAAATATATATATACTTTTTGCTTCACATGCTCATCTCTTCACTTCACAGATTTAAATTTTTACAGCAAAGCCAGCACTTCAGTGCTTGGTACAAACCGATCTCAACCAACAGAATGCAGTACATAAAAATAGTTTATAAAATTGTTTATTATTCTGTTGTGAAAAGCAGATTGCACCTGCTCAATTCTCATATATCATATCTTCCCTCCCCTTGGTGTGATTGTGTCTCATTTGAAGCGAAGCGACTGAATCTGTGTGCACAGGGAATAATTTCAGTGTCTGTCGATGCATACCTGATCTGTGTTGTCTGCATTGGGAGATTAGTGTTGTGTAGCATCGCTTAGGGACTGTTGAATGAGAGTGTGTGTTTGTTTTGGGGAGTACAGTGGAACAGAGATTGAACAGCATTAGAGATGGAGAACATGACAGATTACATGGATCATATTAATCTAAATCATCATCGGGTGTATCTGGCAATTGGAAAATTACAACTTTCCCATGACTGCATGGCTGTATTTAGTATTCACTGTTGGAATGATAGCTCCTTCTCCATTTGTCTCTGACACCTTTTCATTGGACTGCAGATGGCTAGTACCATGCAAAAAAAAAAAAAAACCTTATCAGTCTGTTTGGAACATTGAAACAAATACTTACTAGGAGTATTTAATATTAAAAATACTTAATTGATTACATTGTAAACACTTGAAAAAATAGTACATATTTACTTTTTTTTTTTTCAAAATGAATAGAAATAATCACTCTTATGCCGTTCAATTATTCTTAAGTGTCATGGTTATAGATTTTTTGTTGAGTTTCTCTCTGTTTCTGTTCTACTGCCCCGTTTAGTTCTGTTATCCTAGTTTCTTATCAGTCCTGATTTGTTGGTGATTTGCAGCTGTCTCTCATTCATTAGGCTCATTACTTATACTCTCTGTTCTGTTCAGTCTTGGCCGGATATTGTTTACGTCTGCGTCATTGTGTTGCATTGGTTTCAGTGATCTCCTTTGTTCCTTGTGGATTTATTATTAAAGAAATGTTGTAGATTATTCTTTGTCGTTTTGCGCTTATTATAGAGCACTTTGCGAGACTGAATTTGTATATACAGTATAGGCCTTCAGCGTGCCAATATACAGCCATATCGCACAGCTACATGTGTGATATTGCATTTATACAACAGTTCAATGGCACTGTAAATACAAAAGAAACAACAATGGAGTGTCTTTAAAAACCCTCTCCTTCCGCTACAGATTCAATTAAATTTACATAAAATATGTAAATATGTAAATATGATGAGATTTTGCCTTTAGCTAAAACTGTTTGCTCTGGAACAAATAATAAATTAATGAGACCAAAAACTGCCCCTTAGATTTAACCAAAACAAATTATATCTCATGTTAAACCAGTATAGAGACATCAGAGCCATCTGGCTGAGGTAAGGCTGCTCTTGGCTGGTTTATGAGTGCTGAACGGTCTTTGACACCCTGGAGCTCACATCTCTGAAAACATTGAAGCAAATTTTCAAATAGACGTTATCTTTATTAACAGACCACATATTTGAAATCTAAACGTACATGTCCGCCATGACACTCACTATGAGAAATATCACAAGTGGAGTGATACAAACAGTAAAACGTTGGAGTTCCGATATGACTAGAATGTTGCAGTCCTCTTGGCCAATCAGATTCGAAGACCAGTTGTATATATATATATATATATATATATATAAAGATACATTCTCTAAAAACAAGTCAAAAAAGTTTTGCTCCAGTAAATTTGTTAATTGAAGGATTTTTTTCTAGAAAGCAAAAAAATGATTTTTGCACTATTAAAAAAGGCATATCATTACACCAATTTAGCAAAACATGCTGCTTTGCTCTCCTGTTGCAAAAGCACCATCACTATATACCAGAAACTCTACCACACCCACAGAGATCTCACCAACTTGTGTGAAGGTGAGCATTCGTCAACCCTGTTTTTCCTGTGTTTGTACCTGTTCCCTGAAAAGGTTAACAGAGAGGACTAGGCGAGGCACTCACTGAGCTGCACAAGTGATTGCCGTATTAATTGCCTCTCTCATTTCTCCACAAGGTCACCCCTGTCCACTGGAAGATAAGACAAAGTAATTCTTCTGTACTACACTAGAGCACAGCACATCACAGAGCCATTCAGCCTGAACCAACGAGAGCGGGGTTGGGGAGGGGTGAGGTTTGGCACAAAGTGGCTTACCTTTCAAGAGGCTTGACATCCGCAACAATACAGACCTCATTAAAAGGTAGGGATATGCCCTCGCCGGCCAATTTAAAACCTCTGGTCAACTGCGCTGTGACTAATTTGCTATCAGCATCAGTGACGCGTCGCACAAACAGCTAAATTATGCCGGCAACTGGAAATGCAAAGAGTAAACGATCATATTTAAGACCCATAGGCTTCGAAAATGTATATTTTTTATTAAGGATGATTTTCTGATACATTTGAACTCTCCATATGAGAGACAATCATGGGTCAGGGCTTCTGGTGGGGAGGTATGTGAATTATCTCTCTCCTCCAGCTCTCTGGAGCTCTTCTCTATGAGGTGAGAAAAGCCTAATTCCCACCTGACAAAGGGACAGATTGGACATGTTCTTCGCCCTGCCCCAGATAGTGCTGAATACCATAGAGTCATTTCTAATGTGAAGTTGGACAATGGCAGTCATTACTCATTCCTCCTCTGGACAACCTTGAAGAGTTTGCCAGAGTTTTGAGAATGGGGGATGGTGCCCATCTTCATGCGGGTTGTGACTGAGTACAGCAGGATATATATATATATATATATATATATCCTATGAATAGCTATTCATGTATTTTGCATCTCTCCTGACCATTTGTGACAACATTATTGACCTCATTTGTGATTTTAAATGGTTAATTATACTCCTCATGTTGTGTTCGGCTCATTTTGACCCAGAGATGATTTTCTTTTTCCCGAAAATGCTGCTTTTGCTCACACTTTTTACCTTGTTACACTTGTTGTGTTCCCAGTCAAAATTGACCGGCCTACAAAAAATTCCTTTTAAATTTTTCTTTATCCTGTGTTATTACAAAATATTGAATTAAATCTGTAAATATGAGTGAAATGTTGCCCACAAGTTATCCACAATGCTTTTTTCACTCAAAAACCAAGGTGCGTAAACTCAGATTAATGAGATCGGTCAGTTCCAGAAAGAAATGCAAAATGCCTAATTGAAAGGAAACAAACTGACAGAAAGATTGAATCCAACATTTGGTAATAATATAGCATAGTGAGAGATTTACATGCAATTTTTAATTCGGCCATGGTCATTGAGAAGTTGTCAATATAATGCTGTAAGGCAATGTAAAGTGTAAAATGTGTACTGAATTGCAATATATTTTTAAAGTAGGGCCCTATGATTTCTTCAATGCAGAAAACGCTGACGGAATTGCAGAATCTAGTCATAAAAACTGAGTTTACAGTACAACGTCATGGAATTTGGCAAATTTTGGATGAATAAATAAAAAGTAGGTTAGTACACTTAAATCATAAAGCGATATGGACTAGTGTCTGTGAATATTGAGCCCTGCACGACATGCAGGAAAAAGGGCACAATTTAATAATTCGTTTCCTCGATTAACTAGATTGTACGCACAAGTTTTTAATTTGTTTCCTCGTTTTAAGAAATCGTTCGCACAATTTATTATCTCGTTCCCTCGGTTTTCTAGATCGTGCACACAATTTATTAATTCGTTCCCTCAATTTACTAGATTGTGTACTTAAATTGTGCACTCGGTATAGTGATTCGTGCCCTCGTTCTAAGTAAATTATGCGCACGTTTTAATCACTACCTCCTAACAGGTGCTGGTGCTCGTAACATCGCCGGTAGAGCCCTCCAATTCTTAGTATGCGATGTAGATGCCCTCACTTAAAATGAGTCCATGCAACACTGCAAGGCTTTTGAGAATGTCTCTATAACTCATTCCCAACTCAAAATAAAACCCAATTAAAGTGTCTCTGTCCATAACACGACATAACATAGCAGCAGCATGTTTACGAGAATGCGTACGTGGACGGGAAATACAACAACGTATTATGTGCATGATTTACCTAGAAATTATTATTATATCGAGCACACAATTTACTTAAAACGAGGGAACGAATTAATAAATCATGCACACAATCTAGTAAATTGATGGAACGAATTAATAAATCGTGCCCACAATTTATTTTTTTTCTTGTGTCATACTGAAGAGTGTCACGCTCTCAGTGTTTTCAGCCTCTGCTGCCTCAATATATGAGTAGATGAACATATAAACATAATCTATACAACTGCTCTGAGAGTCGCTTTATGAACATTTTACCATTTCTTGTGAGAAAAGCATCATTTACACACAGAAACTTAAAGGTCTTTACAGCAGCCCGTCAAAATAAAAGTTTGGTTTAACTTGAAGAAACTGTTACAGAAATCTTAATGTAATGATAGTACTACTACTACTAATAAAATTATTATTACAACATTATTTTTAAGAAACATTTACTAGAAAAATAATTTACCAAAATTTATTTACCAGAAAAATGTAAATACAAAACACAGTATTTTTGAGGAAAAAAAAAAGGAATAATATATATATATATATATATATATATTTTTTTTTTTTTATAAAATTAATTCCTTAGAGATGCTTTTGATTATTAGAATTTAATAAAACCATTACAATGGTTTAAAATTATAATAAAATTAATGCAAAAAACAGAATTTGGTAAAAATTCAATTAAATTTGAGAGAAAAAAAAGTATTTCATAGGGCCTTAAAATGTGTTTTTTGTTAAACTTTTAATAAATTGCTAAATTGTGTAAGTTTCATGATTTCAATTAATTCATTAATTAATGCTTAATTAATACATGCTTTTTGATTAATAAAATCAAATGTAACCATTAAAAATCCAAATGGGGGGAAAAAAGAACTCAGAAGAAAATAAAACGTGATTTATTTAAGTTTAAGTTACACTTTCGACATAGTATAGTGCAGCCAAAAACCTGGAGTCTGAAATTCCTCTTAGTCCTCATATGGCCCTACAAGATGAATAGTTCTTCCCATGTGTGTGTGTTTCCCGAAATACAGCTTACTGTAAGTAAGCAAGCTTATGGGATCAGTTTACAGACAGAATATGGACTGACCTTTTGTGAACTTCCTTGAGGGATAGTGGCTTTTAAGGGTGGATAATTAAGTTAACCACCATTGTAGAAGTGTTAAATTGATAAATGCTTTATTCACTCTGCTGTTTATGTTTACATTATCGTGTTTTGACAGTTTGTCCGATTGTCTTGGTGGCTGTCACATTTTCTCTTGCTGAATTAAGTTGTGGTTCATTCTGAGCTACGATTTACAGTCACCAAAGAGAACAAATGTAAAAATGGTCTTTTATTTGATTATGGATTGGATTATTTGATAACTGTTTGTACAAGAATATGGGCTAAGACCCTGATGAGCCTCTCCAGATGCCCCTAAGCGACACTTTTTCTTGTTTAACAAGATGTTGAACGTCAACAGTTTTCTGTAATATAATTAAGCCCCCAATTTCCGAAACATTCGCCAGTTCTGCACTTTCAGTCTGGCAGTATTATACCAAAAACAGAAATGTGACACACGTGAGGGTAAGATAAATAAACTTGTGTTTATCTCTCTTTTGCAAACTCGAGGACTGACATTTTTCCATCTTTCTAGCCCCGTCTTTCACTTTCCAGCTGTCATTCATTTAAATACACAGAGGGACAGTTGCCAGCAATCAGCATTTTCCACACACGTCTACATTACTCTAAAATTTAAAATGTCTAATAAAATTAGGGTCTGATTTTATTACATTTGTTCCCAGAAAAAGCAATATTTAAGTCACTGTTATCCAGAGTCTCATGCTCTATGCTATATTACCATTAGCTATTTGATCTTCCCACTAAATCTTCCATTGAGACATTGATCATGCCTTCAAATGTACGAAGTGCTCCGAAGATTTGATATTACCATTCAACATCCCCTTTGACTGACACTGGGTGGAATTCAGTATGAAATTATGCTGCAAGTAGTTCCTTAAACTAGAACATATTTAAATATTAACACGTCAGAAGTATATTATACACATGTATTTTCTGTATTAAACAACGAGGTGACAGTAGGTGGGTGGGCTTCAGGGTCTAATGCTATGTCTGACTGGAGAATGTCTCAATCTCCGAGGTTTCTAAATCTGAGAGGGAGGGAGCAGTATTTTGGGGGGCGAGGGATAAAGTGGAGATTTCTTTTAAGGGAGACCCTGAAAATCACTTCAGCCCTCAAACCTCAACCTTCAAAGGATGGCCTTGTGGTCCACCACATTTTGATGAACTAATGCCTCATAGACATTTGGGGGATTGTTCACTGAGAAGTTTGCATCAGGCAGACTCTGGAAAAGTAGCTGCAAAAGGGGGCACTCAAGAGTGCAATTTGCTTAAAATACCGTGCTGCAGTTTTTATTTTATTTTATTTTATTTTATTTTATTTTATTTTATTTTATTTCTTTCCTCAGCCATTCTAATAAAACACAAATATTAAATATACATATTGTCATAATCTGTTTAAAATTATTGTATTTAAAATATTTTAAAATTAAAATGTAAAAAATAATTGATAAAATTCAGTTTTTATTCAAATAAATAAAACAGCTTAGAAGGCTATTTTAAAAGGTTGTTTATATGAGAAATTAAAATATTAAAAATGTTTCATTATGTGTAGTATACTATAAAATATATTTAGGGTGAATTCAGGTTGATTGGAACACTTTTCAACCTCCAATCAACCTGAATTCACCCTAATAAAAATAAAATTCCTGTTTATTTATTTATTTTTTTATTTTAAGGTGCTTATATGAGTAGTCACTGTGAGAAACAATGAAAAGTTATTTTTTTGTAAGTGTTATATATATTTTTGTAAATGTTTTATATAGATAGATAGATAGATGATAGATAGATAGATAGATAGAATTATTTTAGAGATTTCTATTGATTTTAATTTAAATAAAATAAAATTCCTCTTCAGAAAGTTATATTGAGGTTTATAATTGAATATTTTATTTTATTTTACTTTTTATTTTATTTTGCCATTCTAAAGGGAGAGAGGATAAATGGCATATGTTTATAATTTATTTAGCTGATGTGTTTATTTTTGTAAAATTACAATTATAAATAAAATATAAATATTAAATATACATATTGAAAAAATACATTTTAAAATTATATTTTTATGAAAATAAAAGTCCTGTTTAGAAAGTTATCTAAAAATGTTTAACTGAGAAATGCAAATATTAAAAATGTTTTATTATGCATAGTATATTCTATCATATTTTTGAAATCTTCATTTAATTTTTACAATCTTAAAAAATTTAATTTTAATAAAATTACATTCCTGTTAAAGTTTTCTGAAGGTGTTTATGTGAACAGTCACTGTGAGAAACAGATCAAAAAGGTTTTTTTTTTTGCAAATGTTGTAATTATATATGTGTGTGTGTGTGTGTGCATATTTATATATATATATATATATAAAATAAAAATTATATTGAAATTATTTTATTTTATTTTATTTCTTCAGCCATCCCATAAAAAGAATGGAGGAAAAAGCAACATTTTATTTTGGCTTTTTTTTTTTCTTCCCAGGGGCGCTCAGAGTCCTGTTGTGCTTTCGACCCGTTGCAGACGCACCTGCTCCAGGCCTCCTGAGCACTGTCTCAGTTTCAGCAGCCTGGTACTGCAGACACCGCTGATCTTTTGACACATCTTAACCAAGCTGTGCAAATACAGGCTTAATTTGAGAGCATTTCTGGACCTCCAGACTGAAAGAAATGAACTCATTCTCACGCTTCCAGAATCAATACCCAGCACTCCGGTAAGCGTACCGGCCCGTGCGTCAAACTAGCCAGACAGATGCTAATTTGACTCACCTGGTACATTTAGTTTGCCATTTTGGAGTCGGACGATCATTTCGCACAGTGAAATAGTTCAAATCAAGCATGTGTAAATATTAGAGAAGACAAAAATCTCCAAGTGTTTAAGATGAGCTGAAGTTCAAGGTGAAATCGGAGAGCCAGTTAGCCCTGAAAAATGTTTACTTGTGGCAAGCCTCCATGAAGGGCTGCGACGTCCTACAAGGCCACGGTCTGTGCTCCTTGTTTGCGCAAGCTGCACTGAGTCACTGTGGGTTAAACAGGGAGCTGTTTTTTCATGCTCTGCCAAGCACCCCTTTGACATTTAGCTCTGGTACATAAAATGCTGTGTTCTTTTGGGCTTAGACGCTCTCAAAGCACACTTTTAAGGTGACCATACTGTATGAGATTGCAGAACATTGACAAAAATACTGATTTGTTTTCAGTAATAAGCAATTAAATCATCTGTAGGTTTGCATTACCTTGCTAATTCAGTTTCATTCTTTCATATTGTCTTAGTCTTTGATGAGAATTTAAAATAAGGATTTTAAATGCAACTTATTAAAATAAAATGTGCATTGCTGAAAATTAAAGTTGAAAATTAAAAAGTAAAAAAACAGTTGAAAGTTATTTATTAATTTATATATACATATATACACAAACTTTTTAACTTTAACGTCAACTTCAGTTAGTTGCCAATGTAACATTTGCAATTTTTGTTAAGGTTTTTTAAATGCAGTTTTTCATCTAATATTTATAATGTATTGTTTTTCAGCGTAATAAAAATGTAGGGTTTTATTTATAATTTTATTTTGTATTATATTATAATAATGTAATTTTACAAACAAAATTAAATAAAAATGTTTTTTTTAATATACATTTTAATTTATTTTCATATTTTGTATTGAATAACTTTTCTTCTATTCTTTCAGTCAAATTGGTGACCTAACAAAAGGCATTTTATTTGAAATGAAATGTATTTATTTATTTATTTAATCTTTTTTTTCTATTCACATAAGATGATGATTTTAGTCAAATTGTTAACCTAACAAAAGCCATTTAATTTTAGATGAAATACATTTTATTTGACATTAAATTATTTGTTTTAATTTTTTTTAATCCTTATTATTACTATTTTTTTCTATTGACATAAAATTATTTCAGTCAAACTGGTACCCTAACAAAAGCCATTTTATTTTACATAAAATTAATGTTTTTATATATTTATTTATTTAAATATAATTTTATTTAATCTTTTATCCTGTTTACATAAGATGATGATTTCAGTCAAATTGTTAACGTAACAAAAGCCATTTTATTTTAGATGAAATACGTTTTATTTTACATAAACTTATTTGTTTTCATTTTTATTTAATCCTTATTATTACTATTTTTTTTTTCTATTCACAAAAAATGATCTCAGTCAAACTGGTACCCTAACAAAAGCCATTTTATTTTACATAAAATAAATGTTTTTATTTATTTATTTATTTAGTTAGTTAAATAAAATTTAATTAAATCTTTTTTTCTATTTACATAAGATGATGATTTTAGTCAATTTGTTAATGTAACAAAAGCAATTTTATGTTACGTGAAAAACATTTTATTTTACATAAAATTATTTGTTTTATTTTTTTTTTATCCTTATTATTACTATTTTTTTCTATTCACAAAAAATGATTTCAGTCAAACTGGTACCCTAACAAAAGCCATTTTATTTTACATAAAATGAATGTTTTATTAATTTATTTATTTATTTACATTTTATTTAATTTCATCTTTTTTTTCCTATTTACATAAGATCATGATTTCAGTCAAATTGTTAATGTAACAAAAGCCATTTTATTTGAGATGAAATACATTTTATTGTACATAAAATTATTTGTTTTCATTTTTATTTAATCCTTATTATTACTATGTTTTTCTATTCACATAAGATGATTTCAGTCACATTGGTAACCTAACAAAAGGCATTTTATTTTACATAAAATGTATTTAATACAATTTATTTATTATTATTCACATAAGATGATGATTTCAAATTGGTAGCCTAACAAAAGCCATTTTACTTTAGATGAAATACATTTTATTTTACATAAAATCATGATTATTATTTTTTTATTTAATCATTATTATTATTATTATTACTACTATTTTTTTTATTCACAAAAGATGTGATTTCAGTCAAATTGGTAACCTAACAAAAGCCATTTTATTTTACATGGAGATTTTGCAGTCACATAACCAGCTAAATATTACTCGTATTTGTATTAGTAACACTTTTATTACTGGACACATTTATTCACAGAATAAATGAATTATGGCTTACTGGGAACAGAACATTTCTACAGCGACATCAGTAACTGAAAACTGTTGCATGAAACTGCATCCACATCTCTAGGTGTCAGTATAATTTGACTAGCTTAACAAACACAAAATTTGTGCCTCTTAAATATAGCTTAATCGTCCTTTATGGTATTGCAAGAGCACTGGTAAGAGCACTGTTATATATATAAATATGTAAATGAAAATAAATATACTTTTAATACATAGCTATCTTTTTTCTTTAATCCGTAGCTATCAAGTTTTTTTTTTATACCTGTCCAACTGAGAGGGCAGTGCACCTGGGACAGTGCCAAGACAGTGCCTGTCTTGGTACATTTGCTGATGCAGTCAGATGTGGTTCTTCTGGCCTTAGACCAGTAGTTGCGCAACACTAGAGTCATAAAACAGCAGGGTGCATATTGTACTGTTTTTTTGGTCGCACAGGCTTCCATGTCTGCTAACGACAGACAAACTGGAGCGGCACGCAGAGAGGAAGTTTGCGCAGCAGACGTGCAGACAACCTTAGAACAGCCACCCACCACGATCAAAGTCGCCGCCCTGCTGTTCTGTCTGTTTTTACGCCACTGTCTGCTTTTTCATAACTTTGCATTGAGCAATACTGTAGATACACACCAGACTTCATATTTAATGGCTCGAGTTCTTTGTAGATGTAAAAATTTGATGCAGAAGTAATAATAAAAATGTTACTGCTTCAAATAAATCAAATTAGTTTATAAAATTCAGTGAGAGGGATTTTCTAATGGATTTCATCCATGTCAGCAGTCCATAAAAGCATCCTCAACACCTTCAGGTATTACAGTGCTCTTATTACAATACCATAAAGGACGATTAAGCTGTATTTAAGAGGCACTAGTTTTGTTTGTTGAGCTAGTCAAATTATACTGACACCTAGAGGTGTGGATGCAGTGTTGTGCATCTGAATAATAAAAAAAAAAAAAGTATATATTTTTTATAAATATATATATAAAAAAAAGATTGAATAAAAAAATAATAAATAAATAAAATGTATTTCATGTAAAAAAAAAAAAGGCTTTTATTAGGTTACCAATTTGACTTATATTTTATATGAATAAATAAATAAAACAAAATAAAACACGTTTTTTATATAAAATAATATGGCTTTTGTTAGGTAAAACATTTGACTGAAATCATCATCCTATGTGAATAAATAAAAATAAATAAATAAATGAATTAATTAATTATGATTATTATTTTTTTAAATAAATAACAAAATGTAATTATGTAAAATAAAATGTCTTTTGTTAGGTTACCAGTTTGACTGGAGTCGTCATTTTACAGAATAGAAAAAAATATAAATAATATTATAAATATAATTCAATAAAATGTATTTCATATAAAATAAAATGTCTTTTGTTAGGTTACCATATTGACTGGAATCATCATCTTATGTGAAAATAAAATAAAATAAAATAAAATAAAATAATAAAATTTTGTCAACAGAGAAAAATGAATTAATAAAAATTAAATGCAATTTTATGTCAAATAAAATGGCTTTTGTTAGGTTACCAATTTGACTGGAATTTTATGTGAATAGAAAATAAATAATTAATAAATAAATAATTATTTATATTAATAAATAATTAATATAAATAAATATTTTTCTCAATAAATTATACATTTTTAATTTTTAAATTATAATAATAAATAATATCATAATAATATTAATATAATAATAAATTATTTAATTTTTTCAATAAATTATAAAATTTATTTCATGTAAAATAAAATGCCTTTTGTTAGGTTACCAGTTTGACTGGAGTCGTCATTTTACGGAATAGAAAAAAAAATAAAAAATGATTACATAAAAAAAAATAAAAAAAAAATAAAATGTATTTCATATGAAATAAAATAGCTTTTATTAGGTTAACAATTTGACTTAAATCTTTTCATGTCAATAGAAAAAAAAATTAATGAATTAAAAATAAAAAAATTATAAAATTTATGTAAAATAAAATGTATTTCATATAAAATAAAATGGCTTTTGTTAGGTTACCATTTTGACTGGAATCTTCATCTTATGTGAAAAAATAAAATAAAATAAAATAATAAAGTTTTGTCAATAGAAAAAAATGAATGAATAAAAATTAAATGCAAGTTCATGTAAAATAAAATGGCTTTTGTTAGGTTACCAGTTTGACTGACTGGAATAGTCATTTTACAGAATAGAGGAAAAAAAGACAAAAAAAAAATATATATATATATATATATATATATATATATAATGATTACATAAAAAAAAAAAAACTAAAATTAAACAACAAAATAAACATAAAATGTATTTTGTATAAATAAAATAAAATAATGTCAATAGAAAAAAAATTAATAAAAATTAAAAGCAATTCATCATCTTATGTAATAAATTAAACACTACATTTTTATTATACCTATATATGCCTATTGTATATCATTATTTTGTTTTTTATTTTAAATTCTGTTTTAATTAAAATACAATTATTTTAAAGATGTCCATATGAGAGACACAAATATTAAAAATATATATTTTATTATACATTTTTTTTTACACAGGTTATTTTGAAGGTGTTTATATGCAAAATTACATATTTTAAAAAATTCTGTTCTATTTTAAATAAGGTGAAATATAATCAAATTCCCCTTCAGTGGCTATTTTGAAGGCGCTTATGAGAAACGGTGCATTAGCGAAGAGACCGTCACTGAACTCTATAAGCTCATGAGCGGCGTTCCTAACACTCCTCTCATTGTTGCATTATCTCGTATATTCACTGTATGTATGGCAGGTTCATTATTAAAGCCACTTACAGTAATCTCATCCATCTTTTAATTTTTTCCCCGCTTCTTAATTTTTTCCCTTCTCTCTCTCTCTCTCTCTCTTTCTCGAGACTGGTTTTTGATTAAATAAAAAGCCGAAGGGATGGATATGGCTGTTAATTGCATGGGGCTGATGCGAGAGCTGAATCAACACAGAGGAGAGGTCATTAAACCCAGCCGGTCCCGTTTGTCTGACTGCGCTCCGAGCTTCTCCCCCCTCATCTGTTGTGCAAATTCGGCCTTTAATTTAACTTTGCAGTGTTGGGTTGCTCCAGTTCCCCGGAAGTAATCTTCCCCCTTCATCTTCAAACCACTGTTATCCCCCTGCTCTTATTGTGCAGTCACGTAGCCCCATTGTCCAACTACCAAACTTCAATTAAAAGAGGACGAATATATCTGGGCATTCATCAACTGATTCATTATTCTGCAATCCGTCTCCCATCATAGTTATTTGGATAGGTTGATTAATCTCTCTGTCATGCATCTATAAAGATATATGATGATTACATATCAAAAAAAAAAAAAAGGAAAAAAATAAAACCATCATCAAGGCATCACAGGAGTTTCATAAAGATTGGTTTGCACGATCATTTTAATCTGAAGAGCATAAAGCAAATCGAAAAACTCCATCTTATTATCATCTTTGATTACATTTACGTGTTTATGCGGTGCCTGTGGGCATTATCAGAGAAAAATGTGTTGGATTGACCAAACGAAAACGGTCGGAAGATCTCGTATTTCTGCTGACGGTAAAGCCTCGGTTGCAGAAGCAGCCTCATTGTTTGCTGGGACTAAAGGGAAGCATTGTGCTCAACATGTGTTTCTGATGAAAGCATCAGTACAGCGCAGGACTGCTGTGCCGTACCGCAGAACTTCAGAGACAAAGTGAGAGTGACAGAACCGTGAAGGGAGGGGAGAGCCATGTTGCAAAAGCTTGTGATTTCCTACTGCAAATTCCTTCATATTCACTGCTTCATGACGTTGCAGAACACAAAAACATCTCTTGTTCTTTCTGCCGAGGTCATTAGAGACAAAAGTCAGCTCTGAATCTAAATGAGAATGAAAAATTACTTCCTTACAAATAATGTACTGTGGAGGCACCGTGGGAAATTGGTTTATTCTAAAATACCATGGTGAAGGTCTGCAAAATGAAAAAGAAAAAAGAAAAAAAAAAACAGGCTTAAGTACATTTTTGGTGGGAGTTAGATTTAGAGTCATTCATTTTCAGTATGTATCTGGAACTTGGTTTAAATAGGAAGTGATGTCAGTTTCCAAACGTCCAGACATCCACTTAATAGTTTCATCATAAGCCAATTTACCTGTTATTGGAAGTAAATTGAACACAAGCGCAGAAGTGATTCCATAAGGAGCTGTTTCAGTCCTTCATGTTATGTTCAAGCATCATTGTGCAAGTTAAACAAATCCAGACCAAATCAAATCCATCACCGCCTGCCAGGCTGCGCCGGTTTAAAGGAGCCACAATAAAATACACATTTCACTCTTATTTTAAATCATTTTCTTCTTGTATGAATTTCTTGTAATAAGCTCCATTGTGTGCAATGTAATTCTAAGCACATTTCTGTGATGGATCCCGCTGAACCCGCACATATAGCAGTGATTTACGGTCTACTTCAGTTTTGCTGGAAATATACGCTTGTGTTTATGTCGGTTGCATAATTACTGTCTGCATGGCTGTTTGACATGGAATAAGTATAATATTATTAGTATAAATAGTATTATTGGTATTGTTAAGGTTTTAACGGTAATACTACTCTTACCAGTACTGCTTATCGATTTTCTCTTATCGATTCGGTACTTTAACGGTATTCTTATCTGTGCTTTTTGTTTTAGGTTTATATATATATATATATATATATATATATATATATATATATATACCACTGTGCAGGCTTTTTTTGTTTGTTTGTTTCAGATACATAAGACAAGATGCAGTAACAACATGAACAAAAGCAAAAACTGACAAATTCAATAAAACAAAGGCACAAATAAAATAAACGGCTTTATTTTTTTTTCATGGAGGTCTACTAACATTTTTGTTCTGATGCAATATAGCCTACAAAAGAAATCTAATAAAATAACCAAATGTAAAACAAACCTTGCATAGTTTTCACTGTATAATTTGATAGAATAATGCTTATTAAAGCTACCGTATTCAGATTAAGACCTGTGAGGGATTTTCTCTGGCGTGCAAAAATGATTTTGGCGTGCATATTATACGCATGTGTTGGGCGTTTATTTCATGCACAGTTTTGACGTGCATATGATACGCAGTTTTTGCGAACATATAATACGCACCTACCCCACACCCCAATCCTAACCATTATGTATCATATGCACGCAAAGTCAATTTCTGCATATAAATAGTACGCCAAATTGAAACGGAAACTCGTAGTACTGATACGCACTTTCATGAGATCGTGATTTTCTCACAGCTGTTCACATCCAAGACAAACTGTGAATACTCTTCAAGCTGGCCACTTTGACATATTTGTGTGCGTATTTGATCGTTTGGACGCACACTCTAAGCCCAAAGTGTAATTTGCTTGTCCGTTTTGGAGCGCGCACACAGTTCAGCCGGGGGAACAGCGTCTCTTACATGGATTATTGTGCTTCAATGTTTTATCAAACATGTCCCGCAATTTATCAACAGTAAGGACTGCATGTTACAACCGATTGTGCTAATTCTGACGTTAAGTTTTTATGGAGGAACGAATACGCACCGCTGTGAAGGTAAAGTAGTTGAAAGACTAGTTTTTCCTCTCTTTTCATAATCCTTGGAAGCTAACATTGAAATCAACAATAAAATTAGCTTAATATCACAGGCACAGGCCTAAAGTGTAAGCAGACGTTTCATTGTTTAGTTCTGACCACTATCATCACAGTTAAACAGGGCTTTCATATTGTGCGTTCTCCTTCACGTGAGCGCAATCTCTCTGCTGAATTGCGAATATCAAAAGTGCATCAACAAATGTCCTAATATTACTGTATATAAAAACAGCTGGCGACTCTGGAGAAATAGAATTTGCAAGATAATGTATATATAGCAATAATAAATTAAAAGTACTGATAGCAGGACCGTTAACATCAGAGCTTATCGATACTCCGATCTTTCACAATTTAGCACCAGTGCCGATTTAATACCGGGTTTAGGTACCCATGCCAAATTATTGCAGAATGTGTAATTTCATTTTCATTCCATTTTCAAACAGTATTCTACTTTTCAGAAGTTTGAGGTCAGAATGTGTAATTTCATTTTCATTTCATTTTCAAACAGTGTTCTACTTTTCAGAAGTTTGAGGTCAGTAAGATTTTTCTTTCTTTTTTTTAATAGTATGTTATGTATGGAAGCCTGTTTCCGCCACTGAGCAAAATATATTTTTAAAAAAGGTAATTGCAAAAAAAGTTCTGACTTTTTTTTCCTCAGAATTTTGAGCCTATCACAATACATTTATGGGTTTCAATTAAAATCACACAATTCTGGCTTTATAACTTGCAATGGTGAGTTAGTATCTCGCAACTCTGATAAAAGAGAGAATTGTGTTTATATTACGCAATTCTCATTTTAATAACTCACAATTGTGAGTTTATCTCGTGATTCTGACTTCATAACTCACAATTTTAAGTTTATATGATGTAATTCTGAGAAAAAAAGTCAGAATTGTGTTTATATCAAGCGATTCTCATTTTATAACTCGCTATTTAGTTTATATTATGCAATTCTGAGAAAAAAGTTAGAATTGTGAGTTTATCTCGTCATTTTATAACTCACAACTGTGAGTTTATATCATGCAATATTGAGAAAAAAGTCAGAACTGTTTATATCTTGCGGTCCTGACTTTATAACTTTGAATTGTAAGTTTATATCATGCAGTTCTGAGAAAAAAAGTCAGAATTGTTTATATCCTGTGATTCTCACTTTATAACTCACAATTGCGAGTTTATCTCGTGATTCTGACTTTATAACTCACAATTTTGAGTTTATATGATGCAATCAGAATTGAGAGTTTATATCATGCAATTCTAAGAAAAATGTCCAAATTGTGAGTTTATATCAAGCAATTCTCATTTTATAACTCGCTATTGAGTTTATATCATGCAATTCTGAGAAAAAAGTTAGAATTGCGAGTTTATCTGGTTTAGAAGACTTTGTAAAATCTTTTTAAATGTAGTTACAAAATACATTATTTTGCATTGCATTTTTTGCAATATTATTGCAAATTTAGCTTTTCTTAAAGTAATGGTATAGGACAAAATATTACAGGATTAGAAAAGGTTATGTTAGAAATATAATTATGATTAGGAGAGGAGGTGTTAATTTAAAAAATGATTGCACATTTTTTAACAACAGCCAAAATGTCCTATTGAGTTTTAAGTGTTAAAGAGAAGGCATAACAGGGCCAAAAATATTAAAAAAATACTAGATTAATATTTTGACTAAATGTTAAAAATTATTAACCCAGATAGAACGTCTGTAAGTTATCTGTTTTCATCTGAAAATCATCTGCTGTGTACAAACATATGATAGACGTCAGTTTTACATACATTCTAAAACACAAACATCTTAAAGACATTTTCTAAACATCTATTTGACATCTAATAGGAAATGTCCTATAGATGTATTGCAGATGTGCAAACATTTGAAAAAAATACATCTTGTAGATGTAAATGCATACATCAGTAGATGTCTCCATGATGTACATGTGCTATCGGGGTGTATTGTTTAAAAATACAATCGTGATTAAATGACAAAAACATGATGTGACCTTGAAAAAAAAAAAATGCAATTAATGCTTTTTTTTTATCATTCCACATATGTTTTCATTATTGCCTGATTTGATTGATCTTTCCTATTTTCAGGGGTGCAACACATGCTGTTAGGACTGTGCATTTGTTTGTTTGCCGTTGCGTGCAGAATTTCATGAGCGCACTTGAGCTATTGTGTGCGTTTGAGATACAATGATGTCTTGAAGACAGTTTTGAGAGTGAGTGGAGTGTGTGAGCCAGCTCTTTTACTGTGGGAGGACAAGATGTTGCACTGTAGAGAGAACAACTGGCTCTGGTCCCACATATCTGGTGACTCACCAGGACTCTTCAGCACTGATTCCTCTGCTCTCTCTCTTTCTCTCTGTGTGCATCTGTGTGTGTGTGTGTGTGTGTGTGGGTTGGTGGTATGTGTGACTGTGGTTGTGCATGTACAGTACATGTGCACGGATCCCACAAAATGTCATAAAACCACGGACCGTGCTTAACCCTTGGTATTAGTGAAATCCAAACAGAGAGATGTGCTACATTGAGAGCCGTGCTCATTAAGAAAAACCAAAAGAACCTGACCAATATATTATATTACACTCTGAATATACCCACTCGCTCCTCAAAATGTTTATTCTAGTCCCTTGGACATACATTTGCAGTGGGTTTGATTAGCGAGACCGGATGCATTAAGTATAACCAGTCATTCCTGTGTTTAATCCAGTTTGGCTTGGATGAACTATGCATGCAATAAGGAGACCAGTGTTTGAAACGCATTAAGTGTTCCAGTGTCCTCTAAACACAAACACTCTGAACTAGGACGGCTTGATTAATAGAAACAAAACCAAACATGTTACAGCATAGTGCAATCAATATGTGCTGTGTTTCAGAGTGAAGCGCAGCGCTGTATTCGTTAACACGCGAGCAGCTCGTGAACTGGTGTTTTTAGTGCCTCCGAGCAGCCAACCGTATTCCCATATTTTCAAAGAGAAGAGCTTATAAAGTGGCCTTTTATTTTTTTTTAAATTTAAAAATCTTTAAGGGCTCCCTGCAGTTTTCTGATAATATATAGAATATATTTTCTTATTTTACATTGAAATATTGCAATAGTAATATACAGGGTGGGCCATTTATATGGATACATCACACATCAAACTTATTGGAAATTTCACAAGAAAAACAATGGTGTGCTTGGTTTTAACGTAACTTTATTCTTTCGTGAGTTATTTACAAGTTTCTGACCACTTATAATGTGCCACAAACAGGACGTTAATATCACCAACCATTCCCATTTTATTAAGGTGTATCCATATAAATGGCCCACCCTGTATATTATTTTGTGTAATGTTTTAGTACTACTAATAATACACATAATAACAATAATAATAAATATTGCTATTGTAATTTAATGATTTTGTGTAATGTTTTATTAGTAGTGCTACTACTAAAAATAATACTAATTAAAAAAAATAAATATTACCATTGTAATTTTTGGGCCAAATTGTGCAGTCCCTACAAACAAGCACAGTAAATCTGGAGTCAAAAATAAATAAATAAATAAATAATAAAATAAAATAAACAAAAAAATAAAATATGAAATAAAACCGTAAATCAGAAGTTAAAATGCAATAAAATAAAATCTAAAACAAAAAATAAGAAAATAAATAAATAAATAAAAAAATAAAACAAAAAAGTATGGTTTCGTAATTGAAAATAAAGACAGCCACATGTGCGCACTCAATACAATAAACACTCTATTACAATAGCATTATTTATTTATTATTTATTTGTTTATTTACACTTTTTTATTTCAGTATTAATATTAATTAAAATTTGCTTTTTAAAATCACAAATCACATTTTTTTTTTACCACAGGTCCTGATTTTATTCACTGAACTCTTAAGAAATGTGGAAAAGCATGCAGCTATTCCCTTATGATGACTTATTTAAAGTCACCAAGGGTTTTTACTCTCCTAAAACAGTCAAACTAGCAGCATGAACTCGACTTCTTGGGAAAAACAATCAAAATATGGCCGCCGTTGCCCTCTGTTGACCCCTGCATTAATAAAACAGCCACTTTGTCTTCTATTTGGCGTCTTTGTGACTTCTGGAAGGAAAGAGAAGCTGAATTTTCTCGGCGCTTGAGGCCAGTGGCGTTTTTCACGTCAGGGTTATTAATCTATGATTTTCATCACAGCTGGCGACCTCTTCACCTCCATTATAATGCGTTCTTTGTAATTCCATACTTAATTTTCAATAGCCACTTGTCCTCTATTGCTGAATGGTGAGAATATCTGGACAGGATTTGTGTCAGAGTACGAACAGTTCGTGAGAAAACAAGAAACTGTACAGATGCATTGTGTATGAAGACACTGGAGTCCTCAAAACAGATGCAGATGTTGGAGAATGTGTTTAACCTCTCCCCTCGCCTGAATGGATCCTCTGTTTCACACAAACATTTAGAGACCAGAACTGCTCTGACCACCAGGTTAAAACTGTGAACTCCCTATCTATAGATGCGTGTGGTTAAGACTCAACCAGGGATAGAATCTACCACCCACAACTGGCTGTGACCATATTTATAGACCGCAGACTTAAAAGAGAGAGAAAAACAGAAGGGAAAGGCAAAGTGAACAAGAGTATGTAACAGAGAAGGTCTTATCACACACTGCACTGTTGCCTTGAACAGACATTCCTCTTCAACGACTTTGGCAGCCCTTTAAGAGCCTATTAAACCGCACTGGTTTCTGTTGCCCAAGCCTCACAGAGCTTTCTTGGGCAACAGAAAAGAGGTTGGAGGCGATGCCTGTCCAAGCAGCAGTCTTTAACACAACTTCACAAAGATAATTGCAAAATAAGACGAAAATATGTGGATTATGTGTAACAAATGCTAACAAGATGCCAGTGTGGATGTGTGACTCGGTTATGAGCAAATAAAGCAAACCCTGTTTAGAGAACCAATGTATTTCCCAGCACAAAAAGACCTTTTTGACTTGTATGGCTAAATGTAACATAGATGCTGTCTCTTGCTAAAATATGTCGTAAAAAAAAAATCCATAAAAGATTTACGTTGTTTAAAAAAAATCCTTAAAGGAGAAGTCCACTTCCAGAACAACAATTCACAAATAATTTACTCACCCCCTTGTCATCCAAGATGTTCATGTCTTTCTGTCTTCAGTCGTGAAAAAATTATGTTTTTTGAGGAAAGCACTTCAGGATTTTTCTCCATATAATGGACTTTATTGGTGCCCCGATTTTGAACTTCCAAAATGTAGTTCAAATGCGGTTGTAAACTATCCCAGCCAAGGAAGAAGGGTCTTATCTAGCGAAACGATCTGTCATTTTTTTCGGAAAATAAAAGTTTGTATACTTTTTAAGCACAAAAGCTCGTGTAGCACAGGCTCTGGGATGCGCGTTCACGTACTATTGAATCCGGTGTTGGGGAAAGTTACTTTTAAAAGTAATGCATTACAATTTTGCGTTACTCCCTGAAAAAGTAACTAATTATGTTACTTGGTTACTTTTTTTGGAAAGTAATGCGTTACATTACTTTTGCGTTACTTTACATCTGGGCAGGGCTTGCTTCTTTGTTTTTAATATAAAACAATTCTAATGTAAAAGCCCTATTACACCAAAAATGAAATACAAGTGAAGTACATTTATGCAGGAGATTACTCTTCAGCTATAAAAAAAAAACGATGCACAAATGTTAGTTTATCTAAAGTAAATTTTGATTATTAGTAGGGCTGGGCGATAATTCAATAACGATAATTATCGCGATATAATTTGTGTGTGAGATCCAGTGTGAAACACTGGAATTCAGCGATGAACACAAATGACTCCGTGATTCAAACTAGTTTAAAGCTGTGTGCAACGAGACAGAACGCTTTTCAATCTACACATCGCCATCATTTACCATGCATTTAATGTAGTAACACTCACTGCACATGGTATTGCAGCAATGTGGGATATTCACACTGAATTGAATTACAGGAGTAATGGTATACAATTATAGTATGCGTGTATTTGTGATTAAGCTATAGCAATGTGTGCATTTATACTGAATGTTTTTAGACTACCGTTTTTCATACAAATAGGCTACCTATAAAACCATGTAGTTATATTTTTACCATGGTATTGAGGTACCATTATGTGTGGTTTTAACTGCGTTTATCATGATTTAAAATGTATGCTTGCTACTATGGGGGACTAATGCTTAATTAAAAAAAAAAACTTGGTCAGAATAAATTTAACCATATAAAACTGAGGTTGCTACAATTTTTACAGATGTTACTGATTGATAATGAACAAAAATTTACCTCTGCATCCTCAAGCTACTATCAAATGTGCCTTTCTAAGAGACAAAAAAAAGTGATATTATTATTATTATTATTATTATTATTGTTATTATTATTATCATTAACAGACACAATGGTATGGTTCCTACAACGACTTTGGAGTAAAAATCTGAATTTAAACTGAAATAAATAAACAGAATTTAAGAAATAAAGATTTGAAATTTATTGTGATAATTATCAATTATCAATATCGACTGATTAATTTTTTTGCCCATATCGCCCAGCCCTAATTATTAGTATGGTTGAATTGCATCATCAAAGTTCAGCAGCAAAGACACTGGTTAATTAAATGGGATTAAATACATAATGGATATTTGTTTTATTTAACATATTTAATTATTGCAGGGTTGTGTTTACAAAGCGAACGTGCAAAGACTAAGAAAGTGCAAGTAAGTCAAACGCTGTTTACAAACAAAAAGGTACAACAATGTCGGACGATTCTGTAGTTGTAGGAGAAAATAACATGGATTTTTCGACATACTCTACCTTTTTGAACCGGAGTACACAGACGATAAACTTGTTGTGATTCGAATACTGGAAGATGCGCAACTGAACGAAGTTCTGGAAGTGGAGTTCTCCTTTAAAATGGACTATGGGGGCCACCATTATTTCAATGACTTCAAATGATTGCACTTGGTGAGTTACTGATGCTACCTGCTGCTATTTTTACCGCAACACAACTCAGAAAATAAAATACTGATATGATGAACAAAGCTACTGAAAGAGCTTACAGGTGGTGATGGATATAAGCGTAGGCTTAAACCAAACGCCGTACCACAGATTTTCCCCACAGGGAGTCTAAACGCCCCAGTATATCGAGCAAAATCCGCGCTGAAAAACTTCCATCTTTCCATCTAGCTTTTCTCGTCTCTGCCGTTTGTAAGCTCTTTCAGTCGCTGTGGTCTACTAAATGCCTCAAAGGCATCAGGGCTGAAGTGAAGAGAACAAAGATGTGGGTCTTTAAGAAGTTTTATTCATCAACAGCCAGCTTCCCATTCTTTTCTCCTCTTCTTATCACTGGAAAGCAGTAAAGACTTACATCGCTTGTCTTGTTGCCCTTCGACTGAAAATTACAACCAAAAGCCTCATAATGTGGCGTCATATCAGTACTTTATTTTCCGAGTTGTTTATTTTGAGTTGTGTTGCGGTAAAAAAATAGCAACAGGTAGTGCCAATAGCTCACAGAGTGCAACTATTTTACATCACCAAAAGTAAAAAAACATTGTATAAAATGATGTGGATTTTTCAAATAATGTAAATCTTTCATGGGTTTTCTATTACATATTTCAGTAAGAGACAATATTTAGATTATATTAAGCCATATACAAGTCTTAATACCCGGGGTTGCCTTCGGTACTTGGGTTGTAGTTAAAAAAAAAAAAAAAACTCAAAAATATGGTGTCAGTTTAATGTTGTACATCTTTAGTTTTAGGTATTTTATTTTAGTTAATGATTAAAAAAGATTGAACTATTTAAATAATGCGAACCATTGCCTTGGATACATTTAGGGGTTGACCTCTGATGTCAGACAACTGATTCCTTGCTATAAAAAAAAAGAACAGATAACAGTGATAGTTTTCTTTTTTCCTGTTTTATTCCATTGCTGTACAATCTTGTCCAGTTAAAAATGTATTTTGTCTACCTCCAGTTTTATTGCAAGCAAGTATATAGATGTGTCCTTAAAATGTAAACAATTCAAGTCAATGCACTGCTTTTCACTATCATTCTGTGAGATGATTATGTATGGTTTATGATTTGGATTATGGGTTGTTGATATTTAAGACTACATGTGCTGCTCTAGATTTAGACAGTAAGGAAACCAGTTTTCTGGAAAGGATAATATAATACTGCTAACACTATACATTTATACTACATCAAAAAACAATAGGTAGATACATTTAGATTCACACACGACTGACTTAAATGGAAAGTTTTGGAATAACAAGACAGATATTTCACATTGGAAAAAAAAACGGGAGCAATTCACAACCGCTTACAGTATAATATTCCAGTATTAAAGAAGATTGATTGACTGATGTAATGAAAATGGTAGAAAGAGTGAGAATGCGAACATCACAGGACCACTGACAAGAATTCTCTTCACGTTTATGTACAATCTATGATACAACTGTAGTATGGCACCATATATTAAATACACATGTCTTTCTCCCACTCGCATACATCTATGAGTTTCACACTCACAGTTTATGGCTTTTGTAATCCTTAAAGGACTACACCAGTGTACTACAGTAAGTGTGCGTACTGAGAGGTGATATTTGGGATTAATGATACATAGTTGATTGCATTGTTTGACAACAGATCTGAGTTGCAATTCAAACTCTTTTATGGCGTGCATTATTGAGGAATTCTTAAACCAGTGGATGGCTGTGGATTGTGCATTTATCAAAAGTTTGGCACTAAGACGATTTCAAATCACTAACAAACACGAATGTTTTTTTGGCTTTTCTGAGTGGCCTCATAAGTCTTCTGGATGTATTTGTATTCAGCATCATGCCAATGTTGACTCACCAAAACATTTTAAGCAGAAACCAGTCCAGAAAGAGTTCATATGTATAAAGACTATTGCAGAATAACACCTCTAGTGTACGACAGCTAACCCTTTCCCTATTAAGAAAGCTATTAGACTGTAACTCACAACTCCAACTAGGTTTGCGTCCACTCCTGATCATCGGATGTCATCCTTTCTGTGTTTCTTCTCAGGTCCCAAATCAGTGAAAGAGGCAGCGCCCCCTACAGGTGTCTCAGGAGGAGAAACACAGCCCGCAGCACTCCATGCAGATCTCCAGACAGTCTGCAGACTCGCAGCACGCGTCGATGATGCCGCAGTCCATGTCACAGGGCAGGTCGCAGTCGCCACATTCCTCTGAAGCGCAGCAGCAGCAGAAACACGAGTCGTCTGATACGCAGGAGCCGCATGTGGCGCAGTCCAGCACGATGTTGCACAGTGTGAGGAACTCGCAGAACAGACAGGCCAGGATGCAGTGGACACAGCAATCTGGACGCAGAAAGTTAGTCACAACAAACTCTCACTGATGTTTATCTGCAACGATGAAAGAAAAGTGTATAACACAATCAGGGCTAATGTGCAGTGAGGTCTGACTCACCATCCTGGGCCTCTGTGGGGATCTGGGAGCTGTTGGATTTGGAGCTACCTTTGCTTCTCTGACTGTTGATGGATGGGTTTGACTGTAGCTTCTTGGGGGTTTTATGGGCTGTGGATGAAGATGAGGAGGTTGATGAGGCGGCTCGTGAAAAGGTTCCATTTCGGACACCGTTGCTGTGTGGCTTGCTGTCTCTCCTCAGCAGCGCCGCCGATTCGGTCGAGTTGGAGAGGGTGGGGTGTATGGGCGTAGACCGTGCCTGAGGTTGATCTGAGAGAGAAAGAAAACAAAACACAAAGGTGAGCAAGGTCATAGCTGGATTTTGTATCAGCTTTTCTAGCACTGTGTAATTATTCTCCTTTTGCAGCCTAAGGATGTGTAAAAGAAAAACAGCAGTTGCATATTTGCGGCTGCTAAACTAGATGAGATTAGCATCTCATTTTTTCTAATGGAATTAGCCATTTCCTTACGTGGACCAATCAAGTTCCAAAAACGGATCTCAGGCAGATTCTTGTGTAATACCCAAGAACTTTACTTAAAGGAGCACTCCGCTTTTTTTTGAAAACAGGCTCATTTTCCAACTCCCCTAGAGTGAAACAATTAAGTTTTACCGTTTTCTAATCCATTCACCTGATCTCCGGGTCTGGTGGTAGCACTTTTAGCATAGCTTAGCATAGATCATTGAATCAGATTAGATCGTTAGCATCTCGCTCAAAAATGACCAAAGAGTTTCAATATTTTTCCTATTTAAAACTTGACTCTTCTGTAGTTACATCGTGTACTAAGACTGATGGAAAATAAAAAGTTGCGATTTTCTAGGCCGATATGGCTAGGAACTATACTCTCATTCCGGCGTAATAATCAAGGAACTTTGCTGCCGTACCATGGGTGCAGCAGGCGCAATGATATTACGCAGTGTGTTCCTTGTGGAGTGTTCCTTTAAAGATCCCACTGTACAGAAAGAGAGAGGTAGGGTGCTACAATGATTTGTAATTAGCTTGTAATTGTAACTCTAGTAACAACACTAATTATTCCTGTGATGGCAAAGCTGAATTATTTTTCTTTGTATTATCTGTTCAAACAAAATGTGTTACTTTTGGTCATTTGGTCATCTTTGCTGAATAAAAATTCTTTATTAAAAAAATAAATAAAAAAATAAATTATATATATATATATATATATATATATATATATATATATATTTTTTCTTTCTTTTTACTGATCCCAAACTTTTTTAAACAGTAGTGTGCATCTTAATATTTCTAAATTTACACCTTTAATGGTTTATATTTTAACATTAATTTGACATTATTTATAAAATGTTTACATTTAGTCATTTAGCAGATGTTTTATCCAAAGCGACTTTCAAATGAGGTCAATAGAAGCAATCAAAACCAACAAAAGAGCAATTAGTCTAACGCAGTACACATAGTAAGTTTTCATACATAAACATACATACACACACACGCACATTCATTAGGTGTATAAAGGTACATAGATGTCACATCTACTACGCTTGCTATACTAAGTTTCTTTTCATTTATTTTGAACAGACAGTAGTACAAATGACAATTTTTTTCCACCTAGATGTGAAAATAATAAACATTATATCAAATTATAATGTTATATATATATATATATATATATATAAAATCTGCAGTACATATATAACAGATAAACAAGGGGGGGAAAATATACACTGATTTTCAGTTCATTTTTGTGACAGAAAGGAAACTCAAATGGCAGAAAGTGACATCCTATTTGTTTTCTTTAATTTACAAATGACCTTTTACAGTGATGCATTATTAAGACAATAAATGACAGTGTTTTAAGTTGATTTTGCTGGTATAAGGAAACAGTTTAAATAATCGTGTCGGCGCACACACACACACAAAACATATCAGTTCCATGCTTCCAGCATTGCTAACTTGACAGCGCAGTTGGTACTTTATCAAAATAAAATAAAGTGAACCAAACGCGCCCGCCTCATTGTTTCAACGTTGGAACGCGACTGAAGTACAAAGCCTATAATTTACATACTAAATAATAGTTTAGCATTTGAATACATTGCAAATATGGAAATATTATGGAATATTTGGATTTGTGCCGAATGAGATAGGTAGGATACACGAGCACAAAGCTCCATTTTGCAAACAGTTGAATACGCAAGCCTTTAAAGTAATGTTATACTCCTTTGTCAGTGAGAGACGCATTTAGAATCAGCACATGATCACTGTCTAGTGGGCTTTGTTCCCTATCTGTCGTTCACTCCAACGTTGTGTCGAGTGTACGACACTAGGGGTCACTCTTGAGAGCCCAAACACCTCTGACAACACTGAGAAAAGACCAATGAAATTTGGTGTGCAGTTCTGTTTTTTGGAGCCGAATTCAGCGTCTCTGTGTGAATCTGTGCTATCCTTCCTCCAAGGAGGCCTGGATAGGCACCTATCTGCTTCAACACTCAAGGTCCAGGTGGCGGCTATATCAGCCGATCATGACTTGGTGGAAGGCAGATCGGTGGGGAAGCACGATTTGGTTATTAGATTTCTTAGAGGTGCCCAGAGGTTGAACCCTCCCAGGCTGCACCTCATCCCCTCTTGGGATCTCGCTGTGGTCCTTCAGGCCTTACAGCAAGATCCATTTGAGCCCCTTCAGTCAGTCGATCTCAGTGTCTTCTCTATGAACATGGCACTCCTGACTGTGCTCACTTCCATCAAAAGAGTGGGAGACCTTCAAGCCCTCTCAGTCAACGGTTCGTGCCTGGAATTCGGCTCGGCAGACTCTCACGTTGTCCTGAGACCCCGGCCTGGTTACGTGTCCAAGGTACCCACCACTCCCTTCAGAGATCAGGTGGTAACCTTGCAAGCTATCCCTTCCCAGGAAGGTGACCCCAACCTATCCTTATTATGCCCAGTCTGTGTCCTGCGCATTTATCTTGAACGTACTCGGCCTTTCAGACTCTCTGAACAGCTCTTTGTCTGTTTTGGAGGACAGCAGAAGGGGAATGCTGTCTCCAAGCAAAGGATCTCCCACTGGCTTGTGGATGCAATCCGTATGGCCTACCAGGCCAGAGGCTTACCCGGCCCGCTGAGTGTAAGAGCCCACTCGACCAGGGGTGTCGCTGCCTTGGCAGCTTTTGCGAATGGGGCCTCTTTAACAGACATTTGCAGAGCTGCAGGTTGGGCTACACCTAACCTGCGCATGGAACCAGTATCTTGAATGCAAGCTCTTCGACTCAGGAGACTGGTTTGGTGTAGAGCTTGCTATAGTACTTACCTTTATGGTGATTACGCTTCTACAGTACAGTAAGTTCCTTTATGTGAACCCTGAACAACTCTGCCATTACTTTAGCACTTTTGGACGTAGCCAAGTTCGGCAGAGGAACTTGCTATAAGAATCCAGAACAAGGTAAGTTGCCTTCTGCAAACTCTTGACTGGGTTGGTGCTCCACATATAGTGGCTCCTCATGTGGCCCCATGTGTGTAATCCCCACCTATATTCCCTGTGATGCGCTGTTTCCCTTGAGACAGGTCCTGTCTCTAGGTTCTGAGTTTTTGGTAGTCTCTCCTGATGTGGAGCCCTCCCCTAATAATGTTTTCACTTTTTACTCTCCCTCCAGGCAGGTTGTGATCTCCGTAGTGTCTTTTCCCTCAGGGGAAACAGTCACTTCCCAGCGTTCTCAAGACACTCAGCTGCTCCACTGAGGAAACTGAGACAGGTCAGTTCTTGGATGTTGGAAGGTCACGAACAGGTGAGCTGCACTTATTTTAACACTTTGGTTTGTTATTATCTGTGCCCAAGCACTCGTGACGCAGTCTGAGTTGTGGTGTGTAATATAGGGACCCCTAGCATCGTATACTTGACACAACGTTGGAGTGAATGACAGATAGGGAACGTCTTGGTTAAGTATGGTAACCCTTGTTCCCTGATGAAGGAAACGGAGACGTTGTGTCCTTCATACCACAACTTCAGACTGCCTCTGAGCGGGTTGAAACACTTCTCAACTCCTCAGAACAGAACAAGTGAGCAGATCCCACGCTGCCCTATTTATACCTGGATGTCCGGGGCGTGGCCAACTATGCAAAATCTGCACACCCAATTTCACTAACCTTTTCTCAATGTTGTTAGAGGTGTTTGGGCTCCCAAGAGTGACCCCTAGTGGCATACACTCGACACAACATCTTCGTTCAGTAACTTCCTGTTTCATTGCATTAATAGCATGCTTTAGCACTTAGCTAAGTGTTGCTAACATGTTTTAGCATGTTTCTACCATGTTGCTAGCCTATATAAAACTTGCTATCGCTTTTTAATATGTTGCTAGGAGTCCGTAACAGGAGTCGCACTGCAGTGCTCGGGCCCTAAGAAGTCAAAAGAATAGAAAAAGAATAGAGAGCACTAGTGTTAGAGGGTCATTTTTTTTTTTTAAATAAATAAACAGAAAAAAGTAAAAAGAACAGAAAAAGAATAGAGAACGCTAGTGTTAGAGGCTAATTATTTTAAATAAATAAAAAGAAAGAAAACAAGTAGATTAAACAAAAAAAAAAAAGAGAACGCTAGTGTTAGATGGCCTTTTTTTTAATAAATAAAAAGAACCCTAACCCTAAGTCCAAAAAACGGAAAAAGAATCGAGATCACTAGTGTTAGAGGGTTGTTGTTTTTTTTAAATAAATAAAAGGAAAACAAGCCAAAGAATAGAAAATGAATAGGGAACGCTAGTGTTAATAGGTACATTTTTTATTATAATTGAAAAGAAAACAAGTAGATAGCATAGAATAGAAAAATGCTAGTGTTGAGGGTTTTTTCATATATGTTCTACTAAATTATTTTTATTAAAAATATTATACACACATACATTGGTATTTGAGTGATAAACTGTTGAAGCCACATTTTTAATTAATTGAAAAGTTTGAACTTTTTACTATAAATCAGAGACTATTAAAACATATGTCATACATGTTAGATCACAAAACTAGTCTAACAAGGCTTTAGGAACTTAATATATTAGAATTTTTTATATATAAAAAAGTAAAAATACAAAAAAGTATTTTTTTTATTAAAAGCACATTCAAATGACAATGTTGCTTATTTTTATAAATCACAAACAAAAAAAAGCTAATTCAATTAATCTCCCAGTCCTAGTCTCTTCAACAGATCAACCACAGGAGGAAACAAGGGCAAGAGTGACTGAGATTTATGCCAAAGTAGGGGTTTGTTTCTGGGAAGGAGCCTTCAGCATTCAGTAGGGACAGGGGTCCTGACGGGAAAAGCACACGTTTACAATAACTGCTTGGTGCTTGCTGCTCAGCATTAGGCATGGGGTCCAGACTGTTGATATGACTAGACGCAATGATACGGCTCATGATTTCAGATTCACTGTCTTAGTTACTCTATCATGTTCATCTGTCTGTTCTACAGTTTGTTTACACATAATGTTTCCTTTCATTTTCGGTTGTGTATCATTTCAGTATGATGGCTTTTCTCCCAACCAGCTTCAAAGGACCAAAGAGAAACAGTCCAATACAAACAGACAAGCAAACAAACAAAGAAACAGGAATTAATAAACCGAGATCAAGAGACCAGAATGGATTTGCATATCATTGCTTCAATGTTGCAGGAAGAGTACACAAAGGAACAAACAAACAACATGAGATCACCGCTGTGCTTCGGTTCCCACAGAGAGCAAATGACAAGACAACATATACAAATCAAGCAAAGGAGCAGAAGTTGAAGGAAACATTTCTGTGTGCCTCGAAAATTAAAATTAAATAAAACCACAGACATCTAGGGGACCAAACGGCAGAGATTTTAGTAGAGGATGGCTTTAAAATAAATGCAATAAGCAAGCACTACAGTAAAGAGTCTAAAACATACACTGCCGTTCAAAAGTTTGGGATCAGTAAGATTTTAAATGTTTTTAGAAAAGTCTTCTCTGCTCATCAAGGCTGTGTTTATTTGATTAAAAAATATAGAAAAAAAAAACTGTAATAGTGTGAAATATTATTTCAATTTAAAATAGTGGTTATTAATTTTAATATACTTTAAAATAGAATGTATTCCTGTGATGCAAAACAGAATTTTCAGCATCATTACTCTTCAAATGATCCTTCAGAAATCATTCTAATATGCTGATTAATATCAGTGTTAGAAACAGTTGTGCTGCTTTATATTGTTTTGGAACCTGTGATACCTTTTTCAAGATTCTTTGATAAAGTTAAAAAGAACAGCATTTATTCAAAATAGAAATCTTTTCTAACAATATACACTACCGTTCAAAGTTTGGGTTCAGTAAAATTTTACTTTCTTTCTTTGTTTTAAATAAAAATAAAAACTTTCATTCGACAAGGATGTGTTAAATGGATAAAAAATGATAGTGAAGACTTACATTGTTAGAAAAGATTTCTATTTTGAATAAATGCTGTTCTTTTTAACTTTTTATTCATTAAAGAATCCTGAAAAAAAGTATAGGTTCCAAAAAATATTAAGCTGTTTCCAACACTGATACTAAATCAGCATATTAGAGTGATTTCTGAAGGATCATTTGACACTGAAGACTGGAGTAATGATACTGAAATTTCAGCTTTGCATCACAAGAATAAATTTTATTTTAAAAGTATATTACAATAGAAAAATGCTTTTTTAAATTGCAATAATATTTCACAATATTGCTATATGTTTCTGTATTTTTAATCAAATAAACGCAGCACTGGTAGATGCTAACTAGCAGCCGGCTCTCTCTAATGTATTTTGTATAATATAAGTCGTGTGTGTGTTCTCGTCGAAACTTGCTGTAACATATTCCAAAATTACTGAAAATACGGTATCCGCAAACTTACTTTTTTTTTTTCCTTTTTCTCAGCTACTCCCTTCAAACTGAATGACTCGTAAAAGTCTGAAAAAATTTTCGGGTCTAATTAAAAATAAATGCTTTGTTTCGGGCACAGCCACTGATTAAACAAATACTCAATTAAGCTCTTGAATCTGGTCACCGTATGGTGGACAACTGTTTGAAAAGCGGACCACAATCCACATGGGCTGCCACTGAAAACAAAAGAGTGCGTACAATGATACGCCGCAGCGCAGCCAGATTAGGGTAATGAAAACAAAAGGAGAGGCATATCAGCTAAGGTTATGATTAAAACGTCAGTCTTTTCTTGCATTGGGTGTGAGGATGAGGCCAAACGTTTGCCGTTGTGAAGTTCAGACACCGTCTCCTTGTGAGTTTACAGCCTACAAATGTTCTAGTGTTCCTCCACAAACTGCTCGTGGAGTTGACTTTGGCAAGTAGTCTACAGCACTTCGTATATTTTACTCTTGAGCACCGCAAAAGACTAATTATTCTGGAAGAAAGAAAAACTATGTGAAATGCAGACCTTCAGAGCCAAAGGAAATAAAGCCCCAAAACAGAGAAAGGCTAAACTGACCTTTTACGTGAAATGTTTTGTTATTTTTTTTGTGAATGATGATAGTATTTAATCCCATCTTATTGCTGCACTAAACATTTTCTTGACCTTAACGCACGTTTCAGGTCATACGACTGGAGGGAATATTAAGAGCGCAGGAGTTCATAGGAAGACGTCTGGTGCCCATGCGGAGGCATGTGGACTCGATAGAGTCCAGGAAAAACATACACAAACACACCTCGTTTCTATTCACAGAGTCTGGCGCTTGAAGGCCTAGAAGACAGAACTGGCAATCAGCTACATTAGATAATGGCTGAGCGGACACATGCCCACAGTTTGCTGGTGTTGGAGCCTGGCCGAGGTCAGACCACAAGCAAATTCACTCTGATTGGATATTTTGCCATTTCAAACTGTACTCCAGATGTTCAGTTTGTTATAAAGAAAAAAAAAAAAAGATAACTTGAAGTGCATGATGCATGATATGAAAAGACTAAAAGCCAGCATGAAAGCAGTTTCTTCTTTCAAGCAGGTAAACATCACCCTCAAGTCCATATGTTCAGCGTTAGATTGGCGGGGTGTGTATAATGAACTTCCACCCCCGTTGTTTGCCAGGTTTTAATGTGTATGATCTTGAGCTTGCCAGCTTTAGCTTGAGTTACTGTTACACAGTGGATTTACATCTGACATTTGACACACAAAGAAAAAGACAGTAAACCTGAAATGCTTCATCCACATCACCACCAGCTGTTGCAGGGGTTCACAGCACATCTACAATATACACTGCCATTCAAAAGTACAGACTAACTTAAGATTTATTTTTATTTTTTTAAAGAAATTAAAAGAAATTCAGCAAGGATACACTCAATTAATCCAAAGTGAGTAAAGACATTTATAATGTTACAGAAGAAGTTGATTTTGAATAGATACTGTTCTTTTGTTTATTAGCAACCGTAAATATCTTTGAACACAGAATCCCAGATGTGCAACTCTCTTCTCAAGAAGCAGTGCTTGCAAATCACAAAGATGAAGGTACATAAATTTTGCAGCTCATTTACATTAAGGTCCAGAAAAAGCACACTTTAAAGGAGAAGTCCACTTCCAGAACAACAATTTACAAATAATTTACTCACCCCCTTGTCATCCACAATGTTAATGTCTTTCTTCAGTCGTAAAGAAATTATGTTTTTTGAGGAAAACATTTCAGCATTTTTCCAAATATAATGGACTGCTATGGTGTCCCAAATTTGAACTTCCAAAAGGCAGTTTAAATGTGGCTTCGAACGATCCCAAATGCGGTTATAGACTATCCTAGACGAGGAAGAATCTTATATAGAGGATCTTATATAGCGAAACGATCGGTTATTTACATTAAAAAAAATATATATATATATATAATTTAAATACTTTTTGTTCTCAAACTCTCATCTTGCCTTGCAGCCCTTGAACTCTGTGTATTCTGGCTCAAGACAGTTAGGGTATGTCGAAAAACTCCAACCGTATTTTCTCCCTCAACTTCAAAAATCATTTCAAAATCATCCTACATCTTTGTAGAAGTTATGACCCAGTCTTTGCAAAGTGAAAATGCAAAAAAGATCGAACACCCTTAACAAAAAAGGTAAAACAGCCGATACAGGACGATTTTGAAGTTGAGGGAGAACATGAGATGGGAGTTTTTCGACATACCCTAACTGTCATGAACAGGAACAAAAAGAGTCCAGGCAGAGTAAGACAAGACGAGTGTTTGGCATTAAAAAGTATATAAAATTGTATTATTTTTATTAAAATAACCGATCGTTACGCTAGATAAGACCCTTCTTCCTAGTTTATAACCGCATTTGAGATCGTTTGAAGCCGCATTTAAATTGCATTTTGGAAGTTCAAAATCGGGGCCCCATATCAG
The DNA here is from genome assembly GCA_012976165.1 of Labeo catla. Taxonomy (NCBI): domain Eukaryota; kingdom Metazoa; phylum Chordata; class Actinopteri; order Cypriniformes; family Cyprinidae; genus Labeo; species Labeo catla. The sequence goes on from VONZ01000113.1 coordinate 354,439, forward strand.
TCCATTATATGGGGAAAAATGCTGAAATGTTTTCCTCAAAAAAAAAAATTCTTTATGACATGAGGAAAGACATGAACATCGTGGATGACAAGGGGGTGAGTAAATTATTTGTAAATTGTTGTTCTGGAAGTGGAGTTCTCCTTTAAGTGGTATTTTGTACATCCCTATTTACAGAGCTGGGCAGTAACTTACTACATGTAATCTGAATAACGTAATCAGAATAACGTTTAATAATAACATTTAATAATTAAGTATCACATTTGCATGTTCATAAGTACTCTGATGTTGGTTATGGTCACATGACATGCAGGTAAAGAAAATAAAATATTTCATTTTTTAATAATTTTTTAATTTTTATTGATTTTAAAATTAATTATTTTATTTTTTATGATATAACTAATGATTAGTGGGCTTTACCGATTATTTTGAATTTAATGTTTTGCCACAATTTTATTTTTGAGAAATTGAGGAATCGCAATTTAGAAGTATTACCAAACGTTACAATTAGACACTTTGACAATATTGCCAATGATAACAGTAAAGAGAAAAGACTGATCCAATCACATCAGCGCATGTGATTAACTGCTCAAGTGTCACGCACTCATATCGTTAGGCGCTATTTACACAAAATGTGGTTTTGCCGTTTATCGCATGAGACGCTGCAAGAGACACAAGTGCAACAGTCAAACGTGTCTGTTTACATAGAAAAAAAACGATGGAAAAGCAGTGCAATCGAATAAAAAAAAAACCTATGAAGAACTACTACTGCATATCTGATATGTTTGCATCATGGTGACAGGCTGCAAGCTGCTGTTCATTGTTTTTTACAGAACATTTATAGTTAATAATAGTCTACTGGTGTTATACCTTCAGTCATTTTGAATTTGAATTACCTTGACTTTTGAGATGTTTTTAAAAGCTTTTTTCTCATATTTCTTAACATATTATGTGTAAGACAAGTTTGTACAGGATGTAGTTGTAGTTCATTCATCTTTTCTGCAAAGATATTTAACAAGTGGTTTGTTTAACATTTACATCATATGGACATCTTAATGTGTGATGCACTTGGAATAGACTTTTCTTTAGTAAAGACTAAAGAGAATCGGCCAAACATTATGGGAAGGAATTTTTTTTTTTTTTTTTGCCATATTGCCCAGTTACTTTACTAACTACAGTTATCATCAAGTAATTTGAAATAGTACTGGATTACAATTTGTAAATAATCTACCCAGCTCTATTTACTCAATACTGTGTTTGATGATCTGTGTTCGCTAATATTACTTTGGGGGATCCAAAGTAATACACTACAAATGTGTTTTGCACTACAAGGTATACAAAGGGTCAGGGTACAAATACTTTGTAGTTCCTCTCAGTAATGTTCAATAAATATCTGGATATTGCTGTATGACACTAAAACTCAAGAGATCGTATAACAATGCATAAATGTATTTAATAGTGAATGTGAAGCACTTGATGAAGACTACTGTATGAAATGAAAGCTCTATTCTTTTGTAAAGCTCAGTGGGAAGATGAAAAATTAAACTTGTTAGACAATGACACAATGGCTTTTTAAATACAGCCAGAGAAAAATGAAACATTTTTAAGAAACTCCTGACATATACTCTTAAGAAACAGTTTCACAGAAACACATTGTTTTCACTGTGACTCATCCAAACTTGCATTCAACATGTCTATTTCAAGGTTAAATAGATGCATTAGTGGCTCTCAGAACAGCACTGTATTGTACACTGCTTGAGTTACACCCACAGCATTTCGAATTTTTTTTGACCTAAATAAAAGTGCACACGCGGTTAAAGGGTGTAAACATATTTAAAGACCACTGGGCATTTTTTTTTTTTGGAAAGTTGGTGGTCAGGAATTGAATCCACAATAACATGGGGCATATTTGCGTTATCCTGTGCTGCAGTTTTTGGATGAGGCATTTGACTCTGAGATGTTACTTTGTTTGTGTGCATTCGTGTTTAGGGCAGTAAACAGGCAGCGTCAGTCGGTCTCCTGGGCATCTGCCAGAAAGACAAAAATTTCTACAGAAGCCAGAAGTTTCTCTGCTGAGAATTAGAGGGCAAAATTGACATGTCTTGTGCTCTTATATCCAAAATAAAGTTCATATAAATGCATAAACTGTTTACATACATTTCAAAGCTTTGATACACTGGCATATATGCATTTACATACTGAACACAAACCTAGTTAGGATTATGGCGAATTGAATGTTGTGAATTGTTGCGTTGTGGTTAAATCGATACTGAAAGAGATTGGCTATCTACCTACCATCAATTTTCATTATTTACCATGCACCCAAAAGCCACAGAGCATCAGATAAAAGGAAGAAATAGAGGGAGAGTGTCAAGAAACGGATATGAAGCTGAAAACAAACGATAGGAAGTAAATCAAAAGGGAAGCAATTTTTACTGAACATCTCTTTACATCTTTAAATAGTCTTCCGCTGCTAAAATAATAGTTCATTGGTGCATTACACTGCAGTCTGAAAACATCTGTGGGTGGGAACACTCAGACAGGGGATGAATCATCCTCAGGTTGCTTGTAAAAAATAACTTTAAAAAGTATATTTTATTTTTAAAAGATAAAATTATATATTTTCCAAAATCATCCATAAAAACACATGGATCATCAGCTCTCAGCATTGCCCATTCTGTCTTCGTCTAAAATGCACATTCAGCCCTGAAATGTCAAGTTTCTCTAGGTGTGCAGAATCACACCACTATATCAACTCAACATGCACCTCTCTGGGCCCCTGAGACCCCCAGACGTCAGCCGCATTATCTCATCTTAAATTCCCTGCCCAGGGCCCCAGGCTTCCCGTAACACCTCATTTAAAGTACCCTGCTGCCCAAACAGCCGTGAGTAACACTACCTTCTGTTTAAAACCTGCAGGGCCACAGAAGCCAGTGAGTCAGCAGTTTTTTTTAATACAAAGTGAAAACACAAACACATGAATCTTCAAGAGCAATAAGCTATCAAATATAAATGATTATCAGTTCTTACTGAGAAATGTTCGGCTGAAGACAAAACATAAATAAATTAAAAAATAATGTGTAGGACAGATGGTGCAAATAATAGCTCCATATCTTCACACCAGAGAGATGGAAATCCCCTACTTTCTAAACAAGGACGGCTGTTGTCAGTGAAACTGAAAAGAAAAAGAAAACATCCAAATGTGGCAAGGGATAAATGATACGGCTCTTTGAAAAGCAGAGCCAGATTTTACAGGGTGGCCTCCAACAAAAAAATACAGTATGTTCGCAAGAGAGACCCAGTAGTCTTTAATCCCGTTCTGCCTGAGCTCATTTCAATGACAATCTCCAGCGATGAAGACTCTAATCAGAGAATTTTAAAGCTGTAATTTAAGCCAGCATTTTCCCCTCTTCCTTTAAGTCGTTTATTTCCCCCGATGCCGGCCCCTCTGTACACTGATAATAGATGATGTGATGAGTGAGACACAGGAACTGAGCTTTAAGCCCTGCTGAAGCTGAATAATTCACTGAAAAGGCCAGAATGGGACTGAGAGAAACGGAATATGCAATGAGACCATTCTCTGACCAGATTCAATTTTTATCAACGCATCTCAGAAGCCACTTTCCCAATTATACAGTATGGACCTCCCCAGCAATCATTTTCCTTGCTGGCATTCTGACAGTCAGTAGAGCGGTACAGTCATTTGATTGATTCAACTAAAAAGCATTGCTAAAATAAATATCTTAAAGTGCTCCTGCTAATATGTAGTGATGCGCAAGCAAACACAACAGTCTAGAATGCCAGTACTGATTATGGTTATTATGTACTTGTATCAGGGTATGTATAAAGGGATAGCTCACCCAAAAATGAAAATTACCCCATGATTTACTCACCCCTTAAGCCATTCTAACTGTATATGACTTTCTTCTTTCAGGTGAATACAATCAGAGTTATAATAAAAAAAAAAAAAAATTGTCCTGGCTCTTCCCAGCTTTATAATGGCAGTGAATAGGGGTTGAGATTTTGAAGCCCAGAGAAGTGCATTTATCCATCATTAAAGTACTCCACACTGCCCCTGGGTGTTAATAAAGGCTTTTTGAAGTGAACCGGTGTTTTATTTTGCTCTCTCCTCTGCGCTTCCATGTTTGTCACTTCTCACCAGAGCTTACGCTACTCCTACATCATCCGTTGGAAAGCCACTCTCTGGTGAAGGTGAGTACGACAGTTAGCGGTAGCTACAGATTAGAGTTTATAAAGTTTTAAATATGAATACTTTTCTTACACAAACACATTGTTTCACTTCAGAAGGCTATTATTAAACACTTCAGAGCCGTGTGGAATACTTTTATGATGGATGGATGCACTTTTTTGGACTTTAAAATCTCAACACCCATTCACTGCCATTATAAAGCTTGGAAGAGCCAGGACATTTTTTTTATATATATAACTCCGATTGCATTCGTCTGAAAGAAACCCTTGGATGCCCCTAGAATGGCCTGAGGGTGAGTAAGTCATGGGGTAATTTTTATTTTTGGGTGAACTATTCCTTTAAAACCAGACATCCAAGGCAAATGAATGTCATGTCTTTAAATTTATCCCAGGGCTCAACAATAGAGTTTCAAGCCAGTTGACAGAATGGTCACTTGTCTTTTAGTTGCCATGTATTGGTTTTGAAATGAAAGAGCACCTCTTATGCAAACGTTCTCATAGACGTTCATTCCATCTTTAAGACCAATTAGTCCCTTACTAAGATTTTCAATAAGACTTCAAATATGTTAACCAGACCTTGAAATACTGTAAGTATTTATATATATATATATATATATATATATGTGTGTGTGTGTGTGTGTGTGTGTGTGTGTGTGTGTGTGTTAGATAGTAAGCTCAGAAGAAAGTTCTACAGCAGTGAGTGAGCATTTTAAAAAAAGCGACTAACAAATGGTTCTGTAAATGCAATCTCCACTTACATGATATCAACACAGACTCTGCTAGAAGACCTGAACCCATGTTCTAACTCTCTTTTTCACTTCTCACTCACACTAGACCCAGATTCAAGCAAAAAAAAAGTGAATTTAACAGCCCTTTCTACACTCTGTCAAAGGCATTTAGTCCAGACACGCATACAACATCCATGACATCATCGCTCCGAGCTGAAGCATTTGGACCCAACTGAATCTTCACACTTCTGTTTTCAACAAAAATTGCTGATTTCTTCACAAAAATGAAACTTGCTACGTCACTATCAAAAAGCACAATTTTAAAGGGGTCATCGGATGCCCATTTTGCACAAGTTGTTATAATTCTTCAGGGTCTTAATGAAAAGTCTATAATATACTTTGATTAAAAATTCTCAATGGTTGTGTAAAACAACACCCTTTTTACCTTGCCAAAATAAGCTCTGCAAAAATCATCTCATTCTGGTCGAGGCTGCTTTAAATGCAAATGAGCTCTGCTCGCCCCGCCCCTCTCTTCTCTCTGTGGAGAGACGAGTCTGTTTACTTCAGCCGCATTTAGCCGTGTTTAGCCGCTAAACTTGTTAACTAGCACATTATTAGGAAAGGTGATGGCAAAAATTCATTTAAAAAAAAAAACCCTTATACTCACTTTTGCTGTAAGTGAAGCTGGATCATGAATGATTTGCGCGAACATAGACGCATTTATGTAGATCGGGAGGTCCATTCCCTTCACAAACAAATGTAATCTACTGCATCTAGATGTCGGGAGTAAATGACGACCACTATATTCATTATTACATCCAGCAACGCAACAACTCAATCGCTCAATTGGAGATATTCTTGTCTAACTTGCATCCCTGCTCCTGCATCGAAACAAAGAGGGCGGACTGTTGCAGCTGATCTGAGGTAAAACGCTCATGTTAATCAACTATCGTGGGAGCGGCCTCTGTCGGTGTGACGGACACCGACAGGCATCTGAGAATGGCTCGATTTGAAAAAGGGAATATTATTTTTACAGATTAATTAAAAACCACTGCCTGAATTTGTATCATTATAGGGTAGATTTGTACATACACTGCCAACACACATTAATGTTCAAACAACATGTAAAAGTGAATTTAGCATCCGATGACCCCTTTAACCATGCAAAAATCGAATAAAACAGAAAAGATAAATAAACGACTTCCAGCCTCAAAGCACACATGGATCCATAAAGGATTGCACACTTCTTATAAAGCAGATGATGCAATAGTGTTCACCATTTTACGAGTCCCAAATAGGCACATCTCACGGGTCCATCTCCAAATAAAACCACGCGCATCGAGGGAGACAAGTTAGGAGGAAAAAGCTGAGGTGGAGTTGTACATTTTGTCCGTTCTGTTATGCAATCGTAATGCTGCCATTTTTATGAGCATTTGAAAAAATGTGCAAGGGACGAAGAGCCAAGAAATGCAGGATGCATAATCTCCTTTTTATGTTTTCTTCTTACTGACGCGGAACGCCGGGTCTTCGCGGGGTCTTAAACACCCCGATGCTCTGGCCAAGCGTTTACACAAATCAGCCTGTAGAGAGTATCCACCGCACCCAGGCCAGCTCATTACTGGGAACTTTTAGACAGGTAATGTCATACCGTCACACCATATCTACACGTTATGACACACTAAGGTGTGACAGATTTGTGGAAGCAGGCAAACATGAGCTGCGCTTTCAGTATCATTACCATATGAGCAACTGACGGCCACCAGGTTAGCATGATCACATTCCACATGCCTTCAAGACTATTTAACCTAAGTGAACATAATTTTTCTAAACTAACTGTTGCTAGACTGTGAAGAGACAATGAGATCATGTTACAAGCCTTTCTGCTCTCAAAGTCTCTGCAAGAATTCCAGTCACAGTGCTTGCAACCACCGCAACCAATTTTGTTTTTAGTCCGTGCCTTGGTTTCCTGCAAGATAAAGTTTAGCTAGTCACATGCTCAGATATACCGTAATGGTCTCCAGAAGGAGGTGAAGGTGAGAAAGGAAATGGTCAAAGAGCCCAACTGTAGCCGCCCCAGCACAATTATTCCTGTAAATAAGCAGCAGTAGGTGTCTGGAATGTGTCAGCACACGGGCTCAGGCTGGACAACCAGAGCACGACCTCACCTACCACACACACACAGTGAAGGCCTGTCCGTAGCATACTTATTCTCAGTAAGTTTCACATAACCTGCGACTGTGTGCAAACATGCTCACGGTTGGGACGGCTGTCTTGTTGGTGTCCTGCACAGATCTGTTTTTTCATCATAGAATAACACTTACAGGAACTCACAGTCAGCTTTTTTCCCAGCAATAACTGGTAAAAGTACCAACACGATGGGGCTAAATCAGGGCTTTGATGACTTCTTTTAAAGAAGCTTGCATGTACACTGTACATTCACACCATACATAGCAATTCAACAACCCTTAAGAATAAATTCCCATATTGACTTGTTTTGGGGCATGTTTTGCTCTGTACATTAGCACTATCCAAGTTTGCTCACTCTCACATCCAAACATTAAATATACATCTACTGGTCAGCACCAATAGTCTTGTGGGCAGCGCACCAACATACAGCACCATTGTGCTTCAGGTGTCCCTACTTTAATTCCCGGCTTGCGGACCTTTCCCGATCCTGTCTCCTTCTCTCTCTCCCACTTTCCTGTCAATACTTAACTGTCCTATCACACTAAAGGCGAAAATGGCAAAAATAAATCTTATATGGGTTGCTGATGTGGCATTTTTACTGTCCCACAAGATAAAAATGAATATAATTAATATTGTCGCTATTTAAAATGCTGTTAATCATTAAACATTTCTTTGTCCTGGATGGACCTGTTGTTAAAAAAGCTGCTCATTTTTTTTTTTCATTTTTGAGCCAAATCTCAAAATTGTCCTGTGGTGTGTCTCAAGCATGGTTCAATAAATTACAACTTTTATAAATTAAAAAGAAAAGCATAAAAATGTTAATAAATACCTCTGGCATAACTGTACAAGTGTCTGTTTTAGTAAACAGCAACCATATTTTTTCATCCATATACTTCTGAAAGCGCAGGAACTTGATACATTTTGTCTCTGAAAACCATGTCCTCTGGTGTGACACAATATCCTGATTTTAAACTGGCCAATTCCAAAAAAAAATTAATTAGTTGAAGGACCCCATTCATGGTTGTGTTACTGAAGCCCCCTGTGAAGCCCATGGCATGTGCACAAGGTACAATTTTGTCTCAGAATTGTTTGAATATTTAACTTTTTTGGAACCACTATAAAAGTGTTATGTTTTGTTGTCCTTTGGTGCGACGCCCCTAAATTCTATTTTTTAATTAAAACTGTATGTTAAACTACATAATCACTGAAAATTATGCAAATGTGTCTTGCTAACCGCTAATGACAGATTAGCTTGGAATAGCAAGGGTATTAATTGATATAAAAGGCTGAAATGTCCTTTGGTGTGACAGATAATGTCCACCAGTGTGGCGCCTGTACTGTCACACCACAGGACAAGGTCTTTTTAAAAAGCAATTTAAATAATGATTTGTTTAACTCCTTTTTATTCTTTTCATTTTCAGTCATTTTCAGTGTTCTTAAATGCAATAATTACATTAATTAAACTATTTTCTGATGTTTTTGCAGAAAACAGTTGTACAATTTTTTTTTGAGTTTTTTTGAGACAGAAAGAATTAAGGAAGAGAAATTAGTGGAAGAGAGAGAACATGGACATACAGACAGAAAATTATCAGGGATCCACCAGAAGGGAGGAGAACGATGAACAATGTACTTTAAAAAAAAATGAATTGACATCTTAATGAATATAGTTTGCATATCAATCATATTTAGCTGTCAGTTACATGCAGTTACTGATTAACTAAGAGACTGAATTTTTTGTCTTGATGCAATTTGAGTGTTGCAATAGGGGAGATATAAATATCACTCATCTTAAAATTGTATCATTTTCAACAGTTTTGAACTGATGACAGCAAAGTTTGTCTTGTCAAAGTTTGTTCAACAAGTCATGGGAAAAAATTACGTTAATTATAATTTCATATTTAATAAATAACACTATACAAAAATAAGCGTCTAACAATGCTATTTGTATATTATTAAGAGTTTTTTTCCCCCTTAATTTCTGATACACACACACACACACACACACGTCTGGTTTATTATCCTTGTGGGGTGGGGACTCTAACTCCCCAAAACCTAACCCTTACAGAAAACTTTCTGCATTTTTACTTCCTTAAAAATACTCATTCTGTATGATTTATAAGCTTGTTTCCTCATGGGGACCTCAATTTAGGTCCCCACGGTGACAAGAGTCCCCATGAGTCTGTGTGTATTTAGGTTTAAGTCCCCACCAAGATACAGTATAAAACGAAGGCCACACATACACACACGCACCACAGTAGAGCAAAATCTCCACTGGTCACACATTTATACCGTTGCACTGTATATACTGGTATATACCACTCGGCCCTACAGTATTATACTTCAAATAAATTGACATCATATAAATCCAAAAGCCCATGTTCAATGTGAAAAGTAAGCTGAAAAATCATGAAACATTATCACCAATATATGCCTTGGAGAGCAGTAAGAAAGCTGGCGTCGACTGCCAAAAGCACAGTGCTATAACTCACCTGGCACTGTTACCAAGGCAACATCACAACAATAGCGGTTCCCTCCAAAAATATCAAATCTCAGTTGTTAAATAAGGCGAGTGTGGGCCATTTCACGCACCTCTTAACCAACTTCAGCTGACATGAGAGCCTCGGTCATTGTCCTGCCAAAGAATCTATGTGTAGCTTCTCACAGCAATATTTGTTAAACCCTGCATTTTGCACCTTCAGCTCTACCGTTTTATGAATGTAATTATTACACCACGCACACTGTAGATAAAAACAAACACAGCTGACTGTGCGATTAGTCAATGCGCTCATTATGTGCATCTAGTTATTTCAGGTTATGGGTGGGTGTACTGTCCCAGAGGAAACTGGTGCTGGTGTGACTCAGTAACAGGACATATCAACAACCTACCCCTTAGTCAGAGGACTTAGTCAGAGGACTTAGTCAGAGGACTAGTACACACCCAGTCTGCATCTACACACTCTTAGAGACACACTACAGACTTCTTAGCACTGGTACACACGTCACTGCTTGATCTCCAGAACATTCGTTGCTCATGATTTTACTATCAGTCAGAGCCGTAACACAGTTAGTGCACTTGCTCTGAGCTACTGAGATGATGCTCTGATTCCCCACATCACTTCCTGTCCTCTCTAATGTACTATAAAAACAGCAATACAGAAAGATTTCACTGATAAATCCAAATTGACCAGGGACCTTCTTTCAGAAGATGTGCATATTATGATCCTAAATGTGAATGTACAACAACTTATGACATGTTCCTAGGAACGATTCCTAAAACATCCATAACAAGAGAGTAGATTAACTTTGGTGGATTTAAACTTGTGTGTATTGACGTCTTTCAGCGGGTGAAAAAATACATTCTGATGTTAAAGTACGTGCTTCAAGTAAAAAAGAAAAGAAGACTGGTTCACATCTATTGATCTAATAAGGCAATACTTTGAACCGTCACAACACATTAAATACCCACAAAAAGGTATTTATTGTTTGAATTACTTCTTGAATTACTTAAAAAAGACAACATTTTAAAGCTAAGACCTTGTTTCATACCAGAAGTAACCTGCTCTGTCTTGTCTGTCAGCATGTTGTCAGTTTCCTCTTTGTTCACGAAGTTAAAAACAAAAAAAAAAAAAAGGTGTGAATTGTGAGATTAAAAAGTCCCAATTATTATATTATTCATTACCAATTATATATTATTCATATATTGTGTCTATTCGTCTTTTCATTTGAAAACAATTTGATAATGTTTGTGTGCACAGTGTTTTTACGCCCTTTTTTTGCCTTAATAAAGCCCCATTTTTTCCTCTCTTCTGATGTAGGACGAAATACATTTTGGGATCAAATCCTAATCAAATTGTATGTGCGTATTATAACAGAGACCTTAATATCTCTGTCCCTCTGGCCAGTGTCATCAGTCCTAATTTCCTCATCATTTCATCGGTTTCCATAACAACGGCACAGACAGACCAAGTACAAACAAACTGTGAAGGGCTGCTGTGTAACATAGTCCAATTGTTTCATGCTTACATGTTATGCTTTTGCCAGGAGTGCTAGTGAGGTCCGGTTGGGACAAGCTGTTGTTGTTGTTGCCATTCTCCACGTCTCCTGTCTTTTCCATGGGTGGGGTGTTTGAATTCTGTGCTGTCTGCTCACCGGTTTCATTCCCTTCGGAGGCCAAAAAACACAAACACAGAGGAGAGAGAGAAGAACAAAGTTACACAGGGCTTTGCTGTCACATCCACTTCTACAGTGTCTTGATGCAACAACAGTACAAATGTGTTTATGTTCGCACCAGCTATTTTGCTAGATCATCACTTTGCATGCACGCTCTGCTCACGTATCTGTGAAAGCGCATTCATGCGGTCAGCAGCATGTGTTTGTGAGTGCGTGTTTTATAAGTTAGCGCTGGAGCCAAGTGGTCTTATTATGTGGCCTGGTAATTATACAGGGCTGTCTGAGGAGGCTAGAGCAGCATGACATCAAAGAGGGTCAGGACTGGGTCTTAGTGAGGAGAAGCGCTGTGTTTAGCTGAGCTGAGTGCAACTGAGCTCTGCTCCGTCCTGGCCTCTGGCCCATACCTACCCAAATGGAAGCCAGCTGGGCTTTACTGGCTGTCTGATAAACACACAGCATCTCCTGTGGAACATCAGTCCACTGCTCTCTGTTTATTTCCTTTAGTGACTCTGCCTCGTTTTGCTTTGGTTTTGGCAGACTCCAGTTTCTACCTTTTTTGTGCAATTGTGTGAGTGTGTTAGGGGTTTCTATCTTGGAATTTCGTCAACAAGAGGATTGCTTTTTAAAGAAATTACCTTAGCAGGGTCAAGATTGATAACAAATTGATTAGCCATCCAACAAATAACTATTAGGAGCTTTGCATGGTAAAACCCTTTTAGAAAAGTGTTTGATCTGTAAAGCTTTGCATATCCAGTATTAAAATTGATGTCTTTTACCATTGCATAGCATTTTATATTGTTTTTTTTAGCGTAAACTAGTTAAACGTTTACTATTAAAAAGCTATTTAAAAAAACTAAATCCCTAGTCCTTGGTGAAAAAGAAAGCCAGAAAGAAAAAGATAAATAAAAAGGAGAAGGCGTTTGAGTGACAGGGATCTTGACCTAACGGTGTCAGTCAGATCTAGCTGCTGACAGAACTGTAACCATACACTCTTATTTATTTTCTCTACTAAACTCTTTCACTTCTGAGCAGGCAAACCAAGACGACTCACGAGGGGCTTCCATCCCCCATTTTCTCAACCAAAACTCCAACAACAGACAAATTGTCAGGGCCTGAACTCATAGCTCACAGAAACGTCAACTTTCTCTTCTCCTCAACCTCAATGACAAATAAAAGTACAGTTTGTTTGCAGCACTTCATGGCAGCAGCACAAATATTCCCTGACACTTTGCCTACTGAGGTCTCAAAGCATCCTGTGGTCCTGTGCAGACCCCTGGGCCTTATATCCCGTATGTGCATGTGTAGTAATGAAGGAGCTGGAATTGCCAAGTCCACATCTGGAAGCAGCTGCTGACAGAGCAGAAAACGTCACAATAACAGCAGCAAAAGTCACAAAAATTTTACCACGACAGAGAACCTGTGAGCTTAAATAGCAAACAGGGTTTTATTTTAAATTAAGAAATTTAAATTAAATTAAGAAAATTAAACAAACAAATAGACACAAATGAATTCAACAAATATCTGGGGGGAAAAAAAACATAATTCATTATTAGGTATATTAAGTATAATATACAGAACAATAAGTCATTCTTAGTCTTCAGTAGTTATACAAAATTACATAATTATACAAAATATTTGACAACTGAATGCTGTGATTGACTAATCAGAATCAAAGTATTCCAGAAAGCGGTTTTATAATACATATTCAGTCATTAGAGGAAAGCAATACAGAGACAAAGAAAGGCGAAAAATGAGAGAGTGAAACCTGCAGGGTTCAGAGAGTTTATAAGCTGATGTGGGTGAGTGTGAGAGCAGCGCTGGGCTGTGGACAGACGGGGATCACGTTTATGAACCATTTTAGCTTTAAAACACAGACCACTGAAGCCTGCCTCAGTAGCGTTGCTGAACAGAAGTCTGCTTTTATACCGCTGTGGCACTGAAGCGTGCGTCAGCTCCTTCTGTTCTCCCATTGCTGTGGATCACTGAGCATTAGCAACTGGAACCCAGCAGTTATCAAAGGCAGAGCTTTAATTCCTCATCATAATCAAGGCGTACAGCAGGCAGGGGAGATTTACAGTGCAGGCATCATAGTTTCAGCTCAGCCTTCCATATTATGTGGTGAGGAATTTCAAGAACCTCCACTTAATGATCTCAGCAATTATGCCACGTTCGCAAAAGCCTTTCGAAATCAGATCTCTGGGTTAACGATCTAGTGCTTTAAACACGCTGGTTGTTTTACAGCTGGCCAAGTACATTAAAAAATAAATAAAAATTTGCAAAATGTGATAGACTATAGGGCATTACTAGTGCATGCAACGTGTGTGGACCCTAGAGGCAGAAAATGTGTGGAAACTTTACTTGACTTAAACCGAGCTTATGCATTTCCCAGTAAACAACATAAGAACATAGGAATAAAAATATAGTATGTGGGTAATGGTCATAAAGACTTTATGGCATTAAAGGCATTGAGCTACATGTAATGTTCGGTGTTGTGGAGGGGGGGAAAGCCCACCTAAATTTTATAGTACTTTTCCCACAACAACAGGAATGAGGCGTCTTGTGGTAAAGACTACTTGGAAAAATGTACATCAGCATCCGATTGGTACAATCCCAGGGAAGGCTTACAGCGATATTCTGTAGTACACTGGTACACATGATTCCTTCTTAAAGGGGTAGTTGACCCCAAAAATAAAAATTACATCATGTCATTTCAAACCTGTGAGACTGTCTTTTTTCTGTGGAAAACAAATGCAGATGTTTGAGGCTACGTTTACACTAGTGCGTTTTCGTTTTAAAACGCATAACTTTTGCTACGGTTACGCCTGTCATTTACGCCACCCTGGTGTTTCGACCCTCGAAAATGGAGACGTTGCAGACCCCTTTTTAGTTTGAAAACTTTGGGGTTGCTTTTTAGTGTAAATAGATCAAAACCAATACTTTTGAAAATGATGGCGTGGCTGCCCACATTCGCTCTGCATATCCTTGATGACTGTGTAAACAATAACATCATGCTCATTTGTTGCATCTCATTTTGGAGGCTCTTTTAAGAAAAGTAACCGTTTGATTAAAAAAAATAAATTACAGTATTTTTACTGTACCTTGATGACGTTTGTAGCCTGAAGAGTGAGGTGACGTGCGTTTTCAGTTGTGTAGTGTAGGCGTAGTTTCCGAAACGCAGTGAAAACGCCAGTGTAGGCAAGGATAGTTTCCATTTTAAAAGACGCGTCATGGTGCTGTCGGAAAGCTCTCGGATTTCATCAGAAATATCTTAATTTGTGTTTCAAAGACGAACGAAGGTCTTTACGGGTTTGGAACGACATGAGAGTGAGTAGTGACAGAATTTTCATTTTTGGGTGAACTGTCCCTTTAAAGTTGGAGTGTGTCATTTGCACCACTATCATCACTCAACACCTCAAAATGGTTGACAAATGAGTCTGGATGCTCAAAAACCACAGAATTTACAATTTTCACATCAACCTATTAATAGTTTCCTCCGCATATTAAACTAGGACAGAAGTATAACATCCAAAAAAAGGACATGCCTCACCTTTAAAGAGTGAGCAGAATGACAAATGTTCTAGGGGTGTGTATAACATCCAGCGGTTATTAGGCCAAGACACTCATACACGGCTGATTCTGAGTCACTCTCCCTGCCTCGAAGCTCTCCATCTCCCTCTGTGTCTCTTTTTCACAATCTCTTTCTCTCCTTTCTGTGGTTTTGCCTTATTTACTCCCGAGGTCTGGGGGCACACACTGAGACTTTCTATAATCTTCGAGCAGTCAGGTATGAGGCCTGGTATTAGAGACTGAGCAGCCATGTGGCTTTACAGGGACACTTTGAAATACTCTCAACCCTCAAGCCCCAGCCTTTCCGTATTTTGTGGCAGAGTTGCTCTGTCCTCAGCAACCCCTACTAATACTCTTTCAGAAGAAACAGACAAAAGAGAAAGAGAGAGAGACTGACAAGAGACTTAGAGATATTTCACACCCCCATGCGTCTCAGCGGAATAGCTGAACTGAAGACTAGGCGAGAGACATGCCTGAATTAGAACTTTCTCCAACTCTGGTATCCAGAACTTCTCCTTTGACTCGACGAGACCTCCCCTAACAGCGATGACTGTAAATTCAGCTTTTAATGGAATACAAGAGATTACACCATGTGAAAAGTACTTTCTCTTATGCAGCAGTGAAAAATATTATGCCTTTCAATCTAGAGATAATTTGCAGAGTTGAAGTGTAAAACTTGCATCTTCACTATTCAGCGTGTGCCTGGAGAAAAATGTATTGCAGTAACGTGACAAAGAAAACTGTTAAATATCATGCAATCTCAAAGGCGGGCCTAGAGGAGCAGTGCAGCGGCCACTTGTGTTGGGAGTTAATTACTTGTCATTACCCTGACTAATTAAAACCATCACTCTTTAAAATCCACCGAGGGTGATATCACGCTAGCACAGTGCGAGGATGAGAAAAACAAGGGGGAGAGGTAAAAGAAAAAGTACAGATGAAATGAAAAGCATAAAAATGAGGCAGATTTTATGCAGCTGTAGGCTAACATTATCATCGGCTTCAGGTTTGGCAGACAGGGTCCGCTGTAGCTCTGCAGGCATCTGGAACAATGTGCTGGCCACGGGGCACAGAGAACAGAGGGATACACTGGGAATTGGAAGGCTAGAGAATCAAACTACGCTGCAGGCTACGTTCCTCAAATTCACTACTTTGAGATCACTTTAAGAAAATAAGGTGCAAAACATCAAGTTTATGTTAAAATACAAACATAGAAGGTGAAAACATGTCATCAAGACAGTACATGTTGGGAGCTGCACCCATGTGGTTGATTTTTGCCAGGCCCTTGAGTCAATTCATCTCATTTATATAGTATGCTGCAAAACAAAAACTCACTGACTGTTGCATATTTATTCACATTCATCTGTATCTTACTCAACACGCTGCAATTGCATTGAGTGCTACAGGAAACAGGTGGTGCCACTTAGTGGAGCATCTCAGATGGATTAAAGCAGAGCGCCTCATTTAAAGCCCACATTCATCCTCCCCTGTTACACATTTGTGAGCCCATCATGACTTTGACACAATTTTTTTTTTAGCGATGACCCCTCAGGGATGTAATTAGGGGAGCGAAAAGAAAATAATTAAGCAAACGTCTGTGGCTGATCCTCTGAAGAGACATGCTGATAACTATGGTAACATCTTCACTAAGCTTGGCTCTGAAACAATAGAGTCTAATCTGGGCTTGTAAACTGGCCAAGAGTAAAAACACACGCTTAAGGGAGAAAAGCTTCAAAGAACTGTTTTGGAATTTAGCCAAATTCACAGATTATTTAGCCAGTACAATAGAGGATGGGGGAAAAAACACTGTAAGCTCATTAAAAAAGAAAATGTCTGGTATTTAACAGGCTTTAGGGAGGATTTAACAGCACTGTATCTTGTGCTTGAAAGTTTCTGAGGAGATAGAACAGTGTGAGAAAAGTGGGGGGGTCTGTGTGTCTGTTTCAAGGCTTGGCATCTCCATGCGTGACATGCCACGTCTCCTGGTTCTCTTTAACATAAAAACATTCGCTTTTGCACAGTCACGCACCTCTGCTGGCTCTCAAGCAGCAACAGGAAGTTTCAAACACACTGGTGAGTGGCCAACAGCTGCCTCATAGGTCAGCATTGATCTGCGCTCACTCTCTCTCTCTCCCTTTTGAACCCTCGCAGTCAAAAAATCCAAATGTACTCAAGAAATGCTTGCTAATTTGCCATTTTTACAGTAAGATTTATGGCTGGAGTAAAAGCTGCAGAAATCCCCCACACCCCACACCCCGTCATGAGAATCTCAACAGCAACTTAAAACCATCAGGCCAGGCATCAAAGACAGACCCCACAACGATCCAACATGATGAAACCTTCTCAATCTTTCCCACACAAAGGAGACCGGCGAGTGATATCTGCCCCAGACATGTCAGGACTAGCCAAAATATACATCTTAAAAGGCCAGCTGAGCATTTGCAAATAATTATGTAGCGTGAATGTCAAGCCATTTGAACGAGTGCTCCGAATACACATCAATGGACCATCCGTTACTGCTGTCACTTGGCAATATAATTTACACTAGAGAGTTTTGCTGAACTGCATTAGAATTATCACATCAGAATGGTAATTCATAACTTGCTTTCTTTATAAGGATGCACCAAAAATCCCCCCAGACTGTCATGGGGTAATGAACTTCCAATCATAACAAGAAGCACCAAAGATATTTTTTAAAGAAGAAAGTTTTTACTAGACAACCACAGACAGGACATTTTAAGCATTCAAAACACAACAACATAAAGAAAAAGTTTTATAAAAGGTCAGTGGGCTTTAGTTAAAGCTGTAGTCTTTAAGTTTTGCCTTTGTCGCCATCTCTGTTTGAAACCAGCAATTACAGTTATTTGCTTCTTTACATGGGTTGTGCATCGGCACGGCTCCTCAGTGCAGATGAATCAAATGTTTTGAGGAGTATGTGTGGCTGTTAGTCATCGGACCAGTGTGGATACTGTATTTGGGTATTACAGATTCTATGTCTTGGAAGTATGACCCAAATAAGACTTTTTACTGGATTTTGTCATCTGAACAAGTAAGTAACATGTCAGCCACTTTTTATTCCGACCAACTGAGTAAAAAAAACATTAGATTAAATCTAATGACTGCTTAGCTCATATCACATCAAACTGTGCAGATCATTATTGTTATACTTTGTTCTCAAATTGATGTTAACAACATCAGCATTGCGTGACTACTTGTATATTAGGGCTGGAAAAATAAATTCATCACGAATCGAAAAAAATTATGCTGCATTAATTCTGAGATTTTCCAAATGCATTGCGATTCTCTCTCGAATCAATTCTAAGCATAGTTTTTACCAACAGATGGCACTGTATGCTTTAGAAACAGCTGTACTCTGCTTGCTTCCAATTCCTTACACACACTTGAACCTAAAAAAACCATAACTCAAAGTTCGAAAAGTTTAAAGTGAAATTACAAGGGTGTTCACAGTGAACCGTTTACATTAATCTCTTGTTATAGAAGCATTCTGAGCCGAAGTGAAGTTACATGACTCAGCTGAACACACAAGCGTTTGTTCAGCACTATTTTTTGTGAGGATTTGAGTATGTGGTTAAAAACAGATTAGAGTGCCATCTGCTATTAATAACCAAGCTCAGAATCCGGAGAATCCGGATTCTGGAGAGAACTGTGGTGCATTTGGAAAAACTCAGAATTGATACACAAACCACAATTCATTGATTTATCATTGCAGCCCTAGTGTATAGTGTATAAGGCCTAGTGTTACCTGTAGATTTCTATTTCTGTACAGTCTAATTTCTAATTGTCATACCATTCCAAATTTTATAAAAAATTGTGTTTAAAAGTGTTCTTTTAAAGCAATATTTCACTTCCAGAACAAAAATTTACAGATAATGTACTTACCCCCTTGTCATCCAGGATGTTCATGTCTTTCTTTCTTCAGTCGTAAAGAAATTATGTTTTTTTTTGAGGAAAACATTTTAGGATTTCTCTCTATATAATGAACTTCTATGGTGCCCCCGAGTTTGAACTTCCAAAATACAGTTTCAGTGCATCTTCAAAGGGCTCTAAACGATCCCAGCAGAGGAAGAAGGGTCTTATCTAGTGAAACAATTGGTTATTATATATATATATATATATATATATATATTTACCCTAACTGTCATGAACTGGAATATAGAGTTCACACAAAGCTAGACAAGACGAGCATTTGAGGTTAACAAGTATATAAATTGTAATTTTTTTTTTTTTTTTTTTTTTTAGAAAAAAAAACAGTTACGCTAAATAAGATCCTTCTTCATCGGCTGGGAAGAGCCTTGGGTTAGAGCCCTTTGAAGCTGCATTTTGGAAATTCAAACTCGGGGGCACCATAGAAGTCCATTATATTAAGAGAAATCCTAAAATATTTTCCTCAAAAAAAAAACAAACAAATATTTTTAAGAAAGAAAGACATGAACATCTTGGATGACAAGGGGGTGAGTACATTATCTATAAATTTTTGTTCTGGAAGTGAACTACTACTCTTACCCAAAAAGCAAATTAATGTTGCTCAGAACTGCTTTGAAATACAAATCTTGTGAAATTCCCACTTATATGTAATCAGATGCACATTTAAAACTGAAATGCAATCTAATTTCAGTCACTTACATGTGTTTCATTAACACATAATCCTTTCTGGATTATAATATGGCATCAAAATGCTGAATTTAATTATTCCAGCTGCTGTTAGACAAGGCTATAAATGATCCACCACCTGCAGCATCCTCACATGCGATATAGCCTACTACCGGGACTCCATGTTTACAGACGTGACGTAATGACGTAATGACGCAAAGACGAACGACGACATCCTCATATTTCCCATGGAAACCTATCAGTACCACTCAAATTAGAAAACATTATTACAAGTTTACCGTTGTGAATTGGGTTAAGTAGATAGTTTTGAACACTGGCTGGTTACAGTATTTGCTCAAAAATTGATTTCAGAAAATGTTTAAATCAAAAAAAAAAAAAAAAAAGTTACGGACTGCAGCTTTAAATAATTCTTATATTTTGTTTTCATTCTCAAAATGGTATTTTCATGAAGGTTTTCTCTTGGTTCACACACACATACCTTGTCGCACACTCGTTTAAGTGACGAGTATATGAGATCATGCCAAAAGAGAATTTTCCTAAGAAATGAAAAAAAAAAAAAAACCTTCTTCGAAAATAGTAAAAAAAAAAAACTGCTCTTCAATCTATACAGAATGTGTATTAATTTAGAAATAACTGATTTGTTCAAATAAACTGCACCATTTTTTGAAAATATATTATTAAAATTGTTATGTGCACAATGATGTCTACCACTTGAGGTTGTAAGCAGTTACAATTTCTTTGATATTTCTTCAAGTAAAAAAAACAAACAAACAAAAAACATTCCACCCTCATCATATAACTGCTTTCCGCACTGTTGACCACAGTTTTGTAAAAGATAATGCAAAAAGATCCTATAACACAAGTTGCACAGATATCACAGGAATTTGTTGTCCTCTTGTAGTCTCCCACATCTACAATGTGCAAAAAACTGTTACAGGATCAGTCGACACATTCATAAATCTTAAAAACAAACAGAGCTCTGTCATCACTGTCAAATCATAACTCAATTCAAGCAGAATCAGAGACATTGGCAGTTTGTCAAGTTTCAAATTACACAAAAAGGCCTTTAGCCTTAATTCTTGCTGAACCTAATGAAAAAAGTAAAACTTTCAAAAACATCTAGAGAAAACAGTTTTAGTCATGCACTCTGGAGAGCAGGGAGTTTGTGTGGATGTTTCATCTCCCACAGTGAGTCAGGCCTGTACACTGAACTATGGCACCAAAGCTAAAGAAGGCAAGTCAATGAAGGCAGTGTTCAGACTCGGACATGAGCCATATCCGTAATCAGGCGGCCTCATGCAAGCTAGTGTTTTCATAAAGTTCTTTAGACTAGTCTAGATCCTGTTGGACTTAACTGTAAAAATTAAAAAGCAAAAATGATCGCAAGATCATCATCATTAAAAATGTAAACATTTCATTTCAGAAAATACGCTCTGAGATGAGAATTCCTCACAGCCCTAATGAATGTGCTTCATGTTGAGGCACAAACCTCAAATATTCAGGAACAATTCAGAGCTAAATCTAATTAGCAGTTATTGGGTAGATCGCATATATGCCTGGTGGCCTAATTTTGACTGTGGCTGGCTTACCATGGTGCACTGGCTGTGGCAGTAACACAGGAATCAACACGCTCACTGGTTTTTGCAGCACTGTTATGCAAATGGAGGATTGGGCCAGGACTTGCCTTCTTCCACAGTAAATATGAGGCCTCCGCCTGCGGATCTGATTCTTGCAGAAAGGACTATGGCAGTTTGCAGAGGTGGCGCGCTCAAAGCCACTTGTTGTTCGCACGTGTGTGTGTGTGTGTGTGTGTGTGTAAATACACATGCTCACATGCTCCCGGGACCAGAGATGGACAAGTTTGGCATATTCTGCAGTGCCCTTTGTATAGAGCACCATGACTAATCAGGAACTTTGACCTCCTGCTACTAGGACAGTACGGCGGATCTGAAGAACGTTTACAAGTGGCTCATTCCTCCTCTGGAATTCAGAGACCCTCAATGCCCTACTGACAAACCAAAACTCACTGAACCCCATTCACTGCAAAGCATGATGCCAAAGCTAAGCAAAGCGCATATTCATCAAACCACTAAACGCCTCACTAGCACTGTGAACCCTGTTTGTAGACTTCCACTAGTCGAGCGCAAAAACAATAGAGTCTATAGTGCCTATTGCCTACATACAGCAGGCTGCACCCAAAATGAAAAAAGAAATTCAAAAGAGCCAATGCATTATAAGTATTCAATAATTATATTTATTATATACACACATATTTATAGCATACACTACTACACCAAAAAGAAACTAATTAATATTCAAAAAATCATTTTTGAAAAAAAAAAAAAAGTATACTTTTTTTAGAGAATGCATTAAACTGATCAAAAGTGATAGTAAAGTCTTTTATAATATATATTATAATTTTCTTTTGAACTTTTCTATTCATTTTTTTTTTCAAAAATGTTTACAGTTTACAAAAAAATGTTAAAAAGCATTCAACACTGATAATAAAAAATGATTTGTAATATAAGAATGATTTTTCGAAGAATCATGTGACGTTAAAGACTAAAGTAATGGCTGATAAAAATTCAGCTTTGCAATCAGAGGAATAAATTATATTTAAATAGAAAAGAGTTATTTTAAATGTTCAAAAAATTCTTCAGAACATCTTCTTTTATAATATATTCTTTTCAGTTTAGCAGAAGAAAGATATTCATACAGGTTTGGAACAAATTGAGGGTGCGTCATCAATTATAAAAATTTTCATGTTTGGGTGAACTATCTCTTTAAGAGTTGGAAAATGTTTAGGAAGCAGCATCAAGTTGCTTCCAAAAGAGGTTGATCACTAGGTTTTGGAACAGCTACTACTGTATGTGTCTTTTCTAAGAAAAAAAAAAAAGTGTTTTAGAAAAATCAATCATCTTGACCTTAGTATATATGCATCTCATTACAGGGTTGTCATTGCACTGCTTGGACCCGACCACAGTGAAGGATCAGATGAGAAGCAGACGTCTGACTCCTAAGTTTGGATGTCTGGCAATTACCTAACCACTGAGCCTCACATTATTTACAAAGATATATTGTATTTACCAAATTTGTGATTATATTTACAGTCAACATTTCTTTCAGTGTGCCATTTTCACTAAGCTCAAAGCAATGCATTCTGGTATTGTCTTCTTCACGTAGGATACATAAGATGCTGCCTTGTAATTTAGTTTAAAAAGGTATCTTAGCAGGCAGTATAATTAAGTTGCCTACCTTGCGGAATGGCCTTCATGTCAGGAGTGTGCCTACAATGCAGGGAGCTCAGTAGCTTTTGCTTGCAATCAAGTGGTTCTGATCAACTGGCTAGAAATATATTAAACATCCAGAGATCTGCTAGCTGTGTATGGTCTACCTGTGCATGGCGTGGTGAGTTTTTCCAGGGGCCGACTGTCAGGTTGGGCTCCATCTGGAGGTTCGGGCGGGCTGGCACTGTGGCTGTGGTCCTCCTTGGACATCTGTTCTGGAGCCAGGTGACTAGAAATTACCCTGCAAAAGAAACACACAGATGAAAACGAGGCTAAGCTTGCAAACACACAGCTGTCGTTGTTCCCACTATCGCTTTCCCCTCCTATTGTTTGGCTCATGTCAGTGGGCCAAGGAACTTAAAAAACACCAGCGGCTTGGGAAATAATGCTTGGCAGAAGAAGAAGAAACTAAAACGGCACAATGAAGCAGAACATGGCCAGAAGCTATCAATATATGGTGGGCTAAGATAC
This sequence comes from Labeo catla, assembly GCA_012976165.1. Taxonomy (NCBI): domain Eukaryota; kingdom Metazoa; phylum Chordata; class Actinopteri; order Cypriniformes; family Cyprinidae; genus Labeo; species Labeo catla. The sequence goes on from VONZ01000113.1 coordinate 377,684, forward strand.
AATAGACTTGTGCAAACGTTCAAGTCATTAACTAAATAAAGAAATAAACACAATTTTGATTCTCAGACCATGACATTCCTGTGGTAACCATGCTATTTCAAGAGTTTCTTTAATTAAAATGGCATGTGCTGAATGAATACTTATTTAGCTTCTTAAAACATGTACTTTTAGTATATAAACTAAAAACTAGTAAAAACGTAAATAGTACGAATATTATTACAATAATTGTGCATGAATCATGCGCTGCACACAGAACAGCATGGTTCTGTTGGTTTTCGTGCTGTGGTTTGTCTGTGGCGAGTCTCTGCACGCTCCTGCAAAACTCACTCAAACCTGTTGAACGTGTCCACAGTTCACTTTATGGACAAACCTGAGGCAGAAAAGTAAAACAAAACAGTCCAAATGTCTTACCTGCAACGGTCACTCCGTACCAGTGTTGTTTCAGTGAAGCATCTTTTAGTGTTAGCGCAAAACAAACTTTCAAGTGTCCCGTGTAGCGGGGAAAAGTCTTTTCTTTCTCTTCATGTATCTCTCTCTTCAAGTATTGAGCTGTTTTATTATTTACATGAATGTTGACACTCGTTGTTCCTCATTTGTTTATCTCGCCAGCTAACCCCAGCGTTGATTTATCTTCGTCTTCAAACTCTTTCAGAGTCCAAAAACTTGACAGAAAACATCGTAATGTACGAAAAAGAGTCTGTTGTTTCTCACAACACTAAAGGAAGACGAAAAACAAACAACTGTAAACGACTACGAAAAGTGTTTTCTTCTCAAATTCTCCTAATTTCCAGTAACGATGAAAGTTGTTGAGGTCGTTCTTCAGTGTTTCGAGCTCTCGCACTGTAGCTGAGGACTCTCACACAGCAGCAGCAGTCGCGCACTCAGCCCGAGACTGTTCGACAGGAAATGACATTGAGGGCTGATTACTCTGACTCCCTGCAGGCAAGAGATGCCTGTACTCTACAATTACACTGATTACACTCCGCAGGACCACATTATAAACAAAAACACGTCAATAGAAAGCAGAAAACAATAATATAATTATAATATAATACAATATATTATATTATAATATAATATAATATCCACACAATATAAAAAAAAAATCGAAAAGAAATTAAGGTTTTTGAGGAAAACATTCTAGGAGTTTTCAACATATAGTGGACTTAAATGGGAGCCCCGCATTCAAAGTCCAAATTGCAATTTCATTGCAGCTTCAAAGGGCTCTACACGATCCCAGCTGAGGAATAAGTCTTGTCTAGCGAAACGATTTTCTAAAAAAAATGTGTACTTTTTAATCACAAATGCTCCTCTTGCACTAGCTCCACTCACGTTGGAAAGGTCACACGTGACGTAGGCGGAAGTAACATTCCAGTGTTTACAAAGTGAATGTTCAAAAAAGTCCTTTAAAAAAAGGTAAAACTATAGGTAAAACTACTATTAAAAATATCTAAAACATGTGCAGGATTGTGGCATTTCAAATATTCAGTGATTACTATAGTGAATGACGTCAAGTTGACCAACACAATATGGTGGACGGCTTTTGTTTAGTGGCCCATAGAAAGAGTTGCTAATGAGGCATCTACATATATATCTATGGGTAAAACAACATCGGACGATTTTTAAGTTGGAGGAGAAAAAGGAGTTTCTGCCCTACCTTACCTTTTTGAACCGGAGTACACAAAGAACTAACCGCGCATTAACTTTTCAATGTGATTACTAATGCGTGATGTCATGGATGCGCATCGAAGAGCTAATGCAAGACAGGGGCGATGCCAGAAATTTTTAAGTGGGTGGGCCTACATAAAACCTGGTGGGCAAGGTGTAGCATATGAAAGCAGCAAATCAAATTGCCAATAGAAAATACAGCACAAACATTCAATGCACAACAAGTCTAAAGCATTAATTAACATTAATTTTAATTTCAACATTTACTAATACATTATTAAAATGATAACCTTAACAAAGATAATTAATACTGTTAATGTTAGTTAATGCATTACCTAACGTTAACTAAAGCACTACCTTTAGTCTGAGACGACGGGGCTTCGCAGATGATCTCGTAAGCACCTCTGTCAGTTCAAATTCAAAGGAGCGTAAAGAAGACTGCAGAAATGTGCACAGCTGCAAATATGCAGTTTTTTTGTGGAGAACAGTATCTAGCGCAACGTTTATGTGTTACTTTCTACAAAGGACACATCTATTTAGCGGGGCGAGCACTGTACTTTTGCTAATATGATACATTACACACGCTCAGAAGTTTCCAATCTATAAATCCATCACTGGTGGTCTGGTTTTATTTGTAGGCACTCCAAATGGAGTGCTAGACTTAAGTTTAATTTGGGATATACTATATTTTTGCAAGACTGACTGAGGTTTGTTCCACTATTTTCAAACGTGCGCATTTTACTATTATGTCTTTATGTCATAAATCCATTGACAGAATTTTTTTTATCAGTGACGGAAAAATATGAAGGCCGCTTTGACACTTTGAAAGATTACACTAAGGGTGATCTATTGTAACTTTTAGCTGTAATTCCTACACCTGTCCAGTTGGTGGCGAGTGCGCTCCAGTCTGCCAGCAGAGCAGGGGCTCCAGAACAAAAACTAAACGGTCATGAATGTTTTCCTATGCGTTTGATTACTCACAGGTGAGTACCCAGTAGCTACAACGATCTATCACGACACATTAAAGAGCAACAAAACAATATTTATTGTTTGAATTTCCTAATGAAATGGACAGAATTTGAAATCTGAGACTTTGTTTCATATCAAAAGTAACACAAAGCCTAGCCTATTGCAATTTTTTTTGGAAGAAAGACGCACTATGTAAGTTACTGTTCATTCATCAACTGAAAACAGCATAGACCAAAAGATCGACTGGGATTTAAGTATCGATATTGATTCATTAAAATAATCTATTAAAATCAAATAATCGATTTTTTTGTTTGTTTGTTTACCCAGCCCTAGCGTATTTTGTTGTTTTTAAACACTGCGCTATATAGAGAAAAATCCTGGAATGTTTTCCTCAAAAACCTTAATCGACTAATTAAAGATCTTGTATGGCTTTGGGGGTGAGTAAATTATCAGGAAATTTTTATTCTGGAAGTGAACTAATATAATACTTTAAAGTCGTTTTTAAAACGAATTTTAAGCTGTTTCAAGTTGACATCAACTTGAAACATTAGCATATTCCCCACCCACTTGTCGCACGTGCAGACCCGGGAAAACTGATTTGTTGCTGATTTGAAATATGTAATTCAATTGCGAGTTCAGCAAGATGTTTTTGAGATTTCACGATTCCCCTATTCATTTAGATAGGACTTGGTCTTGGATGAGTTACCTGGAGGCAAATATGGCCCCCGAGTGAACAGACTTTCCTTGAAAGGGACTTTGCCTGTGCTCTGCTCTGTGAAGGTAAATCCATGAGGGTACAGTTAGGGTATGTCAAAAAACTCCCATCTCATTTTCTCCTCCAACTTCAAAATCATCCTACATCGCTGCAGAAGTACCAACCCAGTTTTACAGTGAACATGCAAGGAGGGCCAAACACGCTTTACAAAAAAAAAAGGGGGCAAAAAACAGCGATGTAGGATGATTTTGAAGTATGAGAAGAAAATGAGATGGGAGTTCTTCGAAATACCCTAACTGTCTTGAACCAGAGTGCAGAGCTGATCTAGACAAGAGGAGCATTTGTGGTTAAAAAGTGTATAAATATACATTTTTTTAATAAAATTACCGATTGTTTCACTAGATAAGACCCTTATTCCTCAGCTGGGATCGTTTAGAGCCCTTTGAAGCTGCATTGAAACTGCATTTTAACCTTCCATCCATTGAGCACCACTGAAGTCCACTATATGAAAAAAAAAATCCTGGAATGTTTTCCTCAAAAAACTTAATTTCATGCAACTAAAGAAAGAAAGACATGAACATATTGGATGACATGGGGTCAGTAAATTATAAAGACATTTTTTTTTCTGAAAGTGGAGTAATCCTTTAAAAATTGTTGCTCTCATGTACTGTGTAGCATGCAAAATACCTAAAGTTGTGTGTGTTGTGTTCACTCCACGCAGCTTGTAGGTCTCTGGCTGATTAACAGCAATATCTGTTTGCTCGCAATTGTCTAGAAATGTGTCGATGAATAGTGGATGTTATTACTTGGCGTTATGATAAAGAATAGAGCAATGTGTTGGTGTACAAACTGCAGCGCATTATCAATATGTTTCTGCGTTGCATATACCATGACTGTCAGTCAGTCTTAGGCCCCTGTGCCATTTGTGCCAATGAAGATTTTTTCTTTCTTTTTCTTTCTTTCTTTCTTTCTTTCTTTCTTTTTTTCTTTTTTCTTTCTTTCTTTCAGGAATGATTTCATGCATTCCAATTTATGTTCATTTATGCCAGTGTCAGACCTGAATTCCATGTTTATGGTTCCATCACCTCTTTCTCCTCACTTTTTAGCAGTTTCTTGCAAATGCTTTGCACATGTAACTGGAATGCTACACTTTGATGCCCTTCCACTGGATCGGACGACCATCAGTATAGATCAGCACTGTGCAGACTTGAGCTTTGTGCTTTATGTGTCATTCAAACTGATATGATGTAATCTATGAAAATTTTGATGATTGAGTAAGGTGTGATGTCCACACCCACAACTAAATCCAAATGACGCTCAATGCAAAAACACAGCACTCCTTACCACTCATTAGCCTCTGCCAGTGTTTGTTGACCAGTCAATGATATTCAACCATTCAGCGTTTTTGTCTTGGTAATTAACCTGACATTTACCAGGTGCCACTCTGCTTAGTTTCTTCACTCTATGGTCTCAGGATCTTGTGGTCCTGTCCTGCATGCTTTCATAGTGACATGAGTTTTTGCATGCTTAAATGTGACCCAGATTGGATCTAACAGTGCTTGGCCAGTCATCAGCATTGCTAACGGGATAGTTACTCATCCTCAGTCATTCCAAACCCGTGTAATTTTCAAAAGATGTTGTTTTGAAAAGGCAATTGGATTCAGTGTTGTTTTAGACCCCACTGACTTTTGTTATATAGATAAAAACGGTTACCCTCTTTTGTGTTCTGCTAAAGAAAGAAAGTCATGGTTTGGAATAACATGAGGGTGAAGAAAATGGTGACATTTTTGGTGCTTGGCTATGCATCGCTCCATGTTTATAGGTCATTGTACTTAACCATATCTAGGTCATCATCAGTGAGTGCTGGAATCTGGAGAACTGAGGAGCTGAGTAAGTGAATGTCTTCCCATAATATCTTGTAGAATGTAACAAACAGCCTGATATGTTCAAGTGTTGCTAATGGCCCAAATGTTTTTGTGATAAAAATGAATGAGGATGAGCTAGAGAGGTGCGAGCAGAGAAAAAACAGAATTTTGAGTGTAAAATGGGTAGATTGAGAAATTGAATTACTCATGTCCAACAGTGTTTTTCTCTTGGATGTTATTTTAAACGTTTGACACTGATTGTTTGTAGCAGAATTGAACGTTTTGGCACGGTTGGGGTAGGAAAGAAGGATGAAAATGTGTTTCTAATCACTTACAAAGATGCTTTTGTTCTCCTGTCCAGGCCTTCTGTAAGCCAGCGGTCCAGGCTGAGGTATTCTGTCAGAGCCGTCTTAATTAGACTCATTATGTAGGGTTGGAGGGTGCAGGATACACTTAAATGCTTAAGTGTGTGTGTGTGTGAGGGAGAGATTTATCATTCATCTAGGTGGATAAGTGGTGCAAATGGCATATTGTGACACTTAGTAGTAGAGTCACTGTGCAAACAATATCAGTCAGACTTTTCTTGAGTCATTCAGTCTTGCAAGTCAGAAAGTATTTGAGTTTACGAAAGTGTAATGCTGTTTTTTTCCCCTCCCGAAAAACTTGTACTAAATTGCAAGCCAGTGTAAATGTCCTGCCTTTCAAAATCTGAGAGAGAATCTCAAAATACTTTAATTAAATAAAAAGCTAACTTTCCTGAAAGCACCCACATTTTCCATCTTTTCTCTCAATATTGCGGCAACACCTCCTTAGAGCGGAGGCCTGTGTGTTTTAAAGATAAGCTTTCAGGGCAGATTTCAAAGTAAGAGAAGGGATGGCAGAAAAAAAATAGACGAGAACCTGATCCCGGTCTAAATGGGTTGGAATAACACTCTCCACCCTGTCTGTATGTCAGTGAGAGATTTTCTCAGAAGACTGAAAGAGCTCTCTGACTGGGCCTGTCCTGTTATTTTCCTTTTCTATTTTTTTTTTTTTTCACTTTGCCCCATTCAGTTTTTGGCTGGTTTATTTACCCCTCCTGGTGGACAGAGCCTGTAACACAACAACAAGACCATCACATGGCCACACTTCTGTAGGGGTTCTATATGTTGTCAGCCTGCTGGTCAGAATGAACCCAATGTGCCATCACACTGTCAGTCTGAGACTACAGAACTAATAGACAATGCAACAGTAGCAAAAAAAAAAAAAGAGAAATCTAGTAATAATGTTGTTTTGTGTTTTTAATGTTGCTTTTTTTAGAGCTAGAAAAATAAATACATTTTAAAAGATTTTTTGAGACTCTTCAGACTACTTAATTGACAAGATCAATATCAATGCATTGTTCTCATGTGAAAGATGTCTCATGGATATTGTAATATTTTACCTATTACTGTATTCATACTCTGACAGTCAGTATATAGCTTACTCAACAGAATTTTAAGTGAGAGTTTAAATATGAGCTGTAAATGATATAACCGAGTGATTAGCTTGATGCTATTACACAAAAAGGTAATTGCAAACATTACCCTATTACTTGTACCACAGATGGAGCACATACAAAGACACAACAGCTGTCGTTTTGTTTTTCTTTTACTCTTTTGCTCCATCCCCAAAAATAACATCAAATGGACCAGGCTATGATGTCCCTCTTCTTAAAGGAGAAGTCCACTTCCAAAACAAAGATTCACATATAATTTACTCACCCCCTTGTCATCCAAGATGTTCATGTCTTTCTTCCTTCAGTTGTACAGAAATTATGTTTTTTGAGGGAAACATTTCTGCATTTTTCTCTATATAATGGACTGGTATGGTGCCCCGATTTTGAACTTCCAAAATGTAGTTTAAATGCGGCTTCAAACGATCCCAGCCTAGGAAGAAGGGTCTTATCTAGCGAAACGATCGGTTATTTACATTAAAAAAATACCATTTAAATACTTTTTATTCTTAAATGCTCGTCTTGCCTTGCAGTCCTTGAACTCTGTGTATTCTGGCTCAAGACAGTTAGGGTATGCCGAAAAACTCAGACCGTATTTTCTCCCTCAACTTCAAAAATTCAATGATTCATTTCAAAATCATTTCAACCTACATCGCTGCAGAAGTACCGACCTAGTCTTTGCAAAGTGAACATGCAAAGATCAAACCCCCTTAAAGTGTCACGGAGGCTGGACAAGAAATGCAAGGTTCGAGATAAGTCCCCTTGTAGCGTGACGGAAGACTCAAACGCGGATATGCACGAGTGAGCAGGTAAATCACGCAGTTTGTTCTGAGAACGCTCCGATAAGGAGTAGAGATTTCCACCAAGAAATCCGCGTTCTCACACGCACACAGACAGGTAAATAAGCGCTCCGAAGAGCAGAGAGATTACTCACGTGAGTTGGTTTGGAGATGGGACCTGACGTGGAGTCGAGCATGAACTCAATGTCTGGTGCAAAACAACACCAGCTTCCTGCTTAAATACCTGCGTGAAGTTACTTCCGGGTCCTCGTGACCTCACGTGATCTGGTACGTGTGACAGTACCCCCCCCTCCAGGACCGGCACCTGACGGTCCCGGAACGGAGGATACCCGACGACGGTAGTCCTGGATGAGAGTGGGGTCCAGGATGAACCGCCCGGGAACCCAAGACCGCTCCTCCGGACCGTAGCCCTCCCAATCGACAAGGTATTGGGTGCCACGGCCACGGGTTCGCGAGTCAAGGATCTGCCGGACGGTGTAGGCAGGACCACCGTCAATGATCCGGACAGGGGGGGGAGCAGTGACCTGGGGAGACAGAGGGGAGAAGAAAACATGTTTGAGTTGAGATTGGTGAAACACAGGATGGATCCGGAGGGAAGCAGGCAGCTGGAGCTGGAAGGTGACAGGGTTTAAGCGGTGAGTTATCTTGTAGGGTCCGATGAAACGTGGGGTGAGTTTCTTGGAGTCCGATTTTAGATTGATGTTACGTGTAGAGAGATAGACCCTGTCACCAACGTGGAACAATCGTCCCGGAGGGTGCCGGCGGCGGTGTTGGGTGATGTAACGTTGGTTGGCTTTCTGAATGGCAGTCCTGGCGTGATTCCAGAGCCGCCGGCACCTGCGGACCAACTGTTGGGCGGACGGGACGTCAACCTCCGGTTCTTGATGTTCGAACACCGGAGGTTGGTACCCGTAGCATACCTCGAATGGGCTTAGATTGGTGGCCGAGGAGGTGTGCAAGTTGTTGGATAGCTCGGCCCAGACGAGGTAGCGTGCCCAGGAGCGCTGATGTTCACCCGCAAAGCATCGAAGGAAGCGCTCCAGTTGTTGGTTGGCCCGCTCCGTCTGGCCGTTCGTCTGAGGATGGTGACCGGACGATAGGCTGGAGGTGGTGCCGACCAGACGGCAGAAGGCCTGCCAGAACTTGGCCGTGAACTGGGGCCCTCTGTCCGAGACGATGTCCTTGGGGAACCCATGCAAGCGGACTACGTGCTCGAGTATCAGCTCCGCAGTGGTCTTGGCCGAGGGGAGTCCGGTGAGAGCCACCAGGTGCACAGCCTTCGAGAAACGATCCACAATGGTCAGGATGGTGTTTTTGCCTTGCGAGTCAGGGAGTCCAGTAACGAAATCAACGGAGATGTGACTCCAGGGACGTTTGGGGATGGGGAGGGGCTGCAGCTCGCCGGTGGATGGTGAGTTGGAGGTTTTGGAGCGAGCGCAGATGTTACATGCCTGGACGTACTCCTGTACGTCTCTCCTCAACGTCCTCCACCAAAACGCCCGGTCGATGAACGAGATGGTTCTCTGGACCCCCTGATGTCCTGCCAAAGTGGAATCGTGCCCCCACTGGAGAACTTCTTTGCGGAGGTGGTCAGGAACAAAGAGTCGCCCAGTGGGGGTCTCGGGTGGAGGGGGTTCCAGGCCGTGACTCTGGCAGACTCTCTCTTCTAACCCCCACTGGAGAGGAGCCAAGATGATGTGAGAGGGCAGGACAGGCGCGGGCTCCGAGGAGATGGTGTCGCGCTGATGTTGTCGGGAGATGGCGTCCGCTTTCGTATTCTTCGAGCCGGGCCGGTAGGAGAGGTGGAAGTTGAAGTGCTCGAAGAATAGCGCCCACCGCGCCTGCCTGGGGTTAAGCTGTTTGGTCTGGCGGATGACGGTGAGGTTCTGGTGGTCGGTCCAGACGGTGAATGGGTTGCTGCCGCCCTGGAGCCAGTGACGCCATTCTTCCAGAGCCCACTTGATGGCCAACAGTTCACGGTCCCCTACCCCGTAACGCTGCTGTGTGGGATTGAATTTCCTCGAGAAAAAACTACAAGGGTGTAGTTTCTCGTCTGGACCGCGTTGAGAAAGGACTGCCCCTACGCCCACATCGGAAGCGTCCACTTCAACAACGAATGGTTTAGTCGGGTCGGGATGAAGAAGAACCGGAGCAGTGGTGAACAGGTGACATAACTTTTTGAAGGCTTGGATGGCTTCGGGTGTGAGTTGGAATTCTCCGCGTGATGGCTTGGTGAGAGCAGTCAGAGGTGCTGCAGTTGCGCTGAAGCCCTGGATGAATCGCCGGTAGAAGTTGGCGAACCCCAGAAAACGTTGCAGCTGTTTGAGCGACGTGGGTAGGGGCCACGAGCGCACAGCCTCCAGCTTCTGGGGATCCATGGCCACACCCTGAGAAGATATTACGAAGCCAAGGAATGTGGTGGAGTGCTGGTGAAAAGCACATTTCTCCAACTTACAGAACAACTGATGGGCCAGCAACCTCCGAAGGACTGCTCGGACATGCTGGGTGTGTTCCTCGAGAGTCTTAGAGTAGACAAGGATGTCATCCAAGTAGGCGTAGCACCACCTACCCAGCATGTCCCGGAGAACGTCATTGATGAATTGTTGAAATACAGATGGACTGTTGCACAGACCAAACGGCATAACCAGGGTCTCGTAGTGACCAGTGGGGGTTATGAAGGCCGTCTTCCACTCATCGCCCTCCCTGATGCGGACCAAGTTGTAAGCGCTCCGTAAGTCCAGTTTCGTGAAGAAACGGGCACCAGAGAGGGCGTCCAGGGCGGTGTTGGTAAGTGGGAGTGGATGACGATTCTTGATGGTAAGTTGGTTGAGCCCCCGATAATCAACACAGGGACGGAGACCCCCGTCCTTCTTCTTCACAAAGAAGAAGCCCGCGGCCGCCGGGGAGCTGGAGGGACGAATAGTACCGGCCCGAAGTCCTTCCGCTACGTACTCCTCCATCGCCTGATGTTCGGCGGCAGACGGGGAGTACAGATGGCCGCGGGGAGGTACCGCGCCCGGCACGAGGTCAATCGCCAGGTCGTAAGGACGATGAGGTGGTAGAAGAGCAGCCCGTCTTTTGCTGAACACCTCGGCCAGGTCGCGATACGGGACGGGGATGCTCTCAAGGTTGACGTCGGGAACCTCGGACCCCCCTGAACACGTCCCAGCCCTCGCCTGGAGACAGAGCTCCTGACAGGTCGCTCCCCAGTGGACGATGCGATGAGTGGTCCATGAGATGAAGGGGTCGTGAGTGACGAGCCACGGGTGTCCGAGGATGATGGGAGGTGAGGTGATCTTGGTGACGTAGAGGTGTATTTTTTCTGAGTGGTTGTCGATCTGAAGGTGGATTTCTTTGGTGCGTTGAGTGACGGGGCTGACGTTGAGGGGGCGACCGTCGATGGCTGTTATGTTAAGAGGCTGAGATAACACCTCAGTCTCAATCCCCAATTGGGCAGCATAAGCCTGATCGATAAAATTCCCAGCCGCACCTGAGTCAACAAATGCGGTGGTCACGATCCGTCGGTGGCCCATGAGGATTGATACCTGAAGGAGCGGCCGGGAATTGGCGGGGTAGGATTGGATGGCAGCGGGACCAGACATTCTGTCACGGAGGCTGGACAAGAAATGCAAGGTTCGAGATAAGTCCCCTTGTAGCGTGACGGAAGACTCAAACGCGGATATGCACGAGTGAGCAGGTAAATCACGCAGTTTGTTCTGAGAACGCTCCGATAAGGAGTAGAGATTTCCACCAAGAAATCCGCGTTCTCACACGCACACAGACAGGTAAATAAGCGCTCCGAAGAGCAGAGAGATTACTCACGTGAGTTGGTTTGGAGATGGGACCTGACGTGGAGTCGAGCATGAACTCAATGTCTGGTGCAAAACAACACCGGCTTCCTGCTTAAATACCTGCGTGAAGTTACTTCCGGGTCCTCGTGACCTCACGTGATCTGGTACGTGTGACATAAAGGGGTCATCGGATGCCCATTTTCCACAAGTTGATATGATTCTTTAGGGTCTTAATGAAAAGTCTCTAATATATTTCGATTAAAAATTCTCAATGGTTTTGTAAAACAACACCCTTTTTACCTTGCCAAAATCAGCTCTGCAAAAATCATCTCATTCTAAGGGGTTGTTCCTTTAAATGCAAATGAGCTCTGCTCACCCCGCCCCTCTCTTCTCTCTGTGGAAAGACGGTCTTGTTTACATTAGCCGCATTTAGCCGCGTTTAGCCGCTAAACTTCCTAACTACCACGTTATAAGGAAAGCCGATCGCAAAGATAACAAATGCTTATACACACTTCTGCTGTAAGTGAAGCTGGATTACGAATGATTCATGCGAACATAGACGGAAATTATGTAGATCGGGAGGCGCATTCCATTCACAGACAAATGTAATCTACTGCATCTTCAACTGCTCAGATGTCGGGAGTAAATGACAACCACTATGTTCATTATTACATCCAGCAACACAACACCTCAATCGCTCAATCGGAGATATTCTTGTCTAACTTAATCCCTGCTTCGGCATCGAAACAAGGAAAGTTACTGGACTGTGACAGCTGGTCTGAGGTAAGAGCTCATGTCAATCAACTATCATGGGAGCGGCCTCTGTCGGTGTGACGCCACACCGACAGACATCTGAGAACGGCTTGATTTGAAAAAGGGGATATTATTTTTACAGATTAATTAGAAACCACTGCATGGATTTTGATCATTATAGGGTAGATTTGTACATACACTGCCAACACACATTAATGTTTAAACAACATGAAAAAGCGAACTTAGCATCCGATGACCCCTTTAACAAAAAAGGTAAAACAGCGATATAGGGCGATTTTGAAGTTGAGGGAGAACATGAGATGGGAGTTTTTCAACATACCCTACCTGTCATGAACAGGAACAAAAACAGTCCAAGCAGAGTAAGACAAGATGAGCGTTTGGCATTAAAAAGTATATAAATTGTATTATTTTTATTAAAATAACCGATTGTTATGCTAGATAAGACCCTTCTTTCTTGGCTGGGATCGTTTACAAGCGCCTTTGGGATCGTTTGAAGGCGCATTTAAACTACATTTTGTAAGTTCAAAATCGGGGCACCATATCAGTCCATTATATGGAGAAAAATGCTGAAATGTTTTCCTCAAAAAACAATTTCTTTACGACTGAAGAAAGAAAGACATGAACATCGTGGATGACAAGGGGGTAAGTAAATTATTTGTAAATTGTTGTTCTGGAAGTGGAGTTCTCCTTTAAGTAAGTCAGAATGGCAAGTGTGTTGTGGACGCCTTATTTGAAGTTGAGGCCCCTGCTTTCTGGTTCAATCACCCGTTGTACACCAGAGTCAGTGTCAAATGTATGTTGCATATTTTAGGGGAAGCCAACTCCCTTGTGTGCATTTAACTGAGAGCACATTTTCTGCACCTCACACACAATGGACTATTTTGAGGGTTTCTGTGTGAGAAACACCACAAGCTCCAAAAGTCTGTCACCACAGAGACTGGTAGTGTTTAAGAAGGAAAGACTCTCTTTTCTGTTATTGTAAATTGCCAAATGCTGGCAAAGATGCGCAAAAATTTAGATATTAACCCTCTAGTGTATGATGCTTTTTAAAAGATATTTTAACAATTCACAGTGTGAGAGCCCTTTGAAGCTGCATTAAAACTACAATTTGAACCTTCAACCCATTGATCTTTTTTGCAATCCACTATATGGAGAAAATTCCCAGAATGTTTTCCTCAAAAATCTTCATTTCTTTTCAGCCAAAGAAAGAAAGACATGAACATCTTAGATGACATATATAGGCTGTTTTTTTTGTTTTGTTTTTTGTTTTTTGAAGTAGCTTTGGGCTCTTTTGTTGGTTTTTGCACTTTGTTCAACACACATTTTTTTATCTTTTTCTTTTTTTTTTTTTTAAAATTTTGCACTTTGATGCATGTTCTGAACTCTGACTTATATCAAGCTGGGAAATTTAGAATCCCTCATCTGTTCTTTTGATTAAATGTGCGTTAGTGAAAGGAATGTAAATATTTACTGCAGTCGTTACACAGAAATTAAATATTTTTTAAAGCTAAAATACTAAACACAATACTAAGCACAATACTAAGTAGGATACTGTCTGTTTTTAAATAAAAATAAAATAAACTTCAATAAAAATGTCATATGTTGTAAACAAATATATCAATATGGATATGCAGTATGGAAATCCAGTAAAATAGAGAAATGTGCATATTCTTTTGAAATATTCTTTTTTGAGAAAAAAAAAGAGATTCCTTGCTTTGTGACTAAATTTATGAATCACAGGATTATTTACAAACACATTAATATGTTAACTCTAATGAAAGCATTAGTAAAAATGTAGAAAGGAAGCTACAATACAAAGCCTTAGACAGTGTAATAAGTATTTTTATTGCATTTTATAATGCCATTGTCAATAATTAGTACAGATTACATGCAACTAGACCTACTGTACAGTTTTTTATTGTCTGCATGGACAGACACAAGAAGATTCAGGTTACAAATACACAGATATATGTGTTTTTTTTTTTTATACAGCATGAAGAAAAACGGCAGTGACTGGCATAAACATGGTCACCCGGGGTTAGAACGACAAAGGTGGATGGCTAGTTGCCTTTTTTTAATTTTCTATACCATTTCAAAAGCCATCACCTATTCTTCCCCCAAGTCTCATCTGAAAAAGCAAAACAAATGAAAACAAAATGAAAGAGAAGTAAACAAACAAGTTAAAATGAAACTAAAGTACATAGAAGTCACTGCTGAAAATGTACACACATTCGTAAGAATACAATGAGAGGAGAAGTGGTAGTTCCATTTGATTGGCCGAAGAAGTTAATACCATCAGGCAAAAGCTCCCCTGCAAGGGTCCTTTACTTAGAGAACGGCAGCTCAAAGCTAGTCATCACCGGGCAATGGAGCTCTGAGGCGGCGTGAGGGTGTGGATAACTGTTACTGCCGTCACCTTCGTCACGCATTTGTTGTGGCAGACTTGGAATTGATTTGGAATACAAACATCTTGCCACAATCCCTTTGGTGGTCACTGAAGATGAACTGCATTTCTAAAAGCCTTTTCACAATCTTATTTGGTATGCTACTGTGGAAAAGCCACACCGAGTTCACAGCAAATGGCAAACAGTGGTCAAAAATAGACTTTCGTCTACCTCTTTCTCAGAGAACTTTTGCACAAATCTGGAGCGCTATTGCCTTATGAGAGACAGCTTTGAGTGCGCATGGTAAATAAAGGAATGATTTGACTTTAAAGGGAGTCTGTACACATATTGGCACCTAAAAGGACCAATAATTAAAAAAAAAAAGAAACACCTTAAAGTTGCTCTTTCTTATAAGCAAGAGAGGGCTACACATTTTTTCTTCAATGTTTTTTTTTCTTTTTCTCTTTCATTGTTTTTCTGAAGTTTTGGTCCTGTCTTTTGAGAAAAGTCCTTCTGAGGTATCATTACACAATGAGTTCAACTTTTTAGTTTGTTTTCTCTCTTTTTTCCTTAAAAATGCATAAATGCACTACAGAGACAAAAAGTATCAAAATAGACCTAGCTAAGATAAATATACAAACAGGTGTGTTACCTAAACCACTTATCTAACTCTTAATCTGTCTTTTTTCGAGATAATACACTAAAAAAATCATCGTCCCAGACGTGTTATGACAGAAGAACTGGGAAAACCAAACCAAAAAACAAAAGGAAAACAAAATTTAACCATGATACCTGCAGCACATAATATGATAAATACATACACTTCAGCATAAGCAATACAGTATAGGAATTCTGAGCTCAAAACTTTACAATAGCTAAAAACAGGTGCGGAAAAAGAAAGGAGAGCCAAAAGAAAACAAGTAAAGGAAACACGAAAAGGAGGGAATGCCCTTGAGAGCTAAGCCGAGCGGTAATATACAATAATACATCATCACAACGTCGTGTTTAAAAGTAACGAAGGAGTCATGGCGATCACCACTGATGCGTTTCAGTCCACATCTTACAAAACAGCTTTGTTTACACGTGTACCTTAAAGCACAATTGTAGTCCATTTAGTGAATGCAGCAATTCGTTCGTGAGTTTTTCAATTCCTTCTTGGTTCTCTTTGGATATTTTGGTAAAAATAAAGGCCAGTTTTTAGCGTTTAAGCATAATGATCTCTCAGGGATGGTCTGTGTGTGTGCGCGCGTGCTATTTTTCCACCGCCGTCACAAAGCTACACTTTGCATTAATTGGGAAGCGGGGTCTGTGCGAGAGTGGCCCGCGTTAATGCATTCTGCCTATCATCATTTCTGACACCCAACTGACTGGCCCATTGAGTACGCTCTAATGACCGGCCAGCTCGATGGCTCTCATTGGCCTGGCCTCTCATTATGCATGCGGAATTAGAACACACAATTAAGCCTCCGCACAGAGGACCTGTACATAGACACTATGCTAATAGATCACTTAAAGTGGGGAATATGTGATTTGGAGTAGACCCTTTTAAATATGTTGACCACTTAATGCTTCATACTTAACAGGACTCAGCATTTTTTTTTAGGAGGGGATGGAGAGGTAGTCGTCTTTTTTTTCCCCCGTTGTGTCTCGTTTATGTTTCCATACATGCTAATGAATTTGGAATTGAGAGGAATCGACAAGCTCCGTTCACAGCTATGCAACAAATATAATTTGGTTTTTTTCGACAATGTGTCGATTTTTTTTTTGTTTGTTTTTGTATTTTGTGGATGAATGAAACTAAAAGGGATTCCTTTTGTATGACTATAGGTGACTTTCATTGGCCTATCTATTTTGTGAACCGTTTTCTAAAAGGAGGTAGCATTATTTTTGGTTTTATTTCTTTGAAGACCAGATACATCAGACCGCGCTTGAAAGCGAAACAAAAGATCCTCCAACATGAAAAAAAAAAAAAGTGGAAATCAGCCATCCCTTATTAATACTGTTCAACAGGCAGGGTAAGCACAACAAGCAAGTGCTTGCCTGCTTTTTTTTGGTATTCGTTGAACTGCGTTTAATTGTGAAATACTGGTAATTGAAGTAAACCATAATGCTGAGTAATTGCTGCTGGCTTCTAGTGTCACAAAGTACATTAACTGTTATTCAAGTGCCTTTTGCATGTAAAGTCCTTTGCAATCATAGACGGTGAAGACTGCGTTCTCAACACTGCAATCGCCTGAGCACAAGATGGGGTAGAAAGCTAGCTTTCTCAGATCGTAAGTGCTTGTACATTAACTAAGGAACCGCAAGAGGCTTGATAATACTGCTTTTTTTGCTTTTTGTTTTCTTTTCGGTTTGTTTTTTGGCCTTTAAACGTAGTGTTAATGTATATTAAACAGTTCTCTCCTTTTTTGAACAACAACAAAAAAAAAAAGCATTTGCATTTTACACTTTGGTTTTTGGAATGCTCTGTAGTATAAGTAAAAACAAAACAAAACAAATGATTTAACTGGAAATAATAGGAAAAAATTAAATATTCAAATGACGTGTTTGTGTTCTTTTGGCCAGTTCTTTAGGAAGAAGAAACGATAAATAAAAAAGAGTTTTTGGTTTACTAAATATCTCTTTGGTTACCTGTAACAAAAGTAAAATGGGGGAAAAGCAACATATATTAAATTAAAACTCAGAATTTGGCATGGCACTACTGAGGAAAGATTTTTTATAGTTTAGTGAAAGCAAAATCTCACATGCTAATCAGACACTTTCTACTCACACAGTGAATTGCAAATAACTGTTTTATATCTAGTAACTATAGAACTTTGAACTGATAATGAGAGAGTCACCATGTTGGATAGCCACAGTACAAATCCCCTTTGTAATAACAGCGACCGGGGCAAACACTGTGGTCTGAGGTATTCCGTGACCGCGTTATCTTTTACGTTAAAGCAATATTTTGTATCGCAGCTGTATCAATTGGCTACTACAGAAAATTCTGAAAGGAACAAAGTAAATGGTGCAAATCTGGGAAAACAAGATTTGAAATAACTGAACAAATCCGTGAAAAAAAGAGAGATATGAGTGCCTGTAAAGTTGTTGTTTTTTTTTTTTTTTTTTTTCAGGATCTTACAGGGAGCCCTGCAAAATGCGTATTCCACCTCTGTCTCTTTAGTTGTAGCTTTTTGAATGAAATGTTTGAGTGGTTTTGTTGGTATTTAACGTTAGATTTCCTCTGTGGTTCTGTTTCGGAACTTTCACTTAATGCTAAGTGCTATCCTCAAATATTCGTGGATCCAACGCTAGGTTTTGGACTTTGGAGTATGTAGAAGAAAGGATTTTGGAACTTCTCTCCCAAACGTAACCCCTTTTTGGAATGATGAGAGAATTTAAACAAAACAAAAAACAATCATTAACAGAAAACAACATAGTTGAATTACATCACAATGAAAAAATGTTGATCCTTAGAAATAAATGACTATGAAAGTAAAACGAAATCGAAAGCTACTGCACACATATTATAATCAACAATACAGTCAATAAAGTCTCTGAGCCGGTCCTCCACAAGCCTCATGTCAGTCTGGCTGTCATAACAGCACCACAGGAGAACAACAGCGAAAAAGTTCCTGAAATACGCCTTTTTTTGGGGGTAGCAACTACATTTAGTCTGACAAAGAGCGAGGGGGAAAAACACGTTCTGGCAGATTCTTGCGGATACCTCATCAGATAAAGATAGGGAAAGCGCAAGCATCCACCCGTCTGATCGGAGGCTAACGCTGCCTCGAGACAGAACTCCTCGCCCGTTTCTTCAGTCCAGTCATGTAAGGGAGACACGCACAAAAAAAAGCAAAAAAGGAGTTGGTCAGGTAGCCAGGGATGCCGTTGCCAGTCTTTCAGCTCGTTTTGTTTCAGTCTTTGCCTTTGTCGAGAGTGGTGGTGAATTTTTCTGTGTGACCGCAAAGTTACAGAGTCTTGCAGCATCCCCTTGAACGAGTACAAAAATCCGGTTGAAAATCATTCTAAAGATGTGTGTTTGTCATCTTTTTCCTCTTTTTTTTTTTTCAAACATGTGAACATCTTTCTGAGGTAAATCACCGCTGTGTATTTATCCCATAGAAAAGCAGTGTTCTCAGGCCCAAAGAACATAGAAATTAAAGCTAAAAAAGACTTAAAATAGAGAAACCTCAAATGACTTGTGGAAAAAAACCAAAAAAATAAGCTTGTATACTGACGTTTGGTTTCCCTCAGTAGCTTTAGATACGTTGGTCCATACTTCTATCAGACCATGTTTCGGAATACAGGAGGACATGAACGCACAGCTTCTCAAAGGGCCTTTTTTGATGGTACTGATTGAGGAAATGAAAAACTGAGGTGGGGGAAAAATGTGTTTTTGCATTGTGAACAGATGAGGTCTAACCCTGTTTTGGTTTTTGAAGTTGTAGTTGGTTTTTTAATCTTTGTTTTCTCACTTGAACATCTTGAATATGAGGGAGGGAGGGACAGGGCTCTGCCTCCATCAAGCCTTCCTCCTACTCCAGCTCCTCTGTGGGAAGCTCCTCCTCCATGTCGCGCTCGTCACAAGGCATGCTCAGGTTTTGAGTGACGGATGCCATGAGGGACACGGGTCTGCTGTCCTCCTCCATCTCAGCGGGCTCCTCCTTCACGTGGACTTGGTGTCTGAAATAGAAATAACATGGAATAAGTCGGTCTTAGTGAGATTGAATGAGAGATATACCTTTAAATACGCAACACTTTTTAAACATAAGCCACTTATTAAAATATGTTTGCTTTTAAATATAGAAAACACTTTACATATAGATATGTAGACATTTTTGATGAAATAAATGCCTCCTTAGTAAGCAAAAGTGACAAACAAATAAACAAACAAACAAAAAATCTTACAGATATCAAACAATGTTTCTTTCTTTCTTTTCTTTCTTTTTTTATTTCTTTTTCTGTAATGTTACTGAGAAGCATGATAAATCAAATGAGAGATAAACCTTTAAATCTGCAACACTTGGTAAGCAAAAGTCACTTTTTAATGGTTTAATTGCTTTTAAATATAGAAAACACTTTTTAAAATTTAGATAAATTTTTAATTTTTAATATACTAAGGAAGAAGAAATATATATTATTTATATTATTTACTTTATTTATAACATTTATTGTGATTATTATAATCATTAAATTCAATTATTTTTTTTTCGTGGTTTCCACAAAGATATCAATCAGCAATATTAAATATTCAACATTAATAATAATTATTAATAATTGAATAATCGATTATTAATAATTGAATAATCTTCAACATTAATAATAATAATAAAAAAAAGTTTCTTGAGTGCCAAATCTGCATATTAGATTGATATCTGAAGGACTATGAGATCTAATATTACTGAGATCACAGAAGCATGATACATCAAATGATAGAAACCTTTGAATACGCAACACTTGTAAACATAAAACACTTGTAAACATAAGTCACTTTTTATGGTTAAATTGCTTTTAAATACAGAAAACACTTATTTAAACTTAGATACATTTTTAATTATTTGTAATTCACTAAAGAAAATTATGTATATATTATTTATATGATATTATATTATTTACAACTTTTTTTTGTGATTATTATAATCATTAAATTAAATACAGAAATGTATCATGGTTTCCATGAAAACATTTGGCAGTAATATTAAATATTCACTGTTTTCAACACTGATAATAAGAAGAAATGTTTTTTGAGTGGCAAATGCATATTAAAATGATTTCTGAAGGATCATGTGACACTAAAGACTGGTGTAGTGGCTGCTGTAGTTTTGCATCCCATTTTAAAATATATTAAAATAGAAAACAGTCACATTTTATGGTTAAATTGCTTTTAAATATAGAAAACACTTCTTTAAATTTAGTCACATTTTAATTATTTGTAATTCACTAAAGAAGAAAAATATGTATATATTATATTATTTATATGATATTACATTATTTATAATATTTATTGTGTTTATTATAATTGTTAAATTAAATAAAAAACATTTCAAACGTTTCATGGTTTCCACCAAAATACTAAGTAGTAATATTATACATTCACTGTTTTCAACATTAATAATAATAAATGTTTCTTGAGTGCCAAATCTGCATAATAGTTTGAAGGTTCATGTGACACTGAAGACTGGAGTGATGATGCTAAAAGAATTCAGTTTTTCATCACATTTTAAATATTAAAAATTAAATATATATATATATTAAAACTGAAAACAGTTTTTTTTAATGGTAATAAAATTAATGTTTTTAATAATGTTTTTTTTCTCCTTTTCTGTAATCTTACTGAGATTACAGAAGCATGATAAATCGAATGAGAGATAAACCTTTAAATAAGGAACAATTTGTAAACATAAGTCACTTTTTATGATTAATTTGCTTTTAAATATAGAAAACTTTTCCTCTAAATTTAGATAAATTTTCAATTATTTGCAATTTACAAAGCATCATTACATTAAATAAAAAAATGTGAAATATTCACTGTTTTCAAAATTGATAATAATAAGAAATGTTTTTTGAGTGGCAAATCTGCATATTAGAATGATTTCTGAAGGATCATTTGACATCGAAGACTGCCGTAATGGCTGCTGTAATAATGGCTGTTTTGCATCACATTATAAAAAATATTAAAATAGAACAGTTATTTTGAATGGTAATAAAATTTCACATTAATACTGTCTTTGTTGTTTTTTTTTGATCAAATAAATGACTATTTAAGTTTTTTTAGGGGGGGTTGTTTCATTACAGCTCATTACACAACATATCAAAGCACTCCCAGTCAGCTGGGATTTGACTAGTCTTACCCATACTGCTGCGGAGAAAGACCAGGGCTGCAGCTGCCGTTACTGTTGACTTGTTCAACAGTGCTGCTGACATCATCATGGCCGACGTGCAGCATGTTGAGGCTCGCACCTGTGCTGTTGTTCACCAGGGTGGGGCTGTTCAGAAGACCAAGACTGCTCTCTGCAAGTGCAGCCTGCACACACAATTTTAAAATATTAAATCTTCATGAAAAGTTAAGATATGCAACAACTGCTATGTTGCTGTAGAGGTCATATAGCACTGCTGATGTTGCAGTCATATATAGGCTATACTCAGGCACAAAGCCCTCTGGTGCCATCATTAGACAGACAATGGTGACTATAACAATAAGCAACCTGCAGGGGAATGTGTATATTTATTGATTTTAAATTCATATTCATTAATAAAAGATAAATGTGATGACTGGATAGATGTAATCTGGGTGTTTTGAGAGAAATCCGGCAGCAGTGGTGCAGCAGGTTAGTCTGTGTCACCACTAGGGGTCTCCTCACTTCCATTCAACAGACCTGAGTGCTCGCAGAGACCACCAGAAACACACACGACTCACACTGCTGTTACACATGTGCTCACCGCTTTCCAAATGAAAATATCTCTAAAATTATTTAACACATGATATACAATATATAGCAGATTATAGTATTTGGCAATACTTTAATTATTTCACTTTTGCTTAAACTCTTTATTTAAATGGGAAAAGAAATGAAGAAAAACAGTAACAGAAGAAAAGATGAGGTCCAAATTCTAAAAAACACAAATAAAAACTGCTTCTACTTCACTTTATAGTTTATATATATTTTTTTGCATTATACAATACACTGATACATATAATTATTTAAATTATTTTTAATTCAAGTTTGGAAATTTTACAAGCACAATTCAAAGTACGCAATCTAAAATTTATTTAAAGATGACTTAAAGATTATTATTAATAGTAATCTTAAATATATCTTAACTTTATCATTTATTACATCATTTATTTTTGTATTATTATGTATAGTTTTACTTTTCATAAGTTAACTTTATTTCTGTTTCTTTATTAAACAAAAAAATTAAACTTTTGACTACACTGCATAATCTGACTGGGTTTATAGGTCAAAAATAATGGTAAATTTATTTTTGTTTCTGTAATAAGGTATAAGAATTATATATCTATAAACTGCTTTAAAAAACAAACAAACAAAACTTTAAACAAGATGGTAAATCCATGTAAGTAAATGTTAAATTTACATTACTACATACAAATCTACATAAACAACTATGCATTGGATATTTTAATGCATAAGGAAAGGTGGAACGGAAAGCGGTTCTGCTTGGTTTCCTTCATTTCTACAGTCACTTCTAAACTGAAAATTTTATGTGGTACTCCTGCCAATTCAAACTGTAGCGACTGCCTGAAATATGCCACTGAGAAAAAGAAAGAGACAGAAAGAGCAACAGAGAAAGAGGGAGAGAGAAATGAAAGAGCTTGAGGGAAATTCATTCTGATTCTGTAGAGACTGGGTGGTGGCGAGAAAGATGATCAGGGTCACGCAAGGTTTAAAGGATGTGAACCAGATAAGGGCTATTTTTTACCCTTTAACCTATAATTAACTGGCAGCCACCTACAATTTTTGGCAAAAACAGACAGATCTAATAGGTAAACATGCTTAATGCCTGTTTAATGAGATGGCCAGGTTGAATCATTTTTAAAAGGTCAATTTCAGGCGAGATTGCGCCTACCATATGCAGACTAAAACACGTAGCACACTCAAACGGAGAGCCACAGTTCTCTCACACTCTGGTAGGGTGAACTGGAGATCTCCACTGTGTGTCTGCTCTTTTGTTAAAGGCTAGTTTATGTGCGGCCTTTTCAGGATGAGCAGTTCCATTTCCATAGAGATGGCCTGCGGGGTCAGAGCGGGACAAACTGGGCCAGGCCGGTGGAAGTGTGTGTGTGTGCGTGTGTGTTGGCCTGTGATTAGCTGGGCTGTTTGTTTGTCAGGCGCTGACACTGCTTGTCCTGTGAGGAGATGGATGGGCACAGACCTGACAGAGTGCCACACACGCTCACACACCCAGACCAGGACTCAAGCACAAAGGCTAACCTTCCAGATCCATCTCTGTCTCGTCACACAGCGTTCTTGGGAAAAACACACACACAAACAGCGAAACACAGAGCTAGGCTCTGAAAGCAAAGAACGAGAGTCGCGGTGACACCGCTGGTTTCAGATGGATTTTCTAGGACAGACACTAATTTTATGCTGTGACCTTCATTGACAAATATTTGATGCTATAAATCACATATGGCTGGCTGGGAGCGTGTGTGCGATGGAGGGAGGAGAACAGAGGAGGTTTGGGAGAAGTAGCTAATTAGAAGAGGAAATTATTATCGGCGCCCTTGTGCGCTTGATCTGGCCTGATCTGTGTAAGATTCCCACACTTTCTGAAGAATGAATTTTCCAGGATCTTTCCAGTTGTTTAAAACTAATTCACTCATTAAGACAGATTTACTTATGAACCATTTAGACCAATTCATTGAAATTAACTGAAGAGTGATTTGTTCACATATCAGATCTCACTACAGCAACTTTTACTCTACCCAAAGATGTTTAGAAGACAAAATATTTCAGAGCTCTAGAAAAAAGTATAGTCATATTAGAAATTCATGACTTTAAATATTTTATTTTCCATTAATGAATCATTCAGATCAAACTCTGAACTGTTTCGAGAAGAATATATATAGAATATAAGAATATATATATATATATATATATATATATATATAAACAAAACTCAAAAATCATGTTTTTTTCATTGTGCATTCCAATGTATCTCAATCAAACTGCAGTTGGGTTATTTTGATTAAGTTAAAAAAAAATACAGCTAGCTAACAATAAAACACAATAAAAACACAGAACAAAACAAAACTACACAAAAAACAAAACACGGAAGAAAAACAAAACAAAACAAAACAAAACAACAAAATAAAAAAAAGGTTATTTGTGATTTTTATATATCTGGTAACATTTCTCCACTATTTTCAATGATGATGCACGTGTGTATGAATGCATAAAGGTGTCGATTTGCACACACACACTCACCTGGTAGCTGGCATTCAAGGAGCCAAATCCCAGCCCAGAAATCATATTCTTCACGAGAGTGGGACTTCTGAGAAACAGAAGAAAGAGAAATGGTGATTAAGTACATGCGTGGATTACAACAAAACACATCTGACCAAAGTGTGTGTTAAAAAAAGCTCCCAACTCTGTGAAAAATGCTGAGGCACTATTCTGTTTACAAGAGATAAATAGAAAAGTTAAACAATGGAGACTAACACATGCATTCTGACACAGCATATACTGCATGCACGCACACACACACACACTACTGTTTGTTCGCTATTGTGTCTGTGCGCTACAGGGCTGAAATCTGGCGCGCAGGCCGTCGGCGGGGTAATTTGCCGTCGTCTCTCTGGCAGAGCTTGAGACGGCGTGTAACATCTGTTTGTACAAATGCAAGCAGGCACGCTTTTCTGCTGTGCATCTGCTCACAATGTACCCTAAACAGTGTAGACACAGACGGGAAAAATACACAGGCGCACAAACACACACACACACACAGATGCACTGCCAAACACAAGCAGGCAAGGCACAAAAGAGACCTTTGTGCTTTTGACTAGAGAGTCAGTAATAGGGTAATGATGGGAAGCCCATTAGGGTAATCATACATGCCAATAACGATTATAGTCCCACTTACAGAGCAGACCTACAAGCTTACGCTTTTGCTACAGGAATAAAGCCTGTTTTTGGGACTTCTCCGCAATAAATAGGTTTCACTTAAAGAGTGCTGTTTTAATTCAGTGCTTCACAGGTTATGCGACTAGTATGACTTCAAACAGGCTCATATTTCAGTCTGTAAGGCAACAGAAAGACTCAGCAGGACTTCTTAAGAAAGCCAAGAGTGGCGGCACAACTATTTGACATCAATGATATCAAATGTCACTGGTCACGTCAAACTTGATGCAACATGCCTAAATATGCAATATTTGATTTAAGAGCTACAGATAAGATGATGATTTTAATCGAGTAGTAATTATATTGTGGTTTGTTTGTGACAAAACTATTGGAAGAAACTATTGGCTAACTAAATTTGGAAGAAAAAAAAAATCTATAAATTATGGTATATTTTATGGTGAAAAACAGTCCCTGCGTGGCGCATCGCATTATATTTTGTATTAATAATTTATTTTTTTCTTATTTTACTGTAAAACACAGTCTAACTAATAGTCTTTGAAAGTAAAAACTATGAATTATCATATAATCCCTGTGAGAAACATCGTATTATATTTTGTATTAATAATTTTGTTTCTTGTTATGTTTGTTATCAGTAATATACATTATGGTGTTTTGTGTTACATTTTGTGTTTAGTTAATGTTTATTGCATTATTTCAGTGTCATCTGAGTTACCTTTTGCCTTTGTGCATACAATATGAACCTATATATGAATACTGGCCATGTTTTATGGACAGGCTACTTACAGTATGATTAACTCTGATTAGAGGTATATTGACGTTATATCACGTAATGAAATATAAGAATCTTGTTATTGTCACCCTACTTTTTTAAAAGTGAATTTCTGACAATCACAGCTACCAGTTTTCACTGTAAATTTAATGGGATTTTTTTTTCCCCCAGTGTACTTTATAGATTCAGAAGTCTTGGAATATAGTGCTGACTGCATAAAGAGCACTTTTATGGTACTTTCATGATAACTTTTTGGTTATTTTGGAGCTTGGCAACAATCATTCACTTTTATTAAAAAGAATTAAGAGAATTGACCAAGTACGTACGAGTCTACGTACCCGGTCATCTTTGGTGGTCTCCTCTTTTGGTATTCCACTTCGTCCACGGTCCAAACAGCACCCTTGACGT
The DNA here is from genome assembly GCA_012976165.1 of Labeo catla. Taxonomy (NCBI): domain Eukaryota; kingdom Metazoa; phylum Chordata; class Actinopteri; order Cypriniformes; family Cyprinidae; genus Labeo; species Labeo catla. Next base: position 403,890 of record VONZ01000113.1, read on the forward strand.
TCTCGACCCGCACAAAGCACTTGTGCAGACTCAGGTTATGGCGCACAGCATTCTGGGTAACAGCGACAGGACATATAGAGAAGACAGAAAAGAGCAAAAAGAAGAAGTCAGTCTCCTGTTCCAGCCACGACTCGACGCCGTAGGTATCTTAAGCAGAATCGCGTCCGCGTCGCTGTCATTGCTGAAAATGCAATTATAGCGAGGCCTGATATAAACAGCCTTTAATAATGGCATAAATCTTATACCTGCTTTCTAATTAAAAGAGCGCACGTGATGATGAGCACAAAAGATTGTACGGCTCAGACAGGGACGTGTCGACCGAGCGTATCTCTCCATCTCGAACCCGTCCCCCTCCCGCCTGCACCATCTCACAGACACACACAACCAATTAAGTGCACATTCTACCGAGGGGAAGTGACAATGTGGTGCCACACCATCATAACAGTGGGAGTTTGGAGAAAAAAAAAAAAAGTCCATCTTTGAACGCAAAAAAATAAGAAACGATGCACGCTATCCCCCCTCCACCATCAGCAAACCCACCCCCTGCTTTTTTATTTTAAATTTCACTAATCAGCCACTATCTAGAATAACACCCCCAAGGGAGGCCCCTTCCTTTTCATCTGCTATTTGTAGTTTGTTCATGCCCAATTTCATTACCAATTTTAATTCGTGTATAATTAAATCCTGTGTATTTTTTCCGACGCACTCTTTTTTTTTTTCCTGAATCCATGAGGGAGGGACTGCTGATGCCGGAATCACTCCTAACCATAATTACAAGTGCCATAATCAGGCGAGGCCTCCCTCCTTTGAATAAATTTCCCCGTGCAGGAGCGATGATGCTTAGTTTTGCAAATGAGTATGACCCCAATTTCAGCCTGCCACCTCACCGATTTTATTTGCATTCCCATCCGTGATGAAAGACTAATTCTCCCAGTTAAAACATTAGCAGCAATTTAAAGGGGGTCAGCCTTTGCAGACATAAACAAAATGCCCGCCTTGCTGTGTGTGTGTGTGTGTGTGAGAGAGAGAGAGAATGAGTGACTGGAGGGGTGGCAGCTATATTAGAAAGATGGCACACGTGGTGCGGATGTCAAATGGGTCTCAGTTCCTTTGGTGATGGCGTCCACATGAAAAGGGACGACACTACGGCCACCATTTTAGCCTAGAAGTGAACAGCGACAGCGAATGTTTAACATCATTTTAGAGTGAAACTGGATTTTCAGGTTATTCAGTTTTTAAAAATATTATAAAAGACTTTTTTTTTGCACCGCTAATCACTCATAGGACCAGGAAGGTGTATTAAGAAAGTAAATATGGGTCAATTTCAGGCACAGTGGGCTTAAAAACTACATCAAGGACACCAAGGCTCAATCTAGATACTAATGGCCTCATACAAAAGAAAGTATCAGTGTATGAGCAGTATAAAATACTAGATAAACCTGCACTGAAGAAGAGAGTGTGACAGCAAAAATCTGACTACAATATTATTAACAAGAACAAGGCCCAGAGAAATGATCAGTGTGGGTTACAAATATTTCACACTTTATATACAACTGCCAACACAGGAGAATACATCAATATCTTTCTCAATATGCTAACTGTTCATCGCAAAGTTTAAACCCTTGCTCTGAAGAAATGACAGTGGCCGTAGCAAATGGCCAAATATAAAATGTAAAAACAATTGTCAGGGCGTTGGCACCCTCTGCCGTCATTTGTTACAATGCGTAATGTACGTTAGCACTATTGTGTACTACATTATGTGTTTTAGCAGGTGTATTCAATGAAATCCATAGGATTACTTCGTTTTGATACTTTATTTGAACTAACGATTGCCTCATTGCTATTATATATGTATTTTAAGTAATTTTAAAGGCAATTGTTCGCTTAGGTCTATATATTTATTTATATATATATATATGATTGTTAGTGACATCCCTAAATAGAATAGCTCATTACTTAAAAATGGGATAAAATATGACTGACAGGGGCCGATACATACATCGGTCGATTATTATTGACGATTAATTGAATAAAAAGCTAGGTACTGGTAGTGTATATATAATACAATTTACTTTTTATTTAGTGAGGATGCGTTAAATTAATCAAAAGTGTTAGTAAAGAGATTTACCATGTTATGAAATATTACAATTTTAAACAAACAATGTTAAAATTTTTTAACTTTGTATTCATCACAAAAAAAAAATCCCGGAAAAAATTATCGTAATTTATCATTGTTATCACTGTTAATAATGTATCATATTAACAAAAAAAATATTAAGCAGCACAACTGTTTTTTAATATTGATTATAATTGGAAATGTTTCTTAAGCACCAAATCAGCATTTAGATTAAATTAGCTTCACCATCACTAATAAGCAAATAAACATGGCAAGGCAAAAAAATGTGTATAGTAACACAATTGCTAAAAAAGTTAGCATCATCTCTTCATTGTTAAGGTAATTTTTTTATAAATGACTATGAGGGACACAAATAGCAGCGGTTTTGTAGAATGACCCAGCCGGTGTCCATCTTGTGAATAAAAGCCGCCCTTTAACTGATCAATGACTTCCCCTACTCTCCGGACCTGACTTTTCATGAAATATAGATGGCCATTAAGAGCACCGGAGAACATGCATCTCCATTTCTATATTTAATACCGGGCCAAATGACTGGCAAGAGAAGAAGATGAGTGCGAACGTGCAGTTATTAAAGTAAAACGAAGAGAGGGAGTGTGAAAAGGTACTATAGGAGAAAAAAAAAAAAAGATCTGACTGTGGTGGAGGAGGAAAAGTAGCCGGATCCATTAATTGTTAAATTTCATAAAAGTGAAATGAGTTGTTAAAGATATTCCTGCCACTTTCACCTCCTTCGCCTCAACTCTCAGTGGCTAAGCTCACTAACTGCTCTTGGGTGCCTCTGCGGTTCAAGACTATTAGCCTGCTGTTCTGTCTCGATGCCCTCAGACTCCTTGGGTCCCTCTCTCACCTCACCTTCTCTGTTTCTCTCCTTACTTCCTCTCCTCCAGAGGCTCAGGCACACAAATGAGCCTTGGGCCAGTGTTGGCTGAATGTGGGGCAGCACCTCCTCAGCCCAGGCTTCAGGCTATAGGCCACGTGAATGGCTAATGAGGAGACTGACTGACAGGAAGCGAGCTACTCTTTGCGGTGTCCGTTTCCTCTCCGGCCTGACAGCACCTTGCCAAGCTCCTGGTCCGCAGGGGGAAGGGGAGGACGAGAGGTGCTGAGAAGGGAGGCATGTATTAGCACATCTTTCTGAGGGGCGAACTAATGGCTAAGCAGGGTGACGGGGAGATGGCCCGCTAAATGGGACGGTTACATGATCGGGCCGGGCCTTTAATGACCGCTCTGCTCTTCACTTTAGACAGAAAAAGAGAGAAAGGCTAGCGGAGACAAAATTTCATGCAAGTAAGTTTAGATAAAAAGTAAAACTTCATTATGTTGATGACAATGATGATTAATAATAATAATAATTAAAATATAAGTTATTTCAGATTTTAATAATAATAATAATAATAGTAATAATATATATATATATATATATATATATAAATAAATGTATGTTTAGATCACTTTAAAAGTTAAACATGATTATTGAGTATGTTTTATATTATTATTGTTATTATTTAATTTTTTATTATACATAACATTTCTTAATATTTTATGTATTGATATTTACATTTTTAATTATTTATAATATGTAAATACTAATATTTATTATTATAATTATTATTAGCATTATTATGTTTTAATTTTAATCTTCACTATATATTATAATATTTCTTAATATTATTTATTGAAATGTATTATTTTACTTATTTATAATATGTAAATATTAATATTTATTATTATTATGTTTTAATGTTTATTTTTATTATAATATTTCTTAAAATTATTTATTGATACTTAATATTTTATTGTTTATAAAATGTAAATTATTATTATTATTTATTAGCATCATTACTACTACTACTTAACATTACTTATTAAAATGTCAAGGTATAAAATTAAAAGTGATCTAAGTTAAAAGTTAAACATGGTTATTAAGTAAGTTTTATATTATTGTTGTTATTATTATGTTTTACTTTAATTTTTATTATATGTAGCATTTTTTGATATTTAACATTTTAATTATTTATAATATGGAAATAATATTTCTTATTATTATTAGCTTCATTATTGCTACTAATAAACTACTAAAACATTATTAATTACTTAACATTATTAAAATGTATAAAGGTATGTTTAGATCATTTAAAAAGGAAAACAAACATGTTTAGGTTAAAAATGGTTACTGAGTAAGAATTTTATTATTATTATGATTATGACTGTTATTATTATGCTTAAATTTGCATTTTAATATGTTATAATTTTCTTAATATTTTTATTTATTAATATGTAATATTTTGTAATAATTTAAACTTCTAATGTGTAAATGATAATATTTGCTATTATTTATTTATTTATTTATTAACATTTTAGTTTTAGGCTATACATATTTTCGGTTTAAATCATTTAAAAAGTGAAAACAAACATGTTTAAGTTAAATATGGTTATTAAGTAAGAATTTTATTATTATTATGTTTACATTTTTATTTTCATTATATATTATAGTATTTATTAATAATAATTTTATTTGTTAATATGTAATATTTAGTAATGATTTATTATTATTATTATTATTTGTTACTTAACATTTTGGTCTTTAACTCATCTTTTTGCGGTTTAGCTTCTTTTTATGCATTATCAATATGCTTTATCAATAAACTGATTTGACTAAGTGTTATCTTTATATTATAATGAGATTACACTGTGAACACACAACACACGTACATGTATTCGCTGATGTCTAGCATCGGCTCTGCCTGCCTTGGGTGGCATGAAACCGAGTGTCATGTGGTTAAAGCAACTGATGACAGCAGCAGGTTCATAGGAACCTGTGGCGGGATCCAGTGGAGCGTGGCATGTCGGAGCTGGTCAGGAGATGCTGAGCTGATACAGAACTGGCTGCGGACCAGCGGGGCGCATGCTAATCAACCGCTCCAAATTAAACTGTCTGATAAGAGTTACAATGCTACGTGCCTATGAACTGATAAAACATAGAATGTGTTGGTATATGCATACACATGCAGCTGTTTTAGACTGATTTATGCATAACTAAATTTGGGGAGTTTTTAGTCAAAGTTATAGCATGGAGCGAAAAGGAAATGGACTTGAATGAGTCAGACTTGAACTTCCTGCTCCCACCTACCAAACACCATTAGGCAGGCCGACGCCACATAAAAATCAAAACAATAAGGAGAGCACATCGGGACATCAAAAAAACAAAGAAAAACAGATCTGGGAATGGCCAGGTCGTAACTTGGCTGTCTGTGTGATGCCAGGCGTCATTAATAACCTCACTGTTATTGGAACTCTACAGAAAGCCATATCTCTGTTGTACCCGCTGTACCCCTTGGCACGAAGGGAGGATTTATTGTTGTTTGGGTCACGTTGAACAATGGTCCGCGTCTGTTGCTCTGTTTTTATCTCTGTGAGACTTATAAAAGAAGGGGCCCTTCTGCCTCATTGCCAAGAGGCAAGCATAGACAAGCCAGAGCCTCTAAATATTGTGACCGTTGTAGACTGATAGTTCCTTATAACTTGCGGTATAAATGCCTGCTGAGATGATATAAGACAAAACATTCACAAAACTATCTAAACAGAGTTAACTTTATCAAATGTTTAAATACGTGAATAAATTGCTCAGTATTTAACAATAAAAATGTGTGTGTGTGTATATATATATATATATATATATAAACTCTAAACACTAAACAAAAAAAGTCTAAAATTTTTAAAATTAAAAATACTGTAAAAACACCAATATTGTGAAATATTGCAGTATTTTTGGTTTTCTATTTTAATATTTTTTAAAATTTAATTTATTCCAGTGATGACAAAGCTGAATTTTCAGCAGTATGCATTCATTGGATCAGAAATAGAGTAAAAACAGTAAAATTGAGAAACATTACAATTTACTTTTATATTACTCTAATCTTCAGTGTCACATTTTCCTTTAGAAATCATTCTAATATACTGATTTGCTGTTTAAAAAAATATTTCTTCTTATTATCAATGTTGGAAACAGTTGTGCTGCATAATATTTTTGTGAAAACTGAGATACATTTTTTGTATTCTTTGATAAATAGAGTTCAAAGGAACAGCATTTATTTAATATATTTGGATATTTTTACAATTCTAAATGTTTTTACTGTCAATTTTTATCAAATTAACGCTGCTTTGCCGAATAAAAGTATATTAAAAATACTGAAAAGTAGTTCATATTACATACTATTAGTAAACTATAATTTTATAATTGAATGATAGCAAAGAAGACATATATACAACAATGAAATTCACTAAAAAAAGTATGTTTATTATCCAATTAAAGCAATGTTGGTATTAGTTGTAATAATTATTATTTAAATATTATAAATATTTACTATAATATCTAATCTAATATAATATCTAATACCTAATATAATATTTAAACAAAAAATACTCTAATAACATGTTATATCTATAATATATAATATTATTAATATTTGTAGTGTATTTGCAACTTACATTTCATAAAATTACAAGCTTTGTATATTTAAAAAAAATATTTAAAACTTGAAAAGTAAGTCTTATGTTTGGGAAGAAGAAATATTGTATTGCATTTGATATATAAAATGATTGTTAATGTTGAAACTTTTGTTAAAGATTGTTAAAACTTTTAAACGGCAGTTCATATTATATACTATTAGTAAACTATAATTTTATAATTTAATGATATCAAATTAGACACACAACACATTAAAATTCACTCTAAATGTTAATTATCCAATTACAATAATGTTGGTATTAGTTATTATTATTATTTAAACATTATTATTTTATTATATTACAAATATCTGTTTTCTGTTTTAATGCATTTTAAAATCCTTCAGATATCATTGTAATATGCTGATTTACTTGGAAGAAATGATTATTAAAATGATTATTCAGCATATTGAAAACAGCTGTGCTGCTTAATATTTTTGTGAAAACTGTTCATACTGTTCAACTGTTTTTATATAAATATAAAAAGACCTCTATGGTGCAAAATGTATTGAATTCGCTGGATGGGACGTTACCTTCCATGTTGCTGTGTTTCTCCTGAAATAGGCGAACATTCGTGTAAACCAGTTATAGATCTCGTTTAGAGTCAGCTGTCGGTCAGGGGCTTCCAGAATGGCCTGGTTGAATAAAGCCAAGAGAGAACGGAAGAGAGAAAGTGAGCAAGTGTCAAGAGGTGATTCAAATGGCTGTTATTAGTGAGACATTAGCTGATGGACTGTTTCCAGACGGGCAGGCAGTGCATTATGGATAGTGCCGTTCGTTTCAGCATGACTGACACCGAGCTAAGAGATGCGCATAAATCCTTAGTTACCAGCACACACCTCTGAACCCCGCTCAAGTGCACTGGAGCACAGAGCACATAGTCCAGATCTCCACATCACACAGGCTGACTTACGTGTCGTATGAGGGAGGCGTAGGTGAATGGAGGCCTGACATCAGCGTTTTTGTAGAATTCACAATTCTGTGCAAGTTCTGTAACAGACAGAGACAAAATAACTGCATACATATTTTAGTGTTAAAGAAATTGATATGTAAACTATGTTTTGTGTGGAGGGACACTGACCTGAAGCAATGGGGGTGCAGAACTTGTCGGAGTTGCGCCGACGGATGGGACCGACTCCGTGCAGGCTGGAGGAGCTGATGACGGAGGGTCCCTGCCTCATGGGGGTGATGGGAGTCGCGGCAGAGGTGGGGGGATGAGGCAAGCCCTCAGGAAACCCCTCACTTTCTCTTTTTGACAGCGACACGCTAGAGGCCAGGTTCAGCTAGATGAGAGGATACAAAATGTAAAACTTATTTACAATAAAAACAACCAATTAAAATTAGTTAATCAGTGGTACATGTAAATATTTGGCGTTGGTAAGATGTTTTAATGCATTCATTTGATTTTAATGCATTCATTTGAAATTGAGTAAAAATAGTAATATTATGAAATTTTACAATTAAAAATAAATAAATATTAATATATATATATATATATATATATATTACTCCAGTCTTCAGTGTCACGTTTCTTCAGAAATCATTCTAAAACGCATTTATTTGATCAGAAATAGAGTGAAAATAGTAATATTGTGAAATATTACAATTTAAAATCACTTTTTAAAATATATGTACTTTTTTTTGTTACTCCAATTTTTAGTGTCACATGTTCCTTCAGAAATCATTCTAAAATGCATTTATTTGATCAGAAATAAAGTTAAAACAGTAATATTGTGAAATATTATTACAATTTAAAATAACTTTTTATAATATATTTAAAATATATCTTTTACGTTACTCCAGTCCAATGTCACATTCCTTCAGAAATCATTCTAATATGCATTTGTAACTGTAAATACACTGACATACACAACACTGAAATTCACAAACAAAAATATAAATCTTTATGATCCAATTACAATAATGTTAGTTATAATAATAATAATTATTATTATTAATATTTAAATATTATAAATATTTACTATCATATCTAATATTTAAAAAATACTATAATAGCATTTATAATATACAATAATATTATTTGTAAATAAAATTATAAGCTTTTATGTATGCAAAAAAGCTTTAAAACTTGAAAAGTATGTCTTATGTTTGGGAAGAAGAAATACTGTTTTGCATTCAGTATATGAAATGGTTGTTAATGTTGTTTATTTATAGTTGCTTGTCTTTTCTTTTGTTTTTTTTTTTTTTGGTTTACAAAAAGCATGCATTCATACATGTATACATAATACACAAAACAATGACAGTGCAAAACCTAAATGCCTTTCTCCCTCTATTTGGCACCCGTTAACTCTCAGCGCAGCCTCGATTCTAATTCGCATCATCTTCGTGGTGTACAGTAATCTCCAGCATTGCAATTACCAACCAGGAAATATAATCATCTTCAAATTGTCATTGGTCTCCCGCTGTGAGAATCACATCCTGCGATCCTTGCCAGCACGTCCATGCCAAAAGCAGTTGGCACAGCGACTCCATTATAAGATGATCCCGTTCACCCGGTGAAATTCAAACAAAGCACCCCGCAAATCGCATTTCTCAGACACACACGCGGGCATGCACGCACAAACGAGGCTCCTCGGTGACACAATGTCTGCAATTAAAGCCACACAAGAGGAGCAAAACAAAGCGATACATGGTAGGAGGGGGTAAAACAACAATCTGGCAACAAACAACTCTTGCGGTTACCCGCCCTCATTGTGGCCCTGCTCTGCCCAATTAGCTTCGGCGGGCACGGAGCGCTAGGAAACAGCTTTCCCCATCGCTCAGGGAGTCTTTTTCGGGGTTGCTTGTTTTGCTCTAATTAAAACCATCATGCGCACGTGTGAGCGGCGAGAGATAGATAGAGCGAGCGCGAGGAGGGGTGGGCGTAGCGGGGTTGAAGCTAATATGGCGAATTAAACAGCGCCAGCCCTCTTTTCTCTCCATTCTCATTGCCACAGGAGCCAACCTGGCCCATCTCCAGTAATTAGGGGAGCAAAATGGTTTAACAGGTACTTAATTAACGCTGGAGCCATGCCAGTTTGCTGTGCCAAACACCCAACGATCTTAATAGCGGTCAATGCCACACACGGGTTTGGGCTTGTGCTAAGCTCCACCCTAATGCTCACCCTTACCACTTAATGCTAATTCTTTCTCTTGATCACACTCACAATTATAATTTTTTCATTCTCTCTCTCCCTCGTTCTCGGGCTAGGTCGCTCGGCCCGGCCCGGTCGCTGTTTCCCATTACCGTCTAATGGCAGCTGATCCGTAGAATTTGTCTCCAAACAGGAGACGCGGCCTACTTTCGCCCTCCGCCTTCATTTATATCCCCTCAAATTAAGACACTCCACTTCTAATTGACAATTAATTTCAACATCTTCGTATTTTAATAAGACTCCTCATCAATCTCAGCATGAAATATTCATTAGATTCCTAATAATTGCACAGGCAGCTGCTGGCTTGAGGGGGAAACGCGTTGTGATGGCTGCGTATGAAGCAGCGATGTGGAATATCTAGTAAGTCTAGCCCAAAACACTCGCTTTCATTTACACTGTGGCATAAATACAAGTCTTTAAGTACACAAACACTCTTCTAAAGTGGATTGGAGCAAAACAGACCAGCTGTAGCTGCTACAGAGAGGACTCCATCTCCATCAAGAGTCCATCATCGCACTTGAGCTGAAGGTGCTTAATGGCATGCTTGAATAAGTGATTTATTACTTTTGTAAAGTGCAAGGATAAGTTGAACAGGTAAACGTATGAGACTATAGAGTTCAGCTGCTCTCTAGGAATACAATCCAAGCACACGCACAGAGAGGACCGCAGATAAGAAACCAAAACTTCCTCTTTTCTCCAACAGAGAGCGCTCTTTAGTGCCTCACTCAGTTGATTCATCGATCATACTGTGCGCCAAACACTTACTTCTCATGCAAAAAACACAGTAAGACATGCTATAAAACACAAGTTATCAGAGAAAGTAAGAACGTTTAGAAGGTTATGAACTTACAGGTTGGTTAAAAGGCTTTGGCTCCGATGGACGCATGTGCAGGTGGGTCATCATGGCCTGTAGACGCTCGCTCTCTTTGGCCAGCTATAAAACACACACATACACACATATTATTAAAAAAAAAAGCCATTTTCTTTAATAAGTTCTATTATTAAATAAACTAATATAAATAAAAATATATAAATAAATAAATATGAAAAATTAGATATATACCAGTGGGGTGCAGTGGTGTTCTGAAATGAGGAGGCAAAGTCCACACTTTTTTTTTTTTTTAATTAAATGTAAATTCATGTCTCAATCACATTTTCTTGGTTAAATAAGCAGCACTTACAGTACCAGAATAAAATCTATATTGTATTTTTACATTAAAATTGTTAAAACCAAGTAAAAATCTCATCAGTTTTTGTTTTTAAGCATTTTACATTTATTCCAAAATAATAACTCAAGGCAGTAACAATTTAAACAACATATTTTATTATGAAGTGATGTTCTTTTTCATAATAAACTCATTTTTGGATCATCAGAGCTTGGTAAACACTGGTCACAGATGCAGAGATGTACATTAAATGTCAAGCTGATTGCTCACTAAGAAAATGCATAGATCATGTTGTCAGGCCATGATTTTGATATAACAAAGTGGTTATATCCATTATAAGTGCGATTTGTGAAGAGAAGGGGGGATGCTTTTGAAAACGTTTCTCTCTCTCCATAGGTAGAGGCTGACCTAACTCCAGTAAGGCTATAACCTAAGTAACTTGATGTTAGTGTAATCTGTTAACAACGCACATTATAAACCCGTTTTTTTAGGCAAGTGCCTATGAGTATCATGTCATGAAATGTTTTTATTACGACGGAAACTGTGTCTAACGTGATCACAATTTAATAAAAACATTGTAAGTTAGGCCTATTAATTGTAATGATTTCATTTCCACTGTTATTCAAACAACGAATAAATTATATAGAGAAAGTGAGCAAAGAACACAGTACCAATGAAGCTTTCTGAAACGCCAAAACAGTTAAACCACCAACGCAAAATGATTCACTGTTTCGAAGCACTCTAATCGGATCACAAATTATTTGATTCAGAATGGGACTCCAAAGCGCGTATCGCGAATCATTTGATTTAGATCGGGCCTAGATTGGGATGTTTTTTTTTTTTTTTATCTCCCCCGGGGATAAAAATAATTCAGCAGAGGCAGGGATAAAAATCCCCCGGCAAATCACTCCCAGGTTACATTTAATTGTGTGTTAAAAAGTTAATAAGTTGTTTACTTATTTTTTTTAATTAGGCTTCCAATTAACTCCATTATATTGTTAATTCAAACTGATTCGCGAACTAAGAACACATGTGAACACAAGAGGTGGGATTTATCGCATGAACCAATCACAGCTGAACATACCCAGTCATTTCCAATTATATCACTATGGAGGCATTGCCTCCTCTCACATGACTTTCCCCCATTCATTCTCAATTACCCCCCACCAAACGCACTGCACGCTTTAGGGAGTCTGTTAAAACTCAGTGGGCTCAGGGGAGGCAAGAGAGACGTGGATTTCCACTGTAACGTTACCTGCTGGTGTCACTGTTGGACATTTCTTTAGAAAAACGAGATTTATATGCCTTTTTATGTCATATTTTGTAATATTTGAGTTGTTTTATTTTTATACAAACACACTGTATGTATATAAATATACAATATAATAAAAAAAAGGTATAGCTTTTAATAAAACATTTTCTTAACTTCTAAATTTGACAAAACATTCTGTCTCATTTTCCTTAATTTACGCATGTTGTTTTGTACTATTTCTGTTTCGCACTGTTTTCGTTGAATGCAACTGCTAAAGCTTTGGCAGCACAAGTGTACAATTATTTGTCATGCCAATACAGCGCACTAAAAACTGAGTGTCGTCATAGTGTGTGTGTGGTGCTTTCGTGGGCGCCTCTAAGAGGAGGAGGGAGTGACTAAAAGGAAGATATTCTCTTGTGCAGATAATTTAGCATTCTGCCTGTTAACTGAGTCAGCTCACAGGGATGTTGACATGCCGTTTCACAGCTCTTGATACCTCTGGGAGAAAACATCTCTCTCATCGTCCTTCTTTCTCTCGATTGCTGCGTCTCTTTTAGAGACACTTGCCCTGTAACCACACTCATCCTCATTTGACATTCCTAACCGCCATTTAGAGGAAATGTGGAGGCAGCCAGCCCCTCTTAATCAGGGGGCGACACACTGCCTCAGAACGCTCTGAGACTGGCACCATACACTTCAGTGCCACTAAAAGTGCTATTTTACACACACAAAACACGGACTGAAAATGAATAACACATTCTGTGGAGCCACTAAAAGGACATGGTTAGTCGCTAGCTAGTGTTAACTTGTTACACTACAGTACATAAAATTTCACTTACCACATAAACAGAGTAAGGAGAGATAACTGATAGGATGATGGCGAATGATTTGCAGATCCTGAGCACCACTGGCAAACATCTAATCTTGCAAAATGTGTGGTAAGTACTGCTGCTCTGTCGTATACACAATTTTCTTGTGATCGTAAATCTTGAAAGTGAAAGTAAAAAGCGAGTGCACATTCAACAGCATATAAACAGCAGCTCCCATTATTTATATACAGTATAATTACCCAACAATATAATTGCGAGAGAAAGCACCAAAATATTGTTTTCCCTCCCATTTTGTATTTATTCCCTTTAAGGGTTCTGTAGTACACATCATTTCCTTTCCGAACACAGTATTCGGATTCGGGCACATCCCATTTGTATGGATGAATTGAATCACTGAAGGTCTCTGTGTCAGTTTTACAAGATTAGATGTTTGTTAGTGGTGCTCAGGATCTGCAAATCATTTGCCATCGTTCTATAAGTCATCTCTCCTTACTCTGTTTATGTGGTAAGTGCAAATTGATGTACTGTAATTTAACAGGCTACCACTAGCAAGCGGCTAACCATGTCCCTTTAGTGGCCCTGTAGAAGTTTTCTGTACTTTTCTGAATACAGATTCACTATTCGGGCACATCATAAGGTTTCTGGGTGGTCAAAAGAAAGTCCCACAATATGATGCTATACTGGCTACTAACTAGCCTGTTTTTTTAATCTGAGTGGCTGTGCCCAGTGTTGCTGAAGTCATCCACAGATCTGGGCTGTTTATTCACCCATTAACTGATATGTGTGTTTAATGAGGGGCTGCTCCGTGCTGGTCAGCCTGGTAATAAAAACAGTGGAAAAATTGAGCTGGTATGCTGGGAAAGACAGCAGGTTGGCGAATGGTGGTTCTGGTTGGTCTGGGTTGGCATCGGGGTGGCGGGGGAGTTGGGGGCAGAGTAGGTGACAGGACTGAGGTAGACGTGAGAGGAAATCCGCTTGGACGTGGACTGACTCTCTTGTCACTTCTCATCACGCCTGCATCGATCTAGACACGTGTTTAAACGCTCTTTGTGGGCCACAAAGTGAGCTTGCTGCCCGTGTGCCTGGCAGGGCAGTGTTTTTGGAAAGAGCTTTGTTGTGAGGGGTTTATTTTTGGGAATGAGACGAGATGGAGAACATGGAGGGGAGGTGGCGTGGAAAGAAAAAGGGAAGCTGACCAATTACCAGGTCTGTCTGACTGGCAGTCATGATGGGAAGTTGTTCTGCCACGTAAAGCTGGAGGGTCTGAAGTGCCTGTCTCAATGTAAGCCCGTGTTTTTTTAAGGGATGTTGACTTACAGCTCTAAGAGCAGAGGAATTCTAACGCTGCAGGCGCAGTAAGGTTACTTGACCTGCGTTTTAGCTCGGCGTGTTTGAGAAGGGCAAGCAGCTCCCCCATAGCTAACGGTCTCTTTAATGGAATCTAATGTGCCTGACCGATGTCCTGTCAGTGTCTGCCAATCCTAACTGTCACTAGACGCTCTTCTGACAGTCTCTGCGTCCAAACAAATCACTCACACGGACAATAAAACATCGTCCACCACTAACCATAACACATTTCAGGGTCATAAACGGTTTACGATAACAATGAAATGCACCTTATATTACTTGTTTAAACCGTTATAATCAATAAAGTCTGCACTGTATAATAATAATTTATATACAGCGTCTATGTTTTTTTTTTATTAGAATGGGATTGGGAAATTAAATAATGAATTAATTTTTACTATTAAATTAACTACGTAACTACAAATGAGCAATAATAGATTTAATTTTTTTGTCAATTTGACAAGTGGTTTATTTTTACATTTTACTATATAATAATAATAATTTATAAAAATATATATTATTAATCTAAATTAAAATGAATTATTATTATTATTATTATATTTCAAATGTATATTCAGTCATTTATTTTCATATATTTAAATGTTATTTATTAATTTAAATTATTATTTTAAAATGTAACTTGAAATGTAAAATAATTTAACAATTCAGTAAAATGGAAATAATTTAATTTAGTGATAAGAAGAAAAAGACTTAACTATTAACTACATTTCAAATAAATAAAGGTTTTATTTTTTTTTTATTTTATTTTGTAAATTTGACAGGTGGTTTATCTTTTACATTTTATTTAATTTATAAAAAATGTATTTATTAATTAAAATGTTTTTATTATTATTATTATTATTATTATTATTATTATTATTTCAAATGCATATTTGTTCATTTTGAAAGTAATTTATTTTCACATTTGTTCCATTTATTTAAATGTTACTTAATTTAAATTATTATTTAGTGATTAGAAAAAAATCAATTTAGTGATAAGAAAAATAATTATATTAACTATTAACTACATTTTAAACATAAACTGTTTTATTTTATTTTTTGTTTTTTGTTTAATTTGACAAGTGGTTTATTATTTTTTACATTTTATTTAATTTATAAAAAAATGTATTTATCAATCTAAATTTAAATTAATTAATTAAATTATTTATTATTATTATTACAATTGATTTATTTATTAATTTTAATTATTACTTTAAAATGTACTACTACATGTAACTAAGTAATTTAATTTAATGATGATTTGAAACTTACATTGCAATACTTTTTTTTTTTTTTTTTTTAAAGGACAGTTAAATGATAATTGAATGATAATTGATCGTCATTTTATTTATAAGTACCAGTTATTTGTAAGTACCAGTAAATACCACAATTGTAATACAAGTTGTAATAGTTATTTTTCTGATTAAAAGTGCTGCCCTACTGAAAACAACAAAACCACTCAGCTGATGAAAAAAACGACTGTAATTTGCACTAAGGACAACATCAAGTGAGTGACGCGGGGCACGGAGGGTGTCCGTGGGCAAAGGAACTCTCTAGCACTTCCCATGTCCACCCTTCTCCTTATCAGCTCTCTCATTAGAGATGACACCATGTATATGCGTGCGACAGGCAGCCCGCGGTGCTTGCCGAGAGTCCACGGCATGAGGGATGAGAGAGGTGCTGGGAAACTCTCTAATTGGGATCCATCAAAGGCAGATATTCTGGCCTCCTCTCTCGCACCCGCATTTTACATCACTCTCCCTTTTACAAGCTCCAGTGATCTCTATCAACTCATGTGACGTGTAACGGGCAGAAAATCATGCCAGCTGGGTAAGAGTGCGATTATGTATGTAAAACAGTTCAGCATCGATTCGAGACACAAATTTAGCACTTGATATTCTAAAATTGACGCTGATGACTTAATTACCCGCAACATAATTACGAGGCCCAAACATATACACTGAATGCACTCTGGCAAATGCATAAATGTAAATGAAAACAGAAGAAAGGCAGTCAGGCGGCTTAAATATTGCTTTGCAAGATTTTTTGCAAGAAATGTTGATTTTGCGTTTGTGCGCGCATCCCACCTGTATCTCCAGCTGTTGAACGACCTGCATCTGGACCCTGCACTGGGCCGTACTGCGATCATCCAGGGCGTGTTCACTGTTCAGGTGCCTGAGAGAGAGAGAGAAATGCAAACATGTGATGACATATCCTGATACACAGTCTACTAGATCAATCCACGACCCTATCTAAACTCCCAGAGGGAGATCTGTAAGCATATTTGGACCATCTGCCACAAACCGTGTCGCTGACCTGCCTAATACAGTGCACTCACACACTGTACGGCTGTGTCTCAGTCTTTTGGGATTGTCTCACAGTTTGTGCCGCATATGCTAACGTGTTAACACTACAAGCCTGGGCGTCACATCCTGACTGCACGCACACACACATCTAAATTCAGAGGTCGCTGAGGCATCAGAGATCCATTTGTGGCGTCAAACTATGATTAGACATAAACAAATAGCCACATCAAAATATGAGCACAGATAACTGTTTATTTTTCAGTTTTTTCTCTCGGGATCTCAACGGCCCTCTCAGAGGAAACCCCTAACAATAGTGGATTTCCACTCGAAAATACACTTTTCGCTAGGCGTATAAACTTAATTTCCTCTCGCAAGAAAATAAAAACAATATTAGGACATGAAAGATGTGGAAAGAGAGGTTTTCCGCTGAGGATTGTCATGTGAGCGAATGTGACCATGCTGAATGTTGAAAAAAAACCCCAATGTTTTATCTATTTATTGACACACATTGAAAGAGATGAAAATAACTGTAGAGACATGAATGTCTCTCTATATTAGGTCTGAACGAGTGTCCTAATGTCTCTGTTATTCAGTTGAAATGCAGCTGGAGTGGGATATTATTTTGGAAACGGTTTTGTTTTTTTGTCAGAAAGTGCCGCAGGCCATGAACTCTGAGTGGGAGTTGAAAAAGGGGGGAAAAAAAAAAACACCTGGATATGACTTCATTTGTTTTACTCATCAAGCGCTGCTTTAGATGGGTGAGCTCTGCCCGGAGTTATTCAAGTCATGTTTTCTTTATGAAGCAATCCAAAACAAAACAAAAACTGATGATGCAGGACTGAGAATCAAATGAGGAAGCAAAGTCGGACAAAAAGTAAGAACTTAAAGTGACTGTGTCAGATAGGGCATACAGATGGACTCTAGGATCCTTGAGCCTTCTGTCTCATCCCACACATTTTATTTAGAACTTTCCCAAGCTTGAAATGACACATACGAACCCCTGCATGCATATAAACACAATTCTATAATCCATTAAACAACCCTATATCCAAACGATTTTGTCATTAAGCATTTAAGTGATTTGTGTCATTAATCTCTCCAGGTGTGGAAGCAGCCCATCCCACCTTTTAACAACACACCTGGTGGGGTTTAATGACTCTGAGGTCAGGGGTCACATTATAGTACATTATAGAAGATATCAGTATCATGAGTCTGGAATCATTATAATGCAAAAACTTCCTGAGGATTACAGGTTTTTGTTCCAGACTAAAAATGTCTAAAACATTAGACAAGGTTATTGATTTTTTTTTTCTCTAAAGTTATCAGTACTGGCCAATATTAGGTATTTAATCTTTAAAAACATACACTGCTGTTTGGGATCAGTAAGATTTTTTTTTAAGAAGTCTTTTATGCTCATCAGTGCAAAATTTATTTGATCAAAAATAAATAGAAAACAGTAATATTATAAAATATTATTGCAATTTAAAAACAGTTTTCTATTTTAATATACTTTTAAACATAATTAATTTCTGTGATGCAAAGCCGAATTTTCATCAGCCATTACTCCAGTCTTCAGTTTTCTTCAAAAATCATTCTAATATGTTGATTTATTATCAATGTTGGAAACGGTTGTGCTGCTTAATATTTTATTTGGAACCTGTGATACTTTTTTCATGATTCTTTGATTATTAAAAAGTAAAAAAGAACAGCATTTATTCAAAATATAAGTCTTTACTATCACTTTTTATCAATTTAACACATCCTTACTGAATAAAAGCATTAATTTCTTTCAAAGAAAGAAAGAAAAAAAATTACTGACCCCAAACTTTGAAAGGTAGTGTATATTGTTACAAAATATTTATATTTTCAATAAATTGTTCTTTTTAACATTTTATTCACCAAAAGGCCAAGTTTCACAGACAGAGCTTAGACTAAGCCAGGATTAGGCCATAGTTTAATTAGGACATTTAAGTAATTTTTATAAA
This sequence comes from Labeo catla, assembly GCA_012976165.1. Taxonomy (NCBI): domain Eukaryota; kingdom Metazoa; phylum Chordata; class Actinopteri; order Cypriniformes; family Cyprinidae; genus Labeo; species Labeo catla. The sequence goes on from VONZ01000113.1 coordinate 422,574, forward strand.
CGTTCTTAGAAAAAAAACATTACCTGTGTGGATCTTGAGACAAAACAAAGGCACTGATATATTTTAAGATCAGTCAGTGCACGTTTCTTTTAGTCCAGGACTAGGCTTAAGCCATCTCTGTAAAACCAGGGAAAAGAATCCTGAAAAAAGTATCACGGGTTCCAAAAAAAATCTGCTTTGCATCACAGGAATAAATTTTATTTTAGAGTATAATAAAATAGAAAACCACTATTTTAAATTGCAATAATATTTCATAATATTACAGTTTTTAGTGTATTTTAAATCAAATAAATGCAGCCTTGATGAGCATTTCATTTTTGATACTGTAAATTATAATGTTGTGAACATGGCTAAATTCATTTTAGCATTTAGTGTTTAATTTTTTATTTATTTAGGCAAAGTTTTAATATTAGCCAGTTATCAGTTATTAGCCTTAACATGAAAATAATTCTCATCTTATTGTAGCAGCGGTAATTTCAATACTGGTGCAGCCAATCTCATCCGACATCTTTATTTGTGAGGGAATTCCTGCATTTTTAGCACTCTCCTCATTGGTGTGGGCGGTGCACTGTGTTGAGTGTCTGCATGGCTTAGAGCGGCAAACGGAAGTGTGTGTGAGCGGCAGAATCTTAACCTTCGCATTAAACGCTCATCCTCACGATCCCGGCCTGCTTTATCTCTGCGACACCCGCCGCATGACACGACCGTTTTGAAGGAAAAGAGGGGTGCGCATTTAGTCTCTCATGAGAAATTAAACAAAACCAATGATGTCACCCACTCGACTAATCCAGGCGCAGATAGACATTTTTTCCCCGCAAGCACATGATGATAATAACAAAAACATGATCTCATCTTACTCTCCCTCTGCCCCTCTACACCCCCCGTCTCTCTCTCTCTTTCTGAATAAAGGAACAGACCACAAGTTTTATGGCTCATAATAAACAGTAGCAGCGTTTTTCCGAGAGACCCGACAATGAGGCAGTGTTTACTCCCTGCACCCCGACAGGGATTTGAGGAGCATTTACAACGGTCACAGAAAAAAAGTCACAAGCCAGCCCCGACAAAGGGCCTGAGTATTTTAACACATGTCGCCCTTGCATGCCAGAGAAAACTGAACATCATTAAAGAGCTCAGGATGAGAGTGTGTGAAATAGAACCAGAGAGAGAGAGAGACAGGATGAAGATTAAGAGTGAATGAGTGTTTTATCATTCTCACACTACTCTAGCTAGAGAGAAAGAGAAAACAAGACAGAGTTTTCATCTGGGGATAAAAAGTGGTCATATTATGTCCAGATGAAACTGACAAGAGTTTTTTTCATCAGTTCTTGTACTGATTTCTGTGAAAAGGATTTTAAAAAGATTATAAAATGGTGTTAAACAGAGCTGAGAGCTCTTAGTGGTTCACACCGGACATTTTGTATGTGTTAAACTGCATGGCTTTTTAATAGTTTTTCTAAGTAAACATTTGCTAGATGGACGTTTTTGACCATTGACTTGTTTAGCTGTTTTTTCTGTGTCATGCAAGAGTACCACAAGACACCACAAGCTCTACTGTTGACATGCAGGCTAGCTCATCAAGGTTCATTTCAAAACAATGGACCTTTTTCACATTTCCGGATTTCTCAGCAGCGAAAATCATAAAAGTTGGGTAAACGTCTTTAGCAGTGAATCGGAGACTACCACTAATATATATTTTGCATTCCCATTTGCTCCTATAGACACTGTATTAGAAAAGGGCATTAGCGTTAACTTTTTTTTTGTAACTTGATGCAAATGTAATAGAATACAAAGTATAGAATTATAAATATACATACATAAAAAAAAAAAAGATAACAAAAAACTATTTATGATGCTGATGACCCTTGAAAGGTGTCATCACAGTCTTGTGAAAAGCATCCAGGGACCAATCAGAAAAAGAAGAGGGCAGAGCAAGCATCACTAGTGTGTTTACAGTAGCAATATAATATAATATAATATAATGTAATATAATATAATATAATATAATATAATGCACTGTACTGTTTTGGACACTGGATATGATATGATATATGATGCACTGTACTGTTTAAGACACTGGAAATAATATAATATAATATAATATAATGCACTGTATTGTTTTAGACACTGGATATGATATAATATACACTGTACTGATGCATTGTACTGTTTAAGACACTGGAAGTAATATAAATATAATATAATATAATTAATGTAAAGTTATGTAACGTAATATAATACACTACTGTTTAAGACTCTAGAAAAAGATTTGATATGAAAAATTATAAAATATAATACACTGTAGATAGATACTGGAAATAATATAATATAACAATAAAACATGATATAATATAATATAATATAATATAATGCACTGTACTGTTTAAGACACTGGAAATAATATACTATAATATAAACAAATATATATATTAATAATATTGTTAATATTATAAAATAACTAATGTTTCCTGTACTTTTTACTCCCTAATGGAATAGTCCAACTATGTGACAGTCAGAAACACCAATCTAGTTTAGACAGACCAACTATTCAAATAATCATGCAAAAAGAACACATTTTGTGCGAACGTCCCCTTATTGGAAGTTGAACGCATTATTAAATTATACAAACTGAACATAGGGCAAGGGCAATGTGTAGTGCTTTGTGAATGGCGGGCGTTCGTTCAGCAGGCACCGATTCCATGTGGGCCTCATTTCCTACTATAAGTGGCAGGCAGCCAGATGGGGCTATAGAAAAGACAAAAAGAACAGAAGGAGAGAGAGAGACTCCTCTTTTCCTGTCTTTAGCGATGACTAAAGTGTTCTGACTAGGCCACGGTGCACGGCACTGACGGCAATATCTGTCACCCCCTCCCTTCTTATCTCACGTCCCACCCCCCCCGCCCCCCTTCTCCGCTTGCCCCGAGGCTATGTGAAATGAGACACCGCGCAACCAAACAACAGCTTTACTCTTAAAACTTTCCCAGACTCTCCAGCTCTTTGATGTGCGTGTCAGCGACCATCATATGCGCTTCCCGCTCCCGCCCGCGTGCACCGAACGCGCACTTCACCCCCATCGCCAGGGACGACCGGAGGAAATTTACATACACATCTTTCCGGCCTGTCAATACAGCGGTCCCCTCGAGGAAGTGCAGCTCTGGAGTCAAAAGACGGCGTGAGGGCTGAGCATCTCGTCAAAGGAAATAAACACGCAGTGTGACCGCCACTCATTAACGGACAAGAACACCCGGCTACTGTAAGAAACGGACTTGACCTGCCGGATATCAAAGGAGGTGTTCGAGGGAGAGAAAATAAATGTGTGTTGCAAGCCTCAAGTCCACTGGGGCAATGGCAGCGGCAACAGTCTGGCTCGCACCCCTGTGACAGGCGGACATGTCAGGACTTTCCACTGTGAAGTCTCATTATTTTAACACACAGAGACAATGGGACTGTTTACATCGCCTTCCCTGTCTGATCTCTTCCTCTCTTTATCTCCTCTGGGCCCCCAGCATCCCTAAAGACTTTGCTTGTATCCAAGAAACAAAAGCTTCTAATTGTAAATGAGCTAATTAAGTAAACCACTAACGAAGCGTCAATTTGCTTGACCCAGCAGTGGAGAGGGATGGAGAGCCGGAATTATGGGGGCGGGGAGCTAATCGGCCTTTGACAGCATTGAAGAGTTGCGGGCAGCTACCTGATCACACACACACACACACACACTTCCTCTACAACAGACAGGTCAACAGGAAAAGAAAAGAACATCTGTCTCTATGGTTACAAGTGGGGCATGTGTGAACTAGCTTCCTGTGTAAAGGTATTAAGCTGAACCTTTGGGAAAAAGTCTCGTGATAACCATACAGTTCAATTCTGGAGTTTTTGCTCACTTTTTTGTTTACCTTTAGTGTAACAACTTATAAAAAGTGGTAACACTTTACAATAAGGCTCCATTGGTTAATGTTAGTTAATGTATTAACTAACATAAATGAGCAATGAGCAATACTGTTATTACCATATTTATTCATCTTTGCTAATGTTAGTTAATAAAAATACAATCGTTCATTGTTTGTTCATGTTAGTTCACAGTGCATTGACTAAGTATTGTTTATTCTTAGTTCATCTTAACTAAAGTAGTAAACTAATATTAACTAATGAACCTGTAAAGTGTTTCCGTTTACTCTACTAGTAAATTATTTTGAGGGAAATTGTTTTAAAAATTGTTTATTTATTTATAGCTGTATATTGTAAAGCATGTTTTTGGCATGTTTGAAAAAAATTGTTTAAAGGGGTCATCAGATGCCCATTTTCCACAAGCTGATATGATTATTTAGGGTCTTAATGAGAAGTCTATAACATACTCGGTTAAAATTTCTCAGTGGTAGTGTAAAAAACACCCTTTTTACCTTGTCAAAATCAGCCCTGTTCAGAGCGAGCCATTCTGTTGCATGTTCCTTTAAATCCTAATGAGCTCTGCTCTCCCCGCCCCTCTATACTATGGGGTGACCAGCCGGTCTGTTTACTTTAGCCGCATTTCGCCACATTTAGCTGCAAAACTTGCTAACAAGCACATTATTAAGAAAGGCGATTTGCAAAGATACATAAAAAACGTAGGTGAAGCTGCATCACAAATGATTCGTACAAACACAGATGCATTTATGTAGATCGCCGGGCGCATTTCCTTCTAAAACGAAAGTAACGTTAATCCTCTGCGTCTTCAGCGGCTCAGATTTTGAAAGTAAATGATGACTGCTATGTTCATTATTACATCCAACAACAGAACATCTCAATCGCTCAATCAGAGACGCTGTCTTCCCTTGCACCGGAGCAGACACAATGGCGGTCGGAGTCAGACTGTTACAGGTCAGTCAGGGCGGGTCTAAGGTAAGACGGTCATGTCAATCAACTATCGTGCGAGCGGCCTTTGTCGGTGTGACATCACACCAACAAAAAGCTGAGAATGGCTTGTTTTGAAAAAGGGGATATTTCTTATAAAGATTAGAAAATACCAGTGGGTGGATTTTTATCATAATAGTGCGGTTGTGTACACACACTGCAAACACACATTTATGTTCAAACAACATGTAAAAGTGACTTTTGCATCCGATGACCTCTTTAAGCTCAGCAAGGCTGCATTTATTTGATCAATAATAGTTAAAAACAATACAGTTTAATTAACTTACAAATGGTTAAATTAACTTCATTAAAGCTGAATTCTAAGTAATTTACTTTAGTCTTCAGTGTCACATGACCCTTCAGAAATCATTCTAAAAAGCTGATTTGCAGCTCAAGAAACACTTATTATTATCAGTTTTGAAAACAGTTGTGCTGCTTGTCATTTTTGTGTAAACTGTTAATATATATTAGGATTTTTTGATGAACAGAAAGTTTAAAAGATTTTTTTTTAAAGAGAGAAGACAAAAAACAGACATCTTTTGTAATGCATCTGTGTTGTTTAAAAGTATTAATTTTGTTCAAAAATATCCAAATAAATAACATAATAACATAAAATAAAATAAATAAACAGTACAGTTTATTTTATATATATATATATATATATATATATATATATATATATATTTTTTTTTTTAGGGAAGGTGTGTACATACATTTAAAATCTGTAACCTACTATGAATTTGCTTGCAGCTCTACAGAGGGCACTCTAGTTTACTCTGATTGTGTTCTGTGACTGTGAAATACCTGTCTATCAAGCGCTAGCTCTCTTTTTTCATACACGAGTACAGTCCCACAGCGCTGGCGAATGTCTCACGCTCTCTCCAGCAATAACCTTGCACCCCCCACCTCCCTGTGGAATTCATTCGTCTCTGGTCTGTTCAAACATCACACCTGAACACGGCTGTCAGTCGCCTGGCTTTCTTATTGCCTGTCCTCTCATCCCCGCATTTACTTCACAGCAAGAGAAGGCCTTTAGTTTACAAGTGATCTGCAAGCTCATCGAAAAAAGGATGAATGTACATTGACAGGGGGAAACACTAACAGCCAGAGACTTGTTTTTGCGGGACGCAGCAGGCAATGATGAATGCTTTGCCGCTCGGCAGGGGGTTTTATGCAAGTTACGAGGTTTGACATGAATGTAGCATGTTACATGCTTGTGAACTGGATTTGACGGACAGCTGTCACTCACTTGATGAACTGGCCCATGTCCTCGCAGAGCGCTTCGCAGCCGGGCCACTTGCACTCGCCGTGTCCGTAGAGCGGATGAGAGGCTGTGTGTTCCTCATGGGTCGAGCTGAAAGAGACAAATATGGTTTCAAAATGTAAATGATTACATCACACTAAACTGTGATGCAAGTTGCATTTGATGTATTTGCCAACACAGAAATCTATGGAAGCCTGTTTCCGCCACTGACTAAAAAAATAATAACATGTTATTGCAACTTATCATCTCACAATTCTGACACAATTCTTTTTTTTTTTTACTTGCTATCCTGAGAAATGAAGTCAGAATTGTGAGATACAAACTTGCAATTCTGACTTTTTTCTGAGAATTGCATTACATAAACTCACAATTGCAAGTTCTAAAGTCAGAATTGCGATATAAAGTCACAATTCTGACTTTTTTCTCGCATTTGTGAGTTTATATCTCGCATTCGGACTTTTTTTCTAAGAATTGTGAGATATAAACTCACAATTACAAGTTATAGAGTCCAATTTTAAGGGTAAAAAAAAATCCTGTGACATGTTCTCAGAATTGAGAGTTTATATCTCACAACTCTGACTTAACTTGAAATTACATGTCAAAAGGAGACGTGAGAAAAAACTTGATATAAATATTTGTAATTCTGAGAAAGTCACAATTGTGAGTTTATGCAATTCTGACTTTATTTCTTAGAATTGCAAGTTTATATCATGCAATTCTGAGAAAAAAGTCTGAATTGCAAATTTATATCGCACAATTCTCAGAACTGTAAACTCGCAACTGTAAAAAAAAAAGTCACAATTACATTTTTTTATTTTTTATTCAAAACGGGCTTCCATAGAAATCACACACTTCATCTTAAAAAAACAAAAAAAACAAAACAAAAAAAAAAACAAAAAACACCATGCTTGTTGATGTACATGAGAGAAATTTTTCTAGGCCAGAAATGATTTTGTGCACCTGAAATGTATTAATATGGAATTTCATTAATATGGAATTTAAACATTCTTTCAGATTAATATTAAGCTTTATTTATTTGATCAAAACCAGTAAAAACAGTAATATTTTGAATTATTATTCTTAAAATAACTGGTCTTAATAATAAATTTATATAATTCCTGTGATGCAAATCTGAATTTTCAGCATCAATAATCCAGTATTCTCCTTTAAATCATTCTAATATGCTGTTTTTGTGTTTAAAAAAATGAAATGTCTTATTATCAATGTTGAAAACAGTTACGCTGCTTAATATTTCTTTTGGAAACAGTTAAATAATTTTTTTCTAAACACCTGTTTACTTAATCAAAAAAACCCATTGGGGTCGATATCTTATTGCAATTTGTTTTCAGGCAGTCGGCATGGTAGCCTCACACACATGCGACCAATACAAAGCAATGAAGCAATGGAAACAGTCTCAAATATTCCCTGTCTGGGAAAGCCGATAGCTTTGAGCCAGGCCTTCAGGAAGCTTTGAACAAATCTATTTCGAGAGGACCTAGTAAAATGTAAAAAAAACGACAGCTTTCCCATAATTGTGACTGACAGGCTTCCAATAGTAAGCGCATATCATTGTATTAGCATCTTGCACTTCGACGCAGGTTCAAATGTCTTCAGATGCGGCCAGGAACAACAAGCCGCCATCTAATTACGAACGAACGTGGATGATCTTCAGATGTTTCTCAGTAACGGTGGGAGTACGAATAAGGTGGCTGCTGATGTGCTGACAGGGCCTGCTGGTGGGGCTTGGGGATAAATGCTACGGTCTTGTTTCGTTTGAGATACAGCCACTGTGTGCTCTGTGGCCGAGAAGTCTGGATCGGGTCTCTCTGGCCTGGCTTCTGTAGAGACCCATAACGGATCAGCCTCGAACCCCCGCCAGCAGTCTCATCCAGCAATTTTTCATTTCGGGCCTGGCCAACTGCCACGGGCTAGCATGTAGCTCTGGGTTTTTTTGTGAGGGCAGGGACCACAGAATCCTTCGTCATGTGTCTGACTGCTGCTAAGCATGGGCAGGGGGCTAAAACAAGGGGGAACGCGTCTTGTGGCGGTTGAAGGTCTGGGGAACTCTTCCCAATTCCACATCAGAGTACTGCTTAATATAAAGCAGCTTGCTTGCAGATGAGGCCCTCCTGATGCGGCACACATACACACGTTCCCTCCTCCTCTTCATCAGATGTGCTGGCAGTGGACGGCCCACGCAATTCAGAAGCTGCTCGAGCGCTAGACATTACAAACTACTGGCAACCACACTGTCCACATGTGCCATGCATTAGCCTCACCGCACAGTTTTTCTTCCCTTTTGAGTTGCGTGTGTGTGTGTGTTTGTGTGTAAATGTGTTAGGCCAAGTCAGGGAGAACAGTGTTAGAAGAAAACATGATGGAGGGAGTGCTTTTCTTTCTGTTTAGCAATGTCCGTGTAGCATGACAGGGCGGGGTGTGTGTTAGTACTGCTGGGGTGTGTGGGTTTATTTAGCTGTAGTTCAGAGGCCTCACCGGTGTAAAAATGGCCATATTATATAAAAAGATCCACAGAACTGCTGCAAACGTCATAATGCAGTACCATTTAAGTGAACTGTAAAAGTATTAAGTGAACTCCTCAAAGTATTTTATTATTATTTTTTTTTTTATCAAATGTAAATTCATGTCCCAGTCACATTTTCTAGGTTAAATAACCATTACTTACTATCAGAAAGACAGAAAAAACACTTATATTTGATATTTTTACATTAACAATGTAATCGATTTTCTATTTATTAAAGCCAAGTATGAATCTCATCAAATCGGTCATAAACATTGGTCACAGACACAGAGATTTACTTTAAATTTCACCAAGCTGATTACTGACAAAAACTCCCACATATCATGTTTTCATGCCATTTTAGGTCTTATTTTGACATAACAAAGTGCTTATATCTAAGTGTGTGAGTTGTTTACTTGCTTTTTATAATTAGTCTTCCTATTAACGCCATTATATTGTTTATTCAGACTGATTTGCGAATGCGGAACACGCACAAACACAAGAGGTGGGATTTAGCGCATTAACCAATCAAAGCCAATCATAACCAGTCATATCCAACTATAAGCGAGATAGAGGCATTGCCTCCTCTCATGTGACTTTCCCCCATTCATTCCCAATTACCCCCCTTTATATAAAAACAATAGGTATGTGTATATACATGTGTGTGTGTTACTCACTGGGTGCTCTGCAGGGGAGTGCCTTTGGAATAAGGCGTGAGATGCTCGTCACTGGACTCCTTGGTGAAAGACGAGATCCACTCAAAGAGTCTTGCTCTTAAAAATGGAAAGAATGTATGAGTACCCCACAGTAGGACCACTTTTCTCTTTCTCAAACACACACAGCTGCTCACCTCTCACCCAGTCCACACACACACTCATGCTAAACTGGCACAGGGGCGTCAGTCATGCTGAAGGCATGCTATGTTCTGAGGAACTCACACGAGCACCAAATATCAAATGAACCCAGGCATTTTACATCAGCTCATCAAACAGCACCTGACAGCAGAAACCTTGAAATATGACATGTGTGACAAAAATATCCGTTTACAAAATCTGTCATGTAGCAGTTGGCACTCTAAATGCTCATGACAAAAATACATTAGCATAGCTATAGCAGTTCTTTGTTTGCTTACTTTCAATCTACTGTCAGTTGTTACTTATTAGCTGTTTGTAATTGCAACCAGTGTCAAGATTTACTTATCTACCTGCCAACTGCAGATGTTTTGATTAATTTAAACATTTATTACTAGCCACGAAACAAAATTTTGGACTACAAACTATGCCGGTGCATTTTCCACTGACCTGTCTCTCTTTGGAGTGTGCACAGAGTTCTGTCCATTTGGCAAAGGATGATGGGGGATCTGAGGTGAGACCTTGGAGGCCGAGTATGAGGTAGTGTTGGAGCTGTTGGTGGTCAGATCGAGGCCCTCGTGTTTCATGGCCTCTTCTGTGCTCTGAACACCGGCCACGTCCTTCCACAACTGCTGCAGGTCAGTGGGACACATGGCTGAGAGGGACAAAAAGCAAACAAGAGATTACTTCAAACTATAAATAACTCATTACCATAAATCATAAATTCCTCAAACAGAGAAAAGAAAAAACTACCACCTTTAGTAAACTGTAAACATCAAGTGCTATAATCCACAATTATTGTGACACAAACATAAAAAGGTGGTTTAAAAGCCCTGAGTCAACAACAGGTGCCATATGATGAAACCTTCTCTAAGCGAAGAGTTTTTCAGTATGTTTATTAGTTTTTCTCATCTTTGTTGTGCTACAGACTATAAGCCCGGTGTTGAATGACGAGAGCTCCTTCGGAAAGCATCCAATCCTGCTTCTCTCCTTATCACACCTCCAAAGCTCCCACCCTACAGTTCACCACATCTTGAACGGTGGCCAGCTGGCAGCGCATCTCGCCCCAGAGATCTCAAAGCCTGGCAGTGCGCTGACATTAGTGTGGCAAGCCATAAAACACCAGGCGCACACCGCGCCACACTTCACTAGGGGAGGAGGGCATGCCAGCGGGACTTGTTAAGTTCACAGGACAGCAGAAGGAGGGACCCGTCCAAAACGGAGGAAGCAAATGGCTAATTTCACCGTGTTTTTGTTATCTTTCAACATCTCCGCAAACCCCCCTGGCTACCTACATTTGTAATTATCACTGTCCCGACCGGCACTGCAGCTCACCGAGTGAATTAATCTTGGTGAGATGCTCTCCTGGCAAATTTTTTTTGTTTTATTTTCCCCTCAAACTTGCTGAATTCAGAATAGTTTTTTTGTCTCTTGGAAAGGCAGAGGGGGTCTAGGTTGGGAGGGAAATTTGAGGGTGTAAAAAAAAAAAGAGGAGAAGAAGGGGGGCCGCCCAAGCTCGTCTGGCGCACACTGTTCCCGAAAAGCCACAGCCTGCTATGCTATCTCACATGGCAAAGACTTAATAGCAATCTAAATATTATGTCTGGTCCGCCAGCATTCTTGTCCCGGACCCCGCCAAAACAAAACTCCTCGCCTGGCCTGGCTCTCTTCATCCCCCCACCCCCTCTCTTCCCAGCAGGCCTGGGGCCAGCGAAATGATGTATGGCCACACTTGCAGCTACATGCTGTTGTTCACTAGTCACAGACAACCTGACAGAGCACCAAAGGGCCACGGATGTATTTTAACCCTCCAAATAAGCGAGCCAGGCCGGTGGCATGGCGCTGTTGCCGTGGACAGGGGGAGGGAGGTGATTTCTGCAAGTTTTGTGAAAGAGCAGCCAGAACATAGGAAGTGGAAGGGAGGACGCAGGGTGGAGATGGAGCGGTTTACCTACAGTGAAGTGTTTTTGTATCTCATTTTCTTCCAAACACACACACACACACAGAGGGGCAGGTGAGGCGTTTCCCCTGTGGTTGGCCACACACTCTCAATTTCTCACACACACATTTCACAGAAATCATTGAAGCCAACCTCATCTTTCCACACGAATGTGTGTTCCTGAAACTGTGTGTAATATTTAGTGTTTAGTAGGCGGTTTATTGAAGTTGATGTGTGTGGTGAAGTTAAAACTTTACTTAATGTGCAGAGACTATGAGTAAACCATTCTAAGGTCGATTTCTCTGGCATCTATAAACACTGTGGTGTTTTCAAAACATTATTCTGTTAGTTTGAGCAGCCTGGCATAGCAACACTGTCTCAACCAATGATGTGAGTTTGGGGCGGGGCTACATGTTTGTTTGACCAATAGCAGACAAGTTTTAGGGAAACCTGCTTGGAAACAGACATTATTTTTGGAAATTCTTCTTCTTGAAGTTAAACACCTCCTCTTTAAATGTAAAGTGTGTAATCTCTGCACCACTTGCATAATATGTTTGTGGTCAGTAAGAACATATATTAAAAATATATATTAAAATGTAGCTTCTTCCTGTGATGGCAAAGCTAAATTTTTCTAATATACTGATTTGGTGCCCAAGAAACATTTATGTTTCAGAATTCTTTAATGAAATTTTAAAATAACAATATTCATTTTAAATAAAATCATTTTGATCAAAAATGAATAAAAGGATATACTTCTTCCAAATCATACTGACGCCAAACTTTTAATATAATATAATATAATATAATATAATAATATAAGCATTTATGCTACTGTTTTACAGCAGCTCAGACTACATCACACTTTCTAAAAATCTACATGTGATTAATATTCAGTAGATGGCCACAAGGCAACTTTACAAATTCCCCTTTGGTTTCTCATATCTGCTCCCTCTTCAAGCTCCATGCATCACAAATCCTGAAAAAAAAAAAAAAACTGAAGAAAAGTTTGGCATGGTGATCACAAAGCATTAAGCTGAGGCCAACAGATCTAGTTGCACCCTTTGGACAGGAATTAAAATGACTTACTGTAACTGTTAAGTGAATATTACAAAGAAAGAAAAGTCATCCCAACTAACAGTCTGTCTAATGCAGTGAGTCACTTGGGTTTGAAACTCTAGCCTTCTGAGGGAATGACTGGGCACATAAAAACAAACACGAAAACAACAACAACGGTTGGCGCCACCCATGGATCAGAGAACAAATCCTTTTCAGCGGCAGCTACGGCCAAGCATGACTGGCCAGAAGAATGCGCATGGTTGGCTGGCCAGTCATAATGGAGGGCTTCTTTTCAGAGAGGGATTGTGGGGAAATTCCGTGATTCTGCTCTGTCGCAGGATTTGTTGAAGGGATTCCAAGAGCCCAAAGTTTATTGTTCTTCAGACCCCTTGAAACAATGACATAAGCAGTGGGGGTGGGCGCGAGGGTCTATGCCAGAAAGATGCCAAAGCCAAAAGTTTACAGCTGTTGTGAAAAATTATTTTCATCAATCTGTGAACCTTCCTCTGCCTTGCTCGTTGCTCTCTCCCTCTCTTTTTTTTTCCACCAGACTACTTTTCTAAAAGCAGCCGTGCGCATGTGTGTGCGCGTGTGTGTGGTAGGCCCACTCAGGATTCCGGATGACGAGTCTATGTTTTCTTAAGACTGAAATAATCAGAGATGTCAAGAGCAATGGGTGAGAATGAGAGTCAAGCACTCTAATAAAAGGCCGGGATCATTTTGGAGGCCCTATCGGCAAGAGTGGCAGGGATTTCGGCATGGAAACTGGAGTCGGCTCCCTGTTTGTTCTGTCCTGTTGAGGCTCTTACAATGTTACGACCGCTGTGGAACCTGTAAAAGTTGATGTGTCTAATTTCGGTGGACAGTGGCCAGTTTACAGTCAAGACCCATTATTGGTAGGGGCAATTTGACAAAACAAAGAAAAATGGAAAAATACATTCAAAAATGATCCAAAACCTCCATTTCCTTCTGTAGGATAAGTGCGTCTGGAGCGTGGAAGACTCACGGACACACACACATAAGCCCCCTCCCAGCCTGTGCACAAAACCCGGTGAATTTTGTGGCATATTTTACCTATTATCCAAATGACTGCCTTCCACAAAACCAACAATCAAGCTTTGCTTTTATCTCTTTATGAGCTGATTAAGTTAACAAGCTTCACATGTGGCTCTATGGTCATGGCTGTAGTTAGTCTCCGGGGGGCTCCATCCCGCTCTAATAGATTGAGATGATAGCTCATTGCCAAATTTTGGAAGAAGACGAATAAGGGATTCATTTTACAGCCAGCTTTATTAGCATTCAATGTTGCGCGTGTAGTAGCGGGGCAATCTGAGATCGTGCGTGCCTGTGTGTGTGTGTGTGTGGTTGGGGCTGACTAAGGAAGAATAAGTGGGCGGCGGACGCAGGTCTGGCCTCAGCCTGAGACCGCCATCTGGTCCTGAGCTACGGGTAAGAACACAGATGCTGCATTTATTTAGCACGCTGCATTTCCTCCAGAGCTCCGCTTTCCTTTAATAGGCATCGCTAAAGGAGCGAATCAGACACTCTGTGGTGTTTTCCTGGCTGTTGAGGACAAGAGGAGAGCTGTGAAAGAGACAGACCACCGGGCTGAGAGGCCTGTGGTTGTAGCACCTCACCATGGGACTAGATGGAGTCAGATGTTTGTGGTCAATAGTGACCAGCTAAAGGAGCTCGAGAAGAGTTTCGCACCTTTAAAGATATACATTATTTCAAGTCAGAAACTGCAATACAAATGTCTGACAAAAATCCTAAATTCATCAAAATCCTCCTATAATACCTCATTAGATGAATGGCTTCAATAGTTTGATGTTACTTTAACTTGTTAGTGCTTTTATTCAGCCAAGGTGTAAAATTGACACTCAACAATTAAAAATGACCTCTTAAGTTATTAATTAGTCTTTGATTTGTTTTCTATTTGGAATAGCCAAAAGTCCTTAAAAAATACTTGCTTTTATCTTAAACATAAGGGTATTTTGTCTAATTAAATAAGTACATTTTCCCACTTGTTTTGTGTATAAACAAGATAAAAACAAGTATAAAAAAATCTGCCAGGGCAGTAATACAAAATACATCTCCTAATAAAGAAACTATGCAAACAAGTCTTACTATTTTATGTAGTGTTAATAAATAAAACTATGAAAAACATGTCAATTTAAATAAAGATGAAATTAAAAATCTATAAAAAATTAGGTGAAATGCTTAGAGTAAAATTAAATTTAAACTGAAGCACTAAAATTACTTGCTGGAAAAAAAAAAAAAATCTAAAACTAAACTAAAACCGGAAAAAAAAAATAGTAATAAAAATAAAATGAAAGTTAATTTGCCTAAATAAAAATATTAAGATGACAAAAGCACATCAAAAATGATTAAATCTGAACTAAAATTAAAGTTAAAACTGAAAATATAAAAATAAAGCTAATATAAAATATTAATCAAAAGTATGATAACACTGGGTAGCACCTGTAGCCTCACAGGTGTCTACTGAAACTCAATTTCAGCAGATACAGTACATCATCCAGCTACTGTATCATAAACATTGAGAGTTCAGACATCTTACTCATTTGCAGGAAAACTGTGAATCCTGAGCCAAGTATGCATACTGAGTGTGATTGCATTGGTATGTGTACCTTGCTGCAGGCTCTGAATGGGTACTGCTCCTTGGCCCGGCTGTAGGTTCACTAGGCCTTGTCTTTGTAGATTCAGAATGTGTTGCTGCTGTAGTTGTTGCATCTGGATCAGCTGCTGCTGGAAAGCCAGCTGTTTATTCCCCAACTGCTGCTGCTGAGAACAAGAGAGAGAAGCATGTTACACAACAAAACAAACGGATGGGAAAAGTGAGAGGAAGAGACTTGGAGAGCTGCAGGATGGAGAGGGCGGGAAAGACGGGACATTCATTAGCTTTTATAAGCCTTCAACTTCGTCCAGGACATGTTTAGATAGGGCATATCCTGGAATAGAGATATTTTCCCCCCCAATCACCAAAGCACTTCCTGTGGCGGTAGACAACAAGCAGACAACAAAATGCTGCGACTCGGTTCAAAGTGTCGAAGTGCACTGTGAAGCTTAAGAGATAACACATTAATCTAAGAGTGACAGTTCCATGTGCTCTAGGACCGACAATCTTGCAAACACGCTTGTTCATTCCTGCGTGTAGCAATCTGTTAGCATGTGGTTGGCGCGCAATTAACACGGCAATAAACAGTGACTAACAACATCTGTGCAGAATGTTAAGAACAGTTCCAGATTATATGACATCAGATGTTTATCATTTTACGATAAGGCTTGGTATTTTTTCACTATGCATGAAATGTGCTTTGTGAAACTTGAGAAGCATGACTCCAAAACCCTCTTTCTCTGTTTCATAAACAGGTCTCAATGTGTGCGGATAGTCATCATTGAGCTATCAAGAGATTTATTTTTGTTCCAACCGACTTCTGGTGACGTTTAACAAAGAGATGAAAAATGAGCAAACCGTTTTATCAGTTATGACATAAGCACAGAGTACTCCAAGACCAGCCCTGAACTTGTATAAAAACACAACATGAGTGGAAAAAAAAAGTTAGATGTTTAGCCAGAGGTGGGAAAGAACAGAAAAAAAGGCCAAGGTGAAGAAAAAGGCTTGAAAATAATGATTTAAAGGAGATGTAATTTATGATGTTTTAAGTGAGATTGCATGGCAACACTGTCTTAACCAATGACATTTTGGGAGGTCTTGGTGAGGCCTGGTAAGACATCTTTGAAAAACATTATGAAATCTTACACACCCCGACTTTTAAACAAAAGTGTACCTGTTTTTCTGACCAACGCTGTTTTGGAAACCATGTTTGAAGTACTTTTAAGATTTAAAACAATAAAGCAATCATTACACACTCATTTCTACAGAAGAGAGGCACAGATTTGGAGAGCTGTGTGTTGTGTGTGTGTGTGTTTGTGTGTAAGGGTAAGGGTAAGGGTGAGTGCTATGGAATACATGGCATGTGCCGATAAGGTCAGTTGGTGTCGCGGTGATAAATGTCCTCCTTCCTGAACCGGCCTGAGTCGAACCACTGTTTCCAGCTACATGCTTTTTGATGTTCTCCCAATGAGAGATGGGCCTTATCTCCTTTAAGATAACGGCATGAAAAAAGTGGAGGGGAGAGAGAAAAAATGTTGAAGGAGGGAATGAAAATAAAAAAGAAAAATAATTAAAGGTAGTTTCTTAATCTCACTGTCAGAGAAGTGTTTGAGGCCTCCGCCTGGGGCGCAAGGCCCCATGGGAAAAGGCCACATGGGTCAACATCAACAGAGAAGAGAAAAAACACAAGCCCTTTTCCAAAACCTAGTGAGCTGCTTTGTTCCCTACTACATCCATAAGCAACTGTCTTCAAAGGCAGCATCCTAACAATCATGAATCCTCATAAATGAACGATTTGGAATAGGTGCTTGCAACAAGAGAATCAAGTCATAATTAATTTCAATAGTATAAAAAAATATTTTTATAATAACTTCACAACTTAAAAACAAAGTTAAAGGGGACACTGGATGCCCATTTTCCACAAGTTGTATCTTAAGGGTCTTTATGAAAACTCTGGAACATACTTTGGTTAAAATTCCTCAAAGGTTGTGTAAAACATCACCCTTTTGCCTTGTCAAAAACAGCTCTGTTCATAGTGAGCCGTTTTGGCGCATGTCGCTTTAAATGCTAATGAGCTCTGCTCACCCGCCCCCTTCTGTTTTTTTGTGTATTCAGTGGTGCATTACCATTAAAAACAAAACTAATCCACTGCGTCCTCAGTGGCTCTGATGTCAGGAGAAAATGAAGACTCGTGTTCACTTTTAAATCCAAATACAAAACACCTGCATTGCTTACAAGACATTGTCGTTGCTACAGCTGCTCGAGCGTAGAAAAAAAATGGCTGACAGGGTACAACTGGCTCAGGGCGGAAATATGCAAATACGGGGCAGACTGTCAGTAGTGGTGGGCAGGGCCTGAGAAAATTGAGATAATTGAGACAGTTTAGGATTTTTGGGAATTAAATAAAAGGAGTGAATGGACTTTTATCATTGTAGGGTGGTTGTGTCCACACACTGCTAAGACACATTTATATGCAAACACCATGTAAAAGTGAATTTCGCATCCCATGTCCCCTTTAAGAAAAAAAAAAAACATACTTCAACTTTACAAAAACAACTCAAGTAAGGACCTTGTTTTTATCTAATTTTCAGCACACATACACAAAAATAGAAACTATCTGAGAATGTCAAGTGAAATTCTTAAATTATTTTTGAGAATTTTTAAAACTTTTTTCTTTCTTAAATGCAGCCCCTGCTCTCTGTGGAGGTCCATACTTGTTCTCTTCCCTAACTTTTGAGAATGACAGATTCAATAAAAAAGCTAACAGAGAAACACACGCAACTGAAAGAAGTGAGGTAACGCCAATATTCAGCATGTCTATCCCTCTCGCTTCCTCCTCCTCTTCATCCATGTCTTCTCTTTTCTCTTTCTCTCCCTGTTTGGGTCCCATGGGACACAGTTCAAGTTCTTTAACACATTGTGTCTGCACGCTGTTTACATTAGATGCAGTTGAGTGGCTAAAGCTAGCGGAGTAACAGGCCTGTCAGCTTGATTTATGAGCACATCAAACAGAGTTTGGGCACGCCAGGGCCGACTGACAGCGCTACTTCATTAGGCTGACTCCAGGGTGACTCCACAGCTCAACCGTCAAACTGAGAGAGAGAGAGAGCGGGTGAAACAATAAAAAACAGAAAAAGAGCAAAAGTCGGGATTGATGATGCAAAAATGTGTGTGGCAACCATCTCTCCCTTTCTTCTTTCTGTCTATCTCACCTCTCAACCTGCTCGAGCTGACTGGCAGTGATATGGGTGGCAATTAAAGCGTCTTTTACTCAGGGAGAGCACAACGTGTCATCTCTCTGTTTTCGACTGCTTTACAAAAACAAAGTCCTGAGAGTTCGGGTTTCCAATTTTAATTCGGATTATATGAATAGGCTGCTTGCCATGATTGTTGAAACCTTATGTTAATAATGACAAAACAAAATATACTGATGACAAAATTGAGATGGTGGTGCCAGAGATGGCGTTGGCTGCAGGGGGCAGTTTACTGTGTCTGGTGGACCAACAGCATGGCAGAACAAAGAAAAGGGAGGTTTCAGAAGATGAAGGGCTTTAAAAGAGGGCTGGAGGGAAGGGAAACACCACACATACTTGTGTTGCTATCTTCTTTCTTCTCCTTACGCCTGACTGCATCACTTTTAGTCCAGTGCTATCAGTGCACTCGTCCCCAGGGGAACACCAATACACGGTGGACAACACAGGCGTAAACACACACTCACACAGATGAAACCTTCAACATGGCCTAACATAATACTTGTATTTGCCTTGTATTGATATTTCAGATAGCATCCATCCTAGCATCCAATCCATCTCCATAACTAGGATTGTATGTTAACACCTAAATCAGCGGTTTTCAACCTTTTCTTTCACTGGGTCATACTATGGTCCAAGTGCAAGTCTTGCAGGCCTCATATACGTCATAATACATATTACGTCACCAATACAAACCAACCAGGATTTATAATATTATAAAAATTATGATATCTAAACGTTTCCTCCGAAATAAATTATTCACTGGTTTAAGAAATTTCTGATTGTAAAAACCTGCTTCTTTTCATTTTTAAGATATTGTTTTCATTTTAAATGTACTGACTCAAGTAATCAGTAGTAATCAATAATAATAATTATTATACCAGTCTGCGTGCCTCCCCTGACATGCTCTCGTGTATGAACAGGCAGCATTTGGGGTGAAGAAGTGGACGAAGCGGGTGCATCAGGCGCAATCATCAAACAATATTTCAAGGGAAGCTGGCGCCACATTCCTGACTGGGTGTTTTAGGGAATATTTGCATTTATTCACATGCGATTAAAATAGCTATTCATGTGGTGGACGGTCATGATTTTGGCTAATGCAGGACACTACTGAATGATGCGTATCAAAGGGATTTAGAATTGGCTATACACAAAAACAACAAAGAACTTTCATTTTTGGGTGAACTATCCATTTGAGCTAAGAAGCTACAGGTGGCAATACAGCGTAAAAGCACACGTTAAATATGTACGTGTCTGCGACGTGTGGGCCCTAAACAAACGTGAGCTGATCCACGGGGAAGTTGAGCTGACCACTGCACTCCCAATTTAATTTCCCTGCTCTCCTTCCACTCGGAGAGCACACTATCTCCCTAGCTCCAATATTTAATAAGGGAAAATGTCTGAAAAACTCCTGAGGCCTTGAATAAGGTTAGTCATGCTTTTTTATACCTTTCCCCTCCCTCTCACTTTTCAATCTTTTTCCTTTTCTTTCTTCCCCTTGGTCTCTGTCACGTTCCTTGACTATCTGTGGAAAATGTCAGGATACTGGTCTCATTTGAAGAGCTTGTGTGTGTGTGTCACTCTGTGTACGTGTGTTTTGGGCATCGCGTGCATTTGCCACGCATTTGCTCTATCAGTCACAATGCTGTCTGGGGCATATCTAACGGGTCTTAATCCCTGTCCTCCATGGCCTATAGCATCCACCCCCTCCCGCCACCCGCCTTAGTCTCTCACCTGCTATGAAGTCAAGAGCTCATTCATTTTCTTATCCTCTCAGTCACAAATACGGAGGACTGCAAACCAGCAATCTAATGCAGCTCAGACGAGAACTGACGTATTAGTTGTTAGCAGAGTCCATAAATACAACTGGACCGCAGATTATTCTCTTATTTAAAACAAATGAAGTAAGCTAGCTAGTCTCCTAACATGGTTAGTGCTGGAGTCTGTTTTTTGTTTTGTTGGATTTTTAGGCACTTTTCAGAATGCCAGCTGGGCATGGACTCATTAAATCTGCTAAAAAACCATCTGAGTCAGGCGTGGAGACAATCGAGACCATTTTAAAACCAGCTCAGACTCATTTGATCAGTTTGTTTAGCATGGCTCACCTCAATCCCGCAATCCACTTGCCCTCTTTTTATCTACACAGGCTATATATACCCTGCATCTTGCTAGCAACTGTTATAGAAGTGATAGCTGCTAATCTCTGGTATTTTGATGGTTTCTGACTCTTAGATCTGAAAACCCATCCGACTGACCAGTTAAACCATTTTAACACCAGACTAGTGAGGTTAGGAGACAAGCTAGACCAAATTAACAAGTTTGTGGAGAGTGAGAGGCTAGAAAGGCTATACAGGCTAACTTTCTAGTAACTTAGATCTGAAAACCCATCCGACTGACCAGTTAAACCATTTTACACAGGCACCAGACTAAGTGATGGTTTCTGACTCTTAGATCTTAGACTGACCAGTTAAACCATTTTAACACCAGACTAGTGAGGTTAGGAGACAAGCTAGAAATTAACAAGTTTGTGGAGAGTGAGAGGCTAGAAAGGCTATACAGGCTAACTTTCTAGTAACAGTATAGAAGCTATGCTATTAATCTCTGCTATTATGATAGTTTCGGACTCTTTTCAGATCTGTAAACCCATCTGACTGACCAGTTAAACCATTTTAACACCAGAATAGTGAGGTTAGGAGACAAGCTAGACCAATTTAACATCAGTTTGTGGAGGGTGAGATGAGGTTAGCAAGGCTACACAGGCTAACTTTCTAGTAACAGTGCTAGTTGCTATGTGTTAATCTCTGCTATTTTGATGGTTTCTGACTCTTAGATCTGAAAATCCATCTGACTGACCAGTTAAACCATTTTAACACCAGACTAGTGAGGTTAGGAGACAAGCTAGACCAATTCAACACTTTTACTATAATAAAACCATGGTTAAATTTCATAAAGGAATAACACCGGTTTGTAGAGGTTGGGAAGTTAACAAGGCAATACAGGCTAACTGCGCTAGCAGAACCTGATTTTACCAAGTACGGCATGTTCCTGGATCAACATCTTTGTTGAGCCTGGAACAACATTGTGATTAACCAATCAGATCTGAAAAAACAGTTTATAGTTTTTGTGAAGTTAGGCTTACAATCAGTGCGTGTTGGTGGATGCATCAGTGTCATTCATCTATCATTTCCTCTGATTTTAGAGATTAATCATGGGTAAATTTAGGTTTAGGTGTAGGGATGTGGTCAAGATTAAAATTTTGGATTAAAATGTTGTTCCAGGATCAACAAAATATGTTGACCCAGGAACACATCTAACTCAGCAAAATCAGGACGTGCAACTGTGCCAGCAGCTATGTGCTAATATCTGCTATTTGAGGCTTTTTTAGACAGACAGGCTGCAAAACAGATGGAATGCTGGGAGACTAACTAGACTTTCCTAAACCATCTTAAAGACCCGAAAACTTTCTCTCAGGCTGTTTTAAGATTATGTTTTTTTTTTCGGAGGGACGCAAGCACAATAACCCAGTTTCTTTTCACCTACATAAGCTACTGTAACCTGCATGTTGCTAGGAACTGTGCTAATCTCTGCGCTAAGCTGTCTGTTCATTAAGCCTTCATGAAAACTCCTTGATTAAGTTGTATCAGATATATCTCATGCTACTGACACACAGGCCGCAAAAGTTTGGATTTCATTTGACCGCCAGATTAGCGCAGATCTCCCCTCCTGCAGTGCACAGGCAAGCGATTACGCCATGCCTTTGTTGTGCTGCAGTCTTATCCTCAGTGATCCAACATGATTCCCCCTCACCTTCATTACGCAGATCAGGTCCTTCTCCGCCTCCAGTGCATTAATTGACAATTAAAGAAACTCGTTGACTCCACCATAGTGGGTTGTAATAGGGATTTTCCACTAGGCTTAGCAAGCGGTGACTTGTAAATTAATACTTAACGAGTATTAGCAGGGAAGCCCACGGTAAGGTTTGGAGCATGACTTTGGTCAATGGCAGAGAAATGAAAATCCATATTCCCCAAACGTCTTAATCCGCATTTTTGAATTGCCTAATACACAAAATGCAATTGAGTGCTTGAGAGAAGAGGGAAAAAAAGATGTTGGCATCCATTTATTTTTCTATTGAGGATTTTATGTAATGCTCAGTGATTACAGAGACTTTATAAGGTCTGTGCCGTTCAGTGCAGCACAAAATCAGTCAACCAATCATCTCACATATGAGAATACAGTTATTTTCAAAGAGCTGGTTTATGGCTTTCAAGAGGAACTGGCCTCTGCTGTGTGACAAATGATGTGTCAGCCATCTTGAGGATGCTCATCTAGGGTGCTATGAGGGTGAAGTACACTGTGAAGTGCACTACAGAAGGAGGGGGCAGGAATGTCTCACCTCTTTGGCCTGCTTCCCTGCTTGCTGTTGCTGGGTAAGGAGCTGGAGGTGCAACTGCTCCTGTTGCTTCTTGTAGTACTCCTGCAGCTAGAGGAAGAGAGAGAATGATTTTAGTAAAAAAAATAATTATTTATTATAATATAATAATATATAAAATATTATATATTATTATATTATAATAAAATAAAATATAAAATAAAATAAATGATGCATCAGATGGTAAAACTTGCATAAAAAATACTAAACTGTACAATGTACGCTTAAAAATAATATTTCAAGATATACTGTCTAAAAACATTATATCTATCTATCTATCTATCTATCTATCTATCTATATATATATATATATATATATATATATCTGTCTATCTCTCTCTCTCTCTCTCTCTCTCTCTCTCTCTATATATATATATATATATATATATATATACACACATATAATTTATTTAATTATTTAGGATGTTTAGCAAGGACGAAACACAAATATACCTGGAAAAATAGAGCACTTCAATAAAACATCAATGACATACAGTTTCAAAATAGCCAAGTTCATCTGTATTGCAAAATCTAATAGGAAGGTCACATGTATTGTACCTTTTCTCTCCATTTTCTATAGTACTCTACACAAAACAGGTAAAGGCCATTTAAACATCAGTTCTTCTTCTGTAAAGAGACACCATGACACAATAAGCTGCCCAAAATCATCCAGTACATCTGCTTATACTAGAAAATGTAGCACTATCAAACGAGTCACATGATACTGGGTATCCAAGATGAGGTAGTCAGGTGCAAGGAGTTGCATATGTCTAAAGGCTTCAGGATAAAACAAGATCAGCTTCTTGCTTAAGGGCTAAAGTGCCTCCATAATAAGGCATATTCATCTTTTTTTCAGCATTCCTCTAAAAGGCAGCTTTAAACACCTGGCAGGTGGTGTATGAATGTGTCCTGTAAATCATCTGTCCACCCTTCTCTTGGCGTGGCAAACCTGACAGCGTGGAGACAGGCTTCCTTATTTATGATTGACTGAACTAAAACACACAACACCTGTCTGGTAAAATTTGCCCTTTGCTTCTAATCTCAGAGCAGTTTTCATTACCTCCCGAGTAACAGTTACGATTAAAACACAGGTGGTAGAAACCAGCCAAGAGATCAGCACAAAAAGCCAATTTATGCCTTAAGCATCTGAAACAAAGACACCTGCCTGATTCCTACACGGATGCTTCCCCTATTCCTGGCACTATCCTTCAATTATGTGCAGTACGGTGTATTATATCCAAACTCATGCCATTGTCAAATGGAAAAGTGCCTTTTGTGTGTTTTTCTGGTTCTGTTTGCTTGTGTGAGGGGTTTGTGTTAAGCTAATAAAGCACAAGAAAGGTGTTTACACACTGGTTACTGATTCAAAGCTCAGCTGAATGGGCCTCTATCTCCTCTACACAAGTAAACATAGACCTGTATGTGCTTTATCACTGTGAAACACCTCGCAATGGCACACCTTGCTCTGATTAAAAGCTTTGGGAACAGACCGAGGCATGTGGGAGTCATTGATTTTAAGTGTGCATAGGGTTAGGAGTACGTTTCATTCTTCAGAACAATGAGGTTATTAGACAAAAACATGAAACAGGTGTGTAAGAGCAAAAGAGTGGATATAAGATTAATCATTAACAATTATCAATTAGTTTATCTGTGAAAATCTTCAAAAAATGTGTTTTTATTGGTTGCTAAGACAAACACTACTATTATTATTCATCACACTTGCCAGGGTTGTTAAAGGATTAGTTTATTTCCAGAAAGAAAATTTCCTGGTAATTTACTCACCCCCATGTCATCCAAGATGTTCATGTCTTTCTTTCTCAGTCAGAAAGAAAGGTTTTGTTGTTTTTGAGGGAAACATTCCAGGATTTTTCTAGTGGACTTTAATGGGGATTACCAGGTTTAAGGTCCAAACTGCAGTTTCAAACGTTGGACGATTTTGAAGTTGGAGGAGAAAATGAGACGATGAGATGAAAATAGTTTTTTGCCCTACCCTAACCTTTTTGAACTGGAGCACACAGACTAAGAGCTTTGTGGGTAAAAGTATATCATTTTTTTTATTTTCTTTAGAAAATGACCGATTGTTTCACTAGATAAGACACTTATTCCTCAGCTGGGATCGTGTAGAGCCCTTTGAAGCTGCACTGAAACTGCAATTTGGACCTTCAACCCTTTGGCTCCCACTGAAGTCCACTACACTGTAAAAAATAAAACACACAATTTGTTGAGTCAGCTTGAAATAATTTGTTACCCCGCTGCCTTAAAATTTTAAGTTCAGTCAACTAAAATAAGTTTAGTCAACTTGAAATGTTAAGTTGTACTAAGTAACAACTTAGATATTTGTGTTCGCTAAACTTAACAGATGGGTAAGTAACCCAGCTGCCTTAAAATTTTAAGTTGATTCAACTCAAATATCTAAGTTGTCACTTAGTATAATTTAACATTTCAATTTGAATAAACTTTTTTTTTTGAGTTGACTGAACTTAAAAGTTTAAGGCAGCCAGGTTACTAATTATTTTAAGTTGACTCAACAAATTGTTTTTTACAGTGTATATGGAAAAAATTTTTATAGAGACTTTTTTACTCAAAACCCTTAATTTTTTTTTCGAGTGATGAAAGAAAGACATGAACATCTTGGGTGACATGGAGTGAGTAAATTATCAGGTAATTTTTATTCTGAAAGTGAACTAATCCTTTAACCAAGGGTCCATGTAAAGTATAAAAATCACTAAAATTACTCAAAACACCACATATTATTCCTGAGAATCAAGTGTCTTTAAAAGACACTAATTTTTTCAGAAGATTCAAAAATCTGTAGTAAATAGCAGTAAACTTAAACTAGAAATAACCAGCGTTGATACTCACTCGAAAACCTGGAAATAATGATAAAACTAAACTGTATATACGTGTGAGGTTTTCACCTCCAAAGATTTCAAATTATACACTTAAAATAATACTCTTCCTTCTCCTATATTTGAAGGAGGAGAAAAAACATTACACAAGAAAGGCTTCCTGTTATGCTACCATGTTTACTTTCACCTATTTGAACTAGCTGCTACTTTCAACTAGCTACTCTTTTACAGAGTCCTAAGTGGGACTGGCTCGCACCCACTAACACTGTCATTACACATCTCCAACCGTAGCCCTGGCTAACCGCAGAGGCCACCGCAGACCCACCACTGTTTGTTTTACTTTCAGATTATTAATTTACCCAGGAAAGCCTATTAAGATTAAAATCTCAGCTTCGCATGGATGACCTATTTGACATGGAAGTACATGTTGACCGAAGAAGCAGAGCACGGAGGCCCTTGGACACGCAGGGGCCGCGGCAGAGCGCCTGGGGGAACGCTGGCTACAGCTGCTGGAGAAAAGTAGAATAATGATACCCTCATTAACTCCTTATCACACATACTGTTTACAGATGTAATGCGGGCTTACTCAAAGAATGAGGTAGTTAATAGTGGGCTACATACCAAGTCACAACACTGTGTAACTTTAAAAAAAGAGAGCTGATGCAAAATACTTTTAGTATACTTTTAATGTACTTTTAATACAGCATGCTTGAAAATGAATTCTTTACGCAAATTCTTTTATAGTTATTATGTATGCAGCTTTTTTGACCTCAGATTAATTAAAAGACTAACTGGAATATTTGTTCTTAACATTTAAAAAAAAAAAATCATGCAGGACATTTTAAAACTATTTAAAATGAATTTTCACCTTTTTTTTAAACTTAAAATCAAATCTCTGGGTCATGTAATATACTTATTAAAATGGCAGAAAGGTAAAATAAAATAAAATGAAATAAAATAGTAACACATTACAATAAGGTTTATAAGTTAACATTAGTTAACTACTTCAGTTAACATAAATTAAGAATGAACAAAATTTCTACAGCATTTATTAATCGTAATATTAATTTCAACATTTACTAATGCATTATTATGATCAAAAGTTGTGTTTTAGTTGACTGTGAATTAACATGAACTAACAACGAACGAATGTATCTTCACTAACATTAACAAAGATTAATAAACATTGTAGTAAATGTATCATTTATTGTGTCTTCATGTTGGTTAATACAACTAACATTAGCTAATGGAACCTTATTGTAAAGTGTACTGAATCAAATCAAATCAAATAAATTAAAATAAAATAAAATAAAATAAAATAATGTGTGTTTTATTTCACCACTTATTTGTGATTATCAAAATGTTTTTTTTTTTTTTTAATAATTTTGATTCAGACAGATTCACTAATGAAACATTCATTTTGCTCACCCTGATTAAAAAAAAAACAATTCACTCCCAAATCAAACACTTCTCTTCACAAGAGTGCAAGAACTGATTACATATGTTAGAGCTGACCAGAAAAATGTATAATATATACACAAAAATTACATTATTTTCCATTATTTTTAATTACATTAAATTCATGACTTTTCCAGGTCAAACTTGACATGATATTTCCAGGGTTTCTACGACTGTGTAAACTGCATTTCATACCAAAACCAACAACCCAGATGATCAGCTGACAGAATGACTGTGCAAAAGACCGAAAGCTTTCATTCGATTGGCTGTCTGTCCTCAGAAAACTTCTCTTGGACCGCCCCAAGTATACACATCTCTAGTCTCAAACGAGCCTTGAACTCTCTCATCTCCTGCTGTTTTAACCAGACGAGCAGCTCCACCAAGCAACACTAAAGCGCCGTATTCTCTCTACAAAAGCCATCTCACACCACTGCGTCCATTTGGCTACCTGTCGCCGTGCCGCTTTACAGGATATTGAAGGTGAGCTACCTCACATCTGCGAGGCTGAGCCACGGCCCTTTCGAACAGAGGAAGTCAGCGAGCCGTAAGGTGTGAAGCGAGACTCCATTTACCACACTAAAGGTGTTGGGCCAGCAATATGTCGCCCGTCTCTCGGTTTAAACTCTCCTCCACGCCTCGCCGCCGCCCGCCTGGCCCCGCTGCCTCTCGCCCACTCATTACCCCTTTAATTCATGCCAATATGAAGCTGAATAGTTGCGGGAATAATTAAAGAATAATTAAGGGTTTTTTAATGATTTGATTCAGTGGTCCCCTTTCACGTTAACTGCGTGCCTTGAAAGGCATTCACCTTAGATTCCCATTATTGTGACCTTGGTTTTACTTAACAGCACAGAGAGGGGATAAAAAAGGAAAAATATACCAGCTGGGCTGTAATTAAGGGTTGGAGGGATGTAAAGGTTAACTCACACATGCATAAGTGCACACGCATACATAAACATGCACTTGCTTTCGCTTTCCCCGCGCTCGCTCTCTTTGTATGTAAAATCGTATTTGTAAGGGTATTCACATGCAGAAAAAGCCCAAGCCCACTCGTTCTCCCACACACACTGGGATGAGATCAGGGACGGACTGCTGTACGTGTGTGTTGGCAGGCTCTCTGATTGCTCCATTTGCCGTGTGCGAAAGAGTGAGCATTAAAAGCCACTTCTCACGTGGTTCATCACCACCGTGAACCATTAAACCCACTGGCTTTTACTGGAGATGTAAAACGGCCCATGAACGGCAACTATTTCAATTTCAATATCCTCGTTAAATACAGAATAAAAAAAGAGAGAGAAATAAAGCGGGAGGAGGGGGACAAAGTGCTAAGTTTCGTTTTCAAACAGCTGAATTTTGATTTCTGCGAGCGAGCGACTCTTGATAAATTTGTCAGATCAGCTCAGTGCAATTTAGACTAGCCTAAAGCGACCTCCTCCTCCTTACTACTAAATCAATTCTGCTCACTGTCAAGATCATTTATGTAACAGAAAACCTTTTTCCGTCTTTTAGCTGTGAAAAATAATCAGGGAGGTTTCGGAGAGGTGCCTGACCTGAGCGGCGTGTATGGAAAGGTCACAGAGTTTTGGGACGATGTTAAATATTTGAGAGACGTGAGAGAAACCGAGTTGTTTGTTTCTTCATGTCTGTTCAGAGGCCGCACCTCTGGCCTCCAGGCGATATCGCAGCGAGATAGCAGAGGCCGTGCAACTAATAAACAAAGAAAGAAAGAAGAGAGAGAGAGAGACAGGGGGAAGAGATATGGAAAAGTCTGGCTCAGCAGCTGGGTGAGAAACATTGTCCTTGCTCTAACATAAGCGCTCCCTGACCGCCGGCAAGTCGACGTGTAGCGACACCAGCCAAAGAAGGCGTCACCAACACTAGTACGCTAGTAAATGCCGCTTATAAATGCCAGAGCCAAGTAACATCAAAGCTGGGGAAGATATCATTCCGGGCATGCCTGTGAGGATGCAATCAAAGTTACACAAAACGCGATTACATTACACACTCTGACATCTACACTCAGGGCCTATTAACGGGGATCACACGTGAATGTGCATTTACTGTGCCATCCGACGGCACTCTATAAAAAAGTTGGCAACAGATGTTGGAATGAAGGACGTCAGGCGGAGATTTCCGTCAATTTGCCAGGATTCTTCTATAAAACATGTAAGGCTTAAGCAGTTTGAGGTCCGGACGGGAGGGAAGAAGTTTTCTTAAGGAAGTGTGGAACAAGGCGTTGTGTTTTTTATGTCTGAGTGCATGTATATTTGAAAAAGGTTTAGTATGCTTGTTTGTTTAGTTTGTACCCCATGGCACCTACTTAATATTTTCCAATCAACATTAAGTTTTGTATGAAAGCCAATTTCTGCCTCAGAGTAAAAATAAATAAATAAACTTCACTTCATAGTGTCACGTATTTATCATACATGTGAAATTATACATTACCATTCAAATGTTTGAGGTCAGTAGGATTTTTTTGAGCAAAAGTGACAGTAAAACATAGGAAAGCCTGTTTCCGCCACTGAATAAAAAAATAAAAAAGGTAATTGCGATTTTTTTTATCTCACAATCATGACTTTTTTCTCAGAACTACGTGATATAAACTCGCAACTGCAAGTTATAAAGTCAGAAACTCACAATTGCGAGATGTAAGTTTGTAATTGTGTCTTTTCTTGCAATTGCGAGTTTCTCACAATTTCTCACAATCTCAATTTCTCACAATTCTGACTTTTTTTCCTCAGAATTGAGATATACTATAAACTCGAGATATAAAGTCAGAATTATGAGATATTCAGACTTTATTTCTCACGATAGTGGGTTTATAACTCACAATTGTGAGTTTACATCACGCAACTCTGAAAAAAAGTATTATGAGAATTATGAGTTTATATCTTACAGTTGGGAGTTTATATCCTGC
Source organism: Labeo catla (assembly GCA_012976165.1). Taxonomy (NCBI): domain Eukaryota; kingdom Metazoa; phylum Chordata; class Actinopteri; order Cypriniformes; family Cyprinidae; genus Labeo; species Labeo catla. Next base: position 452,628 of record VONZ01000113.1, read on the forward strand.
AATTCTGACTTTATCTCACAATTCTGAGAAAAAAGAAAGAATTGTGAGATATAAACTCCTTGTGAGATATAAATTGAGAAAAAAACTCACAACTGAGTTATAAAGTCAGAACTGTGAGATATAAGCCCACAATTGCATGAAAATCAAAATTTCATAATTCTGACTTTCTTCTTGCAGTTACGAGTTTATATTTCGCAATTCTGACTTTTTCTCAGAACTGAGATATAAACTCACAACTGTGAGTTATAAAGTCAGAATTGTGGTATATAAACTTGCAATTGTGAGAAATAAAGTCAGAATTGCAAGATATAAACTCATAATTATGACTTTTTCTCACAATTGAGATAAACTCACAGTTGTGCTATAAGTTAGTTATAAAGTCAAAGAAAAAAAATTACATGTTCTCAGAATTGGAAATCTCAAAATGACTCTTTATATCTCACAATTCTGAGAAAAAAAGTCAGATTTGCAAGATAAAGTCACAATTATATTATTTATTTATTTATTTATTTATTTATTTTTTACATTTTCTTTTTTTTTTTAAATTCAGTGGCAGAAACAGACTTCCATTAAAACAAGTAATATCATTGTTACATAAAATTATATTTCAAAAATATGCTGGGCTTTTGAACTTTCTGTAAGAATCCTGAAAAAAAAAAAACAGTTGCCTCTAAAAATATATTAATCAAAAATTTTCCTTAAAATTATGTCAATATATCAACATTGATCAGGTGACACTGAAGACAAGAGTAATGACTGCTGAAAAAAAACAAACAAAAACTGTTCAAATAAAAACTGTTATTTTAAATTGTAATAATATTCCACAATATTACTGTTTTACTGTATTTGTGATTAAATAAATTCAGCCTGGGTGAAAATTAAATAAATAAATAAATAAATAAATACAATTGCTTAACCTAAAAGAATTTATTAATAAAATAAACCAAATATGAAGCCAAATAATTGAAATGAAAATGAAATGAAAATCTCCATGAAATGTATCACATGTACACACTTTTACTGGAAAATGACAGCATATGGTCTAAAACACAGACCCACTGCAGAGCTTTTGAAGAACACAATGTAGCGAATAGCGTTCAGTAATATTTAGATTAGCCAATAAAACTTGTACCAATTGGCTTTGAAAAAAATGTACCTTTTGTGTGGTTTGTGTAGGCATGTCATGTCTGAGCAGCCCAGAAATTCCCAAATATTGTTTTAAGTTCTGTGTGTGGTGACTTGCGAGGCGCCCATGTGTGTCGGAGTGTGTGTGTTACCTGTTGCAGCATAAGGGCTTGTTGCTGTTGGAGTAAAGCTTGGAGCTGAGGCGGAGAGAGGATCTGCTGCATCTGCTGAGGAGTTATCATCTGTGGGGTCATCATGGCCATGGATACTGGCACCTAATAAGAGCAGACAGACCAATAAGTGACCAGTTGTGTGAGTATTTGATCATCATAATCGCTCTGTAACAGCTGCTGTAACAGTGGGTCGTTACCCTGAAATGTATCACAGGTCTATTCTGTCTGATGCTAAATGCAAATTATAACATGCATGTGATAAAATAAACAAGCTTATCGACTGCACAATCTGGACCCAAAAACAAAATCGGTGCACTAAACACCATCGCTACAGTGACATAAGCATGCATCCCTCCCTTAAACATTATACAAAGCCATTTCTGTTTCTATAGGAATGTTATTCTTCACTTTAATTAACTCTTTATCCTGTCATGCCAAAGAGAGTACACATAACATCAGCTCTGTTGACACAATAGAGCTCCACACTGCTTGCATTGTAAAACCCTGGCAGTTTTTCCAAAAGAGAGCGAGAAAGTGTGTTGATCAAATCTTCCCTTGAGTATGTAGTCTTTATCAGCCTGAAAGTACTTCAATAAACATAATATTATGATTCGTTATCTAGAGAATCACGTCTTTGGCAAAAATAACAAACAGTCTGATAAGATAGCTATCGGCAGGAAACAACTTGCAACAGTCTGGAATTGAGAGCGCAATTTGCTAGACAAGAACGAGGCGTAAAGATGGAAAGCGTGATTCTTATCTCATGACAAATATGCAGAAAAGGAGAGAAATGGAAAGAGAGCCGGGCTCAACAATGAGGATTTCTCTCTGCAGGCCTGGTCGGGGCCATTAGTTCAGATGTTTACCTGCCCTACCAACATTTTCAATGGCCCCACTATAGAAAAATCACATATTTTTAGCAAAATATTTCATATGCACATATATTTATGTTTTTCACTTAGCACAATGTTTTCAAAAGAAGCACATTTTACTTAATTTTTTCATAATAGAAACTTTTTTCATTGCAACATTCTTATTTTAATAAATGTTTCTCACAGTTGCCTGTGAAAGGTTACTTTTCTTTTTTTTTTTACCCATAGTTTTAACGAAAGAAAACAAAACAAAACAAAAATTACAAAACACAAAACAAAACTAAACGATAGATGAATGAATGATTGAATGAATAAATAAATAAACAAATAAATCATAATAAAATTACTATTTATTTATTTTTTAATTGCAGCTTCATGAAACATACAAAACTTATGAATTCAAAAACACATTTGTTGGAAAATAATGGCATACACTGCAAAAAACAAACAAACAAACAAACAAACAAAACTAAAACTATTATTGAAAAAAAATAAATAAATAAAACAAGGCAAATTACAACACAAAACAAAACAAAAATGTATTTATTTTTCCTTTCCCCAAATGCATACATTGCAAAAACAAAACAAAACAAAAACAAACAAACAACAAATTACAAAACAAAATTAAACTAAACGAAAAAATAAAATAAAATAAAATAATTAAAATAAATCACACATTTTTATTTTTATTTATTTATTTTTTTCAATAGCAGATCCACAAAAGTTATGAATTCAAACAAACACCCTTTTTTTGGAAAATAATGACACAAAAAAAAAACTAAAGACAAATAAAAAAAAACAAAGCAAATTACAAGACACAACACAAAACAAATAATAAATAAATAAATAAATAAATAACAATTATACACATTTTTATTCCTTTTTTTATAATTAGCAGCTCCATGAAACACAAAACTTAGAAATCCTTATAAACACCTTTTAAGGAAAGATTGGGATACATTGCAAAATAAACAAACAAACAACATCAACACAATTTTTTTTAAATGCTTCCCAGACTATTAAATCCTCTTAAAATCTTATCTAGCCATTACCCAACTGATTAAGTTAATTTTAAAAGGCATAAAAAAACATACATACATGACCAACAGATGCAACACTGGCCAAATATGGTTCATGGCAGTCCATCAACTGTCCAGAAACTCTCATATTGGTCATGGCCATCCTCTCGCTCTATGTGTGTGAGTGTCTGTACAAGAGAGATGGTTTGAAAAAGCCCAAAGGCAGGCCGCCAATACATGATTACATCCTTTAATGCAGTAAGACCGGCCACTCTGTGAACTTATGGGCAGCTTTTTAACGGGCCAGCAATTTCCACCAGTACAATTTGCGGCTGCTTCCTCGAATGCAACTAGCGATCTTCCACCGACACACACACACACAGCCGCTCTGTGGCGTTCCATTTATTTTCCTATTTACTGCTCAAGGGCCAGAACTGATCATCTCCCTGCAACTGCTCAATAAAAATAAAGCTATTTACAGGCAACGGCTGGCTTGAAGCTGACACACGAGCGCAAACTACAATCCCGCATAATACGTACATTTATCTACATTTTCCACTCAAAGGGAATAAAACAGACAGGCAACGGCGTGACGACTTCCCAGTCCACTGCCAGTCCGATCTGATATTTGCATTCATTTGTTTTCATGTAGCGCCTGAGCGCTCATATTTTCAGCTGTTTATCTATTCGGAGCTCGAGGGCTCGGAGGAAGGGGGGTAAGATAAGGAGAGGAAAGACGAAGAGAGAGAGCTGTCAGACGCAAATTAAATCTGTAAAGGGCTGATTTGACTTTGTAAACAAGATTGGCGGTAAATACGAACACCGGGTCTTTTTCTTGCCGGAAAGAGGGATGAAAGCTCACGCTCGCGAGCCTCACAGTTATTGATGACTGTCCTGTACTTTACTGTAAACGTCCCTATCACAATCAAACGAGCCATCCGTATCTTTTACAATTGGGGACTCGTCCCAGAATCCATGACAGAGAAAAAGAGGCAAAATTATGCACCGTTTTACTCTCTATGACTTATGCCCCACAAGACAGACTCTTTTTATGGGCTGGCGTGCCACTCACCTTGATTAATTATAGGCGTGACCCAGGTGAGGCTATGTTAGACTAGCGCTCACAGCTAAAGCTAGCAAGCACGGACACATTTCAGCTGATGAGATCATGCATCTGATGCCATCGAGGGCCCTCTGCCAAAAATCAGGCACCCACCTTTGATGACTTATATCAAGGGTTAAAACATCAAGGGCCCTACAATTACAGCTTTGAAAGTGAGTGCGTGCACCCAGAGAGGAAGAGGCGTCTGAAACAAAGCCAGGGCGCCATCCCAGGCGAGAGTCCGCAGCAGGCCGGCCGGGGAGGGCGGGATGTGGCGTATGGGCCCGTGTTGTTTGTGCGCACAACGGGGGAGTCAGAACGTGAGATAGGGCAAAAGAGGGGGCTCGGCGTGGCGGGCGCTTGGCGTCGCGCCAATTTGCCACGCGCGGCTGCTTGTCACTGGGAAAGAGCGAAATGAAAACCTGTAATTAATTGCTCCTCTGCATCCCATTCTCCCGCGGTGACAACCCATACATTCTATTTTATACACACGTTCATTGACATTTTCAAGTTGCAGGCGTAATAATTACCAGAGTTATAACACCTTCTATTGCAGCGCGACAGTGGGATTGACGAGCCGCCTGAATGCTGAGTTGTTAAGGTTTGACGCCATTAATTGCCCCTATAATCTAATATCACAAAGGCGGGCCATTACACACCGTGCAATTCGACACTACGGTTTCAGAGCAGTGCAGGAAAACAAAAGCGCGCCATTAGGGACTTGACGGCCGCTAACAAAAGAGCAGCACAATGCGGAATTATATTTTCATTCGGCTTTGTCTCTCGCCCATAAATGATTCCCCCCGTTCATTTGCCGCTGAATAGAGCCAGTAATAGAGGAGCCCGAAACCCCAACCATTTGAAGTCAGGCATTTATTAAATGCATTTAATTTTTTTCTTCAGTTTTTTTCGCTTTCTCTCTTTAAATTAACATGCAACCGGAAAGAAAAGGCGAGGGAGATATTTTGGTTGATGAGCGGCGAGCACCTTGCTGTGAATTATCAAGCCTGAACACTCATTTACTATATTTTAAAAACAGAGACAAAAAGCATTCTGTCTGCATGTAACGAGAGCAAATAATGAGATCTGTTGAGATGTGCTGTCAGTGAAGGGCTGACCAAAGGATGAGTGCTTGGCCTATAGCAGGGCTGCAATAAATAGACAAGGCTTTCAAAAATATGCATTTTTTAAAAACAAAATTAAGACAATTTTGAAGAAAAAAAGATTTAATATAAAATATGGTTAAAAATAATAATATTGTTTGTATTTGTATATAAAATATGTTTAAAACTTATATATAAATATTTCAAAGTTTGGGATCAGTAGTTTTTTTTTTACTGTTTTTTTAAAGAAGACTTTTCTGCTCATCAAGGCTGCGTTTATTTGATTAAAAAAAGAGAAAAAAAAAACAGTAATATTGTGAAATATTATTACAATTTAAAATAATGATGATCTATTTTAATATACCTCAAAACAGAATTTATTTCTGTGATGCAAAGCTGAATTTTCAGCATCATTACTCCAGTCTTCAGTGTCACGTGATCCTTCAGAAATCATTCTGATATACTGATTTATTATCAATGTGGGAAACAGTTGTGCTGCTTAATATTTTTTTGGAAACTGTGATACTTTTTTTCAGGATTCTTTGATGAATAAAAAAGTTTAAAAAACAGCATTTATTCAAAATAGAAATAGAAAAACAATAGTCTTTACCATCACTTTTTAACAATTTAACACATTCTTGCTGAATAAAAGTATTCATTTCTTTTTTAAAAGAAAGAAAGAAAGAAAGAAAGAAAGAAAGAAAGAACTTACTGACCCAAAACTTTGAACAGTAGTGTATATTGTTACAAAAGATTTCTATTTTAAATAAATGCTGTACGTTTTAACTTCTATATAAATTACATAAAAATATAAAAGTGATTTAAATATATTTAGTTTAAAAAGGTAAAATTAATATACATAAATACGTAAAATGATCAATTTCTTCTTTTTATCTATTCATCGGGCCATTTTTGTTTTTCAGTTGCACCAAAGAGGTCAAGGTTTAACTATATAGATATAACTAGAGTACTATAGTTATCTATATAGTTAAACTGTTGTTATAAGTTTTAGTTTGTATAGTACTATAGTAGATTTGGCTAGTTTGATAGTTATATGGGGGGCGGGGGTTGGGTAAACTGCATCTTTCTTCACTGACAGTAGCTGAAAAAATTTCTGCAAGCAACATCACAAATCACTGCATTTCAGTACATTCATTATATTATAGATGAATAACAAGTGCCTATTTTTAATAGTTCCCAATTATTTATTTTTATTAAAATTTTTAATATATAATTTTGTCTGTAATTAGTCAAATGGCATTTATAGTTCAGGTAACTGACCTTAAAAAATTAAAAAAAAAGTAAACTGCACGAGCAATTGCCCCTGATATGAACAGGAATGCTAACATGTAGCTTGTTCTGCAATAAAAGCAAATAATATCAGGGCTTATGCTATAATACGGCAGGTCAACCTGCAAGCCTCCACCAATCAGTGGCTCTCAGGTCAAGGATCATCTGCAGAGGGTCATTTTCAGTGCTTATCACTTATCTCATCCACCTTTGATCAAGTAGGGGGTAAAACACACATTCAGTAAATGTAGCCCATCTATACAAGCAAAACTCTTTTCACACTTACCAACACCTTTGGGTTTATAAGTGGCGTGGCATCTGAACAAGAGAAAGCACATAATATATGGTATGCATTTGATGACCATCCCCTAAAACCATCTCCACAAGCTTCTGAGACTGTCTGCTAATAAGCCAGCTTCAGTGGCACCTCTGGTGCCTCCCACCACCATTAAGATTCACCAGCGCTGTCCGCACGCACCACGTAGAGCTACCCACTACTGACAGGGGTCAGCTTCAATACAGAGAGAGAGAGAGAGAGAGAGAGAGCAGCGGGGGAGATGGCCGTTCGCAGGGAGCGGAGCAGTAATTAGAGGGGCTATTTGAAGAGCGAGTTTAACTGATTAACAAAGAGAAGAGATGGGAAATGAGGGAGAGAGAGGAGAGAGGGAAGCCGAGCTGCAAGAAGAGCGATGCGTCCCGGAGGGTCATAAAGGAAGTAGTAAGGACAGAGAATGCATTCCAATGAGCCTTAATCTGGCTTTTCCTTTTTTTCTGGCCTTGATAAATTACAATCAGTCTTATCAACCACCCTCTGCTCTTTAAAACACAGACGCAAGGACGATGATGTGAATCTCTCGTGACCCTACAGACGGCCAAAGCCCGACATTGTGTGGTTTATGTGGGGTCTGAACCGGAACAAGTGAGAGTGTTTTAATACCAAATCCTCCTCAGCACAATATACTGTCAGTCTGCCAAATGACTCACTTTCATTAAACTAAAACCATCCGCACTTAAAAGCATTTTTTTTTCCCCGAGCTGTTTCACCTGTGCTCCTGGATTCAATCTGATTCCATTAGTGTGGATATACGGAGCGTCTCAATGCATTCAGCGATAAGTTGTAACCGTTTCGGCTCTAATGAAGTGGCCACTCAAATTATTTGCCGTTTAAAAATAGATTTGGGAGTTGTGCCACATCTTGCAAGGTAATCAATGCTTGTTGCACTTGGAGTAAACTAAAACACAAAGAAGATCTGAAAGATGCTTAAAGCATGATGGATGGAAGGGTGATATATTGAATATTTATGACATATTTGGAATGATTTGTCTGGCAATATTTAATAATGTAGGATCATAAATATAGCAATGATTTAAATGCACTTTTTATTTGCCCATTAAGTTTCCTCCTTCCCACCCTTTTTTCACAACGTATGAGTATGAGAACATTAAAACAGAAATGTTTTAATAGCCTCTCTGTTTTACAGTTAAACAGCATTAGAATTTGAAAGTTTTCATATATGAACAATATAGATAGATATATAGATATACAGATAGACAGATAGCCTACACCCTTTTTCCTCATCAACTCCTTTGTATTTATCTCTATTAGAATTTTCAGGAAGTTAAAAAAAAGAAACCAGGCAGCGAGTACAAAGGTATAGAGGAGAGATCTTCATTTTGGGAAAGGTCAACCTCCCAGTAATGAGCCGTACACTAAATTATGGTATTTAAATAAATGGATGATGAATGCATCTCCATTCTCTGGAGGATTCTTTGCCATTCCATATTACAGGGTAATTATCACATGTAGTGCCATGGTGCATACACATACACACACACACACACACACACACAGACAGGAGCAGGAGAAAAAGTGGGCGAAAGAGCCTCAAGTGAAAGCATATAAAAACATGTTACTAAACTTTGGACAGACGTGGCAAATCAGCTCCATAAAGCCGTAATTGGGACTGGCTGAGTTCTTGAAAGGCTTTTTATAGCTGGAGAGGAATAATATACTCGTCCATATAAAGAAGGGGGAAAATCTGATAAACGGCCCTTAAAGTTGAAGAATTTAGAGAAGAGCACAAAGGTCTTGTGCTTTAAAGACTGCGAGGGAACTCGGCTCAGACTTGGGAGTATGAATTATGGCAAAGCGATGCTTGTGTGGAAAGGTGGCCAAAGATTCACTTTCGACTATGTAAAGAGTGCAGAGTTCTGGTCATCCAAATCTAAAATCCTGGTTAACACGCAGGAAGTGTTCAGTTCTTCTAGAAAGCTGAGACTGGTGTCATATAACAGATAAAAAACACAATTGTCCCTCTGTGGTGAGCTAGAAAACAAGAGGACCAACTTATAAAGTCTTACTGAAGCACACAATCTTATAAAGGAACAGTTGTTAAAAATGTGATTGTATGGAAAAAAAACATCTTCAGAATCTGAATTGGAATAGAAAAAAGCATCTTGGACATCCTAGATCTATTAGACACTCCACAAAAGAAAACGGCAAACAGGGTTTGACACATCTTGAGCTCGAATGTCATCAGATTTTGTTGGGTGAATCAATATTAAACTTTTATCCAATAGAATTAACTGGCATTTAATTTAATGTTATGACTAACAATCAATAAATGGCAGATATTGAAATTCTATAACAATTTGTAAAAATAAATATATAGATAAAAATTACTTTTAAATGCTATGAGCGAATTCAGGCATCATGTCATTATAATGCACATTATAAAAAATTGATATTTTTGGAGGATCTCTTAATTATTGGTGTTTTTAAAGATTAAGTCAATGTTAGATGACGCAGATACTTGGAATTCTCTTTTTCAATCATAGTTTTAACAAAAGAAAACAAAACAAATTACAAAACAAAAAAAAAAAAATTAAAAGCAATTAAAAATTCTTTTGTCAATAGCAGCTCCATGAAACAAACAAAACTTATGAATTCACACAATCATCTTTGCTGAAAAATGATGGCATACAATGCAATCAATCAATCAATTAATCAATCAATCAATAAATATATAAATGGGAAATCAGTATGCACTAAATATCCATTAGTCAACACCAATATTTTTAAGAACATTTCTAATATATGCCAATAACCAATGTATCAAGTACCCCTATTTTAATATATATGTTTCTCAAAAAAACATTTTATATATATAAAAGCAAGATTCTGAAAAAGCTGGGGGGATCTGACAATAGGTGGCGCTATGAAACATGACAAATAGGAACATTTAGTGTGTGTGCGCACATGTGTAATGGAGAAAGATGGAGGCTTATAAAGTTATAATGAATATATAAACACCACAGTCAGTCAATCTCAACAATCCGCCTTCAAGCTCACCGGCACACCGCAGGGACTCTGGAGTGGGAGGGATAATTGAAAAAAATGACAAGGAGATGACTAGAGGAGACATCACACGCGGGCATCCATGCACACGCGGGACAACATTCTAGCGCTGTTTACCCCCGTCAGAAAGAATTACTCACCTCAGCGATGGAGGACTTGTAGACTGCCTAACCGACAACTTACACTCTCTAATTCTCTCTCCTCCTGCACTAGGGTACCTGCAGTCTGTGCTGATGGCCATTATGATCAGTTTATTCACAGGCGCGTTCGTGAGTCTACTGCCGCGGGGCTCAAGCCGGTAAACAAGCCGTCACATCTCATTTACACAACAGTGCCATTAATCGCCTCACAAACCAATACCAAGCGCTGGGCCATGAGGCGAGAGGGAGACGTTGGGGAGGGAGGATGGAGGTTAAGGCCGGGGTTATGGAGGCTCAGAGGGGTCCGAGACGGGGGCAAACAGGGAGAGAAGGAATGGAGGAAGGGTATACCCAAACAAAAATGGGAGGGAATTACTAAGACTGCAGCACAAGAAAAAAAAAAAACTCAAGGAACTGCTGAGCATCAGAGATGCAAGGATTTCTGCAAGAAAAACACTGCAAGGAGTGAAACAAGGATCTTAGAAGGTGTCCTTAAGGAAGACACTTGTCCTTATAATTTATTTTTGAATATAACTTATTTATATATTTAGTTTTAGGTTTTTTTTTGTTTTGTTTTTTTATAAATGTATAGTTTAGAATTTATATACATACAGCAAATATATATATAAATTATATAAATAACAGTGTATAATTATATAAAAAAAACTATTAATAATGTATATTTTATATACAAGATACCTGAATGTTAAATTTGACAAATTTAAAACTGTATAGTTTTTTCATATCTTTTTTCTCCACATGCACACAGAACACAGTTCTTTCTGGTTATCGAATCCGACTGGCTGAGAGGAGTGCAATATTCTAGTGATATGAGCACTCCAACTGTGTCAGAGACCGTTCAGTGCTTAAGAACCGGCCAGATCTTTTGGAATTTGTTGCTGGAATTTGCTGATGTACATACACATACACAAAAAAAAATAATTATGGTATTACACACAAAACCATTATCGCCATGGCTGTAGCAAACCCCATTAGCAGTTACACATCTAAATTGCTGCTTTACTAACCTTATGCTCACCTTTCATCTCCACCATATTACCATGACTATCCTTTGCACTTCGCAACGGTGCTAAACTGCTAAATGCTAACTCTCCCAACCATATTTATCCTTCCCCCATCAACGTGTTTATCAACACATGAACAGGAGAACAAAAGGCCTCCACTGTTCCACTGGAATTATTCCCTTCTCTTAATCCTGACAGGAGGGGGCAAAAGGTCACATTTCTCAGGTGGAAGCGATAAGGTGGGGTTAGCATAAAGGGGAACGGGCAGGAGAGCTTTTAAACAGCCACACCGCTACCTTCAAAAAGCCTGGAAGATATTAGCCTGCATGTGGAGAGTGAAGGGTCACTATTGAGCGGGACGCGACGCTAAAGAGGCCTGTCATTTTAATAACAGGCCCGCTGAAAGGCTGCAGGCGCTGTTACCAGGTGGCTCTGTGATGATGTCTTCCAGAGGAGTCCTGGAGCACACAGCCACCTTTTCACAAGCTAATTTGTCCCAAAATGATCTAAAACCCCCATCGCCGCCCGTCCCCCTGCAAGTTAGCCCCATTACCTCCCACAGGTATTTATCATATCGCGCTTTTTATACAGTACATGGTGGTGTTGCGGGCGGTTTTGTTTGCGATGGCTCGGCGTTGTGCATGTGGTGTGTAATAAAAGCCAGCCACCAGGGGCTGCAGGGCTGAGCGACTCCAGGGAAGCAGAGAATTCTGGGCTGTCACTTGCTTATTTTCACCCAGTTCAGAGCTCGCGTCTGGGGACCGCTTTCTCTGACAGCGTTCGGACAGCATTCGGACAAATGAAAATCCGCCGTCGCGCGAGTGCCCCGAGTCGGGCAAGTTCAAGTGGAAAATCCCCCCACCGCTCCGTCTTCCATATCCCTCTTCCATTAGTCCCTCGCTTTCTGTGGACGTCCCTTGCACACACACATCTGTGGCTCTATCTAACGCCTCACTGCCCCAGAATAAAAATGACAACAAATTTCCAGTGGAACACAACAGAAGAGATGACTGGGGTGCGGAAATATAAAAGCCCATTATCGACCGCGTTCATTACACTTTTCACTCATGTTTCAGATCAAAAAATGGACTTTTACACTCCACTGCTCAAACCCAAACTCTGAAACGGCCAGCCCGGCCCTGGGTGTTTCTCCTCTCACTCTCTCTCTCTCTTGCCGTCTTCAATCTGTCAGGCCTCTTGCATTCTGGGTCACCCTCTCTAACCCTCTCTCTCTTCAAAACAGCCTCTTTGAAAAGGAAAAAAAAGTGCCAACTAAGCATTTCCACTTAATGGACAAAACAGAGAGTTTTCAAAAATAAAAGTTCAAGAAAAAGGGCTCCGTCCAGTACGGATGGTCTTTTTCCCCATTGATTCGAGGTGTCTATATACGTGTCGGTTTCCAAAAAACGCCAAAGAATTCTTATCCAAACCTGCTCTTAAGTGGCTATTTGCATGACAACCGCTGCATTGTGATTCACTGTGATCAAGAACAAATACGAGAGGTAAATTTTCATAAGGGTCAAAGGACTTTCAAAGTTCATGCCGTAAAAATGAGCCCAAAGTGCTTGACCACTCAGAGGTGGAGGTTCCAGCTGGCGTCACTCATCTCTCCATCGGATCATCTCGGATGTGGTGCTCCCTTCACCCAGTGCTACCGTGGCAACGCAGCTTCTCTCTATCAACGCTCAAGAGAAGGAAACTAATTAGCATGTCTCTAATGAGTCTTTTCATTTTTTTTTTTTTAATTAAACGAGGTCCTCAATAATACATGAAAAGAGGACACTTTTTCTTTTCAATTACCAACAGAGATGGGACTGGAGCCACGTGTGTGCGTGTATGTAAAATGGGTCTGTACAGCCATGATGATAAATTCTATGTCCTTTTCATCACCTTATACACACACAGAGATAAAAATACTCCTATAGTGTAATGGAGCTTTTAAAAAAATGTGGATTTCATTATGTTGCTAATTTAAAAAAAATTATAAACGAAAATAAATAAATCTTTTTATTCAGCAAAGAGGCATTAAATTAATCAAAAGTGGCAGTAAAGACATTTACAATGCTACAAAAAAATTCAAATAAATCTTATTTCAAAGAATCATGAATGCACCAATGTTTACACAAAAATAGTAAGCTCACTGTTTTCAACATTGATAAAAATAAGAAATGTTTCTTGACCAGTAAATCAGCATATTAGAATGATATCTGAAGTATCATATGACACTGAAGAATGAGTAATGACAGCTAAAAATTCAGCTTTCCCATAACAAGAACACATTATAGTTTTACAATGCATTAAAATAGAAAATATTTTAAACTATAACATTTGAAAATATTATGTTTCTGTATTTTTGATTAAATAAATGCAGCCTTGGTGAAACACACATACATTTACATACAACCTGTGATACTTCAGTCCTCACTATCCCAAAAAGACAAACAATATTAAGTAAAAATGAGAGACTGCCAAATACAGCATTTTTAGGAAAGAACCTGTTGGTCATGGCCAAGGTTCTGGAAGATTCAGGCAAAAACCTCTGTAATGTAACTTCTGTCGTCTTTGTCAGAGATGAAGAGGAAAAATCTAATTATCAGGCACAAAAAGATTTCTTTGTTCATCACACTGCATTCACATCTTCAAACAGAGTCTGCGAGGAGTTAACCCGACTGGCGGCCATTTTCTGTCAGGGTAAGTCCATTGACTAGTTCAAATGACTTCCATGCCCTGCCTTCCCTACTATTGGACAACAGCTTCAAACACCCTGCTGAACCTGAGGACTTTTACAAATTTAAAAAGCATTTGAAATAAGACCCTGAGAGTTAAAGGAGAGGTGAAATAACAGCGACTAGCTGTCGAACAGCTGAAGGCCTTTTCGTAAAAGCATAAGTGGTATGACTTGTAACTACAAAAAAAAAAAAATCTTGTCCTCCAACATGACTCGTAAATCTACACAACAGACATTTTTCTTGTTTCAGAGTCAAGATTAATGGAAACACTCTATAGTGACACAAACAAGGAGCGGTTCGCAGTCCCTACAGAAGAACTAGGAATGTACAGAGACTGTGGCAGGGAAGGGTCGGGGTTGAGGGTTGATGCCCTGAAGCAGTGGATGAGGAAGTGACACTACAAAGCAGAATCTCAGGGTTCACCTTTATCAGTATTCAGGGTGGGTTTGTGCTAAGGTCGAATCAGGTTCTCCCTAGAAGCGCAAACAAAGAGCCTCACCTGCGGTTCTACTGCAGGGTCATTGGTCGACAGAGGTCAGTGAGTCAGACTATAGAACACATCAAATCATGGTGAGTGTTTGTGTGTATGAACACTGCTTTATAACATCCAGCCTGAAGTACTACGCTCTTGTGCAAAGCATGTCTCCACAATGTTCTGATCCCTAGATATGTTTAGAGCCTTTTTCAGCCCTTTCCTCAAAACAAGAAAAGAAAAGAAATGAAATGAAACTAAAGGTGCGTTCACGCCATTTCGGAATTCCAACTTGTAAAAAGCGTTCACGTCCTCGTAGAACTCGTAATTTGTTAACTGGGAGTCTTCTGAGAGCTACGACTTGTACCATATGACCGCTGTACCATCTGACCAATGTAGGCTCTGTTTAGGCATTGACAGTGTTGCCATAGAAAAGCATTATTCCAAGTCTGAGGACGTGAACAGCTCCGAGTAGAATGTCACATGTTGTCATCTCGAAATTACGGTAATTACAATATCGCGTGAGTCTCCTAAACAAATGGCACATCTGTAGCCCAAACAATACGGGAAGAGTGAAGTACTGAAGTTTTATACTTAAAGGAAAAGATCATCCAAAAAATGAAAATGACATTGTTTTAAACTTGTATGACTTGTTTTCATCCATGGAACACAAAAGAAGATATTACGAAGGAAGTCTAGTAACTTTTATTGTATATTTTGAACAAAACAAAAAACAAAAGTAGAAAGTAAGTTTTTTGTGTGTGTGTGTGTGTGTGTGGAAACTATCCTTTTAAGTGAACTATCCCCTAAATATAAACAACAGTAAAAGTGATGTTTTCATTAGCAAAAACCACAATTTAAACAGGAAATGAGCTAAACCTGTTCAATCACCAAAAGGTCCATCAACAAAAAAAAAAGCAACCTGTGAAAAAAGGGACTCTGATAAAAATGTTCCTTTGATTTTCCTCTTCTTGACTTTCTTTAGCTCGACGAGCACACTGAAGCAAACTTCAGCCCAGGGTTCAATCTAATTAGTGTGGTTTGTTAATTAAATGAGTGCGCCACTAACGAGGTAACCTGCTGTTCCTTGATAATGTTAATTACCCTGAAGGGAAAACCTCTCAACACGGTCATTTAAACTGTCAGCTAGCATTCCTCCTGGATTATTGATGATTTGAAAAACTGGGCGGCTCTCACACACCCCTTCGCTCGTTCATTCACTTGCACTCTCTACTCTTCACCTCCGTGCTCGTATTGACTGCATCCGCCCCTCTTTTCCTGCTCTTTATTAGGGGTTGCCTTGTTCTACTTCCCCTCTCCTCCATCTCTATCAGGCTAAATCAAAAGTGCACCTTAATCTCTACCTATATGCCACTCTGTGTTAGTCTCACAACTGTGTTTATACAGGAAGAAGCATGCTTTATGATTGTGATAGCAAAGCTTTACTCTGGTATAAACATGCGAGTGTGTCTTGTCACATTTGACGGGTATGCTAAAGCAGGCAGTTACCACCACTGCCCCAATTCAACATGGCAGGCATGAAGACTGCATCTTACAAAGAGAAGAAACAACTACATAAAACATTTCCAACACGCATGCAAAATGCACAGTGTATTACTAAAGAACTGGTGTTTACTCTGAAAAGATAACCTGGCCTAAAAGGAGAATGAAGAAATAATAAAATAAATCATATCATAAACATAAATGAGCAATATAACACGAGTAGCATTGTGATATGGCACGGCTGTAAGTGTGATATTCCGTTTATACAACCATTTGACACGTGTGTAAATACATAGGAAACAAAAACCCTCTTTTGTGCTAACTACTTCCTTCCGCTAGGGACTAAAATCTGAAGTTGACAGTTTAACAGCTGAGTCCAAGCGGTTACTAATTCAAAAATGTCACTTTAGAACTAATATCGAAGGAACGTTGAGTTGCTTCATTGAAAGCTTATTGTATTACTGTATTAAACTCAGCAAATGTTATTGTCTGCATTCATGATACAGCATTCATTCTTCAGCTCAATCTCATATTCAGCATAAAACGCTAGTTTCAAAGTCCACTGAGGAAAGCGATATCTTTGTTATGTGAGTGTATGGCACATGTACCTGCACAGGGCTCTGTTTGACCTCATTGCTGCTGGGGGAGTTGAGTCCTGTGGCCTGCTGGAGGATGAACTGGCGTGCTGCCTGGAGGGCCTGTGGACACAAGAAACCCAGACAACACAGTGGTGAGCACCACACGTACACACACCTTTGCACTCTGCTTACATTTCCTCAAAATCACAGGAGGGATACACTTAGCACTGCACGGTGGCCCCACCTGTTTGCCAACCTGAGTGTGTGGGGCCCCTCCTGTAAAAAGTCAGAAAGGGGCCTTGCTTTCTCTTCAGACTGGGAGGGAAAATGCAATTCTGTAACTCTACCGCACCCTTTTTCCTCACACTCCTTCAGATCATCTGTTCACCGCACTGCCTGCTATGAGGTCCATCCCACATCATGTGGCGACGGTTTGCTACCCTGGGTACAGACGATGGCAATATTTTTTAGACTGCACCCGAACAGGATCTTTGGTCCAATGGCAAAATGTGCCTTTCAAAACAAAAACACCAGGCAACAGTAAATCAGTGGGCAAACAGCTTTTTGAAGAGCGCGATCAGGATGCACATTTGCTTCCTGGCCCTGAAGAGAGAGAGGAAGGTTACATAGTAAATATTGATTTATGAAAAGTTTTTTTTTGGGGGGGTGGCCAAAAAAAAAGAAAAAAAAAAAGAACGGAGACCTGACACCAAACATAAATCCTTAGAGTCGTACTCTGATACATATGACCCTAGACTGTAAACTATACAAGTTTTAGACATTTTAAGGCAGCTTTAATAGTTCAGCCAGCTGTAAACCCACTTTGAAAGCATACCTGTATGGTTTAACATTCACTGTCATTAAAGAAATAATTACCATTGTCACCATTTATTCATCCTCATGTTGGGATATAGTGCCATAAATGTAGCATTAAAGAGGTCCATACAATTTAAACTTCTCACAGAATTGCAAACTCACAATTGTGACTTTTCTCAAAATTGCGGGTTTACGTCACACAATTATATTTTTTTTCTTAGAATTGCAAGTTTATAACTCACAACTGTGAATTTTCTCAAAATTGCGAGTTTACGTCTCGCAATTGTGATTTTTTTTTTCCCTCCGAATCGTAAGTTTACAACTCACAGTTGTGAAAATTGAGAGTTTACGTTTTTAATTTTTTATTGAATGGTGGAAACGGGCTTCCATACTATCGGCATAAAAGAGAGAAAAAAATAAAACATCATATTGACCCCAAACTTGAATGAATATTGAATACTGCAAGAATCAGTGACATCTGGTGTCAAACTTATGCACAAATGAGATTTCAGTGCTTCAGAAATGTAATACAGTGTCATACAGTACACTTTTTTTTCCAGCTTGACAATGCCTAGACACTCTCTACTATCGTTGTAGGGAGAAAAGCATTGTGAATATTCAGAACCAAGTTTCACAGAAGTCATATGAAACAGAATATTAATTTTTGGGAAACATATCCTTTCAAAACATGGTCATTTAGCACTGATCTGATATCAGTAATACACTGTTAGCACTAATAGCCATTATATCAATTGCAGAAGTACTTACTGGCTAAATGTGTGGGAGGGTGTATTTCAAAGCCCAGTCCAGGACCCTCTAAATAAATGGTGCCAATCCATTTAAGAGAGATACACCTCTGTCTTTTTTATTGTAGAGGGGGTGGTGGGGGTTTCAGAGAGAGGGGGCCAAAAAAGGCGAGAGGCCCCCTATACAATCGGCACATGAGAGAGAGAGAACATGCAGTGGTCGGTGTGATGAAAACCATCTGCATCAAGAGCACTTGCTACTTTTGCTGAGGTCGCAATTGAGCGGCGTGCACACACACACACAAACACACGTTCGCAAACGCACACACATGCTGTGCAGGAACCCCCCAACCCCCCCTCCATCTGTGCACATGACCTCAGCGGAGGGCTGGATAAGCTAAAGTGACCGGCAGCACCTCCCAGCTATGACTAGCTTTGAGAATACACACTCTACTGATGGCATGTGGTGTGAATTATTTCTTACAGACGCGCACGCACACACACACAACCAGAGACAACTTGGACCAGATGGTTGTCTGGCAACAATGATCAACAATTGGACAAAACTGCCACACTGATTACCACTTTATTAAACTCTTCTTTGATTTTCATAAATGCCACAATTATTTGGATTAAATGGTAGCCGTTTAGTGCACACATTTAATCCAAAGCAATTTACAGTGCGCTAATTTAATGCACAGCCCCTTCTGGAACTACCAGAGGTTAAGTGCCTTGCTCAGGGGTGCAATAGTGATAGATTGTGATATCAGTAATTTGGCAGTGACTGGGTCACCCCTAAATAGGACCACCCCTAAATTTGTGTTTCCATTCCAGCCTCAACTATTAGGCTAAAACCACCTTGGATTCATCTCATGCTTTCTTTCATGGACCTTTCCTTATACAAAAGATTCATTCAAAAGTTTTATTTATTTTTCTCTCGTGAAAGAAAAAAATAGATGCTAAGCAGAATGTCCAAACAGCTGTTCTCCATGCAATAAAAAAAACCCTCTAAAATGACAATAAAAAAATATACAACTGAAGTATATGAATTCATAAAAGAAAACAAGGGAAAAAAAGCACACAAGTAACATAAAAGCAGTGGTTTATCAAATGCATCTACAGCAGAAGACTTATATATTCTGTAATGTGTATATGAAAGTATGTGCTTTTATGACATTTATACAGTGTTTTTCTTTCTTTATATATCCGATTTATGCCATTATAAAATCACTTTTTGGTGTTTGAGCTGCAATAAAAAAAAGAAAAAAAAAGAAAATGAAAATAAACAAAAAATTTGTAAAGACCTAATATGTGAGGAAAAGACATGGATTTGAAATATTAAAAGACCTGGAATGTAGTGCACAAGTTGTATGGACCATTTTACAATTCGTTTATATGAATTTTTTTTCAAATTTTTGACTTTTTGGAGCTTGTTTTTAAACGAAACGAGCTGCTTGGATATTATAAGATCTCATTTTGTGCTGTGGAGAAAAAATATATAATATGAGTTTTGGAATGACATCAGGGAGAGAAAAAAAAAAAAAAATCATAATTTTTGGGTAAACTATTCCTTTAAGCAGAAAGCCACAATACTTAATGATGAACAAGTGGTCAGTACGGCTGGTCTTAATCACAATGCACTGAGCTCAGCAGCGAGACCGGAGGCTGGCGGCACTAAACGGGCCCAGAATGAGAGCGTCTGGGGCGGCGAGTCTCTGTGAGCAACAGGGGAGAGGCTCTGTTCTGTGGCTGGAGAATCTATTGAGTCTGACTTGCCAATTTTATTGCTTTCACGAACAGTGGAGGTTAAAAAAAGATTTGGAGTACAAACAGGGGGAAAAAATGCTTTATAACTTCCATCCATACATCTAAGCAGGGAGTGAAAAACACATCCAGATTTCAAACGGGAACATGAGTTGCTTCTTTCTTCTCGCTCACCTACTTTCATCTTATCTCCCTCTCTCCCAAAGCCTTGTGGCATTCGCTGGTGAGCGCTGCACCTTTAAAGAAAATATGAGGGAGGCCGCGGCTGGCCGGGTCCAACAACAGTTCCATTGTGCTGTTGAGTTAGACAGGTTTTATTGCAGTGCAGGGCGGGCGGTCGGACGAGCCAGAGCGAGAACGCGAGAGAGAGAGAGAGAGGGGAAGGGGAGGGTGAAGAGGTCAGAGCCCAGCTTGGCGGCCTTAGCAGCACAGTGTGTGAGTTCTTCTGACTTGTCATCGGCCCCCCCCGTAAATCAACACTCCTGACATCGCCTTTAATAACAGAGCATTTTTTAATTCAGCAGGGTCGTGGGGGGGTGGGCCGGAGGGTGTAGGGTGGTCAGAGGGGTGGGTGTAGGGAGATTTAGGAGGGGGGCTCTCTCTTCTTCCCTCTTTTCCCCCTCTTTCTTTTCCTTTTTTCTCGTGGCTCTCGCCCTCCCCTCTTTAACGGGCTTCAGAAAAAATGGCTGACAACTGGGTTTCTTTTCTTTTTGCAGGAGAGAGGGAAGGAGGGGGGCCCTCGGGTGAGGGTCCATTATGGGAAAATAACAGGGAAGAATTCGCTTTGGCATACGCACGTAGTACAACTCGCTCTCGTTCTCGCAAAGTTGTGACAGTCGCGTCCACGCGCGCCGACGCGCCCGTATCCAATAATAATACGGCCAATGAAATTTTCGAGCCGCTCCAGGACTGACGTTCCAAAACAACGCGGTAAAACACACAAACAGGGGTGATTGCGCGCCTCTTTCCTGGATGTCCCAGCTTCTATTCATTACGCTCAGGTTGCTTAAGTAAACACAACTGGGAGGTGATGAATCGGAGCCCTAATCCGCCTGTGTTTGTGGGAGTGAGAATGAGGGAGAGGGCAGAACGTGGGGCGCTCGCTCGCTTTTTCTCTCTCTCCTGTAAATCTAAACAGTGAAGTCGGCTCCTCCGCGGACAGGTGGGCACCATATGCTGGAATGATCCATCATCGCTGACAGAGAACCATTGTTGACGCCTGCAACGTCCCCCCTGCAACCACCCCCGTAGAAAAACAGAGTCCACGGTGGGCCGTCCATGGGTGTGGGTGGGTGGATGGTGGCGGAGTGGTAGGGGGGCCAGGGTGGCACGAAGGGTCAGAGGGAATCATGTTACGGACTTGGCAGATCCAGAGCTGAAGACAGACTGAGACTGCCACTGTATGCTGGGAGAAGCTCAGGAGATATGATGGAGATGAGGGTAGAAAGAGGTGGGAAGAAAGAAACAAAGTGTAGTCCTTAGAAGACAAACATACGGGCAAAAAAAGTAAGGGGGAAAAAAAGAGAAGAGAAATAAAAATACAAAACTAATTTTGTCAAAGTAAGAGTGTATAGATGTATAAAATGAACAAAATGAATGTAAAAAAAAGATTGAAAGAAACACTGTGGAAGTCAATGGGGACCATCAACTATTTGATTACCAGATTTCTTCAAAATGTTGTCTTTTATGTTCAACATAAGAAAGAAACTCATAAGGTTTGGAACGACATGAGGGTGAGTAAATGATGACAAAATTAAAATTTTAGGGTAAACTATTCCTTTAAAACAATTAAATTCAAGAGAAAGTTGATGAAAAAAAAAGTAAGTCTTTGACTGATCAGTCAGAGCACAGAGTAAGAAATGTCTTCTCTTTCAAGATTTTTGGGTATTTCTCATAAAAGACATATTTATAAAAAATATATAAATATCTAAGTATTATATGAAATGATTCAAAAATGTAATTAAACAAGAAATCAAAAACATAAAGAAAAGAAAGAAAGAAATCTCATGAATGATTATTGGGTTATTTTTCAGAAAACAAATATAAATACTAAAAACTACTCCTAATATGAATAAAACTACACAAAATGAGACGTTAAACAGATCTTACCGAAACACAGTCTAGTCATTGTTCTTTTCTAAAACTTAGACTAGATGAGACACGTGAGATTACTAAGACTTTAACTTAGTAAAAAAGTTTCATTTGTTGTCTGTTTAACCTCATTGCATTCTAGGCTATCTCATTGCATTCATTTGAGATCTTAAATAAATGTAGTTTGTCTTTCCAACTGGCCTGTCTACATCAACCTTATGAATCAGATCTTGCTGCTGGCCACACATTTGACCAATCAAACCCCCACCTCTGTGCCCACCTCCAATCAGAGTTAGATATGATGTGCAGTTATTTATAGTTGGCTAGTGAGGACCCTTTTTTAGAGGTCAACGAAGTAACAGTGGTGGCCTCCCTCAGGGCCGCAGCACTGCGTTTTTAATTCATTCTTAAATAAACCCGTCAGCATGCTCCACTTACACTCTGGCTTCTACTGCCAAATGGCATATTTACCCGCACTCGAGGCTGCTTTGAGGTATTATGTCACAATGTGACTTGACACAACAATATTTTTGTCCTAATTTCACAAACACCTGTGTTACAAAGCTCAGGAAACTTAATGAAGTTCAAACTTTGCCTCAGATGTTTCTACTAAAATCTTAAGGATAAATTAGACAAATTTATATTATTCTTGATGTGTAAATAAAAAAATAAATAAAAATAAATCTGAAACAGTTGAAGACAAATTTTAATATAGAAAATCACAGATACTACAAACATATTTTAGTGTCTCAGGGCCTTGTGGTGAAATTTTAGACTAAACACAAATAGGTGAGGTCAGTTTTCTATTAAAAAAAAAAAAAGAAGAAGAAAAAGAAAATACGTTTCAAATGTACTCTCTAATTTGTTCACACTGTTTAGGAAAGCAACAGGGTGTGCTCTTCATGTGAGTAATGTTACCTACCTCATGCTACAACCACACGCACAGACAGATGTGGTCAGACGCTCTACAAACAAACCCAAACATGCCACAAAAAGTCTATTTTAAGGGTGTGAAAACAGAATACATTTCCAATTTACAGAACGGCAGTTCATAAATAACTAGCCAAAGCTTATTTTCCCCCCACTCAACATCAACGGTGTTTAAGGTGGGACTGGAATGTGAACGTTTAGAAAAAAAAAAAAAAAAAAAAAAAACATCCTGTGTCGCACCAAGGGGAAAAAAGAACCGAACTTAACCTTCTTTCAGCGGTACAAACCGGGAGGACTTGTTACACTCGGGTGCTTTTGTTCAGCATGCACCCTGCATGATAGCCACCTCCGAATCAGAAGCGGAGAGAGGAAGACAAAGGCGCCCTTTTTTCCCCAACCGGTGCCATTCAACCTTAAAGGAAAAGTAAAGCTATTCCAAAAGCTGCTTCTTTTGAGGTTCGGGCTTGATCCTTGTGGAATTAGGAAGTTCAGCTTTCGCCTTGTAATGTGTCTAAAAATGAAGTCTTGAGCTGTTTCTGTTTGCTTGCGCTGGATAAGAGAAACAGAAGAAGAAGAGGGGGGCGAGATGAAAGAAAACTTTCACAGATGTAATACAAGCCGGCATCCAAAACGTCACTCATGTGAGGGATTTGGCAAAAATAATCATACCTGCTTGTACAACCTCTTCAAACCCTGAGTAACTACAGGCACACAATGCACCCGCTTCTTTCCTTTCGCCACTCCTGACGGCAGCCGATTTATTACTCACGAGTGTGACAACTTGCGGGATTGCTTTGTATCTGAATGGCATATTTACGTGAAGCGTGGCTTTCAGTAGCGGTTGCTTGTAATGTATCAAATGCATCACTGTCAGCTGCCAGTGGAATCTGCCACCGCAGATGTGTTTGTCCACACAATCAAAAGCGATACGCACCGTCGCTTACGGAGCGCTGGCCTGGCCAGTATGAACTTCACTTTCCAGAGAGACTATCTGCACCGATAATCACCAAAGGATGAATTATTGTTTGCCCGAGAACCAGACTTGCTCTATTTTAATGCTGGAACGCTCCAGCACAGCTGGTGACCAAATGAGCTTCGTCTACAGCGGCTTCAGGCAGACATACTGGGCCTGTTAGCAGCTGTCCACCCCGGGCTACGGGACGAGGTGTGGGTTGTTCGACGGGATCGGGTTTACAGGCCCGGGCCAAAGTTTCGTAGATCTTAACTTGGTCCCCATGACTCATTACAGTCGTAGCCTGCAGAGCTGTCCAATTTCACGGTGGGTTACAAATAAACTGCACTTCTGACCATATTTCTCTCCTTTTTCCCCCCCTCTCACTTCTTTTTGGCCCAAGCTGGATTTAATTTGCCATTTCCTGTTCCATCGTGCGGTTCGCAGTCACTCGTCACATTTGTTTTTGTTCGGATCCATTAGAACACGCATCTGAAAATGGCAAAATCGAGTGAATTATTCAATGGCGAAATCATCTAAAAACACCCGCCGCTGTCCCTTTTTGCCATTTAATGTAATGTTTCCGCAATATAAAGGCTACGGCGAAACCTTAAAATTTAAACGGCTACAGCAGACTCCCATCGGCCATTAAAATGAGGAAAGGGTGAATTGAAGCCAAGGCAATAAAAAAATAAAACTAAGGGAGGAAAAAACTTCAAAATATGCTGTAATGTTTGAAAACCCTGACCGCTTTGGTTTTTTTCACATCCTATTTTTCACAAAGGGGACCTGTTTGAAACTTGCTGCCTCTGCTGCTTTCCAGATGTGCGTTGCTCACCTCTAAGTCCCCAAAAATGTTAAAACAAAAAGGCTGCTGGGAAAAAAAAAGTAAATACGAGCTGCAACACGATATCAGCAGCAGCGGCGGCGTTTCGGATGTCAGAGATTTTGTTTTTGAAAACTGTGAAAAAGATTGCGAAGATTGCATGGCTGTTGAACTCATTAGGGGAAGGCGAACAGTGAAAGAGGCTCAAATGAGCTCATATGTACCTGGTGTCTCTCTCGGCAGTAACTTATCCCCATGTCCCATACTGAAAGAGCAAAAGAGGAAGTGTAATCCACTATGGCTGGGCTCTCTGGGCATCATTACCTCGTTGTTGGCACCGTGAGCTCACTTTGTAGTGCTGAGGACCACAGCATTAGCGAGAGTTCAACATCCAGACAGCTCGCAGAGAGAAAGAGAGAGAGAGAGCTCGGAGAGTTCAGGATACGGGTCGTCTCGAAATCCTCCAGCCTCGGCAGCCGCACAGCCGGCTAATTGATGGCAATTGCACGGCAGTTTTGCTGTGGTTTTCTTAACACCGCCCTTCTGGCAGCCAAACAAAGTTCTACTTGATAGGGTTTCAACCTCTCTCTGCTGTGCGGACTGCAAAAACTAATAAGCAAAAATGGACTTTCAAGGTCTTGTCGTATTTGAGAGCTTTTCAAGATCTTGGAGCGAGTCTGCCGGGACGGTTCGGGGCAATATGAAGGTGTTGGGGTGCGATGTGAGTCACGGCTTGACTGACTTTGCCCAATGGGACACCGTCCAAAACCGTCCTCCTACAAACACATGCTAAACAGACTGACCTAGTCTCTGTGATGAGGATAGTGCTAACTGGCAGCAGGGCTTCCCTTCCAAACCAGACATATGGAACGCATTTCTTTGTTATTATTAATAAAGAAAAAATTAATAATGCGCACTCGGGACGTTGCCAAAAGTAAGCAAGCTCGAAAAAAAAAAAAAGACACATGCGGTGTATTGTTTAAACTGAGGAACTCTCGAAACCGCTAGCTTGGGGAAGAACTTAAAAATATAAAGTTCATATTTTTAGTTTGATTTTGATTTTACACCAGGTAGTGGCTAATGCGATACGGGTCTTCAGAAAATAACCAAAAAGAACAAACAGGTTAGAAGATGAGTTAGGAGGGAATAAATCGTACCAAGAGTGCTCACATCCCATGTCTTCAAGCACAAATACTGAGGGCCAAAGAAAAGTACTACTGTAGTGTCCTCTACCAATACTCAAAATCTCTTGTCCAATATACCACGTGAATACGACAAAGCAAACACACTTTCTTTCAGCAGACCTTCAACAAAACTGAACCAGCTGCAGGTTTCACATATTCTTCATCAATATTCAATTACATCAGTAGCATCAATCTATATCATCAATCCGCGTCGCTCGGCACAAAGCGGCCTTCATCTCGCTTCTATCTCCACCCTTGGCTATTAAGGAGAAGAAAAATAGAAACCAACATTCTCTCTCTTCTCTTCCCCGACGCCTCTCCCTGTTGACTTTAGTCTCTTTTTAAGATGGCAAACACAAAGAGCAAGCGGAGGCAAGCTAATTAGCAACACTTAAAAAGGGATCTGGCTTCATTGTTTGCAGTCCCTCGCCCTCACCAGTTACCAGGGCAACAACTTTGAGAGTGGCGCTGTGCATATTTCTTTTGCTTTTTTCTTCATCTTCTTTTTGTTTCCCCTGGGGGTTCTCCATTTTTTGGAGCCTGGAGAGGGCCGTTGGGAGGACAGAGATGGAGAGCGGAGGGGTCTCTTAAGCTGAGCGCAGAGCGGGGGCTTCTGGGATGGCGTAAGGTTAGGCCTCTGCATTACACAGCACAATACTGAGTTCTAAGTGGGCATTGAAGGCAAGGAAATTGGGCTTAGTAAGTACATAAGTGTGTGTGTGTGTGTGTGTGTGTGTGTGTGTGTGCGCGTCACAGTGGTTAAAGTAATAGTTCACCTGTATTAAAACCGAACAACTTTCTCTTTCTGTAGAACAAAAAAAAGTAAGATATTTTGAAGAACATTCAAGCTGCTTTTTTCCATAAAATGGAAATACAATATGACATTTGCATACTTAAATTTCTCATTTCACATTTGGTTGGAAAATGTGCAAGACTTTCAGTCAATAATACTTCAATTTCAGGCTTAGCGTACATATATTATATAGATAATTGCTTAGGTTGATCTATTTCATGCAGTAAAAATAGTAATATATAGTATTATTACAATTAAAAATAATTATTTTCTATTTAAATTTTTTTTTTTATGTAATTTATTTCTGTGATGTCAAAGCTGAAGTTTTCAGCACCATTACTCCAGTCTTCACTGCCAAATGATCCTTCAGAAATCTTTCTAATATGCTGACTTGGTGTTTAAGAAACATTTCTTTATAGTGCTGAAAAAACTTGTTCTACTTAACATTTTTGTGGAAAGAGTGTGTGTGAAGGATTTTTAGACTAACAGAAAATTAAAAACAAAAAAACATTTATTTAAATTATAAATTTTCTGTAACCTTTACTGACATGTAGTCTAATCATACTAATCAAATCCTGTAATTTAATTCACTTCATTAATGTTTAAATAAAAACTACTGACCCCCAATGCTTGACTAATCTTTTTTTTGTTTTTTTAAAGAGTTTGACAACTTCTGGCCACAATATGTTCTTGCTGTGTGACAAAAGCAACTTGAATATTCAACATAGCGATGTGCCTGAATCCAAATACCGTGTCCGGAAAGGAAATGACGTGTACTACGAAAACTCTAAAGGGAATAAATACATAATGGGAGGAAAAAAATATCTTTTAATGGTTTCTCTCACAATATCATCATCAGGTAATGATACTGTATATAAATTGCAAGAATCAGGAAGCCGCTATTAAAATGCAGGGCATTGAAATCGCTTTTAAATGCATGCTCGCATTATACTTTCACTTTCGAGATTCGTGATCACACATACTCTGTGTTTACTACAGAGCAGCAGTACTTACCACACATTTTACAAGATTAGATGTTTGTGTTCAGGATTTGCAAACCATTCAGTCATCTCTTCTTACTCAGTTTATGTGGTAAATAAAATTATACATAATGTAATGTAACAGGCTCTGTAAAACACATACCTAATTCAAAATATCTGATTTAGTATTTTATGAAGTAAAAGTTATAGGGGTTTGGAGTAATGTGGTAGAATTTTCACTTTTAGAGTGACTTTTTCTTTAAAAAGTTAAACGTGGAACCAGTCCTTGACAATTTACTCTCTTTCCACCTCATCTGTTGATTAAAGCTAAGACAGCAAAAACACATGCCAATTAGTGTCAATTATGGCTGCTGTTTCCTGACGTGGAGTCCAGTAGGAAGTGTACTCAGGGTAAAAGAAGCCCTCCCTTTGCGTCAACTGAAACTCCCTCCCTTGCCACCACCCTCCTCCTTCTGCCCCTCATTCTCTCCATCCTTCCTCAATTCCTCTCCACTTCAACTATTACCTAAATCTCCCCCTCCCACTCCTCACGGCTCTCTCCGAATCACTAAATCCATTCTCCCACTTTCTTTTTTCCTGTCCCCTTCCTTTTCCTTCCTTTCTATCCTGTCCTCCCTCTCTCCCCAGTGGTTTGTCAATCAGCTCTGAGGGAGTTATACCTCCAAATGCCCACACATTAGTATCCAGCTGAGAATCTTTCATAATCGCCATGGTGACTAGAAGAAGGTCAATGCTTGATGTGCTTCAAGCATTGCCTATGAACTGCCCAGGCCGTGGAAATTACAGGCACGGCATAAAAGGTGGCTTTGTGGCACCACTTTAGACAGTGGGAAGTGAGTGTTTGTTGGTGCAAATCTATTATGTTTGAGCATGTTTGCCAAAAACAAAAGGCTAAATGGCTTTTGAGTCTGAAGGCGAAAATACAGAGAATAATTATAAGTACAACTTCAGAGTGTGACTGTGAATTAGCATTTTGTGCCTAATTTATGTACAGTATATCTGCATTTGTAACCATCAAATCTTTTAAAATAGAGAAAATTTAGCTTTTAGACTTTCAAGTAGACTTTGTAGACTGTTCAATGCTTATTTTTGCTTTGGAAAAAAAAAATAATTTTAATTAAAATAAATTAAAAATATAATAAAAAAAAAAAAATCAACTGATTAATAGATTAATAAATAAACTTAAAAAAAAATAATTAATTAAAAAAAAAAGATAATTAATTAATAAATAAATATGATTTGCTCTGATTCCTTTAACAAATTACCAGGAATCACATTTCCCGTCTTGTTGTTGTCGCAATTATTCCCATATGAGTTTGTGAGTCATTATTATAACTGTGATCTGTGTTGGGTGACAGTGCTACTGTGGTCTGGCTGTGTTTGGAACTGATCTGAGCCCAGCTGTGCTGGCAGTCCTTCTGAGATGCTCTGGATAGACAGACGTACTGGATAGATGCAGGAAGAGGCAACTGTGCGTTGCCACAACTGCTCCTAATGTAACTTCAGCTGGCTAAAATGATTCCACACACAGAAAGAGAAGCATACCAGCACACACACGTATGTAAATACGCACTAACGGCGGCCCTCTTTAGCCTTCTCAAAGGTTTCCCTGGAAAAGCCATAAATTAGTTTTATTATCCTCCCATAAATATGACATTCCCACATTCCTGAATTAGGACTCAACGTGTGAAAAAATCATTAGATGAAGAATATGAAATATCTCTGCGCACATGTGAAATACATTACGCTTTGTATAAACCTTTACTTATAGAAATGTGCACGTGTGACCCATACTAGACAGACGTTATCCAGCTAACTTGACTTTTCCAAGTGCGTATATTCTTTATTCCATGAGCTTTGAGAGAACACAACAAAACAAGTAAAGAAATGTCCTCTCAAATACTTTCTTAACCGTGTAAGAAGCTCTAAGCCAGGCTAGCTTTTCAATAGTGCTACAGGAAACCGGCACGCCGGAGGTCTTTTTTTGTATTGCTGCGGCATCTATTGAGGTTGTCCACAGATGCTAGGCAACTACCCTCCCTTAACACTCCCCCTTGGCCCTTGCACCTCGGTCACCACCAGCGTTTCGTGACCCAGCTTGACCTTTCTTCTTCAGTGACCTCCGTACAATGAGACAGGCCACAATTAAAAGTGCGGAATGCTTTTAAGCGATGACACCTTTCAATGGGCTGACAATGTTCGATTTACTGGATGTTATTAAGCTGGCTTCTGGCCTGGCCCCCATCACCTAGCATCCTTGTCTAAAAGGGATATGATCCCTGTATTTAAGTCTCTCCCTCCCCTTTCCCTCCGTTTTTTGTTCGTTAGACTTAAGCTGCTTGAAGGGAAGATAAGAAAGAGCGGCTCTGTTCGTGCTAGCGGGCCCGAAGCCTTGAGACCGCTGACACGATGGGCTGCAACTGGTCAAATGAGCTTCGTTTCACACAGAGGACGTGATACGGCCATTACTGTCCGCCGAGTGCCGAACAGAAGGCCGTTCCTGACGGTAATGAGACGGGAGAGAGGCCAAACACCCTGACTGTCAAATCGGCCAAACTTCCTATCTCGCCGTGCTTAGCATTTCACACGCAGAAACCCAATTAGAGCGTCTAGACTGCCTTACAGGTAACTATGATCTGCCATCAGGACAGCCAACTCAATATGGCCTATCTGTCCAGACATCTGAGATCTATATGCCTTTATCCACTCTTTCCATCTGCGCTGTGGACAGTTTAATTAAAGCTACCATTACGACCAATTTGCAGAGTCCATTATGGCCTCTTAATGGCGGACAGTGCCAGAGAAAACAAAGAGTAAAGCAAACGTCACACGCACATGGAGATGAGTAATTCTGAGTTGTAATAACATAAAAAGTGGGGGTTGGTTATGATACAATGACCACAGGAAGAAAAACCGTCAAGTGTTTCTAACAATAGACCAAGAACATTAGAAAACACAGAAATAGGACCATTTATGATTAATGTAACGCCAACAAAAAGTGTAAAATGACAAAAATAAGATAAATTCTACTCAAATAACTAAATATACAATAATATAAGAATAACTAAATGACAGTTGACCACTGTGACCCATTCCTCGTCAACACAAATCTTTTTCCCCAAAAAGAGTAAAATGTAAAGTGAGTGGAGAAAGAGAACAGGAAGTGCGAGAGACAGTGAAATCATCTGCTATCTCCTGTCTGTAGACCATCTGATCAAAAGAGCCTGAGCTTTACAACGATGTGGTCTCCATATGCATCAGCTCCAAACCATACCAATGTTAAGCTGTCAGTATTTGTCTGGGCCTAAAGGAGGAGTCTGGCTGTCTGTTTCTCTCTCTCTCTGGTGTGTTTCACATCTCCATTCTGCACTACTCTTTCTCAACTCTCCACTAATTAGGGAAGCACTTGCTCATCTTCTCACTCCTCCCAAGAGTTTAACCCAAAAACTCAGAAGTGGTCAAAACTGATCTGAAAGAAGATCCGGAGCATCCGGCCTCCAAGCGGCCCCATCATCCTGACAGGCTGCATTTAGTGTAAAACTTACAGTGTAAAAGACTTACAAATAAAGGCTTTCCTCTAACAAAAAATGGCTTTTTAAACTTTATAGAGATTAAACAATATATTTTGAATTTCTAAAGAAAACATAATAAATATATACACACACAACAGTTCTTTCCGGTCCTCGAATTTAATTGGCTGAGAGGAGTGCGATATTCTAGTCACAACAGAACTCCAACAGCTTCACTGTTTGTATCACTACGCTTGTGGTATTTCTCACAGCGAGTGTCATGGCAGATGCCAAAATCCACTAAAATCTTAAAAAATAATACTGTTTTTGTGTCACAGAATATAGTGTTTTTAGGTGAGAATGTACTTGTTTAAACTACAAATACGCTGTTTGTTAATAAAGATAAAATCTATTTGAAAATTTGCTTTGATATTTTCAAGATGTGAGCTCCAGGGTGAACTCTACATAATACAGTGAGCTTATAATACAATAATACAATATGGTTTTAATAAAACAACTTAGCGTTCCTTCATTACTAGTTCTAAAGTGATATTTTCAAAATGTTAAAGGACGCTAGGGCTCAGCTGTTAAACTGTCAAACTGAGATTTGAATTTGTGGTGGAAGGAACTAGTTTGCATAAAAGGTTTTTGAAGACACCCCATTGTTGTTTCATATTTATTTACAAACTCGTGCCATCGAACTGTTGTATAAACGCAATATCACACTTGTAGCCATGCTATTTGTGCTATTATTATCACCACTATTATTCATTTATTTTTTAAGAGTTATATTTAATGGGTCACACTATGTGCATTGTGAGGACCAAACTCTTAAGAGAACCATTTCATGAAATGTTTTATAAATGAGGCCCATGGTCTTTACAAAAATTTATACTCATTTATTAATGTTTTGACACTTTTCACCCCATCCACCAGGCAAAAAAACATATATCCGATAGCTTACATCAATGTCATCACTCATATAGCATGACGATTTATATACCAAAGAACTTGGTGGAAAACTTAAAGGGAAATTGTTTCTCTTGATACTAAACAGCACATTAGTAGCAAAAGGATGGGCGACAGTGCTTCAAGAGAGTTGGTCTGGACCCAACAATGTTTGTAACCTGCTACGCACCATTTGGGGCACATCATATCTAAACGGTCGCTTTGAAGCGAAACCACAGGTCTACAGTATCCCTAAAGAGAGCGAGAGAGAGATAAGACCTCCCTATTAAAAGAAAGCGAGGAGCAGCAGAGGGGTCTGTCAGGGCCATTTCCCCCTGCCCAGGCAGTAGCTGTAGACGGACTGCGGAGCGGGACCATTTGAAGTGAAGAACACTCGAGGGATTGAAAAACAGAAAACCCTTGGTTGGATTCCTGGCTTTGTGCAACAAGAGGATGAAATTCTATAAGGACTCCACTAGTGTGCACTCTTGTTTTTTTTTTTTTCCTCCTCTACCTCTCCTGTCTTCCTTTTTTTTACAAAGCAAAGGGTTTTGCTGGTCTTGGGGTTGTGAAGCAGACAAGGAACATTCCTCAGGGGGGCCCAGGCGCCCTTTCTTGACACATCTCAGCGTTGCATTTTCTTTCCCCCCCTCCCACCCTCTTCAGCCCCACTTTCCCCCATCGCTCTCCACTCTTTTCTCTTACCCTCTCTGACTCGGCTACCTCGTATCTGTCCGTACCCACCATCCCCTCCTCTCCTGAGATGCCTGCCTCCGTTCCTCTGACTCAAACCCATCCCAGCACTCTCTTTCGCCCCTTCGCCATCTCACCCTCCCTCTGCTCGCATTCTCCATCACTCTGCTGGGCTTCTGTTTGTTTGGTAAAGACTGTTGAGTCTTTGACGTCTGTAGATGCCTGTGATTTCTCCCAGGCTCCCGAGGGGCCCAGGGACAGAGTGCTTTGTGCTCTGACAACGTGGGCCTGCAAAGAGGGAGCTGGGACTGTTTTTCTGCTCCAACGCTTCTTGGCAGGGTGTTTAACCAGTATCGCTGCACTGCGCTGCTTCCAGGTGAACGATTTGGGCTTGGAGGAAGAGGCTACACTAGACTAGACAATAAACAGAATCAAGAGCGAAACAGAAATGCAGTTACTTGTTCAGAAATGCATGTTTTGTTCATAATTAGGAGTGCTTTTTAAGCCATGAATTGTCAAAAGATCAAGGCAAATTTGATTTCTCATGTCACGACGCCTTTAATATTACAAAATAAATATACAACTTTAATTTTACACTTCTGCTTGCTTCTCTTTTACTATACATTTAATTTAATATGTTAAAATTAATGCAGCAATCCCGTGAAGTACATCATGGTACCTGTATAATGACAATAAAGAGTATGGCTTTACTTAAAGCTTGACATCTATCAATATGTCGAAGAATCTACTCAACATTTCCATGAAAGGGGTTTCTAAAGGCTTGCTGAAACAACCCATAATCTCTTTCAATCCTTTCCTCCATCTCTGCAGGGCGTTCATGGTGACCCGCTCCATAAAAAAAAGCTGTATGAGATGAGGATAGCGGAGCAAGACATTAAAACTTGATAAATGACTTTTTAGGAGGCTCTGCCATGATAACACTTTACTGCTTGCTTTGCCATTTTCAGAGCCTTCCTCATTAAAGTCATTTGGCTTCAAGGCCAAACTCTCCATTCATTTATAATCAAATGAGGGAACTTGATGATGAACTAATTCATTCATCAGATTCCTATGAACAATGGCCATCTGAGATGGAATAAAGGAGGCAGATTTCTATGGCATT
The DNA here is from genome assembly GCA_012976165.1 of Labeo catla. Taxonomy (NCBI): domain Eukaryota; kingdom Metazoa; phylum Chordata; class Actinopteri; order Cypriniformes; family Cyprinidae; genus Labeo; species Labeo catla. Next base: position 486,493 of record VONZ01000113.1, read on the forward strand.
GCCACCCATATCAAAGGGCGCATTGCATCGCTTGCTGGCACAAAACTTACATCTCGTCTGAAGAAAAAAAAAGAGGAGGAGTAAAGAAATGAGAAGAACATTTGGGATATCTCTGTGGACAAAAGGGTTAGGACATGGAGGGAATGTCATTCACTGAAAGTCGTGATTTTCATTCAATCTAAAAACCAAACGTTGCGAAACAGCAAGTCTATTCATTGGATGCTGATTTTGAATAAAGTGACTATAGAGGCTGAAAAGTGAGTAAAACAGTAAATTTGCCATATTAAATAAATAGTGACAGTAGATCAAACAGATGGCCTGGGGACATTCTCAGATTTGTCTGTAGAACGACTCAAATAACAGCAAAGTAAATGTATAAAACGGCTACTGGAAGATGAGCAGGTGTGTGGAGCCTCACTCCATAAGGCTCAAGGCCATAGAGAAATAAAATACACCTACACATAAATGCTGGCACGGACATGTACACATGCATTTATAGGCAAGTAACCACATACAATGTCCTTAAAGAAAGTGGCCACTGAAGGCCTCTGTGTAGCATATTTTGCATCTGTATAACAAGTGAAACTTCAGAACTGCTCTAGTCAGATTGTATGACAATGGTAAAACACAAGCTGCTGTTTTGACATCTAATTTTTAAATAATACCTAACTTAATTTCTCATAAATGTGACTTTAAAGTCATAATTGTGAGACATAAAATAGCAACTGTGACATTCTGATATTTTTTTTCCATGTCATATTTACGCAAAAAAAAGATATACAGTTGCAATTTAAAAGAAATAAAGTTGCAATTATGAAAGCAGTCACTATGACTATGAGAGCCGCTTAAACAAATACAGCTAAATTGCAGTTTACAACTAAACAAAAGATTTTTTTCTGACCTCAAAGAAAAGCCAGCAAACTATGGCATAATTATCATACAGAGTTACAGTTAAGCTGTCAGCTTCTTGTAGACAGATGAATTATGAAAACCGTGATGTAAAATGTTTTGGACATTGCTTTTACAAAGAGCTACTGCTGCTACCAAAGACCAAAAGCATGGGCACGCAAGTGGAAAAGGAAAATAAAGAGGAACAGAGAGGAAGGAAAGGAAGGAGAGAGACAGAGTGTGGCATTGAGGCCACGGCGGCCGTATGTTTGACATTGGAAATGGTTTAGAGCAGAAGGAACTGGCAATTTCTATCTCTAATTAAAGGCTTTGGCTCACATGACCATGTACAGGTGCACCAACACCAGACGGCAGGGCTGGGAAGAAAGGCCTCCTTGTGTGTGGTGAGGCCATGCTCGCTCAGCGGGAGTCTCCGCACACACACACACTCACAGAGGATGCAGCCAAGGAGTGCAAACATTCACATTCATTACCTTCACTACAATTTCAAGCCCTTATTTCAAGTGACAGATAAAAACTATGCAAAGTAGCTGTTATTTTACAAGTTCTTTCCTTCCCACTTCCTGTTCTGCTCACGACTCACTCCATTGGCTACTTGACTAAGAGGCTATTTTTATATTCTTATGAAACGTCAGGAATCACAAGATCTCAGACTGTAGGAGGCGCAAAAATAATTCCATACTGTCAACAAATTACTAAAGGTTACGGTATTGAGAGACAAAATTTCACTTTTTCATGGTCAAACTGTTGAATCAAGGCCTTAATTTTTTTAAATGAAGACCTATAACATTTATAATGAAGATTTTTAAATTTGTATTGGAAACAAGTTGTGTGTGGAGTTAGTTAAGCCTTCGATGCCTCAATTAATAATTTTATAAAATATAACTAAATATAATATATTGCATTTTATAATATTTTACTGTATATTTTACTACATATTACATTATTATTATTTACTTGTATAAAATAATATGTAAATATAATTGAATAAAATACATAAAGCCTCATTTTATCATATTTATAAAAACTGTCCTTTTACAATAGAAGACATTGGTAAATATTCGAGCGGTACCTAGTGCTTCACTTTCGCTGAATTTATGCTGTCATAAAAAACACAATGACTATATAAAGAGAACAGTTATATAGAATTATGGGTAAGGGTCAAAGGTGATCACCCACTGTGTTGTAATATTGTAACATCCAACCCATTGTTGGATGTAACAACACACATGAATGGTTAAGAATGGCATTTAAAAGATCTCTCCATTATAGTGGACAAAAAATTTGAAAACATTAGTGTCAGAGGCCTTAGATTTACACACCAAATCAGCTGGGAGAGGATAATATTTTGGTTTAACAGATCCCACTTTCTTTTAGTAATAGTTCATCAATGTTACATTAAGACATATTGGTATCTGTTAACAGGCGTGCAGTGCAGCCTTTGTCATTGATAACAAGGTTGAGGGGTCCTGTTACCCTCTGCATCTGTAATGCATTTAGGGAAGAGTGTGAACAGAAAAAGAGAATTTCAGCCAAGAGAGTCCGGGAAGTGAGGAAATTCCAACTGACAAACTGGATATGGAAGACACTGACGCATAGGCCAAAGAGCAAAAACAGCACAAGCCTCTGCACGCTGACGTGTCACTGCATAAAACAGTCGCTTAGTGGATTATTGTGACTCAGGCCAGGTTCAGACTGCTGCTAGGACTGGACCTAAAGCGTGAGGAATTCAACGAAGTCTGCATCATCTACAGGAACTACAGTCAGGAGCGAAGGAAATCGCCAAGTGCAGTTCTGGAAGACTGCATGGAAATTTGAAGCCTGAGGACTAGATTTGGTTAAAAGATTAGTTCACCCAAAAATGAAATCACTGACTCACTCTCATGTTATTCCAAACCTGTACAACAATTTTCTTCCGTTGAATACAAAAGAAGAAATTTTAAAAAGACATGTCGGTTGCTTTTTTGCATGCACTGGCAATGCACAACGACTAAACCTTTCAAGCATAATAAGACACAAAAAACACTGGTGCCATCAGTGTGGCCAAATAAATTGTATGGACTTGCAATGAACTACTGAACTATGAACTGCATTTTTGTCCAGATCCATTACTGTACAACATATGGAATTCCTATATACACTGCTGTTCAATTGTTTAGGAACTTTGCTTTTATTTGATCGGAAACACTGAAAAAAAAAAAATTAATATTATTGCAATTTAAAATAAAACTTTTCTATTTTAATATACTTTAAAATATCATTTATTTCTGTTATGAAAAGCTGAATTTTCACCAGCCATTACTGCAGTCTTTAGTGTCACATGATCCTTCAGAAATCATTCTAGTATGCTGATTTATTAACAATGCTGGAAACAGTTGTGCTGCTTAATATTTTTTGGATACTTTTTAGGATTTTTTGATAGATAAAAAGTTAAAAAGAACAGCACTTACTACAAACAGAAATGTTTTCTAACAATATCAAACAATATAGCAATATAACAATATAGTCTTGACTATCACTTTTTATCAATTTAACACATCCTTGCTAAATAAAAATATTAATTTCTTTCAAACAATAAAAAGGAAAGAAAATATGTATTGACCCCAAATTTTGAATGGTAATGTATATTGTTACAAAAGATTTCTATTTACATAAAGTAACTGTTCTTTTTAACATTTTATTAATCAAAGAATCCTGAAAAAAAGTATCACAGGTTCCTAAAAAAACATTAAGCAGCTGTTTCCAGCACTGATACTAAATCAGCATATTAGAATGAATTCTGAAGTATCATTTGACACTGAAGACTAGAGTAATGATGCTAAAAATTCAGCTTTGCATCATAGTAATAAATTCTGTTTTAAAGTATTTTAAATTAGCAACACACTACTTTAAATTGCAATAATATTTCACAATATTATTGTTTTTTTCCGTATTTTTAATCAAATAAACACAGCCTTGATTAGCAGAAAAGACTTCTTTAAAAACATTACAAATCTTACTGATCCCAAACTTTTGAATGGCAGTGTACAATATAATACAGTGTATAATCTGTATAATCACATTTAATGTCTAAATTAATATAATTGTAAAAACACTAAATCAATACAATAAAAAAAACATATCATATGGTAAAACCCTCTAAAAATATTATTGTTAAAATAATTTATGATGTTTGCAATAAATAAATAATTCACCAGCATTTTTTAAAAAATGTTCCCAGAAGAACTAAAGTCATACAGGCTTGGAACAACATAATGCGAATGAGTAATTTTCAAAATTTCCAATGTTGGAGTGAAATATCCCTTTCATTTTTTTATATTGTTCTCATTAAATGACTGGAAAATGAGAAAGCTGTAATACTGTATACCACACAAATAAACTCTGAGATGTTGTAACCAAAGCAATGCAGTTTGCTTCATATAGTTGGTTGTTTATAAATTGCGCAAGACGTAGGAATTGCACAAGAAACAACTAACAGCTAAACACACTTCCTGAAAGTCAGGGTAGAGGACTTAGAGTCGCTTGCACACACACACACACACCTGCTGCTGTTGAAGGTGCAGTAAATCCACCGGACTGATCTCCCCATTGGTGTCACCATTGGACCCGCCCTCTCTTCCTCCGCCGTCTGATTGGCTGCTTAGGCTGCTGACTCCATTTTGATTGGAGGGTGTTGTTCGAATGGTCTCAGTTGCTGATTCTACCATCATCACGTGGCACCTTGAAAAAGAAGGGGGGAAAAAATATATTGAGTGACCATCAAGCATTGTCAGAATTCCTAGGAAGAATGTTAGAATCTATGTAGACAATCACAAAAGCAAATATACACACATCGGAGAGTGTTTATCTGCAGTAGAAATACAGTGTCACAGCTGCTAACCTTGATGAGGGCATAGTAAACAAGTCGTGCGCCATACATCCATTTGGATATACCTAAAGAACCACCTGAGCCTCCAAACACCCAATGACAGCCAAGGACACCAACGCGGAGGAAGGCGCAACGAAGGTCTGCCTGAAGAGATACTTGTGTCACTCCAAAACGGCATTGTGCCGTGAAAGAGCGGCGTGCTTTTCCCTTTACCAAAGGTTACAATACAGTGCATCAGCTCTGATCGAAGGACATTTGTCTTTGACGAAAAGTGTTGATGCATCCACCAGAGTGACAAAGAAGCCTTTTCAATTAGAAAAATCTGCACTGAAAAGAAACACCAACCTCTCGTGCACCTTATTATTAGCAGTACAAAAACACAAGCAACTTCCAACATAACAGGAATGCATTTAATGTCTTTAAGAGGTGACGAGAGTCCACGAAAAAAGAAATAAGGCTTTAAATGAGTGAACAATTCAGTGAACCGATGACTTATTGACGTGTATAGTATTATTAGAAAAAGAGTGAGTACTCCATTTTGTTGTCATTTTTATTTAAAACTACATTAAGCACGCAATTCACACATAAAATGACTTGAATACACCTCTTCTATGCTTTTTGTATTTCTGAATTTATATAATAATTAATACATTAATATTTGTATTCATAAAAAAGAATAAAAGCCAATAAAAGATTGAGATCCTTAAAAAGAAAATTAAGTAGAGATACATTAAATAGTTTGGCAAGGTTAGTTTAGACTGTATAATATCATCTAGTACAATCCTTAAAAACATTAATGATGTGTACATAAATAAATAAAATGTTTAGTGTCTTTGTGTTTAACCTTGGAAATCATATTTAAAATGATTCAAATGTTTCTGGTTGCACCACATTGAATTAACTTAACATAAACCTTAGTTGCAAATAGCATAAATGCTTTTCATAACTATATAATACCAACAGGAACGCGCTTGGTATGTGTGTTTTAAACTAGATTTTTACTACATTTTGCTTAACCTTGCCCTCTTATGCTTATGAAAGCCATAAGATATTCGCTTAAAAACAAAGATCAACAACGTCAAGCACAGCATTGCAATTGCATTGTGGGAATGCTATTATCTACATGTGCAGTACGTGCCGTGCAGTAAAGCTCGGCACAACAACAACTGAAACAGAGATAGAGAAGACCCTTTACCTGCTTCTCTACATCGGGATGTTTTGGAAGCACAAGGGTGCTTTTATGGGTCCAATAAGTTCACAGTAGGAACCACTTAAATGCACCTGGTTGAGGAGTTATATACTTCATCTGAAGCTGTCAACTGAGGCAGTCACGCGAAAGTCGCATGACTGAAGAGGATGCAGGCATGTCTTGTATCATGGGGGACGCAAACCAAAGATGTGGGTAGTTTTATTGCCTGTGGACCCGCAAGGAGCTCTAAACCATGTGTGGTTAATTTACATCCACCCAGACCAGCTATATCACTCGGATGTGACATGTAGAGGACAATACCAAAACCCCCAAAACTCTTCACTTGTTGCCTACACCGTTGGAGCTGCTTGAAGGAACAAGCAGCTGCTGAGCGAGTGCATCACTGCCATATTAACCAGCCCGGGGTGTAAGCAAGCATGAAGCCTTGTCATATCCCGTAATGGGTGTATATTGCTGCTATAATGGAAGGTCGTAAATAAAGCAGCCCAATAAATCTGCACAGGGAACCTTTGATTACGGCTGTGAGACAGAAGTTTGCAGCGTCTTGTAATTGTTTTTGGCAAGCTCATCTAAGCCGCCAATGTCGAGGCTTGCCGCATCTTGTTTAGCCCCCAAAGCCCCTCTAGCTGAACTTTGACCTGTGAGAACAGAGGAAGATGCATTTTTCTTCTAAGGGGGAGAGAAGGATACAGAAAGGGTGGGCGTTCTTCAGATCGAAGAGATAAAATGTGCATTTGGGGGAGGGCAAGGCAGAAAAAAACAGGCACGTTTGCCTTTTAATTGGGACGGAAGAGAAATGGGACCAAACTTGCCTTCGCTTCAGGGACAAACACACACACACACACACACACACACACACAAAAATCAGCTTGCAACAGATAAAACAAAAATCCCAGGACCAGCGTCTTCGCAACATGGTAACGCAATGCATTTATGTTCTAATATCAGCAGATTTTCTTTGGCACTTACAAGAAAGGGTGGAGGGGGTGGTGATTCATTCTCTATCCTGTTTCTGCAAGTACTGAGGCTGCAACAAGGGATCATGGGAACTTCTGTGACTGCCTGTTAAAAGCTGTTTATATTGCTGATGCTGAAAGTTGCTAAGGTAAGACAGCAACACGGGGGATAAACACGTCTCTGAATTCTGATTCGACTCCAGAAGTGCATATTAGCACTAAAAACTGAAAGCTTTGTAGGTCTGAGTGCGTACTAAAAAGGAAGTAACACGAAAACAAACAAGGTCAGGAAATGGAGAGATGGCGAAACAAGCCACAGTTTATCTCATTCATGACTAAATTCCACCCTCCCTGAAGCAAAGATTCTCTTTTCCCTGCTTTCTCTCTTTCTCCGTCTATCCCCGAGGCAGCTGCAGCTCCGTTCCTGCACGCGGGGTCGGAGTCGGCGGCTGGCACGGGAACAGAGGATTCAGAGAGAGCAGGGTTGAAAAGACGCCGTCTGAGCCAGGTAGGCCAAAGGGTGGAGGTCTCCTGGGTAAATCTCATACAGGTGGGCCGTCACTTCACACCCTCTCAAAAAATAGCAAGCCCAGTGGGGACTAAAAGCTTCCAGTACTTCGATAGGGTCAGAGGTGAAAGGTAGATCTTTTCCCAGCTCCCTTTTTTATTGTTTAGGGAACACCGTTTACTGAAGACGTCAACACCGTAAAGCATAGACAAAGCATCAGGTGTTTCTGCGTAAATGAACTTGACGGCTGTTTTGGCTTTTTCGTACAACAAAAGCAGATGAATCAATGGCACATGATAAAGGAAAAAAAATCTAGTTTAGAATAAGTACAGTTCTTAGAAATGTAGTCTTTGTATTCATTTCGATTTACTGACTCATGTGGTGTAACCATGAGGTAAAAATGTAACAATATGTCAGTATGTATTTATATAAATTATAATTTTATAATATAATTCCCCCCTCCCCCACAAAAACCATTTCTGAATTATACACACACACACACAAAAATGTATAAATCAAGAAAAATGCATTTAGATTTTTTATAATTTATTATTATTTATAATTTATAAATTAACATGTTGAATAAAATTTCAATGTATTTTTGTAGATCTGTGTAAATTATTTCCAAATAAAAACATAATTTAATATATAATTTATAATATAATAAAATATAATATAATATAATATAAATTAAAATATAATATAATTAAAAAAAAAAGTTAATTAATTTGAATTTATAAATTAACATTTATATTGAATAACATTTCAAAGTATTTTTGTAGATATACATTATAATTATTTCCAAAAAAGTCTTTAAATAAATAAATAAATAAATAAATAAATAGACATTCTTCAAAAACTATCAATTCATGAAATATCATTACATTTTTGGGGAGTCACACCACATGACATTTTACACTCTGAATTAAAAAACAAACAAACATACAAACAAACAAAAAAACATTCACTGAAAAACATTGTGTATTTTTGTAGACTCTAATTATATATTTAAAAAAATAAATTAACTCAAAGCAAAATCCAGCTAAAAAGTAAAACACTTTTGCAGAAGAGTAAATCTGCAAATGTTTGAATGATGACAGGCTCAGCGGACAGATTCGTTGAAGTAGAAGTGAATGTACCTCTGCACCTGACTACCAGCTTTTACAGTCTTTCACGGCCTGCTCGGCGTGCCGAGAGCTTTGAAGAGGATTGAGGCTGTCGGATCCAGCCGGCTGATCTCAGATCAGCACATCTGCAACCCCAGACTGTGGATTGGACTCGTCGTTCCGGTCCGACTCCAAAACACAAGCCCCACTAATGCCCCCTGAATTCAGTACTTCCAGCCCGGATCATTTCACCAGAGCGAAGATGGTACACGGCCAGCGTTGCGTTCAGATGGTCCGTACAGCGCCAGCTAATAGAATCAGTCTTTATTATTTCAGATGAAAATAAGTGTATTTCAAATCCTTCACATAAAAGCTTATTGCTGGCCTCTAAAAGATTGAAAGCTCTATAACGGATAATTGACTGTGATACCTGAAATTTAATTTTACACATGTTTTGCTTTTTTCCATTCTTGTTTGGTCTCAGTAAAAGAAAATATGGCAAACATTAAACCGACTAGAGAATTCCCTTCACATTAAAAAGTTCTTTTCAAGGAGCAATGTTTAAAATAATGCAAGGATTCAGGCTGTAACTCAGTTGGCAATGTCGATAGACTGTTTTAAATTTGCAACTTCAGCTCTCCGGCACACACCAGAGCTCCATTTAACTACAAAGAGCATTACCCAGATCTAAAAAGAAAATAAAACGGGTGTAATACAAGATGACAACTTTGACAATATTTATAAAAAATGGAATACCGCTTTATTCTGCCAGTCCTTTCCCAATGTTTTTTTTTTTTTTTTTTTTTTTTTTTTTTTTTTTTTTAAATCACTGACTCATTTATTTACTCCATCTTTCCTGTCCTCTTCTTTATATAGGAACTTTTCAAGGCATATGCGGAACCGTTTCACATTTTTTCAGCACTGCTGCTCGCTTTTTTTGTCTTCCTTTGCACCTGTGGAACAGCTCTTTCTGCACGTTACGCACACGCTAGCACACACAGACATCCTTCTCAGTATTTTTTTTTCTTTTCAGCAGCTTACCAGATTAATAACTCTTTATCATGTTAAGCCTTATACAGGTCTATTTATATAAGTCCCACAAAAGCTGTTTCTAGAGCCTTGCATCAGCTCACAGGAATGCTCTTATTAATAAAACAAAGAAGGAGCCAACATGATTAGTGGAGACAGCCACAGTTGTGCCAGCACATCTCACGTCTTCTCCCTCAGGCTACCGAAACAACAGTCCCGCAGAGAAGCGAACGCTTCGTCAGGAACGCACCGCCCGTTTGTCACTGAATCTGACTGAGCAATATAAGTCCACCTGAGCACATGTAACATACTTGCTCTGTTTCAAAACTCAGTGAGTTATTTTTAATTATGCTGTGCATATCGACATGCTACTGTAGTTTATACCAACTCCAAGATTGTACTCCAGGGAATACATGAAAATTACAACTAAACTACATACCGTGAATACAATGTTTAATTCGCTTTAGTAAAGCTCAAAATGTCTAGAAAATCTGTTAGGTATAATTACAAACAAACAAACAAAAAATAAATAAGTAAATAAATAAAAATAAAACAAAACAAAAACTAAAATAAAAAATATAAAACACTATGAATGCAATGTCTAATTGCTTTAGTAATGCTCAAAATGTATAGAAAATGTGTTAGGTATAATTATAAAAATAAAATAAAATAAAATAAAATAAACCTTGAATACAATTTCAAGTCAGTTTAGTAAAGCTCAAAATGTCTAGAAAATCTGTTAGGTATAATTACAAACAAACAAACAAACAAACAAAAATAAATAAATAAATAAATAAATAAAAATAAAATAAAACTAAAACTAAAATAAAAAACAATATAAAACACTATGAATGCAATGTCAAATTGCTTTAGTAATGCTCAAAATGTATAGAAAATGTGTTAGGTATAATTATAAAAATAAAATAACATAAAATAAACCTTGAATACAATAAAATAAACCTTGAATACAATTTCAAGTCAGTTTAGTAAAGCTCAAAATGTCTAAAAACGTTTTAGGTATAATTATAAAATGAAAACAAAAAATAAAATATAAAAAAAATTAAATTAAATGCAATGTCAAATTGCTTTAGTAATGCTCAAAATGTATAGAAAATGTGTTAGGTATAATTATAAAAATAAAATAAAATAAACCTTGAATACAATTTTTAAGTCAGTTTAGTAAAGCTCAAAATGTCTAAAAACGTTTTAGGTATAATTATAAAATGAAAACAAAAAATAAAATATAAAAAAAATTAAATTAAATTAAAATTAACTTGAACACAATGTCAAGGTGCTTTAGTAAAGCTTAAAATGTTTAGAAAATGTTTTAGGTAAAAAATAAATTAAAATAAAATAAATAAAATAAAATAAAACCTTGAATAGAATGTCAAGTCGCTTTAGTAAAGCTCAATGTATAGAAAATTTGTTAGGTATAACTTCAAAACAAAATAAAAAAATATATATATACATTTTATACAGTCTGAATGCGATATAATCTGCATAAATGTAAAGCTCAGTGCAAAAAATACAAAATAGCGTCTGATGTGAAAAACGTCTATAAATGCCACTGACAATAATTTTCATTCAATACTAAGAAGTGTTTAATTAAAATATTTGTGTGTACTAGCTATTTTTACTCTAGCAGTATCAGAGTTTCTCACTGTTAGCTTAGCAAACAGCTAACGTCAAATTTTATTGAAATTCAACTGAATTGATTCTCCTGTGAGGAGCAAGTTTCACATCAGTCATAGGCAGTTACACAGCTGCCTATGTAACAGTAAGGAGCGAAGTAGCTCACTAGGTTTAAGAACAAGGATATTTTTACAAGAAAAAGCTACATCTTGACTGCATAAAATAAGAATGTTTCAGTTAAACCTCTAAATTCAAGACTGAACAAAAATAAGCAGTTTCTGAAGCAAACACCAATTCATTAATGTTTATTTGCCTGATCAGGAAGAACTGCTCTCGGGACGCAAACATTCAGGAACGCGGTCTACGGAAGGATAGGGTGTATTTGTGTTAGCAACTCCAACTGCTAGCCCACGGGGCAGAGGGCAGGTGTGTGTGCGTCCCAGCGGTTAGAACACACAGCTTGTGGCTCTTCCTCCAGATTTGTCTTCTCTAGACGTATGGTTAGTGGTGGTGCTGCTGAGAGGGAGGGGGGCAGGTATGACTACACCAAGTAAAATGCCGGGCCTAGGGGAAGTCTGTCACTGTCTGCCATGAAGACAGATAGCAGGAAGACCCAGAGCTAAGAGAGAGCGTGAGATGTACTGTGCAGGGTACCTAAAGTAAGTCACCACAAGAAAGAGTCCGAAACAAATAAGTGTTCCTGATAGAATAATAAAGGAAAGCCTGAATTGCTGGGTGTCTCTTAGCAGTTTTAACCTCGGCCCAGCATCGGCCACTTCAAAGGGATCAACTACCCGCTCCTCCCGGGGGGCACAGTGCACTGGAATATCCTGACAGTAAAGAAGAGACCCTCATTTGAAGACTGCTTAGCCGAGCACTTATGCGTTCCCTTTTTATGAGCCAAGCCATTCTCCACTCCACTCCAGAGCAGTTTCCCTCCGTGGAAGTGGCACACTGCTCCACTTGGCATTACGACAGAATCCCTTCATGTTGCCACCCACTTATACACTCACTCACCCCAGGCCTTTAAATTCATCATGAAATGGCATCCGCAACCCATTTTACTGACGTAACATGACATTCTGAAGTGAAAAGGATAGTCCATGAGAAAAACATGATTTGTTTTTTTTTTTTGTTGATTTTTATATTCTTTTATTCTTATTATTATTTTGTCCCTCGGGAGCTGACTGGGTCATGTAAAATGGGCAGTATGTACCAAAATGGGGTGGAAACAATCCAATCTCATGAGAAAATGCTACAATTTTGTACAAACTCTATACAAATTCATACAATGTGATCCGAAAAAAATTACAATTTAAAACAAAAAGGAGCATTAAGCTACACTCCTAACTAGAGTAATCATCAGATAAAAGTAAAATTATTAAATACATTTGTTCATTCAAATAAAGTTGAAAAATAAAATAGAAATACTAGATTAGCACAAATTTGAAACGTTGACCAGTCAGCTAACTGAAATAATAGTAACACTTTACAATAAGGTGTAATTTGTTAACATTAGTTAATGTATTATCTAACATGAATGAACAAAACATTACACTATTGCTTAATTTTTGTTAATGTTCCTTAATAAAAATACAGTTATTCGTTGTTCATGTTAGTTCACAGTGCATTACCTAATGTTAACACAACTTGTGATTTTAATAATGCATTAGTAAATGCTGAAATTAACATGAACTAAGATTAAAAATGCTGTAAGTATTGTTAATTCTTAGTTCACATTAACTAATGTAGATAACTAATGAACCTTATTGTAAAGTGTAACCGAAATAATTGTATTGAAAGCTGAAGGACTAAAATTGCTAACCGGAAGTTTATAAATACAAACTCAACTAAAACCGAAATAAAAATAAATCTAAATAGTAATATCTAGAAAATATGAAAAATATGAAAAATAGTACTAGAGTTAACACTTTACAATAAGGTTCATTAGTTAACATTAGTTAACTACTGTAGTCAACATGAACTAAGAATGAACAACACTTCTACAGCATTTATTAATCTTAATATTAATTTCAGCATTTACTAATGCATTATTAAAAGTTGCTTGTTGACATTAGTTATTGCACTGAATGAATGCATGAATGAATGACTGTATTTTCATTAACTAACATTAACAAAGACTAATAAATAGTGTGATAAATCTATTATTCATTGTTTATTCATGTTAGTTAATACATTCATGTAACAACTAATGGAACCTTATTGTAAAGAGTTTCTATACTAAAAATTACAATTAAAAATGCAAGCATTCCAAAAATTGTATGAATTCATAGAATCTAGCAATTTGCGAAATAGTTACAAATTGCCATCCAATTGTGACACTAAGGTAACAACAAGAAAGTCGCAAATCCAAAAGTTCATGTTGGCTTTTAAAGGAACAAAGTTTACATCCAGCTAAAGCATTATGACTATGTGTGTTCACCTACTTAAAGAGACACATAAATGTGAGTGATTTCAATAATATTGATTGTTTTATCCTAATGCTAAAGCACTAATTAAACTTAGTTAACTGGAATCAATCCCAGGTAAAGGACACCAATTGTCCCTTGGGCTAAATAATTCACCACAGCTGCCTCAATTGCTCCAGTTAGATCCCTGCAATTAGTGTAAGGCACATCTCCTTGGATAAAACACATTTCTTCCAAATACCAGGTAATCTGATACATACAGAGTCCTTGTAAACTCATAATTGGTCTGTAAAGATTATACGTTTTTATGTTTTCTTTTCAAATCCCACATCTCAAGGAAATACTGTGCTTTTGTACAGCAGACCCAGTCAAACTCAACAGCCTCCTCTTGTGATCACATGGAACAGCTGGACTTTACCTGTTCACTTCTTGGTCACAAAAATGAACAAGCATGTAAGAAATAAAATTGTGTGCATGTGCCTTTCCACCATGCTGATTTAAAGAGCACCGAAGGTAAACATTTGAAACGGGTGCTGGTTTATTGGAGACTTGACTGCTTTTACGGTCACATCCGAAACCCCCTCGCTCCTATTACTAAAGCTTAGGACCACCAATGTCCAAAAATAACCAATTTCCCTACGGCACAGGCTGAGAACAAGGGGCACAGGGAAAACGGGAGCGTGGAAAAGGAAAATGGAATGAACGGAATGATCTGCGCTCATGACACAACTTTGATCTTCTGATAATTTTTCAGAGACGGTGTCCTAATTTCAAACTCAGGTTTCTTTTTCTTTTTCAGCTGAGGTTTTCCTTTTTCCCTTTCCAACTAAACTATGGCAGACGACAATTATGGAATTGCTTACTCGCCGACTGTCACAAAAATCAGAGGCACTTAAAGGACAATTCAATTATCAAGGACATGCCGATACGAAAGTAAAAAGTAAGAAAGATTCTCACAAGGGGAAAGAAAATGAGGCCAAATAAAACAGAGGAGACAATCAGAGAAAATGTGCGTGGGGGAGGATAGGTATGCATTCGTATGATATCTAATGCACCATATGGCGATCTGATGTGTTCCTGCTGTGACGCGCACCTGATGCAGAAGGAGGCAAAGTCCTGTTTGCAGAGCCCATAAAGATTAGCTTCAATCAGGTGGGTTTCGTTGCAATAGGTAAACACCGCCAGCATTCCCGACCGATGAGATCGCTTCTGTGTATGTGTGTGTGACCGGGGCAAACATTTACTCCCCCTGACACCACCACCACTGCCTTTTTTCTCTTTGGCCCAAAGTAAGTGATTTTCCAGTCTGCCCTTGATGTTTAAAAGACTGGAGATTTCTATACGAGGCCTCCTCTCCATCAGATGCACACAGATCATGGCAAATATTTGGAAAAGGTGCTGGGATTTCACAAACGGCCCATTTGTCAGCCAATGAATGCACACAGATTCATCCACTTACGTATAGACAGACAGACAGACAGACAAACAGATAGATGGATAGAATCGTGTGTTTGGCTCTTTAAAGGTGGAGGTCAACAGGGGCTTGCGGGTCGTGTTAATAGCTAGTGGTTATTATCCTGTGATCATCAAGATGAATAAAGCCATTTCTCATGTCCTGTAATGGTTTAAGAGGCCAATGATGGGGCAAGGGCAGTCTCAAGACTGCTTGAGGCACTAATGCCCAAATTGTATTTAACATGGTGGAACAGAGGTGGAACTTTATAGGTTTGAGGAGCAAGCCATCCAACAACTGCACCCAGATGCAAAACCTGCTTTATGAATATGACCTTCATATGCAAGATAAAGTTTTAATGAACAGCTGCTGAGATTACAGTGAGAGAGGGAAGATGGTGGCAGAGTTTGAAAGTTGGCTGATTTGGATTTAAAAAAAAGACAATGGGAACAGGAAATCTGGAGTCAAGCCAGTTCATGTTTTTGCTCCATGCCGACTCGACAAAACAAGGATGCCTGAATACTGACAGCATGGAACTGGCTGCAGGAGAAAAGTGGAATTAAATTCCAGTGAATATAAAAACAAAGGCAGGCAATCAGAGCCACGGCAGAGGCAAAGGGATTTGCCCACACGGAAATAACCTATATAAACATATATGTTTTAATATAGGTTTTGATATAGGTTTTTAATATATGTGACATATATAACATTGGCCGTTTTCCTATATTATATGTACATATATGTGCATATATGTACATATATGTACATATAATATAGGAAAACGGAGAATTTTATATATGTCACATATATTAAAAACCTATATCAAAACCTATATTAAAACATATATGTTTATATAGGTTATTTCCGTGTGGGTAAATTCCATAACATGCCAATTACATGTGATACCAATTTCACGTGTTCGCACATAAGTTTTTTGCATTTTTTTTTTTAGTTAGTTCTTAGTTATTGCCTTGATAATAGAAAATATGAGCTAGGCATCATGTATGACAGTTGCCAAAGTGAGATATGAGCTAAAATGACCAGATCCTGCCATGAGCTATATAGGAGACATATCTTGTATGTACATATAGGGCTTTTTTGTGGATATAAAGAAGCAATACAGGAGACCTATATGGCCTGTATATGCACATATATGCACCTCAATTTTGCCTATATGTGGCATATATACGCATATAGGTTTCATATATGCGCATATATCCTCATATAGGTTCTTTCCATGTGGGTGGGTAATGGAAAGTGATCTCTCATTAAAGGTATATATTAATAAAAATATATATAAAATAAACAGATCATAGTCTGTTGGTCATTCCACTATTCTCATAATATTAAAATCCAATTAAAGGTTAGAATTAAACTTTGACTGAAAAAAAAAAGATGAAAGGGACTGATTAAATTGGCCTGAAGTGGAAGAAATGTAACTAACTCAAGACTTTAAATGAGGCGGTGGGGCAAAGTGATGTCTTAATAAGTTCAAAGTGGACATGATATAATTTTACACGTCTGCTTTCATGACTGGCACTCTGGATTTCTGAGTTAATTAATTGATTGGATCAGAGTGGGTATAATCAAATAAAATTTTATAACTCTATAATAAAAAACAACACTTTAGAAGGAGGCATGTGGAAAAAATGATAGCATGTCCATTTTTCAAATTAATTGAATTTTAGTACTTCTGAACTTGGTCCAAGGCATCTCATAAGCAATAACTCAACACCATCTTCAAAATGGCTCCATGACTAAAGATATTCAAACACACATGAACACACACTTTTTTCGGTTCCTTGATTCCTGGGAGAAAACCACCACTGTTTATAACCAGTAACCGAGAGCAATCAATTGCCAGTAATTTCCATATTATATTCTCCAGTAGTTGCACTGCCTAATAAAGTTCTCACCAAGAGTAAAAGCTAAAATATTAATTCCATCTTCAGCAGTGCTGATTGCATTAAAAAACGTCTGTTTTATTATTTAGCAGAGAAAGGAAAATCTTTGTTAAAGTGACTTGAATGCAAATTGATATCACTAGAATGAACAGTGGAAAAGCATTACTAATTTGAATCATAATAATATCAATAGAATAATTCATAATGTAATATAAATAAATTAGAGAGGTAATTCGTTTGAAAATGGATGCCTTCAATTCATGTCTCAGCCCCCCAACTAAAAAAAGAAGGCACATACACCAGTTTCATAGACAAGAACATTAATTGCTTAACTGTAGTCATTGTTATGAGGTGTCAGAACGCGTGTAGAATCAGGGAAGAAACTAAACATGCGGAGTTCGCTTTAATATTACATTAATTTTTCACTGCATTTATTCAATATTCATGAATTATGCTTGCTCTCACTAACTTGTCTTTATATCCGGCATGAAGTGTTTTTTTCCACTATGAAAACAGCAGCTCGTGTCTCAATTCAATTTGAGCGAGGATGACTTTAAAATCAGTACGTGACACGTTGCCTTTTTCACCTTGTTCGTTTTCCGTTCCTCTCTACGGAACAAGAGTAGCTGCCTTTGTGTCATTATCAGCCTTATTACACGTCATTAAAATACTGGAGGAACATTCCAGAAGAAATATACATGCTATGCCAGGGCACTCATTCTCTCTCTCTCTCTCCCTCTCCCTCTCTCTCTCCCTCGTGTCACACTTTTGGGGGTGAGTGCGCGTGTGCGAACGTGTGTGCGAGAGCATAGAAGTGACAAAAAAAGAACAATATAATTGGAGAAATGTACGCAGTAATAATAGGTATTCAGAAAATGATAATTCATATTAAACAGGGTGCATAAAGTCAGCCTCATTTGCATGTTTTAGATTATATGCATTTCAAAAGTAATTTCCGCAGGGCATATGAATGACATTAATTCCCGAGTGGTTTCTGCTATAGACCTCAAACTATCAAACACTCAAACATTTAAAAGATGAAAAAAAGAGTACTGCCACATTTGCGAGGGGAGATTTCAAGGTTAAATTATTTGAATGCATGTTTTAAAGTTCTGTCTAGGTTGTTTAAAGTTGTTCCTAGCCTAGTTTAAAGTTCACTAAGCTGTGTTTGGAACAAAACCATCATGAGACTTTATAGTAAAAAAAAAAAAAAAATTCAAAACATAAGTAACTTAAATGTGCTAACATGAGGTTTTAAACTGAAAACTTTAATATGACTCAATCAACCTGACTGCATTAGGTTAGAGCATTAAGGTGTCAGATCAGGTATAAATAACTCCGCAGGGTTAAAACTAAAACATGCTCATTTCACTTATTACAGTGTAAGAGTTAAAAATGTAAATTCAATAACCTGAAAAAATAAAATCCTTTACAAATACATAAAAAAAATAAAAGTACATACTGCTAAAGTCCTCCCAGACCCTAAACATGAGCAAGTGTGTTGTGCCAATCACTTTAATACAGCACAAAGAGGACTATGGGTATTCAAAGTGCCAATTTTAATACAGCCTTGCAGCCAGAAGATGGGAGAGAGAGAGAGAGAGAGAGAGAGGGAGATCCCTTTTAGCCTCGATTCATTTGAAGACAGAAAAAGAAAAAAAAATAGGAAACCCTCAGATTTGGCAACTTAAGTGGAAAACAGGCTCTGGATGCAATTTTTATTTGATAAGACAAATTTGGCCAAGTATCATAATGTTTCTCATGCATACAAGACTGGGGTTTGAAGTGTGACGTCTAAAGCAATGGTTCTCAGCTGGTGGATAAGAAAATAAATGGATTCAAACTTTTACTTTTTTAGTGTACAATTGTTGTTGACGTCAAAGGCTGTGTGTTCAATCAAACTTAAAAAATAATGAAATATCCAGGGTCAGATTTCATCTGTCATTTGACAGAAGCTAAATTAAATATACCGACGTCAACGCTAACAGGTTGTGCGACATCCTTTAAATTTATGACCAAATCTACACAAAGTAAAAAAAAAAAAGGAAGAGATGAAAAGCTAGTTTCTGATGACCACAATTTGTGAAACAATGCCTTTTAAGAGTCATTTATTTAAAAACAAAACACATCAATTTTCTTATTTAGCTTATCAGGTTAATACTTTTTTTTTTTATCATTTTGGTATTTCATTGGATCACCACAACACCAGTTGAGAACCACCAGGGTAACTAGTGGACAAACTTGCACATCTGTGTTCACAAAAATTATGTAAATGAAAAAAATAATTGTAAAAAGAAACCACATGGGAGAACGGGAGATACGGCCTGGGCTGCTTCCCTTTGTGAAGTTTATGCTTTGTCTGTCTAAATATTATGCTACCAAATGTTTCCCTCCACATGATTATCTCATTATGAATTAATGGCTTGCATGCTGCGAAGTGTTTGCGCAATGCCTAGTTCACGCTAACTGTTTATCTGCCTCGCTATAAGAAAAATAAAACACGGGCTAGAGCGAGTCATAATAGTAAGTCAGCTTGTTGTGGCATTTAAAAGTCAAGCAGATATTAACAGCTTGGGCGGCGAACGGAGAGAGTGAGAGCAACTCTAATGAACAGCACGCAGACGGTACGCTACCGTAATCACCCTGACGATCAAGTTTCGTCCTCGTCGTTTTACAAGTCTCCGTTTACAGGTGCTGACAGGCCATGCTGGCGAGATTTAAGAGAAAGAAAAATGGATTTTATGGCATTATCTCGTTATATCGCTCTCCCTGTTCTGTACTCATACTGTAAGACTAGCCTCTTTGTCCTTCTCCAGAGAAAGATACTTGGACAAGTTCAATTATGCGGGGAGAGTAAATGCTGAGGGAACGGGAAGAAGAGAAAGGCAGAGTGAAGGAAAAGAACTAGAGAATATCTAGAGGGAGAAAAAACAGGCTAATTAGGACCTGGAAAATGTATTTGTTATTTTTTTTTCCCAATCTTTTTTTCCTCCCCTTTTTTTTTTGTTTCCCAAGGGAGTTTTTAAAGAGTTCTATTTCTTTTCAACAAGGGAGGTGGAGGGGAAAAATGAAAAGAGGATTATGTTTCTTAAGACAAAAATCATGACATGCACAGGAAAAAAAAAAATGAAACGTCTCGCAACAAATGAATTCTCAATGCCCATATTATCAAACCGGACTATGCAAACATCTGAATTTACACCTCATTTCATCCGAGTATCAAAACACCCGGTCCAAAATGATAGGTAGTGGAAGTTCGAGTCTTTTTTTTTAAAAATGGAAAAGGCTTCCATCTCCGATCAAACCTCGGGCAATAACACTCTAATGAAGTGCATACTAAAAGGGCTCATTCCAATCTCCTTACTTCTGACACCAAGCGCACTTGAAAGGCCATCTTTAGAGAAGCGGTTCTGTAATGATAGCAGCGGATAGACTGGACGTGTAAGAGGCATATTCATTCCTTTGGCTTTAATTGGAGAGCTCGCATGACTGACTCAGAAAGGCTGCTAGTCCGGTTCAGAGCCCCCGAGCCCGAGCCCAGGGGCAGCCAGGCAGCGCTAACGCCCTTAGTCAGGAAGAGGTGAGCGCCAGCACAAAGCCAACATCAAACTAGACACTCGGGCTAAAAGGTACGAGCGAAGAGAGGGGGGGGGTCTGAAAGAGAAAAAAACAAAAAAAAACACAAAACAAAGAAAAAGTCTATGCTTTTAAAAGACAATTAAACCACATTGATTTCTCTTCATTGTTTCAACAAAACACATTCCAGAGCATCTGGGACCTTGCCTGTTTTATTCCAACACAATCTGTGGCGCTTCTTTGAATTATTGTAATCGTTTCCTCCTCAATGGCACCCACCTGTTGCCGACATTCCCGTGTATCACCGCAGCTATTCGCTGTGTATCAAGTCTCAACTGCAGAATAAACACTACTACTCTCGCTGCTGGTAGAAATCATCAGCTTTCACGACCTGTCTGCGTAGCTTTAAACGATTCAATGGTTCAAAAACAACTAAAAAAAACACAGCTTGGAATTATCAAGACTGTCCGGGACTGGAAAAGGGCGGGGGTCCGGAGGGGGGCGGCGAACACCATCTGCTATCTTTCACCGGAGCCTTCTGTCTCCGACTTCTTGTTCTCCTTTGGTTTTTTTAATACCTTCGAAAATAAAGGAATGGAAAAAACCTGCATATTTGTCATTTCCGATTGTTTACCTTTTTCACGGCAAATTGATTTTTACATCTCCTTTTCCTGGAAGCGTCTAGGTGCGGGCCTGCCAACCCCTGTTTCTCTGTTTTATGGACCTAGCCCTCTGGAGAAGTTTTAAAGCTTTCAGTTCAGAAGTCATTTAAATGATACAATACCGCTTTTGTCCCAGGCACCTCTGTTTCTCTCTCTCTTGCTCACTCTTCAATCACCCAAATTCCAGCATGCATTCTTTTTTCTCTCCCTGAGTTCAAGACTACATGTTTAAAAGCTGCTTTTTTGTCATTTCCTCGCGTCTCTTGAATTTGACTGTTCAGACGAAAGGACGACTCATTGCATCAGGGCCGTGTGATGATGAAGTGGGATGACGTACGGCTCAACTTTTTGTAGACATCTGATTTTACACGCACTGTCACGGACGTGTTATCGGGTCATTTCGAAATCAGCCATTTTGCTGTGAATTGTGACTGGCGTGTGGGATACAACTGGAGTACTGAGGCCATTCCTATTGCTCAGACTCGTGCTTTAATACACCATCTGCACATAAGCAAGAAAAAGCCAAAACTGTGAGGGAAAAAAAAAAAAACCTAAACAATAGTTCGTTTTGCAGAAATGTCTACCAACAGCTGCTAGCCTTATCTGCAAAGTGAACTGTTGTTTTGTTTTTTGTAAAAGAACATTTAGGCTTAAGATTAGCCTGCTAGCTAACTTTTACAAAACATTATTGTACGATATCATGCAAGATCAAATACCTTCACAGCAGGGGCATTTTCTCTGAGCAGGCAAGGGAGACAGTGTGCCTCATCAAAAATAAAATGCAAATATTATAAAATACAACATTGAAAAGTGAATAAATGACTTGTTTTTCTACAGTAAAACAGTCCGACAGCGACACCAGTAAGTAAAGTTACAGCAGGAGTTTGCGTCTCTCTCGCCTCCCTTGAGTCCATTGAGTTTTAACAGATCCCTTAAAGCGTGCGGTGGGTGTGGTCGGGGGTAATTGAGAATGAATGGGAGAAAGTCACGTGAAAGGAGGCAATGCCTCCATAGCGATATGATTGGATATAACTGGTTATGACCAGCTTTTGTGTTCGTGCACATTCAGCATTCGTGGATCAGTCTGAATGAACAATGGTGTTAATAGAAAGACTAATTTAAAAAAGTAAGTAAACAACTTTATATATGACCACTTTGTTATGTGAAAATAAGACTTGAAATGACCTGAAAACATGATCTGTATAAGTTTTTAATGAGTAATCAACTTTCATTTAAAGTAAATCTCTGTCTGTGACCAATATTTACCAAGCTTTGATGACTAATGATCTGGAAAAAAAAAAAAAAGTAAGTAAAAGTTAAATATCAAAAAGAATAGCTGAACATAAGTTGACAAATAAAATATAGTTTAAATTGTTATTGCCTTGAGTTATAATTTTGGAACGAATGTAAAATGCTTGAAAACACTATCTTGATGAGATTCATACTTGGCTTTAATAAATAGAATTGATTACACTGTATATTTTTTATTTTCCAGTGCAAGTAATGTTTATTTAACCAATAACCAAGAAATTATATTATTTATTTATTACTAAAATGTACAAAACAAATATTTCCTTTTCTTTGAGTTTTCTTTGGTTGGCATGCTAACAGTTTAGCCTGTTAGCAAAGTCCCAACTGATTAAGGGCATTTTAGAACAAGATATCACAATAGCGTGGTATGTTTTGTTTGGGCATTGGGAAAGGGGGCAGGATTTTGCATGACATCCATTTGTCTTTAGTCTGAGGACTTTGATTTAACCTAAAGTTATCCACTAATGTGGTTTTAACACATTTTACGTAGCCAAAAAAACAAATCCGACAAAAAAGGCATGCCAGATGCTGCACACAAAACGCAAACATCTAGAATCCATATGGAATCTCTGAAGGCCTTGATGGTTAAAAAAAAAATGGCACAGGCTCAAAAGCTGTCACCCTTCAAGCTGCGAAGCCTTTTTATTGTGTATGCGTGTACAAATCCAACAAAAGTGAGGGGCAAGGGGAATTCTTTTCCATGAGACCTCTAAAAGTAGATCTCAAAAACCTGTTGAGCTGGAAACATCACTCAACCCCCAGAACTTCAGCAGAGATTAAAAGGCTAAATGGACCGGCATGACTAAACATTTCTTAGTGCAGGGACATGTTCAAAGGCTCTCGGGAATTAAAATCCTCATCAATGCTCCAGCAGAGACAAATCCTTATTTATTTGCTATAATAGGAACAAGTCTTTCCAAAGCAGCGGGAGGTGATAAACTCTTCACTTTGTTCTTTTCGTCATGATCAAACACATTCCGGCTACTGAGAGCCGTCTGCTCAGAATGCATGTGGATCTCCTGCGTACTCCAATTTAGAAATGGACGAATGTAAAAAGGAGGACTAAACCTGAGTGAAATCTTTTAGCGCTCTAATTACTTCCAGAGGACAGTGCAAGGTGGTCTGAACACCTCTGGTGCGTAAATGTACTATTCCATGTGTAAAACAACCTGGTTCCATACACTGACACAGTTTTGGGCAAAGCCACCTCGCTAATTAAAATAATCCTTTCATGCTTGTCTGATAAATTACAGTTGTATTTATTATAAAACTCTAAAAACCTACACAATTAAAACCTTCAGTTAAAGTGATTATGTGGGTCTGTTTGCGTGGAAATGGAGGCTGAACCTGTTCGCCGTCATAATTAGGCTAAATAAAATTAAAATGATATTTGCGGCGCTCACAGGTACAGCTGGGACCGGTGTCACGGGGGTCCACTCATCGCCGGTGATTGGATCAAATTGTTGGGCGATTTACAGCACCGCTCCCCCTCGGTGTCAACCAATTAACATTTCCTTAACACCCCGCACCTCTTTGAAGTTAGGTGTCTCTATTGTAATGGGAGGTTTGCAAGGTCAATGTCTTTTATGGAAGCTTTCCGTCATATTTCTATCTCCTCAGCAACGACATTTAATTGTATTTTCACATTTTAAATGTATTGTAAAGGCACTTTATAACGCGCCAACTGTTCTAGATTAAGCCGAAACGGGTCGGGTTGAATTGAAAAAGACACAATGTGTCTAGTCAGAGGCCTGAAAAACGCAGCAATGACGCATGGCTCTGTCTTGATCGCAATGGCGAAGAATTACAAACAAAATGCATACAATGAGTTTACAGAAGCACGAACTAAATGATAAGACAGACACTGAAAACCCACAATGCTTTTATCCTTCAGTACTTCCACACACACACACGAACACACACACACATCCCCAATCTCCATTTCCCAGTATACTGCGGTAGTGGTGAGCACAGCTGGCAACATCTGGAGGCATTTTGAGTCTGTTTACATTTCCAAAACACTGAAAAATACTGCAGGTGCCAGAAGAGTAATAAGGAACCAGGTCACAAAAAAGGATTGTTTAAACTCTAACAACTCTCGGCTCTGTGTCTCTCTCGCTCTCTCCTCTCCTGGAACTTGCTCTCTCCCCACTCATTTTTCATCAATCGCACACCACTTGCCTTTCAACGAAAAATAAGGCGCCGTAACAGTGCTCCAGCAATAACAGGAAAAATGGACTGAGAAGGAGAGAGACTGATGTAAAGCATCAACAGTCTATAACGAGTCCTGAAATATTCAAACATGTATACCAAATCTAACTGAACTACAAAAATGCTTGTAATTTTTACGTTTCTCCCCTTATTTTATACATAAAATGTACAAATACATATACATATATATATATATATATATATATATATATATATACATATATATATATATATACATACATATATATATATATATATATATATATATATATATATATATATTATATACACATACACATATTGTTATTCAAAGTTTGGGATCAGTAAAATTTGTAATATTTTTAAAGAAGTTCCTTATGCTCATATGCTTAGACTGCATTTATTTGATCAAAAATAGTAAAAAAAAAAAATAGTAATATTATGAAATATTATTTGAATGTAAAATAACGGTTTTCTATGGCAATATATTTTAAAATGAAATTTAATTCTGTGATCAAATCTGAATTTTCAGTGTCACATGATCCTTCAAAAATCATTCTAATATGTTGATTTATTATCAGTGTTTCAGTTGTGCTGCTTAATATTTTTTGGAAACTATTATTCTTTTTTTTAGGATTCCTTGATGAATAAAAGGTTAAACAGAATGGATTCTGGGATACAGAACTGATACAGGGATTAGTACAGTTCTTTTCTTTTTTTTTCTTTTTTTTTTTTTGAAAGAAATTATTACTTTTATTTTTTTTATTTTATTAAAAATGTATTTTTCATTTACGCACAATTCACGTCTTTAAACCAGATGTCTTTAAACTTCACACTTTTACTTAGGAGATCAAGAGAGGTCTATCACATCGATTTTGAAAATGTCCAAACCACTAAAGCAAACCACCAACACTTACCGTAACACACAAGTAAACCATATAAATATTCACCATCTCCTCCACATGGTCTTTCTTAAACCCCCCTAACACACACAAACGCACACCCACCAGCTGCACTTAAGTTTTTCCTTCCCTTAAATGTAGAAAACAAGCAGGAAAAACACTTGGATTTTGTTCAGCTTAATCAAAACAGACATAAAATAGCCCAGAACATTGACATCATTTCAACCGCTTCCCCAAGGCAGGCAAAGAAGGGTCTGCTTGAAAATTTGACACAAAGGCACATGCTGTGTAGGATGCAATTACAGTGATTGAGTGTAATTTACCCGTGTAAGATGAAACCGGCCGGGTAGATGGAGGAGAAGCCGGGGATCGTGTTCCAGCCAGTCTGCACATGGTTGGGATACGGAGCACAGCTTCTCACCTTTGAACTTACTAACATTTAGCATGATGACTTGCCATCCGAACACACATTCCACATTATCATGGGTCGATGTGATCCTGGCTGCATGTGTGTGTAGTCCTGCTGACATATTTGTGCACAAAACCTGTGTGCAAAATTTTCATGATTTGTCAGAACCATGAAACTGCATACTGGAAGCTCAGTTTTAAAAATTTAGTTTCCGAATGTTACACCACAAAAAAAAAAAGCTTGTAATCCTTTGTGCTTGTTCACTTCTTTCCCATGAGAGGAGGAAGGGAGGAACAAAAGTTTAGGTAGCCTTTGAGACGCTCTCTGTCTCAAGGCGTCTCGTGGCCCTTACGGAGACTGACTTTTCACGGATTAACATCTACACCAATTGTTACCTTTTGAACAAAGCAGCTGAAAGTGAAATAAAGGGAATTACAGTCTGCGATGGGCAGTCACATGGTGGTGCAGCCAGGAGACAGAACCCTGGGAAAAGTCCAGAAACGGGGCAAATCAGAATGTAGAAAATGTGTGGAATTCTGTTAGAGTTAGGGACCATCATCAAGCTAGACACAGATCCCGGACAGAACGTGAGAATCTTTCAGAGTTTAACTAATCAGACAAATCAGGCATGGATCAAACACAGTGGTGAAAAGGTCTAATTTTCAAAAAAAAGTATTTCTTTTACTGTCCAGAGACAATTCTAAAAATAAATAAATTAAATAACTGTTTTGCTTTTTTTTATGCTAAATGTGTATGTTGTCTATAGATTCTTTTAATTTAAAATATTTGATTTGATTATTCACAGTATACTTAAAATATTCTGTATATTATTATTATTATTACTTTTTTATAACAGTACACTTAAATATTCAGCATTTTATTTTATTTTATTTTATTTTATTTTATTTTATTTTATTTTATTTTATTTTATTTTTCAAAACAGTCCACTAAAAATATTCAGCATATCATTTTATTATTAAAAAAGTACAATTAAAATATTCAGTTGTTTATTATTATTATTATTATTATTATTATTAATTACAACAATACATTTAAGATATTTAGTATATAATAATAATAATTATTATTATTATTATTTATTTACTTTTATCTTAGCATTAACAACAGTTCACTTAAAATTCTGTATATTATTATTTTGTATTTTTTATTAACAAATGTACAATTTAAATATTCAGTATATTATTATTATTATTATTATTATTATTATTTTACAACAATACATTAAATATATTCAGTATATTATTATTATTATTGATAATAATAATTATAAAGTTTTTATTCTGTATTTTATTTTATTTTATTATTAACAGCAGTCCACTTAAAATATTCAGTATATTATTATTATTATTATTATTATTATTATTATTTTCTTAACTTAAATGTTAAATTCATGTCCATGCATCAAATAACTAAAAGTTGTAAAACTGCTTTAAATTTTTGTCAAGGAAAATATCCATTGAAAAAAAGTTTGCACAATGTTTATTTATTCATCAATTAATCCTAATTAAGCACAAAATTTATTTGTCTTGTACGCACTTTCAAAGAACATCTCAGTTATTGTATCTTTGCATTTTACATTACAGAGTGTTGATATCCACCACAGGCAAGAAAAGCCTGAAAATAAGATGCGTCTTTAGTTAAGCATGAGTTATTATAAAAGAAAAACTCCCTAAAGATATGCAAGCCCATCAATAATAGACATTAAGGCATGCATATGTAATGAGCACAAGTGTGTATGTAATACCAGTTTGAATCCAAGCTAAATTTCTTGAGGCAGTACAGTGCTCAAACATACCTGATCTAAGCATATAACTTAAAATAAGAGGTCAGAAACTGCTAAAATGGGACAGCCCACTTGGTTTGAGGGTCAACTTACTGTTCACACAAGCTCAAGCTCACAAATCAAAGCCATTTTTCCACTACTTAATCTTAAGGGTCGTGACTCGCCATGCAAGAGGAACTCTGTCCACGGCCGGCTGGCAACTCTATAAACATTTAACAGCCATTTGCAGCCATTCAGAGCCACACTTGAGCCATGTGCGAGTCTGCCTCCCGGCTGCCCCGATACCTGCCTGCCAGGACCGTTCCTTTTAAGCTCAGTCGTTACTGGAAGTGCCTGCCAGAAGGGATAGCATCTGTGTGTGTGTTTGTGTGGGTGTGTGTCAGGTCCACTTCCACCTTACGGGCTTCACCTCTCTGCGCTCATTCACTAGTTTGTGTGTTCTTTTTCAAAGGAAAAAATCTGAATGAAATACAAAACGGAAAAGGACTTAAAAATGCACTGCCTTATACAGTAGTTACCGTCAGCAGTCCACACATTGACATCCATCAGCATTGTGGGAATTTTAATGAAAGCTTAAACAGACAGCTGAGCATATAAGAGCCAAACCTGTTCGCAAACTGTCTGTCAAAGAGTGTGAAACCAAATAAGAAGTCTATGTAGAGTGTAAACACAAATGCAGAGCAGGAATCTGGACGACTGCACCCCTGTTTAAAGTTTATCGCCACTGGCCGTAGAACAGCGATGGGCACACGGCTACAAGGAGCTGTTCTGCACCATTTCTTTTCTGTTTTTTCCTTCCTCCTGTTCCTTTGAAAGGTAACAAGCAGCATTTAGGTAGGGAGTGAAAAGAAGTCAATATCCTCTGAGGATCCAAGTGGATTACAAAATGTCACTTTCTCACAGTAGACAGTCACAGACGGGTGCGCACACACACATTCTCACACGGCCAGGCAAACAATAATACACGCTCACTGAGATACACAGTAGTGATTCTGTTTATACTCACACAAACACACCAGCTGGTAGACCACGTTAACATATCAGTGTCCCGGTAACCATCAGTCCAGCAAACACACTTTAGGTTGGGTGTTTCCTAACCTTTTTTAGCTTATGTACTACCAGAGCTCCATCAGTAAAGTTTGAGTATGGATACTAAATCAGATATTTCATTAAATCAGAGATTACACATTTCATCAATTATTGTAATTAATAATGTTACAGTCAAAAAAAATAAAAATAAATAAATAAATACATAAATATATTAAAATAACTAATAATCTCATGACTTCTTAGTTCATTAAGTCAATATTATATTATTACATTTATCATTATTATTTTAAATATTAAATAATAATAGGACATACTTAAAAATTAAAGAAATATTATTAGGCACATAAAAAAAATATATATATTTTTTGTTTCTTTTAAAGTCAAATAAAACTATATTAAATGTTAATTTAATTACAATAATAATGCAAAACTATAGGACCTAAACACTGAATTGACAAAAAAGTAGTAATTACAGTACTTATTTTAATATCTATAAATATTTGTATTTGGTTTTTATTTGTATAATGTTTATAGATAAATATATTAAAATAACTAATAATTAATCTCATGACATTAGTTTATTAAGTCAATATTATAACATTTAGCATTATTATTTTAAATATTAAGAATATTAAGATAAATTTAAAAATTACATACATGTTATTAGGCACATAAAAATAAAACAAATAAACATCAAAATAAATTATGACATTTGTTTTAAATATAGATTTAATTTTAATACTAATGCTAAATTATATCACCAAAAAAAAAAAAAAGATTTTTTAAGTCAAACAAACCAATTTATAATCTAGCTTTAATTTTAATGAAAATGCAAAATTATATCACCTAAGAAATTAGTTGACGTGAAATTAGTCATTACTTATGTTAATATCTACAAATAACTATTTAATTTTTTATTTGTATAATGTGTGTGTAAATTAAATAAATACATAAATATCAAAATAACTAAAGAGTAATCTCATGACTTTTTAGTTTATTAAGTCAATATTATATTATAACATTTAGCATTATTATATCAAATATTAAATAACGATATATATTTTAAAATACAAAAATGTTATTGGGCATATTAAAATAATAATACAATAAATAAATAAATAAATAAATATAACATAAAAATATATTTTTAAAATAAATAAAATAAATTATGACAAAATTTATGTTTTTTTAAGTCAAATAAAACTATATATTTAATTTTATAATAATGCTAAATGACATCACCTAAAAATGAATTGACATGAAATTAGTCATTACTTATTTTAATATTTATACATATTTCTATTTCCTTTTTTTTTGTATAATGTGTATACATTAAAAAAAAAATCTAAATAACTAAGAATTAATCTCATGACTTTTTAGTTTATTAAATCAATATTATATTATAACAATTGGTATTATTAAATTAAATATTAAAAAATATATTTATTATTATATTTAAAAATTATATATTTTACATAACAACAGTACAGTACAGTTTATATAACAACAGTTTTTATAAATATATTTTTAAAATTACATAAATGTTAAATGTTAAATTATATCACCTAAAAAATGAATTGACATGAAATTAGTCATTACTTATTTTAATATCTATACATATTTCGATTTAATCTTTATTTGTATAATGTGTATACATTAAAAAATCTAAATAACTAAGAATTAATCTCATGACTTTTTAGTTTATTAAATCAATATTATATTATAACAGTTGGCATTATTAAATTACATTTTAAATAATATATTTACTATTATATTTAAAAATTATATATTTTATATAACAACAGTACAGTTTATATAACAACAGTTTATATAAATATATTTTTAAAATTACATAAATGTTAAATGTTAAATTATATCACCTAAAAAATGAATTGAAATTAGTCATTACTTATTTTAATAACTATAAACATGTGTATTAAATTTGTATTCTTTTATTTTTAAATGACTTTAATATTAATTATAAACATGAAAAAAATAACCAAAAATAAAATATGTTAATTCATTTTAAAAAATGTGATTATTCTTAATTTTTAAATTCTGTTTTATACATGTGTGTAGAAAATGCATGGCTTTTTTGAACAAATTACAATCAAAATCTTAACCCCATGAAACCCCAGGAAAAAAACTGCTCTAAAGCCAATCAGAGAAAAGAGACACTCCAAATCACCCAGCTTCCCTTACAGTGCAAGCGTGCAAGTACACATTATGTATCATCCATCACACAGTATCAGATTCTCACGTCTCATTCTTCTCCTTTACTGCGTCTTCAGACAGTCTTCCAGGAACAGTGTCATTTTTAAGCTTTGCCAACAAGTTGGAACACTTATGAAGATCCTGCGACCGCTGCACTGGAATGCTCGCAGCTGGCCGCTGCACATGTCTGCACAACAGAGGAGGGAAAGACATGCAGCCGAACGCTACATTTCACATCAGAAATGTCTTGAGGGACTTCTGTGTGACGGAGACGCCAGCTTCATGCTTGGTGAGGTCTCCGCTGACCTCGTTTCATGTAAAAGCCGCCTTATGATCATTCAACATACTCCTGCAGGATATCAGATCATGTCAGCTGTGATACTATAAGAGACATTAGGCTTTAATGATTACTTTCAACTACAAATATTTACATGCCGTTCTATGTGCGCATAAGCCGGTGCTCAAAATAATTCATATTCTGCAAACTTCGTTCGCTCTCTCAATAGGTGAAAGTCAATTAAATATTACCGTTTTCTTTAAAAGGGAAGCAAAGTTCACATCATCTAAAGGAATTCCAATTAACACCCTCCCACACAGCAATTAACTGTTAAAATAACTGATGAACAAACTGAAAATCCCTGGGAGTTCTGCTTTTCTAATTAATTCCCGAATCTCCTGCATCTTTCATATAATGAAACACCATTTGTTTGTTTGACAGCACATCAACACCTGGACGGGGCCAAATAAGTGTAAATAAAAACACAGGCCTTGTTTGGTCCTGCGCCGGACATACTCGCGACTTCATATTTCATATTTCTGCCTTCGTTGAGGAGCAACAGAAAGAGACGTTGGACATTAGAGAAGGGAGCTGACAGTTGTGGTCGTAGTATGTGTGTGTGTGTGGAGAGAGACTCCTCAAAGGGGAGCTAATTAATAGATAGTGTGCTCAGGCCTCTGTCACAGTTTTCCTGTCAGGTCTTGCGTAAGGACAAAGAGACAAAAGAAAAAGGGAAAACTGAAAAAAAAAAGGAGCATGTGTACTGGATTTATTGTTCCGCAAACTACGAACATCAGAGGCGGCTTTGAATTTAACCTTAAGACTGAGGTTAGCGGTGCTGACGCAATACCCCTCGCTATTTGATAAGACGTTTATTACGAATTGCAAATGAAACTTAGCCTAGCTAAATACGACAATGGAAAAAAAGGATTTTGTTTGTTACATCAAAAGACGGACAACAATAGCAACTGAATTATCTGTGGATAGAGATTGTACACCATTTATTTAGTCACAGGGCTTCCCCTTCTCATTCTCGGACACTTGGCGGTTCAGTAACGTCAACGTCTGCTTTATTAAAACAGTATGTGCACTGCACTGCTCTGCTTTATGTCATGTGCCTTGGGGTGAACTATTAACCTCTTTGGATTTAAGCCTGACTCGTTTAACTCAATAACTAAATTTTGACATTTTCACAAGTGCCGTTTACCCATGCAAAACTGCACCAAAAAAAGGAGCACCAAAATTATTTTTAAAGCATTTGTTTTACACTATCAAATGTGATTGGAATCCCAAGGTTGACGAGTCGTCAATCATAAATGATTAACAGTCACTGAAAGATTTGATATGCCAAGAATAACCCTGTGACCATGTCACAGGTTCACAGCCCTGTCAATCCTCCCCTTAAAAATATTCAACAGAGCAGTCGGCGAAATCCAGACGCTTATTTGCATGTCTCAGACTGTGTGTAGTTGGACACCTTAGATAGCGAAGGCCATCGCTTTTGAATTTTCCTCTGTTTTAATACAGTGCGATAGCCATCTAGAAACAGAGCACTGATTTTACAAGCCCTAATACTGAAGCGCTTTATCAGGCCGGGATCCGATTCTTGTCAAGTGAAACTGTGATAAAGTCAGTTTCTAACTACACCAATCGATGAAAGTAATTTATTTACCTCGGCTAGGCAATTTCAGTTCCGTCTTAAGATGGCTGGCGCAAGAGAGAAAGAGAGGGAGAGAGAGAAAGTTTGGCTTGGCAGGGCTTTGTACGACAGCGCCCAAGATTAATATTCCTCTCATGAAACGTTCTCGGACATGTGAGGCGACTCCATAAACCGTGCCGGGGTTAATGCACGGTACTAAATCTACACCAAATCTACACAAGGGAGATGCAGTGCCGCTATCATTCCCACCTCTTCCCCTCACCTGACACTCTTGCAGAACCTCAGACGCTATATCAAAACAGCTCAATCAGAGGGCCTTGTTCGCTTAACCGGTGTGGTCTTTAACTTGGCTGGGTAAAAAAAAAGGCAGATGAATTACACATAATAATCAATACAAATATGGCCACTCAAGGCTCATGTTCAGGTGCTAATGAATATTTATTTTCTTTGTGCTCCAGGCTTTCGTTGTGGTTGTAAACCCATCACCGGGAAAGGGCAACCCAAAGGTGAGTAAATCAGAGCATTATATAAAAATGAGCGTGTATGATGTGTGTCAGTGCATGTGAATTACAGAGTGCGGTAAGTTTCAGAAAAAAACATAATCCCAGCAAGCGCATTAATTCATCACATCTCACGTGCTTTAACCAAGACATACGTTTTTGCATTTCTATTAAACACAGCTAGCCTTTTAAAGAAACTACAGTACACGAAACCCCTCCCTCTTTCTCTTTTTCTCCACAGCCCTGGATGTCATTTACATGAATCGGATTGCTCTCGCCAACCTCGAGTCAGACCCCATTTACGATGCCCTTTATTTCTGCAAAAGACTAGCAGACTTTCTGACCCCCTATCTCATTTCTCTCAGTGGAGGTTAGCGTGACGGCTAACGCGTTCTGGACGTGTCTTACAAGGTGGACGATAAATCCACAAGTTGGTGTTAGGACGTGTTATTAAAGCGTGTTTAAGTTTGCGTTTGACTGACAGGACGGCTCGGCGTGAAAGGGTTTTCTGCCGCTACAGCTGCTGTGGTTTTGTGGACTTGACAAACATAACCCTTTCTTTTCACTATTGTTTTTTTCTTCTCTTTTCTGCCGCTCTAACTCTAATAACAATGCTATTTGGGGTGGCTAAAGCAGCTGCGTATTTGTCGTCCCCCCCTCTTTTTTTCTTCCCCTCCTGTTCCTCCATTGTATGTGATCTCAGTGTCTGGGACAACCGGTTTGATCCCTTCTGCGAGGGTAATTTGCCAGGAGCCTTATGTTTCGGAGGCCTGATAGTGATGAGCCCCACCTGGAGAAAAAAAAAAGGCCTAACATCCATTACTAGTGAGCTATCATTAGGGATCATAAAAAAGTAGCTTCCAATCATATAAATATTCAAGGAAAGTGTGTAATCCTGGTAATATTAACTCATTTGAGCTCGCGGGAGCTGTAGTTACTTTGCCCTGTCATTGTTTTTAGTGTGTAGTCGACACAGCGGATGGTATCTGAGAAATAGTCCCATCCCGTCCCGTCCCAGCCGAGGAGATCTCGCACTGCCGGCGGCATTAATTAACTCCTCATGCCTGTCAGAAGTAATAGAGAGCAACGCGTTTAGACACATCAACAGGGCGGCTGGTCGTAAAGCGAGAAAGTTGGGCAAAAAAGCTCTACGTGGTCCGTTGCTGAACCAGCAGCCAATGAGTCAGTCGCCTTGTTAAAACAAGGAAGGGTTCGGGTTTCACCTCCACTTCAAAAGCATAATGCAAAAATCAAAACCTGGTCCCCTTCCAGGAACCATATAAAGGTTGAGTGAATCTGGAATATAGTTTTGCAATTAAAAGCAGCGTTTGGGGTGGGTGGGGTGATTTAGTCGCAGTATTAAAATAATTTGCGCATATGCACACAGTAAACCCTCACGACTAACACTTTAATCCCACCCACTTTAACGCTGTCGATCAAAATTGCCCTCTTTTTCACCTACAGCTCCACCCTTCCTGATGGGCGGGCCAACTTCACAGCTCTACTCCATCCAAAAACAAATCCGCCTGAAACCCGATGCCGCCTGCCACTAAAGACGCAGACGACATGTGGACTTGGAAATTTTCAGGCTGTTTTCCTCACAGTTAGTGTTTCGTACGTAAATCGAGCTTGGCCCCGGCATCCTGAGGGGCCCCCGTTTTAACGGTACACAGACTCACGCCCTCAATTAGACTTCTGTGGATATACTCACATGCCACACTGTTTACCACCATTTCTCAACATTTTAATGGGATCCAGCTCAAATTCAAATAAATGAGCACTTCAGATGATGACTCCAGGCCTTCCTACTGTTTATCTACTACGGCCTCCCTTTTGACCTCGGTGCCACTCGCATCAGTCAGCATGGCTCAACAATAAGGATGGCCTGCTGGCCCAGGGCCAGTGTGAGGGAGTTTCGGGTCAGTTGACAAAACTATGCATTACTGTTAAATATCACTGTTAACCTTGTGCATCAATTTTTTATTATCTGAACCTTAAACACTTGATTTTGATTCTGTGTTCTACACTGTTGTTGCAAATTCATGATCTAGCTGGATAAAACAGATGATTTTGTCAAATTAAAATAACTTGCAATGTGTCCAAAAAGTACAAATGAATCAAATATCAACAATTGCATTATATGCCACTGTTACCTAGCATAATTAACTTATGGATTTACGTAAGAACTGTATCATTTATAGTTGTATAATTAAAAAGAACAAATATTTTGTGAAAGAGCACTTTTTTTCAAAAACAATAAATAAACAAACAAAAAAAAAAAAACATTGTCTTAAAAAAAAATTGCAAATGTTTTTTGTAAAGAAAAACATTTTGTAAAAAAAACAAAAAAACAAAAAAAAAAAATCAAAAAAATCAAAAGTCAAAAGTCAAAATTATTTGTATTATTAAGAACAAATACACAGCTAAAAATAAAAAAGATAATTATTTTGTGGTGGGACCAGTAAAAATGTTGGCAGAGCAAGTAAAAATGGGATTTTAAAAAAAATCCTTACTGTTCAGCCCTGGTCAGACATCCAAAAAAAAATCATCTGGTGCCAAGGAGGAAGGAGTCCTCAGTGTGTGGTCACTTTAAGAAAACTAATGCTCAACAAAAGCAAAGCTATAATTTATACTCGCCTGCCGGACAAAGCCTGGAAAAGCTGTTGGAATGTTTGCGAGCTGCCTGGATACTCCTGGAGAAGCAGGGTTTCTTATTGACGCAACGGCTGAGAAAATAACACTGGCTTGTGTACCGAGCCCATGGCCAAATATCCTTTTATCAGAGAGCCTGCTTATACCCCAAAAGAGATGTAGGGAAAACAGATGACCAGACAGCAAGCTAAACAGAGAGAGAGGAAGTGAGTGAAAGACAGATAAATGGGAGAGCGAGGGGAGACGGAGAGACCTCCTCTGCCGTGTTCTCTCCTTTTCATTTCATTTCCATCCTGTCACTCATGTGATAAAGTGGCTACATGAGACTATTGAGAGCAAGACAAACTACAGCCCAGGTCACAGCGTGCATCAACAGTCTGCGCCCCCGATACCTCTCCATCTGCTACCGTCCCGAAGCCTGGATCTCTTTCAAGACGAGAAAAAAAACTTTCCGTCTTCTATGAACGAAGGGCCATCTGGTATTTTCTGCAGAAGGTTCTTCCCTGGTACAAATTTTTAAACCAATCCGGCCAGGCGTGCGGAGGCCCGTAATGGCTCTGACATGTCCCTGTGCTATGACCTCATCAGACAGTACGCAGAGCCAGGGCACAGAGCGGTGAAATTCCACCAGAAGGTTCCATTGATGTCGTGCGACTATCCCGATGCGTGTCGTCAGCCGTGCCAGTGCCTGAGTGCCAGTGTGACGCCGATCCTACACGCGTCGCAAGCCCACTAAAGTGACAGGTAGCGGGGTTTGTAATTGGAGCCGATCAGTACGCCATATGCCACTCGTCTCCTAGTGCCAAATCTCCGCCCCCGCCCGCTCCCACCACCCCTCTGATGCTTGGCACACTCTGGCTCCCACGAAAAAAAAAGCCCTCCACTTCATTAAGAAAGTAAACACAAGTGCTGTCTGAAGTGTCTAATTAGTCCCCTAATTACTCCCTGCTCGTTACTAATGCAAATTAGATTACGCTGCTTAACTTCATCGTGTCCACAACGCCGCTGTTAATTGAGGCCTTTTGAAATTAAATTACTCGCTAATTAGCATATCAAAACCATTAATTCTGTGCCAGAGAGAAAGAGAAAAAAAACAACAACAAACGCCAAGTTTTGCTAATGAGTTTTGCTAATTGAATATGTACGTTCAATATTGAGTTTTTGCCAGCCGGGCTCCGTTCAAGAAGCTACTTAGCCACTTGTGCGAGCGAGTTCAAAGGGAAAGGAAGCCAGTCTCGTGCCGTTCAAGGCAGCACTTGAATGTTTTGTCAATATTTTCTTGTTTCGCGGCACGTGGGTAACGCTCAGTGAATGAAACAAATAGGCCTTTAATGGTAGTTCACATTTTAAAAAAATTGTTTAAAAAACTGTTATACATATGTATTTGTTAAATTTAAAAACAAGTGCGCTAGAGTGAAATTGTCAAATTTTGTAAGTATACTAGCATTCAAAAGATTTTTTTTTTTTCAATTTCTTAGAAGGAAGTCTCTTACGTTCACCAATGCTGCATTTATTTAATCAAAAAATCTAATTTTGTGAAACATTATTTTAAAATAATTATCTTTCTACATGAAGTAGTAAGTTCCTGTTATGGCAAAGCTGAATTTTCAGCAGCCATTACTCCAGTCTGATCCTCACGTGATCCTTCAGATTAGCACTCAGGAAACATTTAGGGATGTGCCTGAATCCGCATACTGTGTTCGAAAAGGAAATTACATGTACTACGGAACCCCTAAAGGGAATAAATATGGGATGGGAGGAAAAAATATATTTCAGTGCTTTCTCTTGCAATTATATTGTTGGGTAATTATACTGTATATAAATAAATATGCGGACATCAGGGAGCCGCAATTAGTATGCGGGGCATTAAAATTGCTTTTGAATGCGCACTCGCGTTTTACTTTCACTTTCAAGATTTGCGATCACACGTACTCTGTGTTTAACACTGAGCGGCAGTACTTACCATACGTTTTACAAGATTAAAGTTTGTCAGTGGTGCTTAGGATCTGCTAATTATTCGCCATCGTCCTATCAGTCATCACTCCTTTATTTGTTTATGTGATAAGTGAAATTTTATGTACTGTAATGTAACAGGCTACCACTAGCAAGTGGCTAACCATATTCCTTTAGTGGCTCTGTAGAACGTCTTATTCATTTTCCGTGCCCTTTGGAATACGGATTCACTATTTGGACACATCCCTATTACTCATATCAACATTTAAAACAGTTACGCTGCTTCATATTTTACGGAAACTGTAGAAACATTTTATTTTACTTTCAAACATTCTTTTTTTAACAACCTAAATTTTTCAACAGTAGTGTACGGTGACATGATGAAAGTCTATTATTTGCTAACACTTGGATGAAGCTTGTAAAAAAACCTCAGAAAGCGGCTTTAAGCAGAGAGCTGATTAAGGAAAGATATCAATTACCCGTTTAAAAAATTAATTACTGAATAACACTATGTAAGCTCTTCACCTTTTCTCAAGTACAATGAAATGTGAAGATGTCATCAGTTTCAGCGCAATGAAAAACTTTCAAACTTTTAACGCTGTCGTTTTCTTGTACCTTCACAGGCAGGCGTCCATTCAGAATGAATAAGCCTTAAGTAAAAGTTCAAGCCATTAATTCATGTAATCTACAGAGGCGACGAAAGGCTTAAGAAATCTCAAGTGTCGCTTTTGCTTTAAATGTAAACGACTACGATTAAATTTAACACTTCCCTTTTCGGCACCCCACCCCCACACACCCTTCAACCCAATATCCATCCAGTATGGATTTCTGAAAGACTCCATTCAGCGCTCTCTAAGTCTCATTTTCATACTATCTCCAAGTTCTCATTTGAATACGGACCTAATGGAAGAGGTGTAGAAGAGAAAAGAAATTGAATAGTGAAATTGAGAGGTAGCCACACAAAAAATTAAATAACCGTGATAATTAGATGTAAAGATATTATAATTTCTTTACAAGGATGCATTGAAAATGCTGCTCTACAACATTTGGCCTAATTGCCAGAATTACCATATTAACCAGTTACCATTTGAGTAAGTTGATTAAAAAATTGATTATTCGTCTATTTCTTTTAGGAGTTTCTTAATCAAAATCTAACATCCTTGAAAAATTAATTTGAAGCCCCTCTTATCAGTTAATTAAATCTGGTTGGAAGTCATTTTTCTGTGAAGCGTGATTAGACAGCGCACTGTTCTGTACTGTTCGGGCCGCATGACGTTAGAAAACTTTTCAATGTCTCATCAAACATTCAGAAATAAGAAGAATAGAATTTCTTTGAAGGACTGTCTCTTCTCTCTTTTTTTTTTCCTTTTTTAAACTACGCCTTTCTGATAAATTACGCTATACCCGAAAGATCTCTCACTCTCATTAACAGATTCTCATTACCAGGCAGCAATATAAGGAAAAAGGAAAGCGAGTGTGTGTGTGTGTGTGTGTGTTGGGAGACAAAACGAGAGAATAATACTTTTGCAGGATGGATGACTGTATGGAATTATTTCCTCATATAATCCGGCAGAGTGAGTGAGTGAGTGTGTGTGTGTGTGCGTATATATATATATATATATATATATTTGAGGCGTTTCTGAACTGCTGTCTCGGCTGGAGGTGAACCTTTAGCCAAATTAAAGAAAGAAGAGAAGCCAAAGATACAAATGTGCTTTTCAGACAGGAAAAAAAAGAAAAAAAGAAAAAAAGTCACAATCTCTGGAGAAAACTCACAACTCTCCCCTAGACAAGAAATCAAACCGAAATACAAAAGCACTTAGCGCACAAAAAAATAAAAAGCTGCTCTTTTTTATGAGCCTTTTAGCTTTTTTTGAGCAACTCTAACAGTACGGCATCCCAGATTCCTCAGACAGGCAATCTAAGGGGGGCGATAAGTCATATTTGACAAAGTAAAGCTTAACACATATTTCATTACAATAAAATACATTGTAATATCAATATCTTTGGAACGTCTCTGTGGACAAAGTTGTCAAGAAGATAAGACAGTGCATGTCAGAGTCGGGTGAGAAGGAGGCTTCGGCTGGAGAGGCGCGTCGCTCTGAAAGTCAGCCAACACACACGGAGCTAAAACGATTTCACCAGACAACCTTGGGATGAGCTGCTGAGGACGACACATTAATATACCGAGATAAAACAGGTGATGAGACACTAATTCTATTTTTTACTGGAATAGCCACATATATTTTCTTTCATTTTCCCCTCCTCCTCTTGCATTACGCTCATTCTTTATCTGTAAAATAGGGTGGCCAAATAATCAGAGCATTTATCAAATTCCTCACATTCAGCGTTTATTTTGGGGGGTTTCCATAACACAGAGTACAGAGTTTCCAAAATTTAACTGACCACACGCAAACCTGTGAGTCTTACTGACCACAGCGGTGGATAATAAACCCCGGTTGAGAACTAAAAAAATACTATTGAACTTTAATCAAAAAGTTTGAGACCTTAACAGAGGGTTGCCAGGTTATCGTCTCCCTCAAGGTGTGAGTGAGGCCACGAGTTTTGCTTCCTACGGGGAGTGGGTCAATTAGTCTGATTAGGTGTTTATTGAATGATTGGGGGATGCTGATTACTCCGCTGAGGGGCCAGTCAATCAAGAGCCGCTCTGGTACCAAATACAGCCACCTCGTGTTTTTTTTTTTTTTTTTTCCCACAGTGTCCTACCAAATCAGACCTGTCAAACTTTCAGAAAAGCACTATCTGTTTCAAACACTATTAACATTTGGGACAAGAAGGAGAGAAAAGTGATAGACTGAATGGGCTAAACACCTCTTTAATATCACAAAAAAAAAAAAAAAAAGTCTACTGTCGATACATTTCAGAAAAAAACGGTCCTTAATTTGGCCACTTATGAACAGGTTCGAACCAGTTTTCAAACCAGAATTCAAAGTGAAACAAAATCTAAATTATCATACATGTCGTCTAAAGGGTTTAGGCATTTTTTGTAGCATTTTTCTTCTCTGGGATTTTTTTTAAGGCGGGCTGGGGAGTGGGGACAAGCCACGGCTGTGTTTTTGAAATTAGCCATGGCAAGCTGGTGTGCGGAAAGTGATTGCTCTAAACCGCGGAGCGTTACCGGGAGGGACGGTGGAGGTTCGCACTCGCAGACGTCTCAGCCTAATAGCACCCAGGAGATGTGCTGGAAACTTCTCTCCGGCCAGCTTTTTACAAACGCCCAGCACAAAGCCTCATAAAGGAACTGACTCGTCAAGGATGTCGAGTTTAGCCTAACTCACTGCTGTAATCATTTCCTTCTTCTCTTCAACTCCAAAAGTGACTGTTTGCTCTAGGACAACTATCAGAACTGAGACCAAAAATTTGTTTAAAAAAAAAAAAATTAATTAATTTTAAAAAATACCTTTTTTTGCACTGGTATTGTAAGCTTGTTTTGCTGATAGCTGATTGCTTTAAAGCAAATAAGAACATTATGTTGTCCTTGAAGAAATACTGCATTTGTGTATTATACTAACAGATTGTAAAAACTTCACAAGAAATCTGGGGCTGAGGCAAAACAAATCCAAAAAGTTGTGACAGTCGAAGTGATAGAGGAGAATAGCTCACCTGTGGACAGTGGTTCTGTTTTTTCTTATCTACAGTTTTCAAAAACATTTTTCTCTAATTGTTCTTCTACCTGCAGCAACTGAATTCATTTTTTTATTTCTATGAACCGAACAGCAATTATGGCAACCAAACACTTAACAAAAGATCACAGAAGAAAAAGTCCTTCCTCGTGACCTATTGAAAAAGCGCAGACGTGGAAATGTCTGAATGTGATAAAATGCTGCATGCAAACTCTTCAAACAAATTCAATCAGGTTTTAATACAAGGAATAGGTTTACATCTGAGGCTTCCGTCTTTCACCCGTTCACCATTTTATCTGATAAAAACCATCGCTTGATTGAAAAGAAATGAAGTAAAGATTAGGTATGCTAGTTTCAAAATTAAGCATACAATCACAACACCTTTCTATCTTGAGTTATCTACAACTTTTATCATGTAGATTCCTTTAATAAAATCCGGGCATGGGTCATGTCAGGAAAGGTAATTCAAATTGAAAGTGAAAAATTACCATAGAATGCCATGT
Organism: Labeo catla; assembly: GCA_012976165.1. NCBI lineage: Eukaryota > Metazoa > Chordata > Actinopteri > Cypriniformes > Cyprinidae > Labeo > Labeo catla. The sequence goes on from VONZ01000113.1 coordinate 528,804, forward strand.
CATCCCAATATCACAGCAATGCAATTCCTCTCCATAAAAAAGCGCATGTGTGTGGAGGAACATGAATTTGGCCATCATTCCTTTTTTAATTAAAGCATTCAGTCCCCTTTCAACGCGAGTTCAAGGATGCCAGGAGACTAATTAATTTGAAAAGGTAAGATGTCTGCGCACAAATGTCTTCCGACACACAGATTTAAAGAATATGGAATAAGAGAGAGGTAAGAAAGAAAGAGTTCGAGAGGTCACACCACTTCAAGTCGCCCTGGTGTCATCTGGTGATCAGAGTTGAAAACAGACCAGGGCTGGAGTTTGCCTTTTCGGTATGTGGGTGGGTGCGAGTGTGAAAGCCTGAATAAAGCCTATCAAATAGCTGCAAAGAGGACATCAACGAAAAATAGCTCAAATATTGCTCATGACTTATTTATTTATTTAGCTACAGCTAATTTAGTTCAAATAATATCACTATATAGTTGGCCGTGGATGTCGGTACCTATTGAAGCTCCTCTATAAACTACAAAGTACACTAAAGCTATACTAAAGAAGTTCAACACACATTTTTCTTTTCACTCACTCACACACACACACACACACACACACACACACACACTTTTACATACATGCAACATTGGAATGTATTCCTGAAGTATTAGAAACAAAAACATTTGAATTAAATTTAGTTCTCTTCTGCTACATTAACACTGCAAAAGTAAATGCCCTTAGCAGTACATGCAATAATTATTTAGTACTCTTCAAATTAAATAATTGTGAATGAAAAATACATTTTATAAAATAAAAATAAATAAATCACATTTTCCAAAGAAAAGGAAAAAGGACTGTGGGAGTGAATTAAAAAGTATTTGTGAGAGAGAAAACAAAGCACAAAACTTATCCACTCCTGTGGAAAAGTCCTGGACAGGAGTGGTAATCCTAGGTTTAGCGGCTGGGTTATTTCTCAGGAAAGAGGGGGTACGAATATAGAATCCCATTACAGATGTCAGCCGACTGGCAGTGACCGCGAGGGCAGACATCATACCAGCACAGAGCCCCATCTTGCCCCCAACCTACCGGCAAGAAAAGCTCGATCGCTATGAAGTCTGACCGGCTCCACTAACCCATACAACCCCTCCTTCCCTCCGCGACCCTCTGTAGGAAAATACTCTCCCTGACTTGTCCCTTTAGCGCTCCGATGAATGGAGAGTGAGGGACTGTCTGTGTGTGTGGAGGGGGGTTACTATACAATTATTCAGATAACAGCTGGGGATAATATAGTGGCAGATGTCCCCTGGTCAACAATGCTCACAGACCACAGCCGAGTGCAAAAGGCAACTCTAACCAACGGTTAGCAGCACTCATTACACAATTTAAAACTAAGAGTAGAAACCGATCTTTTTTTTGTTTCTTTATTTTTCTGAAACACTAAAAATATGTATTTGCCCCTTCTCCTGAGTTATCTAAACAACTGCTGGTTTTGGAAAAATTAACTAAATGCAAAAACATTTACTTATTAACACATCAGTTTTCTTATAACATTTTATTAACATTTATTTATTAACATATACTTATAGCATACTTATTAACTTATTATACAGTTATTAACATTTTCACTTTTTTTCCACTTTCACTTTCATCAGTACACCTGTTTAGAATATAATGAATTTGGAGGACAAAAAATATTTTTAGACCATATAAAAATACTTACAGGTTTTTAAAAATGTATATATATTTCTAGATACATTTCTACAAAACCTGCCTAACATTTTTTTTCTGTGTCTTTGAGGCTGTGTCCATGTGTAAAAGCCCTTGCATTATTTGGCATGTGATGGTTAGCGCTAGATAACGTGCTTTTTCCTGCAGCGCGAGTGTGTTGCGCTGCGCTTCTCGTGCTCCTCACCCCCCACCAAGACAAGACACTTCACCACAAGAGTGTCAGAGAAGAAAAAAAGACAAGCCCTTACACATCTCAAAGAAACACATGGATTTGGGTATTTATAATATCACATACATTTTTTAAAAATGCTATTTCTTTGTGAGGAAAATGCAAAATGTGTAAAAGTTGTGTAGAAAACTACAGGAGGGGCAATGCGTCAATCATAAAAACGGAAGGATGAATCTGATTTTGTTTTACACATGGTTAAAAGATAATTCTGTCAGAAGATGTATCACGTTCATCCATTTCAAATGCAAATAACTTAAGTAGGCATCCCCTTGTTACCCATTACTAATACCATAAAAGAAACCAACACTTCTCCATTCCGCTGCTACTTTACGGATTAGCGAATGAAAATTAGATGCATTTATATGGTTATTACTTATATGGTCACACAGTGGGGAGGGGGATTTATCCAAGCGTACAGTGCAGTGCCAGAAACTCCCTCAGGAACGAACCACTCGCACCTTCGGCAGCTGGGGGTGGATTAGAGTTTTAAACCCAGACTAAGGTTTACCATGGCCGGCAACACTGACAGGAATTCCTCCCGCCATTGCCGCCAAACAAAGCCGGGCAATGCGGAGAGGAATCAAACATCAGAGGTTTTCTCCTCTCCTGTTTAGGCAGAAGTTTTCAGTAATCGCCATCGCTGTTTTGAGAGCTTAGCGTTTGCCGTCACGAGCGGAATTTTATCAGCGATAGAAGTGAGAAACAGCACTGGGCTTCTCTGGAAAACTTTACTAAGACGCATTGCTGTCACCCTGACATCATGTCACGTCTTTTGTGACAGTGCCGAAAGTTTGCTCCCATCTCTCCCAAAGAGCTTTACTGATGCGCCTGTTCTCTGATGGACATGATGGCTTGTCAGCGTTACGCTGGGGTTTTTAAAATATACAGCGAGTCACATTATAAAGACCTTCGTGGAGGGGGCGAAGGCTCGAGGGGGAGACGGCGGACTGAGAGAAAATCCATAACACAAATACAGCTGTCAGCTGGAACGCAAAGTTAGCAGAAGCAGCTTCGGTGGCCACAGGGAGCAAGACTTTAGGTTGCATCCTCCCTTAGACGCTATCTAAGCTTCTACTATCAATACACAATGTTCTTCATCAAACCAACAGGTTCTCGATTCAGTTTCGGCTAGTGCGAGCAGTTTGACTGACCGTGCAGTGTACTAGTTCACGTTCCACCCGCGTCTGCAGCTCCGAACTGCCAATAATCTCTCCTGAGGTGCTCGGCTAATGGATATAGAGAAGTAATGATCAACGTCTCAGACTCAAGTACTGTCATTTCCGTCCAGCAAACACCCTGCTTTTCCCTGTACCACATTTCCCCAGCTCATCGGAAATGGGCCCTTCCTCTCTCTAAGCAAACGCTAGGGTCATTCTTTAAGACAGTCATCACCTCATAACAGCCTGGCACTCTCCCGAAACCCGGCGTGAAGCCTCCCCACACAGGAAACCTTGTGTGCGAAAACCAAAAAACTGCAAAAAAAAATATGCCACAGAGGTCACGGTAAAGAGAAACTGTACTTAAGAGTTCAAGTGGAGATTTAAATTCACATTGGGAATAAATACAGCATAAAAAAAACAACGTCTAGCAGCATCTTAAGCTGACGGATCGCCGAGACGGCACTTCCGCGCTGCAGTCTGGTCTCTCTCAAAGTTGAAACGGTTAACGTCAGACCTTTTCGATATCTAGCTCAACTAATCAGATCAACATTGTCATCTGGAAAACATCCCTCACTCTGGACTCTTTTTGGTTTTTAATTTACAGATGCAGAAGTTGGTCGAAATTGGTTTAGTGTCAATTTTTTTGTGTGTAGTTAGCTCCTTTTTTCCCCCTTTTGAGGCTTAAGAGTTTGAGGAGAAAATGACACCACTCTCCAACTAGCAATAAAAGCAGCCCTCACTGTCTAAAAACGTGCGTAATTTATTATTCACATACACTGAAAAATGCTCAGCCTCGCCATTCCACCAAAAAACATCTTCAATTAAAACCACATGTTTAATCTACGGCTGGTGGCTGCCGCTGGTCAGTGCCGGAGCTGAAGATGCAAACGAGCGTAAAAATTCTAGCCTGACCTTTCACATAAGGTCAGGTGAAATATGAAAGGGAGATTGTAGGCATGACACATTTCACACAAACATGTTTCGGAGAGCAAAAAGTAAGGTTGACAAAAAATATTCCTAATCAGTTAGAAATGGATATGTATTGCTCTTCACAATGCTTTGGTTAAAAATGCACTTGTGTGAAAACTAACATTATTTTTGGAACGGTAAAAGAGTTTAATGGTGGAAACACCATGTGAGGGTCTAAGGGACAGTGCTTCACGAGATCCAAAGTGCTTTGTGTTAAAACCACCCGGGATATTGAAAAACTTAAATTTACCTCTAAATCACTTGACTGAGGCTCATCTGAATTTGAAAAGAGTGAGCACACACACACACACACACACACTAAATGCTTTTTGCACAGCACACAGACATATATTTGCATTAGCAGAAAACTGGTTGTTCAAATAAAGTTTCAATCACCAAATGCCTAAAATATGCATCAAAAAGCACCATGCCTAAATGTACACCTGGCATCAGGTTAGTCTCAACGTCAACGTCCAAAACAAACACATTCCAGACCTTCTCTACCCAGAAAAATACCCACAGTGGGCTGAACACCAGCCTGCCATGCAATCCACACATTTATCAAAATAACATATTCAAAAGACCTCCGAAAGTGAGGTTTGTAGTCTTTAGAAACATGAAGAACAGCATAAAACAATCACTTATCACAGAACAAGTGATATATCAATTATAACCTGAACTCTACAGCAGTCTGGTGTCCGCCGTTAGAAATAGAGTGCTAAAACTATCAGCTGAGGTGTAGCTGTTGCCGCTTGCAGCTGCTTGACGGCCATGCAAATAACTAAATTACCCACTTTACTGCCATTTTCATGCCCTCTCTGAACGAAATGTCGTATTCTTTGTCAACTTCATGAATTATCACTTTTACTCTAAGCACATAACATCATTCAATCACGCTATTCATCTAACGCACAAGATCAAATGGAAATTGTATTCATCACTTTATGCTTATGTTCATCTACATTTACACGTCACATTTCAATTTGCAGGAAATCTGTTTATCTTAAAAGGCAATATGGCAAGATAAAAAAACAGACAAGTACAGCTCTAAGACAAAAAAAAATAATTTGTCTTTACACACACGTGTGCAGAAATAAACTAAATATTATTTTATGAAAAGAAACTGCCATGAATTCCAAAGCCCTTTTATGTGATTTTAAATGCTGTTAGTAATAATGAAGATTAAATAATTAAAAGATTAAACTAATTGAAAATGTCAGAAATATTTAACAATATCAAAGTAAATTATTTAGCATGCTCCCTCTCTGTTTAATAAAATGTTCCTCTTAATATACATTTACACTGTGTTGTAAATATCAACAGTGAATTAAACAAAGATTCACCTATATTTTTTATTAGATTTAAATAAATTGTCAAAAGCTCCATCAATCAGTTCTTAATAACATGGGATTTACACACACTACCAGATTATGATGAAGATATACATGTATTTTTCTTTGTCTAATGTAAAGACTTATTCATAAAAACAAAGTACAGAAAGAGAGCGAAATTAGAGTGTACTTGCTTCAACTCCTGAGCTGTAGTTCCCTCTGCAGATTCACTTTTATCGCCCCGGACTCACATGTTATGTTAAAATTGTTGCTAGTTTGTGTTGTGTTAGTTGCGAGTGTTTGAGGGCGAAACAAACAGCGCTGATTTGATCACGAAAAGTATAAAAATCTATTAAATTGCGGGGTTAAAAAATAAAAGAAAAAGTTAATCTTGCTCATGCATCTTTGTAAAAATTAATCACTAAATAGAGACATTAAGTTTTGCATCACTTAAGTTAGTCAACAATCTGTTAATTTGTATAGGCGAGGCGGAAACTTACCAATTAATAAAACTAATAATAAATAAATAACAGCATTTTCTTTTTGAAGTGCAAAGTTAATACTTTTTCATCCATTGCAAAAAAGACTTTTTCATCCATGTCTGAAATCTTTTTTTTTTTTTATCTACTTACAAATGTCACTGTATCTCGCGGTCATTGATGCATTTGAATTAATGATTTTAAATCATCATGCATGCCGAGTTAATCTTGTTTTTATATTTCTTTTAGTTAATGCGTTACATTTTTGATAACACACCGGTACAATCGACACTAAACACTGTAAATAAACTTTAAATACACTCCCTTTATTTCTTTTTACTTTCCGCTATAATACATTGTTATTTTTTAAACACTGTATCTTATATTAATAAAACCTACGAATCAGACGTTATGGGTTATTTGCCTAAAATCAGATTAGCATTTGCTGAGGGCCTATTAAAAACAATCAGCTAGACGGAGAGGGAAAAAAAGCCAACTTATAAAATAAACAATTTTAACTTGTTAGTTTACGTCCTTGCTTCGTTGTTGTTTATTAACTTAAATTGTTCATATGGAGAGTTTTGTTGCCAAGGCCAGGCAATATCTGATTTCTAAATTTCGTGGAAGCAGCATATGAGAGGAAAAATAAATTAATAAATAAATAAAATAAAATAGATGCACACTAACGTAGAATTATTCCAGGATACTTTATCTGATGTCAAAAAATCATTTTTACGTTTTGATCAGATTTCAAAACAGGTGAGATTTTCAAACTCAGTTGCACATGTTCACTAAACTTGTTTTCAGTCTTTTCACAATCAACGTTCATTTTTATCTACAACCCTTCCACGTTATTAATTTTGTATTTTATCAAATATGTGCAGATCTATAATTAATAGAGAACGTAGAGAATAATAACACGCGTTCATCTCCGGTTTCAAAGTGTCAAGAAAAAAAGTTACATCGTCTACTCTATTGTGATACCGAGAGTCTTAGTAACCCATTTGCAAAATATCTTAGGAAATACATACTCTAATATTTCTTTCTATTGATCCGAAGAAGTGTGTTTGCTAACGCGTCCGTACATTCAAATCTGGTATATATCTTATTAAAATTAAAAACGCTTAATCTCGCGAAGAGCAAGTAAGAAGAAGAAAGAAAGAAAAAGAAGTAAAAAGTGGATATGAACCTGTTAGGATATTGTGAAGAACTCTACTTTCACTCTACGGCTGGACCATGTGGATGTGTCCCTCCAGCACTCGTGAATGTCCCAGTGATTCCAGAAACCTTCAGAAGAGCAACGCAAAAAGGAAAAAAAAAATCCTGTTCTTTGAGTGATGTCTTCAGACCATTACTTTCAACGACAACTGTCTTTATTAGTCTTCCTTTCCTTTTTTGACTGGCTTCCCCTCTCAGACTGGTCACTCAGTAGGGTGATAAGTGGAAACAATAATTGTGCACTAGCTCAAAGGCTGCATGGTCACAGCGCTCCTCAAAGTTCATGAAGAACAAGCACGCGGCTCTTTACGCCTCCTCGTCGCTTCAGGTCTTCTCGGTTTCTTTCAGTTAGTCACACGGTGAGTTTTCCTAAAGTCCCAACAATGCTTCTCGCTGGAGTTTTTGGCATCTCGTCTGTTCCTCGCTCATTCGCAGAGAAATCAGTGTTGAATTACTCCGCTTGTGTCTTGTGTTGGCGATGTGTTAGGGGACAGTTTGGTCTACCGTAATGCGTCTAGAACGGACGCGCACACATCTTCTGCGCCGCAGCTGCTTGTGGCACAATACAAAACCCTGCGCGCTCCGGGCACTGATCTCTTCACCTGCGCGCGCATCGCGGGTTTAGTTTGGCCATTGTGGCACCCGACGAGCAACAGATGTTAGTCAAAGGACAGACTCACCATGGGAACCGTTACCTACTCCTCATCTACTCCTTAGGAAATAACAAGTTTGTTCTTGCTGTTGCCATAATGCAAGCATACTTTTGTCAATAATTGTTCTAAAATTAGAATTAGTTGTTCAAAATATTATTCTTCTTACTTTTATAATGATTATTATTTTTTTAAAGTATATAATTTTCATTAATATATAGATAGACATATAGAAAGATAACATTGTATAGTAAAATAAGTAATATATTTATATTTACAATAATATACATGTGATACATACATATACATATGGCTAAACTCTAAAAAAAATGCTGAGTTAAATACAACCCAGCGACTGGGCTGTTTTGACCCAGCACTTGGGTTACATGTTTATCCCACCTTCTGGGTAGTTTTAACTCAGCTAATGTTGAGTTACTATATGGCTGGCTTAAAATAAATCCAAAATAGGTTGTAGATTAATAATCAGACACACAATTACTAAAGGCATCAGCAACAATCAAAAGAAGAACATTTATTAATAAGCATTTTTAAAAAAGTTTATTTTATTATTATTATTAACTCAACTTATTAATAAATGTTTATCTATTGCAACCTATTTTGGGTCATCTGAAGCAATTTTTAGGCAATAGCTGAGTTAAATAAAACTACCCAGAAGGTTTTTAACCCAGCATTTTTTAGAGTGTACATACATAGTATAAATGATAGGTGTGCAACTGTATTAATATTATTATTGAAAACATTGCTCATGACCATGCGTGATGTGAACTAGTTGTTGATTTATGAATATCACTCCAACTTTTAATGGATAGTCAAGGTGATGCTTTATCTGTAATCTGTCATCTTATCAAAAATGTTCAAATATGATTTATTTTATGATCAGTGGAAAGTTTCTCTCAGCAAAAATCCTCTTTTACTTGAACCATCAAAAAAGGCAATCATTCACATCTCCACTGGACAATAGGATACGACCCCCATTAGTCAAGACATATTCATTAGAAAAATCAATAATCCAAGATGTAGCCATGCTGGCCTAAAATGAAAGCAGCAGGCTCATAAAACAATGCTGACTTCACTTCTATGTCCTGCCATATGGATCTGGCCACAAAAAAAAAAAAAAACAACCTGATTAAACTTTAAGATGGTACTTGTAGCTTTAGATTTACTGAAAAACTTATTCATCCACTTTTAAAGTTACTACTGTTATTAATTTGCTCCCTGATAAAAAAAAAATACAAAATGAAAACATATTAGAACTACACTGAACATTTTGAGGAACAAAACAACATTCCAAGCTGTTTTGATTGTGTGTGTGCATGTTTGCAAAGTTCCCCATCAGATTAACATGATAAAACATACACACACAGTCACAGACTTACAAAACTTGTTTTGCCTCACGCACTTGGTCAAGCATGACAAAGACTGTGGTCCAAAACAGATACCTTGGGCCCATGGTAAAATGGACAGAAGGAGATTCGGTCTGCTCACTGTCACGGGGTTAAGATTAAACACTCTTGCGGTTTGGCCATCACAGGCTAATGAGGCACTCATGAAAGGATTACAAAGAACCCATAGGATGACTGACTCGCTAACTAACCTACAGTTCACCTCACACAAGCACACACACCTGCAAACACAGCTGGATATATAAGAGATAGATTCAAGAAGATAAGTTCGAACAAATTTCCCTTGACCTTTTATTAATCATTTGGCATTGTGGGATCATAGACTGAAAAATACTTTGATATAACTTTACCTCAAAAATTGCTAGTAAATATCACAAATAATTGGCATTATTGGCATTTTTACAGTGTAGCTTACATGTCTTTTGGTTTGTATCATAATCAACAGAACAGATGCACTGAGATCTGAATCTTATTTCTACATAAAATGCCTTGTTGCTAATGAACTTTCACGTTTTTGATGCGCAAAATGAGTCCATTAAAATTGTGCTTCCGTTCACACAGACTCAGTAAGCCATTTTGATTAGTATTGTTGTGACATGCCATCATATGACCACAAAAAGGGTGAATTCTCACTCGGCTAAAGATCTGAATGTTTGTTACCTCATCAGTCCCAAAGCTGACATCAAAGCTGAGGATCAAGTCCAAAAGTATCAGGGTTACACACTGTTACGCTCCCTGAGAACCACCCATGCATACTCAGACACACACATACATACAACTACAATGGATTTAGCTTGTATTTTGGTCATTTGTACAAAGTAAACAGTATAAAAAGAAACATATTGTGTACAGTGGACTCCGTTTTCTCTCTTCTCTGTTGCAGGAACACCACCAGAGCCCGGGGACATGGAAAACAACACATCTATTTACTGTATGTTGTTTGTTTACTCGTTCATCTGTTTGTTATTTTCAGACTCGGTTTCTCACTCCTGCCAGGCAATGGGATATTCTGTGATGCTATCTGCGTGTGTTTGTTTGTTTGTTTACTTGTTTGTGCTGGCATAATGTCCTTAGGGATCGTAAACAAGACCGACATAGACCAAAACCTTCACGATCTATTGCTGGACTAAAGCAAGGACACTGCAAGCGAACAAGAGCCATGCAGCCCTTCAGACATATTACAGTCGAAGACAAAGGTGAGTATCTTAGTCACTGTAATCTAATAACATTCTCTTTTATGAATGAAAAAATAAAAACTCCTCAGCACTTTCATCTAGCACTTTCGATTAACATTTAAGAGCAGGCTTTGTGGTTAATCAGGGGTAATAATTATCAAAGTCGACAGGTAATTAAATTAAACATAATTGGCTACACGAATTGGCTGTTCTACAACATTTTTTCCCACATAATTAAAGAGAAATATGTCAGTATTCAGAGAGAGAATGACTTAAAAACAAAAAAAGTGTTTAGTCACACTAGAGAACTTGATGGTGCTTACAATTAGTGCTAAAACAAAAAAAGTAGTTAGCATGGGACTTTAGCGATCTATTTAGTCCCTAAACGAACCACTTTAATGAAATATTCTGGGTTCAGCGCAAGCTAAGCTCAATTGACAGCAGGTTGATTACAACAAAAATAATTGTTGTTAAAAAATTAAAGTTACGGTGTGGCGCTAACAGTGGAAGTGTATAGGGTCAATCTTTCGAGAATTTAAAAGTCTTATAATTTTATAAAATCACTTAACATTCTTTTTTTCTGGTACAATGTGTTCACATAGTTTTGACAGTCATGTTAGGGATTTAGGCATTATTTTGTCATGCTGTGAAGTTTTAAAATAACTTTACACAGAAAAAGTTGTTTTCACGCTAAAACAATGTTTACATGCAAACTGTTTATGTCTTCTGGTTGTAAGCAGTGAGTATTTTAATGTTTACAGATTGGTCCCAGTCACTTCCATTATAAGTACCTCACTGTAACCAGTTTTTACTTTTTTTTTTTTTTTTTAAGAAAAAGAAAGAAGTATTAATTAATTTTTGTGGTATCAACATTATGCCACAAGTGCTGTTAAATTAGTTTATGTACTGAAACTGAAGTCTTCAGTGTCAGTCGTTATTTAAAAAAATAATCAGTTCGGAGAATAAAATAACTAGAAGTAAATTAGTAAAAGTGTTTGGGTTTTTTTAAGCAGGTTTTGTGTCAATCTACACTACTAAAGCTAAACTTAAGGTCACTTGTGACTTGTGTAAATGGCCTAAATTACATTTCAACAAGCAGTCGAATAGTCAGACACTAACACACACACAGGCCAACCCAGTTACAGGCGACACAGGCTGTTGCCTGAGGATGTAGAGCAGAAAGTTTAGTGTGAAAGTGCTTGCATTTATGTGAAACTGTATTTGTGTGGTATTAAGCTTAAAATTATTTAACTGCCATGTGGGATTAATGTAGTAAAAAAAAATTGTAAAATAAAAAATGATTACTGTTTACAAATATACCCCAAGGTCCTTAATGGAAAATAGAACCAATTACCCTTGAGATTCCATGGAAAAATGCAAGGAAAAAAGTCAAAAGAGCTGTTTAGGTGTACTGAAACTGTACCTCCAAATAAGACACTATGATGACAGCTGCAAGCCACTGTTTATGCCACAAGACAGTGGCAGTGTATGCGATACAAATTACACCGTTTGATTGGTGAGGAAGATCATAGACACACCAGCATGTTTTCATTAAATCGTCATAAACGTGTTTACAGGCCCAGCTGGCTTCAGTTAGAGGGTGTTAAATAACGCAGAGCGGTATTGTTTACTCCTCCGCCACCGTGTTCTGTCTCTCTTTCTCTCCCAGGTCTTTCCCCTCACACTCGTCTTTTTGTCAACACTGTATCCATCCTCACATAAACCACATGGCCGAGCTGTCTTCGGGGAGCGGTAACTGATCCTAACGGCCCATGTCATGCAAGGAACTTCATCTTGAATAAAGCTGTCAAAAAAAAAAAAACAGATCAGTCGGGAAGGAAAAAAGGGCCCGGGATGAGGCCGCCGTTTAACGAGCTGTTTTAAGGTGCCGCTTTTTCAAACAGAAAAAAGGGTTCAAATCTAGCCCGAGGCCACTTAGGAGGAGCTGACCGACTCGGGCCAGCTCGGCGCAGCTGTAGCCCAGCCACAGAGGCTCTGTGAGTGGGCTGAAGTGTCACCTGGCTCCCCTGAGAATAGCGAGGGGGGTGATGGGAGAAGCAGAGGGCTGCGGGATTGTGGGAGGGGGAGAGGAGTTTGCTAAGTTTTCATTCACTGGAGGTGGGGCCAGCGGCGGTACATATGAGGAGAGCTGCCGATCGTACAAAAGGAGGCGGCAAAAGGTCTCTTGTTGAGACGGTGTGTCTGTACACACACACACAAACCCTCTGCTCTCTTCCTCGGGTGCGATCTTGTATCAAAGCAAACAAATGACATGCTGTCTCCCTCCCACCTTTTCTTTTTTTTGATCCGGCATTCACTAAAATGACACTCCATATCTCAACCGACTGACATTATCAATCTGCAGTATGCCCAAATCTTCCGGCCAAACTTGCAGTTCCCAGAGGAAATCCAGCGGCATTGTCCTTTGTTTGTGAAGAGATCCCACAGGAATCAGCCCTGACTTTTTTACTGCGTGAGCAGAGCTGTCACGCAGGCAGCCTGGCACGCAGGATGCCGGGTCAGGATAGGTACTGTCAGGCCACTCGGATTCGCGCCTCTTTCAGGAGCTGTAAGACAGCGCAGGCCGTGGCATTTCCACTCTCAATGCTGGATTTGGTTTCAATATAAAATACATCAGAGTTCTGTCTCCCTGCGCCGGTGTGAAAGAGACATCTGGATCTGATATGAGAGACCACAAGGGGAGCATTTATTGTTGGCTTTTACCTATAGACAGAGTTGACATATTCTTTATTTTATCATTTTTCACAGGAGGGGAGAAAAGAATCTTGCAGTTTGCAAATCTTTGACTGCATCCACAGCACTGACAAAATTAAAGATTCAATTAAAATTGTCTACTATCACTACATTATTAATAAGCTCAAACACTATGTTTACACTATGTATATTTCAGTATATATTTACACTATATATATTTCAATAATAAAATGTATATCTTCAACTTTCACTAATAATCACAAATTTCAAACAATAATAAATATTCTAAAAAAAAAAATACATAATATATTTTTTTTATAATAAAGCAGGTATTTCATTCTTTCTTTCAATTAGTACTAGGCCACATAGAGTCATTCTATTTAATAATATATATAAGAAAATATAATTGTATGATAAAGCATGTATTTTCAACTTCCATTGCTGCTCGACAAAATTTAATAATCCAAAATTACAAATAAACTAACAAGAAATAAATATTATATAACTCACATATATAAAATAAATAATATAATATATAATTATATATAAAATGTAATTCTATAAGACATACATTTTAAACCTTTTTAAACCATTTAATCATGCTAAATTAAAAACAAACAATAAATACATTTAAAATAAAATGACAATAAATTATAAAGATACAAACAAATACACAAAAACATGTAACTAAGTTACTATAAATTTAGTTTATAGTGTATAATTAATTTTGTTTTGTGTATTTTTTTAATAGTGTTTTTGCTTAAAAAAAACAAGTAATATAAGAGTTTTAGCAATAGTATTAGTAGTTTGTACTGTTTTGACTATTTCTGTGGTTATACTGTAGCTAAATGGTGTAATGTAATTTATTGGGGGGAAAATGAGTGTTTCCTTAGACCTCTAATTAAAGTGTCCAGCTCTTTAAAAAGATGACCACAGAATACACTGACCAAACTGACTGTCTGACAAAAAAACTTTATATTTCTAGAATAGTTTCAGAGTGTGACTGGTCACCAGTTTGATTTCTGTAATTCAAGAGTGAATCCTTGTTTAAATTTTAATTAAAAGTAAATTATTTCCCCTTTTTTCTTCTCTTTCTCTCCCCATCTATCTTTTTTTCTCTCTATATCTGCACAGAATTCATGACCTCTGCAATTCTGCTTGTCCTTGAGTCCCATAATGAATATTCAGCAGATTAGAAGACAGACATGAAAGTTAACATTAGCCATATATTTAAAAATCCTATATTCAGATAATCCGCATATTTGTCAAAATCAAACACAAGAGAAATAGAAGAGGACAAATTACATAATGAGAGGATGGGGATACGTCTTGCCGACAGGGGATTAGATAAAGACACATTTGGCTGAGTATGAAGGAAGGAAATGTCCTTGAAGATGGTTATTGAAATCCTGCCGGATGGACGGAGTTTGCCGTGAACCCTGATGGTATCTGATTGTCGAGGGCTAGTGATGAAGACCTAAACAGGCGGACGTTTTAACTTTATTTGGTCTAGATCACAAAAGAAAGTAAGTTAATTTGACTGCCATGTCTTTCACTGTGCATAAGTTAAAATGTCTGAATGAAAGCAAACTTCATCTGTAAATGATGTGAGGCTGTCTGGCTTTTCACTTACCACCGATGCCAGTACTAACAACCCCAACCCCCCAAATCCGAAATGCGGAAATGTGCATTATGTTCTCCCCACCACTGCTTTCATTTCTTCCTGTGTCTCCCCATCTTTGTATCACTCTCTCTCTCCCTCTTTTTCTCATTTACGACGAGTCATTACCGTGAGCACTGGGATGAAAGCTTAGGATCTGGCCGACCTGCTCCCTCTGACTGACGCATATTCATTTAAAAATGAGCCACTTATTACCCGTCCAAACTTTTTACAGCCCCACAGTGCACAGTAGAAGACAGCTTTATTCCCACTGAGCCCGAGTGTGGGCCAGAAAGCCTTGCAGCCTTTGATGGTTATATATGTGCACGGGCCGTCGCCTTGGCAGCCGCTCTCAGAAAGCGCGCCATGATTTGTAATGTTACCTTTACAGCTTTAAACTCCATCAAACAACCTCAAGACCTTTTTTATTGGGCTAATGTAGGGTTCTGACATATCATTAACAAATAAATTAATAAACACGCTTTATTATGCATTGCATTTTCAGTAGTTCCAATCCTGAAAAAGACTGCATTTCAAAATTAGCAGTAAATGTCAATTTTTGTTTCAATGGAAAGGGACAGAGACTCCTATGAAATTAAAATTAAGATAACATTCAAGGACTCTTTCTCTCTCTCTCTCTCTCTCTCTTTCTCTCTCCCTCTATATATATATATATATATATACATAAAATGTAAACATACAAACAAAAATAGGTCATATTTTATAGGTTATTTTTTTAAATATTCCCCTTTTTTGGACTTAGAAATACTCTTATTCAGCAAGGACATGTTAAATTGATCAAAAGTAAACTTCTGAACTCTCTATTCATTATAGAACCCTGACTAAAAATGTACCATTGATTTCCACAAAAAGCAGCTGTTGTCAACATAATAATAAGAAATGTTTCTTAAGCACCAGATCAGCATTAGGATGATTTCTGAAGGATCATGTGACACTGAAGACTGGAGTAATGGCTTGTGAAAATTCAGCTTTACCATCAAAATAAATCACAATTACAAACTATATTCAAAATTTCACAATATTACTACACAAAAAAATGCTAGGTTAAAAACAACCCAGCACTAGGTGAAATATGGACAAACCCAGCAATTGAGTTCAATGTTTAACCCAACCTTCTGGGTAGCTTTATTTAATTCAACTATTGCTTGAAAATGACTATATTTCTTGCTTAAAATTAACATATATTAATAGGTTTATGATTATTATTAAATTATTATTAAATGTCCCCCTTTTTAATATTTCTGATGGCTTTAACTATGTGCCTGATTTTGGGTTCATTTTAAGCCACTCATATAGTAATCTTTAAACAATAGTTGAGTTAAATAGAACTACCCCGAAGGTTGGGTTAAACATTTAACTCAATTGCTGGGTCAAAACAACCCTGTTGCTGGGTTTGTCCATATTTTACTCAGCAATGGGTTGTATTTAACCTAACATTTTTTAAAGAGTATGTTTACTGTATTATTTGATATATGTGGTATGTAAATATAATGATAGAGGCTGATATCACTGTACTTATAAGTACATTTAAAAGGTATTTGAATTCAGGTAATATCACATTTACTTACTCTTCCACGTTCATAAATCCTATAAGCAGCCACAGGCATGATGAACAAACAACAAACATCTCTAACAAAATATCTACTGTTACTTCAGTGAACACACTGCTCCAAGCTCGAGGGCTTTTCATTTCTCTCTCAAACACACCTGCTCAAATACGTACACAAACACACACACACACACACGTGTGATACCACTCTAAAATCCAGTCCACTTTAGAGTCCCCTCTAGAGGCTGGATCTGAAGGAGCTCACAAGAGAGACAGAAATGAGGACAGTCCTCTGGGAGTGTATGGACGCGTGTGTCTTTTGTGCATGTAATGATATAAGGCCCCGTGATTGGCTTGAGCAGCCGGCAAGCTGGCAGATTGATTGGTAGATTGATGTAAGGCCTGTGGAGGTGCTGTACATCTGTGCTGACTAATGTGGGCCAATCAGACTGATGTAAACCAATTTGATTTGATTGAAAAGCCAATTGATTGAAGCTAGGACATGTAAGCCATCAGCTAGAAGCCAGCAGGGGAATGAAAACGGATGTGAAAGAGAGGGATTTGATTGATTAGCTGATAGATTGATTAAGTGATGTAGATGCTAAGTTAAAAGAGCCATCGCCGGCCCCTTTATATGTGTTTAACCCCGCTCCCACACTAACCTTCAGTCTGTAAGCCGCTCAGCGGGGTCCATTACATCAAGGTGTGAATAATTCATGATCTGGACGCTGTAGCATGGTGGGTAAACACATGTACACATGTTTAGATAGACAGAGATATCTACAGGAGGCAAAGCTAGTCCAGCACCTTCAGGGTTGTATATTACAGCCTGCATAAAGTATAAGAAATGAAAGGGAGATAAAAATGAAAATACTGTCATTTACTCATCAAACCTTTAGTCATTCCAAACCTGTCTGACTTTTTTCTCTCTCTCTCTGCAAACACAAAAGAATATGATTTTGAGGAATGTTGGTAATCAAATCATTTTCGTTACCATTGACTTCTGTTGTAAATTTATCAAAAACATCAGCTTTTGTGTTTTACAGAAAAAAGAATGACACAAGGGTGAGTAAATTATTACAGTATTTAAATTCTTTGGGTATTTGTTTAAAGTAAATACTGTAATTACATCAGATCTTTGGATGTTTTTACACCTAGCATTTTGTTTCGGAACCTGGCGCATTTCCCCCTTAGCTTAGTTTGTTTGGGCATATGTGAACACAGCAATAGTGCTTGGATCCAAAACAATCAGAACAAAATCGCCTGAACGAGGTGGTCTCGGCTGAGAAAGTAATAAGGTCCAATGGACCAACGGACCAGGCTATACTGGTATAATGGGTAATTACAGTTCCGTGAAAACTAAAGTGATTCAGTCAGGAGCAATGAGTGATTTTCTGTCTTTCTTTTGGTGCTTGATTAACATCAATGACACAGACAGTAGCAACTAAATTAGCAACTAAACCGAATGCATGGATGCAATATACGTCCGATATTCTCCATATTCTGAATGAATCTTTTCCCAAATCATCCCTCTCTAACATTTTCGTTTCGTTTTTATACGTTGACGAAAATGAAGTTTTTGTCATTTAAGGTGAGTTTTTGTTTTGTTATCATCTTGTTTTCATCAGTGAAAAAATGTTGTTGATGAATATTATGACGAAAATTATTCGTCAATGAAATTAACACTACATGGATGTGATACACGGCCTCTGTAAAGATTGCTAATGAGAGACAAGCATGATAGATGACTCAAAATCAGTGGAGCTTTTGTGCAACCGTCAACCGCTGCTGTTTTATCATACTAGATACATTTGAGTGTGCTGAAAGTTCTGTTATAATGTCATAATGTTATATAATGTTACTCTGTGTGTTCATCGCCTGTCTAATAAAACGCATAACATATTAAAGCATCTTTGGTGTTTTCTACAAAAAAATCACGGGTGTGTGGCATCATTGGCAGGAGACACAATGACAAGGGACAGGACAATAGTTAAAATTGCTTATTTCTCTGGATTTACACATACTTGGAAACATCTGGGATAACGTAAATACACAAGTTGGCAAAATATATAACACTGTTCTAGTGGTTTTTGGAAATTTTAATCAAAGAAGCATACATATTGTGCCTTTAAGTTGATTTTGCATTGTTTTAGAAACTTTAAAGTTTCATGTTTTTTCATTTCATCAAAAGAGTGACTACAACAATCTTCAGAATTTCTCCTTCTGTATTTTTTGCTACCTGATTTCATGACGAAAACGTACTTGTAGGAACTTTTTTGCAAGACGTGAAATACGTACCAATAAGTACATATCACCACAGTTTCCAACAGAAATGAACACTAGAGGTGGTAAAACAGCGAGCACTTGTAATCGTTTAGGTACACAGTTATTATTACAGCTCCATACTGCTTGGTAGCTCAGCTGGTATGGAACTGGACTTAGGATGTGGAATCCTTGGGTACAAATTCCATGAAAAACATGACTCACGATGAAAGAGCTGAAAGATAAGAGATTAAAAATCAAGCTAAAAAAGCATCCTTGCAATTGCGTTGTTCACACATTCGCTTTTGTTTATACTATCGGGTAGGCTTAGGTGTAGTGCAGATGGTATATTATTTTTAAAAGTTACGGAGCATTAGAGCTATAGCGCCATTCAATGGACATTTCAAGTCAGAACTGCGGTGATGTGTACAAAACCAACGTCACAAAAAACGTATGTACGTTCATCTGTTCCAGGGAAAAAAGCCGAACGCTCTTTTTGCGCCACTCTGTGGACATTTCACTACGTATTTTGCGCCTTGCGAAAAAATTCCCACAGGTGCGTTTTCGTCATGGGATCAGTTTGCATTTTTAACAGAAAAAACATATTCATACAGTTTGAACAACATAAGGGTGAGTAAATAATGACAGAATTTTACGTTTTGGACGAACTATCCCTGTCACACACACACACACTTTAAACACTTTAAACTCTCACTTTTGTTGCATGGTATGGTTAATATTGAAAGAGAAATCTGAGGCATGGGAATTTTCAGCCACACATGCACATAAAAAGAAAATAAAGCTTATTATGTGTTATTATTTTACAGTGTGCAGATTCAGATACTCTGGCGTCTGGAGGCCGGGATCTGTAGCATGTGTTTTGTGTGAGAACGTTGGCCACTTTCTAACTTGTGTTTGTGTTCGGTTGCCGGGTGCCCGTCTGACGAGAGGGGGCCTCGGCAACCGTCCGCCTACGCCTCATCATGGACGGTTCAGTTTTTTCTTCCCCCTTCTTGCAAAGGATTGCGTGCATTAACGCCGAACATAGAGAGGGATCGTAGGCAGAGGGGGGTAGGCACATGAAATGGCAATTAAACCACGATGACCCCGTTGCCTCCGCAGGTCGCTCGCTGTCACAGTGTCGGCTGAAAAGAGGAGAGAGGATGCAAACATGCGCACGGCAGTGGATATGATACGTGTTTCTCCTCCAGCTAAAAAACCTGCAAATATTACAAACCCAGAGCATCAGACGATCCCAAACAGTGTACTGACAACAGAGTGTATCCAGGGAAGCAGGGCATGTTGGGACGCAAAGGGGCTGTAACAACATCGCAGACTCGTCCTTAAATACTACAACAAGCACTTAGTTTGACAAGCCGCTGACAGAAGCATACACGACTTGAGCTTAACGTGGTGACAGCCTAAACTGAGGTGTGTTCACTCCCTCAGAGTCAGAAGACACTTAAGGGTGAAAAAAAAAGCATTGCGTTATGGGATGATGCTATTTGTGCACAATAAATGTTTATTGGGATTTATTGCGCTGCTATGACATCCTGGCTGAAAGCTTTGGGTTACTAAACGAGGGAGAATTAACTGTTGCATTTAGAAGCTTTAAATAGCACCAAGGAGGGAGGGAACGCATGGGCAAGGACTTGCACTATGACTGTGTGTCTCACTTAAAGTGCACGTAAAAAACGTGCATATGTGTGCGCGTATCCGACGGCATCGATATAGTATAAGAAGACCTTCAAAATTCTGCACTAATGCCAAAGAATAGGGGATTAATGAATGATCCATGACCTCATTGGCCTCGAGAGAGTTTTTCAAAGTGACTAAATGCTCTGGAGCACAATGACAGGCACCGGCGCACTGGATGCTTCTGCCATTTATTAAATTATTCCCTCCAATCTGTTTGATGATTTTCATTATTCACACTCAACTGAAATATTAAGGCCTTGAAAAGCCCTTCACTCTACTTCAAAATGCAGGGAAGAAATGTCTGAAAAGACATTGCAAAAAACGCAGAGAATTGGGAATGCTCAGGTCAAACTCTCCAAAGAATTGGATTTTTGATTTTTTTTTTCATTTCCTCACTCATATGTGTTAACTTTGTACAATGGCGAACCAAATTTAATATATGGGGGGACACAATGAGAGTCCTCAAATTAATTGTAGCAGATTTTTTGCAGCAATTTTTTTAAAAGTGTACTTTAAAATTACGGAGGAGAAAGCAAAGCTTCATTCTTAAAAACAAATAAAGAATTTAAAGGTAATTAAATTAGCTAAATTTAAATATTTAACCATTTTTCATATATAGTACAGAAATGTGAGGTTTTTATTACATTAAATGTAAATGTAATAAATAATATGTAAATAAATAAAATAAAATGCAGTGACTAAAAGTGACTAAATGACAGTCAGCTAGGTTGAGGATTGTAGAAGATTGAGTTACATTGTCTCTAAAAAGGTACATATTTAAAATGACTAAGAACTAAAGAAAAAGAAAACAATGTTTAATTCTTAAATAATAAAATAAAATAACATACACTGCTAAAAAAAACAACCCAGCGCTGGTGAAATGGGGGGGGGATTCATGTAATATAATATTAAAAATGAATACAAAATGTCGGAAAACTACGATTGTAGCAGACTCATTTTCTTTAAAAAGGTACCTGTAAATAATGAATAAGAACTACGGACAACAAATCAATGCTTAATTCTTAAAAATAAACATGGGTCAAAGACCAAAAAGGGTCTAAGCATAAAAACAATAAGTGTAATACTGCTTTAAATTGTTTATATATATATATATATATATATATACATACATATACATACATTAAAATGTTATCTGTTTAATTGAATTGCATTTTTGTTTTTGTTGTTTTTGTTTTGAAAAATAAATATCATACATTTTTCCATAATTTACAGAAGACACCCACTAAAATGTACAGGGGTTGGACAGTGAAACTGAAACACCTGGGTTTAGACCACAATTAGTATGCCGTTTGGCCTCCTTTTGCAGCCAATACAGCATTATTTCATCTTGGAAATGACAAATACAAGTCCTGCACAGTAGCCAGAAGGATTTTGAGCCATTCCTTTCGCAGTGTAACAATCTTGTCAGGCATATTTTAAACAAAAATTAATTTATGACATATTAAAAGCCAAATTACTTTCACCCCAAATACTAATTTGTTGTAATTCTACATTTTTTAAATTTGCTACTATCCTAGGTTTTGCCCATTTGGTTTTGCCAGAATTTTTTACTCATTTAAAACAGTAAAATGTAATATGCTCCCTTATTCTTTTATATATTTTAATGTGTACAAGTCAGAATAAACATGTTGTTTGAATTTTTACATAAATATTATGTTACACTGAATGACAATGTAACATTATTTCAACCAAATTTGGACATTTTATTCTCCAAAAACTTATTTGAAAACTTAAACACTTTGACACTTTACTTACATTTAATGTGCTTTCTATGGACATAAAATCACCTTTGTCAATTTCTTTTGACGTGTCTTTGACCCATATACAAAATGAAATGCAGCGCCACATGATAGCATTGGTTAAATGTGCGCTAAGCAGCCAGGTGTCTGGAGGCAATGTGCCAATTCAGATCTCTGTTCTGCCAACTTCTTGTTGACAACGTTAATGCCGATCATTTAAATGTGACGCTCTCAACAAGAGTAAATTGAATTTGTGGCACACTCAAACAAACGTGCCTTCAGGGGTTGTGAGTCTGCTATTGTGCTTTCCCTCAAGGCAAAAGGGAAAACGAATCTCCATGACCTCTCGCTTTCTCTGTCTTTTTACTCGTTCTCCCCTGAGGACTAGCAGCATGGATCATCCCCACAGTTGTGCAGATTCTATTTAGCAATCGCTCTGTCTTCCTCCATTGTCTCTGCATTTCCCTCTTTAACAGGGGCTCGGAAAAATTTCCCCCTCGCGGCTCTGTAAAAGATAATCCCCCAAGGCCTCTTTCAGTACAGAAACAAGTCCAGCTAACCTGCGGACAAATAAACAAACAGAATGCTGGAGCGCTGGGCCACAGCGCAGATTCATAAAAAAGACTCTGGGATCAGACAGGCTAGTATATTTGGCAGGGGAATATTATTATAACCCTGTAAATCAAAATAAACTGGAGCATTTCACCCAACCATGCTTAGCTCCAAATAAGGGTCAGATTTGAACTAATATTACTCATATAAAAGTCCAGAGGGGCTTATAGCAAGCTTAATTATGTGCTGAGAAAACTGTCATGATGCTTGAATGATGTCTGACCGTTTTATACTAAAGCAATAAGCCACAAGAGATGTGTGCTACAGGTAAGAGGTGTTTATACACTGTGTCCTAACTGGATATGATACGGCACACAACATTTTGTTGGTGGTTTGGTTTTTATTACAAAAATAGTTCCATAGTCTGCTGTTTGGTAAAGTTTTTTTAAAAAGTACATGTTATGAGTCTCTTACGCTCACTAAGGCTCCATTTATTTCACCAAAAATACAGTAAAAATTTTATTACAATTTAAATAACTGTTTTGTAATTTAATTAATTTGTATCTAAAATACATTTTATTTTCCTTCACTCCAGTCTTCAGTGTCATGTGATCCTTCAGAAATCATTCTGATATGCTGATTCAGTGAAACATTTCTTGTTTCTTACAGCAATGTGTTTTTAAGGATTCTTTGATTAATAAAGTTGCATGTATTTGGAACAGAAATCTTTTGTAACATTATAAATGTCTTTACTGTCACTTTTGATCAATTTAATGCATTCTTGTGGAATAAAAATAGTAATTTCTTTCCCAAATGTTTGAACAGTAATGTATGTTTTTTCATGTAAAAATTAGTAATTTCCAACATGTTTAAAATGTGAAAGCAAAAAATGGCCCTGCAGATAATTCCTTTTTTCTTTTCTTTCTTTCTTTTTGTTAAAAAGACAGAAATTAAACAGGTTCAGGAAATCACAATAAAACACAGACTGGAATGGCTTGCTTATTTATTTATTTAATTAAATTTTAAATGACAACAGCAATGTACACTGTAAAACATGCTGGGGTTTTTTTAAGCGCTATTGCATCATTGTTGTAGCTGTGGTCGCGCTGTGTTTAATGGGTAGAAACTTGAATGTCTGACAAACAAGATGGCACAAGGTAAAACTGTTTTTGATGTAACTTTTCAAACATGAACAGAAGATAAGTGATGAATATAAGTCCTTTGATAAACTGGAACAGCCTACTGATAGCGGTTTTCTTCCCACAGATTCCCATTGATTGCTCTTTCTGCTCCTGTCACGTCCTAAAACCTTAGATTTTATGATTGTAAAAGACTTGACATTGAATTAAAAAATACTGTATATGAACTGTTCTTAGAGTGCATTTTTATTATTTCAGATGAAAAACCTTCATTTGACTGACTGACGCAGCACTACGTCAAAAAAACAAAAACAAACAAACAAAAAAAAACAGCAAATGGGTTAGTGCATAAAACCCAACAATCTGGGTAAAAATAACCTAGTGTATGTGTTCTGTACAATATTAACCCAGCACTGGGTTGCCAAATAACCCATCATTTTTTTAGAGTGCAAAAAAAGACACCAGTGTTCAATCAACTTTCATTTCACAGCAGCTTTGACTGGAGATCATCCAGTCAGAATTCAGAATCATAAGCTTAGCAAAATTTGCATTTTAAAAACATTTTATAGCATTTTCCTTTTAAAACTATTTACTGGCATGTGGTTAAAGCCTATGGTTGTTTTGAACTCAGGGGATTTAGTCCTTCGTCAAAATGATTATACGGGGGGAGAGACTGTGAGAGCCTAATCAGGCCCTCATGCAGAGTCTTTGTGGTCGGTTAGAGTCCAGCTTCCTGTTCTGAGAGGCGAAAGGTGCCTCTGCTATTGATGTAGGGCACTCAGACAAAGAGGGCACGTCAGAAGAATGCAGAAAATTCAAAGGCAGAGTGGTAGATCTCCACTGGTATCGCCCATTCAATAGAAGAGTGAAGGAAGAAGCCACAAGGAAGCCACTCAAAATAAATTCAGAAAGAACAGCTATTGTCAATTAGAAAGGTAGATGAAAGGCTCTCGCTTTATACACTGGGTTACTTATTAATAGATGTATATCTAAATCTAATATCAGCGTTCCCTTTGGGCCTAGGAAGTTGCAAGTAAACATGAAAACCAAGTCAAAACCGGCCAAACCGCCGCTCTAAAATCCAGATGATGCGCAGCCCGCCGTCCCGAAGTACCTTTTGTTGCTCTGTGCGCCGATGCCCTCAGAAGTCAAAGTCGATTTCTTTCTTCTGCCAGACAGATACAATCTTGACTAGCCTATTCAGAGGCCACTGGCTGCTCCTTGAAGGCTGGCCTATTATGACGCTATAATATAACCTCTGGCAACATCATCACTGTAGTATCACAAAGGTAATAGGCAGAATTGAATGAAGAGATGGGCCTTTATGCTTTCTCACTCAAACATAATTCTCTTCTCTTTGCCATTTTGACACCATCATTCTTTTTCCTCTCCTTCCTTTCTTTCTCTTTCGAACTCCACATGCACAATACGTTTATTTCTTCACCTGCCAAAACACACAATATTCAACCTCTATTTATTATATATATATACTTTTTTTTTGTCTTGGTCCCTGTCTTTTTTTGCCATTCTTTTTCTTTTTTCAAACTTCCAAGGTCAGACAGGACAACGAATGCCACTGGTGTCTGCTTGAATTGTGAACGCCACTGGCGGCCATTGCCTTGGTTTCCAAGGCAACACACTAACCATTAATTTTCAATTAAAGCAGACAAAGAGCTGACAGCACGGGATGTCAAGAATCTGTATTAATATACGACAAGTGAGCATAATTGTGTGTCCATTTTTTTAAAAACCTCATCTATGCTATCATTGAAATGTGAATGCTGCTGATAATTTGAGGGGTGCGCTTTGTGTTTTTTTTTTTTGTCTCCTTTACCGAAGACGCATATCATGTGTATTTCAAAAATAACATTGCCTATTCCATCTTTTTTTTTTCTCTCGAGGGTGGCAATTATTTTTATTGTTTTGTCGTTATGTCTTGACACACTGAGATCTATGTTGGTTTTGAAAGGTGGACAGGTGGGTTGATGCAGATCTGACCAGTCCGTAGGTAGTGATTTCCTGTCTATCTTGCAAAGCTTCTCGCACACACGTTATGACATCCACGTCAGGTAAATATTCACCTAATCATTACTACATGAAGAGAGCAGCTGCTCTGGAGAATTGAGGAAGAATCTTTCAAAAACACGTCTTTCTCATACACATTCTCATGGATACTGTACATTCAACCTCTTTAAATGAAAAAGGCCTTCAAATACACACAATACATTCAAAGGTTTAAGGTCAATATTTTTGTTTTTGATTTTGAAAGAAATCTCTAATGCTCATCAAGGCTGTGTGTATTTAATTAAAATACAGTAAAAAAGTTATAGTGTGAAATGTAAGGATTTTTATATTTAAATATATTCTTAAATGTAATTTATTTTTGTGACCGAAAAGCTGAATTTTCAGCAGCCATTACTCTTCATTGTCATTGTCTTCATTGTCACATGATCCTTCAGAAATCATTTTAATATGCAAAATATGTAAAAATATGTAATTCTTTTTTTCTCATAATTCTTTAATGAACAGAAAGTTCAAAAGAACAGTATCTATTTCAAATAGAAATATTTTGCAACATTATAAATGTATTTACAGTAACGTTTATGCCAATCAATGTACTGCAACTTTTGAACAAACCTTTCAAGTGAATTGATTGATTGAAATATGAATACTTCAAACAGTATAAGAAAGAGCACACTTACACAGTGTCCTTACGACACTGGAAAAAAGGATCTTTTCTGTGTTAATCTGAGTTTTTGTCCTAGCCAGTCACGATGGCGACACGTGAAGTTTCCATTTTAAAAACGGTTTCTATTTCTGCGAAGCCGCGCCTGGAACAGCAACACACAAACTATGACAATGATAATCTCAGGTACTGATTAAGTGGTTTATTCCTTGTTAAAACTGTCTAATGTGAGTTTGAGTATCATATTTTGTTATATTTATAGCCATACTGAAAGCAACAACAGATAATTTACGTCAGATCATGAAAAGTAATTAAAGCAAAATTAAGTTCTAAATGTAGGTTCGGGAGGAGGCTATTCATTTAGTCCTGTCAATCACCATTACGAGCCTATATAAGCAGCACTCATTGCGCTGTCCCAGTATCAATTCTTCTGACATCCCTCCACCTCCCCATCTCCCCCTCTATTTCTGTTATTCTCCCTCTAGTTCATTTACCATTAACCATCAGGACTGAATGGGCAGGCGAACTCGTGAACATGTACGTTAAAACTGCGAACAAAGTGTTTCCCATGACAAAGATGGTATTGGTTTTTCAGTATGTAGATTTAATAATGTTAAACAGGTTCTCACTTCTGAATGGGTTTGATACTGTATGTGACCATGTACCAAAAAAACTGTGACAAGGGTGATTTTTTTTAAACTGAGATCCATACATCACCTGAATAAGCTGAAGCTGAATAATAAGCTTTTCATTGGTGCATGATTTGTTAAGATAGGACAATTTTTGGTTGAGATACAACTATTTGAAAATCTGGAATCTGAGGGTGCAAAAAAATACAAATATTGAGAACATCGCCTTTAATGTTGTCCAAATGAAGTTCTTAGCAATGGATATTTTTCATTGAAAATTAAGTTCTGATATATTTATGGTAGAAAATTTACAAAATATCTTTATGGAACATGATTTTTGGCATAAAAGGAAAAGCAATAATTGTATTGTATACACATATTTAAGTGATACAGTAGCGCTGCGTTGTCGTGTCACATCTGGTGTGGACACAGTGTTACTGTGCACCTGGATATTACCTTATTTCACTTGTCTTTAT
The DNA here is from genome assembly GCA_012976165.1 of Labeo catla. Classification (NCBI taxonomy): domain Eukaryota; kingdom Metazoa; phylum Chordata; class Actinopteri; order Cypriniformes; family Cyprinidae; genus Labeo; species Labeo catla. Next base: position 556,293 of record VONZ01000113.1, read on the forward strand.
AACTTTATCCAGAATAAAACATATAACAACAGCAATGTAGAGATTTTGCTATAGGAAAAGCTGTGTGTCACTGGAAAAGCTAAGTTAAAGTTGCTACATAGCTAAGCTATTTTACCGCTAAGTTACCACAACACTAACAGAGGACTTAAATGGTTCAAACATATGTTTAGAGAGCTTGAAGCACCTCTGGCCTTATCAGCTGTTTGTTTGTTTCAAAGAAAAGGGCCTCTTGGTGAGCAGAAAAAGCCCTGTTACAAAATGTTATCAAACTTTCACCTGTTATACTCAATTAGCCCTCTGTGAAACAGGAGCCCTTTTTAAGGAGCTGTTATCAGACGTGCCTGCATGTGGGCAAAGAGGGCAGGGAGGAAGTTGTGGCGCCCAGGGTTTATTTTCAAAATCTCCACCTTTGCATTTGTGTGTTTCTGTAGATAACAAGCGGAGAGGCAGGCCACTCACAACTAATGACAGGGCCAAAGGGAGATTGGGATTGGGCGATCAATAAGACACGTGATGTCACTGAAGAGTGACGACAACGGCGAGTGATGTAACACTTTCACCCCATCGTTCTGGATTTGAGAAAGGACCGATAAGGTGAGGAGAACACAATAGGGCCACCTACCATCACCAGACTTCTCAGAATAGAGAAAAAAACATGTTGTTTCATTGGAAAGACAGTCAAAAGGATTTTAGAGACTTCCAGGGAACGAGAGGAAGGATATGACATCTACATAGTTCTCCCTGTGCCTTTGCTGCCTCATTAAATCAAACAGTTCCAGAATTGGTCCATAAACGACTCCTGCACTTCCCTTTTCTCCCTGTCTTACTATATTAGAGCTTATAATTAAGGTAATTACTTTCAAAGAACTCATAATAGGATTCTTCTTTTTTTACTCCTTGCACGGCATGGTAAATACAATTTAATATGCGTCGCCCCTTAAACGACAAAGTGACCCACATTTCTCAGCTGTTTGCATCAGAAAGGAAGAGTAATTCGGGAGGGAGGGAGGATGTAATGGCCAAGACGAACTGCTTTATTATTTATCAAAAACATGGAAAATGAAGCGAGGGGGTTTGGTGATTAAAGTCTGAACTGAAAGCTCTCCGAACAGTTTGCTTAATATTTAATCACCTATTAGCTCCTCTTCTTCTTCCTAATTAATTTTATGTAACAATCATTTTCCATTCACATATTTAATTTCCCGCCAATGTACCTTTTCATTTAGCATGTTTTGAGTGTTAATTTGAAAGACCTGGAAGTGCAGATGTGAAGGTAAAATTAGCAGATGGTAAAGTACCACTCATCTGAGAAATTTTTGTAAGTATCTCTCTATGTATGCATAAAAATATGCGTCATCTACTGTATCTACTACCTTTGAGATAAGCAAGCAAGTTAGTCATTAAGTAAATATGTATTTACTTATTACAGACGAGCTGACGTATAACTGGTAGATCAAAGTTCAAATGCAAATATTAGTCACTTTTCTTGCGATCAAAACATCACGTCAAAGTTAAAAAATAATGTTATGTTATGTTAATGTTAAAAAATGTTATGAAATTTTATATATAATAACATTTTATAAACATCACTTTTCTTACTGTCAAAACAATTATTTTTAATGTATGATGTCAATGTTAAAAAATATGGTTATAGCCATTTTTTATACTAATTATATATTTAATAACAGTAATATTATTATTTAATTTACTGTTATGAAATTTTATATAATACCATTTTATAAACATCACTTTTCTTACAGTCAAACAATTATTTTTTAATGTTTGACATGTCAAAGTAAAAAATCTAACAACAATCATAATAATAAAAATAAATAATAATAAAAAATCTGACAAACAAAGTATAATCAGGTTTTTCCCATTTTAACAACAATAATGACTACGGTATAAAAAGTCAATTTTCCATATTTACAATGTACGGACTTTCACAATAAATGTACGCTCCTGGTGGAATGACCTGCCCAACTCAATCCAAACAGTCCATCTTCAAGAATCGGCTAAAAACACATCTCTTCTATATTTATTTGGCCCTCTAATTCTAGCACTATCTGTTCTAATTCTATTAAAAAAAAGACTTATACTCTATTCATTTACTTACTGCTTGTCTTCTTAAACATAAATAAATAAACACATACATCAACACTAGCTGCTCTGTTCTTTTTGTAAGGCCTTGAACACTAGCTTGCTTTTTTTGTTTTTCTATTCTATCCGTTTTCTTTTTTATTATATAATTTAAAAAAAAAACCTTTGCTACGTGTACTGCGTTAGGCTAACTGAGACTTGTCATAGCATTTACATGTTATTACTCTTTTGTTGATTTTGATTGCTTCCATTGTTTTCTTTTGTAAGTCGCTTTGGATAAAAGCGTCTGCTAAATGTCTAAATGTAAATGTAATATATTAATAACAACAGTAATACTATTTGACATAAATACTGTTCTGAAATGCTATATAACAATAAGATTTTAAAAATGGTCAAGATCTGATTACATTATGCGCAATATTATTTTCAATATTATTTTACTGGACTAAAGCCATATTTAGCTGTAATCTTGTCATAAGCTAATTTTAGGTAGGGCACCAACCTACTTGCAGGATAAAACATGAATAAACATATTTTCATATTTACACATGCAGTGGGCATGATGCTTCTTCACTTCTTCACACATAAACATTGAATCACACTAAACACACCAACAATGGTGTCTCTAATTCCCCCTCACTTTTTTCTTTTTCTCTCGTTCGCCTCTTTCTAGTCATCAGGGACACTAACCATAGTCTGATTTGCATGCAGGGCCTGGACGTGGTGGAAAGTGCCGTCAGGCCACAAAGGCACCTTGGCAGATAATGAGTGGCGTATTTCCAGGTACAGCCCCGGAGTATCGCTCCTCATCAGGGGAATTTTCAATTAAGGGATGCAGATTAATAAAGCATAATTGTGAGGCTCAATCTACCCGTGGAGAGAGTGGGAGGAGGAGGACAGGAACGCACTCCGCCGGCAGAGCACAGCCCTCCAGACAAAACCGCACCATCCTTTACGCAGTCAATGAAACCGTGCAGCCAACGTTTAGCAATAATGTACAGAAGCAGCACCTGCGGTTATGTAAGATAAAGTCTTGAGTGTTAGGCACTGAGGTGCTGGCTTCTGAAGACACGTGTATTCTCACTGTTTATCTTGTGAGTTATGAACGAATGACCCACACAATATGCATGCATGCTCTGTTTGAACAGGGAAGAGTAAACAACAATGGTATGCCTATATCCGTCTCTGAGTTTACAGCATCTATGGACATTTCTTCAAATACCTGTACTTTTATTGTCCTAGGAATTTATTTTTATTTATTTATTTATTTATTTATTTATTTATTTATTTTTATGTGAAATTCATGTAAAAACTGTGAAAATAGTAGAAACTATTTACCACATCTTTATTTTGAATATTTACTGTTAAAAATTGTCTTAAAAATGTCAAAATATGTTAGTTATTAAGGAGACAACTGCAGTGTCAATAAAGAGTTTGAGGTGAAAAAGAAAATGTAGGTAAATATAACTTTGTTATTTTAATAATAAATTTATATAATAATAATAATAAAAAAAAAAATGTAATAATAGTAAAATTTATTGCTACCTCTATTATTTATTACAAATATAATATACATGATATATTAATATTTCAAACAATAATGTAGTTATTAAGGAGACAGAATGTGTCAATGAACAGCTTGAGATGAAAAAGAAAAATCTAGGTGAATATAATTTGCAAATAATATTTTGTGTCATTTCCAGCTGTAATTTTCAAATTATTTTTGTCAATGAAAAGTTTGAAATGAAAAAGGAATACGTAGCTATATATAACTTCCAGAAAAATGTTAAAATATGTATATTGTAAAAAACAAATCTAGGTAAATATAATTTGTAAATAATATACTTTGTGTCATTTATTATTATGTCAATTCCAGCTGTAATTTTTTCAAATTATTACTTTTTTCAAATAAGAGTTCGAAATAGAAAAGGAAAATGTAGGTTACTACAACTTACAGAAAAACAATATGCTAAGTCCAGAGGGCCAAAAGGGCCCCTAGTTGAAGAAACATCCATCCAGCAGCTGATTGGTTTCATACTGTGTGTCTGAATGAGTAAATAAGAAATGACATAGCAACATGCCAAAAGCATTTTCGCTCCAAAAGCCTTGTGTAAGTCGTTCACACCTATGAACAAAAAAGCTAGGCGACTCTCTTTATCTGAGTTTATCTGCCGTCATCTAGCTCACATCCACAGCGAACAGAGCTGGGTAAACATTTAACACCTTTAGCAAAGCTACTTGTGCTCTTAGTCAGAGGTTTAACAAGAGGACAAGTTGTTTTCCTTGTTGGTTAGTTCAGAAAACATTCCATTCGCCTCCACTCCCTTGACCTGTCACCGAACAATGTTTGCTGTAAAGCTGTGATTTATCTGAACACTACAACACACAGGCCTCCGCTGTCTCCCCGGCACACACAGAAACACACACCCACACATTTACTTGTAAACACATTCATACATGTACGTGCACATCCACATACACAAAGCAACGAGCGCAAACTATTAAACCTGTTTGTGCAGCCTTGCATTAAACGGCCTTATTAAGATAAAAGCTCTTAGTTAGGTCTTTGCAAGTCACAGATGAATAATCAAACCTTGAACGTGTCAAGTTGACAAGATGGAAATCTGAAGCAGATTTCTGTGTTATTAGATATAAGCCAGATATAAGCTGAATGCATGTAAATACCAACTATGACAAATCCTAACAAATGCTTCGGGCAATTACAACAATCCATTTGTAAGGACGTGCAAATTGCCTCGTGAGTTTTGAAATGTTCGTGATCTTCTTCCACATCATTTTACGGCAGCGAAAGAACAGATCTGCTTTTCATGACACACGAGTGCGTTCACCTCTGCGTGAGAGGTGCAAGTCTGCATGTCTTCAACATGTTTTGTCTTACCGTGATTTACGAGTGCATATGTGTGCGATGGTGCCCTTCCGCGTGGAGGAGGCACTTGAGACAGACGCAGGGGAGTTGTGCAAGAAAAAGCATCAGGCATCTTTTTTGCCCTCGGGACGTGGGGCAGCAGAGCCCAGAGGAGGTGACGCTGTGGTGTGAGTGACAGGCGTGCAGGACTGCTCGGGTTGGGGCTGGTTTGGTTCACACCCGTGCAGACATGAGGGAATGTACCTCTGGGAATTCAATGCCACACCAGCCTCGCTCTCCTTATCTGAAAACAGTTGTGCAGTTCTTACTACAAACCTCAGTCGAGGGTCTGTAAGGGTTTCCTTTCGCTCCGCCCTGCAGTGAGTCAAAAGTAATGATGCCCATTTAATCCCAATTTCCTCATTTACAGTTGGCCTGGGGGGCTGGGAACTTACAGCTATTTATATACCTCATTTGAGACAATTTGGGTGTTTGTTCAAACCACCTTTAAATTGTTTTCATGCGAAATGGCCTAGAAAAAACATAGCAATGTGTTATAAGCGGGCTAAAGAGAAACTAAATGTTCTGGGATCAAAAATAACTTGCCCCTTAGACATCAATTGGAAAAGTATTACTGCAAAGCCATTTTTTGTTTCTTTTTACAAACAGAGGGACATTGAAAGATGATTTTCTGTGTTAACAATCCAAAGCATGCCACAGGTATTTCTAATAGAGCTTAACCTGTACTGAACTCAGTTCAGTAAGCAAATAACTAAATAAATACATTTAAAGGAAACATACATGTAGATTTACTAAAATCACTAAGAACCAGTAGACATACACAGATCATTCCGGACCAGCAAACATGTCACAACATCTGTGTTTTATCTGAACAGCTGCTGGAGCACCACTAACTGGTGTGAGCTTGCCTTAACACTCCTGTTAAAGAATTACTGCAGAGCTTTAAGCTAAAATGCAGTACTGCTTAATAGGAGACAGCAGCTTTCATCTGAACACATCAACAAAATAAAACAAAGCACAAGACAGTGGTTTTTCGTCTGAACAAATCAAAAAAAAAGAGACAGTAAATGTTCAAAACTAAGTACTTTCCTTTTTTTTTTTTGTTTTGTGGCGTTGACCGTAGAAAACGATAAACGGAAAAAATTACCTGTAGTCCAATTTTTTCGAATGTGTTTATAAATGGAAATTGGGAATTAAAATATGAGATACAATGATACTGTCACGCTACACACACAAACGAACACACAGGAGGAGACGACAGGTAAGTGAAACTGAATACAATGTTTAATGGTAGGTTTGGCAGGGTTGAACAGATGAAATAGTAAGTATGGCAGACTTTCCTGAGGTAAAGTCTGTGAAGTAGGTGAAGCTTCCTGTGATGTGGCTTGTGAGGGTGGTTGAGGTGAACGCCTGACACTACCCCCTCCTCCAGGGGCGGCTCCCGACGCCCTAACGCGACGCCGAGGACGACCACGACCGCGAGGGGCAGGACGCTCAGGATGGTTGTGATGGAAATCAGTAAGTAGACTGGAATCCAATACGTCGTCCCGAGGGACCCAGGAGCGTTCTTCTGGACCATACCCCTCCCAGTCGATAAGGTATTCCAGACAGCCTCCCCGACGTCGCGAATCCAGATTCTGGTTGACCGTGTAGATGGAAGGCTGGTCCAGGATTTCTGGAGGAGGGGCTCCAGCCTCAGCTCCCTGGGTTTCTGTGGCAGAGGGAAAGTAGGGTTTAAGGAGTGAAACGTGAAAAGTGGGGTGAATGCGGTACCTGGGAGGGAGCTGAAGCTGGAACGTGACATCGTTGATCTGCCTCAGGATCTTGAACGGACCTATGTAGCGGGGACTCAGCTTGCGGCACGGGAGCCGGAGACGGAGGTCGCGGGTAGAGAGCCAGACGGAGTCACCAGGTTGGTATAGAGGGGCATTCCTACGTCTGGCATCCGCGAAGTGTTTGTCCCTGCGAATCGCTCGTTGAAGATGGTGGTGAGCTGAGTCCCACACTCTCTCGCTCTCCCGGAACCAGTAGTCAACAGCTGGAACATTAGAGGGCTCCTCCGTCCAGGGGAACAGCGGTGGCTGGTAACCGGGTACGCACTGGAATGGTGTTAATCCTGTAGAATCCTGACGCAGGGAGTTCTGTGCATACTCGGCCCACGGGAGGAACCTGCTCCAGCTGTGTTGGTCTTCCTGACAGTATGCCCGGAGGTAACGTCCGAGCTCTTGGATTTTCCTCTCCGTCTGGCCATTGGTCTGTGGATGGTATCCTGAGGAGAGATTAACAGAAACACCAAGTAGTTTGAAGAATGCCTTCCACACATGAGAAATGAATTGAGGGCCCCGGTCCGACACAATCTCTTCAGGTAAGCCAAATTGACGAAACACTTGATTGAAGAGATATTCGGCGGTTTCCATAGCTGTGGGTAGACCGCTCAAAGGGATCAGCTTACACATCTTGGAGAATCGGTCTACAACTACCAAGACGCAGGTGTTACCTTCTGATCTGGGTAGATCGGTGATAAAATCCACACCCAGGTGGGACCAGGGCCTCTCCGGGATGGGCAGTGGAACCAAGAGACCTGCGGGGGACATGCGGAGAGAGTTAGACCTGGCACAGACAGAGCAACTCTGGACGTACCTGATGGTGTCCCGGCGCATACTGGACCACCAGTAACGGGATTGTAGGAGCGAGAGGGTCCGTTTGCTGCCTGGGTGTCCAGAGCCCGGAGACTGATGAACTGTACCCAGAAGGCGATTACGTAGGGAGCTGGGTACATAGATCTTGCCTTCTGGGCAGTCCGGCGGAGCAGGCTCCTGGAGAGTGGCTGGTTGGATGTCTCGATCGATGTTCCAGATGATGGGGCTGATGAAGAGATGAGAAGGAATGATGGGCTCAGGATCTGTGGATGGTTCCGGAGATGATAGACGGGAGAGGGCGTCGGCAGGTATGTTCTTGGAGCCAGGTCTGTATGTAATCTTGAAGTGGAAGCGGGTGAAGAAAAGGGCCCAGCGTGCTTGACGGGGGTTAAGCCTCTTTGCATCACGGAGGTATTGTAAGTTCTTATGATCCGTAACGATAATGACTGGGTGCCTAGCCCCCTCCAACCAGTGACGCCACTCTTCCAGGGCCAACTTGATGGCAAGAAGTTCTCGATTCCCTACGTCATAATTTTGCTCCGCCGGAGACAGTTTGTGAGAATAGAATGCGCAGGGATGGAGGAGGGCAGGATCACCGGCCGCTTGCGACAACACAGCACCAACCCCGGCAGTGGATGCGTCAACCTCAACTGTAAAAGGGAGTTCGGGGTCAGGATGATGTAGGAGGGGTGCTGTGCTGAAGAGATGTTTCAAGTGCTGGAAAGCTTCGTGGGCAGCGGGGTTCCAGGTGAGATGTTTAGGCTTACCCCGCAGGAGGGAGGTCAGAGGAGCGGTAATGGAGCTGTAACCTTGTATGAACCGGCGGTAGAAATTTGAGAAACCAAGAAATCGCTGGAGTTCCTTGACAGAGTGGGGCGGTGGCCATTTAAGGATGGCATCAACTTTCGTCTGGTCCATTTGCATGCCCTCGGCGCTGATGTTATACCCCAAAAAATAAACAGAAGACTGATGAAACTCACATTTTTCCAGTTTGAGGTATAGCTGATATTGGCGAAGTTTGTGGAGGACCTGTTGGACGTGCTGGCGATGTTCGGCCATGTTCCGGGAGTAAATCAAGATATCGTCGATGTAGACTATGACAAACTGATGGAGGAACTCCCGGAACACCTCGTTCATAAACGTTTGGAAGATGGATGGACTGATACATAAGCCATAAGGCATGACCAGGTATTCATAGTGCCCTGTAGGTGTTACAAAGGCGGTCTTCCATTCGTCTCCCTCACGAATACGAACGAGGTTATAAGCACTCCGCAGGTCCAGCTTCGTGAACACCTGGGACCCACGAAGCTCTTCGAAGGCGGCTGGGACCAGAGGGAGCGGGTAGGGCTGTTGAATGATCTGGGAGTTGAGTATTCTGTAGTCAATACAGGGCCGGAGACCTCCATCCTTCTTGCCCACGAAGAAGCTTGAAGCGGCCGGTGAGGTGGATGGTCGAATGAATCCTTGGTTGAGAGCCTCTGAGATGTAAGCCTCCATCGCCTGGCGCTCCGGGATGGACAGTGGATAGACTTTACCTTTAGGTAATTGAGCCCCAGGCAGCAGATCGTAATTTGGTGGCTGCTTGCTTGCTAAACACATCCTGGAACGCCCTGTAGTCAGCCGGGATTTCTTGAGTGCTGGTAGGTTCTGGACTTTCAACCAAGGTGGATGCTAACTGAACAGAAGTTACGTGATGAGGAGGAATTCCAGATAAACAGTGGGTGAAACAGTGCTTACTCCAGCGGGTGACGTCACAGGTATCCCAGCGGAGCTCCAGGTTATGGATTTTCAGCCAGGGGTGTCCCAGGATGATGCTAGCGGTGGATCACTCCAGTACCAGTAGTTTGATTTTTTCAAAATGAAACAGTCCAATTTGCAAGGTGACATATGGTGTAGAATGTTGTACCTTCCCACGCCCGAGTGGTCTTCCTTGTATTGTAGTGACAGCATATTCCTGATGATGGCGTAGGCGAGAAAGTTGTAATTCCTTTAAACAGTCCGAGGAGATGAAGTTGCCTGAGGAGCCTGAATCAATCAAAGCAGATGTGGAAATAATATGATCAGAAGTATGCAAGGTTACCGGTATTAACGTGAGCATAGTAGGTTCGATTTCAGAGGTAATCGTACTCACCATCGGGCGTGGGGGTCGGACGGGGCAGGTACGAAGAATATGTCCGGATTGTCCGCAGTAAATGCATAGTCCCTGGCTGATACGGCGATTTCTTTCCGTGCGAGAAAGACGGGTGGAATCCACTTGCATAGGTTCCGGTACTGGAGTGCTAGCAGCCACCGAGGCAACCTGAGGAGCGGTAATAGGAGGCTGGCAGGCGGCTAGCTGCTGGGAAACGCGCGTGGTGCGCAACAGAAATACCTCCAGTCCGATATTATCATCATAGATCGCCATAGCAGAGCGAATTTCGGGATTCAAACCCTGGCGATACGCACCCAGCAAGGATATCTCGTTCCAACCGCTAGCCGCCGCCAGCGTGCGGAAATGAAGAGTGTAGTCGTGGATCAAAGAAGAGCCTTGACGTAAGCGGAAGAGTTGGTCTGATGTAGATAATGCACCGGTGGCTGTACTGAAAATTTCGGAAAAATGAGAGACAAACTGATCGTATGAGTTGATAATCGGGTTGTTGGAGTTCCATATGGCCTCTGCCCACTTCAGGGCCTTACCAGAAAGGAGTGAAGTGAGAAAAGCCACCTTAGTCTGTTCCGTGGGAAACTGTTGAGGTTGCATTTGGATGTAGAGATTGACTTGCAATAGGAAACCACTACACTCGGCTGCCTCACCCGCATATTTAGCGGGTACGGCCATGGGACTTCCTGAGGCAGATGGCGGTGCAGGTGGAATTAAGGCCGCCTTGAAGGCGTTCACCAACTCCGTGAATGGATCGCTTGCAGCTGGCGTCTCGGTGCTCATCTTTGTGAGAGGTCTGGTCTTCTGTCACGCTACACACACAAACGAACACACAGGAGGAGACGACAGGTAAGTGAAACTGAATACAATGTTTAATGGTAGGTTTGGCAGGGTTGAACAGATGAAATAGTAAGTATGGCAGACTTTCCTGAGGTAATACGTGCATAGAGTCCAAACTGATAAAGCCAAGGATGATCACAGGAGACAGAGAATAATCCACAATGATGAGGTAGAGTCTTACAGGGAGCAGAGCAATCTGGTGTGCATATGAGACCAGACAAAGCTCAACTGGCAAACAGTACCTTATATAGGGAGTGGCTAATGAGAACAGGTGATAGTAATTAGTATTCTGGTGATGAGGACCGGGTAGGTGGAGCTTCCTGTGATGTGGCTTGTGAGGGTGGTTGAGGTGAACGCCTGACAGATACAATGTGTATCTTTTGGTCATTTGATTTTCTACTTAGAAAGAAATAAAGAGAAACGAAAAACGATTCGATTTTCATTTTTTCATTTTAAGAAACGGAAAAACAAAAATATAGCTTTATATAACTGCAAGCTCAGTTTATTCTCAACAGGAGAGACGTGGCAGGCAAGCCAAGCTTATTAATCCTGCAGACTTTTTGTTGTGTAGGCTGCTACTGGCGCTTACAAGATAATAATAATAATAATAATAATTATAATAATAATAATAATAATCTACATTTTCACAGCTGCTGCATGTTAGTGACAAAACAAAAATTACTTTAATCAAAACCAGTAAAACAGCATTTGACTTTTACTGTATGATCTACAAAGACATGGAATAAAATATGCTACTGATTTTTAGCCTACTTATTTTGTTCTATCCTATTTAAGAAAAACTTCACAGGTAACATGTTTTCATTCACTATTACAAACAACAGCAATTGGACTAAACCTATATCTTGTAGAGCGCAATGACGATAGGCTGCACTTCTTTGGTCGGCGGAGGTGTGGGGCGATCCCGATAACAGAAAGAACTCTGTCAGTTTTGGTCATACGAGTAAGACAATAGTTCCTGTTTTCTTGTTTTATTAAGTTCCCTTTGTTTCAGCTGTGTTCACTTAATTGTCCTCGTTTAGTCCTTTTTACTTAAGGCCTGTGTTTCCCAGTGTCTGGCATCCGGTCTTAAACATCATTCCTTGTTTGCACCGTTACAGAAGACCGGAACTAATATGACATTGGCTGAGGACATACTGTAGTGTCTAGGGCAGGGTGGTCAGATGTTGGAGAGGTATGTAGAGGAGTTCCTTGAGCTCTCCAACCGGGTGAGCTGGCGCAACACCACTCTCTGTGCCTGTTTTCAGCTGGGGCTGGATGATGATGTAATCGGCTACAATCTCCCCATGTATGATTTCCCCCTACACGAGTTGGTTAATCGCTCTAGCCCCAGACCAGAGTCGAGAGAAGGCTCTAGCCCCAGACCAGAGTGAAGAGATGGCTTCAGCCCCAGACCAGAGTCAAGTGACGGCTCCGCCATGGCTCCCCGAGCTCCCTGCTCCGCCATGGCTTCCTGGACTGCCTGCTCTGCCATGGCTCCCCGAGTTCCCTGTTCTGCCATGGCCCCCTGAGCTCCCTGATCCGCTATAGTGCACGGATCTGGTACCGCCTTGGAAGCGTCCCTGTTCCATACTAGCCTATACTAAGGGTCCTCCAAGGTGACCACCCTGCCACCCCTTTGATGTCATGTGGCGCAAGGTTATGTCACGTTAATGGACTGTTTTGTGTGTTTTGTTTTGAATTCCACATGTCCCATGTGCTCCTTGTCCTCGTTTTTCCTCCTGTGTCTGTTGTCTTTATGCCCATATTTGGTAGTTTCTGTTTCCTGTTTTATTAAGTTCCCTTTGTTTCAGCTGTGTTCACTTAATTATCCTTGTTTAGTGCTTTTTACTTAAGCCCTTTGTTTTCTAGTGTCTGGCATCCAGTCTTAATCATCATTCCTTGTTTGTTCTCCTGCGCTCCTGATGTCAGCATGTATTTCCTTTGGTTTCATAATTAAAAATCTTATATCTTATATATATCATATTTTGTTGACGTTATCTCCTCGTCTCCTCGTTTCCCTCCTACGAAACGTGTCAAAAATGAAACAAAACTCTTGCATCACAAACATAAGAACATAAAGAACATGTCTATAGAAAGCTTGAAATGCAGACTTTTACATTAAACAATTTAAATCAAAAACAATTATTTTCTGTTTATGTGATTCGTATGAAACCAATGAGAGGAGCAGTGTTTTCCATCTGTGCTCATTATCTGCAATGCGTTCACACTCACTCATACGGTAATCACCCACGGAATAAGGCTGAGGAATAAACCTTGAATTTACCTCAGAAGAAGAACGTGATCCCATGTGCGGCTTGATTCAGTTTTATTATAATAAATATTATAATAAATAATAAATATTATATTAATCTAAAAAAATCGAAACAATTGTTGTTTGTTATAGCGAATGAAAAAATGTTACCCGTTTTTTTTAAATAGCCCTAGATAGAATGAGATAGCTAAAATCAGCAACCACATCATATTTTATTCTATGTCATTGTAGATCGCATACAGTAAAAGTCAAATGTCGTTTTACTGGTTTTGAATAAAGTGATTTCTGTTTTGCCACCTACATGGAGCAGCCATGAAAATGTAGATTATTATTATTATTATTATTATTATTAATAATATCTTGTAAGCACCGCTAGCAGCCTACACAACAAAGAATCTGCAGAATTCATAAACTCTGCTCGCCTGCCACATCTCTCCTGTTGAGAATGAACTGAGCTCGCGGACGAAAGGGGCGTTTCAGTGCCGCCCACACAAAAACAAATATTAAAGTACAATCCAATTTTTTACTCATAAAAATATGAAAAATCAAGATAAATTTGAAAATTCGCTACAAAACGAAAAAATTAAAATCAAACCATTTTTCATTTCTCTTTATTTCTTTTTAAGAACAAAATCAAAGGACCAAAAGATACACAGACCATTTCACATGTGTATTTTAATTCGCAATTTCCATTTATAAACACATTTGAAAAAAAATCGGACAACAGGTAATTTGTCATTTTCTATTATCAACGCAAAAAATGGAAAACACATAATTTTCCATTTTTTTTGTTCTTCTATTTCTAAATGATAGTTGGGAAACAGCTCGATTCCCTTATTTCAAAAGAAAAATCCACTGCTGCCAAATACACGGGTCAAAAAAACACAAGACAGCGGATTTTCATCTGAACAAAACAAAACATGAGACAGCGGATTTTCATCTGATCAAAACAAAACAAAAATCAAGCAACAACAAATTTTCATCTAAACAAAACAAAACAACCCAAGACAGTGTATTTTTCATCTGAACAAAACAAAACACAAGACAGTGATTTTTCATCTGAACAAACAAAACACAACAAAACAACACAAAACAAAACAAAACAAAAAAAAACAAGAGAGCTAATTTTTATCTGAACAAAACAAAATAAAAGACAGCACATTTTCATCTGAACAAAACAGAACACAACACAAAAGTGGATTTTTTTGACAGTGGGTTTTCATCTGATCAAAACAAAACAAAATAAAACAAAAAAGTAACAAAACACGAGACAGCGATTTTCATCTGAACAAACAAAAACACAACACAAAAGAGAGAGCTAATTTTTATCTGAACAAAACAAAACGAGACAGCAAATTTTTATCTGAACAAAAAACAAAACAGAACACAAGAGATTTTCATCTAAACAAAACATAACACAAAAAAACAAGAGACAGCAGAATTTCAGCTGAACAAAACAAAACAAAAATTAAACGAAAAACAAGCAACAATGAATTTTCATCTAAAAACAAAAACCAAACAAAACATGAGACAGCGGATTTTCATCTGAACAAAACAAAACAACAACACGAGACAGCGGATTTTCATCTGAACAAAACAAAACAAATACAAACAAAACACAAGACAGCAGATTTTCATCTAAACAAACACAACAACACGAGACAGCAGATTTTCAGCTGAAACAAAACATGAGACAGCAAATTTTCATCTGAACAAAACAGAACACAAAACAAAAGAGACAGCAGATTTTCATCTGAACAAAAAACAAAACAAAGAAAAAACAACACAAAACAACACAAAAAACAAGAGAGCAAATTTTCAACTGAACAAAACACAACACAAAAAAAACAAGAGACAACACATTTTCATCTGAACAAAACAAAACACGAGACAGTGGATTTTCATCTGAACAAAACAAAACAAACAGGACACAAGAGATTTTCATCTGAACAAAACACAACACACAACAAAACAAAACACAGCGGATTTTCATCTAAACAAAATAAAACACGAGACAGTGGACTTTCATCTGATCAAAACAAAACAAAAAAGTAACATGAGACAGTGGATTTCCATCTAAACCAGTGGTTTTCAAACCGGTCCTGGAAGCACCCCTGCCCTGCACATTTTGTATGTCTCCCTTACCAGACACACTCAATTCATGGTGTGCAGTTTCTACTAACAAGCTGATGAACTGAATCAGGTGTGTTAGATGAGGGAGACATACAACATGTTCAGGGCAGGGGTGCTTCCAGGACCGGTTTGAAAACCACTGATCTAAACAAAACAAAATACAAACTAATGAGATGGCAAAACAAAACAAATCCTAGAATGGAAAAGTGGGCCTGCCCTTTTCTACTAGAAACACTAAATAAGACAGGACACAGCAAGAAAAGTTTTGAAGACTGTGTAGAGAAGCCTCAATGACCAATTTGTGAACAAAGCATGCTTATAAATTGGATCTTTGTCATGAATCAATTGATTTAGTTCACCAAAATCTAAATCACTGGTTTTCAAATAATTTGGTTTTCAATAACTCATTGACTTACTTTTGAGCGAACTATGCATTTACCAGTAACAATACATTTTCAGCTGTCTGCTTTCTTTGCAGTTCTTTAACTAAAGCACAAGTAAAAGTGTTTTTGCATGTGTGTAACAAATCAGCTTGCCTCTGGTGAAGCGACCAAAACATTCCTATGAGTCTCCTGTGATTTGCAGTAAACAGTAATGTGTTGACTGGTGGAGATTTCATCCATACTACTTTAATGCTTATGATTCATGAGCAATGAGCACAGTGAGCATTTGAAGACATTGAGCATCTCTATGGGAAAACACTTGCTCACCCACACACACACACACAGCATGTCCTGTCCTGACTCATACATGTAAAAGTAATTCCAAACACTTTCTCAATGCATCATGGCCTTCACTGTAATTCTCTCACAGATGTTTATATAAAACAATCCATTCTTGTGGTTGAAAAGCATAAGTGGCTTTTTAGCTCAATTTTATCACAACCATCAAGGGAAACTGATTTCGCCAAAAGAATTACATCACACCCCATGCATGCACACAGAGACCGACAAACAGATACAAACACGGCACGAAAAATTAAGCTAAAGTCATCAATCTGATCAAGTGTGATGAAACCATAGAAGATTGTTATCAGGAACAGCTGGAACAATGCAAAGCCATTGATATTCATTAGAGACTACTTTAAAGGGAAAGGTACAGCAGAAAAACAAGTTAATGCCAAGCTTTCAGTTGCGGTTAAGGTAATGGATGTTGTCATTGTTAACTTAAACTATTAAAAATGTTTTTCTTTTTTTTTTTGTCAATTAAAATACATCTACGATAATATGTAAAATTATACATATATATATATATATATGAAGAGTTCAGATGCAAAAACAGCTAAAAGCCATCTCGGTCAAAAAAGAGATAATGATACTGAGTGAATGCTCCTGACACATAGTATACGACCATCAAATACTTTTACTTCAAACTCGCTAAAATACCAGCCTCAGCCCAATCAGAAGTACCAGTACTTACATAGAAACCTATACAAAGTAGCCAGAAAGAAATGCTCATTTTAAAGAAATACGTCAGATGGATTTAGCTGGTTTTGCATCTGAACTCTTCATATATATATATTAGGGGTGTAATGGTACACAGATGTCACGGTTCGGTACGTACCTCGGTTCGAGGGTCATGGTTCGATACGATTTCGGTAAAACAGAAAAAAAAAAATCTATATACATACAAGGAATAAATACTTGAAATATATTTAATTTAATTAACTGATAGACAAGGGAAAAAATCTGTGCGACACATAACGTAACATAGCCTATATTTGCTGAGTTTCAGTTCAGTTTTGTGACACAAAGGAAACTCAAATGGCAGAAAGCGACATTCCATTTGTTTTTTGTTTAAGTTGATTTTGCTGGTATAAGGAAAGTTGAAGTAATCACGCTGGCACACACAAACACAAAATATATCAGTTCCAGGCTTCTAGCATTGCTAACTTGACAGCGCAGTTGGTACTTTATCAAAATAAAACACAGTGAACCAAACATCAGCGTGCCCTGTGTCACCGTTATGAATGCGACTGAAGTACAAAGTCTATAATTTACATACTAAATCATAGTTTCGCATTTGGATGCGTCGCAAATATGGAAATGTTATGGAATATTTGGATTTGTGCCGAATGAGAGAGGTAGGATACAAGAGCACAAAGCTCCATTTCGCAGACAGTTGAGTGTGCAAGCCTTTAAAGTAATGATATACTTCTTTGTCAGTGAGAGACGTGTTCAGAATCAGCACATGGTCACTGTCCAGTGGGCTTTGTTTTCAAGTGCGCAACTTCTGGCATTCGCTGTTCTTCTGTCGGTGGTTATCAAACAGTGTTGCATTACTGCAGGCGCCCCCTTCTGGATTGAGGGTGAACTGCCTGTATTCGTTGTAAGGCCTCATGCACCGAACCGAGATGCCCGTACCGTGACAGATATATATATGTATATACATATATATATATATATATATTTTTTTTTTTTTTTTTTCTTAAATACGTTATCTTCATTAACAATCCGCATGTTTGAAGTCTAAACAAGTGCGTTCTCGCCTAAAAAATAAAATACATTCCGTGACACATAAAGTGTATTATTTATAAAATTATTGTGGATATTGGTGTCCTCCACGTGTCACACAACAGACGAAGGCAGAGACGGAGGTAAGTATAAAACAGCAGTGGTGAGTTTATTAAACAGGAACGTAAACAGTAAATGGCAATATGGTTGGCAAGTGCTCTTATCTGAGCAGTCCAGGTAACCAGGTGAGAAAATCCAATGGAACAACAGGTGAAACAAACAGAGTCCATAAAGAGCTGTAGGAACAGCGATCACGAGGGAAGTGATCTGTAGACCAGACAAGGAGTGTATGAACCGTCCGGGTATTTATAGGGGTGTGGTAATTGGAATCAGGTGATCGTTAATAGTCAGGTGATCCAGAACGGTTGGGTGGATCCGCAGGGGGTGTGGTTTGCGTGGGTGACTGCGGTAGAACTCTGACACCATGACACTCGCCGTGAGAAATATTGCAAGGGAAGTGATACAAATAATATACATTTATATACATTATAACTGTATATAAAAAAAAATAAAATTACAAAAGCACATAATACTAAAAATTAAACTGAAACTAAAAACATTTAAAAATCTAATTCATAATTAATATAAATACAGTAGTAGTATATGTGTTATTTTTATCAGAGCCTTTTCCACTATCAAAACATTACTTTCTTTTACTAGATGGCATGTGTTTGAGGTGGAGTTATCTCTTTGTTCAACCAGTGGCAGACAGCGGGAGGTTTTAGATTGTTTTTTGCTTGAAAACAACCAATATTTATGCAATTTTGTTTGGTGAGGCTGACAAAATTACACACTTCACCTTTAAAGACCCATAATGATAAAGGATGTTAGTGACTGAAATGCTAATGATTCCCTCAGAGAGCTGGTGGTTGTATGCAGAAAGGACAAATGGATCAAAAACAACATTTTTAATGATTCCAGTCCTTGCAATTTTCTATTGTGAAGACGCTGGCAAATGCACTTGGCGTCACAAACAGGAGAGGTGGAGGATAGTAACAGGAGGAGGGAAGAGTATAATCAATCTGTGTCTGCAGTGAGCTCTCAATTACATATTCACAAGCGTTCTCCATCATTGTTAGTGTTAATTAATTTATAATATAGAAACAAATTACCTTTGCATGAATGAAAATTACACCTAAATGTACCGTAGCAGTTTTGCATGGTGATGATTAAATATTCCCACCAGATTCAGAGATGTTTGCAGCAGTGCGCTGATGAACTCGTATAACATTATTAAGTTAGCAATAACAACTGGCTAATTTACTTGTGTAAACATTCGTTAGAAGGAAAAAGCAAAAATAGATGTGACACCTGAAGTGCAACAACAAACACTCCTGAGAGAGATAATTAGGAAGAGAGATAGAAATTGTTAATACTGATCTCTTATGGCTGTCTCATGCACACTGAGCCAATATGTTACATCTCATTTGGCTCCTGGGAAGTTTTATACACGTGAGCCTGCTTTTTGTGTCTTGCAATTCTGATAGATGCTATCATACTTTAAAAGGCTTATTATTATAACTTCACTTATTATGAACTCAATTTCAGGAGTCAGGAACAATACACCTGCTTTCTACCGGAGATCACTGACAAAAGATGAATAAATATATCTTTAAAAAAAAAGAGCGAAAATCCTCAGAACAAAATAAAGCAGTGAGCTAGAGCAGATAATAGAAAGAAGAATATATATCCAGATGCCTCTGTTCTCTTTGAATAGCGCCAATAGATTATAATAATAAGTTAGTTGGACTCAAATGTCTTAAATGAGGCCACACAGCTCATCTACTTTGAGGCTTAACCAAAGAAATGAAACCTGACACCTTTCAAATACATTGCGTGTCCGCATCTCTTTTTTGTGGTGCAGTTTGTTGTATTTTTCAGTGGAGAGGACATTACGTCAAAGTGCTGTGTATGAAAGAGCACCAGTTTAAGTCTTTAGAGAGAGATGGATTTAAAAATGGTTCTTAGATAAATAAGCACAAAGTGGTGTCTTAGACCCAATTACCAGGAAAGTTATGCAGTTAAAACTTTTATTTACAAGGACCCCAGTTTGTTTTTAATAAAATTAAAAGAAGAAGAAAAAAAAAAAAAACACCACACAGATCCAATTATAGTGTATCCTAAAGGATTTTGAAAAGACCTAGCAACATGTTTTTCAAATTAAAGGATGCATTAAATTAAGCCTTGTCATCACAAAAATAAACTACATTTTAAAATATATTAAAATAGACAATAGCTATTTTAAATTGTAATAATATTTCACAATATTGCAGAGTTTTCTGTATTTTTTATTAAATAAATTAATTCTTGGTAAGCATAAGAGACTTTTTAAACTTTAAAACGGTACTCAGTGTTGAGTAGGACTGTCAAACGATTAATCACGATTAATTGCATCCAAAATAAAAGTTTGTTTGCATACTATATGTGTGTCTACTGTGTATATTTATTATGTGTATATATATAAATACACACACATACATGCATACATTTAAAAAAATATATATATATATATATATATATATATATATATCCGATCCGCCTTTTTAGCCTCCGATACCTAGGGTTCGATATCGGCCGATACAGATATCGATCCAATACCAGTGAAGGTTTTTTTTTTTTTTTTTTCATTTAAATAAATGTAGAATTTATATATCTCTGTGTGTGGAACTGATAATCATTCTTTCAAATCTACTAAATACAGACTACTTCATTATAAAGAAACATAAATTAATAAATATGAAAAAATAGTGGATAATTCAGCAGCAAAAGTTATTCGAGAAAAATCAGTGCACAGTAATTTTAGAAATTATTTTGTGGGGAACAAATAAAAGTGTTGCACTAAATCTGTTAATATATTACACATTGCTATTTGTATTATTATAAAATCCATTCATGAAAAACAATGCATTTATATATATAAGTATATAAAATTGCGATACATTTATTTTAAATGTATAGCATATTTTTTAAAAAGGCAACAGATAGATAGGACAAAACAAATACAGTGCGGCACGCAGCGCTTACAATATGCGCATCCGGTGTGCGCAATGATGCGCTTGAAGCAACACGGAGTCACGGCACGATAAAGTCCTTTTACGCGAAATCATAGACATTTATCCACAAATCAAGCATAATAATGGGAACACAGAATGATCTTGGAAAGAGCTTTACCGAGCTGACTGTCGTAACTGAACACGACCAGGGTTTTAAGGCTGAATGAATGACTGACTGCCACAGCGGAGAGAAGAGTTTGTGTGAACTTCAATGTAAGGACTGAAATATTCATATGTACCTCACATTAAGCTATGGCTTCAGAAGACTTGGAATATAGTGCACGAAAACGGTATTGTGCTTTATAATACTTTTATACGGCTTTATGGTAACAATGGAATGGAATGATACACACAATATCGGATTTGGATCGACCCTCTATGACCGATACCCGATCTGACAAAAATGGCAGTATCGGAGCCCATACTCGATATGAATATCGGATCGGCGCATCCCTAGGCAATATATCCAGGACAGGCAGAAATCAGACAAGATGAGAAAACCAGGCTAGGATCAAGACTCGGATAACTAGACTAGATACAAGATTTAACTAGACTAAGGAAACTAGGAAATACTGGAAGAGGTAACACAATCTGTAATGTAGCTAACACAAGGACAGGGTGAAACGCAATACAATACTCTGCCCTGAACAGTGGTTAGGACCTCTATTTATAGTGTGTGTGATTGGCTGCAGCTGTGTGTGTAAACAGTGAAGTGGAGCATGGGAAATGTAGTCCAGGGTGTAGTGCAACAGTCTGTGTAGTGTGAGTGTCAATAAAAAGGCAAGGCGACCTCTGGTGGCAAGCAGACTGAAGATCATGGACAGGATTTGTGACACATAGCTATTAAACTATATCTTATGATTTTAAACTTTATTTAACCTCAGAATAATCTCAAAGTAAAAAGAAGTGCTTATTTTTTTGGTGGCTGTGCTTTTATAATTTTTATAATCTTAATTCAAGTGATGGCGGATTTTGCAAGTCTGACAGTAATTAGATGCATTTCCATTTATCTTTAAATTGCGCAAACTGAAATTGCGCATTGAAAATACACCTAATGGAAACACAACAATTACGCAAAACCACCCATATATCGGAAAAAGACCATAGAAGTACAACAACAAGAAAACACCTCATATGTGGCTGTGTACACAAGCATCGACTACAAAATGCTTGAATAAGGGGCTTTCCTCACCATTAATGCTTGAATAACCCCTTATTTACACTGCACAAGTCTGCGGCGCATTGCTAGCACACACACGGCCACCAGAGCTGATCGCGGCTGCTCTAGTCAATGCTTATGTTTATGCCAGGTGCGCCGTGGCACATATCAGAAGCATCCCAGAAGTGGCTCTCCACAGTGCTTCTGCAAAGATACACGCCTATGTCTCCTACGATTAAAATTAATGGCTAGTGCGGTGGCTGCGATATACGTAAACCTACCAACATCCATCGGCATACGGGTGGGCGATATGAGCTAAAATTCATATCATGATAATTTCCACTGTCTAGATGATATTGATATTATATCACAATATGAGGAAAAAATAATTGGAATCACATTTTAGTAGACCCTAGTTAAATTACAGGCAAAATGTGTATTTTAACCTTATATAACTGGAAAAAAACACATGATTTCAAGATATAAGGCAAAAATAGAATGAAATAGTCTGACTTTTGATGTGTGAAATTATGCTACATAAGACACCTGCACAAAAGAAAAACAGCAAATGGACTGAAAGAACATGCAAATTCACTCTCTGACGGCAGATGGCACATATAGCCTTAATTTAGCGTTTCTTTGGTTTCTTTGGCTGTAAACAAAGCTGCTCTGCTCTGCGCTCCGTTTATAAACACAGAGGTAGGAGAAAAAGAAAATGCCATCTAAAGTTTTCTGAAGAGAGTTCCCTTCAGATATTTATTCTTATTAACCCCCTGCCCCCAATTCAATATTTATATTTTTCTTCTATATTTCGAGCATTGTGAACAGTGATCTTGTTTCTCCGTGTCCGTGTTCAGCATCTCTGGCCTGTTAATGGGCGTTTACATACTTAGCAATATTTCCACACAAATTACATTTTGGGAAATTATTATAATCTAGTTTGTGTGCAGTTCTGGAGTAGAGATCAGCCAAAATAAATTTAAAAGCTGATCGCGTGTATGGAGCAAAAACCATCCAGTTACAATTTACGGGCGCTCAAGCGGTGCATCTTTTTTTCCTCTGATGACGCAGTAACAACCACAGGGAAAAAAATCTTTGTCTGTCCATTATCTTAATCTTAGTCTGTCCATTCAATGAAATCCATGAATATCGTATATTTGTATATTCGGTATCTTATTACTGTAACTTACTACATTTCCAAAGTAACCATCCCAACACTGACGGTACTGTATACAAAACTACAAAAGTCAGCTACTTTCATATCTAAAGACTGAGTGAAATTGTACCTTTTTACCTGTAAATTTACCTTTTGCCTAATATTGACATTTGCCACTTTTTTTGAAAACCTCCGCTGAAATATAAAATATTGGATTTAGCTGCGACACAGTTCAAATATCTGGTTGGTGGAAAATAAAGTGAACATTAATCACTGGAAATTAACACGGCAGTCTAATTAACTGACAAGATTGCTCTCAGGACAACAACGGCAGTTGTAACTAGCAGCAGCAAATGCACATTTGAGACTCTCTGGATAAAAACTCTGCCATAAAGCTCCAGTCCATAGAAAAGCGCATGGCACGGCTGACAGCAGCGGGAGCGGAGTTTATTTGCTCCAGCGAAAAGGCATTACAAGGGGAAGCCCTGCTCTGAATGAGAGCATCTATGTCAATTACTCTCCCCTGATCCCCGCTCACTATTTACATGCTCACTTGAAAGCTGTAGCAACCTAATGGGATCGCTTTCACAGTGCGATGATAAGCCATATTTTCTGTGTCACCTCAAATTGAGGCGCAGCTCTGTTGCGGGGAAGAAGATTAAGGAAGCAGAAGAGAAAAACAAATCTTCCCAACAGGGAATTTGAATATGAAACAAAATGGGCTCCCATTGGCAGGAGCTGACAGGTATTAAAGGCCCCATGGCAAGCATTGTTACAGCCTTGAGAGGAACATGCGATACAAGAGGGTTATAGACTAATAAACAGCAGCGTGAATACAACAAGCAGCTTTGTGGGGAAAAGACAACAAAGCCCGGGAGAAAAAAGGGGGAGATATGTTTAAACTGTCAACACTGTCACAGAAAATGGCCCTCAAATTAAGCGCTGCGCGTGCGGTGGCGAGGAAAAAGCGGGAAATTGCCTTTTATCACCTCGCCGAACAATGGGCGGCCTGACAGCGCTTAGCCAGATAACTTTAGCATCCCTTTACCCTAGCATATTTACAATTTTAGTCCTCCCTCTCTCTCATAGACGCTCCTTTAACTCAGGTGACTTTCGCGCTTCTCGATGGCTGGCTGCTTTTAAGTGTTTAATATCATGTAAAATAACTGCCGCCCACAGCTCCCCTCCTCTCGCGCCGCGTGGCTAAGCGCAACAAAGCCGCACGCTAGTGCTGGGACGTCTCAGACGATTGCACCAGCGTTATCTCCAGTCCTGTTTATTATTGCCGTTATTATTTTCTGCTTTAAACGTTTGACTAGCGAGAAGAATGGGACAAAGAGGAATAAAAAAAAGAGGAAAAAAACACTTGCTGCTGTTCCTCCCATTTGACTTGTTAAATAAACTGCCTATTTACGCCCATGACAAAACAAGATTATATACAAACACAACCTATTACAAAAGCAGCGCTGTTAACCCTTTTGTAATCGAGGGGTTGAGGAGGCACAGAATCAATTTGAGAGAGAATATGAAGTGAATATTTTGCTGCTAACAATTCCAGTGGTTCAACACATAAATTCAATGCATAAATTGACAGTCCTGTGCAAAATACTCGACCTGTGGAAAGTGCTATAGCAAGATACATGCTTTTTAATTTAGGAATAAATCTAATTACTGTATAGAGAGTAGCACAAACCAATCAAGTTATCATATTTTATAAATTATACAATATATCATTATATACATTTATTTTCATTTTCAATTTCATTTTTTGGATTTTTAGGCATCTTTCCCCCAACGTTTTTCATTTCAAGAGCATTTTTGACCCCTGTTCATCTTCAACCCACAAGGGACACAAGGTGACAACAACTCCTCACAATTGTCTGAAAAAAGTTGTCCAATTCGAATACACACGCCGTTTCCTTATCTGCAAGTGAGGACTACTTAAAGTCAAATCGAGCAAAACACAACTTCCCAAGTGAGCAACGGCATTATGTAGAACACTGCAATGAGAGCTTAAATCCCCCTATCTACATACAGAATAAGACTTCCTGTGGCTAGAGAAGTGGGATTGCATTAATAGGGTCTGTCCTCTGAGATTGTGCTTAAGGCTTTATGATATGACTATCTGTAGCTAAGTGGGCAGGTAGATGCTAAGAGCTTAGACAGACAAAAGGAACTTTTGCTTTAAGGCAAACAGAGTTATTATACTTGGTAGTTTTCAGAAGCCTTCGTGTTTGAATGTGTGTGCATGTGTGAATATGCGTGTTTCAGCTGAACTACTTCAAGCATAATAGTAAGTTAATACCTAAAACTTGAGACATAAGATTATCATTGCCAAAAGAAACTTTTTAAGACGATAGTGAAAAGTAACTTGTGAATTACAGCAGTGCTTTAGAGACACATAAAAAAAAATCAACAAACAATATCTATAAAACAATCTTATCTAAATAAATATCTTTATATTTAGATTCAGCTAAAATAACAGGTTATAATAAGCTATTCACTTTTGTTATTCCTTCAACACAAGCTCTTTCCTCTCAAAACAATCACACTAGTGTAATGAACTGGCTGTAAATACACCTGTATAGACACAATATGCACTACTTGGCATCCGTTGACGATCTCTCTTGTGTGGTTTGAATATCAGCTTGATTTGATGTGCCAACTCTAATTCTCCAGCTATTAAAATGTTGCCTTTTATGTGGTGGTGGATGTTGGTTTCATGTATACACACACCTGGTAACCCGACATCAATAGAAAACTGATTCTCCCATCTCTTTCTGCTTGTCTCTCTTTCTTGTCAATTATAATAAAGAAATAAGCACACACAAAACACAGAATTGAAATGGAGTCATTTGTTTTTATACATCCCCAGTCTCACGTGTTTGTTAATTTATAAAAAAATATACCTAGGCCTATACACTACTAGTTTGGGATGAGTAATTTTTTATATTTTATTTTATAGAATTATATATTTATTTGTATATTTATTTATTTATTTATTTATTATATTATATATATATATTTATTTTTATGCATTTATTTAGTTTTCGGCCTATAGACTACAATTCACAAGAGGATTTGGGATGAGTAATTTTTTTTTTATTATATTTTATATATATTATATTGTAATAAATTAATTAATTTATTTATTTTGGGGAAAAAAACAATACTTTTATTCAGCAAGGATGCATGTAATTGGACAGTAAAAAGAGAAAAAAAGAGTAGAAGAGACTATTTCAGATAAAAGTTCTTTTGAACACTGTAAAAATGAACACTTACTGTTTTAAATTAAAATAACACATTATTTATTCTAATGTTGTTCTATTTTACTGAATTTTAATTTGTGGCAACTAATCGCAGCAATCTTTTTACAGTGAGCTGTCAATTCTTTCAAGAATCACAGTTTCCACAAAAATATCAAACTCTGATAATTATTTATGAAGGATCATGTGACACTAAAGTGATTAATTCAGCTTTGCTATCACAGGAATAGATTACATTTTTAAAATATACTAAAAAAAATATTTATTTCCAACTGTAGTAATATTTCATAGTATTACTTTTTTCTGTATTTTTGATCAAATAAATGCCAAGTTCTGTCATGAAACTGTCATGATGGTGCAGGCTGATGGGTCATTAATGCAAAATTATATTATTTACAGTGTTAAACTACTTGGCACAAACTGATTGGTTCATCTTGCATACGCAGGCAATGAGCTTGCTGCTTTACATTTAAAAGGCCAGTTAGTATTCACTAGAGCATTTTGTGGCACGCTTTCAGAGTTTGTCTGAAACCCTCCACCGCCCAAGCTCCACCTGTATAGATCTGCTACCGGTTATTATATATGCAATCTGTGCAGCAGCAGTATGTCTTAAATACTCACAGCATCATATCATATGTATTGGCAGTAGCTGCAGCAGCAGCAATATTCTACATCAACAGCAGCAGCATAGCAGTTCTATTCCGCCAAGACCAAATACATTAACATTGTCATATCCATTACCATACTTCAATTCCAAGAATCTTGTCGTGATAAAAATGCAGCTTTGGTGCATGTGATGAGAGACTTCTTTCACAAACATTAAACTTTTGAACGGTAGTTTAAACATATATTTACCACAGGTTAAAAAAAAAAAAAAAAAACTTTGTTACATTTATGAACAATAATCCTAAGAATAGCTTGAATTATCATTTATGGTTAAGCTGTCTGCCACTCACACACTTTCTAATACACACATGCATGCACACACAGCTAATAAGCGCATGTTAAGTGGCTCCACTGCCTCTTACCATCTACATGTGTATGCAAATACTCTATTTATCCTAGTTTTGCATATTTGGCCCAAATCCCTTTCCCCATCCTGCTGTTGGTCAGGATTCTATTAGAGACCCCTGTTTAATATTAATACCCCAGCCTTTTCTATTCAAGACCATGAGTACTCCATTGAGATATTCTGTCTGAGGGTCTCACGGATGACAATGTGCTCGCGGTTCCTCCAAATTGTTTTGATGGCCTTTCCCTCTGGGAGTCTTTAAAGGGGGCTTCTTAAAGGCCTGCCAGGCACGGCGAGCTGTCTCATGTGGGAGGGAGAGAGGGGGTCGTCGTATGATTTTGTACATGGTGTGCGCAACACACCCTCCAGGGCCTCCTCTTGACATCGAAGGGGGAATCGTCACTCGGGGGTGACGGCTAGCTGACAGCCATGGCCTCGACCCTTTGCGTATCTGTACACACTTCAGCATGTTACACAATCCGGTTCTGACAGTTGAATGTAGGAAACGGTCATTTCACATTTGGAGAAAACCTCCAGATGGTTTGACAGCGTTTTTGTTTATCTGCAAACAGACATGTTACATTGTTTGCGAAGCTGTATTTGTAAAACAGATGTTTCAGCCTGGCCTTTGGTCCTGTGGAGCTGCTGGAGTGTAGAAAACGCACACAGGAGAGATGTTTACTTGTCTATGAATGTGCCAGAGCAGGGTGGACTACAAATGTTTACTAAATCACTACATATTTCACTCTGTATTTGATATTTCTGTCAGGATCTACAGTAGCAGCACAAAACAGGCCTGTATGGTGCTGGTGAGTGATCTGACTCAGCTGTACTAGACCCCACTGATCCAGAGTCAGAGGAAGTGGGTCATTTCCTGCAGTCTGATGAGTAACACACTGACCCCAGTTTCACCTCACCAATCACAGAGAAAGAAAACAGAGATCTAATGAGTGTGAAACATTTTTACGATTAATAATAGGGAGTGTTCGAATTGTGTCAGGGCTCTTGGGGGTCCCAAACCCCATCCTCCACATATTTTATCTCCAAATCATAAAATGAAAACTTCATTATGAATTCATTATGAATTCAAATGTGACTGACTGTTCAGATCACAAAGAGATCCTTGTTTACATGTATTTAGCACTGTCCACTAGTTGTGGGACCAGCTCAGGTATAAATAGTCCACTCTGCAGGTATAAAAAGTATTTTTCACCTTAATTTTTTCCATAGGGATTTTAAAAATGTATTTGTTAAAACATTATAAGCCATGAACCAAGCCAAACTATGGAAGCCTGTTTCTGCCACTGAATAAAAAAATAGAAAAGGTAATTACAACTTATCTCTCAATTGTGACTTTTTTCTCAGAATTGCGAGTTATTAAGTCAGAATTGTGAGATGTAAAGTCACAATTCTCAGAACATATCAGTCTTTTTTCCCCTCAGAATTTGACCTTATAACTCACATTTGCAAGTGTACGTCGCACAATTCTGAAAAAAAATCCAATTGTGAGATACAAACTTCACAATTGCGAGAAAAAAGTCAGAATTGAGAGTTTATATCTTGCAATTCTGACTTTATTTCTCGGAAGTCTGACCTGGTAACTCAAAATTGAGAATTTATATCTCAGATTTCTGACTTACTTTCTCAGAATTCTGACTTTGTAACTCAAAAAATTGTGAGATCATATCTTGCATTTCTGACTTTCTTTCTTGGAATTCCAATATTATAATTCAAAATTGTAAGTTTATATTTCACATTTCTGACTTTATTTCTCAGAATTCCGACTTTGTAATTCAAAATTGTGAGTTTATATCTCAGATTTCTGACTTTCTCGGAATTCTGACTTTATAACTCAAAATTGAGTTTATATCTCGCATTTCTGACTTTCTCGGAATTCCGACTTTATAACTCACAATTCTGACTTTCTTTCTTGGAATTCCATCTTTGTGACTCAAAACTGTGAGTTTATATCTCAAATTTCTGCATTTCTGACTTTCTCGGAATTCCGACTTTATAACTCACAATTCTGACTTTCTTTCTTGGAATTCCATCTTTGTGACTCAAAACTGTGAGTTTATATCTCAAATTTCTGACTTTCTTTCTCGGAATTCTGATATAATAACTCAAAATTGTTATCAGAACTGAACCATGGACTAACTGTATTGCTGCATCCTAGTTCACTCCAGAATTAATATTTTTTGATAATTTACTTACCCCCATGGGAGCCATTGGGTTGAAGGTCCAAATTGCAGCTTCAATGAAACTGCAATTTAGACCTTCAACCCAATGGCTGCCATTGAAGTCCACTATATAGAGAAAAATCCTAGAATGTTTTCCTCAAAAAACTTAATTTCTTATTTTTTTCCTCAAAAACCTTAATTTCTTAATTTTCTAAACCAACCCTTTAAGCATGATTATTTTAAAAATGAGTTGAAACAATGCAAATAGATGGCTTCTACAAAAGCATATACCATCAACTAACATCATTCACAGTATGTCTGTTTATAAAAGTTTATACATTATTGTTAAAAATCATTTTCTGTATTGAGAACATGAATAGAGTTTTTACTTCCGGAACCCAGCTGTTGCACTATTACGATCTGCTGGGTGATGACATCATCAGCAGGTGATTGTGATGTAAAACTGTCATGTGCATGTCGTAAATGTAACAAATATTTCCCATTGGAGACAGCCATTGAGCTACTTTTTGGCATCGTGGTGTAATAAAGATGTTTTGAAAGCCCTGTTTACTGAATTTATGAACCATAAACCACAGTGCACAAGTTAATTGGTACTAATATGAGTGCTCATATTTTTAGACAGAGCTGATGTCTCTATTTTGGTGAGCATAGAGACACACATATTCTAGGTCTGTTTAGATCTGCCTGCTTTTTTTGCATTACTGGGCATCATAAGTGCATTTTGTCTATGACATTCTTATGAAATGATGTCTAGGTTGGCAGAGCACTTCCAAGAGGTGAGCAAGACATGTGTGGAGACAGTGTGCAAAATGAAGAAGTGTTATTGAAGGGTGTGTAGTGTGAGAGATGCGTTTGAGCAGTCACTCAAAGAAACAAGTGCTAACATGCTGCACACATAATGAGAATATTCTGGAATTTCAAAATTAATGTCAAAACCACATGAACAAACATTGGGGGACTCTCCGTATGTGTAATGGTTTTTATACTGTACAAACTGTATTTTCTATTGCCTTACCCTAATCCTATTCCTAAATTAAAGCTCTATGATTTCCACAATGTGATAAACAGAATTGTCTGCAATTGGACAGAATTGCAGAATCCAGTCATAAAAAATAGAATTTACTGTGTAACACGGAATGTCATGGAATTTGACAAATTTTTGATGAATAAATCAAAAGTAGGTCAGTACACTTAAATCAAAATGCGATATGGACTAGTGTCTGTGAATATTAAGCTGCAAAAATACTATTTAAATATGATTCCTGCATGTTCTGTGTGTCTGTGTGTGAATGAACTGTGCAGACGCAAAGTTTTGTTTACTACACACATATTGAAGCGTGCGCGACACTCGCTGTATTTTCAGCCTCTGCCGCCTCAATATGAACACATGAACACATAAACATAATCTCTAGAAGTGCTCTGAGAGTCACTTCATGAGCAGTTTACAAAGTCTTTAGGAAAAAAAAAACCTACCGTTATATACAAACTGGTCTTCACAGCAACCCTTCAAAATAAAAGTTTGGCTTTATTACAAAAACTATGACAGAAATATATTACTTAATGTAATGATATTACTACTGCTAATAATAAAAGTATTATTAAAACATTATGTTTAAGGAATATTTACCAGAATTTATTTACCAGAAAATAACAATAATAAAATACATATACATATATATATATATATATATATATGTATGTATATGTATGTATATTTTATAAGTATAATACAAATAGCAATGTGTAATATTTTACCAGATTTAGCGCAACACTTTTATTTGTTTCCCACAATTTTTTTTGTTTGTTTGTTTTTCAGAAAATGTTTGGATTTCTAAAATTACTGTGCATTGATTTTTCTAGAATAACTTTTGCTGCTGAACAGTTTATGATATATTTTTTTGTCATCGGTTTTGAATATACATATATTTTTTCATATTTATTATTTTATTTTTCTTTATAATTAAGTAGTCTTTAGTAGATTGTGAAAGAATGATTATCAGTACCACACACAGAGATATATAAATTCTACATTAATTTAAATGGAAAAAAAAAAAAAACTTCACTAGTATCGGATCCATATCGGTATCGGCCAATATCGAACCCTAGGTATCGGAATCGGTATCGGCGGCAAAAAAGGCAGATCGAAGCATCCCTAGTTGTAATACCTACAGTATGTCATTATACACATTGGTGTCCTCATAAACCATATAAACCTGTAGACACACACACATAGTAAAGCCAGAGTCAAACTGACTTAAATTTATTCATTCAGGTGACATCTGGCTAATGATTTCTGATTTGTGAACAAACTGTTATGAGTAAAATCTTTTCAATAAATTGGTTGATAAAATTCAAAAAGGCTATATCTAAAATCACCTATTCTCTGAGTAGGTACTTCTTCTGAATAAGAAATTGTTTAAAAAATTGTTCTATATAGTATGAATGTAATCTCAACATACTGCATTCATCTGCATTCATGCTGTCATTATTAATAACATAAAGTAGGAAAATGTTTAGATGCAGCCATCATCTGCCTGAATGATTCATTCACGAATCACACTCAGTCTGACTCAGTGAACAAAGAACCATGAATATATTCTGTTTGAGCCAAGGACTAATCATTAAGCTGATAGTTATCTTTCATAAATAACATTTTACTAAATCATACAAAAACCTGTTCTTGATTGTGCAATTGCTGAAAGGTTTTAAAACTTTTCAATGAAA
This sequence comes from Labeo catla, assembly GCA_012976165.1. Taxonomy (NCBI): domain Eukaryota; kingdom Metazoa; phylum Chordata; class Actinopteri; order Cypriniformes; family Cyprinidae; genus Labeo; species Labeo catla. The sequence goes on from VONZ01000113.1 coordinate 588,388, forward strand.
CAAACTATTTGAAAGAAACGAATCACAGAATTTATTCATTCTTACCTTCACTACTTCCGGTACTATGAGTATTAGCAAGTTTGTGACTAGCTGTGGGGGTGTCCAGGAATGTACATAACTGATACCTTGGCAACCAGAACTAATAACATCTACTAGCGACCAACCAGTAACAACCAACTTGCTAGCGGCATGAACAAGGCTTAAAAGCCATGTATACTCAAACATGAATAATGTCTCTCAGTGTGGCAGACAATTACTGTAAGGTTAATATGTTAATTATTATTAATCAAACCTTATCAAAGTGCTTGCTTGTCAAAATGGCACATCTGCATATTCAGATCATTTTACATTTACTAAAAAAATGACTGTTACAGAACAAAAATAAAGCCTTATAAAACCTCTCAGAGACACACATGCAAACCTTATGTGAAGGGAGAAAAATGAGACCCTTAACAGAGTAAAATCAATAACTGTGGTAAACCATAAATGCTCTGCGTGTGTGATATATGACTGAGAGAAAGTATGCTAATCTGTTAACAGCAAAAGCACCATATGGATCTAAACTACTAGCATCATTAAGGCAAAATGCTGGCTTTCACTCTTTCACAGACAATTTCATTCTCCACAAACACTGATAAATGACACATGTTGCTGACTGACAATTCAAACAAAATAAGACCAAGTGGGCGGACGTGCAGTCACATCTAAGAGAACAAGACAGAAGACTCGCCACACACTCAGAGATAAAACATCGCTCAAGGCCCTGAAGATCCCTCACATCTGAAGCGAAGGATGAATTTCAAATGACGACCCAACAAACAAGCCTTGGGCGACTGTCCTCACAAAACGAAGATAGTGTGGCATCTAACAGCACGAACAAAAAAAAAATCTCGCTGACATTACCTCAACACCCACAGCTCAGCTCTCATAGCCACTGGCCAGAAACGGACACCCTATGAGTAACACTACACAAAGCCAAGGGTAAAAACAGGAGAAGTCTGATGTTCACACCTCAGACCACCTTTTGTATTTTAAAAACAACCAAACATCACACAATACACACAATACACAAGCTGCACATTTCCTGTGCAGTCTATCATGGTTTAATAGTAATTTCGGAGTGAGCAGAACCCTTGCTGAATTTTGTTAATACATGGCTTGTTGTTAGGCATGTTGTGCAATGACAGTCCAATTCTTTTCCACAAACTGTTTTTTTTTTTTTTTGGACAGTTGTTTCTGGTTCATAACTGATTCACTAGTTAGTTTACATAATAATGTAATGACATAACATATACACAATTATTAAAGCACCCAAAAAATTATGTAAAATGTGGATGTTTTACATGTCTTAAGCATATAAATGAATAAACTAGTCTTCATCAACTCACCTTTTTTATATAAACAATGAGAAACCACAAAAACTTAATTTCACCCCTTCATTAAATGCTCAGTTCACAGATGCGCTTGAGTCGGAACTGTTTCCTCAGTTCATTATACTGTTTGAGCGCTGAATGAGTTGGCAATAGGGTTGGGTATCATTTCAATTTCATCGATTCCAGTTCAGATTCCAATTCTGCTTATCGATTCCAATTATTAACGATTCCTAGTTTTGATTCCAATAACATAAAAAAAGTCAATAAAAAATTAGGTCAAACATTTTTGTTCTGTATTTTTACAAAGCTTTCTGTTGCAGCTGAATAACATGAGCAAAAATCAGCAGCCTACAGAACACTTAGGCCTAAGAGGATCTTTGCCTATGGATTTAACAAAAAATACCACAGCAAAAACAACTAGACTAATATAAATTTCAAACATTAAATTGTTAGTAGTAAACAGCCAGTAATAAAATAGGGACAAGCAAATAAATAAGCAACACCATAAATAAATAAAACCTAACAATTTACAGGTACAGAAACTTAAATCAAAACTTTACAAATGGTTTCTTTTTTTCAGTTGTCTTTTCACAAATAAAATATAGATTAATCCCCATTAAAGTTAAGAAAGATCAGTCAAGAACAGTGAATGATTTTTTGTTCTTGGATTATCATTAATGACAAGCAGCACGTTTATTAGGATGCTGTCTCTTTAACACCGAATGCACGTGGATCTAAAAATACTGTTACACATGCATTTTCTTTCTCATCCGTTTACTTTCACTTTTCCACAAAAACCGGCTGTGTTTATGATGATATACTGACGTATTTTTGTGCATATTGGCCGGTAAAAATGAAAGAGAAGTCAGATCCGGCTTGGAACGACCTTTTCTGCAGTGGAAATGCACGGAACGGTTCGAGAACGGACACAGGCCAGAACCAGTACCAGGACCACTGTTCACTATGCTCATGCTTCAGATGCACAATGTGCAACTTCTTTCCCTTCATGTGTTTAAAACATTTGATGTTAAACTTTAAAATCATATTCAAATCCAAACGCAGGAATCGTTAAGTGGAACCGAAATGCACGTCTTATCGAATACCTGGTTATTAGAAATGTGAAAACGGTTCTTAAATGGAACCGGTTCTTGATACCCAACCCTAGCTGGCAACAACCACCATCATAAGCTCATATGAGCCAGTAGTGGCAGGCACGTTCGAAAGTGAGTTCTGGTTCAGCAATTTGTAGATCTGTGCTGTTCGAGCCTCAAACTTTCAGACAGTTCAGTCTGACTGGGTGATCTAGTTTATCTAGTGAACTAATAAAAAACGGTTCAAAAGCATGATTTGTTTGCAAACCAGACATCACACCAGACCATTTGCCTGAGGCTATGGATCACAGGTAAAAATGTTGTAAATAATGTTTAGTATCTTGCACAGACTGACAGTTTTGCTTCATAAGACCTTAAAGAAATAGTTTACCCTTAAAAGAAAATTCTGTCATTAATTACTCTTATGTCGTTCCAAAACGGCAAGACTTTCATTAATCTTTAGAACACAAATTAAGATATTTTTGATGAAATCTGAGAGCTTTCTGACCTTGCAAAGACAGCAACATAACTGACAGGTTCAAAGCCCAGAAAGGGCATCGATAAAATAGTCCATGTGACATCAGTGGTTCAAGCTATGAGAATACATTTTTTGTGCAAAGAAAACAAACAATAATGACTTTATTTAACAATTTCTTCATTTCTGTGTCGGTCTTCACGTAAAACCTGGATCCGCTGAGCCTTGTTTTTAGATTTTGAGAGGATGACTTACATTTTTTGGCCCAGCCTTACTTAGGAAAGACTAACAAAACTAAGAGAGATGGATACACAAAAATATTCTTGTTGCTTCATAACTTTACAGTTGAGCCACTGATTATTTTAACGATGTCCTTGCTACCTTTCTGGGCCTTGAACATGCCAGAAAGCTCTCGGATTTGAAGAAAAAAAAAAAGTGTTTTGAGGATGAACAAATATCTCACGGGTTTAGAACGACATGAGGGTGAGTAATTAATGACAGAATTTTCATTTTTAGCTAACTATTTCTTTAACATATTCTCAGGAGCCACAATATTAATTTGTGTTTCTTGATATGCTTTTTTTTTCAAAAACTGGTAGCCACTGACTCGCATTTTATTAATCACCAAGGACCACGGTTTGCATCTAAAAATCTTCTTTACTGTTTTAGTTAAGAAAACAAAGTGTTGTTTTCAACCACTGGCATCCCAAATCTCATCTGGTCTCAGAAGCTAAGCAAGGTTTGGTTTGGTAAACACTTGGATGGGAGACCACCAGGCAATTCCAGGTGATAGAAGGTGGTGAGAAACTTTTCACATCATAACTGATAGTACATTGTGGATTTTAGCCATACTGGAGTACTGGAATATTAACCAATCAGAAGTCCATAACTATCCATTTTGTAATAAATATCAAGTAACTCATCAAGTGAAATATATAAAGTGACTCAGCTATCAATAATAGTGTGGTACTACTACTATTAAATATTTTACCAGATTTAAATCCATTCTCAGCACAGAAAATAGTCTGTAGACTATGGGCCTGCTCACATAAGCTGTTCATTTGGCCAAATGTATTGAAATGAATTCTCTGCATAATTTGCTTATTCCTATATCAAGGCAGATAACATGAAGACAGTTCTCCTGCTGTGGTTGGCATGGCACCCAACTGACAACAAAGCCCTGCAGACAGCCGCAATTGTCTCTTAGCAATTATAGCCACGGTAACAATAGTATCGGAGTGTGTGAGCACGCGTGTTTGTACGGATGTAGGAACACAGACCTCTGTTTAAGTCTTATCGTAAACGGGGAAGAGGGGTTACAAAGACGACGTCTTATTTACCGAAAAAAACGCGGCGAATGATGAAAGCCAGTACAGGGGAGAGAAACAGGCCTCCATTTTTTGTGCTCAAACAGCTTTAACTTTTTCCCAGGTTTTACAATGCTGCAACGCGGAAATACTTTTCATTGAGGCACACCAACCCAGCCAACATTTGTATGTGGGGCCCATATGGGTATGAACTGGGCTGAAAAATGGGCCCCATATAGGATTGTCCGCGGGTTCCGTAATGGCCCCATGTTAACTGCCCACGTGGATTTCATATAGGATTGAACTTGTCACAAAGTGGGACCCAACTGGGCAACATGCACAAGACCCATCTTGGTCCCAGCTTTAACCCAGCTAACATTTGATTGTGGGGCCCATGTGGGTTTGACATGGGCTGAAAAATGGGCTCTATATGGGATTGTCCGTGGGTTCCATAATGGCCCCATGCCAACTGCCCACATGGGTTTCATGTGGGATTACACTTGCCAACAAGTGGGCCCCAACTGGGCAACATGCGAAAGACCCATCTTGGCCCCATCTTTACTACATGGGCTGAAATATGGGTTTTAAGTGGGTTTGTCCATGGGTTCCATGTTGGCCCCATGCAACATACCCATGTGGGTTTTATGCAGGATTTACCTGGGCTTTAGGTGGGGCCCATCTAGGGATCATATGCAAGACCCATCTGGGTTCTATCTAAATATGGGTTTTACATGGGTTTGTCCATGGGTTCCATGTTGGCCCCATGCAACTTATCCAATGTGGGTTTTATGTAGGATTTCACTGGGCTTTAGGTGGGGCCCATCTAGGGAACATATGCAAAACCCATCTGGGTTCCATTTAATATATGGGTTTTACATGGGTTTGTCCACGGGTTCCATGTTGGCCCCATGCAATTTACCAATGTGGGTTTTATTTAGGATTTCACTGGGTTTAAGGTGGGGCCCAACTATGAAACACACACAAAACCTACCTACCTAGGTCCCATCTTCAAACTCTATGTGGGAACTACATGGGATAAAGTATGGCTTGCAAGTGGGATTAAAAAAAGTTTTAAAGTTTTAAAGCATTAGCATTCAGCAGTACACAGTGAGATTGAAATCTTTTCAAATTTCAATTTTATTGAAACTACTCATCATATGCTATATTCTGATACCTAACTGTTAAAATCATTTAATTGTTAAAGTTAACAAACATTTTGAACTTGTATTTGAACCAGTATTTACTGAAAGCTTTGAACATTTGCACATAGAAAACAGAGACAGTAAGAAACAGCAGCAGCAACTATACATTTTTCAGTACTGCTTACACTGCAGACAGACATTTGTGCATTCTAGACACCCTCAATCCTCCTCTGTCTCTTGTCCCAGTAAACCATTTTGAGAGTTCCCTCTCAGATTCTTGCTGGCTGATCTTTGACATCAGTGCAGTCTTCTTAACAGCCTCTGCAAAACAAATATATTTAAAAATAGGACATTTTTAAATTTTTCAGGAAGATGAGGTATGAAGATGCTGCGCTCCACTACAGTAAGGAAAACAACAGAGTAACAGCAAAGGTGCTTGTTTACAGGCTATTCCAATAACCTTTCTACAATGTGTTTAGTAAACGTGAAATATTATGTTACTTACACATGTTAAAATAATACAAAATAATAACTTTTACTCAACTCAAGGGCGAGTAAATGACGACAGATTTTTTTTGTTTTTGTCAACTATTCCTTTAAGAGTCTCAGTTTTAATAACTTAAATTAGAGCTGCATGATTCTGGATATATAGAGAATCCCATTTTTGTTTAGATTCAAACAGATATCAAGATTCTGAACATTGAACTAAAAATAAAGTGTAATTTACTAGTGTAAGTGTAAGTTCTGTACTAGAAATACTATGACTGGAGTCTATTTAAAATGTTTAATCTTGAATGATTTTGTTTTTTTTTTAACTGTATGAATTAATGATTAAATGACTCATGAATATATGTCGTCTCATTACTGGATGAATCTGTGGTTTTTTAATGAATCTCTTGAATGATTCAATGACAAATACATGTGTTTAACAGTCACTTGTCAGCACCTACTGGTGTAACGTCACTGATATAATCTTTATCTGAATTGTCAACTTTGTTTCAAATGATTTGCTCTATTTTGATAGCTACTGTAGACATCAGTGATTATATCCAAACTAAAATTTTGAAATGCACCTAGTGTACTTTCTATACTGGATGCGGCGCGGCGCGGCACTGCGCGGCACGGCACGGCACGGCGTGGCACGACACAATAAATCCCAGCTGGCAAACTGATGCCTCGTTTTATTTATGATGTACTGACAAAGTTTAAAGGGGTCATTGGGTGCCCAATTTCCACAAGTTTATATGATTCTTTAGGGTCTTAATGAGAAGTCTTTAACATACTTTGGTTAAAATTTCTCAGTGGTAGTGTAAAAAAAACCCCACCCATTTTACCATCAGCCCTTTTTAGAGTGAGCCATTCTGTTCCATGTTCCTTTAAACGCTAATGAGCTCTGCCACCCCGCCTCTATCTCCTGTGGGGTGACGATCAGTAATGTTTACTTTAGCCGCATTTAACCGCAAAACTTGCTAACTAGCACATTATTAAGAAAAGGCGAATTGCAAAGATGCATAAAAAACACCCATATACTCGCTTCTGCTGTAGGTGAAACTAGATTACAAATGATTCGCGTGAACATAGACACATTTATTTAGGCTGCCGGGCAAATTTCCTTCAAAAACAAAAGTAATGTTAATCCTCTGCATCTCAGATGTCGGGAGTAAATGATGAGTGCTACTATGTGCATTACTGCATCCAACAATAGAACACCTCAATCACTCAATCGGAGATAGTCTTGTCTTCCCCTGCACTGGAGTCGAAACAAAAATGGTGGTCGGACTGTTCTCAGCGCTCACTCGGCTCAGTTAGGGTGGGTTTAAGATAAGACTGTCATGTCAATCAACTATCATGGGAGCGGCCTTGGTCGGTGTGACATCACACCGACAAGACACTGACAATGACCTTATTTGAAAAAAGGCATATTACTTGGATTACATTGGATTTTTCCCATATTAAGATTAAAAAAATTCCACTGTGTGAATTTATATCATTATGGGGTGGTTGTGTACACACACTGTCAACACACATTTATGTTCAAACTTGTAAAAATAGGTTTTGCATCCGATGACGCCTTTAAATGATTTTCAATGGTCGCTTGGCCACATCTAGTGTAGACAGACTTTAGCTGTCACGCCATGACAAGTGTCACCTCTGTTTTAGACACGGTGTTAGTCATTTACGAATAAGATTAAGTGGGGTTTGGATTATGAGATTCGAGATTATGATCTTTAATTGATTAATCGTGCTGCTCTAATTTCTGATAATATATGTGTCTCTATCTATTTATGATAATATTTGAAGAGAAACATTACACTTTTAATTCAGAATCATAACTATACATTGTATTAAAGGTATAGTTCACTCAGAAATGAAAATTGTCATCATTTATTCACCCTTATGTTGTTCCAAACATTGGTAACTAGACAGTTGACGGGCCCCAATGATTTCCATAATATTTTTTTTCCTACTATGAAAGTTATTGGCTACTATGAACTGTTTGATTATCAACATTCTTCAAAAAATCTTTTTGTCTTCAACAGAAGAAAGAAATTCATACAGGTTTGGACAAACATAAGGGTGATGAAAGGTAAATGATGCCAGAACTTTCATTTTGGGGTGAACGTTCCTTTTAAGAAAATTATGTAGAATAAAATTAAGTAAAATCACTACATTTACTAAAATCAAAACATCTCACACATTACAAAAAGTCAGTGAATCCATACCAGATGTGAGAGTGCAATGTAGCAGATAAAGGACAATCCTCCTTCAAATTGGCAGTGATCAGCTGGATCCTTGCTGAATCTGTAGTGGGGTGGGCCCAACGAGTCCTTAAAAAGAATAATTTCTTTTTTTTACCATTCCTTTACAATCTTAAACAAAACATATTTAAATTGTACTGAAATCTGCCATTATAAGCCATTTAGGCAACATAAACAAACTGTCAGCTTTGAAACTGTTAGTTATGATTGAAACATGAACCTAATGCATAACAATACCATCAGAAAAATGTGAATCCCCAAAAGAAAGACAAAGAGGATTCACAAAAAAATGGACTCTTCCCATAGATATCATAGCAAGGTAAATACAACTGTATCTTAAAAAAGCTGTATCTTAAAAAAATTGTACACCACAATTAAATCTACCATAATATAATTTTACCTGCAGTTGCATTTATCCTGATATGACACATCTGAAGGCTGTGATGTTCTCCAGTGAATAAAATAAAGGACTGAAGATGGTGACAAGTTCTATTTCCTTTTCTTTGTGCCACCTCAGAAAAAGAAAGACAACAGGGAAAAAAGTTACTCAGATTTTCTATCACCAGTGGAGGAAATGTGTTACAAATGTACTTATAATGATTATAATCACAGTTCAGGTCTGGAAACAGTGGTTAAAACTGACTAACATTTTACTGTAGTCTCTGTATTGGGTGCCTGTTTTCCCTGAAAAACGTGTGCTTGATCTAAAAATGTGAATCAATATCTTATCATTAGAAGTTATCAGTATTTGAAACTGTCATCTACAAAAACATAACACTCTCATACAACACTCTCAACTCTCTTATATATTCCAGTGTTTTCGAGTGTGAATTAGAGTTTAATCACTCACTTCACTTATTCCAGTGCTCCTTTACTTCTCATGAGTTTGAGTTTTAAACTAAACATTAATACACACAAACACACACCAACTTCCCCTGGTGAAAAAACCAGCATATGCTGGTTAGGTATGTTTTGATGCTGGGATGCTGGTTAGGTAGGTTTTGATGCTGGTTTATGCTGGTCCTTTGCTGGTTTTTGCTGGTCAAGGACCAGCATAAACTTTTTTCACCAGGGTCAAACACTAATTTACACTGAAATACGTGCTAATATGCCAGCGCGCTAATATGCTAATCGCGATTAGCCTCTCCCTTTAATTTCCTCTCACTCACATTAATTAATTGTGGGTACAAATCATAACTTTATGATGGTTTGACTGAAAAATGTTTTGTTACCTGACATCGTCATATGTTTTCGCGATCTCACACATCCAGTCTGCCCCTTCTTCTGTGTTCAGGAACATAATCAGGAACTGAGCGCGTAATCTTGCGGATCAGTAGCAGCATATCACCAAACTGATTAGTATATTTTCAAACTGCACTAGCAAAAAGGCGCGCGAGGCTGTCATTGGCCAGTTTCGTGAATGACAGTCAGATTAACCAATCCTGATGAAAGCAACAGGTGAAACAACCAATAGAAATTGTTTCAGATTGGTAATGGAAAATAAACTTTTTTTTTTTTTAACAAACGTGTGTGTATTTAGTATTATTTGATTAATTGGTCAAACAGTGTTTTCATGACAGTGTATGAATAAAAATGTAATAGTGATATGTAAAAGTCCACACAGAATCTCACTGCTCTTTTGAGATTAAAACTGTATCTATTATAATTATTGTTACTAATGCTAATAATTAAAATTATACATATACATTTGGATTTTGAAGAGGTGTTTTGATCAAAATATCGTAAAATGCTAATAAATAAAATGTTAATAATCATAATTATTCAAAAGCCAGATATTTCTTGTTATAGACATGACATTTATTCAACATACAGATCTGTTATTATTATTATTATTTTTATTTATTTATTTTTTAAAGATTTTTTTTGTTAAAAACAAATTTGAATGATTTAGCATTTTACATTATCAATTTGTGTCAATGTTAAAACAGCAGCTGACATTATTTCAATCATATTTCATCTTTGAAGGTCGGTCATGTGCCGACTAGACTGAAAAGAAAAGTCTGTACTGTTGGTTCAAAAAGAAAACTGAACACAAAACACAATATGCTAACTGAATGAAACAGCACTTTATTCTGAACCCCTGTATCATATGCTGCAAATAGATTTCTGGATATACATTGGATTTTTCCCATCAGAAACATAAATGTCCATTCTGTCTTTCTTCTGTCTGTCTACTGACATTTGTTAAGACATTTGCTTTAAACATTACAGTGTTTACAATAACTTTTGTTAACTCTAAATCCACTTTACCAGCTAAATTACTTAGACAGAAATGCCATGCTACCACACAAATGGACGTTCAAAGACAATATTTTAAAAATGGTGAATAAGGTCAATACTGTACCCACATAGATCCCAAACTCCACCTAGTACCTATATGTGTACTACCTAGGGCCCATGCAGTCAGCCTATATGGGGCTGATTATGTTTGCTCATGTCTTACCCAAGAGGGTCCCCTATTTGTTTGACCAGACATGGCACTACCTGGGGACACATTCAGCACATGATTTCTAAATTGCCTAAAATAACCAGGTGTTGGTTGTTTTCACTGTGCTGATTGATTATTGTACGACATCAAAGTACTGCAAGAGCTATGCAGAGCAGAGCAGATGCTCCATCCTTTCGAATCATTCTCGTGGTACTTTGTTGTCATGCAATGATCCTGGATGATGAAGCAACCAACCTGGTTAATTTAAGCAATATAGAAATCCTGTGCAGAATATGTCCCCAGAAAGCGGCACGTTTGGTCACCCTACCACATATTAGTAATGGGAAGATCACTACCCCATATGTATTTCCCCATTCACAACCCATACAGTGATTACCCATGTGGGTACTACCTTGAGCCCATGTAGCCAACCTATAAAGGACTGATTGTGTATGCCCATGTCTGACCCATATAGTTTGGCAAGAGGGCCCTACACGTCTTTCACTGTTCAGAACCCATACAAAGATTACTTATGTGGGTACTACCTTGGGCCCATGTAGGCAGCTCATATGGGATTGATTGTGTTTACCCATGTTCTACCCATATGGTTTGACCAAGAGGGCCCCATATGTGTTTCCCCATTCAGAACCCATATAGAGGTAGCCTTTGTGGGGACTACCTTGGGCCCATGCAGGCAGCCTATATGAGACTAATTGTGTTTGTCCATGTTTTACCCATATGGTTTGACCAAGAGGGCCCCATATGTGTTTCCCCATTCAGAACCCATATAGAGGTAGCCTTTTTGGGTACTACCTTGGGCCTATGCAGGCAGCCTATATGGGACTGATTGTGTCTGCCCATTTTTTACCCATATGGTTTGACCAAGAGGGCCCCATATGTGTTTCCCCATTCAGAACCCATATAGAGGTAGCCTTTGTGGGTACTACCTTGGGCCCATGCAGGCAGCCTATATGGGACTGATTGTGTTTGCCCATGTTTTACCCATATGGTTTGAGCAAGAGGGCCCCATATGTGTTTCCCCATTCAGAACCCATATAGAGGTAGCCTTTGTGGGTACTACCTTGGGCCCATGTAGGCAGCCTATATGAGACTAATTGTGTTTGCCCATGTTTTACCCATATGGTTTGACCAAGAGGGCCCCATATGTGTTTCCCCATTCAGAACCCATATAGAGGTAGCCTTTGTGGGTACTACCTTGGGCCCATGTAGGCAGCCTATATGGGACTGATTGTGTCTGCCCATTTTTTACCCATATGGTTTGACCAAGAGGGCCCCATATGGGTTTCCCCAATCAGAACCCATATAGAAGTAGCCTTTGTGGGTACTACCTTGGGCCCATGTAGGCAGCCTATATGGGACTGATTGTGTCTGCCCATATTTGACCCATATGGTTTGACCAAGAGGGCCCCATATGTGTTTCCCCATTCTGAGCCCATATAGAGGTGGCCTATGTGGGTACTACCTTGGGCCAGTGTAGGTAGCCTATATGGGATTAATTGTGTTTGCCCATGTCTAACCCATTTGTTAAACTCATATGGGCCCCATTTGTGTTGCCCATTTCGAGCCCAAGCACTCATTTCCCATTTGTGACCCAACTAGGTCCCACATAGGGAGCCCATCTGTTTTTGCCCGGGTGGGACCTACTTAGCTGACCCAAGTGGGCCCCAGATAAGATGCCTATTTTAGACCTCGGTAAAGCTCCACTTTGAAAATCTAAGTGTAGACTCCAGTAGAAACCATGGGCCCTACATATACAAGCTGGCTTGGGAATGCAGGAACACACTGAAAAGGATGTTTGCTTATCAGGCCCAAGTTGTGCAAACTTTTAAAAGGGAGTGTGCGTTTATCTGCAAGTGCACGGTTTGAACAGGCTACACTAATGTTGCTATTGAACCAACAACATTCCTCTAAAACAATCATCTCTTCATTTTTCTACCCAATCTGTCAAAGGAAAGTCTTTCACACGAAAAAAGCGGAGAAAAATAACTTCCTTTCTTCTTCCCAAACAGCCCGGGAGTCTTGCGCAGATGAAACGGAGCTGGAGCGGCGTTTCATGTTTTGTTTGGTTTACGCTGTTGCAAACTCTCACACAAACTTGTGTTACCTGAACGCAGCTAGCTTTGAGTTTGACAGAGTGTGGAGAGAGTTCCTGCAGGGAAAGCTGGAATCACAGGCCCAGCGTACCTTTGTGTCTTAAACCCGTCAGACGAGAGCAGAACCCTTCTCTAATCTACTGCTCTGTCTCTTTGTCTATCGCAAGTTGGGGTGAGAGATTAGTGAAAGTCACACCAGTGCTCAGAAGGGCCTGGATGAAAGAAACGCAGCCGTGGAGTAATCCAGCCAGTGTGGACGAGACCGGTATTTTCACCATCTTAGTGCGCTTAAGGTCAACATAAAATCTTGTTTACTTTGTAAATACACACTCCTGGTGTTACTTTGAACAATTTATCATTTTGTCTTTGCAATCTTTCATCAAAATGCAAAGCATTTTCTTCACTCATGGGAGCACAAAACTTTTTTAAGGCAATCACTTAAGTTGTAAATGCAAAGAGGCTAATGGAGGAGCAGAAAAATTACAACAACTATCATAATTGTCAAAAACAAACTTGTTGGCACCAATAGCCTTGTGGGCAGTGCCGACATCTGGTGCAGTTGCGCCTCAGGTGTCCCAACGGTTGTGCTTTTCTATCTGTAATATAATACAGTATCGCTCTATCATCAGAAAGTAAAATGGGTTACAAACAGCATGTTTATACTGACATAAACAGGGAAGTGGTCAACAAGTGGATTCACCAGACAACAAACAACTAAATGCATGTATGTTAGGGATGCAACAATACAGTTAGTCCATGGTTCAATACGTACCTCAGTTTTCAACCACTGTTTTCGGTTTGGTTCGGTTCTGATATCTTGCCACTTCAGCGTGGTGTTTACAGAATTAACAAAATACTCTCGTAAACCTCTGTACACTGGAAAAGCGTGGTTTAGTATATGTCTGCTTATGTTTTCTTAATTTTTCGATTTTTACGCAAAATAGAATGGGTTTCATTCATACTGGACGCCAGAGGGTGCGCTCATGCAGAAAATCCACATATGCGTCAAAAAGTATCACTGATGACGTTCCGTCCCAGCTTCTCTAATATGGATAAAGGCATGGCTATTGCTGTAACTGAATAAAAACAAGTGGTTTATCTGTGTTCTTCAAGCCATCTCGTGTATTTTCATAAGCCATTGCTAATCGACATACATAGAATATGAGTATAGAATTTATTGTCTGCCTCATTCTGTGATAAGAATCCACATCAGAACACATAAGGAAATAATTTCAAACACTTGACTGATGTTATGAATTAAAAACAAGTTATAATGTTTTTTATAATTTTGTTTTTATAACTCTTTTGGTGGACAACAGGTTTAGAAAGGCTTATCATTGCATGTCATTAGAATGGAAGATGCTCTGCGTGTGTTGCTTTTTCAAATATACGCGGTGAAGCGTTTCCTCATTTCATCACGTGAAATCGTGGGCACACATACAGCAGATTCCGAGAGAAATAAAACAAGGAAGTTATTTAAATGCAAAACTGAAAAAACGCAATTCACAAGCACGTATTGAACCGTGGATGTCGTACCGAACGGTTCGATATTATATTGAGAATTGTGAAATCCCTAATATATGTGCAAGTGAAAACATATGTGTATTGATTTTGCTTTAACATGTGCATGACAGAGTGCTGTTGAGGTTATGGGAAGGTCCAGAAGCAGCCGTTTCTGTGAAACTTTGGGAGAGATTGAGAAAGTTTTCATTAACATGCGTCTCCATCACCACGGCATCAGATCACTAACGAGGTGTCGATACAGATGCGGTACAGAGGGAGCAGAATTCATGGGTGAAGATGTCTATGATACACACATACATGTGTTCCTCTAGTTGCAACATCAGCCACTTTTCAATAAGCACTCTCATTTGCACAACCCCGAGATTCAGGAGAAATGGGATGGAGAAAGAGAATGGCCACAAAAGATGGATGAGTTTGAGAGGAGTATGTTGCAATGCAATAAGAAAAAAAAATCTAGAATAAATTTAATTTTAAATAATCCAATTATAGTCATCTTGATGTGTGTGAGCTGAAATCATTTTATTGTAAATAAATGTTATTTTAGTCAGATGCCATTTTAGTCAATTAAATGAAATAAATTCAAATTAATTAGAATTAAAACTGTGCTAAAGTTAATGAATATGATGAAATAGTGACTAATTATGCTTTTTTCAGATATTACCTTTCAGGTACAGATGTTTCTGAATGTCTACAAACTTTCAAATATAAAAATGTATGACAAATACCATTACCGTTCTGTCACAAACCTCTAGATGGTGCAGGGTGCTGGTTCCTTAATGCAAACTGATGATATTCTGAACCCTCCACCTCCCCAGCTCCACCTGTATAGATCTGCTACGTTATTTTATATGTTGTTTGTGCAGTAGCACTATGTCTTAAATACAAACAACATCGTATGTTCCAGCAGCAATTCAACAGCGTAGCACATCTATTCCACCAAGACTAATTACATTAACATTATCATATCCATTACCATGCTAAAATCTTCAGAGAGTTGCCATGATAGAAACAGAGTTATTGTCTGCCAAAAGAAAGAACAGATTCTGAACTTACTTCCTGCACAAACCTATGCAGGTGTGTAACAAATTTACATAATGGCCACCTATGGTCCTCACTGGCTGACCGGACTCAATGTGTGCTTTGACCCATCCTCAAACACTGTAGTTGTAGCTGAAGCCAGAAAGAGTTGGTTCGTAAAAGACACTGTTACAGCCTGTCTCCAGAGCTGAAATTCGGATATAGTGATGGGCGATTTGTTTCCAAAACACACTGTAAGCAATAGACTAATCATAACAGACTGGACCATCTGACCAATCAGAGCAGGGAAAGAGGAAAAAGAGGGGTTTATAGAGACCTTGAACAACCCATTTCAGAAACTGTGAGAAAAGGTAAATGCTGTAATATTTATTTTAAGAAAATAAATGTTTTTTGACCTTGGACGCATGTAAACCTAGCGTAGTAGACCTCCAAACAAAATTAGAGACTTTTAAATAGCATAATGGGGCACTTTAAAAGGCCATTTTTGTCAAAAGACAAAAATTATGATTAAAAATCATCACTTACAGTGGGAATGTATTAGTTTCCTAAGCAGTGTGGCTCTCACAAGTCTAATTCCATCAGAAAACAAGTATTAACACCTGGTTAAAGCTATCCATTAGCTATCCAACAAACTGGGCCATGCTAACCAGTCAAACCTTGAACCCATGGTTGGGAGCCTGGCCAATGAGCAGTGGTCGAAGAGACTAGGCGGCACTGGTCCAGGAGAAAGCAACTGTTCCTTTGCGTCGAGTAATAAAACCACAGATAAGTGTGGAGGATCATCTAAGTTCAATGGCAGATAGTCTTAATTGCAGATTCGACCCCCAGGCACCTCGACCCAATGCCTCAATGCCTCTGCTCTGATCTGAACCGTTGTTGTCTCTTTGTTCTTGTTGCATGCTTCCACTCAATTGCTTTTCATCTAGTTTCATAGCAGGTCCACTACTTTGATTCCTCTCAGGTTTCCAAGCCAAAGTCTTCTTCTTTTAGTCTTTTCTTTTGTGGTTCAGAGAAGGCAAGATCCCTCCAGGTGCTTGGATTGTAAAGCATTATTGATATACTGAATGGTGCAGAGTCTCATAAGTGGATGACTCTAAGAGGAAAATTCTTCTGGCTGAAAGGTGATGCTCAAATCGGCTTCGTCTTTGAGCTTCAGGTTCGTATTATTCCTTACAACCAAGGATCAATTGGGAAGTGTGCCTTTACAATATAAAATGACTAAAAACATTCCTAAAGGAACCCATCACCAGTATCCAAACAAGCATTTACACAAAAATACATGCACATACACAAACCAAACCTCTTAAAAAAAGACAGAGATGTGCATCTTTCGATTTACTCTGATAAACTTTCAATGTACCATTCACTGACCAAGGACAAGGCCTCACGCTAGAAGAATGCTACACATCAAATCAAATATATTGCTTTCTTTTTAGATCACACCCAAACCATTATGCTAAAGCAGACCATAAAGAGATGCCGAAGAATGGTAACATTCTTTTTTCAACCCCCTTCCCCCTATTTCTTTTCTTTTACATTTTACAGTACTGTGCTTTGATGGTGACAAAGTTAGCTTGTAAGAAGCGAGCAGAGTGGGTGGGGGCGATGGTGCTGGTGGGGTGATGTAGGGTCTGAATCACGGCAAATACACAAGGTTTCTCGGTTCAACAAACGAAAAAAATCAATCTGTTCGGCCCAATAGGTCTCAGACTGCAATTATAAAAAGTGGTAGCGGCTAACAATGTCTACCTTAACTGCACAAAAGAAGAAAATAAGGAGAGACCTGGGGGAGACAACATATATTGTGAAGCCACAATGTCGGACACAAAATAGATTCCCAGTTGTTGGTCAATAGACGCTAAATCTGATTGCTGTTGATCTCATAACTCATAACAATGGCTGGAGGTTTGACAGCATTTGGATGGCTAATACACTGTCATTATTAAGAAAAAATGGCTATTTTTCGCAATTCTTTTACGCAAATACCTGGCCTTCACCGTAAAAAAATGTTCATAAATCAAAGGCTTTACAGGACATTCAGGCAAATAAAAGACCTTTGTGTGCGAGTTTATAAAATACCTGACATAATGCGGATGTTATGCGTAGCCGATTTCACCACACATACTGTATCACCACTCCGTATTTGCTTCCTGTGCCTGGAAAAAACACAGCTGCAATAAACACACTCTCAGTTACCTTTGCAAATAGAGGTCAAACCTCTTTCTCAAGAGCTGGGGAAGATAAAGTGTACCTGGGAGATACTCCCAATGACAGCTGTGTTATTTGTGTAGCCACTGAGCAAAAACAGACCTCCTAACTACAGCAGAGAGGAAAAGAAGAGGAAACGCTTTTCATCCACTGCACTTTCAAATGAAACATGCGGCCAAACTCATGCACTCCACCTCCAATTCACTACACATTCACTGTATGATTTTTTTTTTTTGATTATTTAGCTTAAAATGCAATCTAGATTTTTAAAAAAAAATTACAATGTTTACTTTTTATTTTTATGACAATACAGATAAAAAAAAAAAACTTCTGAATTACTGTAAATCAAGACATGCTGCATAAAAATATATATTCAGATTCTGAATAAATTATACAACAAAAGTGAGCGAGAACAATACTAAAACAGTCACATTATAATCACAATAGTTGTCCCTGCAAGTTTTATCCTACTATCTGAGTTTGACACTCCTATTAATAATTTCAGCAGCTGGACTTTTGTACATTGATGTTATTTTTATTATTATTATTATATTATATTATATTATATTATATTATATTTATTTATTTATATGTTTTCAAACAGATGATTTTTTAAATGAGTTTTTTAAGGTGAATTAAGCAGTAAATATTCTGATTATAAAATTAAAATGATAAGTTTTCAGTTTATAAATTTAAAATTCTAAAATTCCAAACTAAAAATCAGAACAATATCACAATATCTGTGACTGTTTACAATTTTTACAATGTATTTTGTTAATTCATGTTTTCAAACAGATTATTTTTTTCCCTGATTTTTTAAAGTTGAAACTAGCTGTAAATATTTAGATTATAGAATTAAAATGACATGTTTTAAGTTTCTAAATTTAAAATTCTAAAATTCAAAACTAGAACAAAGGTCAACCCTTCATGTTCCACTGGAAAAAAGTATAGTCAAGCTAAGCATTTTGGTCAACCAAGCAAACAAACAAACAAACAAATAAATGAAAGTAAATAAATAAATAAAATCTTTTTGTCTTTTTCTAGCTCCACTGATTCTGACACGCTGTGATCGGTTATAATGTCTAAATGCAAAAAATAGAATAAAATAAAAAATAAAAAGCTAATGCAAATGCAAAACAAACAAACATGTACATTGAAATGTTTAACACAGCGGTTTATACCTAAATGGACCTAAATTATACTTAAATTATGTAAGCAACACTTCTTAAAAGTTAATCAAAGCTGCTGTAATTGTATTCTCAATAATTTTATAGATTAACTGTTAAGCTCCAAATCTAAGGCTTACTTTGCACACATCCTGATTATCCAAAAAAAAAAAAAAAAAGAGTAATTATTTCTTATTTAGAGCACCGTCCCTCTGGGGTGGAAATACCTCAGTGTGAGCTTTGATGAGACCCTAGCAAATGTGAAACTCTAGTCGAGTGCTTTGTCTCCACAGCCGCCCAGAGGAGGAGAGGAGAGGCCAGTTTAATTTTCTGCGCTTCATTAGTTAGCTAGACCTCTGGAAGCCCCCCTATTGGGCCAGCCTGCCACCACACACACACACACCCCTCCACCTGTCTCTAAGGGTGTTCAGCGGCGCGCTGATTAGCCCCTCCGACACATGCATGCACTCACACACGTGCACACGTACAGTTCAGGTGTGGCTCGAGGCAGCACGCATGCTTCAGCTCAATTGCTTTTTATCAGATTTCATCAGGGAGCCATTACCTCTGTCTCTTTACCTTTTAGGCTCCGGTTACCCTGCTATCTTTCTCCTTCTTTTTTCTGCCGCCGGGCAGACGCATGCATGTTTAACCATATACATTTTGAGTGTGAGAAGGTTAACTGTATAATGTTAACCTCCTGTGGCTAGCTCCAATTTGGCCGAATAGAAAATGCTGGAGCCTTTAACACTAGTGAAGATGTTCATAGTCACTTTTTTTAGCGCTTGACTATATTGCTCAGAGATGACCTAAATCTTGCACACATAGAAAGTGTTTCAGTTGGTATTAATGCACATAAAAATGCATGTTTTTAATCATATATTGGAATCAAACTATTATACTTATATAGTCATTTAATATAGTAAAGTAATTCACTTCTACAAAAAAAGATAAATCTGAAGTATAGCACTGCTTCTGGAATTTGGGATCAGTACCAGAGAATTATATAACATTTCCTCCACTGTCTAATAAGGGCCTGGGACTGTGGCCGGTGTGTATTTAGGCTGGCATTGAGCTGGATGATGGCCGAGTACAGTGTCAGCCATGGGTGCCATTTCTGTAATGGGGTTTTCATTTATTGCCTTCAGGATAATCCACTTTAGACAGGAAGCACTACCTACAGCCATTAAGTCTAATCCCATGGACTCAGTTTAATTGTCTGGTTTCTGAACACACTGCAAGTTGTGATGGTCGCACTGTGGAGGCTGCAGGAAATATATGTGAGAAAGCATGACTGTGATGATGATAATTATGATGATGAAACCATCATGACACTGGGATGACTTAAGAAAGGACACTCCTGTGTGGAGGAAGTGATTCAAGAAAAATGTTCCTTACAAAAAAAAAAAGTTTTTAATTAGTAATATTTATTAATTAAATTTTTCTAAGTACAAAATTTGTTTAATTAATGCCAAAACAAATAGTTGCTTTGACATGTAACAAACTGCACTTAATTTTAACTTTCTATTAAAAGTTCATAATAATTAATTTTGAAATGTATTTTGTGTTGTTAATTAAATGTGATTAATTTAAATTAATGCATTAATTTAATTAAATCTAAATTTTAATTTGTGATAAAATTTATGCATCTTTAAAATGTTTCTTCATACACACACACAGTGAATATATTGTAAATACCAAATTGCCCTGATGGAACGGTGTTTGAAAAAAGCTGGATTTTCAAAAAAAAAGGGGTTTTAAAAAAAAAAGATTTTTTTTTTTTCTCATAACTTTTAGCAGAATTGTCAGGTGAAAATAGATGGCCGATCTTTTAAAGTAGACCAGATTTGTCTCTCGAAGCCTCCCGATTTTCTCCACAAACATGCATTTCTGCAGAAATAATGCAGCCACATACTACTTGAATGTGTAATGCGGTCACATAACTCCTCGCGCGATAATTTCATGTGCCACTATATCCTTCATACCTGCTAACTTTTCTTTTTATTTTTTATTTTACAGCCACTATTTTTCACCCTCTTCACACACACAAAGATTGCACAGTGCATCCACAAAGCATGCATTTATCTCAACTGAATGCAGGGGCATGGGAAGGCTCACAGCAATTAACACTCTCACACACACACACACACACACACACACACATACAGACGGACCATCTTGACCCCTCTCCCACTACTGCAAAAACACACTAATAATCTCACATAGACCCGTGCATTCACTCTCTCAAAGAATCTCTCGCAAAGACAATGCATAACTCACATGCTCACTCTGTGTCAGAGAACAAGGTGTTTATGAGTGGACTGTTTGGGGCGGAAGTTGCGCTGTTCTCTGACCTAGACTCCAGGCCTCAGGGGAAGGTCAGGTCCTCTTGACCCCTGCGTTCCATAAGCCTCGCCTGCTGCAAGCTGAAGCACTCTCCATATGTCTTCCAGGCAAACACACATAAAGACAGACACATACAAACAGTCTCTGTCAGTCTCACAGGCCTAGATGACTACTATCAGTAAAGCCACACAGAAGTTTGACACTCCTGAGAGTGAAATTATGATCACTAATGTGAAACAAACCTGAGACTGAATTGAGCTAAAAATGACTCTAAGTTGAGTTTAATTAATGGCTTTAAAGGGATAGTTCACCAAAAATTTACTCACCCTCAAGCTATTCTAGGTATATATGACTTTCTTCTTTCAGATGAATACAATCAAAGTTTAAATCATGTTCTTGCTCTTCTAAGCTTTATAATGGCAGTGAATGGCTGTTGAGATTTTGAAGTCCAATAAAGTGCATCCATCCATCATAAAAAGTACTCCACACAGCTCCCGGTGGTTAAAAAAGGCCTTCTGAAAAAATACCCATATTTAAAACATTATAAACCAAAATCTCTAGCTTTCGCTAACTGTCGTACGCATGTTCACAACGAAGTGGCGTTCCAGCGGATGACGTAGGACATAGGCATAGTGTAAGCTCCAGTGAGAATACGCTAGACTTGTGAGAACGAAGTTTTGTTTACAGCAAAAGAAAACCGGTGTCCTCTTGGCTTATATCGAAATCCTCCGACATTTTTTTTTATAAATGCTTGTTTTGTAGTTCTAATTTGTGACCACTGTCTTTTTTCCCTCCTTCCTCTGCGCTTCTGCGTTCGTCACTTCTCACCGGCGCTTATGCTATGCCTAAGCCCTACATTATCCACTGGAACATGCATACATCATTTTAGCTATTTATATAGGAAGCTAGATATTACAATTTATAAAGTTTTAAAGGAAGTCATATAGACCTAAGATGGCTTGAGGGTGAGTAAATCATGGGGTAATTTTCATTTTTGGGTGAATTATCCCTTTAAGGTATCTTTATATGCTAATGTACTCCTAAAAGTTAGTTGTTCATGGCTGACATAACTAAAAGCAGCCAACAGGCTTTTTAAAAATAAAACAATCTATTTAATATGTGTTGGTACAATTTCCTCTGTACAGTTAACTAGAAGTCAGTAAGCAGCCACTTATGCTAAATGCTAAGCCATCCAAAACCGCAGAGCGGCATCATAGCAACAGGCAAAATATAATGTATAACACTCAGCAATCGCATAGCAATATGCTAAATAACATTCAAAACACTTTAGAAACCTCTGTTGTGTACAATACTCTCACCTTGTCTATAGTTACCGGAAGCGAGTGGCGCGACGCGACAGATCCCCAACAATAAACGGATGCCTAGTTCTACTTATGACGAATATTTGCAACGGTCTTTTTCGCTTCCAGTGTAGACAGCCTCTAGCTGATGCGGCGCGACGCGATAGTTGTCGCATCCGGTGTATACACAGTGAGACGCTACTAAAGCTGCTAGCATCATGCATCAAAATCCAATTTTATACAAGGTTGGGGTCAGTAAAATAATAGTTTTTACAAAGCAAGGATGCATTACATTGATCAAAATTGACAGCAGACATTTTGTTACAAAAAAGAATTTCAAATAAATGCTGTGCTTTTGAACTTTGTATTTATCAAATAATGCTTAAAATAATTATCATGGTTTGCACAGAAATATTAAGCAATACAACTGATTTGACGCTGTCAATAAGGAATGTTTCCTGCTCAGCAAATTAGCATATTAAAACTGTCTACAAAATGAATGCAGCCTTTGTGAGAGTAAGAGATCTCTTAAAAAAAAAACAAAAAACACAGTACTGTTCCCAAACATTTGAACGGTAGTATATGTAATAGTCAAGTAGGCCATCAAAATTAATTACAAATAATTATGTCCTAACACCAAACTCACGCATTTTAGCACAAAGTGTACTAAGTTATTTTATATGTGTTTATTATTGGCTGAGCCCCTCAGATGTGTGCTCTAACTGAAAGAAGCCATTTGCTGAGTGTTGAGTGGACATGATGTAGCTGTTAGCTACACGTGTTGATTAAATCAAGTGTAATATATCGCATATGTCTGTTTGCGACTTTGAGAGTGTAGGTACGTCACCACCCTTTGAGCAGATGTTACATTTGGCTATGCATTAAGAATATGTGCATTTACTAATTCAAAAACATTCACATCTCACAGCACCACTAAAATAAGACATCACATTTTATAAACACATCCACCAGCAGTCATCCATACCCTACAACAGCATGTACATATACAGTCATCCTCTCTCTATCTTTGTCTCTCTCTTTTTGCTCTCGTTTACCCCCAACACACACACACACACACACACACACACAGCCGTTTCCCCCTGACACTCTTCTCTTTTAGACTAAACAATTGTGACTTGGCTGGGAAAGAGCTTTGGATCCAGATGCTGCTCCTCTGGCTTTCCCCCCCTCTCTCTCTCTCTCGTGCTGTAGATTGCTTTAATTGGAGTGGCAGGCACAGATACTCTCTCAACAGACGCAATGCACCGGGGAGCTCCCACTCCTGGCAGTAGTCTTCCATTAGCGCTCCAAATAAAAGAAAGTTGAGAGCTGTTTTTCAGGTGTTTATCGCTAACTCAGCTTCAGGCAGCTGCTAACTCCTCTCCCCTCTAGCTTTTGCCTGCACATAGTTTGCTTGAGGTTTTCTCGACCTTTAGCACATCTGTTTTCATCCTGTTCACTTTGCTCTGATGTGAAACATAAAAAAAAAAAAAACATTTTCTTTTTTGAAGCATATGGACTCTCTGTGGATTTATTTTTTTAAAAGTCTTCATGATTAGCAGGTATATAGCACATGTATATGTAAAGGTAAAATGACAATAAAAAATAATACAAAGTAATACACAGGTGACATTAAGTTAAAAGGTAAGGCAAGAAAGTTTAAAGGCAAGGAGGAGATATTTACAGATTAATTTATGCTATGAAAATGGATAAGTGTATAAAACTAATAGTTTGGTGCCTGGATTGTTAATTGGCTGGTACAGTCTTTCCACCATGCTAAAACATAAAACATATAATTTATATAAAAAATAAAAATAAAAATATATTTTATTTAAAAATTAAAAACCAACATGTAAAAAAACCCTTAAGTTTAACACAGTAAGTAGAATTATTAAAAATATATATATATAACTAAATAAATTAATAAAATAAACACATTAATTAATTAACAAAAAAATGTAATTAATCATGTTACCCTGATATGTGCATGCATTCTGTAGTAATTATAAAAACCCTATTTCTGCTTAATTAAAAAAAAAAAAAAAAACATGCTTTGGTAAATTAAAATTCTGAAATAAAAAGTAAGCTGAAACTATATGATAAAAAGTAAATGTTATTGGATAAAAAGTTAAAATTATAACTGAAGTCATAACTATGAGACAAAAATGTCAACATTTTGTAATTGTTTTTGTCATAATTATGACTTAGTATCTCATAATTTAGATTTTCTATGTCATTATGATTATTATGATCTCATAATTCCAAATTTTTACTTTTGGGTCATGATTTAAAAAGCATTTAAAAAGATTTCAAAGCATGCCTTTTTTCATATCAGATACAAATGTCAACATTTAGTAATTCTGATTTTCTGTGTCATTATTGTGACTTTCATATCTCATAATTCTTAATTTTTGACTTTTGAGTCTGAATTATGATTTACCAATGCATGACTTTTTTCGTAAGTCATAACTATAAAATAAAAATATCAACATTCTGTAATTTCTTGTCATAATTATGACTTAGTATCTCATAATTCTGATTTCCTATGACATTATTAGGACTTTTTATCTCATAATTCTTAATTTTTTACTTTTGGATCAAGTCACGTCTATGAAATAAAAATGTCAATGTTTTGTATTTTTTATCATAATTATGACTTAGTGTCTTATAATTCTGATTTTCCATGTAAATATTATGACTTTTTAATCTCATAATTCCTCATTTTGAACTTTTGGGTCAGAATTAACATTTACTAAAGCATGACTTTTTTTAAAGTCATAACTATGAAATAAAATTGTCACCATTTTGTAAAAAAATTTTTGTCATAATTATGTTTTAGTATCTAATAATTCAGATTTTCATTGTCATTATTATGTCTTTTTATCTCATAATACCTAATTTTTGACTTTTTGGTCAGAATTATTGTTTACCAAAGTATGACTTTTTTCAATAGTCATAACTATGAGATAGAAATGTTAACAATTTTGTACTTTATTGTCATAATTATGACTTTGTATCTCATAATTATGATATTCTCTCATTACTGTGTTTTTTTTTAATCTCATAATTCCTCATTTTTGACTTTTGGTTCAAAATTATGATTTACCACAGCATGACTTTTTCCATTAATCCTAGCTATAAGATAAAAATGTCTCCTTTTTTTTCTTTTTTTTTTTTGGACATAATAATGACTTAGTATCTCATAATTCTGATTTTCTAGGTCATTATTCTGACTTTTATCTCATAATTCCTCATTTTTGACTTTAGGCGCACAAAGCATGACTTTTTTTCTGGAGGAAATGGGTTTCCGTAATTATATTAATATTTTTCTCATAATCACAGGCAAGTGTAATGCATGAGGACTTCATAATGGTCACCTGTAGAGGCCAAATCCTAGACTAATCTAGACATGCTTATGCAACCCCTGGCCCATCACCTTAACCCATGCCATTCACCTTGCCACTGATTTCATCAAGGCTTGAGCCATAAAGGGATGCGGCACAGTCACAGTCAGACAAAGTCAAGAAAACCCTAAAACCAGGCCATCTCACACTTCCCTCACCTCTTCATTCTGTCACCTCGACTCAAAGGGCCATGTGTATGTGTGCGAGTTTCTGGCCAGACCTCAGGCTTTGAGTTTTATACCTTGTCCCAAGAGTGTACCACACTGTTATGACTCAATTAACTTTTCTTGCGCTGATTTTACCCGGCTTCCCCTCAAATTTGTCCTGAAATAAATCACAAAAAAGGGAAAAACAAGAACTGGGGCACAAGTATCCTCCTCTGTAACCCCCTCTTTGCCAAGACTAGTCAGTTAGACTGACATGTAAAAGTCTGTTCTCCGACTACAGTTGGGCTTGAGCCTGACTGCTTTGACCTCCTCCATCTAGGACCCCCAACTTCCTCTTTTTATCTCATATATTTTCTGAAGAGGGATAAAAAGGGGGGCCGGGGCATCCAGAGAGAGTGGGGAATGTGGTCCAATCCCCTAGTGCTCCAACCTCTCTCCCTTTTCAGCACATTTCTAAACAGCACCTCACCGACCTGATTCCAAAATAAAAGAAAACATGGAAAGAAAAACAAGAAAGCAGCACAAAAAGGCGGAAATGTTATTTAAAAGGTACCAGACCACATCATTTTCCACTGATATTATATACTCCCGGGCCGTATCCAAAATATATACGGGCCAGGGGCCAAGAATGTAAAAATAAAATACATAGACTCAACATCTGGACAGGGCCTGAACAAAACTACTATTTAATCACCACTGAATAACCTATTCTTCCATTTACGCTCTTTATTTCTCTTTTTTTCAAACTCATTTATCCTCATGGGGGTCTGCTACTTCTGATCGGGGCTCGGTTTTCGGCCACATTTCCTGCGTAGCTGACAAAATGCTCATTTTTATTATAATTATCCATTGTCTGATGCACACACTGAAGACTTTGTGTTTCCACAGCTTCGCTTCACCGCATACCTGGTGCGCCGATGGTTCAATATCTACTTTTAGGGTTTCTGTTGGCAAAATAAATGGGTAGACTTTGGCAGCGCAGTGGCCTGTAATAGTTGTTTTAGTTGCGGGTTCATGTCTTGCTTTGAGAGCTCCCTGGACGCTCTCCAGCTCCTTGCCCCATTCCAAACGGAAATATTTACTCCCTTAATGAACTGGCCGAGAGGACTCAGACAGTCAGTGATTACAAGAGTGAACGGTATTTGCAAGGTGTCCGTAACAGGGTGGTTTGGCACCCTGGAGGAAACCGCTGAGACTCTTTATAGAGTTTTCATGCGTGTCTTATAGTTCAAATGGCGAAGTCGCATTGCTGCATTTTAGCTGGAAAAGTAGCACTTTCTGAAACACTCATTTATACTCGTTTATATAAACATGGAGGTCTACTCTGCATTGACAACATACGTGGCATGCCCCTTTTTTAAGTGTTTAGTTGAAGTCAGAAGGAAGGAAGGTAAAATGCTCGAGACATCAATCCAGCATAGGCTTCTATAGAAATGTAACTTCTGTCCCACTGAGTTATATTTTATGCCAAAGTGTCCTCAAACAGAGCAATGTATAATCTAGATGTTGTTTCGTGCTCAAAGAGCCATACAAAAAAGAGTAGATGTATGTGTAGGTTTAATGATGTGGACGAATAAACAGTTTACAGTTGTTTGGTGAGTCTGTGTTACAGACATGGTGCCTATGGAGGGCATCATCTGGGAACAAGAACAACACATTATATCTAGGGTTTTTCATACTTTTCAATGCCAAGGACACTTAGTTATGAAAACTGTGAGACTCTTTTCCTAAAATGTAAAGACAGCTAATTTTTTTATGTATAAAATCCATTTATACTGTACAGGCAAATTATAAAGTATAAGAACTTTAAAGATTTGTTTCCAAGAATAAATTGTTTATACAGTACTGTCAAAATAAGATAAAACAAATAAAATTATTCACAAAATATTAATTTTATAAAATACACTACAGTTAAAAAAAAATGGGGTTGGTTATCCTGTGATGGCAAAGCTGAATTTTCAGCAAACATTCCAGTCTTCAGAGTCACATGATCCTTTAGAAATTATTCTAATATGCCAATTTGGTGCTCAAGAAGCATTTATTATTATTATCAATGTGAAAATAGTTGTGTTGCTTAATACTTTTGTGGAAACCATGATACCTTTTTAAGGATTCTTTGATTAATAGAAAGTTAATTAAAAGTAGAAATGTTTTGTAACATTTTAAATGCCTTTACTCCTTGCTAAATAAAAGTATTAGTTATTTCACCCCAAAATAAAAATTCTGTCATTGATTACTCACCCTTGTGTCGTTCCAAACCCATAAGACCTTTGTTCATCTTCAAAACACAAATTAAGCTATTTCTGATAAAATCCGAGAGCTTTCTGAACCTTCATAGACAGCAACGCAACTGACATGTTCAAGTTTTGGTACTCTCGTGAATATGCATCGACGATTTACACAGAAGAGAAGAAAATGTATAATAAAGTCATTATTTTTGTTATCTTTGCACACAAAAAGCATTCTCATACCTTTATAACATTTACTGTTGAATCACTGATGTCACATGGACTATTTTAATGATGTTCTTACTACCCTTCTGGGCCTTGAACGTGTCAGTTGCATTTCTGTCTATGCAGGATCAGAAAGCTCTCGGACTTCATCAAAAATATCTTAATTATTGATCTCAAGATGAATGAAAGTCTTACAGATTTGGAATAACATGAGGGTGAGTAATTAATTACAGAATTGTCATTTTTAGGTGAACTATCCGTTTTATTTTCTGACCCCAAACCTTTGAACAATTGTGTATTACAAAAATAACTGTAATAATGCATTAAACATAATATTATAAATATTTTTAATAATCATCAATAATAAAATCTCAACGTTATATAAATTATGAAAATATTGCTATTATTATATTTCATCTTTTAAATAAATATAATTGTAACAACAAAAAATCCCCAGATCCCCTAGTGCCCCGTTGCAACCCTTGAAACAGTTTAAAAATCCCTGGTCTAGACTTTTGGGTCCAACCAAAGTCCCATTTGAACCCCTGCATATATGCATCAATATGATCTACATTAAATTTACCACTGATAGAGCTGTCAGGGCTGTCCATCTGGAGAGAGAAGAACTGATAAGCATTTATCACACAAACACACACAGTCAAGATCCTCAGACGGACTCGAGTCAGCAGACCTGCCCTGCAGGAAGACAATACACATGGTTACCTAGCAATTTTTTTTTTATTGCCAACCTGGAAAATGTCCTCTTGGGAAGTTCTATTCCAGTTCTCTTCATAGGCCCAATTCGCAATCGCTCTTTAATCACATCTTTAAATCCGTGGCGCGTGGAGACGTGCATGTCTGAGCCCCGGTGAGCGTAGCATCATTTGTGTACACATCTCGCTGTATCAGATAACCTGGATGAGCTCCTGCTTTATGTGCTAACTCAATTCTGCTCTGACAGGGCGGATCAGAGATGCGGATCCACTGACAGCCGTTTACATGCTTCGTGGCCTTCACTGCGCAACTTATCAGAATGCCACATTAAAGACCCCTGTAGGAGTCCCTCATGATAAGCATCTGAATATCAATACAGCCCAGTGAGGATGCTTACACACACACACAAACCCCTCAACATCACAGCGGCTGACATCTGACATGCTGATATTCTAACTAATAACCTCCGAAACATCCAGCTAACCTCCTCCTGCACCACTCTTTCGCTGTCTCTCTTGTTGCTTCCAGGCTTCAGAAAACTAAGAACGGCAATAGATAGATAGATAGATAGATAGATAGATAATATTGTGAAATATTATGTCAATGTAAAATAACTGTTTTCTGTCACTCCCCCGTACATTCGGGTATATTAGATGGCGGCGTGCAACCACTCATTCAGGCTTTTGCTGAGGAGCCGAGCTGCAGCCCGGCGTCAGCGCGACGTCAGGTCGTGGCAGGGGATGTAACGTCTCCGTTCCCTCCTTCAGGGAACGAGGGTTACGTACGTAACCTAGACGTTCCCCTTCAGTCGTTTCACTACGACGTTACATATGGGAACAGACCCATGGAACAGGCCACGAACCAGACGTCGCGTTACGCAACACACCGCGTGCCGACAGGCGGACGTGTCAGCAGACGGATATGAGCGTAACCTTCCCAACGCCCTGGGGGCCAATAGGGGGCCCCACAGGGATGCCAGTTGTACTGAAGCAGGAGTTGGGGGGGCGGAGCACATGAAATCTCTACATGTGGAACACAAGAAATTCAATATATCCATAGATTTTAGGGATATATGAGGGAAACATCGGCCTTCTGGCTGACCGTGGAAAAATACTGAAACATGTTGCCACAACCTGCTGGGCGAAGGAGACCCAACCGGAGCACAGACAAGCACTACTCCGCACTAGGCCTGACTGCGGGGCATGGAGGACCCAGGTTCGCCGGAGGGAACAACTGAGGGAAATAGCGCACGGATCCATTAGGAATGGCGCAGCAAGCCGACACCAGCCGGACTCCCGCTCGCCTGTGATGTCTATGTTAAGACACGGGAGGATACGGCCTCTACGCGAAGGTTGTAGAACCTGGCGAAGGTATTAGGTGTCGCCCAACCCGCAGCTCTACAGATATCTGCTAGTGAGGCGCCATGAGCCAACGCATAGGATGAGGCAACACTCCGTGTGGAGTGGGCACGAACACCTAAGGGGCATGGCTCTCCCTGGTTTTGGTACGACTGGGAGATGGCATCTACCACCCAATGGGCCAACCTCTGTTTGGAGACAGCATTCCCTTTCTGCTGACCTCCAAAGCAGACGAAGAGCTGCTCGGTGCATCTGAAGTGCCGAGTGCGGTCCACGTATATACGCAGAGCGCGAACTGGACACAGCAGCGCAGAGGCTGGGTCTGCCTCCTCCAGGGGCAGAGCTTGCAGGTTCACCACCTGATCGCGGAAAGGCGTGGTGGGAACCTTGGGCACATAACCAGGCCGGGGTCTCAGGATGACGTGAGAATCGCCGGGCCCGAATTCTAGGTACGCTTCGTCGACAGAGAAAGCTTGTAGGTCCCCTACCCTCTTGATGGAAGCCAGTGCTGTCAGGAGCGCTGTCTTGAGTGACAGATATTTTAGCTCAACTGACGCAAGTGGCTCAAATGGGGCCTCCCGCAGACCCTGGAGGGCGACGGAGAGGTCCCAAGAGGGTATGGGGTGCGGCCTGGGGGGATTAACCCTTCTCGCACCCCTCAGGAACCTCACGATGAGTTGGTGCTTACCTAGGGATGTTCCATCCACTGCATCGTGGTACGCTGCAATGGCAGCAACGTACACTTTGAGAGTTGAAGGGGACAGCCTGCGCTCCAACTTTTCCTGCAGGAAGGAAAGCACTACTGCAATCGTACATCTCTGTGGGTCCTCCCCGCGAGAGGAACACCAGTCGACGAACAGACCCCATCTCAGCGCATAAGCCTGCCTTGTGGAGGGGGCTCTGGACTGAGTGATAGTTTCTATCACGGCCTGTGGAAGGCCGGAGAGGTCTGACGCGTCCCGTCCAGGAACCAGACGTGCAGGTTCCACAGGTCGGGGCGCGGGTGCCAAATTGTGCCCATCCCCTGAGAAAGAAGGTCTCTCCTCAAGGGGATTTTCCAGGGAGGGGCTGCCGCGAGGGAAATGAGTTCTGGAAACCAGGTCCGGGTGGGCCAGTATGGCGCAACCAGCAGAACCTGCTCCTCGTCCTCCCTGATCTTGCACAGTGTCTGTGCAAGGAGGCTCACTGGGGGAAAGGCGTACTTGGGCCCCGGAGGCCAGCTGTGTGCCAGTGCGTCCCTGCCGAGGCTGTTGGGAGCCTCGTTGAGGGAGTAGAACCGCTGGCAGTGGGAGGATTCGGGGGAAGCAAACAGATCTATCTGGGCCTCCCCGAAATGGCTCCAAATCAGCTGGACTGTCTCGGGGTGGAGTCGCCATTCTCCAGGATGGGTGGACTGCTGTGAGAGCTGGTCGGCTGCACGGTTGAGTTCTCCTGGAATGTGAACGGCACGTAGCGATTTCAGCCACGTTTGACTCCATAGGAGCAGATGGCGGGCGAGTTGTGACATGCGACGGGAGCGTAGACCACCCTGACGGTTGATGTAGGCTACAGTCGCTGTGCTGTCGGTGCGAACAAGCACGTGCTTGTGACGCAACGTCGGTCGGAAGCGACGAAGGGCCAGAAGCACAGCCAACAACTCTAGGCAATTGACATGCCATTGCAGTCGAGGTCCTGTCCAGGAGCCCGATGCTGCTTGCCCGTTGCATACAGCACCCCAACCCGTGGAAGAGGCATCCGTGTATACCACAAGATGCCTGGAGACTTGTCCCAGGGTGACTCCGGCCTGAAGGAAGGCCGGGTCTGACCACGGGCTGAACAGGCGGCGACACTGCGGGGAAACGCCAATCCGGAGTGTGCCACGGTGCCATGCCCATCTCGGGACTCGATCGTGTAACCAGCGCTGAAGCGGTCTCATATGAAGCAGGCCGAGAGGCGTCACTGTGGCTGCGGCTGCCATATGCCCCAGGAGCCTCTGAAATGTTTTGAGAGGGACCGCTGTTTTGTGTCTGAATGACTCCAAACACTTCAGCACTGACTGTGCGCGCTCGTTGGTGAGGCGGGCTGTCATACTGACCGAGTCCAGCTCCACGCCGAGAAAAGAGATCCTCTGCACTGGGGAGAGTTTGCTCTTCTCTCGGTTGACCTGAAGGCCCAGATGGCTGAGGTGCCGGAGCACCAAGTCCCTCTGTTCGCACAACAGATCTCGCGAGTGAGCTATGAGAAGCCAGTCGTCGAGATAGTTGAGGATGCGAATGCCCGTCTGCCAAAGAGGGGACAGGGCAGCCTCCGCGACTTTCGTAAAGACGCGGGGAGAGAGGGAGAGGCCAAATGGAAGCACTTTGTACTGATACGCTCGACCCTCGAAAGCAAACCGTAGAAAGGGTCTGTGTCGAGGCAGGATCGAGACGTGAAAGTACGCGTCCTTCAGGTCGATGGCTGCGAACTAATCCTGGGGACGAATGCATGTTAGCATGCGCTTCGTCGTGAGCATCTTAAACGGCAGCCTGAGAAGGGACCAATTCAGGGCTCGAAGATCCAGGATGGGTCTTAACCCACCGCTCTTTTTGGGCACGATGAAGTAAGGACTATAAAACCCTGACTTCATCTCGGCTGGAGGGACAGGCTCGATTGCGTCCTTCGCCAGTAGGACTGCAACCTCCGCACGAAGCACAGCGGCATGTGTGTCCGAATGGACAGAAGTGGAAAGGACGCCTCTGTACCTGGGCGGACGCCTGGCGAACTGAATCGCATAGCCGAGACGTACCGTCCGAATCAACCACCGCGAGGGGCTGGGAAGCTGAAGCCAGGCTCCCAGCCTGGTCGCCAGGGGTATCAAAGGGACGTTGACCGACGTGACCGCAGTGGGGCAGCCTGGGGGGGGAAGGGGAAGGGGACTGATCCCAGAAGGAAGAACGTCCTGGAGAAAAGTCAGACTGCACTGAGCAGTGCTTACCTTCTTCCCTGGTTCCCGCGCTGGCGACATCAGGCTCCGAGTCCGAGGAGACACTTCTTGGGCGCTGCTCA
Source organism: Labeo catla (assembly GCA_012976165.1). Taxonomy (NCBI): domain Eukaryota; kingdom Metazoa; phylum Chordata; class Actinopteri; order Cypriniformes; family Cyprinidae; genus Labeo; species Labeo catla. The sequence continues at coordinate 621,801 of VONZ01000113.1, forward strand.
AAGAGGGAACTCGGGGCCTGAACCCCGGAGGTGAGAGAATTGACTCTTTCTGTGACAGCTCCCGGCCCTCCACCGGGAGTGGGGACGTTGATGTTGTCATCCCCCAAAGAGCGATTCTCTCCACCTCCGGGTTGCCCGCGTCAGGGACGCTTCGCAGATCTTTTGCGGGTGACCAGTCCCTGAGACGCGGGCGGCGCCGCTCTCCCACGGCCAGCTCGACGTCGGGCTGCCAATCTGGTGTCATGTACCTTAGCAGGGGACAGAGCTGGTTGTTTGGAAGCCGCGGGGGGGCGCCCTCGGCGACGAGCAGGCGGAGGTTGAGGCACTGCGGACATGGTTGGAATGTCGCGGCGGGGCAGGATGTGTTTAATCGCCTCCGTCTGCTTTTGAACCGCCGAGAACTGCTGGGCGAAGTCCTCGACGGTGTCGCCGAATAGGCCGCCCTGGGAGATAGGAGCGTCGAGAAACCGTGATTTGTCGACATCTGCCATCTGGGCCAGGGTCAGCCATAGATGTCGCTCCTGGACCACTATGGTGGACATCACCTGACCAAGGGAACGCGCCGTCACCTTCGTAGCCCGGAGGGCGAAGTCGGTGGCGGCGCGGAGTTCCTCCATTGCACCCTGGTCAGAACCCCTCTCGTGCAGGTGTTTCAACACCTTGGCCTGGTACACCTGTAAGGTGGCCATGGCGTGCAAGGCGGTGGCAGCCTGTCCAGCGGCGTGATAAGTCCGGCCCGCGAGAGCGGACGAGAACTCACACGCCCTGGAGGGGAGATGGGGCCGATCCCGCCAGGTGGCAGCGCCGGGCGGGCATAGATGCACCGCGACAGCGCGCTCGACCTGAGGGACCGCCTCATAACCCCGGGTTGCACCGCCGTCGAGAGAGGCGAGGGGAGAGGAGCTGGGACGTGGACGAGAAGAGTGCGGGGCTCGCCAAGTCCTCACCAGCTCCTCATGCACCTCCGGGAAGAAAGGCACTGGGGGAGAGCGCGGCGGTGCCGCGGGAGCCCTCCCCAGAAACCAATCATCCAGCCTAGAGGGATCGGCCGGAGGTGTTTTGGGCACCTCCAGACCGATCTCCTTGGCGGCTTGGAGGAGCATAGCCGACAGTTCAGCATCCGTCTCAGACGGGGCGGCAACCGCAGAGGGGTACCGACCCGCCTCATCGTCAGCCTCATCATCAGACTCTCCCTCTGATGCTGCAGCAGACATCTCGATCTCCTGGGGAGCGCCAAAGGAGATACCCAGCCCGCTGTACGGGGAGGTATACTGCTCTGGCAGCTTAACGGGACTGCGCGGTGACGCAGAAGTCCGCGGGGCTTTGGGGGCCGACGGAACATTCTGCACAGTCATCTGAATGTCCCCCAAGTGCCTCCCCGCGGCAGCCGAAAAACCTTGACGGCTCAACGACTTACCGCGGGAAGACAACAAGGGGTGCCTACTCATGGATGAGCGGCGGGACTTTAATGCAGCCATGGACGTACGTTCGCAATGAACGCACGTACCATCCGTGAACGCTGCCTCAGCGTGCTCTCGGCCCAGGCACGTGAGACAGCGATCATGTCCATCCAAAGAGGCGAGGAAACTACCGCACCCGGAAGCGCACGGCCGGAGAGACATACCGGGAAGATGTCCTCGACAGCCGTGAGAAATTCACTCTTTTGAAATCCCGGTCCACCCAGGGAGGAACCGCGGCACAACTGTGCTCTCAAACGGGCGGGGCTCGCTGGAGTGCGGGAGACTTGAATGCCGTGAAAACGGCAGCCCGCAGGATTAGGCTGGCGGCTGCCGAACGCTCTTTTAGATGAAGCTCTTTTAGTAGCTCGGCAGCACGCCAGCAGAGAGAGTGCGAACTCAGGAACTCTTTTCTTTTTTTTTTTTTTTATTATATTTTGGCTCAGAGACGAGGCTCCAAAAGCAAAAGTCTGAATGAGTGGTTGCACGCCGCCATCTTATATACCCGTATGTACGGGGGAGTGGCTCGGCATGCAAATACCACTTGCCAATGTTCATGAATGTTCATTGGCCTTTTGAATAAGGCTTGGAGATGATTGGACTCTCAAGCGAGTTCCCATATGTAACGTCGTAGTGAAACGACTGAAGGGGAACAGCATTTATTTAAGATAGGAATATTTTGTAACAATATAAACTACCATTTAAAAGTTTGTGGTCAGTAATTTTTTATTCTTTCTTCTTTTTTGAAAAAATGAATGCTTTTATTCACCAAGGATGTGTTAAATTGATAAAAAAATGATTGCAAAGACTTATATTGTTAGAAAAGATGGCTATTTTGAATAAATGCTATTCTTTTAATAACATATTATTCATCAAAGAATCCTGAAAAAAGAAAGAAGAAAAAAACTGTAAAAAATTATTTTAAACTGTAATAATATTTCACAATATTACTGTTTTTTTTCTGTATTTTTGATTAAGTAATGCCTTGATGAACATAAAAGAATTCTTAAAATTAATAAATAAACAAATAAATAAATAAATAAATAAATACAAATCTTACTGATCCTAAACTTTTGAACAGCAGAATATGCGTATTACATAATCAGATTACTTTTTTAAGTAACTAGTAAAGTAACACATTACTTTTAAATTTAAAAAGAAATAACTGAGTTACTTTTTCAAGTTTTTCCAATTATCCATTGACATCTCTCCAGTCCCCACGTTGAGAGAAATGTGGAGTAAGGTGCAGAGACAGAGCCTGAGCATTACAGCTGCTAGAAATATAACTTTTGTGTTTTTTGTTATTAATAAACAAATAAGCAAGCCCAACCAAGGTGACAAAAAGTAATGCAAAAGTAACGTAATGCATTGTTTTTCATAAAGAGTAACTAAGTAATGCAATTAGTTACTTTTTAAAGGAGTAACTCAATATTGTAATGCATTAGTTTTAAAAATAAACTTTCCCCAACACTGAACAGCAGTGTAAATTGATCAAAATACTTTCTTTTGTTACATTGTTACAAAAAAGTCAAATAAATGCATTTGATGTGGTTACTTTCTATTAATCAAAGAATTCTGAAAAAAATATCACCAAATAAAAATATTATTCAGCACAACTGTTTTCAACTTTCTTAAACAGCAAGTCAGCATATTAGAATGATATCTGAAGGATCGTGTGACACTAAACACAAAATTCGGTATTGCCATTAAATTATATTATAAAACAGAAAAGGCAATAGACGCAAGAAGTGAAATACGTACCAATAAGTAAATATTACTGCAGTTTCCAACAGAAATGAAAAATTGCGAACAATTGTAATCGATTTCGTACACAGCTATAATTACAGCTCCATATGTTTAAAGCTCCATACGTATAAAGCTTGCTCGGTAGCTCAGCCGGCACAGATTTGGATTTAAGATGCGGAATCCTTGAGCACGAATCCCATAAAAAACATGACTCACAATAAAAGAGCTGAAAGACGAGACATCGAAAAACAAGCTAAAACGGCATGCTCGTGATTGCGTTTTTGCGCCACGTTTGCATTTGTTCATACTATCGGGTAGGTTTAGGTGTAGTTACGGAGCATTGGCATGAAGCATTAGAGTTGTAGTGCCACTCAATGGACACTTCAAGTCAGAACTACAGTGACTTACAAAATCTCTGTCACATAAAACATACCTTGTACGCTCACCTGTTCTAGGGAACAAATCGAACACTCTTTTAGCACCACTCAATGGACATTTCACATCGAATATGTCAGGAAACGTTATTTCGTGTCTTGCAAAAAAGTTCCCACAGGTGCGTTTTTGTCATGACATCAGGTTGAATAAATGCAATCCTGATGAAAATTTTACTTAGTTCTTTAGTGCAGCATGCCCACACAACTCTTTTATACTGTGATATTAATTACTAATTTGTACTGTAATACATGTTATACTAACCATCCTATCTGTGCTAACTTCACACACACATACAAACACTGCCTGAATGTCCTACACATAACAGGCTCACAGGGCAGGGGCTGATATAAACATTGAACAGAGGAACACAGTAATACAGCCTGTAAAATGCACCAGTAAACACCACAAACAAACATGAAGCTTTAATGAGAATAGGAAAATGTGTTTCAAGCCTGCATTGTTATTAAAACTCCCATTTAGCCTGAGTTTATGGCAGAAACTTCTGTAAAAGCCTGTATTACAATAAGCCATAAACCCCAGTCTGACCGCTCAATGACAAAATCTGACACCGCAAACGAGACGTGGGACTTGGGTTTCAACGGATTTCACGCTTTTCCATTGTCTAATCGAACTGAAACACCACATGAAACCTGCTCTCCTCACAAACCCGGCCTCTCATCTGCATGGGTAAAACTCCCTCAGTAAAAACCATGTGTCTGAGAGCAAATTGTTTGTCCATGCCGATTTATTTGTGTTTGGGAGCTGGAGATGTGCTTCTGTTTGTGAGGTCATTGCACCCTGTGTTCTCTCCTTGTTTCCCCGACAGATCGATGTAGCCCATGCACTCACTCCCTGTCTTGCATATAGACTCATCGTTTGTTTTCCATGTAAACATCTTTGCGTCTTTTGTTTTCGTGTCCAGTTTTTCCATCAAGATCTTTTATATGCTGCTGATGTCAGTGCTCAGGCAGATACAGAAACATCAAATACTTGGATAAGAAATTGAAAAGAAAGTGAAAAAAAAAAAACACACACATGCAGAAGCCAATCAAAACAGAGATCATTTACATACAGAAGTCTTAAAGATATAGTACCAAAAGCAAAAATGAGAAATTATGTCTGTTTTTGGACCAAGAAACCTTGACTAACAATATAAGTGGACTTCAGGGAACAATGCTACAAATGTTTGGAATATAGATAGAAAGCGGGATAATGAAAAGTAAGTAAGAAAGAAAGAAAGAAAGAACGAACTACACTGGCTTGCAGAGGCTAATCAAATCAGAGATCATTTGCATATTGAAATTAAAAAAAAAAAAAAATTATGACTGCTTTTGGACCAGGAAACCTTGACTAACAGTATAAGTGGACCTCAGGGCAAAAAACGCAACAAATGTTTGGAATATGGTGCCTTTAACCCAAATAATTCCACTCGCATAAGATGTGTCACTTAGTACATTTCCAAGAAAAATATTATGCAACACACTTTCTCTAACATTAATGTTACACTGCATCTAAGTTGCATAGCATTGATGTCACAAGCAATAAAAATCTTTTAAACGTGTTTTATTCATTAGTAGGATGTGCAATAAGCGTAATAATTCACCCTGAAATGAAGAGCTGTGAAAAATATGAGTGCTGAACATCGAGTCTCTTCTGAAGCAGTAAATATGAGTGTGCTGGGAGGAGTTTGAGATGAAGGATGTCTTCCTCACTGCTTACCTCACACGCGTGAACAAAAATGCTCTTTGTGCGTGTTTGGGCACAGTCAACTGTATTGTGCTGTAAATGAACAGACACATACTGTAGGTCAGCTGGTCATTGAACACAAATGGCCACAATGCTTCAGTTGATTGATTTGCTGTCTGAGGGTAATCACGTTCAGAAGCGTCATGCCAATTCACAAGTGTTTGAGCCAAGTGGAATTTAAAAGCAATTTCCTAAAAAAGCACATATTTATATATTTGAGTGTTGGTCTAAGACACTGTGGTGGAAATCATCTATTTACATGTCTAAATTTGGTTAGTTCAACTGAGCTGCAACTTTCACAGGTCATTTGCTTACCATATCATTCAAAAAGAGCTATTATTATTAAGAAAAAAGCTTATGTTTTTCATAAAACGAAAAGCCAAGGTAAAGCCCAATTGTAAATGTCTGCAAATGTAAAAGTAACTTGTATTTATTTATTTTTTAATTAATTAATTAATTAATTAATTTATTTATTTTGCTAAATTAATTAATTAAAAAAAAAAATATATATATATATATATATATATATATATAAATATCAAAGCTAATATTTTTCATAAAATAAAAAGTCACAACAAAAACAATAATAATAATTTTATTATTATTATTATTATTATTATTATTTTGCTAGCTAGCTAGCCAGGATGTTAACTGGCTGACTTTTATAAATAAATAAATAAAAACTGATATTTTCCATAAAACAAAAAGTCAAGGTGTTCACTGGCAAGTCCAGTTACAAATGCAATAATAATAATAATTATAATAATAATAACAATTTATTTATTTTGCTAAATAAATAAATATCAAAGCTGATTTATTTATTTATTTAGCTAAATGAGTGAATGAATATATATATATATATATATATATATATATCAAAGCTGATATTTTTCACAAAACAAAAACTCAAGGTGTTTACTTGCTGTGGATGTCCAGTTGCAAATGTACAAAATAATAATAATAATAATAATAAATATAGCTGCAAGCAGCAATTACGGGGCCAAGCACAAAAGAGGCAGAATGAGGAGCTAAGCACGGCAAGGAGCAGCAGAGCGACTACAAAAATGAGTAATTAAGATAATTTTAGGATAAGATCAATTGAAATGGCTGAAAAATCATAAATACAACCAATCGTAATAAAATTTAATGGCTTATCACTTTTGACCAACAGGTGGTGCTGTTTTCAAATTGATGTGACGTGTTCTGTGTGAAATGACAATGACACACACAAAGTTTGCCATCATTATGTCAAAGCTTTGCAGAGATACAGCCTCAGATGTAGTTTGGCATCTTTCCAGCAAATTCGTTGATACTCTAAACGAAAACGGTTTCGTGTATCGACACGAAATTCATAACTTTTTGCCAGCATGGTCTGAAGATGATCTGAGTCAAATTTGGTGAAGATTGGACTAACGGTCTAGGAGGAGATCGAAAAAGTAGGTTTTGTACATTAATCAAAATGGAGGACAGGAAGTTTGGCCAATTTCGGCATAATGGATATCAATGTTCTCGGCTTGACCCAAAGAATCTATTGACATCAGTTTCATTACAATAGGCTAATGTAAGCAGAAGTTATTAGCATTTTTGTAAATTTCATTATTAATGTTTAGTGAATGGCGTATTACTTCTGTCCCATAGGTGGCACTGTTACCAAATTGATGTGGCTTGGTCAGAGTGTGGTGACAATAGCACATATAAAATTTGGTGTCAATATGTCAAAGCTTTGCAGAGATACAGACTCGGATGCAATTTGGCATCTTTCCAGTAAATTCGTTGATGCGCTAAACGAAAACGGTTTCGTGTATCGACACAAAATCCATAACTTTTTGTCAGCATGGTCTGAAGATGATCTGAGTCAAATTTAGTGAAAATTGGACTAACGGTCTAGGAGGAGTTCGAAAAAGTAGGTTTTCCACATGAATCAAAATGGCGGACAGGAAGTTCAGCCAAAATTGGCAAAATTGGTATCGGTGTTCTCAGCATGACCGAAGGAATCTATCAAAATCAGTTACATTTCAATAGGCTAATGTACGCAAAAGTTATTAGCATTTTTTGAAATTTAGTTATAGCTTTTGACCACAAGGTGGCGCTGGCCCCAAAATTTTTATGTACATTCAGGGCATGGTGCCGAACATTTTTGTAATTAATGTCGAAACGATACGCTAATCCGTTCTCAAGATACAGCATTTTAAAGCTAAATTCAAAATGGCCGACACCCAAAATGGCTGACATGGGAAAATTGGATATGGTTTGACTCGGTATGACACACCGAATCTAAAGAGACCAGTTTTGTGATTTTTGGACAAATCATTCAGACGTTATAAAGAAAAATAGCCATTTTTCGTATCTCCTGACCACTAGGGGGCACTGCACCGAAACACTGCAGGTAGGCTCAGGTCATGCTTGTTATAACACACACCAAGTTTGGTGTCAATATGACAAACTGTTACAGAGATATAGCCTCACATTGATTTTTGCTAGCTTTTCATAGAATTCTTTCGCGTGTTATTCGTGAACGGCTGGACGAATCGACTTGAATTCCATAACTTTTTGCCAGCGTGGTCTGAAGATGATCTGGATCAATTTTTTTGACAATCGGTGCAACGGCCTAGGACGAGTTCGAAAAAGTAGGTTTTACGAACAATTGAGAATAGCGAAAAAACTAAACCTTACGATTTTTGAATTTTGGTATCCATTCGACTCGGCATGAGCCAAGGAATCAGAGGAAAAAAGAATTTTTGTTGTGTGACTTACGGTTCAAACGTTATTAGCATAAATCTTTTGAAAGTTTGGACAAGTGGTGGCGCTAGAGAGTTTGAGTTAGAGACTCCAAACTTGCTATGGTTAATGTTGGGACTGTCCTCTATCAGTGTGCAAAATTATACAACTTTCCCGCAAGCGGTTCTATGGGCTGCCATAGACTTGCGGCGGAAGAGGAAGAAGAAGAATAATAAATATAGCTGCAAGCAGCAATTGCGGGGCCAAGCACAAAAGAGGCAGAATGAGGACTTAAGCACGGCAAGGAGCAGCAGACCGACTACAACAGTGAGTAACTTAAGCCATTTTAGGATAATATCAGTTGAAATGGCTGAAAAATCATAAATACAACCAATCGTAATAAAATTTAATGGCTTATCACTTTTGACCAACAGGTGGTGCTGTTTTCAAATTGATGTGACGTGTTCTGTGTGAAATGACAATGACACACACAAAGTTTGCCGTCATTATGTCAAAGCTTTGCAGAGATACAGCCTCAGATGTAGTTTGGCATCTTTCCAGCAAATTTGTTGATGCGCTAAACGAAAACGGTTTCGTATATCGACACGAAATTCATAACTTTTTGCCAGCATAGTCTGAAGATGATCTGAGTCAAATTTGGTGAAGATCGGACTAACAGTCTGGGAGGAGTTCGAAAAAGTAGGTTTTGTACATTCATCAAAATGGCGGACAGGAAGTTTGGCCAATTTCGGCATAATGGGTATCAATGTTCTCGACTTGACCCAAGGAATCTATTGGCATCAGTTTCATTCCAATAGGCTAATGTAAACAGAAGTTATTAGCATTTTTGTAAATTTCATTATTAATGTTTAGTGAATGGCGTATTACTTCTGACCCATAGGTGGCACTGTTACCAAATTGATGTGGCTTGGTCAAAGTGTGGTGACAATAGCACATATAAAATTTGGTGTCAATATGTCAAAGCTTTGCAGAGATACAGACTCGGATGCAATTTGGCATCTTTCCAGTAAATTCGTTGATGCGCTAAACGAAAACGGTTTCGTGTATCGACACAAAATCCATAACTTTTTGTCAGCATGGTCTGAAGATGATCTGAGTCAAATTTGGTGAAAATTGGGCTAACGGTCTAGGAGGAGTTTGAAAAAGTAGGTTTTTAACATGAATCAAAATGGCGGACAGGAAGTTCAGCCAAAATGGGCAAAATTGGTATCGGTGTTCTCAGCATGACCGAAGGAATCTATCAAAATCAGTTTAATTTCAATAGGCTAATGTACGCAAAAGTTATTAGCATTTTTTGAAATTTCGTCATAACTTTTGACCACAAGGTGGCGCTGGCCCCAAAATTTTTATGTACATTCAGGGCATGGTGCCGAACATTTTTGTAATTAATGTCGAAACGATACGCTAATCCGTTCTCAAGATACAGCATTTTAAAACTAAATTCAAAATGGCCGACACCCAAAATGGCTGACATGGGAAAATTGGATATGGTTCGACTCGGTATGACACACTGAATCTAAAGAGACCAGTTTTGTGATTTTTGGACAAATCATTCAGATGTTATAAAGAAAAATAGCCATTTTTCGTATCTCCTGACCACTAGGGGGCACTGCACCGAAACACTGCAGGTAGGTTCAGGTCATGCTTGTTATAACACACACCAAGTTTGGTGTCAATATGACAAATTGTTACGGAGATATAGCCTCACATTGATTTTTACTAGCTTTTCGTAGAATTCTTTTGCGTGTTATTCGTGAACGGCTGGACGAATCGACTTGAATTCCATAACTTTTTGCCAGCATGGTCTGAAGATGATCTGGATCAATTTTTGTGACAATCGGTGCAACGGCCTAGGACGAGTTCGAAAAAGTAGGTTTTACGAACAATTGAGAATAGCGAAAAAACTAAACCTTACGATTTTTGAATTTTGGTGTCCATTCAACTCGGCATAAGCCAAGGAATCAGAGGAAAAAAGAATTTTTGTTGTGTGGCTTACGGTTCAAAAGTTATTAGCATAAATTTTTTGAAAGTTTGGACAAGTGGTGGCGCTAGAGAGTTTGAGTTAGAGACTCCAAACTTGCTATGGTTAATGTTGAGACTGTCCTCTATCAGTGTGCAAAATTATACAACTTTCCCGCAAGCGGTTCTATGGGCTGCCATAGACTTGCGGCGGAAGAGGAAGAAGAAGAAGAAGAAGAAGAAGAAGAAGAAGCGGAATAATAATAACGCCAACGGATACAATAGGTGCCACCGCACCTCCGGTGCTTGGCCCCTAATAACGCCAACGGATACAATAGGTGCCATCGCACCTTCGGTGCTTGGCCCCTAATAATAATAATAATAAAGTATGGATGTATGTATGTATTTAGCTTGCTACATAGCCAGAATTTTAACTGACTAACTTTTATAAATGAACAAATGAATAAATTAATAAATAATTTTAACTAAGTTTTCTAAATAAATAAATAAATAAAAAAAACAAAAAAAATAACTTAATAATAAATAATAATAATAATAAATAAATTCATTTTGGGTGTCCTAAGTGAATATTATGGCATCCCTGATGACAAACCTTCTCCACTATCAGAGTGAGAGAGGACGAGTGTGGGACAGCTTGAGCCAAAGGAATGAGTGAATATCTGACTGCTGCTGGCTTCATGTGTTCTACATGGTCAGCTTTCAGTTGTTTTACCACCCTGAATCCAACAGCATGCTGAAAACGCTGCTTTTGGCTAGCTGAACACTCCCTGCTCTGACCACAGAGCCCTCCTCTCCACCCTACTGAAGACAAACAACAAACTGTAATAGAGAAGAAAGACATTTCAATTCCCATCAAGCTGACCGCAAACATGTGTGGCTTAGTGAGGGCAATAAACCAAGTCTTGCTGGAAAATTTTTTTATCAATACACAAGAGCAGCTAGAAGCAGTAGCTGCTGAGGTATTTTAACTCACTTCCTTTCACTTATATTTAACTGTAAACGCATCATTCAGATAACCTCCAATACTTTATTTATTCATTATTTCCTCTGTATTACTGCATTTTGATTTGATTATACAAAGTTTTCAAGCAGTAGTAATAAACCCGTTGATTTGACTGAGACTGTTAATCATCTTTTTCTAGAATTATACCACATTCATTCATCTCTCGGTCCAAAAAGGCCAAAATTCAGACCTTTCTTTTTCCGAATTAGTGAAATGTGAAGCATCCACAAACTGCAGACATTTATTGTGGATGGACAGAAATGAAGTAACTTAGTGTCTGAGATGATGTGAGAATCTAAACAGAAATGGCCTTTTTCTTAAAACAAATTGAGATTTCAGTTTTGTGTTTGACTATTAAACAGCAGAATTTTTGTGAGGGGGGAATTATTTAGAAACTTGGTCATTTTTAATTCATTTTAGGTATGGTGATTGAGGATTAATAATTCATATCACCTTTTCCCCCTTGACTCATTAAAGAGCATGTTTGAGATGACGTTCCTCTGAGCTGAAATAATAAAAGTGACAGATTTGAATGGATGGCTTTATAAATCTTTAGCACAAGGGAACAAAAAGAGAGAGGAATGGAGAGATACAGCAGCATACATTCTCTCTTTCTGTTTTTCTCTTTGTGATGTTCTGCAAGGTTCTACAACCTTACAAAATGGCAATAGAGAAGATTAAAAGAATTAAAAGAAAAGAATAGTGTCAACTAAAAATTAAATGTCCTTTATAATACATTCACCTTTGCCTTTTGTCATTGTGACTCTCAAGCTATAAAAGAACAACATAAATATATCCAACATTGACATAAAAAAATAACATTTATGTATGTATATATATATATATATATATATACATATATATATATATATATATATATACACAGTACTGTGCAAAAGTTTTAGGCCACTAGTATTTTCACCAGCTAAAAAATGGTTTAAAGTAAGTTATTTCTATCTTTTGCTGTAGTGTGTCATTAAAAAATATCGGTTTACATTTCCAAACATTCTGTTTGCCATTAACTGTAATAATCTAGTGAAATTTTTGTTTGCACAAGGAGTCTGACAACAGCCAGTGCTCCACACAGAGATCTGATCTCACCATCATCCAGTCTGTCTCTGGAATGACATGAAGAAACAGAAAAACTCAGACAGACTAAATCCAGTAGAACTGTGGCAACATCTCCAAGATGTTTCAAGTAACCTACCTGCAAAGCTACCTGAAAACTATGCACAAGTGCACATAGGGCAAAAGCTGCTTTAAACGCTAAGGATGGTCACATCAAATGCTGATTTATTTTAGTTAATATAAGTTCATTGATAAAGAAAATCTACTTATGACATTGTCTGTGACAGCATCCTCATTTTATGTGCCTAACTGCCTAAAAATGTTAACAGTACTGTAGCTTTGTAGGTATAGGTCTCTTAAAGCATCTTGGAGATGTTGCCACAGTTCTTCTGGATTTAGTCTGTCTCCGTTTTTTCTGTTTCTTAAGACAGACTGGATTGAATGATGGAGAGATTAGATCTCTGTTTGCACAAGGAGTCTGACAACAGCCTGTGCTCCACACAAAAATCTCACTGGATTATTACAATTAATGGCAAAATGAATGTTTAGAAATGTAAACTGATATTTCCTACTGATACACTACAGCAAAAGACTTTAACTGACTTTAAACCATTTTTTAGCTGATGAAAATACTAGTGGCCTAAGACTTTTGCACAGTATTGTATATATATATATATATATATATTAGGAGTAGAGTTATTTATTAATTATTATGGTTGTTGTTGTTATTATTAGCTATTTATTTATTAATGTATTGGTAATTTATTAATATTAGTAGTAGTAGTAGTAGTTAATTATTTATTTATAGTAGTAGTAATTTATTTATTTGTTGATAATTTGTTATTATTATTATTATTATTGGTAGTAGTAGTGGTGGTAGTATTTATTTTTTATTTATTGCTAATTTATTAGTAGTAGTAGTAGTAGTAGCAGTAGTAGTATTTATTCATTCATTCACTCATTCATTCCTTTATTTATTTGTAATTTAATATTATTAGTAGTAGTAGTATTTATTTACTGGTAATTTATCATTATTAGTAGTAGTGGTAGTAGTATTTATTTTTGAAAATTGATATTGAAATTTGTATTCATTTGAATACTTTCACCTAATAAATATATCAAATACTGAATTGATTAATAAAAAATAATTTGTATGTAATAAAATAACATTTATGTATTTATAAAAATGCTTAAATACACTAAAAAGTTTTAGGTTGGTAATTTATTATTAGTAGTAGTAGCAGTAATTATTTATTTATTGAAAATGTATTATTTTTTATATATAATTTTTATTATTAGTAGTATTTATTTATTTGTAATTATTATTATTCATAGCAGTTTTTGAAAACTTATTTTTGAAAATTAATAGTGTCTGAATACTTTCACTGAATACTTACTGAATACAAGGATGCATTCAATTCAGTTGATCAAAAGTGATAAAAGATTTCTGTTTTAAATAAATACTGCTGTTAATTTGAATTTCTATTCATTATAGAATTCTGGGAAAAAAATGCATCACTGTTTTCCATAAAAAAAATTAAGCCGCACAACTATTTTCAACATTGATAATAATAAGAACACCAAATCAGCTGACAGAATGATTTCTAAAGAATCATGTGACACTGAAGACTGGAGTAATGGCTGCTGAAAATTCAGCTTTATTGTCACAGTAATAGATTGAGTTTTAAAATATATTAAAATAGAAAACTGTTATTTAAAATTGCAATACAATTTCACAATATTGCAATACAAAATACAATAGTATTTTTGATCAAATAAATGCAACATAATGCGTAAGTTCATAAAAGAATGTATTTAATTTTATTTAGTCCAAGAAATTGTGGTACAGATTTAAATGTTATTGTATCCTTATTAGTTTATTAGTATCCCTTCCTAAAAAAAATGAGAGAGAGAGAGAGAGAAAGAAAGATGTGAAAAAGACAAAGAAAAGAGGGGACAGGCGAGGCCAGACGAGTCCAGGGTGAAAAGACGAGAAGCGATGGACAGGATCGGGCCACAGAAAGAGAGAAGAGAGGAATAATGAACGGTAGAGATGCAAATGTGTGTTTGTTAATGAGTGGTGTGGCGTGATAATGACCGACCATCTGAGCAGAAAAGGAGCCGGTCTTATCTTATACCATTCAAGCACGCCTGGCCTCACCTGCCGTCTGTAGGGCTGCCACATGTCGCACACACAAATACACACACACACACACACACACACACACACACACACACACAAGTCACAAAACAAAGGCCTGCACTGCTGCCCGCCGCTCCCTCGCAAACAGCCTAAATTAAATCTTTTAAATATGCAACAGCTATTGGCAATTAAACCTGCTTCTGCCTTTAAAGAGATTAGTGAGGCTGAAGAGTTAGACAGAATGATGATCTTGACACACACACACACACAGACTTTTTGAAACCCCCCTTCACCCAGAATCCTTTGCTGTGTCCTATTCTTTTGGGAATAATTGCTTTTGGGTGTGTGTGTGTATGAAATGAAAGAAAGATTTTGGTCCCAATGTGACACAGTGGGAGGAGTCAATTTACAGAGTGTTTATTTTTGGTGTGTTGGCCCTCACTCACTCACTCTCCCTCAATCTCCTGTCTGAACACACACACACATAAATACACACCGGCGAACAAATACAATCTGTGTGAGGAGTGGGCACGGAGAGACCAGAGCCTTATCAGCAGACACAACAGGGCCGACAGAGGAAACAGGCCGGGGAGAAAAGACAGACCTCCTCCCTGACACACAAACACACAGTTGTTGAGGAATGTTTCTTGCTCTGAATGTGTGGTTGAACTCTGCTCTCTGGGGGCACAGTGAGTTTATGCTGTCTGAGGCACTTCCATGTCACATCTACTGCTACATGTCTTATAAAGACACCGATAAGAGTTGTTCCCAAAACACGCACTCATTCTACAGCTACAACTACAGCTCATCTCAGAGGAGCTTTTTATTACTCAGAGGTTGCTTAATGAAGTTCTCATTTATGTGTCATTTAAAGCAGAGATTCACAACTGGTTTGGCCATGGGACCCATTTTCCCATTGCCATCAAGCCGCGACCCACTTTTTTAGGATATATGAAATTATATATATATATATATATATATATATGTGTGTGTGTGTGTGTGTGTGTATATATATATATATTTTTTTTGTTTGTTTGTTTGTTTGTTTGTTTGTTTTGTTTTAAAGAAAATGACAGATAATTGCACTAGATAAGACCTTTACTCCTCTGCTGGAATCACGTAAAACCCTTTCTATAGCTGCACTGAAAATGCAGTTTGGACCTTTAACCTGTTGGCCACAATTGAAGTCCATTAAATGGAGAAAATTCCATTAATGTTTTCCTCAAAAAATTGTTTCTTTTCGACTAAAGAAAGACATGAACATCTTGGATGACATGGAGGCGAGTAAATTATCAGGAAATTTTTATTGTGGAAGTGAGCTACTTCTTTATCATACACCTATATTGTAAAAATATAACTAAGACTTATGAATAAACCGCCTGTAAGGCTATTAAATAGCAGTCCCAAACTATTTTTTAATAAAATTAAGTTTTAGCCACTTAGTCATTTAAACATATCACAAAGTGTGTTTTTATAACATGATATTTTTGGGTTATGAAAACAACACATCATGATAAATACACATATACTAAACATGAAGTGTTAATAGCGTAGATATGTATATATATATATCTATGGTTAAAAAAAATGCTCCTGAATAGAATGAATATCTTACCTTCATGCAAATCCTTTCCACTAACACACTAAGTAGCAGTTATGAGATTTACTGGTACTGTACTTTACTTTTATTTCACACATTGCAAGCTCGTAGTTTCTTTTGCGCTTTAGGGAAATGATATACAGTGCTATACATAGCTATACGTCTGACAGGATAGGATAGTTCGTTTTTCTGAGGTGGGAGACTTTATTTCGTAACAAGTTACGAAAATAACGATAATGACACTGTCATTAAGCTTGACAACATCTCATCTAACCGCAGATACTGAATAGCGACAGCACGTTTTTCTCAGGCACTCTTTACTTAAACTGCATCATAGATATATATACTGACTAGATGTCGCCTTGGGCCTCTAAGCATACGTCAACATCGCCGCCATCTTGGGTCGGGGATCTGAAGGAAGGGCCAAAGTTTTTCATGAACTGGATGTTTTCAAAGAATGGTTAACCTGTGTTATATACTGTAGCCTAATCATTTAATAAGCTGTTGTAAATACTGGAAGATGTTTTCACACTACGTACGCACGTTATGTTTGTTTTTGTGTTATATAACCATTTTACGCTGGGTCATTGTATTGCAGGCTTGCTGATGTACAAAATAAACCAGTACAATTCAAATGTTTTAATTAACATGTATTTTTAAGTATGGATATCACACCATTGTAGCAGGGTTCCCGCGGGTCCTTAAAAAGTCTTAAAAAGTCTTAAATTTAGTTTATCAAATTTAAGGTCATAAAAAGTCTTAAATTGTACAAGAAAGTCTTAATTATGATTAAGAGGTCTTAAATTTTAGGCACGGGAAGACCAGAATTGCGATACAGCTTAGTGTCACGATTAAACTTCAAAAGGCTATGATTTCGTTAAATAAACATGAGCGCTGCGCGTTCAAAGTCAGGTGCTGAGCTGCTTTGTGTACTGCGGTTACCGGGGAAACACATGTCTGCAGTTCCGAATGCGCCATCTGCTGGCAGAGATTGAATGTGCATTTTCAATATGCCTGTTGTTTTGAGTAGGGTATTCTTACAGTACAGGAGGCTGTAGTTTCAGAACCGCATTTTTAGGACCCTGTAATTTTTTAAAAATTATTTATTTTTATTTTATTTTATTGTATTTATTTATTTGTATTATGTATGCATTAACAGCTCATACTATTTATAGCAGTAGCTATTCAATTCTGTATATTATTATTTTTAAGGAAATACTGAATTTAGTTGTTTAATTGTATACACTTAATTATTGTCCTAACCAACTCCTAATCCTAAACTTACCCCTGAAATATTTAGCCTAATTTATTTCAATATATTCTAGACTTCAGTTCATTAGCTGCTGCGCTTCATGTCTGACGTGTGACCCACTTAACAAAGTGAAGTAAACAGTAAAACAATTGCTGTACAAATTAGTGTGTTTATTAGTACTTTAATAAATTTAAAATAATTTGAATACAAATACTAATTTACAACATCCAGCAGCACAATGAACTGTTTTGGACAGTTTAATGGGCTAAATGGAGATTGCTGACACCCCTTTGAACACTCAAGTTTATGTCAGCTTTTACATTAAAAATAAGATGGAAAGATTAAAAAAAAAAAAAATAGTTTCAATGGATCTAGTCTTTGCGTCTGTTTGATATTTCTTTGTTGAAATGGAATTGCTAGATGGCGCTGTCTCAAAAAATAGGGTCCCAGAAATGTGGTTTTGCAGGAACATAGTATTGAGGTTGTTTTTGTTCAGACCAAAGCGAAAAGTGACCCATGGTTTTACCCTGCAAACATGCAGAGCTGTAAATGTGAACTGGTGGATCAGTTAGAAGATAATTCATCATAAAAATCTAAACACTAACATGTATTTGTATGTTTTTTAAATTAATATAATAATTTATTGATAATAATTGTTTCAATTAATAAAAGGAATACTTTTTTCTATTTACTTAAAAATTGACACTTTAAAGAAATGTGAAATGTATCACTTTATAAAACCTTTTGTTTTTGTGAAAAATCTGAACTGTAAATCGTTTTTTACAGTAGTTTACAGTCATTTTACAGTTTAATATTTAACCATAGACATTGCCTTACCCTGCTCATATGGTATTAATTTTATTTGTGCAGGTCTTAAAAAAGGTCTTAAAAAGTCTTACATTTGAGCTTAAAAATCCTGCAGCAACCCTGTGTAGCCATTTTGTGTGCAGTAGACTAGGCTAAGGTAAGTAACAATAGTTAATTTTAAAGTTCACTGAAGTGGAAGAATAATAAACTTACACCTAGTTTTGAAGTAGATTAATATCAAAAGCTTCAATTTTCTCTGGACTCGATCATAAATACATGTTTGTCAGTTGGAACAAACCAAAAAACTAAAAAAAATCATTTGAGATTTGGACGATTTATGATGATTTAATTTCTGCCTAGATGCAGATGTTAGGTTCCCCATCCTAACATTCTGAGGTCTGTTGGTCAGGAAGTCCATAATTGTTTTTTTTTCCGCTTTGTTTGTTTAACTCATGCCTTTATTAATTTAAATTTTGCTCTATTATTTATCTATTTATTTATATTTTATATATACTTTATTTTATATTATTCATGTTTTTTTTCATATCACTATCAGCATCCTTGTAATTGTTTTGTGCATTGTAGAACAAATTAATTAGTTATGTACGTGTCCAAGTATTGTATTGTATATGATATATCACATATTTATGATAGAACATAGATTAATTAATTATTTTACTTATATCATATAAGTAAAATAATTAATTAATCTATGTTCTATCATAAATATATGTCTGACATTTATAATAAACCAAACGGCTTGAAAATCGGTTGAAAATTAAGCAAATTAAGGTGATTTTAATCGTTGATAGTTCTCTGCCAATGTTAACTAATACAGAGTAGACGCGGCTTCCCCCGACCCAAGATGGCGGCCGCGCTGACGCATCGTTCCTATGGACAGCAGCGTCAGAGGCGACATCTAGCCAGTATATATATCTATGAAACTGCATCTGATGACAGAAGCGTTCACGCACGTCTTTCAAAATAAAAGTCTCGCATCGGAAAACATTTTGTATTAGTAATTACGTTTTCTGTTGTTGATGTTCTGTCTTTGACTATACACTCCGAGACACACTTTTGGGTCGCGACCCACCAGTCAAAACTGATTTAAATGAATAGTTCATCCAAATCACCTGCTGGAACTTTTAATGTAATATTTAACAGCGATATTTAAAGGCAAGCTGCGTGAGATCTTTTCTTCCAAATTGCAATGTAGTGCATCTTAGTGAAAAATAAAAAAAGAAGAGCAGGACTTTGTTCTATTTAGTGTTGCTTTCGTCAACGAAAATGATGACTAAATAATTAGTCGTCAAGGAACCTTTATCACGTGACGAAAACGAGACGAGACGCAACGTAAATGCTGGTCATGTGACGATGACTATAATTAAATGTATAATGCAATATCGTTGACGAATAAAAACGAGACTAAATGTGGTATACAAAATAAAAACTATGCTAAAATGTCTCTTCATTTTCGTTGATCAAAACGAGACGAAACGAAAAGTCATAAGGTTATTTCGTTTTGTTTAGTAATAGTAATATAATGCATTACTAATGAAATTTGGGTAATACTATTACTCGTTACAATCTCAGTAACGCAAGTTACAACAACATATTTTAACTTAAAATTAAGTGGTGAATTTACCAACACCGCAAAACAGCACCAGAGAAAAAAAAAATCTGCGTGTAAAATAGTTTGTCTATTTCCTGTTGCTGGAATTTGATGGTTAAGATGACTGCCGAGACGGATTCTACATGTGTGAGATGGACATTTTCCCGTTTTATTCATTTCATCAGAGAAAATAATAAGAATCCATATGCTATGTGCGACACCAAACTCTCAACAAGGAGAAATTGAACAAATAACTCCTGGAAACACTTGGATTGGTGCCACTGACACTAAGCTAACGGGGGGAGAGAGAGTAAGAGCTGCGGGGGAACTAAAGGAAAAGACTGCTGTGAAGTGACATATGCTGCTAAGTTTGGTTTGTGTGGCGCGGCGCTCGTCGAAAGTTCACGGCAAGAAAAACGAGATGACAGAAATAAAAGTAAACACGCTGCAATTTCGAATGATCTGTATGACCAAAAATTACTGAGTATTTTTTTGTTATTTGTTTCCGCTGTTCGATCGCGCCGGCGCCTCACGCACACACATATAGCAAACGTTGCAGCCTGTTCATTATCAGAATAAAATACAGTCAACAAACTTATACACTGATTAATTAAAATAGTGCGTACTGCGTAGTACAATCCGTGGCGTTCAGCCTGAGGTCCGGCCAAACACATATTTGCTAATGTGAGGATGTTTTTACGCGCATTAAAGGGGTCATGGGATGCTAAGTTCACTTTTTCATGTTGTTGGAACATTAATGTGTGTTGGCAGTGTATGTACAAATCTACCCTATAATGATAAAAATCCATGCAGTGGTTTTTAATTAATCTGTAAAAATAATATCCCCTTTTTCAAATGGAGCCGTTCTCAGATGCCTGTCAGTGTGGCGTCACACAGACAGAGGCCGCTCCCACAATAGTTGATTGACATGAGCTCTTACCTTAGACCAGCTGTCACAGTCCAGTAACTTTCCATGTTTTGATGCCAGAGCAGGGATGTTAAGTTAGACAAGAATATCTCCGATTGAGGTGTTGTGTTGCTGGATGTAATAATGAACATAGTGGTCGTCATTTACTCCCGACATCTGAGCCACTGAAGATGCAGTAGATTACATTTGCTTGTGAAGGGAATGCGCCTCCCGATCTACATATATCCGTCTATGTTCGCATGAATCATTCATGATCCAGCTTCACTTACAGCAGAAGTGAGTATAAGCATTTTTTATGAATCTTTGCGAACTTTCTTTTCTTTTAACGTGGTAGTTAGGAAGTTTAGAGGCTAAACGCGGCTAAATGCGGCTAATGTAAACAAGACCGTCTTTCCACAGAGAGAAGAGAGGGGCGGGGTGAGCAGAGCTCATTTGCATTTAAAGGAACAACCCCTTAGAATGAGATGATTTTTGCAGAGCTGATTTTGGCAAGGTAAAAAGGGTGTTGTTTTACACAACCATTGAGAATTTTTAATCAAAGTATATTAGACTTTTCATTAAGACCCTAAAGAATCATATCAACTTGTGGAAAATGGGCATCCGATGACCCCTTTAAGTGCTTGGTTTACTAATAAATAATAGTTTAGCATTCAAATACATCGCGAATATAGACACATTTAATTGGGTTCATGTCAAATGAGAGAGGTAGGCTGCGTGAGAACAACGCGTTTGCTTTCAGTTTCGCTTTAAATTAGCCTAATTTGTCTTGGCTTGTTTAGCAACTTATATATTTTATTGTTTCGTTCCGAAAACCGTTCAAAATAGTCTATAGGTTAGGTATTGTGTTTATTGTTTGTACATTACAACATTTCACTTTATTTACCGGCATTATTTATAAATGTAATAATTTTGTGCTTATCTGTGTTTAACCTAAACCATAACGTTAATTTAGACCTACATACCGGTAGCCTATCTAAATATGATTTTATAATTTTATGCTATATAGACCTACCTCATTACCCTCCACTGGATGCATAATGAGCTGCCATAAACTACATTTTGGTATTTTATAATGCCTAGTCATACTTCTGTGGATATTTTGGTGAAAGTAACTCAAAAGTAGTGTAACGCATTACAATTCAGAGACAGTAATATTGTAATGTAACTAATTCGTTTTAAAAGACAACTAGTAATATATAATGTATTACATTTTGGAAGTAACTTGCCCAACACTGCTAAGCATCCCTTGTTGGCCAAATACTGTAGCTAGTTTTGTCAGACTAAAATAGAATTTTCATTGACTAAAACTAGACTAAATGTCATCAGTTTTTGTCGACTAAAACTACACTAAAATGTCATCAGTTTTCGTCGACTAAAACTAGACGAAAATAGTCATGGATAATTCTGACTAAAATAAGACTAAAATGCTCAGACTTTTAGTTGACTAAAACTTGACTAGACTAAAAAGAGTATGAACGTGACTAAAACTAATAAAAACTAAAATGACAGCTTCACACAAAGACTAGACTAAAACTAAAATTAAAACAGGCCGCCAAAAACAACACTAGTTCTATTCATCGGTTGATGATTAGATGGGGGCAGATCTGAATGCAGGTTTGCAATTCTGATTATAACATTCTGATTAAACATTACGTCACAGTAAATTTTTAGTTCATGTTAACATCATGTCAGTGAGTTGAACCATAGACTGGTTCAGTCAGTATATTGGCAAATGTGAGCACTGTTTGAGATATAACCTCTAGACTAGAGGATATACTAGGGTCTATTTCTAAAGTGAAGAAAAGCAAAAGTCTCCATCTGATTTCCATCTAAAGTACTTTCTATACAGGACAAATAATTGATATGCTAAAGGGATTTCATTAATGATTTTCCTTACATCTGCTGAAATGTCTAACTGGCTTTAGAATCTGTTGATATTTGTTGAGTCTCTCAAAGATAATCATAAGTGTCAAAAACAGTGCAAGAGAAAGTTAGAGGTCGAAACCCTAAAAAAGCTAATTGCAAACATCTCAAGAGTCTAGATTAATTGATAAACAAACTGCTGAACAGACACATTTTAGTAAAACAATACTGATGTTAATATGCTTAAGATGATTTTCTAATACCATCAATGACTAAATCTTAGAGTGCTGTCATTGAATATAAAGGGTTTGACACACGCATAGTGACTCTGAATAGAGGCCAAAGGGTAGCAAGTGGTGCCTTGTTTGCATTCATATCAAATGAGAACCCTCTTTCGCCTTGTTTTTTTAACATTCATATTCATTAGGGGGCAGTCAGTCAGTCAAGACCTCTCCCATGGAGAACTGAAATATGGCAGGATGGCTCTTCCAACCAAAAGATGTCTGAATTAGTCCTTAGAGAGTACAAAAGGCCTTTCTGTCCCCGCTGGAGGCCTGATGCCCTGTACATGTGAACTTCTATACGCTTCAATATTATACAAAAACTTCAACACGCATAGATGTTCTTCATTTATCCTGAAGTCTTTTCACTTAATTAATCACCTGTATAAATGGTGTTTTCAAATAAATTATGGCAAATGTGTATGTCAAAACATGCATAAATTAATGTAAGAGCACCTTATTCTTCTCTTTAAGCTGCAAGGCCTCTCTCTTTTTAATTGGTACAATAACCAGCAGTAAACAGTTATGAAATGAAGCGTGTTATGAAAACTTAAATGCACATGCATGGAGGAAGCATGTAACTAGATTCATTTTGCAGTTAAGCACTTATTGGCATCCAAGGTTGACTGGTAACAATAAATAAATGAGTAACAAATAAATAAAAAAAGCAAAAGAAGGTGTAAAAATAAATAAATTATGCGATCGTAATTCTTTCACAGGGATGAGGTGCAATCAGTGCCTAATGGCCTCAGACAGACAGATAAAGAGACTACAGAATTGATTTCATGTCTGTATTACGCTTACATTTTAACCTTGTCACCTGACAGAAAACAAATAAAGGCACTGGCATTTTATCTCGTCGGATACTGCATTGAGTTTACCCACGCCGGTCAATATTGTGTAGGTTTAAGAGTTCGCTCACTTGCCGTAATCTTTTCAAAACTCTTACATTAATGTAACATACTGAGGCGATGACGGGGTCAGCTAATATTATAAAGGGAGGACCACCATTAAAGGCAAATATATAAAAATATCTCAATGCGTGATAGGCAACTTCTTCGAAAGGAAGTTTTGAAAAGCAAGCAAACAAAAAGGTCAGGGATCTTTAAAATATGCATTTACAAATAAGTTTTGTGCATTTTGACTTCTGTACAAAGTATAACAAAGAAAGAAAGAAAGAAAGAAAAAGTACTTGCCATTCACGTACCGCAGATATCTTTTTTTTGCTTGGAAACTTGCAGGTTGTTGCCTTCTAATGACTAAAACAATCAATCCTGGACAAAGAAACACCTCTTTTTATCTCTAGTTTTCGATTATTAGAACCTTGAAAGAACATACGTATTCCCGCCTTGGATGAGGACTACAATCCTCTCTTGTTTAAGCCAATTAGCGAGTAGCAGAGGCCAGCACCTTGAGAACTCAAAGGTGGTGAAAAAATCAATGCAAGTTAAACCTTAAGTTCAGATATAAACAGCTGGATAAGTTGAGATCAATAGAGTTGGATCCTGGAGCAACTGGTCAATATTTCATCACTTTAACCGTACAAGCAACACAAGGAAATGATGAGACGTCGCTAGCGAGTGCGGATGAGTCTAGCATGGCTTGGAGATGTTAATGACTGCGGTACAGCGACCCCAAACCGATAAAGTGATAACAGCCCAGCATTGATTCAATAGCTGTGGAACGTAATGAAAAACTTCTACTTTGTCCATATTGATTTTTCTCGCTTTTGTTTGATTCCTTCCGGAGGCTAATTCACTTGTTGCCAAGTCTTAACACAGACATCACCAGTCAGCCTGGAAAGAAATAGCAATACCACGGCAGAGCTTCCACAAGACAAGACATTTATTACTGTTTTCGTCTACTTTTTTCTCTCTCGTGTGCTTTTCATTTTCTCGATTTTCTACTTTCATTTCATCTTCTGCTATTCACTGAGTTTTTTTTTTCCCTCTTGCATCTGTCAGACAGAACCCCCCTCACATTCACAGGAATCTCAAAATGACTCAGTATGTGTTTATCCAAGATGGTTGCATAAATTATTTACGTGAATGCAATTACGCACACTGTTCCAGAAATGCGCGTGGGAGAATATTTATTGGAACTTGTCGGACTTCTCCGCCAAAGCTTCCGCGTGAGCTGTGTCATTACACAAACTAAAGCACAAGCACTTGCCATAAACAATTCACAAAATGTTCAAATAAACAGAACTCTTGGGAGGCCCTCAGAACTTAGGGTTGTCAGAGGTTTTTTTACACAAAACATTCAGTTTTTTAAAATACAATTTTAGCTTTCTGGCCCTGCATAGATAGCAACACAACTGACACGTTCAAGGCCCAGAAAGATAGTAAGGACATGGTTAAAATAGTCCATGTGACATCAGTGTTTCAACCGTAATTGTTATGAATCTACGAGAATACTTTTTGTGCGCAAAGAAAACAAAAATTATGATTTTATTCAACAATTTCTTCTCTTACGTGTCAGTCTTCGATGCGCATTCACAACGTACGCGCGTGGTGCTGCTAACAAAGAAGCCGGCATTCTGATGTAGAACGTCCATCTCTCTTAGTTGAATTGTTGAATAAAGATGTTATTTTTGTTTTCCTTGCACACAAATAGTATTCTCATAGCTTAATTATATCACAGTTGAACCACTGAAGTCACATGGACTATTTTAACAACGTTCTTGCTACCTTTCTGGACCTTGAAATTGTCAGTTGCGTTGCTGGCTATTCAAGGTCAGAAAGCTCTCAGATTTCATCAAAAATATCTTAATTTGTGTTCTTAAGATAAACAAAGGTCTTACAGGTTTGGAACGACATGGGTGAGTAATTAATGACAGAATTTACATTTTTTGGTAAACAATTTGAATATAATTGAAAGCATTACACTTTTCTAGGCCGTGTACTGTTTTTTTCTGTTTGTATCTTTGTGTCATTTACAGCCATGAAAATGTATTTTATTTTAATTCCAGTTATTCCAACAGGCTTCATTTATTATGTTTGAGTTTCATTAACGCTAATAACACTGGGCCTGTTGTGTCATCCTCATCTCCTAGAGCAGCTTGACCACCAGCAATTCTCTTATTCATTCGTCTCCCCGCATAACACTCTACCAGCGCCTCGATTCATAGCAGCCATGCCTTTGGAGCTCAGTAATTATTGTCTGGCACTGACAGTGACAGTGTACGAAATTCTTGGAGTATGTCAGAAAAATTCTCTTGTCCATGTTCCACGTTCTTTGTCATCTCTCCGCAGCGCCATTCTTTAATAAGAACACTCTTTTGTCCGCGTACAGTGGGGTGAGATCATCTGAGCGGCTGCCCATTGGAGTGAGTGAGGGGCTTTTGAACGGCATGTGGTGGATAGATCAGGGAGGCAATTACATTTTCAACAGTTCATTGTGTCTCTGGAAGGAGGAGGACAGGAATAGAACAGCTTCCCTTGCACTTCAGAAGGATGGCCTGGCATACAACAGGGCTGCATGAGCCTGGCATTGCAGTAGTATTAGGGTCACGGCCACACCTTGACCTTGTGACCTCTGTGATGTAAGTCCTCACAAAACAATCTGACATACAATTATACATATTTAACATAAACGATATTAACAACAAGAGTGCTGTTGTACTGGATATCCCAACGGCTGTAGAATTATGATTTCGGGAGGTGAGTGGCTGTGCAGTTTGACCCAGCTGTTTGCTAACGGGGCGTTTTCCACGTGGATGACTAACCAAAGGGCCGTTTTCCAGACAATAACATGTGTAGAGCATTAGGCACACTGTCTCAGAAGTCAGCGCTGTTCTCCCGGCCCCTCACCTACTGCACGACCAAACCTGCCAGACAGTACCCACACCACCGGGATAGTTTTTACAGCTGGCTCAAATTGACTGGAAAAGAGAAGAGGAAAAAAAAAGGGACTCAGTGAAGGAAAGGAGGTGGTAACATAAAGACAGAGACAATGAACAGTGTAAGATTACAGAATAGATGATGTATATACTATATACAAATATAAATGAAACTTATACAAAATGAAAATAAATAAATACATAAATGCATAAGCGCAAGCATAATAGTGTCACACAGTCACCTGTCTCACCAGCCACAGTCACCAGCCTTCTAATTGGACTCACCTGTTACCACTTACCTGCACACATATAAGCACATGCACTCCACTCAGTCAGTGGCTGGTCTCAAGGTCTCAACGTTGGGATTCCTACCTGTCTCTACTTACCTTCCTGGACGGGTCGATGCAAGGATTACTGAAAACGAACTTTAAAGGATTATTTGAGAGATAAGACTTTGAACCTTTTACTGCTATTTGCTTCCACCTTATGGACATTCATCACCCCTTTGTTTGTTTGTGTTGAAAAGTCTTTTTGAGTTACGTCAATAAATATTGTGATCAGTAATACCACGTCTTTGCCTCTCTCAACCGTGACAAATAGACTGTTATATAAAAACTCTGGGAATGTCCACTCATACATTTTTTGTAATAAAATATGAATAATTTTCACAACATTTCATTGTAAATTAAACATTTGTTTTTTGTAAACTTTATATGTCAGTGAAATTACATTTATTGTTTGTTCTACATCATTTTTGAATGTGTAAGGTAGCTTGCTTGATCAGTTAACAATTTTTTTTTTTTCTTTTTTACTGTAAAATGACAAAAACTGTAATTTTCATTAAAATTGTAAGAATAATTATGCAGTTTTAGTATATAAAGTTAATACATCATCAATTCAATTTGAACATAATGCAAATAGCTTTGGATAAAAGATTAATCATACTAATTACTTATAAAAAACGTATATAAAAAAGAGCTTTTCAGTCTCTTGATTTGGCTTGAATGTACTGGTAACAGTATTTGCAAAAGTGTAATATTTCTTCAAAAAAAGTTTAATAATATCCTAAGTATGAATAATAGCACCAGTGATCTTTGCCTTAGCATGCACTTCTAATAATCACATATATGAAAAATAGAAACATGATGTAAAATTACTGTGCATTAAGTCTCAAATTAATTAACAGTGAAAAAACACCAACTGAGAACATTTAAAAATGTAGCTGGAGAAATTCTTCCACTTTGCAAAGCATTTTAAAAGAGCTGAGCATGTAAATTTTAGCATCCGTCAGACCCAAATTGGCATTTAAATGTCCCTCTTGTTTTATTCCCCCGGGGAACAGGCTTACAGAGGGACTGGAACAGACTAGAATCATCTAGCCTCTACTCCGCATGGAAGGTCCTCTTTGTCACCCTAACTCCCCTCCAATGTCACAAAACAATTAATACACTCATACATTTTTAACTCTAAACTCAATTAGAAGAGGAATGGTAAAATATGGCAGAGGCAGAAGCGTTAGTTGCGGTGGCAGGGATGACATTTGCACTAATGAAGCTGGGTCGAAGCACGAGCCACATCAATCATCAACACGTAAGAAGGGGTACGAGGCAGAGCCGTAGGGGTAATCAGAGTGGAGGTAGCTATGCAGGAAGGACACACCAAACATGCTAACATCTTGTTCTGTTTGGACTGAGTACTGTGGCGTGTGGAGAAATAGAGTGTTGGAGTGTCTCTTTCAGAGGTCATGACCTGCCACTGACTCCAGATCCAGGGTCGACATGGCCTTAAAGGTTTAGTTCACTCCTGAATTAAAATTTACTGATAATTTACCCCCATGTCATCCAAGATTTTCACGTCTTCTTCAGTTGAAAAGAAATTAAGGTTTTTGAGAAAAAATTCCAAGATTTTTCTCCATATAGTGGACTTCAGTGGGGAATAACGGGTTGATGGTCCAAACTGCAGTTTCAATGTAGCTTCAAAGGTTTCTACACAATGAGGAATAAGGGTCTTATCTAGAGAAACGATCAGTCATTTTCTAAAAAAAAAAAAGATTTATATACCACAAATGCTCATCTCGCACTAGCTCTGTGATGCGCATCTAGGACTTCATGCATTACGTAATCACATTGGAAAGGTCACATGTGGTTGGTTCTTCGTCTGTATGCTCTGGTTCAAAAAGGTAGGGTAGAGAGAAAAACTAATTTTCTTCTCCAACTTCAAAATCATCCCACATCGTTGTTTGAACTTTCTTTTGGTTTCTTTGCACGTTCACTTTGTAAACACTGTAAACATGCGTGATCTTTCCAACATGATTACTTGTGTGAATGCGTGAAGTCTAGCTAGTGTAAGACAAGTATTTACAGTTAAAGAGTATATACATATATATATATATATTTTTTTTTTTTAAAGAAACTGACAGATCGTTTTGCTAGATAAGACGCTTATTCCTAATCTGGGATCGTTTAGAGCCCTTTGAAGGTGCATTAAAACTGCAATTTGGACCTTCATCCTGCTGATCCACTATATGGAGAAAAGTCCTGGAATGTTTTCTTCAAAAACCATCTTGGATGACATAGGGGTGAGTAAATTATTAAACTTAATTCTGGAAGTGACCTAATCCTTTAAAGGAACAGTTGTTTTCTTTTTGTAATTCAAGAGTTATTCAATCCCATACATCATTCGTTTTTATTGTAGCCAAGAGATTCATTTAAAACATTTTTTTTTCCACACAGGAACGAAAGTCATACAGGTTTGGAATGACATGAGCATGAGTAAACAATGACATTTTTGGCTGAACTATTCAAAAAGGTTGACATCTTACTTGCTTTACCACATACTGTATGTACAAAACAAGCCTTTGGCTGTTGAAAATAATTGCTTATCACCCGCTTTGGAAAATACCTGGAGATTAGCATCACTTCAAAGCTGTGGACACCCATGACCTTCTCCAGATTTCCTGATGCCACTTAATCTCCACACAGGAAGCATGCTTGGACTATTTGTGGAGTATCTAACGCACTGCTGTCGTATCTTGTCCGAGTGTTGTGAGCTGTAGGTGGTAGGGCTTGTAATTTAGTGCAGCAGTTAAAATCTGACACCTCTCTTTGGCTATCACCAGATATGCACATAAGCCTAATTAAATGATCACCTCCATTCTGCTGTAATTTTTTAATTTTTTTTTCTCACGTGGAGGTGGGTGCTATATCCGGATAGGGGGCGATGGGGGATGGGGGCTCGTTAATTACCACATAAGAAGCATTAATGACTCGCCTCACCTCCATCTCTATGAGGAAAGGTCACAAGAACAGTATTCTCCATTAATCTCTCCAAATGTGGACACACACTGACCGTAACATAGCACTGCGCTATCAAACAGCTACTGCAAAGGTGCTCAAAATTCAAAACATTTGCTCTCTTTCACCTTAAAAGGGATTAACGTGGGCCAGCTTTGACGACAGGGGGTTAGCACAATTAAAAATGTAAAAAAATTCTGAAAAGTCTGGCCATTTAAGGAGGAGATAAAGAGAAGTGCAGATTCAGTGTGCGAACATTAGTATTGATCTGAAATGATCTGACTGGTGGAAATGATTTAAGACCTTTTTTTGGTAAGAAAATAAATAAACTTAACTTACATGATAATCTTGATATAAAGCTTCTGCAACATAATGAATACACATTTTTGTGTAAAAATAGAAGTCATATACCACACCTCGGAGAAAAAAAAATGTTCTAAATTATCTAAATCTCACATTTAGACCTTAACATTTAAGACTTAACACTTCCTGAACCACAATTTCACATATTTTGTGTATAAGCAATGGTCAAATTGATTAAAGTAAGAGAGTAACATAAGGCAAATTACAGACATCAGAATACTTATATATATTATCTTCAAAGTTTCAGTAGAACACAAACCGTTTTATATAAAACAGTGGCATGAAACCACAAATGAAAGCCGTATCATTAGCTATGCACACATATCTCTGTGTTTGACCTCTTCTCTTTTTCCTTACATCTGTGATTGGCTTGATACGATTCATGCCCTATGTCTTCCATGACCTATTAGTATGCTAAGAGCACACTACATATGTCTAAACTCAGCCATTAGCATATACATATATATGTATCCAATTGAATATTCAAGAGGAGTCAGGGATAAATTTCAGTTCCCAGTTTGCTCATTAAGTCTAATTTAAAATCCAGTACAACAATACACACTTTTATAAGATTTGTTTATGCCTAAATTACATAAACATCAAGGAACAGGGCTTTTAATGAGAATAAAATAGGAAAAAATTAATTTTAATACTTGATGTTCCCAAATCTAATAAGGAAATGGGAATCCCTGCGTGGCACGGCACTGAAGAAGCCCATTAATCTAAACAGACAGCTTGGGGAAAGGAAGATAGACCTATTTGTACACTGCAGTTAACTATCGCGTTCACTTAACTAGTGAGAAAGTGGTTCTTTAATTATTTATTTTAGCTCACTTGAATCCAATAAAAAACATGACTACCGCACAAACCAAAGAGACAAAAAGTAAAGTAAAAAAGGAACAAAGAAAAAACGGCAAAGCACTAAGTATAAAAAAGAAGACGACTGAAACGTCTTTATGCATAAAAAAAGATTGCCCTAACCCTGTCCATCCCATCTCCATTCAGAGTGTACGTACATTTAGAGAGGTAATTGTGATTGGACATTCGTTTAACTCTTAATGACAAGATCACAATTCCCATCTACCAGAAATTTCTGGACATTTTACAGTTCCATTCTTTCACCATGTTCCAGCATTATTTAGATACATTATTCCTGATGCATATTAATAAGAAGCCATGGACAAAATAATGAGAAGGAATAAAAGGCGGATATTGGGGGTGGAATGACGCATCTCAATATGAATTGGAATAAAGTGAGATAAGTAGGAGGAGGTATGGACTTGAAAAAGACAGATTATGAGAACACATTATTATTCAAACAAAAGACAAACTTTTGTCATACGGGGACGTTCATTTAAAAGACGTCTTTAGATGAGTCCAGGTATGATAGCTTGCTTAAGTAGTTTTATTTAAAGGGAAAAGAGCACAGGATTATATACGGAAAAAATCAAATGAATGTGCGAAAGAGCCCAAGACCCTCTCCGGGGTCAGATATTAGTGTTATTCTTTAGTTGCCCATCTTTGTGCACATTCAAATCATGTCGCCATATTTCCCACCTCCTTTGCGTTTGAAATAAAAGCCAGATTTGCAATTACTACCGTCTCCCAAACTGTTTTTAATTAGGAGCTTATTCACAGTGTCTAATAGAGTGCAGTTTATCCAATAAAGCTACCACATGAAGCTTCAGTGCGCACGCTGAGCTGAACACGACCGCTTGTTGTTGTTGTTGTTGTTTCGCGTTGCCCGCCCTGCCCCCGCAGGCCCTGCTCTTTAAAAAAAAAAGTGTCTGCTCTAGGGTCGCCCAGCTCAGGCTCATTATTTCAGACCCCGGCAATAAAGCTACAGTGACCTCAAAGGGAAAAGAGCCTTGGTTATGTTTGCCAGAATATGACATTTGGATTCCATGAAGAAATTAACTAATAAGGGAGTCTGCCTGCAAATAATAGCCCTGAAAATACCCAATGAGACGCAAAAAACACCAGCTCTTGGAAGAGGAGAGAGACTAAACAGCAGTCCAGCAGTTCTGTAGAGACACGTGCCAAATGCAGAGGGCAAAACCAGACAAACACGTTCACACAAATAAGTCATTTCATTTAGGACAAAGTGATTTGGCTAAGGTGTCAAAAAAAAGGAAGCGATTGTATGGCTAAACTGAAAAGAAGGAAGTTGTTGTTGAAGAGGAGGACTTTAAATAGGAAAAAAAATCTATTTTTAGATGTAACCATGTAGATGTTTCCTGTAACCAAATTGAATCGGTGAGATTGATCATTCAGAGCATGGAACGATTCATTAAAAGAGCTCCAATTCAAATGTCCCTACAGAAGTCTATAAATACAGTTCACAAGTCATATGGACCACTTTTATGTCATAAGTCATATGGACCTAAAGTCACTTTTAGTGATCGGATATCTATCTGATTTGTTACAATGGTTCCACATAAATGTGTCTCTGCAAAACGTATGGGTCAAATAATTGTGGGTACATCTTATGTGTGTGAAGTATATTTTTAATATATTTTCATCAGTATAAAGCCCTGATGCTTAATTTTCTAGTACACAATTATATTTTTCCCAATCACACTGTTGAAAAAGCCATATCTTTTTATTTTTGTTTAAAAATGATGTTCATATCACTTACAACCCTGGTATTTAGTGGTCCGATTTTGTAAAGTTGCTCATTCTACTCTGCATTTAAGCATGATATGATAATATTTCCTCTAGAAGCATATGGATGAAACACTAGAAGTTATATTCTCTCTCCTAATATTGGTTAAACTAGCAAACCTGTGTCAAGAGTGGATTAATTGACTGTCAACAGTGTTTATGAAAATATATGTCTAAACATACCATACGCTCAGTAGTTCTAGGCTTCTAAGTTACCTGTCAACTGTGTTACCCAGTAAAGGTAACATGGTGGACAGTAGCAAACACAGATGGTATTTTATGCACATATTCCTACAGATCGCCTTTATATAGCACTTTATACAATATAGATTCTTCACACTGTCAAATTCTAAATGTACCCCTAGTTATAGTATGTCCCGTATATAAATCCGATCTTCTTTTCGTAAGAGTGGGCGCATTTTGTAAATTTTATGGGTCTGGCTTCCAGTCTTAACCATGTCTAGCTATTTTTAACTGTACAAAACAGCTCGTTTTGCTGCTTGATATTACAATTTGATGTGTCTTACCATATTATTTACATGTATTACCTTAACTATGAACATATTTGTTTGTAGTGCAAACAGTTTTACCGTTGTATGTTGTTATTCTTCTCATTTTTTCCCTATAGCGGCTAATGAACTGGAAGTCTCACCAATAGGCTTACTTTTGCATTGAAGAATAAGGTGAATATGCAAATTTAAGGATTTCACGTCAAGGACAACAACAGATATGTGCTGCATTTTATTCATCATCAGCTAATCTCAAGCTCAAAGACTGCAACAGGAGAGAGAGCAGCATCAGCACTGGAAAGATAAGTTAGTCTTACTACTTTTAATGAAAATGATTGTGTTTTGAGCATCTGCGACTTACTTTCAGTTTCATTTGCAGAAGTGCAGAACAGATACTCAGCTACTGATGCGTGTTGCATTAACATTGTCATACTGGACTATAACATGTCATATAGCCTATAACACACTCTCACACGTTTATTTTTTAACATTTTGGGAGAAGTAAGATTTACATTTGTGGTTTCAACAATCAGATAAATTTATTCAGAGGTCATTTTATGATCAGATAGCTATCCAATCAGAGAAAATGCATGAAGTGACCAGGTGTAAATGGGCCTTTTGTCATTTTGGAGCTTGAGAGTCCTAAACAAAGGCCCACATGATTAAAACACCATGACTGGGTTTTCATTTTCCTTTAAGAAAAAGTTCTATAAAAAGCAACAGCTCAAATAGTTCAAATTCTTAGTCAAATGACTATGTGAGAAATTGTTTCAGGCAGATGTTTATTTGTGGAATGCTTATCATAATCTCTGTGTCAAACAATCATGATGGCAACCTCACTATAACCGTCTGAGCATCTTTCTGCTCTCAGCCACTCTCCCCCTCCATTAACGCTGAATGACAGGCTGAAAAGTGCCTCAAGGAATGACTTCTCATTCAAACAATGGCCAGGACGTCTGTTTAATTTGCAGTTGAAGGGCATTAAGATAATAAATTCATTTAGTAAATCTCAGCAACAAAAGCCTGGCCATCTCTGCTTGGCTGGTTTGAGAGAGAGCGAGTGCCTCATTTTAGGTGAGGTACATTCTCTTTCTATTTTTTTTTTTTGGACTTAATTATTAGTTTTTAACCTAGTTATTATGCAAATGATCCCTTTTAGGGACTTCAAGGTATTGTATTAATATTTCCCCTTTTTGTTTTTTTTTTTCACTCTGACCGTTTGTTAACGTGATCTTAAAGTGTCTAATTATGGACACTGGAAACGAGGGTGAAACCGTATTATGCAGGACCAGCGTGGTGGATAATTCCAGTGTCCAGCGCCAGATTTTAACACCTTTTCCACACTGTTAGCTTCAGTTACCAGCTTGCACTGTGTCCCAGTCAGCTAACAAATTCAGACAGCGGAGTGTACTGGAAAAAACAATGTTTTTGTTGTTTTTGTTGTTTCTGCTTCAGTTGCCTCTCTCTTTTCATTAAAATGCTAGGGGACCAAAAGCCCGTTTAGAAAAAAAAAAAACAATTATGTGTGTTTTTCCTGCTAAATGGTCTCTAACACATTTCTAATACCTCTCTACACTGTAAAAAAAAGTAAATGCAAATTCATTTAAGGGGTAGTTCAGTTATTAATTACTCACCCTCATGTCATTGCAAACACATAAGACCTTCGTTCATCTTCGGAACACAAATTAAGATAATTTTTAATGAAATCCGAGAGGTTTCTGACTCTGCCTAGACAGCAATGCAACAACCATGTTCAAAGGCCCGGAAATGTAGTAAGGACTTCTTTAAAATAGCCCATGTGACATCAGTGGTTCAACCTTAATTTCATGAAGCTACGAGAATACTTTTTGTACGCAAAGAAAACAAAAATAATGACTTTATTCAACAATTTTTTCTCTTCCGTGTCAGTCTTTAATGTGTGCACTGTGAAGATGAACGAAGGTCTTATGGGTTTGAAACCACAAGAGGGTGAGTAATTAATGACAGAATTTTCATTTTTTGGGTGAACCATCCCTTTAAGAACAATTTCTACCTGATCTAATGGTCTGTATTAAGTACTCTGCTTAAAGTTATCTGAGCTCAGAGAGGGGCAGCAAACAGATTCATCCTGAAAAACCCCAGCCCAATCCTTGTACTGCCACTAACTCGCTAATTCCAAACCACTTTCTCCTTGAAGTGAACTGAAGGAATTGATACAATACCAGGACAACACAACAAAGATGTGACCGCTAACATGACAACTAATGAGCTCTGACATCCAAACCCTGGGAAAAAGAGAGAAGGAGAAAAAAACGATAACGCATCTTTAAATATTGTGATTTGACTTTGAACAAAGTGACTTTTGAAGTGAAAGGAGCCGTTTCCCCCGTTTTCATTTTTCCCCCCTATATTTTAATGCTCCCCCGCTCTATCATGCAAATCCCCATTCAAATTATTCGAGTATTAGAGCCCTCAGCACTAATGTCACAGAGACAAAATGAGATGGGGGACTTAAGCACCTAACGAACAATGAAATTTCAAAGCCCTGGGACAGGACAATTAAGCAGCAGGCTTAGCCAATGATGAAAATTTATTGCTATCTAATACATATTTCTATTTTCTGAACACTAACCAATTTGAATGTGATTAAGGGGGGAGGGGTCTGTTCATTAAAGAACAGCAGCTACAGAGGTCTATATTGGAGGGTCTTTTGATGTTAAATTACAAATATGCACATGAAATCTTATTTATTGTCTTTTTGGGCTGGCATTGTTTCTTTCGGTGCCTCTTAAATGGCTTTTTAACCCCGCTCACGCCGATTCAATGGGGAAGTGTTAATGAGAGAATCTGAAGAGGAGACGCTTTTGGAGGTCTGGGATTGAGAATGTTACATTATCGTTTTATTCTTTTTTTCCTTTCATCTAAATGAAATTGGCCCTCCATTGTTCAGCCGCTGGCCTTTTTACTGTTATCAGAACCCCGGGGTTTGACACGAGCAGGGGCCTTAGAAGGGCAGGAGACCAGGAATGTCTGGGAACGACCTTTTGTGCTCGACTGAAGTCAGATATTCCTGATCTGGACGTTCAGCTCTTCATCGGCCCGTAATTCGCTCCTCAAGAGTGTGTTTTGACATAAATACGATCAAATGTCACCTAAAGAGCAGAGAACAATGGCTGGAAATGGCACCTGTACTATAGGGCTTCTGACAATAGTGTCTGTCTGAGTGAAGTACTAATGTTAATTGCACACTTCTGATAATAGACCTCGAGATCAGTGCTGAACGTTTCGCTGGAGAAACTGTGATGGCCGAATCCAGTCTGATATAAGATGTCTTCAACCACTGAGCAAACTGCATAAGGGAGAGAGAGAGAGACAGGAAAATGAGAAATTTGGTATGGAATGCAGGAATTCTGAGAACGAAGGAACAACGAGGTCTTTGTTATTTACCCGGACGCAAAAAAAAGTCCTAATTTCCAGCGCTATGGTGAGTGTTGTGCGCACACATCTCCCTCTCTCTGCGCAGAGGGTATGTGCCGATTAATTCCTTTTAATAAATGCAGTCTCAGGCACAGTTTAACAGGGATAAAGGACATTTTCATTAACTTTCTTTATATTTAATGTTCAATTAGTCCTGGGTATAACTGGACACTAATAAGATGGAAATATGGGCAGGAATTAATGTTCCTTCAGGAATAGACCCCTTGATTGGTTTTCACCCCGTGGTGCTGCTGAACCCTTGGTCCACGCCATGCACGATTGGTTGTATTAAAACGCATAAGTATGTTTACTGATGCATACGCATATTTACATGCATTTATAAGATGATATTATGTATACATAATATGATTTACAGATGTTGATTGAGGTTGGTTAGGTTTTGAAGTGGAGATAAATGTGCCGTAATGATGCATGATACATTTCAAACATCAAACAAAGTTTTCTAAAAAACATATGCAAAAACAACAATGCAACTACTGATTCACAAACCAATAACTCTTATGAACCAGATATTTTACTAAGTACTTCAAAAAGTCTTTAATTATATGTGTTAAAGGTATATATTCACAAAAACACATAACATATACGCACATAATTCCAAAATAATTAATTGAACAAATCTGTACACCTGTATTTATAACTACTGTACATAAGTAATAAATATAATAAATAAAAAACAATGTAATAACTGATGAAATGTTCATATTATGAATTATTAAATAATTATTATATTATTTGTAATAATTAATTGCAAATAATTACAATTATTAATTCAGTAATAATTCATATAATACCAAACAATTCCTCTCTCTCTATAAAATTACAAAATAATTAATTATGAATAATTATCTGAACAAATTTGTCCATCTGTAACTATAACTATTGTACGTAAGTAATACATAAAATAAATAAAAAAGTAGTAATTGATTAAATGGTCATATTATAAATTATTAAATTATTATATTATTTGTAATGATTAATTGCAAATAATTAAAATGATTAATTCATTAATAATTCATATAATACCAAGCAAATCCTCTCTCTCTCTCTCTCTCTCTCTCTCTCGCTCTCTCTTTACAAAATAATTAATTATAAACATAATATCTGAACAAATTCAGATATCCACCTATAACTATAACTATGCTGTACATAAGTAATAAATATAATAATCAAAAAATTATGTAAAATGATTATATGATAAATTATTAAATAGTTATTATACTATTTGTAATAACTAATTAGAAATAATTAAAATTATTAATTCATTAGTAAATCATATAATACCAAACAATTCCTCTCTCTCTCTCTCTCTCTCTCTCTCTCTCTCGTTACATGTGGCCATCACAAAAGAAAAAAAACTAATTTAAGTACTAAATTAAGTAAAGAAAAGTAATGCAATAAAATAATTGCACAACTAAAATAATCAGTAATGTTGTTCACAAAGATGATAAAGCATCCATTTGCATGTGTATTTACGGCACTGAGTGAATATCAGACTTTTAAATGCAGTTATGAAATGTTTCTGAAGGTGAATTGATGTGTTGAGTTACTTATAGGGTCACACATAATTATTGGATTACAGTATTTCCCTGTAGTGCAGCACAATTTGTTCTGTTATCTGTTGTTGAGCCTACAATTCTTTATGGACTGAGTGTCTCAAGGCTTTAATGTTCCGCTTTGCACTATTTTCTCGAAAAACCCTTTAAGATATCAATTTCACAGAGACTGAAAACAGAATGGCAATGAGACATGCTTTCACGCTAAACAGAAAAATATAGCGTCGACGTCCTCCGATTTTCTCGCCAGTGGATTCTCACCGCTTCATTGTTTTTGATGTGCAGTAATAGCGATTATGGGCCATATTCAGAGTGGAAATTGAAATGGCATGTAGCGCATCATCTGTTTTACGAATAATTGTCAAATGCGACAAACACACGCACACAGACACATACTCTGGTTGCGTGTAGGAGCACACAGAAAGTTCTACGCATTGTGCCACCTCTCCACACACAAAGCCACATCCTCTCGGATGTCTTCTCAGTCGTGCCGCCAGAGTGTAAGAGTCATGGCGGCCAAAGAAAAAGGCTGGCTCAGGGAACATATGAGGAAAGACCTACCGGAGAGAAAGGGAGAGAAAAGAGGGAGGGCACCAAAAACAACTGGAAAGAAACATGGGCCAAAGGAAGCACGACCCTTGAGTTTCTGGCTTGTGGAAAAGCATTGAGAGTGTGACTTTCTGAATCCCTCCCTGTCTGGGAGAGAAACGGGTGGGAGGCAGACGGGGAATCCCAATGCAGACTCTGAGAGGACCTGTTCTCTGGGAGAGGAAACGAGAGCGAGAAAGAGAGAGGGAGAGAGCTGGTCAGAGTCCAAAGACAATGACCTCATCACTGTGTGCCATCACGAATCGAGGGCATGGCCACTTCACACACTGAAACTCAAAACCGTGTTTACACCCACTTAAGGTCATGATAGGGCAGGCAGATTCCAGCTAAAACGCGACATTTTAAAGCGAGAGCTGAGTATGGTTGCCTGTTTCCATTCAGAGTAAAACTTTAATATGAGAAATGAAGTGTCACTATGAGATATAAAGTTAATTTGTGAGATATAGTCACACTTACAAGAAATAAAGTAGTTTTGTGTGCTTCAAATTCACAATTACAGGAAAATAAATTTGCAGTTGTGAGATATATGGTCCCATTGAGAGATTTACAGTAAAGTTACATTGTAATATATATAATATAAATATAAATATATAATATTACATATAATATAAACAGAATGTAAAAAATTTTAATAAATAAATAAATAAATAGATTAATTAATTAATTAATTAATTAATTAATTCAGTTCAGAGATAGTCACAATTACAAAAATACAAAGTTACAAGTTGCAATTGAGAGATATTAAGTTCCTTTGAGATACAGACATATTGTTAAATATTAAATAAAACTGTGACATACAAAGACAAATAAAGTGGCCTTTCCAAGATATATATTTGAGTTGCTAAATATCACATTGTCACAAAATAAATAAATAAAAAAATAATAGTTGGAATTCTGAAATATTAAGATATAGTTTACATTGTAAAATATTAAGTCAAACTGTGATATGCAAAGACGAAATTCCAACAAAATAGTCTCAATTCTGAGATATAGTCACTCTGCAAGTCAAAATGTCACAAAAAAACAGTGAAATAAAATGTTGAAAAAGATTTAATCAATTACAAAACTAAGACTGCAATTATGAGATGTAAGTCATATCACAAGGCACAAAGACAAATTGTAACAAAAACACAATTCCAACTAAATAAAGTCCAAGATCCAAGCAAAATCCAAGATATAAAGTCAACTCGCTATGTCAAATTGACACAAGAAAACTGTGAAATATAAAGTAAAATGTGTAAAAAGATATGTCAAAATTACAAAAAAATGAGCCTGCAATTTTGACATCAGTCGCATCGCAAAACATAAAGTCAAATTGCAACAAATATGCAGTTCCAACAAAATAAAGTCACTTCGTAATGTCAAATTGTCACAAGAAAATAGTGAAATATAAAGTAAAATGTGTAAAAAGATAGTCAAAATAAAAAAATAATACTGCAATTAAGAGATGCAAATCACATCGCAACATTGTAACATAAAAAGACAAAATT
Organism: Labeo catla; assembly: GCA_012976165.1. Taxonomy (NCBI): domain Eukaryota; kingdom Metazoa; phylum Chordata; class Actinopteri; order Cypriniformes; family Cyprinidae; genus Labeo; species Labeo catla. The sequence continues at coordinate 662,263 of VONZ01000113.1, forward strand.
ACAACAAAACAAAATTAAAAATTCCAAGATATAGTCACTTCGCAATGTCAAACTGTCACAAGAAAATATTGAAATGTAAATTTAAATGTGTAAAAAAAATATATATATATTTAAAATTACAAAAAAAACTGCAATTCCAAGATGTAAGTCGCATCACAAGACATAAAGTCATATTGTAACATAAAAAGAAGTAATTCCAACAAAATAGTCACAAATTCCAAGATATTAAGTAACTTCACAATGGCAGATTGTCACAAAAAATAGTTAAATATGAAGTAAAATTTGTATAAGGATTTAGTCAAAATGACAAAAAATAAGACTGCAATTGCGAGATGTAAGTCACATAGCAAGACAAAATCAAATTGAAAAAATGATGCAGTTCCAACAAAATAAAGTCGCTTTCAATGTTAAACTGGCACAAGAAAATAGTGGATTAACAAGTCAAATTTCCAAAAAGATTTAGACAAAATTACAAAAAAATAGGACTGCACTTACGAGATGTAAGTTGCATAAAATCAAATTGTAACAAAGATGCAATTTCAACAAAAGAAGTTGCTAATTCCAAGATATTAAGTCACTTTGCAATGTCAAATTGTCACAAGCAAATAGTGAATTATGAAGTAAAATTTGTAAAAAGATTTAGTCAAAATGACAAAAACTGCAATTACAAGATGTAAGTTGCATTGCAACAAAAACAAAGTTGTAATTCTCAGATATCAAGTTACATTGTAAGATATAAAGTCATATTCTCCATTTAAAAATCATGTTGGGAGATAAAAAGGTGCAATTACAAGAAAATAAAGTCAAACAAAGTAAATTTCAAGATATAAAGTCACAGTTATCTTTTTAAAATTTTTAGGAAGAATCAGGCTTCCATATCTGGATGTGTCTCACAGGGGTGTCAGAGGGAGCTAGTTGCAGTCCTGGCTCACTTGGTGTACTAGACAAAATATATTTGAGAAAACTTAAAAGTGGAACTGGGAATGGTACAAGGAGGTGACCTTGTTGTGAAAGGACACAGGAATCATGACCTCTTAAAACAGCCCTAGGGAGCACTGTAAATCCACACTGTTGTCATGTGTCACTGTGCCAACAAAGCGCAAGTGTTCCCCCAGTTTCATCAGAGACACACAGGCATTCAGCAGCAAGACTATATTCCTAACCACAACCATAAATATCCCTAATTGAAGAGGCATGCATAGGCAAGGGTGGGTGGAGGGTGAAAAAAACGAGGATTTACCTCTTTAAAGACACCTCAGCCTTACTCTGGATGAGTGATGTCGCTATTTAGCACGTAATTTCGCCCAGCGAGACGAGTGGCCATCTTTAATGTGATTATTAAGGGAAATGAGTGCGTCAGATCAGATAGGGCCGGCGTTTTAATTTGCCTCCCATTTTGTCTGTTAGTGAGCCACAAGGCTCCCTCGGGGAGAGACGGTGATAAAGAACTTCAGCGTAAATAAGCAATCCCTCTCCTTGAGCAGAACAGATAAATAACCAATGCGTAACAATGCACATTTCAGCATGCAGCAGGACTACAGAGCTTGAGAAGGAGCTAGTAAATAGAAACTAAATGCATTGTAGAAACTAGCATTGTCTTAAAACTAAATAGCTTTTTTGTTGACCTTGCAGAATTTAGCAATCAAAAGAACCTACAAGTATTAAAATTAAAATTAAGCCTTTTCACACCAAGAACGATAACTATAAAGATACTAATATATAATAATATATATTATTAGTACAAATAGATTAGCATAGATACTAATATAATAATAAATATATTAGTGGCCACACCACTGGACGATAACATTGTTTATTATGTTGCACTTTTGTCATCCGCCGCCTTTTAATACAGGGGCTCTTTAAAGCAGGATAGATTCTGATTGGCTGTCAATGTTTTTATTGTTTATCAGCTGAAAGTGATTCCAAAAAATATCATTCCTCTATGACGTTATCATTATAGTTATAAATTCTAAATTTAGAACAATTTCTAAAACTATATCTTTATTGCTATCAATATCAACCGTGGTGTAAATGGGCCTTAAAGGGATAGTTAACCCAAAAATGAAAATTCTGTCATTAATTACAATGACATGATACTCTTGTGAACGCACGTCAAAGACTGACATGGAAGAGAAGAAATTGTTGAATAAAGTCGTTCTTTTTGTTTTCTTTGCACACAAAAAGTATTCTCGTAGCTTCATAAAATTAAGGTTGAACCACTGATGTCACATGGGCTATTTTAACAATATCCTTACTACCTTTCTGAGCCTTGAACGTGTCAGTTGCGTTGTTGTCTATGCAGGGTCAGAAAGCTCTCAGATTCATTCAAAAATATCTTAATTTGTGTTCTGAAGATAAACGAAGATCTTGCGGGTTTGGAACGACATGAGGGTGAGTAATTAATGACAGAATTTTCATTTTTGGGTGAACTATCCCCTTAACTGATAAATGGCTGATATTAAAAATCTATATTATTTTGTCAAAATAAATTAAAAATAAAACTCTAAAAACAAATATCTAAAAACTACAAAATGCTACAAGCAAACTGAGGCATTACAACATTATAATGTACACTATGAAAAATGGAAATTAAAAATAATAAAAAAATGTAGAATAAATTATAAAAATAACAAAATAGGCCAAACGAATCTCTAATATTAGTCAATAACTGATATATTGTGCATTCCTGTTTAAAATAATCACGATAATAAAATACGGGTTTACGTAAGAAACAGAAAAATGCAATAAAAACTATTCTGTGCAGCTTGTTTTAGCTTGACGGGGGTCTGGGTTTACGATTATCGCAATTAAAAAACATCCACTTTGCATTTGTCAGGTGGATAGCATGTCAGTAATTAAAAACAAATAATTGAATTCTGCAAAGTTCCAAACCACAATTCAATAATTAACTCCTAAACTTTGTGGCTTAAGATTTAGCGCTTGTATAACGCAATGTGCCAATATCTGCGATTATGGGGCTAATTTGCGTGAAATGCCCACTTACGTCTGACAAGCCTATAGTGATATTATCAGTTTTACAATTAACTAACAATAACAGATAACCTTGGAATCCTCCTACACTCACAGCCATAGTAATCGGCCTCCAGTAGCGCCCCGTATTGTCTACGGATGAGAACGTACTGCAGAGATTTCACTGCAATTAAAATGCATACAATGCCATTTAGAGCAGAACAAGATGTTTTTGTTTGACTGCTTCTGGGTGATTCTCCCCCCATCCAGTTTTTTTCACAGAGACAGCCAGGGCTTGGGTGGAAGGGAGGAGGGTTGGCTTGCAGAAAAGTGGAATGGATTTCTTGATTAAAAATGGCCTTTTTCCCCCTTCTCTTCGCTCGCAGGCACAAGGAACATAGACACACAGAAAACATGCCGTGAATCCATATGCCGCAATAGAAAGTGTTGCATCATTGTTAATTCCGTTCATTAGTCTCTTCCTAGATGGAGGATTTAATTTGTGGTTGTCTTTTAGAGAGCTGGCGAGCCAAATTGAATTTGCAGACACCTCTCCACACACCGACGTCTGTGTTGTCAACCTCTCCTCAATTCATTTTTTTGAGCCGCTCAATAAATCAACTGAGATTACAAACAGAGTTAAAGATAGGTAATTAAATAGAGACCCTTCAGTTGTTCTCTCATGCCTTCTCTCGCCCGTAAACACAAAGGCGCTGCCCATACAGAGTGTTTTATTCACTATTACATAGTAAGGGTGCGTTTATAGCAAATTTAAATCAATTCTGTTCTGGCCAGACTGTAAGTTGCCATAGATAATATGTAATGTAATTTACGTTCGGGACAGAATAGAATGATGTATTGGCTTCTAAATGGTCAATACAGGATTTCAGTTGTGCTAAAATACACAGTACCAGAAATGACATTTAAAAAAAAATCTTTTGGTTTCTAAAACTTTTTTAACAAAAAAAATTGAATTGTAAAAATAAGGTACTAAATTGCTGTATTGTGAATATAGACATGAATAATGGAGTTGCAAGCATAATCATTTTACAGTATAATACATTATTCTACATTATTGCTGAATTACAGCACCCTAGCCTATTTTATTTTATTTTATTTTATTTTATTTTATTTTATTTTATTTTATTTATTTATTTTATTTTTTTTTTTATTTCATCCCAATAGACTGACAAATAAAATACTCAAAATCTGCTTGGTATGAGGTAATTGGTTCAGATGAACAAATAAACAACAACAACAATACACAGATAGATAGATAGATAGATAATAGACAATAACAATAATAATAATACTACACACACACACACACACACACATATATATATATATATATATATATATATACATAATTTAAAAACTATTTGTAAATGGTGCCAAGGAATACACATACATAAAATATAAATTTTATTTTATTTTATTTTATTTTATTTTATTTTATTTTATTTTATTTTCCGGTAGACTGACAGAAATAAAGTACTTAAAATCTCCTTTGGTACAAGGTGAATGGTTGGGATGAACAAAACAAACAAATTAATAAATTAATAAATAAATATAGGTTATTTAAAAATTAATGAATGAATATATTACACAACAACAACAACAACAATACTTATTATTATTATTATTATTATTATTATATATATACGGATTTGTAAACAGTACCAAGAAATACACATACATAAAATTCACTGCAAAATTACTTTGGCTACAATTGTTAGAGAAATCAAGAAATATAATATGATGTTCATAACTCACATTTTAAAAGCAGAAATGTGTTATATCATGTGCTGTATCATTGAGTCCAACCTTAGCTGTCATTCTGCCATATCACGGAGCCCCACCTCATTCCCGTCGTAATTAAACCAATAGTCGGTTTCAATTAGCGCACACTTTTTTTCCTCCACATGCCTTTATAGAAAAATTAATTAGTCAATTAGCCAATTAACATCTGAACAGGGCTTTGTGTTAACAAGCCTTTTACAAGCAGTGGTAACCCTTCAGTAATGACACCGAAGCCTGCTGGCATCCAGGGACTCTTATAGTGTGCACGAGCTCCCCACTGCTTGCGTAGTGACAGCTTGGCTTTCCATCTGGCCCACATTACGAGAACACTAGCATTAGGGAAGAAAGCTGAAACAAAAACAAATACAAAATAATCGTTGTTTGTTTTCCATGCGCGGCATATTTATGCACATCTTCCAGCCAATGGCGCTTTCGTACAGCTGTAATAATTTGGCCGCTGCTTTCCTGCCACCAGTATAAATAAAGCTGATAGATTCAAGTAATGGCTCCCGGTTCAAATAAACAGACAGAGACCCTTGCGATTTGTCATCCCTCCTGCTCTAAATCATATTTGTGTGCGTGTAACATTTCCTTCGCGATAGATTCTGCCGTCGTGCGCCTGCGTGTGCCTGTTGTCAACATATTTGGACTCTACATACCTCGTGTCTACAACAGTTCTGGAGGGAAGGGGTGGAGGGCAGGACAACCGGGTGAAGAGTGTCCCAAAAAGGATCTTTCATGTGAGGATTGAGTGCAATTTACAACATCTCTACTGATAGTTCGTAGCAACTTGCGCTCTATTTGGAAGGCAAGGGCTCCTTGAGAATGTTTATTTTCTCGTCCCGTCCCACTAAACAATCCCTAAAAAGGGAGAGCAGCTGTTTATAGGTTGTTTGCAGACCAAACATTGTTTTCTGTCTCACATTTTTTCCATGGTAACTTACTCTAAACCCAAATAAGCAAAGGCAAGTGCTTTTAATGAACAAGTGTCACTATTATTCAGACTGATTCACTCAAAGCACTTCTGCCTAAGGAACAGAACTCAATATATGAGAGGTTTTGCACATGATAAAAATAGTCATCATGCATTTAACAAGTATGACAAGCATATAAAGTGAACAGGAAATAGCCCTATAGTATTGCGGCCAGAAGTGGTCCATTTCCCGACATTATATCACCTCACATCGCTCTAAATTAAAGCTTTGTGCCTCTGAACTGCTTCAACTTGATTTTCGAGCTCTGTTGAGAAAAACACATATCTGCTTTCTCTCCTCAGTGGCTCAGCGATTCAGAAATTCTGTGTAAACAACGTCCATGTTTTCACCTTACATGGGCATGCGGCACACAGCATGTTGGTGCGTTATGTATGGGGTAAATAGATTCGCACAATTACCCTCATTATTAACCTATTCTGACAGATGCATGTGTCCGTAGCGGGGCTGCGCTGAACGACTTGCGGTTCCACTCTGTTAAATGTTAGTGCTTCACCTTTAAGATTAAAGGCCGGGTGTAAACAACACTCTGGGAAAGGCTTTAACAGTTCAGATGTGACAGCACTAGCACTATATGGACTGTTTTATGTAACTAGCATCTTCAGGAAACAGAGCGAGTGTGGAAAGGATTTGGTCTAAAGGGGATTTATTGCTCAGAGGTTCCTCTTTCATAACTGAGGAGACGTAATGGGGTTCTCAGTAAGTATGAACTTGACTCAGGGGTTTTTCTTAAAATTCTGCGAAGATATAAAAACAGAAACAAAATGAAAGTGGATATGCAATAAAACCACTAACAATTAGCTAAAATAAAATTTTAATCCACAGTATCCATGACTTTGGACTTAAATTCAAGCTATGTGAGCAATGTACACCAGCATGTTGTGATTACTTGCGCCCAAATCACAGCCGTGCCGATATACAGGAATATTGCATGGCTACAAGGTGATATATTATTTATACAACAGTTTGACAGCACAATTGTGTAAGTACATAAAAAAGAATGGAGTGTCTCTGAAAACATTGATGCAGATTTTCAAATAGATATAATCTTTTATAACAAACTGCACATTTGAAGACTAAACAAGTACATTCTGTCCTAAAACTACATTCCGCGGACACAAAAAGTTTCTAAAATTATAGTGGATTTGGGCATCCGCCATGACACTCGCTGTGAAAAATACTGCAAGTAATTGATACAAACGGTGTAACAGTTATGTACTAGAATATCGCGACTCTTTCAGCCAATCAGATGTGAGGACCAGAAAGAATTGTTGTATAAATATAATACATACCAAAAAATACTACTAATAGTTTCCAGTCAAATACATTTTTCTGATGTCACTAGAATATCGACCCTCTCAGCCAATCAGATTTGAGGACCAGAAAGAAGTGTTGTAAAAATATAATACACAAAAAAATTAGTAATTAATAGTTTGTCAGTCACAAACATTTCTCTGATGTGACTAGAATATTGCACTCCTCTCAGCCAATCAGATTCGAGGACCAGAAAGAACTTTTGTATAAATATAATACATATAAAAAATACTACAAATAGTTTGCCAGTCACTTAGCCATTTTTACTTTTTATCTAATGTTAACATGCATGTATATAGAAGAAAAGTCACTTTTTAGTTCTCTTTGCATATTGCAAAACTTTAAATTTACTGTAAGTAGTCAATTTAAACCATTAAATGAAAATGTATATCTTCTATATGAAAACTGATAATCAAAGTCAAACTAACACTTATGTCCAGCCTACAATCTGAAGTGATATTACAGCCTAATATTTAACACTTTCACTTTTTTAACAACGTGGGGAAATCTTCCAAGTCTTTTTTAATTAATTTCCATCATTCTCTCTCCCTGACACTAAAGGCACTATGGACACAGATTAGGGTGGATGTCCATGAAAAATTAACAGGTTTATCTTTAAACTCGGACAACCCCCAGCCTTGTGATATATACTACTTTTTCCCCTTTCATTTTCTTTCCGACTCTTTACTTTTCGAGTAGAGGGAGGAAGCCTAGTAAAATGGAGCTGTGATTAAGTTGATATATTCCAGATAATAATAACAGAGTGGCTATTACGCATTGGCGTTAGGAGAGAGAGTTTCCCGTTCTTCAGCCCTTCCCGGAGTGGAGCGGGGGGCTTCCAGAGGAAAGAGTGTGTAATATCAGACCTGAAGGACTGAGGAAGAAGCATCAGAGAATTTGGAAGGGAAGCCGGCAGGCAGTATCTCTCATCCTGTGGAGATGTCAAGGTCAGAGCATCTTGAGTGCTTTATGATCTCTTGTAAATTTGTCCCACTGTAAATATTTGTAAACATGCCATTATTCCCATATCTAACAATGCAGATATCTCTTTGAATTGATCTTTGAATTTGAATGCAAACATTTCTGTGTTGTATGGATCAAACACAAGAGTTTTTTGAACAACATAAGCAAATTTTAATTTTGGGTGAACAGTCACTTTAAAGTCCTCACGCTATTTTATTTTTGTAGTTAATAAATTTAATAAAGACACAGTAACAGAGCTTTATATAAATGAAAAGCCTCTCCATTAAGTACTGGAATAGTAATTGAATATTTCTCAAGTGTGCTTCAAGATTTATTTCCTATTCATACACAGCTAGAGCAGATCATATATCTTTCAAAAGGACACATGTAAGCAAAGTATGAAAGAGGTCAGACGTGCAGTAAGGGCAGAGAGGAGGTCAGAAGTGACGAGCTGTGTGCTCCATAAGATCATAGAGACCCCTCCAGGGTGGATGACTCAGCTGGTGGGGCAGGAAGCTCAATAACCTGCTGCAGCAGGGTCAGTCACATCGCCTGAGGGAAGAGGCCACCTGCTGGCAGGGTACAAAATGGCCCTGACCCAGGCAGCCACACGAGTTCAAGTCAAGTGTCTCTGTGTGAGGCTTAGCGACGAGAAATATATGTGAATCAAGACCTAGAAAAGCTGTGGGGCCATCGTTTTACCTCCATTCAGCTGGTTTTGGGAACATAGACTCATGCAGAAAGGGTAGAGGGAGCTGTTTCCTCACATCAGCTACTGTAATATACACTGAAGGAAAATATTAGAATTTTGCCATCAAAAGAAGTGTTGAGCTGTTTTTGTCCATATAATAAAAGTCAATGGGAACTAAAAGGGAAGCAATAAGGACAATGGTAGTGTAAAATGAATTCATCCATGGTATGTTCTAAATCATCTATGAACACAAATCAAATACAGTGACAAGAACCCCAAACATAGACTAAAATTACACCTTTATCAAATCTCATGATATTTTAAGTATCATGTTGCCATTTTCAACATTTCAACTTGTTGCCAAGTTCACATAGACTAACTTCAGGTACCTTCATGTCCTTTTTTGAGATTCATTATTTTGGCTCCTACTGACTTTAATAATGAACCATTTTTACAGACTGTAATGATGTGTTTCCGCAGCTATTAACATCATAAATCAAGCAAAGGTTTTTTTTTTTTTTGTTTTTTTTTTAATAAAATTACTGAACATTTACAACACTATATTTTGTCTTCCATTACCTTGCCATTAAATTACAGAAAACACAGCTGCCGGAGTTTTTTCTAATATGACAGTTGAGAGTGTTGCGGCAAACTTGACATCTTTCTCTCTTCTGACTCACGTAATAAATCTCTCAAAAATTTTTCTTCTTTTGGAAAGTCATAGAAATGCTGCTGTAGATATTTTTCTTTTGCTATTAGAGCAAATAGCTGTTCACCACTATCCATATTTTCCCTGAACGCCAAAGTCTCAGCCGACTTGAGCGGTGTTTTACATTTTCAGTGTTTCTAATCAAATTAATGTATTTTCCAAGCCGGTAATATAATGTTACACCTATGAAAATGGACACTGGTGCTGTATTTTCATCTCTTTACAGTGTCACAATGACCGTCTTTTTGCAGTAGCTCACCTGTCTCACCTAACTCACCACAGTTTAATGAGTGGGAAGATGACATGAAGCGATGCGAGGTTGGCTGCACTGAAAACAGCACGTGTATACAGCTCCCGATCGGGGCGAAGTTCGTGGAACTTGTCCACAAAATGATAAGAGCACACATTATTTTATTATTTTACAGACAGTATTGCTTAAGCACAGCAAGCCATGTATGTTTTCTGTTGTCATCGTTTATGCAAGGAATAAAGCACGCTGGACACGGACAGATTTGCTGGTACGCAAAACAAGCACTTCACAGAAATTCCATAAGCTTATTGCTGTTACTGTGGCAGCCAACAATAGCACAGCTTAACCCTATGCACATTTTCATATTTAGTTGTTGAAAAAGTTTGTTTAACTAATTTAGCCAATATTTTTTTTTACCCAGTTTTAACATGGATTTCTATGGAGACCAGAACACGAGAGCACCCACTTCCAGAACAACAATTCATAAATAATTTACTCACCCCCTTGTCATCCAAGATGTTCATGTCTTTCAGTCGTGAAGAAATTATGGTTTTTGAGGACAGCATTTCAGGATTTTTCGCCATACAATGAAATTCACTGGTGCCCTGATTTTGAACTTCCAAAATGTAGTTTAAATGCAGCTTCAAAGGGCTCTAAGCAATCCCAGCCAAGGAAGAAGGGTCTTATCTAGCGAAACGATCTGTCATTTTTTTGGAAAATAAAAATTTGTATACTTTTTAAACACAAATGCTCGTGTAGCACAGGCTCTGGGATGCGCATTCATGACGCTACGTACTATTTACTAAGAAAGTATAAGTAACGATGTCGGATGATTCTGAAGTTCTGAAGAAAATAATATGGAGTTTTTCACCATACTCTACCCTTTTGAGCAGGAGTACACAGACAATGAACTTAGACGTGATTCATAGTAGTGATGGGAAGTTCGGATCATTTTACCGACTCGGACCTTTGAGTCTCGTTCAGCAAAATAAACTAATTTTTTTTGAGTCATTTCGTTCATTTTAGCAAAATATAATTAACATGTTATATGTTACTTCCATAACACATCTACTGCTTACACAAAAGTTGATCACACTACAAACAAGACAAAACTATAATGCTATAAGAAACAGAATAGATTAATTCATTGTTTATCTGGGTCTTTAGTCTATGATTAGCTCACCTCACCTCTTATCTGACAAGTTTTCGGGTTTGAGTCGTTCGTTCAACACATGACAACCCCATAAGCTTAACCAATTCAGTGTGAGCCGGAAAAAGAATTGATTAGTTCATCTCTCGAGTCTTCGGATTCGAGTCGTTCGTTCATCACATGACAGCCCCATAAGATGAATGAACGACTCGAAAAACCCAAAGACTCAAAACAAGTGAACTAATTCCAGTACAGAACCTAATAGGATGTTGCGCATGCGTGACTGAACATCTGGGATGACAAGGGGGTGAGTAAATTATTTGTAAATTGTTGTTCTGGAAGTGGAGTTCTCCTTTAAGTTAGAATCCATCATAGCAGCACTGATCGGTTACTGAGGAAAGTGGTGGATAGAAGCTTACCCAACTATGATGACTTTCGCTTCTGAGAACCCCAGAAATATGAAAAGGGTCCATATAGACAAAACAGCTGATTCTTCACAATATATTAGTCAAGTTTAGAACAACATAAGGGTGATTAGAAAGATGATTAGATGATGAAAAAAAGGTCATGTTTTGATGAACAACACCTTTTCTATGATTCATTAAGTTCCTCAGAACAATTTTATTGTGTGCAACCACTAGCTTCATGAGCGATTTTCTGAAAGCATGGTGAATAACATACATTTTTCAATTAAACTAATCATTTCTCCTGACAGAGTTCAGGAGAAATGCTTGCTTGGAGACTTTGCAGACCAAAACCTAGTGAACTGACTAGCAAGGCTGCATTTTAAAACACTGACGCATAAGCTGCTGGGACTTTTTCCTGAATAGCTGACATTCTATTGGACAAAATGGAGACTTTTCTTTCATTGTTTTGTCTCTATCTGTGTTTCTTCTTTCACGCTCTCATTTGATGGTTTCAACAGATTCTGACATCAGAGGAAGACTGACAGTTGACATTCTCATTCTTTTTACAATCCATCCCATACCTTTCTCTCTTCCTTCAGATCAGGAGGCACAACTGTCAGGGGAACAGGGGAGTGACGTGGCATACGGGCTCTTGTTGGACGCTGTCCTATCTCTGATTTCAGGGCAAAGCAAACGCACAGGTAGAGCTACTGACAGATGCGTGGCGGCTCTGTGCTATTGTGTTAACAATGACAGCCGCTATCGTGGCTACACATCGGTGTTGTCTTCTTTGCAGGGTTTTGCTGTTTGTTTCTCAGCCGTCAGTGCTTATTTCCTCTTTATCAAGGTCAGAGTCGACACGGGACTCTGGCAAAGACACGGCCCTCTCTATCACCTGCTGTGTCTGTCTTTGAGGATGGAAGTCTCTCTTATGTTTGTTCTCTCCTTTTAGAGCAAATCACTCCCCGTTTCTTGGCCGCCGTTCTTTTTTTAACGTGCGCATGCAAAATTTTTCCATTGCTGTTGTAATCGAATTTGTCCATGCGGAAAAACAATACATACAAGAAAAATACTTAATGCCTGGTATTTTGTATACATGTCAGATCACATGAGTGTTAAGCTAAATTGGGGCCATTTGTGCATTGTGTGCAAGAAACGGAAGAGGGATTCATACAGACATTAATCTCGCTCACACAGCACACATCTACTGCATGCAGTTATTCTAGGCAGAAAAGCAAATTAATATAGCTATAGTAAGTCTTTTTGTATGTAAAATTAAACTCTGTAAATGACAAAATTACAGAAATGTATTTAAAAGGAAATTCTACCAAAAATTAAAACTGGGCTTAAAAATAGTGTGAAACTCTAAAAATATAGTTGTAGTTGTTTTTTTTGTTTTTTTTAATAGACACAAACATTTGGTGTTAATGATGCCAAAACGGCATTTTAAAAATGGATGTGAATGAGTCTTTAAATCTTTTAATTTAAAAAAAAAAATTGAACAATCTTTTTCTAAACAATAAAAATTCATTTATTTATAAAAGTCAAAATCTGATACAATTCCACACAGAACCCAAAAATGCACCGGGCAAAATTATTGGCACCCTTAACTTAATATTTGGTAACACCCCCTTTGGAAAAAATAACTGAAATCAATTGCTTCCTGTAACCATGAATGAGTTTCTTACACCTCTCTACTGGAATTTTGGACCACTCTTCTTTTGCAAACTGCTCCAGGTCATTCTGATTGGAAGGATGCCTTCTCCCAACTGCTGTTTTAAGATCTCTCCACAGGTGTTCTATGGGATTCAGATCTGGACTCATTGCTGGCCATTTCAGCACTCTCCTGCACTTTTTTTGTAACCATTTCTGAGTGCTTTTTGAAGTGCGTTTCGGGTCATTGTCCTGCTGAAAGACCCATGACCTCTTTGAGCTTTCTGACATTGGCCACTACGTTGCGCCCCAGAATTCTTTGGTAATCATCAGATTTCATGATACCGTTCACACAGTCAAGGCATCCAGTGCCAGAAGCAGCAAAGCAACCCCAAAACATCTTTGAGCCTCCACCATGTTTGACTGTAGGGACTGTGTTCTTTTCTTTGAAGGCCTCATTTCTTTTTCTGTAAACAGTGCCATGATATCCTTTACCAAAAAGCTCTACTTTTGTCTCATCTGTCCACAGTACATTCTCCCAGAAGGATTGTGGTTTTGTCACATTTGGCAAACTCCAGTCTTGCTTTTTTATGCCTTTGTGTCCTCCTGGGACTGCTACCATAGCGTCCCTTTTCATTCAGATGGCGATGGATAGTGCGAGCTGATGCTGTTGTACCCTGTGTCTGCAGATCAGAATTTGTTTGGAAGTTAATTAGGGTTCTTTATCCACCATTCGAACAATCTTTCATTGTAATTTTTCATTAATTTTGCTCTTCCGTCCACATCCAGGGAGGTTAGCTACAGTGCCATGGGCTGTAAACCTCTTGATGATATTGCGTACAGTGAACACAGGAACATTAAGATTTCTGGAGATGGACTTGTAGCCTTGAGATTGTCCATGTTTTTCCAAAAATATTTTCTCTCAAATCCACAGACAACTCTTTACACATCTTTCTTTTCTCCATGTTCAGTGTGACACAAAACACAAATGTTGAGTCAACTTTTCCAATTTACTGGTTGCAAGTGTGATTACCATATAGCCCACACCTGTTACTAGCCACAGGTGTGTATAAATGCAAATAACAGGAGCATCACATGCTTGAAAAGCAATTATTTCGTACAATTTTGACAAGGTGCCAATAATTTTGTCCAGTCCATTTTTGAGTTCTGTATGAAATTTTATCAAATTTGACTTTTCTTCTCTGTTTTTTTGTTTTGTTTTGCAAACAAAAACAATAAGCACGTGAATACCAAAACATTTGCAACTGGAACCATTTTCTGAGAGAAGTGTTGCATTTTCTGACAGAATTGCAAGGGTGCCGATATTTTTGGCCATGACTGCATATATATATATATATATATATATATAAAATACATTAAAATACTGTTTTATTGTTTCTACTTAAATTTTCACTTTTAATTCAACTAGTTACTTGATGTTTCTTTGTAATTATTTGTAAAATGTACTAGCAATTTCTAAATAAAACAGTTTCAAAGTAAATCCTACACATTTTTCTGTCAAAAAAAAAAGAACAAAACACCAAAAATGTACTTGTGCATTATGCTTCTCATCTATAAGCAGTATAACTGATTTTTGTAAGGCTGAAATTTGTCAAGTTATGCAATAGTTCTAGCATGCTGTAGTCAAACTCAATGTGATAGATCAAATATGAGAAACAGAGGATGAGATTTGAGAACCGCAGCAGATTTTCAGTGAATAAATCGTTCTTCACACAAATCTAAAATAAAAAACCTTTAGAAAACATGATATGGACCATACTTTGGTAACTTTTGACAGCTGTGGTCACTATGAACAGACAAAGTCAGATGCACATGATCTTAAGCAAAGTATTTGCATACTTATTTTCACTACAGAGTTGTATTAATGCTCCTGAATGGTAAAGTTATGCTACTGATTGTAAGTTTGTTTGTCCGTTCTGTCTTTTGGATTTACTGTAGCAGAGCTGACTTAAATGACTTAAATCATGACATTTCAAATATGCATAATATCATATTTGAGTCAGCTACGACTTAAATGCAACAATTGTCTTGATGGTCCAGTGCAATAGAAATGCTAAAGTTCTAATTAGTTTCTTTCCTGATAAGTGCTGCAAATCATTGCAATAAGAGTAGCTGTAATAATAGCAATAATGAAAGTCTGAGTACTGAAGTATCAGATAATGCAGCCTTATTGCCAGTGGGGTTCTATCCTCTGTAGCTGTGATTACAGATGTGCTGGAAATAGCCAAAAAAGCTGCCATACATCTGAAGTAATATGTGTTATTGAGTTGCGTTTGTAATTCTGAAATCACACTGTCCGCAAACTCACACAGGATACAATTGAGCTGTAAGCCAGCTGTCATAGCCTTGATAAACTCAATAGCTCCTGAACAGAATCACTTCACAGAGGGGACAATAACTGCTAAACAGCTAACGGTCCACATCTCATATCCCCAGCCCTCTGATAAATGATAAAACGGTTGATAAAATCATCCCATCTGGTCTAGATACATGTGAACACTATGATGGAAGACAAATAAACAGTTCCTGAACTATGATCTGACCTTGTTGCTGTACTGTGTGATTTTAAGCATTAACCCTCTGGGGTCTGAGGGTGTTTTGGGGCCCTGGAGAAGTTTTGACATGCCCTCACATTTGTGCTTTTTTCAGTATCTTAAAAACATATTAATGGCTAAAGTCTGATTACATTGTAATCAGCACAAACTGGGCTACACACAGAAAAAAAATGGTGCTTCAGTGGTTCTTCAGCGGTTCTTTGGTGTGATTGTGGTGCTATATAGCACCGTTAGTGTATAAAGAACCGGTCAAGCCCCTGTCTGGTTCTTCAGCGGTTCTTCAGTGGTTCTTTGGGGTTTGTTAAGGTGCTATATAGCACCACTGCCATACAAAGAACCTGTTAAGCCTCTGAATAAGGATCTCTAACTCTCTCTTAAACTCTTCAGTTGGGGAAAGGATTAAAAACAACATTAACATACAGTGTATTTCCTGAAGATCTTTTTGCCCCTAAGGCCCCCATAAGGAAATATTTCCCACATAAGACCTTTTGACCTTAGAAAAGCATAAAAGTGATTCAAGACATTTTGCCATTGTAGTAAATATATTTACTACTATTGTAGTAATACAAGCCCCTATGATTGTTTCTATTGAGCACCATTTTTGTTGAAGTAATAAAATGCTATACACAGCAAAATCCCCAGTGTTAATTTAACACTCTGAGTGTGGACACATATAAACACTGAAGTAGTGTTAAAGTTAACACTGAAGCAGTGTTGAAGTTAAAGAGATAATTAGGTGATTAACGAAGTGATGATTGATCATTATTGATGACACCTGATGTTAATAAGCAGAATCACCAAAGGAGAAAACCAAATTTTTTAAGCAACCATTATAGTGGTCAGTGTTTGCATTAATTGGGCTCTTGACCCTTAAATCATCAATATTAGGTCTTGTTTGGCTGCAATTACTGAGTTATAACAGCCAGACAAGCAAAGACTGTGCTTGACTTAATCATCATATAGTGACTTGAGTATTTGACATAGAATTTCCTTACAGATTACAAAAAAAACTGTGAACAAAAGATCAATCAGTTTTGCCATAATCAGACAGATGATGAAAAAAAGTTTATCTTAATTTAGACACACAGACATGAAGAATCAGTGTGAGAATCACAACAACGGTGACCATCAAAAAGCGTGTTGTAGCCAATCAGAACTCATCCATGACTCCCATCATGCATTGCAGCATGAATAAATTATGAGAGTTCAGAGTTGATCTGCCGTTTGTCACCATTGTTGATATTCATGGGCTGGTTCTTGATGTCTATGTGTGCCTAGGTGAAATATTTTTTTTTTTAACAGGTTGTAAGAAAAATCTTTCCAAAATGTATAGTAAGTGCTGGATCTTCTGTGGATTGTCAAGGCTACTACAATAAGCCAAAAAAAAAAACAACCTAACTTAGAGATTAGACTCTAGGTGATTTATGTCAAACAATGAATATGTTAAAACATAATCACCTGGTGACTTGAGCTTCAACTCAAAGGGTCAAGAGCCCAACTAATGCAAACACTGACCACTATAATGGTTGCTTAAAAATTTTGGTTTTCTCCTTTGGTGATTCTCCTTATTAACATCAGGTGTCTTCAATAATGATCAATCATCACTTTGTTAATCACCTAATTATCTCATTAACTGTGTATGGTACATCTGATGGTTCTACATAGAACCATTTGACAAAGGTGCCATATAGCACCTTTTAAAATAGGTGCTATATAGCACTAAAAGTGGTTCCCCTATGATTACGAGCCAAAGAACCACTTTTAGTGCTATATAGCACCATTTGTTTTTAGAGTGTACAATAATATGTAAGCAACATTAATGTACGTTTGTGTTTTTGAGAAAACAATATTTATGCGTGGTTAGTGAAAAACTAAAATCTTTAAGTCACTGAAATAAGACCATGAAACACATTCAGAACATTAGTTCACAAGACTTTTGAGAACTGGATGTGGTTGTCTAGAGTTTTTTCTACATAAAGATGTGAAAATCATCTCATTCACACATTTACAGAAAACAATATATTGATTTAAATTTTCTAAAACATGTTTTGTGACTGAAAGGGAATATGCGAGGGAGTGACAACGACCATGAATATTTAGTGATTCACACCTGAGAAACAAAGAGCCCTCCCTAATGGCCCATCAATGAGACTGTGACTGTCAGGTAGAAACAATGAGAGATTCAAAGAATGGAGTTTTAGACTATTTGTATTTTATTTACAACACCGTATCATCAAAACATACATAATGAAGGTCAAAAGCACATTATTGACTACATTGATCTAACCATAGAGACGTGAAGAGAATTTGTGTCATTCCTGAAAACTGTTTTCTGAATTCTGTTCAACAAGTGAAACAAGTAAATTATACCTGATATTTAAGTGATTGCTGCTGCTTTCCATGGATTTAAGAAACAAAACTCATCATCAGTAGTCTAGGAAATTGTTTTACAATAAAAAAAAATCAGTGTAGTTGAACATCTGATGTTGGTACAGTACTCTTCGTGAGTCTGAATTTTATTGCAGCAATAAGTCACGAAGGGCCATGTATTTTAGCGATTTCACCATGAATATGGAATTGGCTTAAAAACCCCCTCTTATATAAAGCTCCAGAGAAACACACACAATTGCTTACTGTCATAAACAGATGAAAATCTTTTTATAATAATATCTTATTTTATTTTTAATTCTTAAATATAAACTTATTTTTCTGTAAATATTTGACAGTTATCTTTGTTCTCAAAAGACTGGACAAATGACCAAATGAATATAAATTGACATCGTCTTGACAGCTGGAAACATGGTTTTCAATTTATATTTGATTTCTCCAATACCCCGCTGTCCTCAAATTAGATGACAACGTGAGAGTCTCTCTTTTTCTCTCACTCTCTCTCTCACACACCTTTATCAGAGCATGATGTCTTATGGACGTTTGCGGACAGAGACATTGTTGGCATTATAGGGGTTAGACGAGGCCAAAAGCAGCTCCTTTCTTTCCAGTTAACTTCTTCGATTGATCTATTACACTGTGGCCATAAACCAGACAGATAAGGAGCTCCCTAGCTTTTTGGTAGATTGCACGGTGCTCTTGTTCTGAGGTTAGTAATAACTTTCAAGTGTGGGACACGGCAAATGGACATTGGCACGACAGAAAAAGAAAAAGAGATTTATCTATCTAATGGATAAAGTCTCTGACAGAGCAACGTCATACTGGAGCGAGAGCCGAGTGGCAGAGGGAGGGGTCGGGGGGTTTTATTCCTGGGGAAATGAGAGATCTGGAATCCGTCGACACCTAGATGGATGAGAGCATAGTTAGGAATTGATGACCTTCTTGCTATCTGTCACAGATATTTGTAGAGAAAATACTGGACCCTGATTCAGATCCATGCTGTGCAGGTGTATTCATTTTTTTTTTTTTTCTGGGGGCAAATGCCGAAGCGAGAGATGTATTAAAAGTAAATATAAAAGATTCATCCTCATGTAGTTTACAAAAAAAATAAAATTATTAAATAACTCTAGTAATGCCAACCCAATGCGCAAAGTCACATGACTTTTTTGATGCGCATTGAGGAATTTAATCGGTAAATATGTTTCTATCGTAGTTTATTTGCATGTGTTACAGACTGACAGAGGCGTGAGGCACGTGGATCCATCTGCGACCTTTTATTGAAAGACATGGTCAAAACAGGCAAGGTTTGACACCAGCAAACAGAGCAGGCTCCATAACTAGCTATAAAGCTAGAGCAGCGATATGCGCTCACAATACTCAGCAATCTGAAAGAGAAAGTCCAAGGTTTAAATAGTGTGCTTGATAGGTTGCAGCTGTGTGTGTGTAATCAGTGCAATGGATGATGGGAAGTGTAGTCCAGGGTGACATGCAACAGTCTGTGTAGTGTGAGTCAATATACTGAGAGAGTGACATCTGGTGGAGAGCGAACGGAAGGCCATGGACCAGATTCGTGACAGAATGTTTTCTAAATGAATAAAAAAATGTATCTGACTCAGTTGAGCGGTTAACTTTTTTATGCACATTTTTTGAATTTATGCTCTTCTTTGCGTTTCCATTCAGTGTTTTTTTAAATGCGACATTCCAAAATGCACATAAAAATAGGTGGATGGAAACATAGCTATTGACTAATAATAACACATTAAAGATGCTCATTTATTGCCGCCTGTAGTCTGAAGAAATGGCCACTGAACAAATGAATCAGTGAACTAATTTTTTTGGGTGAACCGTTTCAAAAGCTTTGAGTCACTGGGATGGATCAAAATTCATACTCAAAAAGTAAAACCATTGTTAGAACTAGATAAAAAAGTTTGTAGACAAACTTTAAGTTGGCTTGAAAAAGCTTAGGCAGAATGTTTGAATTATTTTTAAAAGCTTGAAGTTTGAAGGTTTTCAGTCTGAAATAGTTAAGTTTCAATTTAGTAGTTTAAAAGCCAGAGAGATAGACAAAAGCTGATTTAGCAAAAAATAAAAAAATAAATAAATAAAAAAGTAAAAACCCACTAAAAACAGCTAAAATCAGTTAAAACCAGCTAAAACCAGCAGATTTAACAAAACGGTTGCACTTGCACAGTTTTCAAAATATCTCCTTTTGTGTTCCACAGAGGAAAAAAAAAACTACAGGTTTGAAATGACACAAGGTGAGTAAATAATGACAGAATTTTCATTTTCGGGTGGACTATCCCTTTAAGCTCGCTCTCGCTCTCCTTCTCTTTCTGTCAAGCATCTTACTGCCATCAAAGTCAAACACTCCAAAAGGCCTAAATTACGCATGCTGTGCAGGCCCTCTCGCCGGCCTGTGATATGTTTAAGCCAATCCCGTAATAAAAGATGCGGCCATACATATTCATGATAGGAATCTAGTAATTAGTGAACCCCCCCACAACACATACACATACACGCACACATTAAACACACACGTACACCACTCAACCTCATGCATATTTATTGCTGTGGCCTGGCAAACAAAGACACTGGCAGTCCGGGGCATTCTCCATTAACACAGGCAGCAGCGTGTGATGGTGGTGATAGCAGGCCTGCCACTCACAGAGGCTGCGTTCGGGGCCCACGCGTCCCCCCTGCGACGGAGGGAGGAGGGGGAGCGAGAAAGGATCTCCTCACTGGTGGCTGCCTTTCCTCTTTGAGTTCCCTAATTTCCACTTTGCTGAAATGCAACCCGGCATCATTATTGCATCAGGATTGAAAGGCGGCTATTGAAAGCCTCTCTGCGATGTCAGGAGCTCTACGCCGGCGGGACGCTCCCAAAGGGACGGGGCCTGGAATAGTACACACATGCATGCAAGCACACACAAGGCAAAACAAACACGTATGGTTTTGTGCGCACATACAGAGCAAAATGCATGATGTTATACATTAAATGAAACAAGAAAACCTGCAGATTCAGATTATGCCAGTCCTGTTATTTAGCAAATTAAATAAAAAACCAGATGTAAAAATGTTCGTTTCATCATTTCTTGCTGGGTATAAGGCCTGATGCAATAACACAGCCGCTGACACTCGCTCAGTTTCAAATGCTCTCAAGATTATGAAGAATTTCAGCTTGCCCTTAAGAGGAAATATGTAATAATCCGGACATGAGAGCTATTAGACACTCAATCTGCTTGAAGCCCATTCATGCGTTCAGGCTGGCCTGTGGCTCGAGGTGACATCATTATCAAGGGGCTCATAGATCTTCTGCTATAGTTTGTCTCAATACGTCTCACATGTTACAACACAGGCCGACAGACAGATGCATAAATCATTGTGGATCAATGACAAATAAGTGATAAAGAAAGGAAAACTCACTTGTGCCAAGTTCTAAAAATGTTTCAAATGTGTTTTTAAAATGTACCATTTAAATAAAATAAAAATATATATTAAAAAAAAGAACAAAAAATGTCATGTGCTGAAGCCATCAAGTAAAAAGTAATAATATATTTTCTTAATACCTTAATTGTCACATCTTCATCATCTAAATATATTTTTCAAGGGAAAAAGTTTTTGTTGTTGTTGTTTACAAGTATTATTAATTATTTATTTATTGTAATTATAAACATCATTACATCTTTACAACGTGAACTACTCTTGTCATGTCAAAAAAAGTCAAATTAGCTGATTTTTTACGAAACTGGCTGACTCTGACACACAGTCAGAAGCATGCAGATGTCCTCTTTATGATATCATATCCTGCTTTTTTCCTACATAACTTTATGGCCATGAATAAATAAATAAAAATTAATAACAAATAAAATCTGAATGAATTTTAATTTAGACATTGCAAATATGCTTATAGACGTGCCACTATTCAAATGCCTGTTTCAGCCACTGAATAAAAATAAAAAAGGTAATTGCAACTTTTTAACTTTTTAATATCTTTTTAATCTCTTCTGACTTTTTTCTCACAATTGTGTTTAAATCTCGCATTTCTGACTATATTTCTCAGAATTGCATTATATAAACTCGCAATTGCAAGTTATAAAGTCAGAATTGCATATATAAAGTGTTTTTTGCAATTCTGACTTTTTTCTTGCAATTTTGAGTTTACATCTCGCAGTTCTGACCATTTTTCTCAGAATTGCATTATATAAACTCGCAATTGCAAGTTATAAAGTCAGAATTGCCTATATAGTGTTTTTTGCAATTCTGATTTTTTTCCTCATAATTGTTCTCAGAATTGCATGATATATGATTTTGCCATATATGATCAAAATTGCAATTCTGAGAAAAAAAAGCCAGAATTTATTTCTCAGAATTTATATCTCACAACTCTGACCTTTTTTCTCGCAATTCTGACTTTTTTCTAAGAATTGCGACTATATATATTATATAAATTCTGACTTTATAACTCGCAATTGCAAGTTTATATCTCACTAATTCTTTTTTCTCAGAAGATATAAATTTGCAGTTGCTGGTTATAAAGTCAGAACTGCTATTTATAAAGTCTCAATTCTAAGAAAAAAGTCAGAATTGTGAGATAAAAAGTCACAACTACCTTTTAATTTTTTATTCAGTGGTGGAAAACAGGCTTCCATATTATTCAGTCACTAAGCACTGAAGGTAAATTAAGCTAGCCTATTTTCTCAAAAAGAAAAATGCAAACTAAGGTTAATTGCTTATAATGACACTTTGTATGGTGCTTTGAAAAGAGCATGTCTTACCGACACTAAAAAAGAAAAAAAAATCCACAATCATGATGGTATTAAAAGGTGTTGATGACATTTATGACCTCAGGGTCAATTTTATAATGCAATGCTGGATATTACATGCTATCTGCATGTGATCATTACAGTGTAGCTTTTCAGAGACAGGGTCACGACTGCCTCCGCAGGTGCAGATGTGGTGTATATATGCAGGGGGCCCCATGGGCCCCTTTATTATAACTGCCTTTGATTGACCGACTGTGTGATCTGAATGGCCCATTTGCGAGCATGTGTACGCTTTCGCAAGTGTTCCTTTTCACAGAATTTGTGCTTCTCATCTTTGATTGTGACGCCGCATGTGTAGAGAAGGTTGAAAATGATAAAATGCTCCTTGACTTTGAAAACCCTCTGCTACAGCGCTGGTCACCAGAGGTGGGAGTGACTACAGGAGACACTTACATTTACACAGCATCTAATCTGTCAGAATGACTCAGACGTGGGACAGAGAGAGGACAAAGCAGATAAAAAGCATTTGCACTAGTGAATTATAGCTGGGCTCTGTTAGACGGATCGCTCTCTTGAGCATCTCCATGTTTTTATTGTCCTCCAGGGTCCCACACCTGTTCATTCCTTCATGGACACTGTATCTAAAAGGTGGTATGGTCAAATTCAGTGCACGGTGCAAAAGACCGTTTTACACGGTACACGGTTACTAGTTTTCAATGGAAGAGAGGCAGCAAAATGGGGCTGGCAGTGAAAGGAGCACTGTATGAGATAAAAGAATCACATCCATTTGTTCAGACAGTGCAGGAAATTATCTATATGTCTACATTAGTTTCCATAGTAATGCCTAGAGACATAAAAGTCACTGTGGAAGGAGACCATGGAAAACAAGAAAGTTTGCCTCGGCTTGTAGTTCTGAACACATGAGATGACAGCAGCATATGTTGTTTCTCCAAAACCACTCACTCAGTGCTACACTACATATTTTATGGAATAGGGAATCTGAGGCAAAATTTGTGAATTTGTACTAATATTTTAAATAATCCACCTTGTTGACACTCAAACCATCATAAAAAATATCATAAAAAATAGATGACGCAGTTTATAGCTTTTACTGACGTTCAAAATCATATCAGAGGAGATGACATATAAAAGCGAAACACTTGAGTTTACAAAGGACGCATGAATGTGTTTGGATGTTGTTCTTGATAATGATAAATCATCGAACACAGACTGTCCAAAACTTAAATCGGACTTATTCAGATTGAAATGCATTTCCAAATCTGATTTTAAACCACACATTTCACAAAAAGCTGAACAGGTTCAATTGATATAAGCCAAAAAACTGAAATCTGATCATTCAGATTGAGATGTGTAAACAATAATCAAATTTAATCAGAATTCAGACCAGCTACAAAAGTGTAGCAGATTTTTTTCCTCTTCAGACTATATTTGAGTTGGAAAAAGAATGCTCATCTGAGCAAAGCATAATTGACCTCTGATATAGCTTACAGAACAGTTATTATAATTCAATAACAAAAACTGCTAGGTAACAAAATTTCCACAGAAAAACTATAATTATGAGGTACTGACACTTTGCTGAATTGTGTTAGCAGAATTAATCATTTTATTAGACCAATATATCTGGCAACAAATATTTCTTTGTTTGAAAAAAGCCAAGTATAGAACATAAAAAGTAATTACATCTTATAGAATTATTTCATATGTATAAAAGCCACAGCAGAGGGTCAATCATGTGGTTTCTTGCTCATTGTTTGTTTCACTGTAGAGTCTATTCAAGCATAATTAGGGTCAGTGTTAATTTACAAATATACTTGTGTTCATTTATAATTAGAAAATGTAGAAATTAACACAAATCAAGATTAATAAAGGTAATAAAAATATTATCATTGTTAGATCATATTTAACACAGTAACTCAAGTTAATAAACTGAACCTGATTTTAAATTATTAAACGCTGCTCATCTTTTAGAGACAATACAGCACATTTCATTTCCATTATAAAACAGTAACAATAATTAACTAACTTCACCCGAGTCTGTCTAATGTAACGCAACCAAAACCCTCTTAAATTAAAAACCGGATTACCGCGCAGAAGTGTCAGACTCTGCAATGATCCTCTAATTGTGTGGAGAAGAATGTATCAAATTAATATTTTTTCTCCAATAAGACAAAAGACAAGGGGGGAGGTGAGACATTTCGAGATGAATCACGAACGGCGTCTTACTGAATCAAAGAGCAATGTGGCTCTTCGGAGCAGCATGTCACTCAGACCCTGGATGTCACAGGTCTCTGATGCCTGACTAGGTGCCATTTTGAGATGTTTGCGTGGAGGGATGAAGAAGAGAGGCCCCGAGGCGCTCTGTCTCCCTTGTCCTGAAGTCAAACCTGAAACCTGTCTGCTCCAAGCACGCCGAAACCGGACAGAGCGGGCTTTGAGCTTTAGTGGGATTTAAGACTTCTGAAAGGTAGGGAAAAGAAAGTGTCAATCCTGAACGGCTTTGATGTTCTTTCCACTCAAAACTCTACGATATACAGCTCAAAGAAAAGGGTGTGGACAAATAGGGAAATTGGACTTTCTCTGTCTCTCTTTCTCTCCTTTTCTCTCTCTCTCTCTCTCTCTCTATCTCACACACACAGCAGAACACTCCTTTCTAACCGCTAAAATATGGTCACAGAACCTGGGCTCGGGTCCAATTTTAATGGGGCGGCCCTGATTAACTGGTGCAGTGGTCAAACCCACTTTAACTAAGTATATTACACGTCTCCATTTAAATGTGTAATTTAACTTACTTCAAATGGATCATTGTGCTCTTTTCATAAAGGTGAACACGGAAGAGATTAAACTTTAAGTCATTATGTCTCCATAAAAGAGGATTCTTCGCCGCTCGGAATGAGGTAATATTTTTTTCCCGATGACTTCTGCGAGGGAACGCCGGACCCGTCGATTCACCTGGTGAGCAGTGAAAAAGGTCCATTGCATAAAGACAATAGAGCCACATTGTGGAAGTCAAAGGCTTCGTACCAAGGAGAATGAGGAAAACCTCAAAAAATAGGTCACTGGGACCAATTTCATGTTTCTGTGTGGTAAAGACAAATGGATTTGCTCCTCTGTGATTTTTTTGGACAGAGAGAAATGATGAATAGAATTAATTGAACCGTCTAGGCTGCTTTTCTCTTTCGTCTTCCTTTTTTCGCTAGTCATTTCTTTTGCCAGACGCTTTTGTTAAGTTTTCTAGTTTTGGTTTCTGCAGTCTAAACATTGCAAGTCCTAGTTAACATGTTTGATTACACTTAAGAGCAACTGGCCTGAAGTAGTGTACATCAAAAAGATCGTCGTCTGGCTTAGATGAAGCTTCTATTAGCTTAGCATCATTGTTTCCCGGCAGAAGCTAAATGCCTCTGTATTAGCATTGGCAGAGCATCAAATCCAGTCACAGATTAGTTGATCTCACAAACACGTTATGTCTCATGACAACTCTGGCCTTTGTTTGCTACTCTTCACTTTCATTTAAGCCACAGAGCACCAATTCAACGCTCTCCAGAAGTGTGTTTACTGTTGTGCTATGGTAGATTGTTTGTTTAAACAGAGCTGTATTAGATACAGATGAGCTTTTGGAAACAAGAGAGGAGCTCTGGTGGAGTGTTGCCAAAATCAAGTTTGATCATCACTCAAAGGTCAGAGGTTATGAGGGCATCTTTTGTTGTGTAGGCAACATACAACATTTCAAGCTAACGGAGCAATTTTATTTTGGCAAAAATAAAAAATCAAAAAATTGTACTGTTTTAAAAGGGAACTCCGGGTATTAAGAACTGTATGGCTTAATGTAATGTAAATCATGTCTCTTACAAAATATGTAGTAGAAAACCCATGAAAGATTTACGTTGTTTAAAAAATGGATATTGTTTTATATGTATTTTGGACTATGGGGACACCATAATTTCAATGACATCAAATGGTTGCACTCGGTGAGCTACTGGCACTACCTGTTGCTATTTTTAACTCGGAAAATAAAATACTGTTACGCTGACACATTGTGTGGCTTTAGTTTGTAGAGATCCGTATCGTTTTCTCCACTTTAGTCCTGATGCCTTTAAGGATTTTAGTAGACCACAGCTACTGAAAGAGCTTACAAACGGCAGAAACAAGAAACGCTAGATACCATTCTGGCAGGATGTAAATATGCCGACGCTTGTCATGCACCGCAGCCATTAAGGTGTCACAGTGCGCTGTCGTAGGAAGCACGCTGAGACACAGAGAAACATTAAACAGTCTTTAATGAACAAATACAGGGGATAATCCACAACAGGAGCAGGAACAAACACACGTACATCACAAGTAGACCCGACAGATGACAAATGAATAGACAGAAACTTAAATGCATGGGGTAATCAAGGGAACACAGGTGCACAGAATAACTAATTAGACTAAACAAGGAACAGAAACAAGGGTGGAAACACAACAAGACAGGTCCATATCCCTGACATAACCCCCCCCACCCCCCCCACCCCCCAGAAGCCGTGTCCTCATGCCGTAGAAACAACAGAGAGAGAGGCATGGGTGGGAACTTGGGAGGAAGCTCAGGAGGAGGAGCCAAGGAAGATGACAGGAGGGACCAGGGAAGACCAGAGGGAGGGAGGAGCCAGGGAGACGACAGGAGGGACCAGGGCGGACCAGACGGACTCAGGAGTGACTTGGAGCAGGAGGAGCCAGGTGGGACCCAGGCCACATCCATGATGACGACCCACAGTGGAGCCAACAGAGGGAGAAGCAATGGAGGAGGAAGGGCTGACGACTCCAGGGAGCTGACTGATGGCGGCGGTCAGCAGGTGGCAGAGGAGCCCGAGGCGGAGATGGAGAGCCGATGAGCAAGGGTGACGAGGACGATCCAGAGGGCCGAGGTGGAGCCAGAGGGACAAGGTGAAGTCGGGAGTGGACGTCCCGAGGCGTAGGATAGATGACGACAGCCCAAGGCGGAGCCAGAGGGACGAGGGAGCCCGGTGGAGCCAGTGGACTGTCGGACCATGGCCGAGAGGAGGGAGCTGGGAGCCATGGTGGAGCTGCTGGGTCGACGGGCCGAGGCGGAGTACTGGACTTGGAGGCTGGAGGCAGAGACAAGGGATCCTCCAGCCATAATGCCAATGGAGACAACATCACTGGCCACGGCTTTCTCCCTCGTAGTGGGCGTTGTTGCCGGCTCACACACCTGGACTGACGTCACTAGCAGCTCCAGCTCTGCGGCGATCCGTGGCTCTGACGTTCTGTGCAGCGATGGCTCATCAGTCGCGGCGGGCTCTGGCTCTCCGTCAGCAGTGGGCTCAGGCATACGCTCCACACAGTGGGGAGATGATAGGCTGGCCGCTGGGTCCAGAGTGCCACTGGTGAGATCCCCCTCGGCACAGATGGAGAACGGGGGTCCGTGTCTCGCAAGTGTCTACTCCATGAAGGCGGCAAAATTCACTCTAGGATTTGGTCTAAGCCTATGCTTATATCCATCACATTTATTTTCTGAGTTGTGTATTTCGAGTTGTGTTGCAGTAAAAATAGCAACAGGTAGTGGCAGTTGCTGACCGAATGGAACCATTTGACGTCATCGAAAATAATGGCACCCCCCACAGTTCAAAATATGTATAAAACAATGTGGATTTTTTAAATAATGTAAATCTTTCATGGGTTTTCTACTGCATATTTCAATAAGAGAAATCACTTACGTGATATTAACCCAAACATGTCTTAATACCTGGGGTTCCTTCTGAAGCAATCAAATTTTAATTGCAATTCTGCATTCTGCTTGCAGCCTCAATTTAAATTTAACTAAAATTCAAAAATTTTGCAAGAAATTAAAAAAGCATTCTCATTGCAATCCTAAATGGTGCACAACCCATCCCGAGATATACAATTTAGCATGCTACACAGCTAGAGCTGCCAAATCATATGAAAGTTTTATTAAGCCACGTTTTCCAATCTGAATCAGGTCTTGCTGGGTGCTTAGAATAATGCACAGAAGCCTGTTTATTGTGTTTACCTCTGCTCGGCAGGTCGCAGCTTTGAAGCAAACAATCTAAGCTGACATTACAGCAAGGTTATTGAAACCTGGTATCATGAGGGCTGTAAATACATTAAAACATAGAGCACGTCTTTCAAATGCTCTCTCTATAGCCTGCAGACTTCTCTCGGAAAACAAGAACAAAGTCTCAGATAGTTTCTCTGCCAAGAAATTCTACACATCATAACATTGTGCCTTTGAGAAATTATTTAAATCAGAGTAAAATGAATGAGTATATCATATATCTCTATGTATGGTAGCTAAATACAAGCCAGTAAGAAAGCTTGTCTTTTCATTGTGATTTGAGACTAGTTTCACACGTGGACAGAGGGCCTGGGTCAGTATAAAAACGTTTGACTTTCTCCCACCAATAACTCATCTGAACAGCGCTCCACTTTCACATATTCTTCTCGAGTTATCATAGATTTGAGCAATAAGGCCCTCTTTTTTCTGTTAATGTCAGTCAGGGAACTATTAAAGCATTGACAGTTCCAAAAGAAAATGAAAGGCTGCCTACGACGACATGTTTGACCTTATATTGTGTGAGAGAGTTCTGCCACGAGTCTCATTATACCTGTGATTACAGTCAATCCCCTTAACTCTGCCTATAGAGGCTGCAGTAATTACTCTCACACAGCATGCAACTCAAAGAAATTACGTTCATAAATACATTTCTCCACCTTTGCTTTTAGCTCCCATCTACCTTAATTCGCTGACAAGTACATTCAAAAAAGAGAGGTGGATGTGAATTCTTTGGCCACCTTCTTTTAACCTTCTTCAGAGCAATCGGAAGACAGAAAAGCTGAAGAAAGCTGAAACACTGACATGTGACATTGGGTAAACAAGATGTTTTTGTGTTATGTGATTCCAGTGAATGACATACTTCCTGCTTCTTGTGCTGGTGCACTTTTGTGTTTAAGCCTAGTTTGCAACATCCCATTTTTTTGCCTTTTCTAAGGTTTTTTCTAAATATGTGGCAATCGCCTGACAAAACATTATGTGTATTTTGCTAGGTTAAACAGTTAAATAATTAAAGGAATAGTTCACCCAAAAATTAAAAGTTCTGTCATCAATTACTCATCCTCATGTCGTTCCAAAACTGTAAGACCTGTCATCTTCAGAACACAAATTAAGATATTTTTGATGAAATCCAAGAGCTTTCTGACCCCGCATGGACAGCAATGCAACTGACACGTTCAAAGCCCAGAAAGGTAGTAAGGGCCTCATTAAATAGTCCATGTGACATCAGTGGTTCAACTGTAATTTTATGAAGATACAACAGTACTTTGTGAGCGCAAAGAAAACAAAACGTGCACAGAACGCACGTTGAAGACTGACAATGGAAGAGAAGAATTATCATTATCATTATTAGCATTATCATCAGAGCATATTTTAACAATGTTCTTACAACTTTTCTGGGCCTTGAACATGGTAGTAAAATGCCTATGCAGGGTCAGAAAGCTCTCTGATTTAATCAGAAATATCTTAATTTGTGTTATGAAGATAAACAGGTTTGGAATGACATGAGCATGAGTGAATGAATATGAATGACAGAAATTTCATTTTTGGGTGAACCATCCCTTTAAGCATCTTGGATTATGCATCTTACCCACTTAAATCAAATTCTCTTCTACTCCATGGATTTGGTTTGGAGTGCATGTGAGAAGTAATGTAGCAAACAGGCAGTCAGGGGTTAAATCATGTGGGTTGTACCTTTAATGAGCTTGCTTTAATGACTGCACTCCGCTTAAAGTTGATAATTGAATGAAGACACAGTCTCTTTTGCCCTGAGCCAAAGCACTGAGAAAATAATTTGTAAATACATTTCCGAAGCTGAATGCATTTTTTTTTTGTCCTTTTTAATGCCTTCTTTTACTAATTTCCCATGCCGTGTGCTCATGCAAAGTACTCGTGTTTAAAAAAACGAAGACACTGATAATTATGCGACTTCTTGTTAAATAGAAAAAAAAAAAGAATAATTAAAATGAATCATTGAACATGCATGAGTGAAAACAGCAACTTTGCACATATCTCTAAACCAGCATAGTTGGCTGAAAATCAAAACAGGAGAGAAACATTCCCCGACCTTCACATTTTCTTTTAGGGGCAACCTAAGGCAAGACGAGGAGGGGAGAAAAAAAAAGATGTGTAAATCTGAGCATATTTCAGACATGTAAATAATAACTGAGCAATGAAAAGACAAGGTAACGCAGGCTCTGTTGAGGCAGCTAGACAAAGAAGTTTTATGCAAATATAATTAAGCTGTAGCCAGAGATATGATAATTAGCTGTTTATTGCAAACCGATGTGCAATGTCTCGTTACAAAGACTAAATGTAAACAGCACTCTCAAGTCTGCGTTGAAAAGACAGAGATTAAAAAAGGGAACATGGAACGACAGTCTATGAGATGCAAGTGGTTCAATTTATCAAGGCTCTATTGTTGGGAGACTAATTAATTTGTTTGTGTGATTGCTTTGCTGGGCAGCTCACGCGGCTAAAAACAAGACCGATAACCTCAGTAACCTCAGAAAAAGCCTTGAAATCCCAGTGCGGGGAAAGTTTTCATTAAGCTGCTGTACTCCCTTCTTCCTCCATTCCTTTTTGTTATGGGTTATCATTCAAGCAGCCTTCCAGAAGATCCCATTGTGTTAGTGGTCTTATCAGAATTTGACAAAAGCTTGAGGCTGACATCACGCTGGCCACAGAAAAAGTCCTGGCCCGAGATCTGAATCGCCGCATTGTTGAATGAAGTGAGCCCCTAAACCTCTGTCTCACACAGTGACTTGTGCTAAAAAAGAAATCAACCATTTCACTGATATTAAGAGAATGGAGACGCTTAAAAAACAAGCAAGCATTACTCTCACCTGCATGTGAAAAGGCTCATAATCTCTTAAAGAAACAGTTCATCCAAAAATGAACATTCTGTCATCATTTACTCATCCTTATGGTGTTTCAAACCTTTCGGACTATCTTTCTTATGTGGAACACAAATGAACATATTTTTAGGAATGTACTAGTCACTGTTTTCCATACAGTTACAATAAATGAGGACCTCAGAAATGCTTCTGGGTAGAAAAATGACTGAAAAATAAAAAATATATATAAATATAATTGCTATAATTTTAATGAAAGGTGGATGCAACATAGTCTGGTGTTACTGAAATAAATAAATAAAGTATTAATTTGACAAACAATTCTATAAAAGAATACTACAACACATTCTAAACTGAGTATCATGGTGTCAACAAAAAACATTAAGCAGCACAACTGTTTTCAATATTGATAGTAATAAGAAAGGGTTTTTTTGTTGTTTGTTTATATATATATATATATATTACCAACCCCAAACTTTTAATTGGTAGTGTGCATTTAAATAGTGAATTTAATATATGAATATTTTATTATGTCCATGTATGCAGATTTCAAAGCAAAAGTTCATTAAAACCCCTTATCAAAGGAAATAAAGGTCACCTACGCAATGCCACAGTCCATCACAAAAAGACATGTTAGAAACACGAAAACTATTTAAAGGTGACCTATTATCGTCCTTTTTACAAGATGTAATATAAGTCTCAGGTGTCACCAGAATGTTTCTGTGAAGTTTCACCTCAAAATACCCATGCGATCATTTATTACATCATTTTAAAAATGCTTGTTTTGAATGGAAGCCGAAACAAGCTGTTTTTGTGCATGCTTCTTTAAATGCAAATGAGCTGCTGCTTCCCTCCCCCTTTTCCAGAATAGAGCTGTGCCTTTACAACTTGTTCGTCAAATACTCTGCTACAAAAACATCTGTTTGGTTTTATAGCACTGAAACCATGTGTTTTAAAGCCAGTAAAGCCTGATATACTTTTTTTCTGGCTGTCACGCTCTATTTCAAGTTCTATTTCATGTCTTTTTGTGCTTAAACTGTCAAATACAAGCAAGCGTTAAAAACAAACAAGAGTTACAAAAAGAGTTATGTCTGTGAAGATAAACAGCTGGAAAAGAAATTACATTTTTATATTAGATCTGTGTGGTAGCAGCGTAATATACAGTAAATAAATCAATAAACCCACTGCTCTCTTGTCTCTTCTGAGACTGGGACTCGTCTGTGCTCACCTGTGCAGCCAAAGACAGAACAGTTGGCATCTTTTGCTTCAGTTTTTGCCATGGTGTTAGAACTGATACACCGTTGTTACTTGCAAAAAACAAAATGGCGCCGCCATGGGTTGAAACATACAGGTTAAGAGGCGGTAATATTATAATAAGATCCCCTTTCTACGTCACAGGGGGAGCTAAATCTAAGTTCCTTGTTTTTTCACATGCTTGCAGAGAAAGGCTTACCAAAACAAAGTTACTGGGTTGTTTTTTTTCATGTGTTTCATTGTTAGTTCATGATACCTAATACATTAACTAATGTTAACTAATTAAACCATTAATAAAGTGCAACAGACAGGTATGTCAAGTACAGTCATACCAAACTTCCACCTTGTAATCTATTGTAATATTCATCCACCTTGTAATCTATTGCAATAATCATTCCTGTTATAGTCACTGTGCAGTTGTTTATTTTTGACTGATGTCTTATTTGCATCAACAATGTTGAGAAGCAAAAAGTAGGATGACCCTGGTTTGACAGTTAATATCATGGCTAATGTCTTCTTCATGGACTAACACGTTGCCTCCTTTGTTTGAGCAACAGGTAGGCAGTACTCACATGTCTCCTTCATAGCATTTCAGAAAAAAGAGAGAGAACTAAATTAGTGTTGTCCCCCCATGAAGGTAATTACAGCCATTCGCTCGTTAGCATTTTGATGATATTGATTGAAAATGTAAGGAGGTGAAGGATCCTTTCACAGACGACAACAAAGATATAAATCATAATTTGAGTTATTAATATCCGCCGCGCTATTAGTTTGGTGATTTATGGACCTTTACAAAGAGGCTGATTAGAGGGGCGAGGTTGGGTAATCTTCTGAGAGGGTCCTTATTAACACATTATTTTTCCATGAGAATATCAATGAATGCTGTCTTGTCATTATTGACAGAGGCGGGTGTAGTGATGCGGCTCTCTGCGCGCTTTGTGCGCACCCCTCTCTGGCACGGAGTACAGAAGCTGCAGCATATTCAATCTTGTGTTGCCTCCAGAGGTTTCTGACACTTGTGCTTAGGGATACGCTCTTTGTTTCTTCTGTTTTTCTTCCTTTTTTTCCCTTTTATTAATCTGGATTAATGAGTTAAACAGTCAGTCCCGAGCCAACATTCCTTGAGAAATACTTCAGACAAAAACGAATTCTGTCAAAACATTGGTCTGTTTATGTACTTACACAGTATATTTAATTATATATGTTAACACTACCATTTAAAAGTTTTGGGTTGGTAATTTTTTTTTTAAGTCTCATGCTCACCAAGGCTGTATTTATTTGATCAAAAATACAGTAAAACAGTAATATAGTGAAACATAATTGCGATTGAGCTTTCCTTCTACTCTGACGAGTCCCTCAGTCTCTGCTGCTGAAAAACAGCCCCGCAGCAGCTTTACTGTTGGGATGCTATTGTGTAGGTGATGAGCAGTGCCTGGTTTTCTCCATACATGATGCTTGGAATTGACGTTCATCAGAGCAGAGAATCTTGTTTCTCACAGTCTGAGACTTCTCCAGGTGCTTTGTTGCAAATTCCAAGTGTGTTTTCATGTGTCTTCACTAAGTAGGGGATTGAGTTTGGCCACACCGCCATAAAGACCGGATTGGTGGAGTGTTGCAGTGATATGATCATGGATCTCAACTAGAGTGACCATCAGCTGCTTGGTCACCAGTCTAACCAAGGCTCTTCTTCATCAGTTGCTAAGTTTGGCCAGGAGGCCAGCTCTATTTTGTGCTTTGTCATTATGGTGTATGGAGTGTGGAAAAAAAAGTAATTTACAGCAGTTTAACATAATGCTGCAACATAACAAAACGTGAAAAACAAATATAGGATATAAATTAAAAAAAGAAAAAAATCATCCATGAATTCATATGCCTTGTCACAATCAAAAGTGTTGGTGGAGAGGCTGATTGTTTTGTTTGCTGTCCCCTGGTGTGCTGTTCCCTGCAGGGGTGAGGTCTGGGCATCTGGAGGCGAGACGACTCACCGGGCCACTCCCCTGTTCCGATCCTCCCTTTTCCTGTACCCCTGACGTGCCCAGACGCTCCTCAAACAACAACTGTTCACCAGTCAAAGTCTAATCCTTTGCAGGTGACCCAAGCAAGGGCCCGTGCAGAGCTTTCCAGGCAGAATCAGGGCCGTGAGGGGGAAACGGACAGCACAGAAACGCCCCACTGCATCCTCAAACACCAACCTCCCCCAACTTAACTCCTTCAGAACTTGCCAAAGACACTATTCTGAGTGTGTATTCTGGTCTTACATATAAACAAAAGGACTCTTCCATATGGAACAGGTTCTCTTTTGTAAACCACATAACCTGGACATCACTAATCAATAGCTTTTTATCAGAACTCTTAGTTCCCAATGATTGAAGGAAAACTTCAGTCAGAAACTGCTAATAACCTTGGACTAAAAGGAACTTCAACAGTTGGTTGCTTTCAGGTGGTGCTTTCATGGTGAAAAGCTTCAGGAGAATACAATGAAGCTCAAAGTAGAATGAAGAGTTTTAAATGAAAGTTTGAGATGAGTTTGTTTCATTCTGTCAATCACTGTGCATGTCTGTATAAACAGATAATACATGATATATACTGCTCTATATCTAGAGTTGCCATGTGTTACCTATGTAAGCGATAAAAGGTACAAGAGGATTTTCTGTACTGTGAATAAGTCAAGGCTGGAGGGCGTTGTTAGGCACAGCATGAAGCATGAAGTGCCTGCAACCCCTTCAGCCTTGACTTATTCACAATGCATAATAGCTATACATAAAATTGTTATCACACAATACAAATATTAAGACCAAAAATGTATGTATTGTATGTTTTTACTGCATATTTGTATGTATTGTATGTTTTTACTTTCATATTTACATATATTACATTTAAGTATGGCAAATAGCATTTTTCACAATACATATTGTTTGAAAGAAGCTATACAGTATACTCTCAATCTCAAATCTCTCAAAGACCCTAGTGAGCAAACCAAAGACAACTGTGTAGAAGAAAAAAAAAACCTTGAGAGAACTGTGACAGCCCAGCCATCTCTGGAAGACATTACAATAGATGTACATATGCTAAATATTATTTTACTACATAGTATGTGAAATAATAGTCATCTGTAGTAATATTCAAAAGAGTCATGCAGTGTGATAATTTGTACATTACTATTGTGTATTTTTAACATTTTTAAAGGAAGTCTCTTATGTTCACCAAGTCTGCAGTAAAAACAGTAATATTGGGAAATGTTATTACATTTTAAAATAAATATCATCTATTTTATTATATTTTAAAAATATTTTATTCCAGCTGAATTTTCAGCAGCCATTACTACATGATCCTTCAGAAATCATTCTAATATGCTTATTTGCTGCTTCAAATTGAATGATTGAATGAATGAATGAATGAATATTTACTATCAATGTTGTAAACAGCCGCTTAATAATTTTGGAAATCATACACTAGAGGATTTTTTTAGGATTTTTTTTAAAGTTTCAAAGCAAAGCATTTGTTTAAACAGAATTTTTGGTAACAATATAAAAGTCTTTACTGTCACTTTTTGATCGCTTGAATGCATCTTTGCTGAATACAAATATATAAAAATAATAATAAAAAAAAAAATTCTGATTTAGGTAAAAAGACAGTAATTGTGATTTTATTTTTAATGTCACAATGTGACTTTACATCTTAAAGTGTTACTTTATTTATTTTATTACCCCACATTTACCTGTTTAGTTTTTACCAGAAACGGGCAGAAACAGAATCAGGCTTTAATAAATATGACAACCTAATGACTCAAAGCAAAAAATATATAATAACCAACAGTGCACAGTGTGTCTTTTTAGCTTTTGCTTTCCTATTATTCTTTTCATATTTCTAGAAAATCACAGAAGGTCCTTCTTTTACATGATTCTGGTGTCCCCAGACTTTCAGAAGTAATCATGAGATATGGGACTACATCAAATCTTAATCAAACACCATAATGGCTTAACACAAGCTTAATACAGAGAGATCAAATCAAGTCTCTCATGAACACATAATCAGTTTAAAAGCATGAGTGCTGATTTAGGATTAGATTTAGTCCCCGTGTACTAGTAAATAAAGTTACACAAAATGAAAAGGCATTAGCATTTTTCCTCTTCTCATTATGAACTAACACAAGCCTCGATTAGCATTTTCAAGCATCTTCTGACAACATGCATGTACAGTTGAGGTTGAAAGTTTACATACACCTTGCAGAATCTGCAAAATGTTAATTATTTCACCAAAATAAGAGGGATCATACAAAATGCATGTTATTTTATTTTGTACTGACCTGAATAAGATATTTTCCATAAAAGACATTTACATGTAGTCCACAAGAGAAAATAATAGTTGACAATTTGAAAAAAATTTTAATTTGAAGATCAGGGTATATTTACATTATTTTGTCTTCTGGGAAACTTCTGGGAGTATCTTCTGTAGCTTCTGAAGGGCAGTACTAAAAAAAAAAAAAAATTATATTTAGGCAAAATAAGAAATCTTCATTCCAGCTCTTAATGCATCGTGTTGCCTTCTGAAGCATCAGTGAGCGTTTGAACTTCCTGTAATAGTTGCATATTAGTCCCTCAGTTGTCCTCAGTGTGAAAAGATGGCTCTCAAAATCGTACAGTCATTGTTGGAAAGGGCTGAAATACACAAAAATGCTGAAAAACCAAAGAATTTGTGGGACCTGAAGGATTTTTCTGGAAAACAGTGGGAAGTTCAAATGTTCAGGACAAACAAAGGACTCATGAACAACTATTAAACAAAAAAAAACAACAAACAAACAAACAAACAAAAAAAACAGCTGTGAGTCATTCAGGTAACAACACAGTATTAAGAATCAAGTGTATGTAAACTTTTGAACGGGGTCCTTTTTTTTTATTCAGCTATTATTTTGTATTGTGAACTATATGTAAATGTCTTTTATGTGAAATATCCTATTCAGGTCAGTACTACAACATGCATTTTGTATGATCGCTCTTATTTTGGTAAAATACTTAACATTTTGCAGATTCTGCAAAGTGTATGTAAACTTTTGACCGCAAGTGTATATGAAGAGTTTGGTTCCAAAACGCTATACATTTTTTGATTAATTTGAATAAAAATGTGTTTTCTTTACCAAGAAAGTGGCAAGATGAAAACCACTATTTTCTGATTCAAACTTTCACATAACATCTTTAGGTTATAGTAACATTAAAAATTCAAATCTAAATTTTCAAAGATTTACTATAAAAACTGATTATTTTTTCCCCCAAAATGCAATAAATCCATCAGGGCTCTGCGCTTAAAGAAATTTAGGAGCACAGTCAAAATTTCAGGAGCACCTTCTAATCAATAATCCAAAAATCTGATAAAAAAAATTAGCCTTCCCATTATGATATTTGACTCCTTAAAGTGAATTAAAGGGGGATTTTGTTTTTACCTTTGTAAAGGCATTTTTGTAATTTTAAGTATGTTATTTTTCAATTTTTTTATATAATATATGTATTTAAAGCTTTTTGAAATTTCTAATTAAAACAACAGAATAAGAACAAGTAGAATAAGAAGAAGTTAACAATCAAATTAAATCAGTATTAACAAAATTAATTTGTACTACAGAGGTGGCACAGAAAAACACAAAAGTGGCTTGTAGGTGTATTTTCATTTGTTTAATGAGGCTCAGAGGTGGCATGAGTGCAATCAAATATATAAATTCATGTTCAGATTAATGTTTTAAATATAACATTTTGAATACAGAAATATTAAATGATTTAAAAAACTGAAAAGATACTTTAAAAATGAAACTAAAACTGCCAGTAGTTGGTGGCAAGTCACTGATTTAATTACTGAATCATATCATTCATTTGATTTGTTCAAATGGCTGATTCATTTAGGAATAAAGCAAGTCTTTATGAATAGGAAATTGAATCACTGACTCACTAGATTAGTTTAAAATGCACGTTCATGCATAAACGAAACACTGCTGTGTTTGAATGGAGATGCACAGTGGCTCAGTGACTCGTTTCAAACTATTTTTGATGTCGAAATAGAGCAAAATCAGGCAATAGTGTAATGGTCAGACAATGTAAGTAACTTAATATTAACTTCTTGTTTATTTAACTGTTGTTTTAAATCAATACCTTATTTACAAACTTCTTTAAAAATCATTAAAATCTCTCTTATCTTATCTTAGTTAATCGCATTCTCACAAAGTTCCATTATAATCAACGAAGCTCTCTACGCTGCACAATAAATCTCTTATTTATAATCTCTCTACACTTTGTTTTATGAAGGGTTTCATCAGATATGTCGGTGATACATTACTTAACGTTGCAAACGTTGCAAAGACACATAGAAACCTTTAAAGCTCCTCTCAGCGGAAACACAAATATGCTGATCGGGTCAGTTTCACTGGTGCTCCTAAATATTTTTTTCATAGGATGCTGGGCGTATTCAAAGAGCCGCCTTTACAGTTTACAATGCGTAGAATGGTGCGCTGTGATTGGTTGAGCAGATGTAGCACATTCTGCAGAGAAGTGAGACTGGTGTTTGTCGCAGTTTGGAAAAATAGGGAAAAAACATGACAGAATAACATGGCGGACAACATATTTTGCGTAAAATTAAAAATGGACTTTTCAACACTGACCAGATACAATACTGATTTTGGCAGGAACTCATTTTTTTTAAATGGCGTTTATCGCGTTTTGGAACCAAACTCTTCATATATACATACAGTATACTGTAAAACACTAACAGAACATCAACAACTTCTTGTGACAAAGAAGTCCCATGTCAAGGTGATGAACTCTGAAGCACAACATTGCTGTTCATCTTCGTGCTGCGATTCAGCCAGGCGTCTATCAAGGTTAGAGTGCCCCATCAGATAGTGATAACTTATAGCCTAATGGAAAACAACCAACTATCTCTCAGTTGGTCGGAGAAACATAATGCGCTGGGAATCAGTTGGCCACCAGCCACAAACAACAGCAGGGGAGCTGTCAGATAGCCATGGCCAAAGTGCAAGGTGGACTGGAGGTGCTGTAATTGAAAGTTGGCATGCTCCAGGAAGCATGACACAAAATCAAGTGGCTCGAACCTTATTTTTCCATTGGATGGATTCTGGAAAAGCGGAAACACGCACGCGAGAGAGAATCAAGCCTGTCTCTCCCCACCCAACGGGCCGCCGGGCAGGCCACAGAGGGCTAAGCGCTTAGGGAAGAGTTGCCTAAATGGTGAGAGGTCTGGGGACCAGAGTGTTAAATCCTGCCTGACATGGCTAATGCTTAAATCTTATTCCCCCTTTCTACAACAACACAGGATCAACAAAGCCTCAGCCAAAATCCTTTGAGGCAGTGACACAGAAAATTCCCATCCTGGAGCTTTCTACGGGAACAACAAACAGAGGTGGTAAATACAGCTGCATATTTTTGGCCAGATAACGTGCCACATCCCTTCCTAAGCAGGACCCCTTGTTGCCCCCCGACCCATAGCATCCACTTCTCTCCCCCAAGACTGGGATCAGCTCTCTTCATGCTTGAGCGGATCGTAGCGACGCTTTGACTTTCACAGTCTCGTCCCATGACCCTCTCGCCCCTCCTCCACATACAGAGCTCTCTCTCTCCTGTGTGGCCCGGGGTCATGACGCTTTACAAACCTGACAGAGTCTCTGAGTTTCTGTCACTGTGCTTTTCATATAAAGGTGGGAACAGGCAAGAATAGAAGAGATAAAAACAGATGAGATTATATAGCTTGGTTTGCAACTATATATGAATTTAACTTATGCACAAAATTGGAATATTGCACAAAACATTTGCAAATAAGCACTGTTTCCATCAACCGAGTCAGAGAACAAAATTGTCACTTGCTGATAAACTGGCATTAAATATCACTAAGAAAAGTAGGTGAAGCCACTGAATGTAATTTTCATGTATAATAAATTACTTGCGCCTAAGAGAGAGCAGACGAAACAATAAATGCAGCCATTGCTTTTCGGAGGTGGATGCCTGCTGTTTGGGAATGTAGTCGTGTAAGACAGTTCTGGGAGACAATTATACAGAAATACTTTGACGACAGACTTTTCTCAGGCATTAAAAAATGACCAACATTTCAGATGCTGTGCAACAATATCGGTCTGCTAGTTAGTTAAGTTATGGCATCCCATAGCACAAAGTCAAATGACTTTTTTGATGCGCATGGAAGAATTTATTCATCAAATACATTTCTATCTCCCATTATTCGTATTAACTCTTTTCCGCACAAGTCAAAACCACCTCAAACAAGCAAAATAACTTTTTTTTTTATTTGCTGTTTTCCATCACTCGTTTCTGTTGCGATATTGGAAAATGCGCATAAAAACAGTGAGGGAAACATAGCTTATGAAATGAGACAAGAAGAGAAGAGACCAGATCAGACAAGACAAGAACCAGATAAGAATAAAAAAAAAAGAGGAAAATGTGAAAAGAGATGAAATGAAGAAAAAGACAAGAAGAGAAGAAAAAAATGAGAATAGAAAATAAGTGATGAGAAGAAAAGAGACTAGATGAGAACAAATGAGAACTGATGAGAACAGATGAGACACAACAAGAAAAGACCAGACCAGATAAGATGAGAACAGATGGGACTAGACCACATAAGATGAAAACAGATGAGACAATAAGAGACAAGACAAGAAATGTTTAGAAGGGAAGAGAAGAGACAAGAAGAAAAAGAGACGAGAGGAAAAGAGAACAGACAAGAATAGAAGAGATGAAAACAGATGAGAATATATAACTGTGTTTCCATGCAAAGTTGCGGAAAATTGGAATATCACATAATACAATTGCGAATAATAATTTTCATGTATAATAATTACTTGCACCTCAGAGTAAGCATACGAATAAATGCAGTCAATTACTTTTTGGAGGTGGATGCCTGCTTGGGAACACAGTCATGTAAGACAGTTCTGGGAGGCAAGTATATAGAAATACTGACAGACCTTGCTCAGGCATTTCACGATCGATCCGCTGGCTAGTCAGGTTATTCCGTCCCATATCGCAAAGTCATGTGACTTTTTTGATGCGCATGGAGGTGCATTTGCATCTCCCATTGTTCGCATTGACTTCTTTGAACAAGTCAAAAACCACAAAACAAGAAGAGAAGAGACCAGACAAAACCAGACAAGGCAAGAACCAGATGAGAAAAAAAGAGAACAGATTAAAGAAGATGAGAAAGAACAGATGAGACAAAAAGAATACATCAGAAGAGATGAAACAAAGAAAAAAAAGACAAGAAGAGAAGAAACAAGAGACAAGAAGAAAAACATGAGAATAGAAAAGAAGCGATGAGAAGAAAAGAGACTAGATGAGAACAAACAAGAGAACAGTTGAGACAAGACAAGAAAAGACCAGACCATATGAAAAGAGAACAGATGAGACTAGACCAGATACGTGAAAAACAGATGAGACAAGAACAGATGAGATGATAAGAGACAAAATAATAAATGTTTAAAAGAGAAGAGAAGAGAAGAGAAGAGAAGAGAAGAGAAGAGAAGAGAAGAGAAGAGAAGAGAAAAGAAGAGAAAGACAAAAAGACAAAAGAGAAGACAAAAAAATTATAGCTGTGTTTCCATCCAAAGCTGCGGATTTAACTTATGCACAAAACTGGAATATTAAATAAAACATTTGCGAATAAGCACTGTTAAACAAGAGCAAAATCGTCACTTCCTGACAAACTGGCCCTAAATATCACTAAGAAAAGTAGGAGAAGCCACTGAAGGGAGGCAGTTATACAGAAATACTTTAATGACAGACTTTATTTTTTTCAGAATAACAAGGAAATAAGTAGAAAGTAATTGTTGCCATATGGCAACTCCATACCATAGAGGGTTAACCAGAAATGTGCTTTTCTGACGTTTTCCATGTCATTTGAAATGTATCTGTTTTGATTCGTTGTTACTAAAGGTGAGACATGTAAGGAAAAAAAAATAAACGATCAGTTTTCAGACTGTTCTGTCTTAAATCGCATATCATTCATTCCTGAACTTTCTAACGTCCATTACTGGAAATGAAAAATTAGCCTATGGTTGATATGTCCCGATCTCAATCAAGTTTACACACGCTTTCGGTCCATGAACCAGATCTTGCCCAGGACGCGCTCTTCTTGTCTCATCTCATGAGCTGTTTCCATCAGAAGAGACCAGACAAGACAAAAACCAGGCGAGAAGAAAAGAGAACAGACGAAAGATGACGAGAAGAGAACAGATGAGACAAAAAGAGAAGAGGTGAGAAGAGACAAAGACAAGAGGAAAAAAAAGAGAAGAGACTAAAAGAAATGATAATAGACTAGACGAGAATAGATGAGAAGAAAAGAGACTAGCTATATGAGAACAAACAAAAAGAGAACAGACGAGAATAGATAAGACAAGACAAAAAAAAATGACCAGACCAGACAAGAAGA
This sequence comes from Labeo catla, assembly GCA_012976165.1. NCBI lineage: Eukaryota > Metazoa > Chordata > Actinopteri > Cypriniformes > Cyprinidae > Labeo > Labeo catla. The sequence continues at coordinate 705,514 of VONZ01000113.1, forward strand.
GAACAGATGAGAGAAGAACAGGTGAGTTGATAAGAGACAAGACACAAAATGGTGAGAAGAGAAGAGAAGAGAAGAGAAGAGAAGAGAAGAGAAGAGAAGAGAAGAGAAGAGAAGAGAAGAGAAGAGAAGAGAAGAGGAGGGTAAAGCATCGGGAGGAGGGAAAGGCTCTGTTTGATGTAATCCAGGAAGTTAGTTCTGTAACTTAAGCCCTCCATCTTGAAAAAGAGCACAGCAGAGAACTGAAGGAGGCCCTTGTCTGGTGGGCGCAAGTTTTCCACATCTGTCTTCCGCATTGTGCCTCTCTCTATAAACAGCCCCCAAACTTGTTATGACTGCATGAGGATTTTTGGGAACGTTTTAACACTGATTGCATTTAAGCGTTAAATCATCCATATTAAAGTTACCAGAGTGAGAAAACAAATTACTGCACAGCATTCAGCTTCTCGCAAAGATCTCCACGTGTTTATGCAATGCGAGTCATTTCTATGCCCGCAATGGGGATACTTGTTATTCCTTCCTATATTGTTTTTTCTCCCCACTTTCTTTTCCTATGGAATGCTGTCTAACGTGCTCTCATTTTCTCCAGGACATCTGACAGGTCGCTGCCTTTGTAAACAATCTCGCTGAGCTATAACCAGTACCTGATACCATGTTTTCCTCTGACAGTAACCTGGCAACTCACTGCGAATTTCTTGCTTTCCCTGTGAAGTCCAAAACAAACAGGGATGAACATTACCAACAACAAAGTTACTTTTCAGTATTCGCTTGGCTGCTGTCAAAGCAACCCGCAGACTCCTCCTCTCCCCTCCTCAGGCCAAAGGCCCCTGGTTTTCCCTCTGTGTACTGTCAATTCTTTTATTGTGCAAACGACCAGAAGCCAACCCCAGTATGAGCTGCACTGAAAAGAATGTGCAGACTGTCGAGAAAAAAAAAAAAGAGAGAGAGAAGATGGTGGAAGCAGTAGTTGTTTTGCTGACTTAATTCTTTAACTTTGAAGTAAACTGATCTGTGTGATGTTAGCATAAAACAGAAAGCTGATGATTGTGCAATTTTAAGTGGTTAAAAGCTAAACTAGTAAAGACATATTTGACTGGTGGTCTATTGCACCTGTCATTGTGTGACTCTGGTGGACAGAGTGGTAAACAGTACTACATATGATGGTTACACTGTCAAACATATTCAAATCATCATATGTGATAGGCATTTGCATCAAATTGAATCACAAATGTATATTACATGCAACTAAATTGTCTACTTTAATGTTTCAAATAAATGTTGTGAGAAAAAGTTTAAATATGGTTGAAATAATGTTCCATCATCATTCAGTGTAACAGATACATTTATTTAAAAATGAAACAACATACTTATTCTCACCTGTACTTATCAAAATAAATAAAAAAGTGATCATATTATTCCTTTTAAATGATAAAAAAAAGAAAAGAAAAAAAAAACTTGCTGACAAACCTGGTGGTATGAAAGATAGTGGCAAAAATGGGTAAAGATTAAAAATTAAAATAAAAAAAATGTTTTTGGGGGCTGTACTGTGATCCTTAAATAGTCTTTAATGACATCTAATGATTCTGGTTCTAAATATGCTTGACAAGGTTTTTTTTTGTTATATGAACTATTGTTGACTGAATGACATTTTAGTGGGTGTATTACAGTCTATATTTTTTGCTCAGAAAAAAAAAATAAATAAATAAAACAAGAATTGAAACAGGACACATTCTAATGTGTGGGAATAAAAATAAAGCTTAATTAAACGTTTACTGTTTTAATACGTGAAAACTTTGACAGAAAGCATATAAATACCTCCTTATGGCCATGAAATTTTATTTTGCAATATTTATATTTATTAAAAAAAGGAAACAATAAAGTTTAATGTGCAGTAAGAAATATGTATACAGTTATTTAAATATAAATAAACAAACAAATAAATAAATGTACATTAATTCAATATAAAATAATTTAAATTATACTAAAATCATTATTATAACTATTAAATATCAGGGATGCGAAATCGAAAATTCTGGATGCACTTGGCCAAAAAACTGAAACTGCTTTTTAATAATTATTTATTATTTTATTAAATAATAGAAAATAATTTTATAAGATTTATTAATTTAACTTAATGAATTAATTTTAATTATACTGAATTCAAAAACAACAACAAAAAAATGCAAGCAAATTGGACAGAAAACATATTAATATTAAATATCAATATATTATTTTTATTCAGTATTATGCAACAGAAACAGATTTTTTTTAAATTATCCAAATAATGTTTAGTCCTACAAAGCTATTATTATCAGAGCATATGAGCAGAGCACAGGCCAAAATGTCGGTACATCCCTATTAAATATAATTACTTTATTTTTTATCTATCCTTACTACAGTTTTTCACAGTTGCTAAAACACTAAACCCCATTCTCTAAACCAAATTCTCAATAGCCTAAACCAGTTTGTCAAAAAAGATCACTCTTTTTGCAAAACCTTAAACAAGTTTAGGCAGTTTAGACACTGTTTATATATATATATATATATATATATATATATATATATATATATATATATATATAATGGTAAACATACCAAAAAAAAAAGGAAAAATGCACACACATAGATAAATAGATAGATAAATATATATATATATATATATATATATATATATATATCTGTCTATGTATGTATGTGTGTGTGTGTATATATATATTTGGTATATTCACCAAACTTAGGTGTGATTTCTTTTGAGTGTGTGTATGTTTTTTCAGTGTGTGTATGTTTATGTATCTTTTTTATTGCAAAATAATTACTATGTACAGTAAAAAAAATTTTTGGTAACTACATGCACTGAGCACTGTGTTCTCCATTTTTTTGATGTAGTGTCTAATGAATGGTCTGTAGTGTGTATAGTAGTGTGAATGATTTGAAAGCTTTGTTTGATTTTGAGTACAGGTGAAATGGTTTTGAAGTGATTGTTTGATTTTGCCATAAGAGTCAGGGGTTCTGTAAATTTAGTTTGAACATTTGGATTTGTGTTTAAGGTTTTGAGAAAATGAGTGATGGTTTCAAAAAATGTGTTTTAGCAATTCAGAAAAACTGTAAATATATTTATTAAAATCTTAACAACCACACACTCTCATTTCTCTTTCCTGCTTTTATGTACACAAAGTACAATATCTTACAACAATAGGGAATCGGTCAGCTTGTTGAATACAATACCAAACAGATTAACACATCTTCCAGACAGAGTGTAGATGCTCAATAAAACATAGGCAGCTAGCAGAGCAGATTACACACTCAACTACATCACGACACACATGGCACAATCCTGCACTGTTTTTCTATACCATTCCATTAAATATAGAAATCTGCAATTTAATTCAATTAAAACTTTCAAACATCCTAATTGGAAACAACTGCCTGGAATAATAGAATTACATAAACAAAACTATTTCAACAGATTACATCTAATATTAGCCATCTGGCCCCTATTAAGGCCACAATAATAATAACAATATAACAGGACGAGGACAGAAAGATTGGGAACTATTTGGGTTAAGCGTCTATTCCCATTTTAATTTAAGAAAATAAACATCTCGGTGTTTGCAAGTGCACACCTCAGCTGCTCTGTGATTCTAAGCTAATATGGCTGAAAATGTTTTACTCTGACTCAGGATAGAGAACACATGTTGAGGGAATGCTCAAAGTGAAAGGCATTATGGGAGCTTGTGGTTTTAGGAGTTTTCAAATGAAACAAAGCTAGTTCTTTTAGATTTGCATCTCCATTACCACTGCTGCTTTTTATGACCAAAAGCAATAACACACAGTATATGGACTACATGAATACAAACCAAGCGCATATTACAAACTATGTGACTCTAGAATGATACATTTGATAAAATCTGATATTTCATAATCAGTCATTATTAAACACTGTATATATTATTATTTTTTACATTAAAAAAAATAATATGAATATTATTTAAATTTCACTGTATGGGTTTCACTTAAAAAAAACAAAGAACAATCAATTATTTGGTCTAAAAAAAAGGTAAAACTCTAAAAAACAGTCTAACTCTGAATGCTGATTGATTACAATGTTAAATGCTGGGTAAAAGAGATATGCCCATTGCTGAAAAGCAATTAATTTCAGTGTTTGGAGCCAAGCACGTCCTCTGGCCTGTTGGGCGGAACTGAAGGAAACCAATTGGAAACTTGAGTCACACATGACTTTAAATGTCAGACTCAAGGTAGCATTGAGCTGGCTAAAAGAACTGAGAGACTGTAGTGATTGCTGCTGCATGCATCATTAGGGAAACACATGAGCTGATTATGAATTGAGATGATCAGTACCCAGGCACACCATTCATTTCCAGTGCATTAGCATCACACACTAATCTCAGATCAGCCCACATGGATAGTTGTCAGTCGGAGTTTAGAGACACACTAAGTGAACGGGTCAAAGGTGCTGCTTGAAGCTTTGTTTTACAGACTTTGTGAGAACTAAAACGCTCTAATATACCAACTTTAGTTTTAACTATTACAGACACGCACAACATTTTTTTTAAACATATTTCATACAACAGTTAATTTTGTTTAATCATACTGAATGAGAAAAACAAAAACAGCACTTGTGTGATATTGATTAATTAAAAATGGCAAAAATGTAATAATACCGGTTATAATATATGCAATAACATTTTGATTTATTGTATTGGTCCATATTGAATATTAATTGCGCATGCACATCTATTGTCACGATATAGGAGGGATGAGACTAGAGGCAGATATTAAGTGCGAACCAAACAGGAGTTTTATTGACAAGGTTGTACGAATATTGTGCAAGAATGGTTTGAACAATGCTTATCTGAAAGTCTGTAGTATTGTTATGAGGTTGAATCAGTCCAGGTTGAGCACACAGCAAAGGGTCCGGGTGGTAGCACAGGATATCCGAGGGGAAGAGCAAGGAGAGGTCTGGAGCTAGCATATGGTTGTGAACAGTAGACCAGTCAAATGAGTACTGACTGCTGGGGCTTTATATAGGGCGGTGCTAAGTGGGAACAGGTGTGTGCAATCAGTACTCCGGTGAGAGGGAACGGGTGTGCTGTGACGTAGGCAGTGGGGGTGGCTGTGGTGAATGCCTGACATTACCCCCTCCTCCAGGGGCGGCTCCCGATGCCCTAACACGACGTTGAGGGCGACCACGACCGCAAGGGGCAGGGCGGTCTGGGTGACTGCGGTGGAAGTCCAACAGGAGTGCAGGATCGAGAATGTCATCTCTGGCCACCCAGGAGCATTCTTCTGGTCCATACCCCTCTCAGTCGACGAGGTATTCCAGCCGGCCTCCTCGACGTAATGAGTCCAGGATCTCATGGACCAGGTAGATGGAAGGCTGGTCCAGGACTTCGGGAGGAGGGGTTTCAGCTCCATCTCTGGTGGTGTCTGTGGCAGAGGGAGAGAAAGGTTTAAGGAGGGAAACGTGGAAGGTGGGGTGAATGCGGTACCTGGGTGGGAGATGGAGCTGGAATGTCACGTCGTTAATCTGTCTCAGGATCTTAAAGGGACCAATATAGCGGGGACTCCGCTTACAGCAGGGTAGTCGAAGACGTAGGTCGCGGGTAGACAGCCAGACTAGGTCCCCTGGGTGGTATTGGGGAGCACCCCTCATCTGGCGTCTGCAAACCTCTTATGTCTACGAATGGCTCGTTGGAGATGGTGATGAGCTGAGTCCCACACTCTCTCACTAGCTCGAAACCAGTGGTCTACAGCTGGAACATTTGAGGGTTCCTCCGTCCAGGGAAACAGTGGAGCCTGATAACCGAGTACGCACTGGAAAGGTGTTAAGCTGGTGGTGTCTTGGTGGAGGGAGTTCTGTGCATACTCGGCCCACGGGAGGAACCTGCTCCAGCTGTGTTGGTCCTCTTGACAGTATGACCGGAGGTAACGTCTGAGCTCTTGGATCTTTCTCTCAGTCTGGCTGTTGGTCTGTGGGTGATAACCAGAGGAAAGGTTAACAGAGATGCCGAGGAGCTTAAAGAAAGCTTTCCATACATGAGAGATAAATTGACCGAAAGATGTGTTGAAAGAGGTGTTCAGCAGTTTCCAGGGCAGTGGAGAGTCCCTTTGAAGGAATAGACTTGCAGGATTTTGAGAATCTGTCCACTGTGATGAGAATACAAGTGTTACCTTCAGAGTTGGGGAGATCTGTGACAAAGTCAACTCCAATATGGGACCAGGGCCTCTGTGGGTCCATCTGCTGCCTGGATGTCCAGAGCCCGGAGACTCATGTACGGTGCCCAGAAGGTGTTGACGTTGGGAGCGGGGCACGTAGATCTTACCCTCTGATATCATTTTCTAAGTCCCAAACAATGATCACATCAGATGGTATGATGGTCTCAGGTTCGGCTGGAGAGTCAGCGGAGAATTGACGGGAGAGGGCATCTGCTTTAGTGTTCTTCGTACCAGGCCGGTAGGTGATCTTGTAATTAAACCTTGTCAGGAAGAGTGCCTAGCATGCTTGTCTTGGGTTTAGGCATTTGGCTTCACGGAGATACTGCAAGTTCTTGTGGTCAGTGATGATGGTGAACTGGTGGACCGAACCCTCCAGCCAATGACGCCACTCCTCCAGGGCTAACTTGATGGCTAGGAGTTCACGATTCCCAACATCGTAATTCTGCTCCGCCACAGAGAGTTTTCGGGAGAAGTATGCGCAGGATGGAGGAGGGGAGGTTCGCTGACCGCTTGGGAGAGCACCACTCCTACTCCGGAGGTGGAAGCATCTACCTCAACCGTAAATGGGAGGTTCGGATCAGGATGACGTAATAGAGGAGCAGTGCAAAAGATGGTCTTGAGCCGATGGAACGCTTTGTGGGCGGCGGGGTTCCACAGCAGATGTTTGGGTTTACCCCGCAGGAGGGAGGTCAGTGGAGCGGTGATCATGCTGTAGTCTTTGATGAACCGACGATAGAAGTTGGAGAATCCCAAGAACCGTTGTAACTCTTTGATAGTGGTGGGTGTGGGCCAGTCCTGGATAGCCTCAACCTTCCCCTGGTCCATTTGCACTCCCTCCGCACTAATGACATACCCCAGGAACTGAACAGAGGATCAATGGAGCTCACATTTCTCCAACTTCAAGTAGAGGCAGTGCTCTCTGAGTTTCTCCAGGACCTGCTGGACGTGCTGGCAATGGTCGGCCAAGTTGCGGGAGTAGATCAAGATGTCGTCAATGTACACCACAACGAACCGATGGAGAAACTCCCGGAACACCTCATTCATAAATGTTTGGAAGACTGAGGGACTGATGGAGAGGCCGTATGGCATCACGCGGTACTCGTAGTGCCCGGTAGGTGTTATGAATGCCGTCTTCCACTCGTCTCCTGCCCGAATACGAATGAGGTTATACGTACTCCGCAGGTCCAACTTGGAGAATATTTGAGCTCCTCATAACTCCTCTAGTGCTGCAGGGACCAGAGGAAGGGGATACGGCTGTGGGATGATTTGAGAATTGAGCTGCCGATAGTCGTTACAAGGACGAAGACCCCCATCCCTCTTGCCCACGAAGAACAAGCTTGAAGCGGCCGGCGAGGTGGATGGCTGGATAAAACCCTGTTGTAATGCCTCCTTGATATACTCCTCCATTGCCTGGCGCTCAGGGATGGACAAGGGGTAGATCCTTCCTTTCGGTAGTTGAGCTCCAGGCAGCAGCTCGATGGCACAGTCCCATGGCCGATGAGGAGGGAGCTGGGTGGCTGAGTGATTGCTGAACACATCCTGGAATGCCATGTACATGGATTTCAGGGGTGGTTTCCAGTTCTGGACTCTTGACCTTGGTAGATGCTAAAGGATCATGGATGAGGGATTTCCGACAAACATTGTTCATGACACGGTTTACCCCATTGGATGATGCCGCAGGGATCCCAGCCGAGTACAGGGGTATGGAGGTGGAGCCATGGGCGTCCCAGGATGGCCGCTATTGCTGCAGTATAAGCATAATCCAGATGTAAGGCGTCGATTTCTTTTCGTGCGTGAAAGCCGTGAGTAGTCGATTTGCATGGGTTCTGGTACTGGTAGGCAGGCAGCCACTGATGCAGGCTGAGGAGCGGTTATGGGTGGCTGGCAGGTGGCTAAGCGTTGTGACACTCTGGTGGTTTGTTGTAGAAAAGACTCCAACCCGATGGTATCGTCGTAGAGTGCCATGGCCGCACGGATGTCTGGGTGGAGTCCCTGACGGTAGGCACTGAGGAGTGTTACCTCATTCCAACCGCTAGCCGCTGCCAATTGAATGGTGTACTCCTGAACCGAAGAAGAACCTTGACATAGACGGAACAGCTGATCGGAAGTGGTTAGTGATCCGGCAGTAGTGCTGAAAACCTCAGAAAAATGACTAGTGAACTGTTCATAGGAGTTGACAATGTTATTGTTGGAATTCCAAATGGCCTTTGCCCACTGGAGGGCCTTACAGGAGAGGAGTAAGATGAGGAAAGCAACTTTGGAGCCATCAGTGGGGAAACGTTGTGGTTGCATCTGTATGTAAAGATCGACTTGGAGGAGAAAACCGCTACACTCAGCCGCGTCCCCTGAGTATGTTGTCGGCATCGCCATGGGACTACCTGAGACAGATGGTGGCGTCGGTGCAGGTAACAACGATGTCTTGAGGGCATTCACCAGATCCGTGAATGGGTCTGAAGCGGTGGGGTTTTCGGTGCTTATTGTTGTTGTCGGTCTGGTCTTCTGTCACGATATAGGAGGGATGAGACCAGAGGCAGATATTAAGTGCAAAACAAACAGGAGTTTTATTGACAAGGTTGTACAAATATTGTGCAAGAATGATTTGAACAATGCTTATCTGAAAGTCCGTAGTATTGTTATGAGGTTGAATCAGTCCAGGTTGAGCACACAGCAAAGAGTCCGGGTGGTAGCACAGGATATCCAAGGGGAAGAGCAAGGAGAGGTCTGGAGCTAGCATATGGTTGTGAACGGTAGACCAGACAAAGGAGTACTGACTGCTGGGGCTTTATATAGGGCGGTGCTAAGTGGGAACAGGTGTGTGCAATCAGTACTCCGGTGAGAGGGAATGGGTGTGCTGTGACGTAGGCAGTGGGGGTGGCTGTGATGAATGCCTGACATCTATATTTTTTACATTTACATTACCTTTGGCATTACCTAACCCTCACTATTTTTTTTACAAGCACTAATGATTTAATGTTCCTTTTAACTGATTGTAGTTTATTTATTTAGATAAAACAGTACATAGGCCATACCATGAAAATAATTATCCACTTATTAGTTTTTAATTTTAACAATTTTTCATCTTCATCTTTCATCAAACTTTCATCTTCAAATACAACCAACACTGGTTTAATATTCAGTTCCAGCACGTCAGCCTGTTGGGGCTTCGGGTCAACTGGGAAAAGAGCAAACTCTCCCCCGTGCAGAGAATCTCTTTTCTCGGTATGGAGTTGGACTATGGAGTATGATGGCTCGCCTCACTGTCAAGCAGGCCCAATCAGTGCTGAACTGCCTGAGTTCCTTCAGAGGCAGGACGGTGGTACCGCTGAAACAATTTCAGAGGCTCCTGGGGCATATGGCAAGCCTATGCTCTGAAATGGAATCTGTTCACGAACTGGTGTACTTCTCACCGAGAAGACCCCCGAAAATGCCCGATTAGAGTCGTGCTTTCTTTCCTACAAGAAAGGTTGGAGCGTAGGCTGTCACCCTCCACCGTGAAAGTGTATGTGGCTGCTATCGCAGCACATCACGATGCAGTGGACGGCCAGTCTCTGGGAAAGGTTCCTCATTGTCAGGTTCCTGAGGGGTGCCAGAAGGTTAAATCCTCCAAGGTCACCCCTGGTGCCCTCCTGGGATCTCTCTGTTGTCCTGGTGGGACTTCAGAGAGGTCACTTTGAGCTGCTGGAGTCAGTTGAGCTTAAATTCTTTTCTGCTTAGACAGCGCTCCTGACTGTGCTCCCCTCCTGACTGGGACCTCCAAGCATTTTCGGTGAGTGAAGAGTGCCTTGTGTTCGGGCCGGCTTACTCTCACGTTGTCCTGAGACCACGGCCCAAATACATGCCCTAAGGTTCCCACCACTCCCTTTCGAGATCAGGTGATGAACCTGCAAGCTCTTCCCCCGGAGGAGGCAGATCCAGCCTTGACATTGCTGTGTCCCGTAAGAGCATTGCGCATATATGTAGACTGCACCCAGAGCTTCAGATGCTCTGAGCAGCTCTTGTCTGTTACAGAGTTCAGCAGAAAGGGAAGGCTGTCTCCAAGCAGAGGTTGGCCCACTGGATAGTGGGTGCCATTGTCTTGACGTACCAATCCCAAGACAAGCCGTGTCCCCTAGGGGTGAGGGCTCACTCCACACGGAGTGTTGCCTCCTCCTATGTGCTGGCACACGGCGCCTCTCTGGCCGACATCTGTAGAGCTGCGGGCTGGGCGACACCAAACACCTTGGCGAGATTTTACAGTCTCCGCGTTGAGCCAGTTTCTTCCCGTTTGTTGGGTAACAGGTAAGTAGCGGGAAGAACTGGCTGGTGTCACGCTTGCTGCGCCATTCCCCCTCACCCGGGGATACGAGCGCCTTTTGTCTTCCTCCAGTTCAGTTCCCTGGACGGCGAACCCTGGTGGAGTCCTCCAACACCCCCGGCAGGAACAAGGGTTACGGACGTTTTTATGTTATGGCTGATATTAACGCTTTAATTGCTTTATTTTTATTTTATCAAAATAAAAACTAAAATAAACTAATTGTTTTACGTGTTACAAGTAAATTTAGGCACCACAACATTATAATGTATGATATGAAAATGAGTACATTTAAATTGATTACACTGTCTATTGATTCTGACAGCCAAAATAACTCTAAATTTTGCGACCGGGCCAGTCATCGGGATAGTTGAGGATCCTGATGCCCACTTCCTGTAACGGGGCAAGGGCGCCCTCCACGACTTTGGTAAAGACATGGGGGGACAGGGACAGCCTGAAGGGGAGGACCCTGTACTGCCATGCCCGACCCTCGAAAGCAAACCGTAGGACCAGCCTGTGTCGAGAAAGAATCGAGACATGAAAGTAAGTGTCCTTCAGGTCGACCACTGCAAACCAATCTTGGGGCTGAACACATCTGATGATGTGTTTCTGCATCATCATCTTGAACGGAAGCTTGTGCAGGGCCTGATTCAAAACTCGCAGATCCAGGATTGGCCGCAAGCCACCACCTTTTTTGGGTACAATGAAGTAGGGCCTGTAAAACCCGTGCTCCATCTCAGGTGGAGGGACCAGTTCGATTGCATCCTTTGCCAAAAGGACAGCAATCTCCTCGCGCAAGACAGTCGCTGAGCGCAGCTCCTGCATCGTCCCTGGGTCGGTACTACCCTCGTGCATTATATCAGTGCCTTGGCCTGGTGAACCTGCAGGATAGCCATGGCATGCATGGCAGAGGCGGCCTGGCCCGCAGCACTGCATGCTTGGCTGCAAAGGCAGCCATAGCCTACAGTGCTTTATTTCCCCAAGGTGGCGGCATTTTGCGGCCGTTTTCTCTCCACCTGGGGAATGTCCACGTACCCCCTGGCAGCCCCGCCATCGAGGGTAGTGAGGACGGAGAAGGGAGACGAGCAGCTTCTGGTCATAAAAGGGGCCATCCACGACTTCATCAGCTCCTCATGCACCTCCGGAAAGAAAGGCACCGGAGCAGATTGCAGTTGTGAGCCGCGACCTGCTTCAAGAAACCAATCATCCAGCCTCAAGGGCTCGGGACTGGGCGGGGTCTGACTGGGCGCCAGCCGACGGTTCTCTGCACAAAGCAGAGAAACTGGAGCAGATGGCGGCAGAGGGTGCCACTCTACTTACCAAAGAAAGGCGAGATCGCAGCGACATCATGCTTATGAGTCCACAACAGGCGCATGAGTCATCCACGAACTTCAGCATGCTGGAGCCCAGACACTGAAGACAACGAACGTGTTTGTCCTCGGAAGACAGGAAACGACCACAACCAAGAGGACACGGACGGTAAAGCATCTTTAAAAAGATGCAAGCCGTCCATGATTTGCTCTTTTAGGAAATTGATCTTTTAGTTAAAGTGCCCAGGGGAATCGCTGCAGACAGGGAGACCGCTGTTTGCACCGTAACGCCAACCAGAACAGTTCCACAGATGAAAAGGCTTTGTGGAGATCAAGCATGTTCATCCACTCAGCTCCGAAGAAAAAGTTTAATGAGTGGATGCACCTGCACTTCTTTATACCCATGTGCAAGGGGAGTGATTCCTTATGCAAATCCACTAGCAAAATTTCATTGGCGTTTTCTTAATCAGAGATGCTCCCAGGTAAATCCCCCCTAATGTCGTCACAACATAACTCGTAGTGACTGACAGAGAGGGAACTATATAATGGCTTATTTATTATCTATCTAATAACTATTTTAATATAGTTGTGTATCTCTATGTGCATCTCTGAATATATCCAACAGTAGTTTAATATTTTATATAAGTAATTTTTGGGCCCTATTACATCTGTTTTAATTTATTTATTTATTTATTTTGTTGTTGTTGTTGTTTTCTGTTTTAATTTGTCTGGATTAAAATTTTTTCCATTTGAATTTTTCTATATATTACAGTTTTCCTGAATTGTTAAAACACATTTTTTGAAACCATCAATCATTTTCTCAAAACCTTAAACACAAATGCAAATGTTCAAACTAAATTCTGGCAAAATCAAACAATCGCTTCAAAACCATTTCACCTGCACTGAAAATCAAACAAAGCTTTCAAATCATACACATATTAGTCAATACTATGTGCACTACAGATCGTTCATTAGACACTACATCAAAAAATGGAGAACACAGTGCCCGGTGCATGTAGTTACAATAAAAAAAAAAATTATAATAATAAAAAAGAATGTTTACTGTATATAGTAATTATTTTGCAATTAAAAAAAGATACATAAACATACACATACTCAAAAGAAATCACACCTAAGTTTGGTGAATATACCAAAAAAATTAAAAGGAAAAACATACATATGTATATACATACATGTGTGTGTGTGTGTGAGAGCATATGTGTACATGTATGTATGTCTATCTATCTATCTATCTATCTATCTATCTATCTACATGTGTACACATATCTCTATCTATCTCTCTCTCATACATATGTGTGTGTATTTTTCCTTTTTTTTTTTTTTGGTATATTCACCAAACTTAGGTGTGATTTTTTTTTGAGTGCGTGTATGTTTATGTATCTTTTTTATTGCAAAATAATTATTATATACTGTACAGTATATATATATATATTCACACTCGTATTCGCACTCTTCTGTACCTCTCAGATTGACACATGCACCCGTGCCCTCTGTGCACTTTGAACGGGCTTATATTTTGTATATTTAAATATTTAGAAACAAGTGTGAAGAATTTTGAATTATTGTGTGTAAACGATGACAGCAGTATTGCAGTTGTGCTTAACTTTTGCTTTCTTGTGTTTAGAGTTTTGCATCACAAGTTCATCGCAGAGCAAATTGTGTCTTAGTGAGTGAGAATGTGTTTAGAGTTTTGCAAAAAGAGTGCATGAGATCTGCAAACAGTGTCTAAACTGCCTAAACTTGTTTAAGGTTTTGCAGAAAGAGTGATTTATTTGACAAATTGGTTTAGGCTATTGAGAATTTGGTTTAGAGAATGGGGTTTAGTGTTTCAGCAAATGTGTTAAATCCTCATGTGTTAAATATCAAAAAAAAATTTGATATATTCATCAAAAAGCATGTCTAATTAATTGAAATCATGAAACATACACAATTTAACAGTAATTTGTTAAAAGTTTAACAAAAATTAAAATTTTAAAGCTATGTAATAGCACTTTAAATTCAGTTTTATTTTTACCAAATTCTCCAAATTACATTGTTTTCTATTCATTTTCTGGAATTCATTAAATTAAAAAAAATCAAAAGCATGTCTAATTAATTGATTTAATGAAAAAAAAAAACATTCATTCATTCATTTTCAGATATACTGTGTTGTGTATTTATATTTTTCTGATAAATATTCCTTAAAAATTTCTGTCACAGTTTTTCAAGTCAAACTATACTTTTTTTGATGGGCTGCTGTGAAGACCTTTATGTTTCTATTTGTATATGATATGACGATACTTTATCTTAAAAGAAACAGTAAAATGCTCATGGAGTGACTCTCAGAGCAGTTCTAGAGATCAGATTATGGTCATGTGTTCATGTATTCATATTTTGAGGCGGCAGAGGCTGAAAACACTGTGATTGTCACACGTGCTTCATTATGTTTGTAGTAAATGAAACTATGCGTCTGCGGCATTCATTCACACAGACATGCTGAACATGCAGGATTTACATTTCAATTTTATTTTTATACAGCTTAATAGTCACAGACACTAGTCCATATCACATTTTTAAGTGTACTGACCTACTTCTGATTTGTTCATCCAAAATTTGGCAAATTCCATGACATTCCGTGTTATACAGTAAATTCCATTTTTATGACCAGATTCCACGATTCCGTCCGCAAAATCATAGGGCCCTACATTTTGGCAAACTGCAGTCAGAATCAATACGTAATAACAGTATGGGCAGAGCTGCCTTGTAAAACATGACAGAGACAGACAGGCCAAATCTTTCATCTTCGTCTCTGTCTGTTCACTCAGCGCTCTGTAGCCATGGTTTCACGGCAGCGTTTCACCGGCAGCTCCAAACATGGTGCATGAACATCCCCACCCCGCTCTTACCTCCTGTCTGAGTCCATGTCAATCATTACTTGATCTGAGTTAATCCACAGGTAAGACCAGGGCTTTGAAACTGACAGAATACTGGTGCTGTGAATCAGCCTGTCAATTACCCACCAAGGCATCCTGATTCACTTCTCCAGGACTTCCAGTGATATATGAGTGTACAGAGAAATGTACTCAAGTTTCTAAATCAGGTAATCATACTTAGATTGGGTTGTCAGGTCAGGTCAGGCCGCTTTATCCAAAGAAACAAAAATGGGACTGGCAGTAAATATAAGATGATACTAGAAACACTAAAATTCTGATTGATAATTCATTTTATGTTATCTCTGACATTAAAATTCTATAATATTTTGTCTAAGTAATTAAGTAATAAAGCACTAAAAACTATCCATTTTAATGCTACAAGTAAATTCAGGCATTGCAACATTTTAATGTACAGTATGAAGATTGGATATTCCTTTATGAGGCTTGCTAAAGAATATATTAAACAGGGTAAATGTCTTTAAAAATTAACTTTAAATTCTGAAAATAGGGTAAACTATGGAAGCCCATTTCTGCCACTGAATAAAGAATAAAAAAAAAGTAATTGCAACTTTTTTCTCACAATTCTGACTTTTTTCTCACAATTGTGAGTTTATATCTCATACTTCTGACTTTTTTCTCAGAATTGTGAGATACAAAGTCGCAATTATGACTTTTTTCTCGCAATTACGAGTATGTATCTCGCAATTCTGACATTTTTTCTGACAAACTCCCAATTCTAACTTTGGAGTCCTGCTCTTTGGAGAAGCGATCAGTCTTTGTTCTTGCAAATTCCACTGTGTAAACAGAGAATCCACCATGGTGTGAGTGCAACTGGCTCTTAAAGGGAATGAGAGATGACACTCTGATTGGTTTAACGCAAGTTACGCCCAAAACACACCCATGACTCATTAAGAGAACAGGGACAACCCTTTTAGACCATTTGCCAGGCACGCCAACCGTTTTTCCTGTCGCGAAACTAGTAAAAGAGGATTCGGACATGCCCTAAGTGCACCTGCGCTGTGCGCTTTAGACCATGCGCTTAGACCGTTAAAATAGGGCCCATAAACTCATAATTAGGGATGCACCGAAACGTATCGGCCGAAATGCTTGCGCGTTTTGTCAGTAAAGCCGGTTCTGTAATCAGCGGTAAATGCCATCAGGTGCGTGATTTCACGTTGAGCCGTATTTACTACACACAGCCGTTGTTCACTGACGAGCTGCGCAAATCCAATTTTACGGCTCAACGTGAAATCACGCACCTGATGGCATTTACCGCTGATTACAGAACCGGCTTTACTGACAAAACGCGCAAGCATTTCGGCCTATACGTTTCGGTGCATCCCTACTCATAATTCTAACTTTTTTCTTCAGAATTGAGATACAAACTCATAATTCTGACTTCTTTTCTCGCAATTGCAAGATTACATCTCCCAAATCGAAATAATTTTCTCACAATTGCGAGTTTACATCTTGCAATTCTGACTTTTTTCTCAGGGTTGTGAGATGTAAACTCGTAATTCTGACTTTTTTCCTCAGCATTGAGATACAAATTTCAAATTTTGATTTTTTTTTCTGACAAAACTTGCAATTCTCTTTTCCTCAGAGCTGATACAAACGCATAATTTTTACTTTCTTCCTCAAAACTTAGATACAAACTCGCAATTCTGACTTTTTTCTCAGAACTGAGATACACACTTACAATTCTGCCTTTTTTTTCATGCAATTGCAAGATTATGTCTCCCAATTATGACTTTTTCTTGCAATTGCGAGTTTACATCTTGCAGTTTTGACTTTTTTCCTCAGAATTGTAAGATATAAACTCGTAATTCTTACTTTGTTCCTCAGAATTGAGATACAAACTCGAAATTCTGACTTTCTTCTTGCATTTGCGAGTTTATATCTCGCAGTTCTGACTTTTTTCTCACATTTGCGAGTTAACATCTCACAATTCAATTTTTTTTTTTCAGAATTGAGATACAAACTCGCAGTTATGACTTTTATCCTCAGAATTTATACAAACTCGTAATTTTGACTTTTTTCCTTAGAACTGATACAAACTCACAATTCTAACTTTTTTCCTTAGAATTGTGAGATACAAACTCGCAATTCTGACTTTGGAGTCCTGCTTTTTGGAGAAGCGATCAATCTTTGTTCTTGCAAATTCCACTGCGTAAACAGAGAATCCACCATGGCGTGAGCACAACTGGCTCTTAAAGGGAATGAGAGATGATACTCTGATTGGTTTTAATTTGCGAATTAACATCTCACAATTTTGATTTTTTTTTTCAGAATTGAGATACAAACTCGCAATTATGACTTTTATCCTCAGAATTGATACAAACTCGTAATTTTGACTTTTTTCCTCAGAACTGATACAAACTCGCAATTCTGACTTTTTTCTCGCATTTGCGAGTTAACATCTCACAATTCTGACTTTTTTTCTCAGAATTGAGATACAAACTTGCAATTATGACTTTTATCCTAAGAATTGATACAAACTTGTAATTTTGACTTTTTTCCTCAGAACTGAGATACAAACTCGCAATTCTGACTTTTTTTCTCGCATTTACGAGTTCGTATCTCCCAATTCTGACTTTTTTTTCTCAGAATTGAGATACAAACTTGCAATTATGACTTCTTTTCCCGCAATTGAAAGATTATATCTCCCAAATCTGACTTATTTTCTTGCAGTTGTGAGTTTACATCTTACAATTCTGACTTTTTTCTAATAATTGTAAAATATAAACTCGTAATTCTGCCTTTTTTCCTCAGAATTGAGATATCAACTCACAATTCTGACTTTTTTTCTGACGAAACTCGCAATTCTTTTTCCTCAGAATTGATACAAACTTGGAATTTTGACTTTTTTCCTCAGAACTGAGATACAAACTCGCAATTCTGACTATTTTCTCGGAATTGTGATACAAAGTTGTAATTATGACTTTTTCTTGCAATTATGAGTTCATATCTCCCAATTCTGACTTTTTTCTTAGAATTGTCAGAAACAAACTGCCAATTCTGACTTTTTTCTCGCAATTGCAAGATTATATCTCCCAATTCTGACTTTTTCTTCAGAACTGAGATACACACTCGCAATTCTACCTTTTTTTCATGCAATTGCAAGATTATGTCTCCCAATTATGACTTTTTTCTTGCAATTGTGAGTTCACATCTTGCAATTTTGACTTTGTTTTTTTTTAGAATTGTAAGATATAAAATCGTAATTCTGACTTGTTTTCTTCAGAAATGAGATAAAATCTTGCAATTATGACGTATTTTCTCGCAATTGAAAGATTATATCTCCCAAATCTTACTTAATTTCTTGCAGTTGCGAGTTTACATCTTGCAATTCTGACTTTTTTCTCATAATTGTGAAATATAAACTCGTAATTCTGCCTTTTTTCCTCAGAACTGAGATACCAACTCACAATTCCAACTTTTTTTCTGACAAAACTCGCAATTCTTTTTTCCTCAGAATTGATACAAACTCGTAATTTTGACTTTTTTCCTCAGAACTGAGACACAAACTCGCAATTCTGACTTTTTTCCTTGCAATTCCAAGTTTATATCTACAAATTCTGACTTTTTTTCTCAGAATTGTGATACAAAGTCGCAATTGTTACTTTTTTCTTGAAATTACGAGTATATATCTCGCAATTATGACTTTTTTGCTCAGAATTGTGAGATACAAAAATCGCAATTCTGACTTTTTTCCTCAAAATTAATACAAACTCGTAATTGTGACTGAGATACAAAATCGCAATTCTGACTTTTTTCTCCCAATTGCAAGTTTTTTCTCAGAATTGTGAAATATAAACTCATAATTCTGACTTTTTTCTTCCGAATTGAGATACAAACTAGTAATTCTGCTTTTTTTGCATGCAATTGCAAGATTATGTCTACCAATTCTGACTTTTTTCTTGCAGTTTACATCTTGCAATTCTGACTTTTTTTTCTCAGAATTGTAAGATATAAACTTGTGATTCTTACTTTTTTCCTCAGTATTGAGATACAAACTCGAATTTCTCATATTTGCGAGTTTATATCTCGCAATTCTGAGAAGAAAAGTCAGGATTGCAAAGTAAAAAGTCGCTATTACCCTTTTTTATTTCTATTCAGTGGTGAAAATGGGCTTCCACAGTAAACAAAAAAAAAATCCAACAATTAAATATATCAATAAATTTAAAAAGTAAGTAAAAGAAAATATATATATATATATATATAATCAGCCAATAAATATGGTACTGATATCTCATGTATTCCCAGATGATTCCTCTGTCACAGTCTTAATCATATGGTTCCTATGTGTGTGCTTGTTCTTGTATTCCTAAGAAATTCAAAAGAGCATTTTTCAAGAGCATAATCTTTCAGACGGCCTTCATCAATACATAGCACTGGATTTTCAAGTAAGCATCATTGACTAGAATAAAGTTGTTCCTTAAAGGAAGCTTTATTTATTACACTTAAGAGCATTTTTAAGAGTGATCTCTTAGGCAAACTTGAGCTATGCAAGTATCCAATTATCCTTCAAATGAAGAAAAAGAGAATCGCCTATCATCTTCTAGAGGTTCACTTCATCTAAATGGTTTGTGCTCTTGCAATGTCCAACTGTAAAGTAGTGTGCTTGAGCTACAGTGCATAATATCAAGAATTTTAGCTAATTAAATAATGATGTGTCATCTCAACTTGAACATGGTGTTGTGCCCTACTTCCACAAAAATAATCTTACACTTTCTGCAACAGAGAATGAAACTTGACTGTGCCCCCTCTAGTAGTATTTTTAAATCCTATCTTAAGACATATTTTTTTACCCTGGCTTATAACACTTAGTATGTTTCCTGTGGTATTCTGTTGATCTTATTTGTCTGTTGATTCTTTGGCTTTCCTTTTATTTTATTTGTGTTTTATTCTTTGTAAAGCACTTTGGTCAACCTTGGTTGTGTTTAAATGTGCTCTATAAATAAACGTTGTTGTTGACCCTCTAGAAAAGCGTAAAGCAAGAGAACACCTCAAAATTTCACCAGGCAAATGCTTATTGTTTATTATTATTAGATAAACATTGATTAAGACAATCTACAAAATGCTAAATATACAAGATATGTCCAGATATTCAAAGATATAACCAAGGAGCTTGCCGTCTTTCGACAACAATGCCCTCCACCCTAAGGCAGCCCATGTTAGATTACAGGATTTCAAGGAGTGACAGTGTCCATACAGTATCTATACATCAGGAAGACAGGAAGCCAGGGGTCCAGGGGGATGCGGTATACCCTTTCCCCATAGCCTCAGGGAGAACTCTGTAGAAGGAGGGGGCCCGAGCGCATCTTGCAGGAAGCTGGCGGCAGATTTATATGCCGTTGATCAAGCTGCGAGTGAGTTATAGCCAAAGACCCCTCCCTGTCCGCAGGCCCGGCGCTATATCAACTCTTGCCCGACAGGCAGAGTGTCTTATTCTCAAATCAGACATCCATTACTGAATAATAGGGTTGAATAGAAGGGTTGAGTTTCCCTATGGGGGATTAGCCACCCATAATTTACTATCCATAACTTGAATGTGAGGTAATTCATACCCCTTACCCCGACGGTGCCCTTGTCAATCAATTGCGGGAAGCGATGGGGGGAAACAAATAATGATAAATGAGGTTGTTATTCTTTTTGGGGGTACTGAGGAATTGGGTTGAGGAAAGTGGAGCGAGGGTACATTTATTTGCAAATGCTGTCTGATTACTGCAGGTTAGCATTATGCATTGACATGTAACTTGTGTAATAACACAACCTGATGATGGTGGTGGCTTAGTGGGGAAGGTTCTGAGTTAAACATCAGAGGTTTGATCTCAACTTCACACTGCATCATGTGACTGTCCCTGCAATTTTTTTTTAAATTTGTTTGGATTTTGTCAGTGATATACCAACATGGAAAATAAAATATACATTATCTTGATCATTATTTATCTAAAAAAAATATATGAAATATAAAAATAATGTTTTAAGCTGTGTAAACGTAAGGTGAACATAAACTGCTAAACTGAAGCTAAAATGAAGCACAGTTTAATTCATTTTATTAAACTATTAAAATTAGGTACCATTTTAGTCATAGTAAAATGTACTAAAATTGACATATATGACAAGATTCAAAAAGTAGCTAAATGTATTTATTCAAAAGAATATTTCAATAAAAAAATGTAAAAATAAAAATAAAAAAAATTATTAAAAATACACTGTCATCAGAAAATGTTGCTAAATTAAGTCTTTGTTAATTCATATATATGTCCGCATCAACATCAACCATACAAAGCCCAAAACCTTATACCGACGGGGACAAACTGCCTTGGAGCTACACAGCCCCTCTTTGACACTGGATTTGAAACCACCCTGATTAAAATACATGGAGAATAACTAATGTTTCATGCCTCAATTGTTTCCACAGTCAAGGACAAAGCACAGCAGCACAAGCTTAACTGCTTCATAAATCTGCTTTAGATCGGGTGACAGACACCATTCGACATGTGTTTTTGTGTTAAAATTAGTGCAAATAATTGATCAGATCAGTTAACATTTGTGCCATAGTTATTCTATTCAACACACACACAAGATGTTCAGAATGTGCTGAAAATAATTCAGCTAAGCCCCATAAATTTGTGAAGACCAGTGGAGTTTAAAAAACAGTCTACTTTCCTAATCACTGCTAAGAGTCAAATTGATAACAGTGATGTTAAAGTGATCGAAAGGAAGGCAAACTACTACCTGGAGACCTTTTTTGCCTGGATCAATGATTGTTCACACTAAATTTGGTATGACTGTATGTGATCACAACTATAACTTAACATTAAATTCCTGTACATATGGGTATATATGTTTGCTGAAGCTAATATTATATAACACATAATCCATTATACTGCTGTTTATGCATGTATTATATGATATATTAAAGGTTATTGGGTGTTGTTGTAGCTCAAAAGCTTTGCTACATTAGGGCCCTGCAGAAAACGCGGACGGAATCGCAGAATCCAGTCAAAAAAACTGAATTTACTGAATAATGTGGAATGTCACGGAATTTGTCAAAGGAGTTGAGAAAAATTTAAACAGGAAAAAATGGAATCCAGAAAAATTAAAAAGGAAAATATGGAATTTTGAAAAAAAACAAAACAAAAAAAAAAACAACGGAATTTGGGAAAAAATAAAATGGATTTAACAGGGCCCTACTACATCAAATTAATGCTTTTGATTCCCAGGAAATGTATGTCCCTGCCAAATGGAAAAATATACTGTAATGGTTGACTGGATGCTCTGTTCACATCGTACACACTTTTAATAGAACCAGAACAATACAAGTTTATTGTTGGGTTTCTATCAAATGTGCTACTGCCAGTAAAACCAGATCATCAAATACAAGGCTTCATCAATTAATATTATCACGCAGTCAACATCTCCTGAGTTGCTGTAAGAGTTTACTATTAATGACAACATGTGACACATCAGACGCTACTGTTTGTTCAAACGCATGAGTTACACTGAGACATGTCAAAATCAAAATTGGTCCAAACAGTGGAGCAATTAAAATGCAAATGTAGAAGATGATAGATTTTATAGTCAGACCTACAAGAAATAATACTGTGAGGCCAGCCCACAACCCCAGAATTTTTACAGTACATGTTAGAATTTGTTAGAATTATATATATATAGTGGCTAAATAAGGCTGAACGTACCTGGTCTGTGTGTTGGGTAAGTGGGTCGCTGGTTCTCTGGCTCAGAGGCTCAGAGGAGCCTGATGAACTAGTCTCCATTATTAGCCCTCACTTCTCTCAACATTAACCTGGGGAAAAACACAGTTCTTTAAACGCACAGGAAGTGTTAAAAACTGCACGCCAAGGGACCACATGTTCCAGTGAGATTAAAAAGAGAGGAAAATAGGGTACACACATATGAGACACAATCTAATACTTATTAAAGAACAAAAAGGACAAAGGCAAAATCTCTTTGCAGGTAGTGGACAATCAAAACAGTGGCTACTATTGAGAGCTCTTGCAAGGTTGTCCTCAGTTGTAAAGGACACCGGGTGTTTAACATGTCACACTCTGGAGCACTTAACAGGACAATTAGAAGGCATGGCTCCGGTCCCCACACTGATTTACGGATGTGTGCTGAATTAAACGCCAACATCCTTGCACTAATGTTTCTCACTCCGAGTAGTGTAATGGCCAAAAACAGCTTTAGAAAGAGCAAGTTGAGGTGAAAATGATTTTTTAAGGCTATATATATCCGCAGTCCTGTGGGCTATTCATTTTTACAGTTCAAATGCAAAACCTTTAGGTTATATGTCGCAGCACATCCACAGCCCATCCGGAGGTGTACACAAAAATCATTAAGGAAAACCAGTTGTAACTTGATTGGTTGTATACAACCTGATTGTGGTTCATTCATCTTCAGGACACAAATTAAAATATTTTTGATGAAATCTGAGAACTTTCTGACCCTGCATTGACAGCAATGCAATGACATTACATTGAGTGACGTATTTGGGATCGTACTCGGGAGCCCAATCACCTCTGAGCTAAAGAGAAAAGGCCAATGAACACTGGCGAGTGGAATCTGCATGCCAAGCCTCTCCCCTGTACATACGGGTATATAAGTTGGTGGCATGCATCCACTCATTCAGATTTCTGCTTCTGAGCCACGCCTGTTGCAGAGCTTCAAGAGAAGAAGATAAAATCTCATCTGCCCGATTGTGTAACCTTCCCTGCCGGCATCGATGCACTCCAGCAAAGCACTGCCTTTGTTGTGGTCCTTCCCTGGGCAAGCCGATCTAAAAGAGCAAATTTCTCACACAGTCGTTGAGAGAATCTCTGAAACATGGGATGTCTTTCCGACCGTGTGCTTCTGGATGCGGTTCCTATCTGGCTTCCTTTGACGGGCATGATCTCTGCCTCGTGTCTGGGCCGCGATCACGCTGAGGCAGCGCTCATGGATGGTTTGTGCATTCTTTGTGAGCGCATGACCATCGCTACGCTTAGGTGCCGCCTATCGTATGCGAGAAGCCACCCTGTGTTCTCTACCCAGCCCAGCCATGATGGCTCCTTGGCTGCATTGGTTAGAGAACAGGGAGACTGGAGGATCACAGTGCATGACGCTCGAGCCCCTCTAAAAAGGGTCCCGTCGAGCTGCCAAAACATGATGCTCGCTCATCTTTCGGCGAGCCTAGTGTCTCTTTTGGTGCTTCAGAAGAAGATAGGATGTCCATCGCTGCATCAGAGGAGGGATTACTGTCTGCTGATGCCTCTGCTGAACAGCCCCCCACCGGCGGTGGCTCCTCAGTCAGATGCTCCTTCGGGCGGCCAAAAGCATCGGGGTGGTGGTGTCCAGGGCCCCTTCTCCCGAGCCCTGGCGGCTTGGCGATTGGTTTCTTGGTGCGAGGAGTGACATTCCACCTTGCCCTGCCCCAGTACCTTTCTTCCCAGAGGTTCATAAGGAGCTCACTAAAACGTGGAGGGCCCCCTATACAGCTCGCTCGCGTCTGAGTTCCTCCCTCCTCACTACCCTCCATGGTGGGGCAGCCAGGGGGTACACTGACGTTCCCCAAGTGAAGCGTGTGGTTGCGGTGCATTTATGCCCACAAAACGCCACCACCTGGCGGAATCGTCCACGCTTCCCGTCCAAAGCCTGTAAGCTTTCGTCGGCTTTGGTTGCGAAGGCTTACAGCACTGCGGGCCAGGCTGCCTTTGCCTTGCATGCTATGGCCATCCTGCAAGTCTACCAGGCTAAAGAACTACACGAGGGTAGGTCTGACCCTGGGTTAATGTAAGGTTAACGAAGGTCACAGCGCGGTCCCTTTGACAGGTGATGTCCACCATGATGGGGTTAACATGGTCCGGTAGCACCATCTCTGGCTGAACCTGGCGCAGATGGCTGATTTCGACAAAGTCAGCTTTCTCGACACACCCGTCACCAAGGTCGGCCTCTTCAGCGACACTGTCGAGGATTTTGCCCAGCAGTTCTCGGCAGTCCAGAGGCAGATGGAGACGATTAAGCACATCTTGCCCCACCGTGACAAGCCGTCGACCTCCCCCTGCTCGTCACCGAGGATGCCCCCCAGCGGCTGCTACATCTGCTCTGCCCCCTGTAACAATGCAAGAGGCAACCCCTTAGAGGCAACCCCTTTTCACAGCGGCACAGCCCGTTGCTCAGGCGTCCGCTAAAAGAAAGTCCCGCTAGCCTGCGAATCGATCCTGACACATGCAAACCTGGAGATGGAGGAATTGCCCCCACCCCTGGGGAAGGGCCGGGAGGCTGTGTCCCACCTTTTCAAAAAAAAGAGCAGTTTCCTCTATCTCCACTTCTGCTGCCTCGGGTCTGGTTCCTGAGCAATGCTCCGCTTCCTCAGTTTCTGACTCGGAGCTTGAATTCGCCACGGCGGGATCCCATGGAGAAGCTAAGTGCTACCCAAGGCTCCGCTCCCTGGGTTAAGTCCCCTTCCCCTCCCAGGCTGCCCCACCACAGCTACCGTTCTGTTGATCCCTCTTCTACATCGGCTGGGGGCCTGGCTAGCGCTCCCCAGCCCGTCCCGCTGGTTGTTCTGGGTGGTGCAACACGGCTATGCAATTCAGTTCGCGAGGCGTCCGCTAAGGTTCAGGGGCGTCTGTTTCACATCTGTCCAGTCAGACACAGATGCCTCTGTCCTGCATGCGGAGACTGCAGTTCTCCTGGTGAAGGACGCAATCGAGCCTGTCCCTCCAGCCGAGATGAAATCAGGTTTTTACAGCCCTTATTTTATCATACCCAAGAAGAGTGGCAGGTTACGACCAATCCTGGACCTTCAAGTTCTGAATCGGTCCCTTCACAATCTACCATTCAAGACGCTCACTTCGAAACGCATTCTTTCATGCATGCGTCACCAGAATTGGTTTGCAGCCATCAACCTGAAGGACACATACTTTCATGTCTCGATTCTACCTTGACATAGACCGTTTCTTCGGTTTGCCTTCGAGGGTCAGGCATATCAGTACAAAGTCCTCCCCTTTGGCCTGTCCGTGTCTCCCCACATCTTAACCAAACTCGCAGAGGGTGCCCTAGCCCCGCTTTGGGAGCAGGCCATCAGGATCCTCAACTATGTTGACGACTGGCTGATAATAGCTCATTCACGAGATCTGCTGTGTCGACACAGGGATCTGGTGCTTCAGCACCTCAGCCATTTGGGGCTTCGGGTCAACTGGAAGAAAGAGAAAACTCTCCCCTGTGCAGACCATCTCTTTTCTCGGCATGGAGCTGGATTCAGTCAACATGACAACGCGCCTCACGAACGTGCGAGCGCAGTCAGTGCTGAATTGCCTGAAACTCTTCAGACACAAAACAGCGGTTCCTCTCAAACACTTCCAGAGGCTCTTGGGACATATGGCAGCTGCAGCTGCAGTCATGCCGCTCAGCTTGCTCCATATGAGACAGCTTCAGCGCTGATTGCACGACTGAATCCCAAGATGGGCATGGCACCATGGCATGTTCCGGGTCGACGTTACCCGGAATGTCGCCACCTTTTCAACCCCTGGTCAGACCGTGTATTCCTACGGGCAGGTGTGCCCCTAGGCCAGGTGTTGAAGCATGTAGTGGTCAACACAGATGCCTCCATGATGGGCTGGGGTACCGTATGCAACAGGCAGGCAGCTTCGGGTTCCTGGACAGGACCTCGACTGCACTGGCATGTCAATTGCCTCGAGTTGCCAGTAGTGTTTCTCGCTCTACGCCAGTTTCTTCCGATGCTGCGGGACAAACACGTGCTAGTCTGCACGGACAACACAGTGACCGCAGCGTACATCAACCACCAGGGTGGTCTACGCTCCCGTCGCATGTCGCAACTCGCCCGCCATCTCCTTCTCTGGAGTCAAACGCAGCTCAAGTCGCTGCACACTGTTCACATTCCAGGAGAGCACAATCATGCAGCTGATCTGCTCTCACGACAGCTCACACTTCCTGGGGAATGGCGACTCCATCCCCAGGTGGTCCAGCTCGAGTCGATTCAGCGAAGCTCAGACAGATCTGTTCGCTTCCCCGGAATCCTCCCACTGCCAGCTCTTTTACTCTCTGACTGAAGCTCCCCTCGGCAGAGATGCGCTGCCACACAGCTGGCCCCGGGGTCTTCTCAAGTACGCCTTTCCCCCAGTGAGCCTCCTTGCACAGACCCTGAGGAGCAGGTTCTGCTGGTTGCGCCATATTGCACACATCACCTTAGTGTACAAGTCCCAAGGTGAGCCGTGCCCCCTAGGAGTTAGAGCCCACTCCACTCGAAGTGTTACCTCCTCCTATGCACTGGCGCACAGTGCCTCTCTAGTGGATGCTCAGTGTCGGCTTGCTGCGCCATTCCTTACGGATCCGTGCGCTTTCTCCCAATTGTTCCCATTTCTGGGAACTCTGTGTCCTCCGTGCCCCGCAGCCCGGACTAGGTCGGAGTAGCCCGTGACTGTGCTCCAGCAGGGGGTCTCCTTCACCCCCTCCGGTTGTGGCATCATGTCACAGTATTTTTTTAACACGGTAAAAAAAGTTTTCCCCTAAGATCTTATTAAGATACCCTGTTACGCTATCCCACATTACTTAAAGTTTAGTTAATGTGCTTCGTCCCCCAACGGCTGCTTCAGTTATTCTGGCCTAGGGCGTTGGGTAGGTTACGTGTTGAGTTCATCTGTTCTGATTGCTTGCCTGTCAGCATTTGTGACTCAACTACGTAACGTGGTTCAGGATTGTGGTGTTTTCCATGGGTAGATCCCAAATACGTCATTCGACATAACGTCGGCGTGAATAACTGAAGGGGAACGTCTAGGTTACGTCTGTAACCCTCATTCCCTAAAGGAGGGAACTGACACAGAAGAGAAGAAAACATTTAATAAAGTAACCACTGATGTCACATGAACCATTTTATCGATATCTTTACTACCTTACTGGGCCTTAAATGTGGTAGTTGCGTTGCTGTCTATGCAGGCTCAGAAAGCTCTCGGATTTAATAAAAAATATCTTAATTTGAGTTCTGAAGATGAAGGTCTTACGGATGTGGAACGACATGAGGGTGAGTAATTGATAACAGAATTTTTCATTTCAGGTGGTCTCTTCCTTTCTAAGTTAAAATATCTTGGCCTGAATAACCAGCAGAAAGGAGAAAACTTTTATTTTGAAATTAATGAATAATGTTGTTATTTTTGTTTTCTTTGCACACAAATAGTATTTTCATTGCTTCATAACATTATGGTTGAACCACTGATGTCACATGGACTATTTTAACGATGCCCTTACTACCTTTCTGGGCTTTGAACGTGTCAGTTGCAGTGCTGTGTATGCAGGGTCAGAAAACTCTCGGATTTCATCAAAAATATCTTCATTTGTGTTCTGAAGATAAACAAAGGTCTTACAGGTTTGAAATGACATGAGGGTGAGTAATTAATGACAACATTTTTATTTCAGGTGGTCTCTTCATTTCTAAGTTAATGAGACTTTTATTTGACATAATCAGAGTTTTATCTTAAATTAAAAAAAAAAAAAAAGTTTGCCAGCTGTTTTCTAATTCTGAGCAATCAGATCCTAAACTGAACCACTGCTCATGGGCCTAAGCAGACCATTCCGTAATGATTCCATGCGAGCAAATATCAAAGTGTCAATCTGGTGCCTGGCATGGAAACAAAGTTGACGCAGGGAAAGTGAAGGACATTAAGCTCCGGATGTGTCGGCTAAAATGTCATTAGTACAAGTTGAGAGTCTCTCATTACACAATAGTGGTTAACAGAGAACAACAGTAAATGCCACAGCTGAGGCAGATCCTATCACACCCGCAGGCTATAAGAGCTGAACCTGGTGCTAATCTGATAGGCCTGCTCTCCATCTGTATGAACAGGCCTGTTATGATGAGTCACTCTACATACTCCACAATAAGCTCGACCTGCGGTCACTGTGATAGCTGCAAGCAGATGAACAGGAACTGTAAATGAACTGGCTTTCAGAACTAGCTGTGTTTTTTCACAGGTGATTTCTATGCTAGTTCAGTGGGCGTTCTAACCTTGTGAGCATCTTCGCTCCCAAATTCAAAGTGCTTTATTGCGAAAGCAAAGCAGTGAACAACAAAAACTCCTTTTCCTTCTTATTATTGTGTTATTTCACTTTCAAATAATTCAGAAAGTTTTATCAAAAGTTTGAGCAAAGTGGGTCTAAGAACACAAACTTAAAGCGAGGACATGGTGTAATCTACGGCTCCTTTCACAAACTTATAATGAACTATTTTCCATATTTATGTTCTCTAGATTGTTCCTTCCCACAAATAGCGACTTGGTCTCTTTCTTAAATCCCCTCTCAACACTTCAAACGCATCAGTGGACCGCTGGATACCCTCCGGGCTCATTTCCCCCAGGTTTGGTGGCATGATTGTCATTACAGCACATCAAAAAAAAAAAAAAAAAGTTTTGGGAAAGTGGAGCCAATTTTAATCTCAATTATAGTATAAACATTTGGGTCGAGCATAGCGACTC
Source organism: Labeo catla (assembly GCA_012976165.1). Lineage (NCBI taxonomy): Eukaryota > Metazoa > Chordata > Actinopteri > Cypriniformes > Cyprinidae > Labeo > Labeo catla. Next base: position 734,774 of record VONZ01000113.1, read on the forward strand.
TGAGAAAGAGTGTTAGTGGTACACAGAATTAGTAGATAAAACAGCTGAATTAACTCATTACAGTGTCATAAACAGAAGCAGTAGTATTATAGTAATTGTAATATTTATAATTTTTCATCAATCAACTAATAAATGGATCAAATTAAAATATACTTCATGAACCGTTCATGAACCAAAATATCTCTATATTAATGATAGAAAGACACAAACATTTTGAACATGACTTACTATAAATTTTACAGAATAACATTTACATTTAGTCAAGCAGATGCTATTATCCAGAAAGACTTTCAAATGAGGACAATAGAAGCAATCAAAACCAACAAAAGAGCAATAATATGTAAGTGCTGTAACAATTCTCGGTTAATCTAACAGTATGTAACAAGTTTCTTTTTTATTTATTTATTTTTTTATAATAAATAAAAATTAAACAGAATAGAAAAAAAAATGCTAGTGTTAGAGGGTCATTTTTTAAATAAATTAAAAGAAAACAAGTCAAAGAATAGAAAAAGAATAGAGAACGTTAGTGTTAGTTGGTCAATTCTTTGTTAAAAAATAAAAAAAGAAAACAAGCAGTTAGAATAGAAATAGAATAGAGAGTGCTAGTATTGAAGGGTTAAGGTTTTTTATATATAAAAGAAAACAGTAAAGTTAAAGTAAAATAAAAAATAAAGTAAAAATAGAATATAAAGTGCTAGTGTTAAAGATTGATGGACAATGTGTTTTTAGCCATTTCTTGAATAACAATATTACAACAACAATTTTAATAGTTTTCAGTCATATTAAGTGTCGCACTAGTTGGGTCTACATCCACATATTTGTGTGCACATTTTGGAATATCACATTAAAAAGCTGGATATGAATTTGTGTTTAATTATAACTACATTGGCATAATATATATATTAAGTATATTATGTTAATATTTTATTTAACAAACATTTCACCAATAACTCCCAGATAGTCAAACAGCCAATGCCACTGACCATGGAAAATATTTGCAAGCATTTTTCCATGATTTTTCCATGTAAATTAATTTAGTAAAACTAGCTAACTAGTTTTTTACTTTTCTGTAAGTTTGACTTCAGCATTAATATATAGACAATGAGATAAAATGTAGCTTTAACTGTACATTTTACATTTTGGCACACATTTCTATTTATTTTAGGATTACTGTCATTACTACTATTACTATTTCTTTACACAAATTTTATTTTCATGGACCCCGTTGTGACCCTCTGAGGGTATTCAGATCAAAACCAACCTAATTATATACAGCTTCCTTAAGACCGACTATAGTCGACTCTTCATTCAGGCAACTCACAATCTGAAGTTGATTTTAAAAAATATGCAGTTTTGCACATCCTTTGCTTTCATCCGTGCCATTTCTCACAATATATACACGCCATTCTGTTGTGCTGTTCTAGTACATCAGCGTTCGGGCTCAGGAATCAGTTTGTCAAAACTCCCTGTAGTAGAATGAAAATAAAGATCTCTCTTTCCTTCTTTTGTCTTTCCTTCTCTCTCTTGGTTTCTCACTCTTCCTCGTGCACTCCTTGGCTCTCCTCCTGGCTTGTCAGCTGCCAGAGGCTGACGTCTCCTTTCATGTTCCATGCCCGGCGAGGGCTTTGAACATTCGTTTGATTCTTTTAAGATAATAGCTGGTTAGCTGTCAGGGAGAGGATGATCAGTTAAAACCTTAATCACTGCCTGTCGACTTGCATGACAGTTATTTTTTTTTTCTCCTGCCCCTTCCTTCTGCTTCTAAAATTAATCTGGGTAGCAAGGCAACAGCAAACACACGCACACAGTTGTTGGTTGGAAGGATAAGCAGGGGTGGGAGTGAGAGCGAGTCGGATGTTTTTCGCCCATTCTAAAAGGTCTATCTTGGTTTGGGAGAAGCGGTAAGGTCATGATGGATCTACTAGTCCCCCTTTCTTCATGTAACCTGTCACCTGCTCCTTATACCTGCCAACCTAAGAACAGAGAAAACGGCCCTGATCTCCCTTACCTGTCAGCATATAACACTCATGTGACATGGTCTGCCAGGTGCAGGAGATCTCCTTATAGGCCGTAGAGAGAGAGATATGGCCTTGATCAGTCAGGCTGAAGAGCAGAACACTGTCAACCAATGACATCCTAAAGCCAGAATGGGAACGTCATCCAGAAAGTACATGCATATGACAAGTGAAGTGGAACTTATGAAAAAGTTTTATTATATCACAGTAAAGAGTCCAGTTGGTGGAAGAAAAAAAAATGTTTTTCAAAAAAAAAAAAAAAATACAAATTATTTACTAACACTAACACGAGATGAATATCTATTTTTCATACTGTACAGTTTTTAATCACTACACTCTAAAAAACGCTGGCTTATTTTTTTTTTAACCCAAATGCTGGGTTCAGCCTGTTGGGTCATTTTATTGGATTATTTTTAATATTTTTACCCAGGTGCTGCGTCATTTTTAACGCTGGGTTATTTTTTTCCACCTAACTGTTGGGCTGAGCCCGTCTCTGATCAAACAACCCAGCTGCTGAGTTACAGTTAGTCTGAGTGCAGGCTTTTTGAGTCCTCTACAGGAGAGACCGGTTCTCAGAGCCGCCAATTTGCACTTCTTCAGCTAAATAAGGATTGTATACATTTTATTTCGTTTATAAAGTCTGTACTGTGCTGTAAATTGTATTATGTTACGCAACGCAACAAAAGGGTGGGATGACCTGTCAGTCAGCTGTGTCAACTGTGTCAGCAGCAGTTGTTTCACAGGATGGAAACGCCTTTTGCCTTGCATAAAATAAATGGATTTCATTCATTATTTGCAGTTGAATCTCAAAATATGTTCTCTAATGTCAGTACTGTTTGTTGATGTGCAGTTTTTGGAGTCAGTCATGGCATCTTTCAGCTACGAGTGAAATGCAAGGCCGCGGTCTGAAGTTTGCAGTTAACCCAGCGAACACCAGCCCTTCACCGGCTCAGATTTCGACACACCAGCATGAGAAATAGTGCTATTTCGGTAAAAAGCGATTACAGAGAACAGTTGAATATGTTAAAATTAAAATTCTACTTTTGAATGTTACATTTGTTTACGTTTGTGCTTGTTCAATGACTTTAAATGTATCTAATAATGTAAACTATGCTGTATTCACCCAAAATAAATTCAGTTTGTCTTGTATTTTGTCCATCTGTTCTTGCTTAATAATAAATGTTCATCTTTTGATTATTGCTGTTGCCTCCAGTAATTCTGTTTTTTTTTTTTTAGAAGTTCCAGTCCATTTTAAACCAGCATAATCATTTTTAAACAATAGTTTACTTAAATAAAATAACCCAGCATGTTTGGTACAAACATTTGTTTTGTCCAATATTTACCCAGCGCTGGGTTGCCAAATAACCCAGGTTGGTTTGTTTTTAACCCAGAATTTTTTGTACACTTTTTAAATGTTCTTGAAAGATGATGATAAAGGAATTTTCAGCAGTCATTACTCCATTCTTCAGTGTCATATGATCCTTCATAAATCATTTGAATATTGAATATTCGGTGCTTAATAATTTTATTTCAATAGTATCCATAATATCATCAATAATAATAAATCAGTTGCAACAGCTGCACTGAAACTGTTGTGCTGCTTAAAGGGTGAGTACACTCAAAAATAAAAATTCTGTCATTAATTACTCACCCTCATGTCGTTCCAAACCCATAAGACCTTCATTCATCTTGGGAAAACAAATTAATATATTTTTGATGAAATTCAAGAGCTTTTTGATCCTGCACTGACAGCAACACAACTACCATGTTCAAGACACCTTACGTTCAAGTAAGGACATTGATAAAATAGTCCATGTGACATCTGTGGTAGGGGCGACCTATTATCGGTGCTGATATTAAGCATTAATTTGAAAGCATTTAAAATTTGGTTTTTTTTGTCAGAGCCCTTGAGAGTTATTCTTCATTCATTCATTTTTACACTAGACATATATGTTGGTTCAAAATATCGGTTATCGGTCAATCTTCACCACTTGTTCATGAGAGTACAACAACACATGCGTGTGGTGCTGCTGGTGCAGGAGCTGGCCATCTGACGTAGAACTCGGATGTGCTGTGTCTTGTTTACAAGCAGAAAATGCACACTGTACATAAAACAGTCTTTGTAAACATGTCTGAAGATTTCAACAGAGAAGATGACTTGCAATTCTTTGCCCAGCCTTACTTATTTGAACCAGAATATACAGATGACATTTATTAACTGAGATGGATGTTCTGCATTAGAACACTGACTCCTGCATCAGAAGCACCACATGCATGCCTTGTGATACTCTCGTGAACATGCAGTGGAGACTAACACAGAGGAGAAGAAATTGTTGAGTAAAGTCATTATTTTTTTTTTGTTTCTGTTGTTTTTTTGTGCACAAAACGTTTTCTCATAGTTTTACAACATTATGGTTGAACCACTGATGTCACATGCACTATTTTATCAATGTCCTTACTACCTTTCTGGGTCTTGAACGTGATAGTTGTGTCTATGCAGGGTCAGAAAGCTCTCAGATTTCTTCAAAAATATCTTAATTTGTGTTTCGAAGATGAACAAAGGTCTTACTTTGATATCCATGCATCCCTAATGCAAAATATCAGTTAGAATCACGTAATCTGCATTTCAGACAAATTAGACACTTTACCAGGAAAAAAAAGCAGCTGAGCACCTGGCAAAATCCACTATCATAGTTTGGGGTTAAAGGTCTAAATAACAACACTCCTGAACTTAATTCAGCGAGAGAATGGTGACATTGTTTGCAAGCTATGTCCAAATACATGCAACTCTGACCTTTTCAGTCAGTACAGCAAAACATTACGAAGAGAACCACACCAAATAAAGCCATTCAGCACTGCCAGGTTACCAGGAGCCACAAACATTCTTGTATCTGAACACAACAAACCAATGTCAAGTGTTATCTTCAATAACAGAGTACAATAGCAAAACATATAGAAAACAATGGTCCCTCAGACAAAATATGAGGTTATACGAGTTATTTAACATTAGTTAAGTATAACAATTAAGGCACACTTTAAGCCATGACATTAAAAAAATATTAAAAATATAATATAATATAATATAATATAAAAATGCAGACAAAATCCAAGCAAAGAGCCTTCATGTTATGCACACTGAATTTTTAGTTTGGATTAAATCACAAGCAGCTTCTGTCAGCTGAGGCCATTCTGCATTCGTCACCTGACCCTTCAGGTCTCTAGCACGACTGGTGTCTAAATAATTGCTGCTCTCTCTCTAAGATTTACCTGTGTAGGGTCCTCTTGAAGTCAGAGAGAGCGTCTCATTGCCTGTTGCAGTAAATTCACCTCAGAGACATTGAGAACGAGGTTGTGTTGTGACAGATAGACACAAGCGGACTTAAATACATAATATGTGACAATGCAACAAGTCGGTAGAGGGATGCAAGCTCAGGCAAAGTGCCATATAAGCTGCCAGCTCCACTGAAAGCTTCATCCGAGGATCTGTGGCAGGATCCTGAAAGTCGTCAAAGGCGGCTCAGTTAGCAGACAACGGGTGCATGCTGCATGTGTCTTCTCCTTATTCCTCTCTTTCATCAGACCCAGACTTAGAAGTGACAGTGCTTTGCTTGACAAAGGGATTTGTAATATCACCGAGAGAATACGCTTCAGTCCTTATTATTTCACATTATTCCTGGTAATGAATCTTAAAACAAGATATGGCACCTAAATTGCTCTGGTTGCACCGCTTGCGTCCCATGTGCTTGAACAGAGAAAATGGCTAGAATAGACACGCAGACAAACGTGCAAATAAATATACAAACATAACAAATGCGCCGAGGTTGCCAGTCTGTCATTGTTTGCAGTTTCTAAGGTCTGAAGACTGCAAAAAAAAACACAAAAAACGGGAAAGAAAACAGGATAAATTGGGGTTTATGGCACAAAAGCCCACTAATCCTTGCATTTGGATATTTGAAACAGAAGCTCCGGAGAGAAAGCATCAAAGACAGCTCTAAATTAGCCTGTGAAAAAAACACAGAAGAGAAGCCTGCCGATTTCCACCAGTGTGAAAAGACAAGGGAGTTGCAATCTCCTAGGGGCCCAGATTAGAAACATATACTCATTATTCTCTCTCAGTGGGTGTCTAAACCCCAAAAATCCCGCTTCCAGGGAGAGCACTGAGACATGTTAACCCCGCCGCTGCTCTCCCTTTGTAGCTGTGCATCGTTAGCCGCTCCGCAGTCGCATCTCGAAGGGGAAAACCTGACGAACGCTGGCAATTAGAACTCGGAGTATGTGCTTGTTCAGATCCACGAGTGGAACGGTCTTAAACACATTATAGAGGAAAGTTAAACAAAAAGACAAGGGTGCACATGTCTATATGCGGTAATCATCTTATTTTCTTTTTTTACTTCATCACCGTTCCCTTTCCATGAAAAGCAACATTTGGCTTTTACAGGAAGCCCTTGCCCCTGATGCTTCAGCACTACTCGAGATTGTCAAGATGGGCATGAATAGGCCTAATTGCTATGGGTCATCAGGTATGTGTTTACTCCTGACATATGAAAGCAGGGATGAGCGAGCTAAAAATATTAATAAATAAAGGCCTGAAAACATTTCCCCACTGATTTCTTGCTTCCATGCGACCCTGCAGGAATAGTGTCGAGTGCTGCATTCAGAGGAACCTGAATGGAAGTGAGATGCTGGGACCTGAAAATGGAATAAGGGGAACGGATTCTCAAAAACCCCTCCAGCAAAACCTGAAGTGACCTTTGAAATAGGTTTGTGGTGAAAGGGCAGGTTGTGGTGAATGGGGGGTTTTCCTGTTCTTGAGGAACTATCTGTGACACCTGGAGTGTGCTTGTCCTCTGTGAACGTTTTGGTGCCATTCAGTAGATCACACCATTCAAAAAAGGACCTTCAATTAAGATGGCAGACATAAAACATGAAGCTTCTTGCTCATGGAGTTGAACGACAACGAAAAATATCGCAATTGCACGCATTTTGTGAAAGACTTTGTTCTGAAAGATTCTGTTCATAACTACGAAAATCTTCAAACAAGCCATTAATAATTTACCTGAGTGATAATTCAAAACAAAAATGAAAGCAAATCCTTTTACCGTTGACTCAGATACAGGCGTTCTAATATTGTTCTCAGGATTAATCATGGTTCATAGACAGGAACAGTAAATATTTAAGATTCTGCTATTTTGTTCAGATTGAATTAGTGTTTATCTCATTAGAGGCTCATGTGGAACGACAAGGTAGCCATGCCATGTGATTTTAGAAGTTTAGTAAATAATCCACCCCTTGCCTTTGAAGTCTAATGACCTAGAATGGCTAATGCTGTTTAGTATCCAAGGAAAGTAATGAGAGTTTGATTCACTGATGTGTTGTAGTGCGAGCCGTGAGACCCATGCTGAAGGAGAGACTGAAGGATGTTATATTCAATGAAGCATTAAAGCAGTAGTCACCTAAATATAAACAGTTTTATTTTATGTACTCACACTAATGTTGTTCCGAACCATTTTAAATGAATTGATTCAATGAATAGCCTATGAAGAATATATATATATATATATATAAAATGTTTTCCATTGTAATATTTTCTGCTATGTAATTTTTTCATGTGATGGCAAAGCCGAATTTTCAGCAGCCATTACTTTAGTCTTTAGTGTCACATGATGGTTCAGAAATTACTCAAGAAACATTTATTATTATTATTATTATTAATATTGAAAACAGTTGTGCTGCTTAATATTTTTGTGGAACTGTGTATTAGTGCAATCCTGAAGTAAAATTTCCTGATAATTTACTCACCCCCATGTCACCCAAGATGTTCATGTCTTTCTTTTTCTTGCACTAACTCTGCGATGTGCGTCTATAACTTCAAGTATTACATAATCACATAGCAAAGGTCACTCACGGTTAGCTCTTTGTCTGTGAACTCCATCTCATTTTTTCCTCCAACTCCAAAATCATCCAACATTGTTGTTTTACCTTCTTTTGTAAATGTTGTTTGACTTTCTTTGCACATTTGCTTTGTAAACATAACACGTGACCTTTCCAATGTGACTACTTAATACGCTAAGTCGTGGATGCAGAGCTAGTGCAAGATGAGCATTTGTGGTTAAAAAGTATATACATTTTTTTTTTTTTTTAGAAAATGACTGATCGGTTTGCTAGACAACATCCTTATTCCTTTGCTGAGATTGTGTAGAGCCCTTTGAAGCTGCACTGAAGCTGCAATTTGGACGTTCAACTCGTTGATCCCCACTGATGTCCACTATATGGACAAAAATCCTGAAATGTTTTCCTTAAAAACCTTTTTTTTTGAAAAACAAATCTTTTTGACTGAAGAAAGAAAGACAGGAACATCTTGGATAAAATGAGGGAAAATTATCAGGAAATTTTAATTCTAGAGTGAACTAATTCTTTAATGGATGGAAATATCAAAATAAAAATATTTATTGGAAATAAAAATCTTTTGATCAATTTAATACATACTTATTTCTTTCAGAAAACAGAAAACTAAATCTTACTGACCTCAAACCTTCAAGGTAATAATATATAATATAGCTTTGTCTAAGAAACAGATAAAAATGTAAGACATTCACTCATGTCAGTCTAAACAGTCTCCAATAAATATCCTGTTTTTTAGGATCTCAAGCTTTGTGAATCCATAGTTATGTCAGAGGATTTGTGGACACTAATGGCCCTTTCCTACCTTTCAGCAGAGAACAAAGACCAGTGACCTTATTGCGTCCCCCCCCCTCACAAACCACAGAATTAAGGTCAACAAGTGGGCAGATGTCAAAGGGTCAGTGGGGGATGGATGAAGAGCATTGTTGCAGAGAAAAAAAATGCCCCGGCTAGGAACGGCCAACCCACCCAACTAAACCCACACAACACAGATGCTTCCAAAAGCAGCTCTTCTACCCCCTCAGACCTCTCACTCCTCATTCCCCCTCCCCACCTCTTGTGTTCCTTCGTTTGTCCAGGCAGAATTGCAGCATGCTGTCATGCCTTGGTAACAAGCTGATCAGAGCAGGCCAGGCTACCTCGTACAGACAGTAGCAATTATCGCAATCAACAGCTCGGTCCAATTATAACTTCCTGCTCATTATGCCCAAGGGGCCCCGTGGTCCAACTTACAAGAAAATTAAGCGGCTGCCTCGCTTTGCATAACTTAATTTGAAATGACAGGGTGTGACATCAAGGGCTTCTGACCCTGGCAGCAACCGGCCCCATGTGTGGCAACAATTTACACTGCCAAATTGCTCCCAGGCTGCCCTTGGCCGAGAAAGCAAGGATGAGCCCCCTCCAAACACTAACTCCCCCCGAAACAAGAATGGTTGGCTGCAACATCCCAGTACAGGAATCTTACCGCTCTGTGATCATGCTCTGCTACTCTCTGGCTAATAGAGGATGCAGAACTGAAGAATGGAGGAGATGCATCTGAATAAGAGCTGGAGATGCTAAGAAAAGATGCTATAATGGTATAAATAAATGCACACTCCATTTGATCTTTGTTTAGATATTCTCAGTTATAGGCGTCCCAATTCTAGTTGCACTGGTTAAAGTGGTTAAGTTCAAAATGTAAGATTGCACTTTCTAAAAGAACAGAGAAGTATTTTTCATTACAAAATAAATCAGTACCAGTACATAAATATCTATGATCAAATCCACAATGGCTGTTAGTACGATAAGTGTTCAACAATAATTCAAAATTGGAGTTGTTGGGTTCAAATTGGCGACAAATTTCAGGTTTACATCATTCGTTCTTCCATGTTCACATCATATCTAAAGAAAAGAAGGTCTAGCTATTATAGTGGGAGATATCCTACTATCAGTGATCTTAGCTTGGCTGGGTCAGGTCTGTTGATGTCAAAATGTTCCATATTAACTTGCAATGTTATTTTAGATATAGAGAACACAGAGTTCTGTAGTGTACCTGCAAATTTGGGAATTTCCTATTGACTTTGACTGTTAAAATGTTCACGGTTCAAAACTGAACCAAAAGCAATGACATCATTGTAATATTTGCATAAGGAAATGTCATGTTGGTTCAGTCTTACATATAAGTGCATATTGTAAAAAGTATTTTCTTTCTTTTACATTTACCATCAATCTCTCAGTCTCTCTCTGTAAGTCATATTTTTCTAACATTTTATCTCAAACTTGTTATACACATTACAGCTGCCTTAGAAATTACAAATCAGTGAGTGCAGATCAAGTTCTTCCACTGCATTCAACAACAAAACTTGCAACAAAACTCACATCATTTTGCTTTAGAAATTAAAGTAATTCAGATTTTACATTATCTTTAACTTTCAGGTAAAGAAAAATAGCATTACCAAACAGGTCCTTTAAATCTTTCCAAAACCGTGCAAAAAAGTAAAGTGTCTCATGTGCTTGTTTTCATTTGTGCTGAATAAAGGAGACACGTTGGTGACGGTAACTATGTTCCCTGATTAGAACAAAGTAGAGGAGAAAAAAGTGATATCTCACAACTCCTGCTGGCTCTCTCATGAGGCTCCTCACTGTTGGGTTTCTTAATTATTATTTTTTTCCTCCATTACAGAAAAAAAGAGGGAAAATAGGACATTTTTGTGAGTATCTTGGTGCAGCATGTTTCATTAATGTGAGGCTGATAAATTGTAGTCGGCGTAATTAAAGTTAACTGATGAGGACATACGTAGAAATGTTTTGTTAGCAGGCTAAGAGACGGATGAAGGCAGTGAGTAATTGCTTTGGATTAATTATTTGGATATGGGGTACTTGTGAGTCCACCGCTCCTGAGGGGGTTCTGGGATAGCTGAGGGCGGGATGAGAAGGGAGGGCTTCTGGATGAGAACGCGTCCGGAGCTCCTGTCTCACTGCAGGCACAGATAGCAGGACAGTGTCTAAAACCAGGCCGATCTATTTAAAGTGTGTTAAAAATAATAAATAAATAAAACATAAACCCTGATAATCACACGCTAAACCAGAAACACTCTACTTGATTAGAGAGGTTAATCAAGTTGAAGAAAAAACTTGGGATGGAATGTCTCAAGATATTGAAGTTATTTAAAAAACAAAAGACAATCCGATTGGTCTCTTGGCCCTGTTGCTTGGGGAAAGAAAACTTGATTTGTAATTCATTAAATGTAAGTCTACCTATAATTTCAGAAGTCAGTAAGGTGATCTTGTTGCACAGGTCAAAACCAGATAAAATAAAAGGAAAGCAGAATTAAATTCAAAACTCTTGGGGTCATTCCCTTAGACTGTGGCAATTTTAGCAAGCACACTAGTACAAGAAGTTTCTTGCTCATCAAGGCTGCATTTATTTGACCAAAATACAGATAAAACAATAATGTGAAATATTATTGCAACTTAAAATGATAGTTTTCTATTTTAATATACTTTAAAATATAATTTATTTCTGTGATGCAAAGCTGAATTTTCTTCAGTCATTACTCCAGTCCTCAGTGTCACATGATCCTTCAGAAATCATTCTAATATTATGATTTATTATCAATGTTGAAAACAGTTGTGCTGCTTAATATTTTTTTGGAACCTGTAAAACTTTTTTGAGGATTCTTTTGTGAAAAAAAATGTAAAAAAAAAAAAAAAAAAACAATACACACTACTGTTCACAAGTTTGGGGTTAGAAAAACTGATTAAAAATGATAAAAAGTGACAGTAAAGAGTTATATTATTAAAAAAGATGTCTATTTAAATTTTTTATTTATCAAAGAATCCTAAAAAAAAAAAAATCACAGGTTCCAAAAAATATTAAGCAGCACAACTGTTTCCAACACTTATAATAAATCAGCATATTAAAATGATTTATAAAGGATCATGTGACACTGAAGACTGGAGTAATGATGCTGAAAATTCAGCTTTGCATCACAGATATAAATTATATTTTAAAGTATATTAAAATACAAAACCATTATTTTAAATTGTAATAATATTCCACAATATTACTGTTTTTCTATATTTTCGACCAAATAAATTTGTAAAAATTTTTAAAACCTTGATGAGCAAAAGAAACTCTTACCAATCTTAAAATTTTTAACAGCAGTGTATGTATTTCAAAACATGTTACTTTGGATTGCTATTTTTGTAAAAAGCGCTGTGTTATAATTTAAAGACTACATGTTTCCTAAAATCAATAACTGTATTTTATGTTGTCACTATATTATAGACAAAGCAAATTTTTAATATATCATCCAGAAATACAATTCAATCAATACATTTAAAAAAAAACAAAAAAAACAAGGTATTCATATCTGTGGGTCGTTAGCATCAAAAAGACTGAAGGCCCCTGCACTTGTGTGTCTCATCTGTGCGTAAACAATAAAAGGTAGAAAAACAGCCCCCTTCACTCCCCTACTGGTTGTATTACTCTGCCCAAGCATTCAACCGTGGCCTACCTTTCACCCGCACAAAAAAAGCAAGCGAGAAAGAAAGGACGGAGGGAAAACAGAATGAAAAGAGACTCCTGGAGCAGGTAGAACCATCTGTGCAGAATATCCAACCCAGATGTCAGGGAATCAGCCACCAGCCAGGATCACCTTACATAAGTAGTTTGCCATGTGAAGAAATAATTTAGCCATATTAATTGACGGTAAACTTTCCCAAGAATCCAGAGCCCTGGCTGCTGCCTCACAGGTGGGTTCTTTCACTCACAGGAACCGAGTGGGTAAGCGGACCCTGATCAAAGAGGAGATTGACATAAATAAAGAGCCTGCAGGAATGCATTGTGCAAACAAAATATGAACAGGGCCTCCAAACATTCCCCATGAGTGCGTGGAGAGATCAGGGGGCAAGAGTGGGGGGAGTTAACAGAGGAGGGGGAGTAAAAGAAAAAAAATCCTCTATTTTCTATCCCTTCTTTTTTTCAATATATTGTCTGTACTTTTTTTGCTCAGGGGGGCACAACTATTTGACAGAGATGGAGAGAAGGAGAGAAAAATTGCTCTGTTTTAGACAGTGAATGACAAGTGCACTTTGAAGTGAGCCGATAAATGTGCATCAGGGCACAGCGTATTGGGTTTCCCCCTTTTGTTGTGGTGTACTTTTCATTTCTAAACACTGACATGTCGTGTTTGAAAGAGCGCTGACATCCTATCCAAAATATCCAAGGATTTGATAGTGAAACTCTGACCCCGGTGTGCCTCCAACAGTTTATTCTAGCCGATACACAATGCAAAAGTGCCTCTGTGATACACAACACTGGCTGGAGCCACTGTGTGCCTCCATGTAAGGCATGAAGTCTATGAAAGAAAACAAAGTGCCATTGCTTGCATATACAATACCATAAGAGGACTTTACGGGTGATGGGGTGAGGTCAGTGAGCCTAGTGACAAGCCGTCTACTTTTTCCAAAACAGAGAAAATTAAAAGAAGCGCAAACACAGTAAACAAAAGAGACAAGCGTATAAACGCACACTTGAAATCCTCTTCACGAGTTCAAGGTACCTGGGAGAATTCATCCCGAGGCACTTGAAGGTTTCTTAAAGTTTTAGAAGATGCATGTTTATGTTTAAATTTGTAAAAGTTTTAATTTTATCTACACTTTCTTAGCACTCCGTGACATCTGGGTGCAGGTAAAAAAATAGAAATGACAGAACGTGGCTCGGGAAAGTCGATAAAAGGAAACGCGGTGACTGACAGCGCTAAAATTTCCCAAGGCGATCGACATCAGACGGTCACTGCCAAAAGACTCCAAAGCGAGCTATGCGTGCAAGAGAGGTGCGAGCCCTACGTTCAGGGAGTCGACAGGCTCCCCCTGATAATATACCTCACCCTAGTGTCTATAAAAAGAGGTGCATCGCAACCCTCAGGAAAGGGTGACAGGCCCCTCAGGTGAGTGAGAAGAGGTGGATCTGCCTGGTGGCAACCCTGGGGGTTTACTGTGGAGTGCCTGCATTCTCATGGCCACACTGGGGCAAATCAAACCACAAAGAAACACTCCGGTTATCCCTGGAGGTACGGTGGAGTATGTTTGAAAAAGTAAGGTGAGAGAGCGAGGAATCGCTGCAGACATTAGCGAAGCTCGAGCATCGGAAGCTTTTATCTCACTTTAGTTTTTAGTATCGTAAACATATTTGAAAAATCTTCTACAGAACAATGAAAGAGTCAACTCTCAGATGTCTGTCGCATTCCCATCAGAGTTCTCTTCTTGGAAATCTCGTTGCTCCAAACACCCTGTGGTTTACAGTGGTCCACACAAACATCACCTTTTTAAGAATAAAGAATAAAAAGCCAGGGTGGGGAAAAAGAAAAACAAGGCAGGTAAAATCTAATTAGGAAGGCAGCAATGCAACAGCGGAGTTTACTCTGAAACAATAAACAGTGTGTTGCTTCAGCGTCCCCAGATTGGAGAGGGGATATTGCGAGGCAGGGTAAGCTGATATTTTGTTTGTTTGCGTTGAGAGTTTTCTCAGAGGCCCCTCCGAAACTGAGAAATTCCTGCGCAGATGAATGGCAGATTAGGGGCCTCACCGTGTGTGTCTAATCAAAGCCACACACACAGAAGAAGATCTGCCCAACAACCCCAAGAAAAGCCAGTTCACCTCCATTTTACATATAAACTACCTATAAACATGTCAGTGACCGATAGTGAGGATGACTAGCAATTTTTTAGTGATAGTTCTATAAAAAGCATAAATTTAGAGTCTGAATTTCTCTTTTTATCATGTTGATGGTGCACTAAAAGTAACAGTTGGAGTGTCAGCATGCTAAAACTCTCTGAGCAGACATGTCTCCAAATTTAGCACCTTTAAAGGACTTTTGTAATAGACCTTCAACACTAAATGTTCATAAAATTATTTTTAGTTAAAAGGATAGTTCACCCAAAAAAGTAAATAAATTACTCACCCTCATGTCATTCCAAACCTGTAGGACCTTCGTTCAACTTCAGAACACAAATAAAGATATTTTTGATGAAATTCAAGAGCTTTCTGACCCTGCATAGACAGCAACTCAACTGACACATTCAAAGCCCAGAAAGGTAGTAAGGACATAGTTAAAACAGTCCATGTGACATCAGAAAACGCACACTATACATAAAACTGTCTTTGTAAATACGTCTCAAGATTTCAACAAAAGAGAATGACTTGCAATTGTTTGCCCAGCCTTACTTATCTAAACCAGAATATACAGGTGATGAACTATAAGAGATGGACTTTCTATGTCAAGACACCGGCTCCTGCGTCAGCAGCACCACATGCATGCGTCGTGAACATGCGTCGAAGACTGATGCGGAAGAGAAAAGAAATTGTTGAATAAAGTTGTTATTTTTGTTTTATTTGCGCATAAAAAATATTCTCGTAGCTTTGTAACATTACATTTTGAACCACTGATGTCACATGGACTATTTTATCAATGTCCTTACTACCTTTCTGGGCCTTGAACGTGTCAGTTGTGTTGCTGTTTATGCAGGTTCAAAGAGCTCTCAGATTTCTTTAAAAATATCTTAACTTGTGTTCTAAAAAAAGAACAATGGTCTTACGAGTTTGGAATGACGTGAGGGTGAGCAACTAATGACAGAAGTTTCATTTTTTTTCAGTGAAATATCCCTCTAAATATACTGCAGTTTCATTTTTTTAATATATGATAAATATTCCATACTTTTAAGCTGCTGTTTTTAAACAAGAATGTGATCGTAAAAGCAGCTATATTTATTTTTCAGTGTAATATCATATCACCTAAATACCAAAAAGTTGGAAAAGTTTGGAAAACAAATGGTTGTAATGTCCATTAATGGTAAAAGAACAGTTAAAATGATCAATATCTATGATTTACAATGAAATCAAATGTTTAATACCTTTTCAAACATATTTTACATATCATACAAACATTTTTTAAAACAGTGGTGGCTAATAGCTAGTTACCAGAGTAGTATTAATAGTAACAATCACATTAGTGTCTATGGTGTTTTGGCAGACACCATGGTTACCAGAGTAAATCTTTATAAAGGAAAACACAGATGACCACATTTGATTATGTTATAAATAAATTGGCTTTTTACTCTTTATTTTAATTTGCTAATGTGTTTTTATACATAAAAGTCTACTTTTACAGTTGTACAATTATACAGACGAGTCTTATTTCTCTCACATAAAGATTAATCAAGTTTTACAAACCACCTGTTTTCATTAAAATAAATATTGTTAAGGACAAAAAGCCAATTAATTTTAAAGTAAATCCCAGAAGTCAATGCAGAATGATGAAAAGTTTACTTTAACCGTTAATGGACATCTGAATTGTTCAGTACAGACTCATAAACAAGATAGAAAACAGTGAAAATATTAGACAGAAAATATTTTAAATAAATAAACAGTTAAGGCTGACTAGTCATTCCAACAACCCAATCCACCAACTTGTGAATACTTGTAGACGAAATAGCTGATATAACTAAGCTACAAGCTACATTCAGATTATTCAAAAAGCTTTAAAAATGAGACTACACCGGCCTCGACGATCAAATGAACTATGGTCCCTGATCCAGCCAGAACGCAGTCGAGAACAAAGCCCACACCAATCATCCAGACATGTGCTGTCCACCTTCAGAGCATCTTTAATTCATGACGCCCCAGCTCCAATGATTGATTTTAATTGATGACATGCTACATAATGTGGCATTAGTGAGGTTTAATAAGGAACATCACTTAATACATTCCCTGTCGTGCTATGCACATATTAATAGCTTTGAAATATGACATTTTCTCCTTGTGTCTTTTTTGAACACTCGGACATAACTTCAGAAAAACCTGCCCGAGTTGCCCGTCCTCGTGTAATGTCAAGGTCAGAATGTCAAGCTTACGAGATGTGAATAATGACATTTTAGCCAAATTACACCAAACAGAAACATTTTTATGTAAGTTTAACCTATTTAACCTAACTAGCAATTTTCATTTCATCCATATGGGAGCTGTGCCTACAGTACTTTGAAGATAAATGGTCTTTATACAACCACACAAGATGCCTTGAGCACTTTCAGCTCTTGTCTGATAGCAAAGCTGATGCATTAGTCACATTAAGATAGTTGCAGTGTGTCTGTATGCGTGTTTGTATATGTTAGATGCAGATAACTCCTCTTAAACACACTCCCGGACAGAGCGGTGTAAGTGGACCGAGGGCCGCAGACAGCAGCGCTCTAACCTAAACACTCCTGAGTGAGGCTTTTACATGTCCGAAGTAAAAACAAACCTCTGTCAGAGGCCTTTGAGGGTTTCAAAAACACACACATACTCATGCGAACACTTTAAAAGGCACTTTCACAAGAGATTACAAGTAGATGAGTCACAGGATGGTGGACCGTCCTGACACCGGCAGCCCTTGTTGGTACCTCATCGCCGGCATCGGAGCGAGAGAGAGCAATAGAGTGAGAGAAAAGGCTAGAGAGATGCCATCGCATTAGTGCATATTTGCAAAGCACGGAGAATGACCATAAAAGGACACGATTCCCCTCAAAAGCTGCTTACTATAAACAAATCACTCTGAAAGCGAGCATAGACTCCTCCTGCTCACTTCTGCCACAGGGTTGTGGGGAAAAAAAATCTGAAATAAAGACTTGGCACCCTTTTAGTTTATCAGTGTGAAATGAATCGGCCACACTTTACAGGAAGTTGAACTAAAAAAACAGGAAGACGAATTTACTGAAATGCAATTCAAAATAATTCAACAAAAGTAATGCATTCTGGGAAATGAAGTGCTCTTCCACCTTGGTCCACAAAAGTTAATTTATTAAGTATCATAATTATATCTTTAGTGGAGTGTCTATTTACACTAAGTGCAAATAGCCCACCTTGTTGGCAGAGGCTATTTACACTAACTCCGCCCACCTATGTGTGATTGGGCTAGTAAACACTACAAAAGACGTGAATCTGTCAATCTCTTCAGTGGCATAGATGGTAAAGCATGTGCCATAGTCATTTTTGATGCGATCAACCCGGGTTTGAATCTGCCTTTTGCCTTTTTTTTCTCCCTTTTCAAATTTCATATCACATCGCAAAGGCATTTATTTTCAATAAAAATATTGGAAATAATCGTAAAGGTGAAAATAAAGTATCGGGTAGGGTTAGGGTAGGTGTAGGGAGGGCTTATATTGTCCCAATAAGGCATCCATTTAATAATTTGAATTAAAATTATAATTTACATTCAATAAGTTATTATTGCATACTCTTTTATAATGTACTGCAATACTGAGGTGCAGACAATTGCCACTATTTGCAATAAGCAGTATAAATAGCAGAAAATTCTGTTATTTAAACAGTGTAAATAGAATCTATTGCTATTTACACTTAACAGGCGCTGCCTATTTTTAGTTAAATACAAACCTGTCTGTAAAAAAAAAAATCTGAAAATTCTGATTGTATCATGACAAACTGAAAAAAACTGTAGAAAAATTTTCACTCAGAAATTGCTAGTAAATATCACAAACAAATACAAAAGAAATGGCAAGTAACACACCAAATGATACATTAATTTTTTTTTTTTCATTAAAAGTTTTTTTTGTTCTCTACAGTTTAAAAAAATCTTAAAATTAAATAATAATAACAATAAAAATAACAATAATAAATGTAATTTCATTTTAAATTAAATTAAAATTATTTATAATCATTAAAATAATTATATACATTATTTTTTGTATAAATACAGCTCAAATTCAGGAACTGAACTGGAACATGTGATGCTTTTATAGATCAATTATGAATGAATGAATGAATGAATGAATGAACGAATCACAAGCCTGTTCTGCAGATGATTTGTAAGCAGCAAACACTTTGTGTTGTGGTGTTTTTGGACAAGTTAGTGGTCTAACAGGTGTTGGAAGAAAGATTGTTTTTGTACTTGAAAGGAAAAATAACAGAGAAATATGCAGAAAGCAAATGATAGCTAAATCACTTCTATTTTCTGTCTAGCTGTGTATAAGTTAGTTTGTACAGCATTAAACAAGCCTCTAAGGTTACAGTTCAGCTCTCCAAATCATTTTCACAATGTCATTGTTTAAATTCTTGTTCATTTGCATTCCACGGACCTCACTCATTCGCTCACTCGCTGAGCTGAGCTGCGTTCAAAGTGTGTCTTCAGTCCCAGACAATTCACTCCACTCACCGTATGAGACTTCCTGACCTCCAAAATGAAATACCACCAAGTTCCAAGGAACGGATGAAAACAGGGAAGAAAAAAAAAGAAAGAGCAAGGGAAAAATAAATACCCAAAGGTCAGGGCTAAAATTGATGAGTGGGCCTCAACAGGGGGAAAAATGCAGCTTTGTGCTTCCACCCAATCCAAACCCAAGTGCAACAAACCCCCCAAAACCCAAGCGGTCACAAAATGTGAGCAGGCCCAGAACAAAGAGCCTGCAAATCAGGGGCTCCAGGACCCACCTGTCTCCCAGGTTGTTTTAATCACATCTGTAACTACCATAGTAGGACGTGTTAATGACAAACATGTGCTCTGTAAAATGTTGGGCAATCAGGGGTTTCTCTTTCCGCCTGGTCAGGAGGGCTATTACCCCGGACCCCCAAAGTTTTAGGCATGGGCTTTGATAGTTTCCCCGACGTGGAGATCTTTGGCTGACCTTCACCAGGGCCAATAAAGGAAATTCCACATAAGGATTTGCCGTTTAGGACCAAAATGGCCAAACACCATAAAAATGACCAATAACACACTAGGAATAATTTATGCTTTTCGCTCTCGTTACAGTACACCATGCTTTTATTGCGATGCCAAAAAGGCAGCTGCCATCTCAGGGTTTTCAGTCAGTCAGGGCGAAATGAAATTCACCTTGCTTGAGCACATTAAATGTCGGCAGGTAATTGCTTTTAAGGTTTGATTTTCAGAACAGTGGGATGGAAGAAGAGAACAAACACAAATGCCATAACCATGCAAAAGGAAGGAACGCAAGCTAGAAGAAAAACATGAAAAGATCCCTCGGCAAGGCTCTGGCAAATGAATAGAGTAAACCAGTGTAAATTAAGAGATGCATCAAGGTGGAGGCAGGCGAGACGGAAAAGAATGAGGCTGATTTGCGTAATCTCCTCAATGAAATTGACTTTTAAATACAATATTCAATTTGTGTGTGTCTTGTTTCGGATAATAATAACAAAATAATATGCCCGGGACATAAAAGCAAACATCAAAATGGCAAGAGCCCAGCTTAAATAGTGGAACGCAATTCCACGAAGCTTTTCCAAGGTACAAACACTCTATTTGACGGCCTTCACTAACAAGGGCATATCGAATTAGTTCTGCTCCGGCCTTTCAGGTTTTACAATAATAACAAGGCGAAGCTTTGAATCTCGACAAGATAGGAGCTTTGAAATATACAAGAACATAAAGTGCAAAAAACAAGAAGAGGCCTTCATGAAATGTCAGCGGCATACCGAATGTTTTGGACAGTTTTTGAATACCGCTTGTCATGGCGGAATGTCATTAAGGTATACAGGACATGGTCTAAACGTAATCATTCACGGCAATGAGCGAAACAGCAGCTTACTGTGTAAATAACAGTGAGGCTAAGTTTGAAAAATGTAATTATGCTTCCATTTTTCCAAACAACATATCTATAATGAATACGATCATGACCTTAGCGGGCCCTGCAGGACCTAGTGTTACTGTTCGCTGGAGACAATAAGCTCTCTCTGAGCGGGACAGAAAAAGCAAAAATCAATGCGTCTTTCCGCCGGGCCTCATTAAGGCTAATAGATTACCTCCTTCGTAATGACGGACCTGTTGCTAGGCCGTTACCAATGAAACACAGGTGCCGCACACCACGAGAGCGGTTAGCGCTGTAATCAGAGTGTTTACACCAACTTGTCGGCGAAAGAGCGGGTGCATTCTCCAAACGACAGCTTGGGCACAGACGAGAAAAACAGCTGGAGATAGAGCAGAGACCAGACCTGAAATCACTCTCATTTCTCCCATCAAACAAAGACAGAATTATACAAAAGGGTGAGACAGGCTAGTCAAACAAAAAGAGGACAAATGAAAGAGGAGGAAGCACAATCGTAAAATCCAGGAAGGTAGTGACAGATATTAAAACAGCACGGCGATCCTGGAAGGTAATACGGCAAGATTAGTGTGAGAGGAAAGCAAGGTTCGAGGGAGCCAGTGCGTTTAATTCGCCAGCCTGTAAGACACTAGTGTTGGCGAAAGCCAGCCATGCAGCACAAAAGCACTGTGTTCCTACAGAAACCCAACACTGAGGATTCTTTTTCAACGTAGACAGATAGCAATCTCTCGCTTTCTGTCTCTACCGCTCATTTTTTTCTTCACCTGCCTCTCTCTCAGCGGTTTACTTACATATGCACATGTTGGTGTCTTTTATGGTGAGGGCATGTTAGGGATGTGTAAAACGACATATATTCAAAAATTAAACTATTGTTGGGTTTTCCTGAACAACTCTGGAGGAAGAGAAGTTCTAAATAATTAATCCTCATCATAAGACACATATTTGTTCTAGATGAAATAAGAAAAAAAGTGCATATCACAAGAAAGCAAGTTTTTAAAAACTTTTTTGAAGTTTTTTTAATGTTTTCAGAAACGCACTCCCCATCACTTCTCCATTTGTTCTACTAAAAAACACAAAACAAATTACAAACAAATGTGCCCCACACTCCAAGTTTATTAAACAACATATTCTGAAGTGAGTTTATTAAAACAACTTAAATTATGGTAAATTAGATCCTGGAACCCCTCAAACCCAACACAAAAACATTCCTGTTGGACCAACAAGTCATACCAATCAAAATTTTAGGTTCAGTAAGATAATTATTGAAATTTTCAAAGAATTTTTTTAATTTATATATATATATATATATATATATATATATATATATATATATATATATTACTTATTTATTTATTTATTTTAATCAAAAGTGACAACAGATTTAATATTTCTATAAATAAATACTGTTTTTCTTTAACCTGTTAAATATGTATAATTGTTTTAAGTTCACATGTAAGTTTACTTTGACAGTCCTATAAATACATTTTGTAAAATAATTATTGTTTTTTAGGTAGCATTAGAAAACATTTATATTAGATTGTTCATAATATTTCACAATTGTAAAAGCTTTGGTGGTCATAAGAGACTTCTTTGTTTAACAAAATAAAAAAAGGGGGGAAAAAATTGACATTTATAATCACTGATCCATGATCTATGCATTTATCCAACCATCCTAAAAATTCCAAAAATTACAGCAGAACATACAGGAATGAAGTTATCAAATTCAGTATGTCACAAGTTTAAAAATTACTCTCAAATCACTGTGTAACAAGTTAATG
The DNA here is from genome assembly GCA_012976165.1 of Labeo catla. NCBI lineage: Eukaryota > Metazoa > Chordata > Actinopteri > Cypriniformes > Cyprinidae > Labeo > Labeo catla. The sequence goes on from VONZ01000113.1 coordinate 757,059, forward strand.
AGAATATAGTTAGATGTCTTTAATCAAAAACAAAAACAAAACAAAACAAAAAACAGCAACTTAATGTGAAATGCTTCATGATTTGTTTTTTTTGTTTTGTTTTGTTTCTTTACTTCTGACTTGGGCAAACACCTACTACAGAGCCAATCTTATAGACTATAGACTAAAACACTACAAAATCATTTTAAATTAACTGTGCATAACCTCATTAATTAGCCACTTTGTGACATCACAACTTGCACTTCTGTTCACTCCCTCCAGCACTTTTTAGAAAAGTGACTCCCATGCACTCACATATTAAACAAAGATATGTTATACTCGCTCTGGCCAACAAATAATAGTCAAATTTATTGCCTCAGAGTCTGTTTCTTGTTCTTTATAGCTCTCCTGGACAGATAAACCAGTAAGGACTTGAACACAATTCATACAGCTTGTTTAAAGCTTGGATACTTCTGGTCACTATCTGTTGCTCTGGAAGTGTAACTTTTCCACCATCAGTCTTGAGCTCATTTAGACGAGTGGGGCATTTAATGTCAGATTCAAGCATGCCTCCACACTCGAGCCGTGAGGGAAAGGCTGGAGAAGTCATATTTCAGCTGAGATTTATGAGAGGAACTTCACTGCTTCGCCCGCTCTTTACGTCCCTGAGCTATTGAAATGAACAAACTGTTCTCCGAAGATGTGGTCGTAAGCGCTCAGGAAGAGGAATCGCTTTATCACTCTTGGTGACGGCAACAAATCAGTCGGCTTGAGGCACAGGAACACACACTCACAGACGGATATGACGACAGGCAATTTGACATTTTCCACAACTTTACGAGACAATACGATCATAATCCAAACAAAACGAACTGTGTCTTGAATCTTTTCAAAAAATGTCTGTTTCTGTCGCCCCCTCTCTCTCTCTCTCTCTCTCTCTCTCTCTCTGTGTCTCTTCTGTTTGTCTGACACAGTGATATGAAATCCCATGCCTCTCTAAGGCTATCAACACACATATACCTTCAGAATACATTGATCAAAATCACTCATGCTTAATTTGAATATAATGGAGAGCCTCTCCTGGATGAGGGAGGCTTAATTATAGCTCTCTCCTGTGAACTGTTCGTACATTGACAGGCTTAATGCGAGGCTACTCTCACAAGCAATCTTCCCTGTCCAGGTTCTTGCCACCAATCATCCACACACTACAATTTGACTGCCTTAATATACGGCCCCTCACATCTGAGGGAATATGAAGAACAACTCCCTCCTCAGCCGCACATCCACCGTTCTTTGTGTCACTCTGATGGAATTTCAGATTATTTCGGATACAATGTGACAACACGCTGTAGCTTCACAAGGTGCACAATTGTTTGATCACATTGACAAAAGAATGGTTTATAAAGTAAGGACAATGATATGAATTGACAAATGTTCTATATAGGTATGACCGTTCAATGAAAATGCTGTGCTGATAAACAGGTATGACTGTACAACGGCCAAGACTAACCAAGAGTTTATCAATATCTAGATATGGCCAACATGCTCTCCGTGTGTTTGTCTGTGTGTTAGACAATCACGGTGTATAAAACCTAAGGCAGCTTCTTATGATCTAAGACAAAACAAAAGAGATGATCAAAGTAAAAACCAAGTATATTTACTCTATCAAATGCCTTTTTTATTCTTTACACCAACTGCCAAAATGCAGGATTCTGGAATATTATTAGGGCTGGTTTCTGACACAAATTTCATGATTCTATTCTGATTCACAAATTTGCGATTTGATTAGATTTCGATTTGATTCGATATTGTTTGTTTTGGATGTATATCAGGTACAGTACATGCCAAACTTTCTCAAGGAAAAAAAAAATCTCTAAACTAATGCTGTCCAATATACATCAGAGTCAGTTGGTACTACATTACTATAATATTGAAGTTTAAAATTAACAGATTTTTAAAACACTTACATTACACTCCATGAAGTTTTTATAATAATAAAGTTACGAATACATAACTATTTTTCTACTCCAGATTTATTCAAACATAAATGAAACATTGAAGAACACTAAAAAATGGTGCATATATTTAGCAAAATGCTTCTCTCCAGAGTACATTTGTCTAGCTGACTAACGAGATTACGGTCACATAATAGTGACATACGTGACATAGTTTACAAGCTTTTATACTAACGTGTTTGCACAGCTAAAACACTGATTGAGTGATTACATGAGACTCTTTCTTTTAACACACCTTCGGATGTTTATTCATATTTATTTTGTGCTGAAAGTGGTACACGGCAAAGTTTCTAAACGGACCAAATGTGTTAATACAAGTCACGCACAAGTAAACTGTCCTCTCATTGGTCAAAGTTTCACAGTTTTTTTTCCGGGATTCCGCTCAGCTGTCATCCATCAGGATTGGAACAACAGCTTTGTGGGCTTATTGTTTTTTGTAGCTGTCGTTATATTAATTTATAATTTTGAGCAGGAGTCTAGGATTTGTCGGGAAAACATTTTTAAAATGCACCTACTACAAAGAGAGCAATAAGACGGCGTAATAAAATGAAAAGGCGCGATTTGATTTTGAATGGCAAAGACGTGCACACACAGACATTCACAAGTTCATTTTAAGAGTTATTAGCAAAACAACAAAGCTACTGCTTTTCACAGAACTTTAATTACCCATTATACATTTTGATATAGCCTGGTTCATTGGTCGGTTGGAACCGCTCCAGAATTCGTTTTCAATCGAGTCGAGACTACCTTGTTCAGGCGATCTCGGACCAATTGTTTTGGTGCAGATCCGAGCACGATTGGCGTGTTCACATATGCCCAAACGAACCGAGCTAAGGGGGGAAACGTGCCAGGTTCCGAAACAAAGTGCCAGGTTTGAAAGCACCCTGAGACTGTAACAAAGCACAAAGCTTATTGCGATTTATTGGACGGGAGGCACTGTACGATATTCAGTTCATTAAAATGAAAACAAGTTAGATTAATTGATTCTTGGGATTTAAAAGTTTCAAATCAATATTTCTTACTTATCCTTATCCTACCAAACGATCTATCTTAGTACACAGGATGTAACCAAACTTTTAATTCAGACTGTCCTTTTGGGATACAGGGATTTTCTTTCCCCTTAATCTGAACGTTTCCACCCACTGCGCCGTTATTTACTAGGGATGTGACGAGATCTCATGGCATGAGATCCTACAAGATCCGATCTGTCTCGTGACAATATCCTCACAAAACATTTTGCAGTGTTCACATTAGAGCTGCACGATTAATCCTTAAAATATGGAGATCTCGATTCAAACACTAACGCGATCTTATTCCTGAATGACAATGATTTAGCTATCTGTTAGGACTGTTTCACATCGCGAGTGTCAGTGGAGCATGAGAAGCACGTTTTGTCGCTGCCCATGTTAATGAATCAAAGGGTCAGGGTAAATGTGAACGCAGAAAGAGCAACACAAACAGTCTTTTCAACCACATTACAATCATTATTTCTGTGTTACAGACATTTAAATAATAGAAGTACTGGGATAAAAGTTTATAGTTTGGGTATAAACACTTATTGTCTACAGTAGTAACGCTTATCCTCTTCCGCCAGGAAGTGCCGACAACTGCCCGTTTAAAAAAAGTATGTCACTGAATCATTCATTCAGGAGATTTCAATAGTCAAAGAAGTGAGACACTGACTCCTTCATTGAATATATATATATTTTTTTGTTTAAATGAATATATGTTTTTAAAAGACTTGAATGAACAGTTTGTCAGAACCACTAGTAAATTACGTTATTTTGTTTAGTCTTCTAATCTTTTTTTCTCCAGAATTTTGAGAGAATCATGGTCTCCAATTTATTAAAAACAACTGGGATTCTCAGTTTATCCAGCTCTTGCTTAAATGTAGTTTATTACTGCATATAATTCATTAAAATGGAAGTTTAATTTCATGAAGTTCAAAATGCACCTACATTTTTTTTTTTTTTTTGCATTTTGTCTTTTTTAGTTGAATAAAAGACTATTTTCCCTATATATTTCATCATTGAGGATTTCTTAAGAAAAGTTTAAAAATCTTGTCTCTTCTCGTTTTCGTGAACTCAGTCTCGTGTCTCGTCTCATGGAATAAGTGTCTCGTCACACTCCTAATGCTAACTGTTCTGTCGTTGGCTGCACAGTCGAGCACAGAACACTATTCAGACTCCCAGCTTCAGAGGAGACGAGAGCAGTGGATTTATTGATTTTTTTTTTTACTGTGTATTACGCTGCTGCCACACAGATCTAACATAAACATGCAATTTCTTTCCCAGCTGTTTACCTTTACAGACATAACCGACTGTTTTTATAATCACGTGTGTTTTTAACATAAACTTGTGTGTATTTGACAGTTTAAGTGCAGTAAGACATGAAAGAGAACTCAGTTTAGTACTCACATGCTGTGTGACAGCCGCTTTCTGTGTGTGTGCTTTGAATGTGTGCGCTCAGAAAACCGTATATCAGAAGTTTAAACTGATTTGGCTCTAAAATGCATGATTTCAACATGATAATCAAAACCAAACAGATGTTTATTGGCAGAGTATCTCATGTAGGAGCTGTAAAGGCACACCCCTGTTCTGGAAAAGGGGACGGGGAATAGCAGCTTATTTGCATTAAGGAGACATGCACAAAAACAGTGTGTTTCTGCTTCTATTCAAAATGGGCATTTTCAAAATGATAATAAATGATCTGTGGGGTATTTTAAGCTGAAACTTCACAGACACATTTTGGGGACAGCTGAGACTTATAATACATAGTGTAAAAAGGGGCAATAATAGTTCTCCTTTAACAAAATGTCAGGAAATTTTGCAGTCAAAAGGTCCATTTTCGATTGTACCTTGTACCGGTGTTTGTCTCTTTCAATGTGTCGTTATTTATGTTGTTATTTCAATGTGTCATACAGATTTCTATTGAAATGATTGGATTTTACTTGAAAGTGAAAACTATTAATGATTTTTTTTCTAACTTTGGTTAAACATGGACAGCAATGTGTAAAGAGGTCCGAAAGAATTACTTCTGTTGTTTAGCACTTTAGCCTTGGGCAGCCCATATGTTACCTCCTAAAGTAATGGCAGTCATTTGTACTATATGGGTAGCTATTCATTCATCATTCATTCATCATACCATGGTCAGTACATGGAGGATAAGTGTGTTTTATCATATTTTAGTCACAGCAACTTCGCTTCAGCCTGATCCTATTCTACCGCCACACTTTCTTGTCTCTATGATTTGTGACAAATGATACAGAGAAATGATAAGTGTTTAAAACTATAGAAACAGAAAAATTGACAAAAAAACCTCCCACTGAATCTTTTTACTTGAAAAATATTCTGTGAAAACACCCCAGCACTCTTGTCAAACATTTAACGATACTCAAGGAATAATTTGCACATGATGTCTGTTAATGCAACCTAAAGTGTTATTTCAGTTACACACACTGACAAATCAAAATCCAACAGAATAAATACACACTTTTCACAAGTGAAAAAAATCATCCTCTCTAAATCATCCGCAGTGTATATTTCACAGTAAAAAACGACTGTGCCGGTGGTCATAATAATCTATAACAGTGTGTTCATCCTTCATCATTCACCTCATCAGTATGAGTTCAGATTTACACACATTTCCAGCACTTGTTTGTCTTCATCCTACACACAGAAGTGTTTGCGCTCGTGTTGTTTTGGTTTGTCACACCAACATTTTCTATTTCTGTCGTTTTGTTTTGCTTTCATTTCAAAGCTAAACAGGATTTTCGTTTGGCCCATCCGCAAAAGGTTTGAAGTGATAGTGAAGACAAAAAAAAAAAACGCATTACCGTAAATTCATTACAGCAGCCCGGCAGTATTTATAAACACAGAGAGATGTTGTTTAAAATATCTGACTTAACAGATTACAGATATAAACTTTTTACAGCGGGAAACGAGTGGCGAAATATGCTGTGTTTACACGGGTGGAGGAAAGGTACACACGCGTCTCCTTGGAGCCTTGAGTGGCACGTTAAAAAATGAAATAAACATTCAATAAAATAAACAAGGGCTGCTTGTGTACTCTGACGTGATAAAGGGCCTTTACCTTCTCGGGTGGGAGCGACGGGGTCGAGGAAGGTGTGCGAGGAAGACCCGGACACATAACCTGCTGTCTCCTGCCCTCAGGTGCTGTTAAAGAACCGGTCCAGGATGAGTTTCAAAGCTGTTTTGAGTCTGCAGAGAGAAGGAGGGTGGGAGAAAGAACAGTATAATGTTACAACACTAATAAGAAATGCCTTAAGGGCACTAAAGGGCCTTTTGGCCCTGGAACTAAAGGATGCATACAAAAGCACTTCTTCAGGGGGAAAAGAAGGGAGGATCACGAATCACGTTCAATTAAGGAGCGGTTATAGTTAGGATGGAGAATGAGGGGGAGGATTGCAGGTACATGCCTAAGCTCGGTCTGTGTGTTTGTGTTTGTCTGGCAAGTTTGTTGTCTTTGGTCTCTAGAGGAGAGCGCCGCAGAGCCGTTGCTTTGGGCGAAAGGACTTCCTGATCACCGCTTCCGTACATAATGGCTGCCTCTATCCTAACAATGACAGTCCGTGCCAGGACCACCTGCGGAGCAGCAGCATGCGACCACAAATCTAATGTCAGCCAATTATAACAGCCCCTAATCAAACTCAACCAGTTGTAATCACTATAAGCGCAAGTAGAAATTTCACACTAACCACGAATCATAGCTGGCAAAGACAGAGCGTGGTTATCTTTGACTAAAAGCCAAGTACGTCAGCTATAGATTTTCATTGCACCTTTAAGCCAAAAAAAAAGTATATATATATATGTATATATATATATATATATTAAAGGGGAAGTGTGTCACTTGTTCAATGTTAAAATAATCATAACCCATCCTCAATACCCCGATAAGCTGTGGCAGCTACAAGCAGGGTATCCGTAGTGTATATGGAGGTTATTTACCTAAAAAAGTGCAAAAATTGTGGTAAAAACATGCAGCCGACATGGAAAAGTATTTCGGAAACCTGTTTAAATACTTGTTGTAGTTCAGTTTTGTGATGCTAGTGTAATCTTTCTACAGAATTATTTGATTTGCTTTATAATTACTTAAAATAATTTTAAAAATACATAAAATAAAAACAATGTCAATCTGAATGATGCTAGTGCAAATTCATCTTTAAACAGAATTATTTAATTATTATTTCTATCTTACAGACAAGCATAAAATGAAATAAAATAAAATATAAAATAAAATAAAAAATATAGTTGATCTGAATGATGCTAATGCTAATTCATCTTTAAACAGAAGTATTTGATTATTATCTTGCAGTCATGCATAAAAATAAAATAAAATAAAATAAAATAATAAGAACAAAAAGTGTTAATTTATCTTTAATCTAAATTATTTGATTATTATTTCTACCTTAAAATCATGCATAATAAAATAATATAAAATAAAATAAAAATAAGGTTGATCTGAATGATGCTAGTGCTAATTAATCTTTAAACAGAATTTATTTCTACCTTACAATCATGCATAATAAAATGAAAAATAAAATAAAATAAAATAAAATAAAACAAAATAAATAAATAAATTAATTAATTAATTAATTAATTAAATTAAATTAAATTAAAAAGTTCATCTGAATGATGCTAGAGCTAATTCATCTTTAAACAGAATTATTTCATTATTAATTCTACCTTACAGGCATGAATAATAATAAAAAAAAAATCTCATATAATAAAATAAAAACAAAAATAAAGTTAATCTGAGTGATACTAGTTCTAACCCATCTTTAAACAGAACTACTTGATTATTATTTCTACCTTACAGTCATGCATAATAACATAAAAAATAAACTAAAATAAAGTTGATTTGAATGATGCTAGTGCTAATTCATCTTTAAACATAATTATTTAATTATTATTTGTACCTTACAGTCTTGTAAAAAAAAAAATAAAAAAAAATAAAATAAAATAGGTCTGATAGTTCAATATTAATATTTATTAGGATATTTAGATTTACTGATACATAGCACCCATTCTAAGAAGTCAACAAACAAAACAAACAGTCTGGAAAATGACCAGGCCATACTGATCACAGAGTGAAAGGCTCAATGGAAGACTGATGATATGCGGAGCTGGAAAAAGAATAGGAGGGAAAACAGACAGGTTGTGCTATGAAAGCACACCCAGCTTTTCACTGTTTAATGTCTCCCTGACATTTCTGCTGCAAGCAAGCAAGGTCCCCAATCCGTTCATATTTTTCCCCCTTCTCCTGCCAGCCCAATGGGGACATACTGGACAGATAAGAGAGAGAGAGAGAGAGAGAGAGAGAGAGAGAGAGAGAGAGTCATAAGAAGACCAGAATGAGGCAAGATGTGTTCTGTCTATAACTCAACAAAGGTTAGATGACCCAGACAAAGTCAGAGGTCAGAGTTCAGCAGGGGGGCAGGGAAACATGTAGCTATAGCTGTGGCTGGATTAGATTTCACTGCAGCCTGGATTCTTTCTTTCATTCTTTGAAGGTTACAGTTGGCTGTTTGTAAAGTGTCTTCGAGAGCACCTTGATGTGTACTGAGATTCGCATATATGGCCTATAATAACTTTTTTTTTTTTTTTTTTTTTGGAGACAAGGAAAGTCTCAAGTGTTGCACTGATACATAAAACCTACATAAAAACTTGAATTTGTGTTTTTATAAATAGTTTACTAAATTTTAATATTTACAATAATAACTATACTTTTATTATTATAAGTATTCTTATTCTCCAACAGCATATGTTATTATTATTATTATTATTATTATTATTAACAATACTATTACTACTACTACTAACATATGAACTAATCTGGTAGTACTACTTTTTTGTAATTATAATAATAACAAATCATAACAATAATGATATTACCTAATACTACTAATAATAACATTAGTAGTAGTAGTAGTAGTATTACATGAACTATGACAGAAGTACATTTTTGTATTAACCATAATAAAAACATCATAACAATAACAATATTATTTACTACTACTACTATTATTATTAACATGTATTATTATTATTATTATTATTATATGAACAATTACGACAGTAGTAAATTTATTGAATTGTAATAAAAATAATAACATCACAACAATAAAAATATTATTTAATACTACTACTATTACTACTAATAGCCTAATAATAGCCTAATAATAACATTATTTATTATTATTATTATTATAGTAGTAGTAGTAGTACATTTTTGTACTAATAACATTTCAAATACTACTACTACTACTACTACTACTATTATTATCATTATTATTATTATTATTATTATTAACATTATTATATGAACTATTGATAGTAGTGCATTTTTCTAGTAATAATAACAAATCATAACAATGACAACATTATTGTATAATAATAACATTTATAATAATAATAATTATTATTATTATTATTATAATAACATTATTATTATTATATCAACTATTGAAAGTAGTACATTTTTATATTAATAATAATAACAAATCATAACAATAACATTATTATTAACTACTACCACTACTAATAACCTTATTATTATTATTGTTATTTTTATTTTTATATGAACTATTATGGTAGTAGTAATTTTTTATTAATAGTAATAATAATAAATCATAACAAAAACATTAGTATTATTTTATAATAATAGTTTTAATAATAATAATAACAATAATTTATTATTATTATTATTATTATTATTATTATTATTATTATTATTAAACAGAAAAAAAAATAATAACAAAACCAAGCGCTAATAAAGAAATGAACCGACCATCCCATAACAAGCCCAACATTATATTACAGACTCTGCAGGTGTAAATTATTTATGACATGTATAAGCGAAAATTAACTAGCGGTTGAACTTTTTCAGGAAACATCCCAAAGTAAACAGAAGACATTTAAAATCTGGCTGCTTTACTTTATTTTCACAGCATGCGTCTAGCGTGCTCGAGCTGTTTACATATCTGTCACTAGCTGTACCTGGTGCGGCCAGGGGTCCATAAACACACTTTACCTTCCCTCTTTCTCTCTCCCCTTTTCTTTCTCACATACATGCACACGTACACACAGCCCACCTCTCCCTCCCTGGCCCTGCAAACATTTTAAATAACTCGATCAACCCTAAAACAAATAGAGGTGGAATTGCTACCCCATGCCACATCTGTGTTCTGTTACTGGTGACAGGGAAACGGAGGGGAAAAGGCGGCTGCTCTTGAAAGGCTGCCACTTTAAGGAGAAGTTTTCAAAAACACCATTGACCACGCACACAATTAGAGCCAATATGCGATGTCGGCAATGTCACTTTCCCCATAAATAAAAACATTTGGCTGGGGTCCCTTCAGGCCTGGACCTAGAGCATTCGAAACGGAAGCTATAGAGGAAATGGAAATGAATGAACAGAGCATTCAGTGTAAGACTTTTTAACTAACGGTGATCAAAATGATGATCTGTCCACAAAGAAAGAGCGGCAGGGTCGTGAATCGGCCCGCAGTGTGTGTGTGTGTACAAGAGTATGTGATGTGAACTCTGACACTCTGAATCATTGGCCAGATGTAGTTTGGTGTTACACACCCGGCCGGGACTATAAGGATGAGCGAGGCTTGACCCAGCTGACTCTTCTCTGCTGGACCACGAGAGAGCTTCTGGACAGCAATACTCAGAGGAGCGTTATTTCAGCACAATGGAAAAATACTCTGATTGACGTGACCAAAAAGAGCTATTGTTTAGGTCATTTTTAGCTGTTTTCAGCTGATATGATGAATGATTGAGGACTGCTTTTATTTTCCAACATTCACTCTGCATGTTGAACCAATATGTACAGTGCTGTTCAAAAGTTTTGGATCAGTGAGATTTTTATTGTTTTAAAAGACATCTTTTCTGCTCATCAAGCCTGCGGTTACGTGTTTAAAAATACAGAAAAAAACTGTAATATTGTGAAATATTATTGTAATTTAAAACAGTGGTTTTCTATTTTAATATACTTTAAAATAGAATTTATTCCTGTAATGAATAGCAAAATTTTCATCATCATTACTCCAGTCTTCAGTATCAAATGATCCTTCAGAAATCATTTCACTATGCTGATTTATTATCAGTGTTGGAAACTGGTGCTGCTTAATATGTTTTTCAAAACTTGTGATACTTTTTTTCAGGATTCTTTGATGAATAAAACCTAAAAAGAACAGCATTTATTTAAAATAAAAATCTTTTGTAACAATATACACTACCGTTCAAAGTTTGGGGTCAGTACATTTTTATCTTTCTTTCTTTCTTTGAAAGAAATTAATACTTTTATTCAGCAAGGATGTGTTAAATCATCAAAAAGTGATAGTAAATACTTATATTGTTAAAAAAGATTTCTATTTTAAATAAATGCTGTTCTTTTTAACTTTTTATTCATCAAAGAATCCTAAAAAAAAGAGGCTCCAAAAAAATCAACATTGATGAACACTGACAACTGGAGTAATGGTTGATGAAAATTCAGCTTTGCATCACAGAAATAAATTACATTTTAAAGTATATTATAACAATAAACTGTTTCTGTATTTTTGATCAAATAAATGGAACTTTGATGAGCATAAGAGACTTGTTTAAAAAAACATTAAAAATCTTACTGATCCCAAACTTTTGAATGGCAGAGTAAACATTTACATAAAAGAAATGTTCACTTAGAAGAACTCAGAAAAATTCTCTTACACAAACTTAAACCCATCACCTGTGTACGTCTGTTTCTGCTGAGGAACTTTCAAATAGCTCCACCTAGTGGACCAATATAGATTAAACATATTCAACCCTAAAACTCTCTTATTGAATAAGAATAGTAACTATCACAACTTTTTTTATAATCTAGATCTCTAGCGTCAAATATTTCACAACTAAAGTCTGTTTCTTCCTGGCTCCAGGGTTCGGAAGTCCTGTCAAAACAGAAGGCAACAACAACTGTTTGTCATCGCTACAAGCCCTTGGGAGCATCGCTGTTTGCTCGGAACAGGCATCTGGCTATTGTTAACAACGGCTGCTTCGCTAACCCCAAACTGTTGACATCCGGTGTATCTTTTACAATTTGGAAAGATAGCAGGGATTAGAAGAACACAGTGTACCTTTCTGAATTCAAGACCGTTGTCCAATAACACGTTCCAAGATGTTCTGCCAGATCATTCGTTTGATTTTCAAATCAACGAGAAATGAATTTATACTTTTAAAGGTATAAGAAAGCAGAAGTGGGGGAAAAAGTGGAGGTGGGCTATAAGTAACACCCTCTTCCCCCTCCTTTTTTATTTCTCTATAACCCTTATCGTCTCGGACTAGAGGGACTTGGTAGGCTATAGCCACCTGCAAATTACAACTTAGTACTTGAAGAGTTAAGAATGTGTTTCTTTCAGGCTATTGTTGGAGCGCGCGGGTCAGGGGGTGGGGCGAACAGATTCTGGTAAGAGCCTTTAATCCACAGGCTGTCAGGCCCAAACCCTGCTTGACGCCCTATTGAAGTGTAACAGAACAAAACATTGGGCCCCTCGCTAAGCTCCTGCCCGGGCCCCATTCACAGCGACAGGAGAGCAAATTCTTCAGCTGCAAAGAGCCCCCTTCTTAAAGGGGAACACACAAACTTCAAAACAATGCAACACACAGGAGGAACATATAAATGGCCAATCACTGTCGAGAGTGCATTTGTCAGGGACGGAAAATCTTGACATTTTTTCCCCTTTGCATTTTCAAATCCCACTCTAAAACAATGAGCCTCGCTACAATTAAAATATACTGAATCGACTCCAAGAATGCTGACATATTGTAATTAAAATATGAACACGTACCATTGCCATCAAAGCATTTGAAAGCTGTAATGTGTAATTTCCTTAAAAAGACAAATTACACATATTTTATACTATTTGAGGTAATCTAAAACTGAAGGTCTCAATATTAAGTACCCTTGCAAATTAGCAAAAAAAAAAGAAAGAAAAAAAATTCACTTTGCCACTTCGGCTGTCCTTGTGAAATTTACATTAATTTGCTTTTAAATGAAGGTTTTAGTATATAACTTTAGCCAATTTAAACTGGAAAATGCAGAGGAGGCATTCACTGAAAAAAATATAATACTAAAAAAAAAATGTATATATATATATATATTTGCAAATATGCCCGTTAACTCTGAGGGCTTGAAAAGAGATGTGAACGCTACACATTTCAGTACATTTGGCCTAACTCAGACTATTGGGAATCAGAAATGGAAATACCAAATGTACAACAAAATATGACAAGTTTTATTACATTGTGATTAGTGAGGATTATTTTACCCTCTTATGAAGAGAGTGATAATTTCATGAAAATGAATTTAATACGTTTCAACTAATGAAAGCCCTGTGGAAATTTTCTGAAGGTTAACTATATACTGCTGTGTTCAATTTAGACTTAATTGTGCTATGAGTAAGATCTCGTCCTGTTCATTTTACTCAGGCTGAAAAGTAAACGAATTAACATGGCCTGCCTTTGAAAACAAACAAACAAATAAATAAATAAATTTAATCACATTTAATAATTTATTTTTGATTATCTAAAGAGCTATTTTAATATATTGACTATAAAAATAATATCTGTGGTATTCGAGGAGCTCAGCAGTTGAACTCATACATATATTAGATAAAACTTGCATTAATCAGACGGATCCACTGACCAACCGCAGCTCTAATGCTCTAGGTTAAGAGATGCATATTCATGATACATGTATTCAAATGCACAGACATGACCGACAGACCCAACCCCCTTCACAAGAAATCGAACCCCCCTACCTCCTATTAGCCCTTTAATTACTAAACGGTGCTGCAGTATTAAAGGTTTGTTTAGATAAAGGAGAGCATCTGCTGAGATTAGCACTACATTATTCTTAGGGAGCAGAATAAAACAGTAAAACAGAAGACCATCAGGAATACAGTGACATTTAGGTTCCATCTACTATATAAAGAACAACGCGGCTGCTGTCCAAACATTGTGTTGATCATTTCGGTTCAATAAATCAGAACTGAATTATGTATTCTCTCAAAATTTTAATTACACTTGATAAGGAAGAATAAATGCAATCAAGTTGATCAATACATAAAATTACAAAATTGGTACGCTTTTTAATACAGACATACAAACCAGTTACTGTTACATCTGTCATAAATGTTTATTACAAAAATGCAATCTAAAACAATGTCACTTGTGGTCGTTTTTAAACGACTTTAACATTTTAGAATTTTAGGTTTTAGATAAATAATAATAATAATAATAATTATTATTATTATTACGATTCTTCCACCAAATAAGCCTACTAAAAACGATATAGTTTCAATGTAATGTTCAAGGTAAAATAAACACATTTTAATACGATCAAGAACATGAAAGTCTGATTAAAACGAAATAAAGCCTTCAATTATGTCAACAGCAATTCGCATGTTTAAAATTAGGATATTTCATTTCCGGAAAAGGTTCATAGACAATCCGACACAATAAAATTAAACATCTACGTATTAAACTCAAATTGGCGTTCTCATACACAGAACGACTGAGTGGCATTTCACTGATTTAAATGGGGATTTGTAAGCAAAAGATGGACAGCTATTCATCTAAACAGACGTCATGTCCCTTCAGAAAATTAATTACAAGCTTCAAAAACGCAGTGAAATCAAACAGCTCGTGCAAAGATACTCTAGCCTTTTCTTATTGTAATGGCGTTGACTGTATTTCAAGAAGCGCAATGAATTTCACGTAAAGTAGGCTAAAATACATTCAGTATTATCAACTGTTTTTTATAATCGTTAAGTCCAAATTAAATTTACAAATACCAGATACATTATCATTTTGCTAATCACCTGTACAATATTTGGAGTTTAGGAAAGAATGGAGAAAATGTGGTGGTATTTAAACTGACAAGATACATAACAAAAATATTCTCATTTCATCATAAAGTCTACAAAGCCTACAAAGTGATTCTGGAACGAGCTGCAGACCAAAGCAACGTTCCTGAATCCTGAGCTACAACGATAAGAATGTACTAAGCGATCGATGGTTCAGTTACTAAGGTTTTTAGTTTTTTCCTAAATCCTTGTGTTATTGCGCCCTCCTGTGGCCAGTGCCCCAAAAAACTAAACCTACTGTAGGCCTATGTGCTTACTCAAACCTCTAGGACTTTCTTTTTTGAAACATAAAAATCGACGTTAAGCAGAAGGACAGCCTCAGTCGTCATTCACATTTAGTGTCAACAAAATTATGCAAGTGAACGCTCACTTGCATATTGGTCACTTCCATTCCCTAATATTAAGTTCCACTTAAGAATCAGGAAAATCAAAAATACTGTTTATAATATAAACATGATAAACACTTTAATAACTTTAACTTTAATGCACATACACCACCAGAACAGTAAGATTTTTAATGTTTTAAAGAAGTCTCTTCTGCTCACCAAACCTGCATTTATTTGATCCAAAGTATAGCAAAAAGAGTCAAATTTTGAAATATTTTTACTATTTAAAATTACTGTTTTCTATTTATATGTATTTTAAAATGTAAATTATTCCTGTGAACTCAAAGCTGATTTTTTTAGCATCATTACTCTAGTCACATGATCCTTCAGAAATCATTCTAATATTCTAATTTGCTGCTGGAAAAAAAAAACATTTATTATTATTATTATTATTATTATTATAGCTTAGTAGAATCGTTTCAGGTTTCTTTAATGAATAAAAAGTTCAGAAGAACAGCAATTATCTGAAATAGAAATCTTTTGTAACGTAAATTACTTTATTAACACTTTTGATCAAACCTTGCTAAATAAAAAATATATATATATAAACAGACTCTCAGCTTTTGAATGGTATAGTGTATAATGTTACAAAATCTTTTTATTTCAGATAAATGCTGATCTTTGGATCTTTCTATTCATCAAAGGGCCCTGAAAAAAAAAGTTTTTAGAACAGCAAATCAGCATATTAGAATGATTTCAGAGGGATCATGTTAAACTGAAAATGGGAGTAATGATACTGAAAATGCAGCTCTGATCACAGAAATAAATTGCCTTTTTATTTTATTCAAATAGAAAGCAGTTATTTTATTTTATTTTATTTTTTATTTTTTTTTTATTAAACACAATAAAACATAGATAGACAGCAACATGATGACACAGACTGAGACCAGTCCTAGATATATACACATATATACGCAAATGAGACACAGAGGGGGAGAAAACTAAATAAAACAAGGCAAAACAAAGCAAAAAAAAAACAAGGAAAATTACAAGAAGATGGGAACAAAAATGAGGAAAAGACAAAAAAACAAGCTGTAAATGTATGGATGTGGTAGTTTACATGGGTACAGAAATAAGTCAAATCATTCGATTTCTGTGTTGTTTAGTAAAAAGATTTAACTATAGACATAACTGTACTAAATATTGAACGGGAAGCAATTCAATATACAATAGTAGTGATATTATAATACAATGTTAAACAGCAATTGGAGCAGTAGATGTTAACCTCAGTATAATGACACAGATCCAGGATGCAGTAACATCAATGACAGATGATCTCCTACTTTTTACGTGACTGAGCAGATAATTAAGAGGAGCCCTAGTAGAAATATAATAATATAATGAAACCAGTAATGGACACAGAGGTGGAAGCAGTGGGAGCATCGATGATTGTAATAGTAATAGCACACTAGTATAAAATAGACTAATTGGTAGAGTTATTGCTAATTATTGCAAATGATGTCTCCCATCCCCTAAGGTCCAGCAGCCTCCCCATCCCCGCCAGCGAGCACATCCAACACACCCATCGGCACAGACCCCAACAATGTCCCCACTCCATCCTGTCCCTCCACCTTGTTTCTCACCCTGCCAGTGACTAGACCCCACTCCTATGTCAGTGAATGCCATTTTATATAATGGTCCACCACACCATGCACCTCCAGAACAGGCTCCCCCAGTCTGTGCGTGATCTGATGGGTGACCGCTCATTATTAGTACTGTTTTTATCCACTGAACCCTTTTTATGTTGCAAACTGGCCGTAGTCCTGGTGTTCATCAGTCAGCTCCCCAACCAAAGACACCACATCCAGCATAGTTTCAATTTTGATTTCGTCAAACTCAGTAAGATGGGGCAATGCTGGCAGGAGCAGCAAATGGAGGGGTCAGGTTACCTTGACCAGGATACCGATAGAGCCTGTGCCGCCCAGATGTGCCCGTCAGACCCACCGACAGGGACAAAGCAGCTGCAACACCCTGAAAGCTTATGTGCTATCTAAATTAATACATAACACATATACAACCACTGCCTCCAACCCTGTTGACTATAATAATAATAATAATAATAATAATAGCAATAATAATAGTAACAACAGAAGTAGTATTAATATTAGTAGTAATATGCCGGATTTAAAAATATCAAAAACAAACAAATTTCATTTTCATCAAAGTCAGTTATCATACAGCTATCAGAAAGCAGTTATTTTAAATAGTAAAAATATTTCTCAATATTACTGCTTTTGCTGTATTTTGGATTAAATACATGCAGGTTTGATGAGCAGAAGAGACTTCTTCTGGAAAAAAAATTACATAAAAAATCCTAATCTTATTAAAATCTAAAAGTGTAATTATTTAAACTTCTAGGGTAGAACAAAGCATTAACAAATCAAAGCAATCTTGGTAAAGACAAACTACATGTTATGAATAACCAGCAGATGGAGCCAATTACCATGCATAGACACATGCCAAGCCGATGAATCTATTTTCTGTCTTCACTGCATGTTTACATCACAAGACCTCAAAATAATTTCACAAAATCATGAATAAATGAAAAAAGGTTTACATTTCTTCCATTTATATGTGTGAATGCGATATCCATTCAATGCATATTGTTCAAACAGAGCTGTCATCACTGGTATACGCTGCCAAAATTACCCACCAGACAAAAAGCGTGTTAACATTTGTGTATAAAATAAACAGTACAAACGCCTGCTTCATATGTTGTTTTAAATGTCTACCAACCTGTGTAAATCCTTATCCACATTTTGTCCCAGGACAGCATGACCATGATCACTCTCCTGTATACAGAACAAAAATAAACATATTTACGCCTACTAATATTTTACGACGTGTAATATTTGTATTTCTTGTCATCTTTAGGACAACTTGCTTCGTGTAAATGTTGTGTAAGTAGCAATAACAAAACCAGAATGAAGTTGTCAGTTTGTTAAGCCTGTGTTTTATTTGTTGTATTTCCCCCTAAATTACTTTAAATCGATCTGAGCGCTTGATGAAGGCTCTGTTGATACAAAAACATGTTGTTAGCATGTTAACTTCAAGTAGTAGGTGAATAAGCTGACACACAGTAATATTGATCTTTCCTAAGAAAATGTAATTATATGATGCTTAAAAGTAGCATACTAATAACTATTACACAATATAAGTTCACATTAATTGCGTTACTTGTTCCAAACTTTCAAGCACCTCCAGGAGCACACGCGCACTGTAAAACCCCTCAGCTGGAAGGTGCGTTTGGCCTTAGACGAAATGGCGTCCTAAAATCCATCGTGAGCTCTACACACTGTTCTCTGCACTATTCCAGACATTTTTAATCAGCTTTGGCCTTTCACAGACATTCCTGATCAGCCATTTCTCACAAACACTGACAGGTCCTCTATTCTTAAGGTGACTATCAACTTTGAGACATTCTTGAAGATTGACAAGCCCTGTCAGTGAGTGACAATAGTAACTCCTGTCAGCAACGCCCAGACCACCCACCCCCTTTAACACATCCAGTATGAAATGATTTAGTAGGTATTCTGATGGAACCCTACATGTTGAGGCGACACTGCATGCTCAATTAGCCATGATTGCTGAATCTATTTGCATGTTTGAACAATATATATGGCATAAAAGCCAATGTTTACTTTTCTTTGTAAGTTCGATCAGGTATGCCTTGAGCTATCTGCTTTGGCAGTCCTCATTGTGATTGCGCAATTGTAGATCTCAAACTGTAGTAGCGTAATCATTTTGCGGAAACAAAAATGTTTAATTGATTGTTTAGTGAATTAATAGTGTTATATGCAGGTGTGTATTGGTGTACATTATGGTTTCTAAAACTGAAATTATAAAGTAAATTTTATCTGTAATCTAGATTTGCCCCCTTAAAATTAACCAGAATTAATCAGAATCAAAAACAAACAGAATTTTGGCTAACGCTCAGTAAAGGTTATCTCAAAATTACAAATAAAAGATTCTTGTAGTAACATTAATAGAATGTTTTTTCAACACCAGACATTTAATTTAAAAAAGGCATTTTACACAGAACTTTTGGAAATTTTCGTAACTGTTTGGAAATGTTATACATATACAAAAAATTGTTTTTTGCTTATTTTTGTTTTGACACGTTCTCAGTCAAGTCATACAAAAACATATGATTTGTAGGTAAAATGTCACCATAAACACATAACCCTTACAGGGGTGTGTAAGCAAATTGTACAAAAGTGGGAGAAGTTCCTTAGATTATTAAAACGTTCCTCACACCAAAAAATAAAAAAATAAAAAATGGTTCTTTCAAGAACTGTTCACTGAAAGGTTCTTTCAAGAATTGTGAAAATGGTTCTTTCAAGAACTGTTCACTGAAAGGTTCTTTGGAGAGCCAAAATGGTTGTTCTGTGGCATCACTGCAAATCCCCTCTTTTACAACCTTTATTGTTAAAGAGTACAGTTTGTTTTTTAGTGTTTTGGCTCCGCTAAAGCATTCTTTTATTTACCGTCAATTTAGATTCAGCACAGAAGCCAGTTTTGTTTGACAGCATGTGATTTTAACCATTAACATGTTGCTCAAAGTGGCAGGACTAAACATTTTGTATGGTATCATTATGTTGCATAGTGTATGATTTCTAACATTTATGTTCTCAGTTGTGTTTGTCAGGAGGTGTGCACACATACAAAGAGCAGCTGGATTAGAGACAAGTGTCTTGACAAATAATTTATTCACTGAGGTGTTTATAAAGACAAAGACGGTTTTCATAGATAAACAGCTGTTCAATGTTTGTTTGAACCGTTATTGCATTTTATCACAGCCAAGGCAGAGTTTACAAAAAGAAATAAGTGTAAGTGGAAAATACCTTATTTGTGGATGTGGTTTTGGGTTGCTAAAATAGCATTTGTTTGATTCTAAGAATTACTAAGACATTCCCACGCCTTCCTTTTATGGGCAATCATATTGCTCATTTGAGATTACGGCCATGGATTTTGGTCTGATATGCTGGGAGACAGATCAAATATTTTGACGTGTTAAATGCATTACAAATATGATGGTTAAAATTCTTAAAGGAATAGTTGACCCTAAAAATGAAACAGGAAAAGGAAACAGGAAAGGGAAACAGATTTGGAGAATTGTAGCACTACATCACTTGTTTACCAGTGGATCCTCTGCAGTGAATGGGTGCCTTCAGAATGAGACTGCCGTAATGCTAAATGTGTAATCCGTTCCAATAAAAAAAAAAAAAAACTCTTGGACTCATCTTGGATTGCCTATTGTATTTATTAATTTAAAATTCCAGATATCAATAAATTAGCCTAAATTTAATAGAGAATATCTGTGAACTGCAATGTTCAGGTTTTATAGGTTTTGTATTTGGATTCAAATCTGGGTCATTCCAGTCTTGTTTATTCAAATAAATTCTTTCATACTTGCTGCCTTGTGTCATAGTTCTGCTGGAAAATGAATCTTTGTACTATACGCACAAGTGGTTTTATGAAATATGTTCTCCTCAGTGACTTGACTGTTTTGATTCTATCTGCTAACCTACATGCCAAAAAAGGCTTTTATTTTATCTGTCTAGCCTCTCTCAGAGGTGTATCAGAGAAACACTGAAGAAATTGCTTCAAAGTTTATGCCATTTCAGCAAAACAGCTCTGTATCTGTGTTAGCATTGTAGTTCATGTCACTTCTCTGACAATTGCACTTCTCGCCTGGATGTGACAGTCTGATCTCTGTCTGGGGTGTGTCCTATTTGCTCATTATATTTCCAAATTAATATAGTGGTTGAAATAAAGGTATAATATATTTATAATAATATAATATTTTGCTTAATTAGTAACAAAGGTAGTGCCCTATGATTTCAACGCGGAAAGAACTGCTGAATCCAGTCATAAAAATGGAATTTACTGTATAAGACGGAATCTCACCGAATTTTCCAAATTTTGGATGGATAAATCAAAAGTAGGTCAGTACACTTAAATCAAAACACTATATGGAGTAGTGCCTGTGAATATTAAGCCGCAGAATCCTGCATGTTCTGTATGTCTCTGTGTGAATGAATGGCGCAGATAAACTATGGTCATATTATATACAAACAAAAATGTCTTGGTTATGTATGGTAACCCTTGTTCCCCGATGGAGGGAACGCAGACTTTGTGTCGAGTGTACAACACTAGGGGTCGCTCTTGAGAGCCCAAACACCTCTGACAACTTTGAGAAAAGGCCAATGAAATTGGGTGTGCAGATTTTGCATAGCTGGCCACGCCCCGGCCATCCGGGTATAAATAGGGCGGGATCTGCTCACTTGCTCTGTTCTGAGGAGTCGAGAAGCGTCTCTACCCACTCAGAGGCAGTCTGGAGTTGTGGCATGAAGGACACAACATCTCCGTTCACTCCATCAGGGAACGAGGGTTACCATACGTAACCGAGACATTCCCCTTCTGAGGAGTCGAGAAGCATCTCAACCCACTCAGAGGCAGTCTGGAGTTGTGGCATGAAGGACACAACGTCTCCGTTCCCTCCATCTGGGAACGAGGGTTACCATACATAACCGAGACGTTCCCCTTCTGTCGTACGCGTTGTGTCAAATGTACGACACTAGGGGTCCCTGTGTAACATGCCACAACTCAGACTCACGAGTTCTCGGGGCGCAGACAATAACAAGCCAACGTGTTAAAATAAGTGCAGCCAACCTCTTCGTGACCTTCCAACGTCCAAGAACTGACCTGACGCAGGCAGGGTCCTGCAGCCGGGCCTTTCCTCAGTGGAGCGACTGAGTGTCTTGAGAACACTGGGACAGTGCCAATTTCCCTGGAGGGAAAAGGCACTATGAAGACCACAACCTGCCCAGAGAGGGAGGGTGGGGTGTAAGAGTGAATATAACTTAGTGAAGGGAACTGAGGTGGGCTCCACACCCGGGGAGACTACCAAAACTCAGAGCCAAGAGACAAGAATGTGTCAGGGGAAACACTGCATCACAGAGAATATAGGTGGAGATTATAAACATGGGGCCACATTAGGAGCCACTAAATATGGGGCACTAATCCAACCAAGAGTTTGCAAATGTCACTTACCTTGCATTGGATTCTTATAGCGAGCTCCTCCGCCAAACTCAGCTACGTCCGGAAGTGCTAAGTGATGGAAGGTTTATTCAGATTTCACGTGAGGAAACTTACTGAACTTGTAGAAGCGTAATCACCGTGAGGGGAAGCGCTATAGCAAGCTCTACACTGAGCCAGTGTCCTGAGTCGAAGAGCTTGCGTTCAAGACTCTCGTCGACACTGGCTCCATACGCAGGTTGCAGAACCTGGCGAATGTGTTAGGTGTAGCCCAACCTGCAGCTCTGCAGATGTCTGTTAAAGAGGCCCCATTCACAAGGGCTGCCGAGGCAGCGACACCCCTGGTTGAGTGGGCTCTCACTCCCAAAGGGCAGGGTAATCCTCTGGCCTGGTAGGCCATATGGATTGCGTCCACAATCCAGTGGGAGATCCTTTGCTTGGAGACAACTTTCCCCTTCTGCTGTCCTCCAAAACAGCTGTTCGGAATGTCTGAAGGGCTAAGTACATTCCAGATAAATGCGCAGGGCATGGACTGGGCATAACAGGTTTAGGTTGGGGTCACCTTCCTGGGAAGGGATAGCTTGCAAGGTAACCACCTGGAAAGGAAGTGGTGGGTACCTTGGGCACATATCCAGGCTGGGGTCTCAGGACAACGTGAGAGTCCGCCGGCCCGAATTCCAGGCACGAACTGTTGACAGAGAGGGCTTGGAGGTCTCCCACTCTTTTGATGGAAGTGAGTGCAGTCAGGAGAGCCGTCTTTAGAGAGAGGGCATTCAGATTGACTGACTGAAGGGGATCAAATGGATCATGCTGTATGGCCTGAAGAACCACAGCGAGATCCCAAGAGGGGATGAGATGCAGACGAGGAGGGTTCAGCCTCCGAGCACCTCTAAGGAATTTGATAACCAAATCGTGCTTCCCCACTGATCTGCCTTCCACCAAGTCATGATTGGCTCATATAGCCACCACATGGACCTTGAGTGTCGAGGCAAACAGGTGCCTATCCAGGCCTCCTTGGAGGAAGGATAGCACAGATTCGATGCCACATCTCCGTGGCTCCTTCCCCTGGGAAGAACACCAGTTCACAAAAATGCGGGTTCTGTTGGGCCAGAACGGGGCTACCAGAAAAACCTGTTCTTTGTCCTCCCTGACTTTGCACAGGGTCTGTGCAATGAGGCTCACTGGGGGAATGCATAGTTAAGTAGGTCCCTCAGCCAATTGTGTGCCAGTGCATCTATCCCGAGGGGCAAGGCAAGGCAAGGCAAGTTTATTTATATAGCACATTTCATACACAAAGGTAATTCAAAGTGCTTTACATAAAAGGAAGTAGAAGGGGGCCTCGGTTAGACCGTACCAAAACTGGCAGTGAGTGAATTCCAGTGATGCAAAGACATCTACTTGTGCCTGGCCGAACCGACTCCAAATCAGCTGGACCATCTGAGGGTGGAGCCTCCACTCACCTCCGAACAAATTCTGTCGTGACAGAGAATCGGCCACCCGATTGAATTCACCGAGAATGTGAGTGGCACGGAGAGACTGTGTTGGCTGTAGAGGAAGAGATGGCGGGCCAGTTGTGACATGCGAAAGGAGCGGACACCACCCTGGTGGTTGATGTACGCCACTGTCGCCGCGTTGTCTGTGCAGACCAACACATGGTTGCCTCCTCAGGGCTAAAAACACTGTCTACAACTCTAGGCAGTTGATATGCCAGAGCAGCTTGGGGCCTGTCCAGACCCCTGAGGCTGCATGCCCATTGCACATGGCGCCCCAGCCTGTCTTGGAAGCATCTGCTGTGACAAGGATGCCTCTGGACACTTGTTCCAAGGGCACCCCTGACCACAGGAACGAAATGTCTTCCCAAGGGCTGAAGGTTTTGCGGCACAACGGTGTGACATTCACACACTGTACAGGCACCATGCCCATCTCGGGACTTGGGTATGAAGCCAGTGCTGCAGTGCTCTCATGTGCATCAGGCCCAGCGGCGTGACCGCAGCTGAGGATGCCATGTGGCCCAGGAGCCTCTGGAAGTGTTTTAGGGGGGCCTCTGTTCTGATTTTGAGTGCTCTCACGCGCCTGTCTTGGGAAAGACGTGCAGTCATATTCACCGAGTCCAATTGCACACCGAGAAAAGAGATACTCCGCGCAGGGGAGAGTTTGCTCTTTTTTTCCAGTTGACCCAAACGAGTCCCAAACGAGCCAGGTGGTTGAGAACCACATCCCTGTGGGTGCAAACTATATCTCGCGAGTGAGCTAGAATCAGCCAGTCATCAAGATAATTTAGAATGCGAAAGCCCACTTCCCTGAGGGGGGCAAGGGCAGCCTCCGCAACCTTCGTAAAGATACGGGGCGACAGGGAGAGGCCGAAGGGAAGAACCTTGCACTGATAAGCCCGACCTTCGAAGGTAAACCGCAGGAACGGCCTGTGTCTTGAAAGGATCGAGACATGAAAGTACGCATCCTTCAGGTCTATCGCCACAAACCAATCTTGAACCTTGACACGCGTGAGAATGTGGGGGAGATCGTCTGAACGAACTTGCTGTTTCAGAACATGGGGGAACACAAGGGGTGTGCCAACACATGTTCTGATTGGAGGAAACAGCGTCCGGCTGTCGCATGAAGGGTCGGAAATGCTGCGAATATCGCCCAGAGAAGAAGGAAATTGCTCTTTTATTGACCATGTGGTGGCCGTCTGCTGGGTGGCAGACAGCCGGAGTGGAGCCGAATCCAGCGCTTGTCCCCTTGTCGAACGTGGATCCTGACAGGTCAAACGATCCCTCTCCTCTGGGCTGCCCGTCTCAGGAACGCTTTGAAGCCTGGCGAGGGTTCCTTGTTGCCTGTGGACAGGCTGGCGATGCTACCTTCCTGCGAGAGTTGGACCGTTGGGCAGGTCTGGCTGTAGGACCGGCTTGCTGCGGGACCTGAGCTGTTCTCGCAGGTGGCCTCGGCAGGAGCAGGTGGAGGCTGTTGCCTCGGCAGAGCTGGGCTGGCACTCGCCGCACGCCAAGGCAGCATGTGTTTGATAGCCTCCGTTTGCTTCTTTACTGTGGAGAACTGCTGGGCAAACTCTTCCACAGTATCGCCAAAGTGACCAACCTGGGAAATAGGAGCGTCAAGAAAGCGAACTTTTTTACGCCAGGTTTAGCCAGGTGGCGCTCCTGGACCACCATAGTGGACATCGCCCTTCCCAGCGCCTGCGCTGTGACCTTTGTAGCTCGGAGAGCAAAGTCGGTCGTGGGAACACCCTCGTTCAGATCTTTCAACACCTTGGCCTGATAGACCTGCAGGATAGCCATGGCATGCAGGGCGGACGCAGCTTGCCCAGAAGCCGTGTAAGCCTTCGTCACGAGCGCCGAAAAAAACTTACAAGCCCTGGGTGGGAGCCTCGGGCGGCCCCTTTAGGTGGTGGCGTTTTGCGGACAAAGATGTATCGCAACCGCTCTCTCCACCTGGGGGACCTCCGTGTACCCCCTTGCTGGACCACCATCGAGGGTGGTGAGGGAGGAGGAGTTAGTATATCGTTTTCTGGCTTAGAAAGGGGCCTTCCACGATTTCGTTAACTCCTCATGCACTGGGAACGAGCACGGCTGGGAGTCGCGGTTGTTACCCAGAAACCAATCATCCAGCCTCGAAGGCTCCGGGCGGGGCGGCGCAACCGACTCCAGCCCGATCTCCTTGGCTGCCCGTTGAAGCGTGGCAGTCATTTCAGCATCCGCCACCGACTGAAACTCAGCCGCCGAAGAGGCGAGCTCAGACGAGGCGGTCACACCCTCCCTCCGATGCTGCAGAAATCTCCTCCTCCCCAGCAGGAGCTCCGAATAACAAATCCAGTCCGTACTGAGACAAACTATCAAAATCATCCGACAGCTCGACTGGTGAACCCGGCAAAACATCACTCGTTTCCCCTCGCTCTTCTTCAATGCACATCATTGCGGCTTCGTACCCAGAAGTAGAAGGACCGGAGCGGGAAGCAGTTGAAGTGAGCCGCGGCTTTTTTACAAAGAACGCGGCTTTCGAGCAGCGTGTACTCAAGGGCATGTCCTCGCAAGTCCGACAATTGCCCTCAGCAAACGCTGCGTCAGCATGTTCGCAACCCAAACAGTGAACACAGCAATCATGAGGATCGTTAGGGGAAAGGTAGAACCCGCAACCAGAAGGACACAGACAGAAAGGCATGATGTAACACACAATCCATACCATGTCAGCTCTTTTAGAGACAGTTTGCTCTTTTAGAGGAGAATCTTCTCTTGTTGATCGCCATCGAAGCACCCAGGGGAACTCTCACAACACTTAGCTGCGTTAGAGAAGAAGGGAGAGACCACTGTCTGTGCCGTAGATCCAACGTCGAAGAGGTGAATGATGCCGCTTCTCACACAGAGACGCTGCATTCTGCTCTGAAAAATAGAACAAGTGAGCAGATCCCACACTGCCCTATTTATACCCGGATGGCCGGGGTGTGGCCAGCTATGCAAAATCTGCACACCCAATTTCATTGGCCTTTTCTCAAAGTTGTCAGAGGTGTTTGGGCTCCCAAGAGCGACCCCTAGTGTCGTACACTTGACATAACGCGAAGTGTACGACAGAAGGGGAACTCAAAGGTCTTCACAGTAACCCATCAAAATAAAAGTTCAGTTTAACTTGAAGAAACTGGGACAGAAATGTATAATTTGATGTAAAGATAGTACTACTACTACATTTATTATTAAAACATTATTTGTAAAGAAATATTTACCAGAATGTATTCAGCAGAATAATGCAAATACACAACACAGAATTTCTGGAGAAAAGAAAGAAAGAAAATAATAATTTTTTAAAATATAAAATCAATTAATTAGAAATGCTTTTGATTATGAAAATGTAATGAAACCATTTAAAATAAAATCCAGAAAATTAATGGAAAACAGAATGTGGTAAAAGAAAGAAGGAGAAAAAAGGTTTAATTTCATAAAAATTTATGTTAAACTTTTAATAAATTGCTGTTAAATACTGTGTGTTTCATGAATTTAATTAATTAGACCATTAATTCAGAGTCTAGAAAAAAAAGATGAGAACTTTGGGGGAAAAAAAAAAAAAAAAATAAAACAGAATTTTGGAAAAATAAAACATTGCATAGGGCCCTACAAATGTACCACCAATGTTGTTTTATTGTTTGTTTGTTTTTTTAAACCTTGCCAACTAATGAACAGTTGATCTGCAATGTAAAGCAATTCATAAGCATAAACGTTTTAAAATGTCTTTGGTGAATAAAGGAAATGTACACAGGTATATCCACATTAAAAAGTTTAATCTCAAGACATTCTTCATACAAAATAACCCAAAGTTTAAACCAGCAATATATTGTCAGTGCAGATTAAAAAGTATACAAATAGAGAAAGTTTTTTTTTTCTCTCATCCTCACATGGCGCAAATTAAATCATATCAGTATAAATACAGCATCAAGTCTGTTAATAAATACATTCAAAACATAGATAACTTAAATCAAATAAATCCTCTGTTAATAAGTTAAAATGCAAAACATATTTCGTTGTTTCATTTTGGTCATAAACGCATACTAAAGATCGCTTCAAGGCATAAAAGAGCCAACCCCTAAAAATGCTACACCTGAAAGCTATCACAATAGTGGTTGTTTATTCTCTTTGCTGTTATTTTTACTGAAAATGCAATCTTTTATACAACATGACATAAAATGTTGCGCTAAGACATTTACAGTACAGCATAACAGCCATCATATTTTTGAAATATTAAAAAATGGTCTGGGTAAATCATGTCATTACACAGTGAAATGGTAAACAGGATTGTGGAAAAACTGCTACTGAATGACTATATCATGTCTTTAAATCAAAAGAAATGGACGCAAATCATTTTGTTACCTCTATTGAGAAAATTCAGAAAACGTAAAAATGCTTGTCCAGTATGTCACACAGTGTCATGCAGAATTTACAGTAATTAAGTGCAGATTTCCTTCTGTCATTTCTTTTCATGGTTGCCCTGGTGACAACAGTGAAACATAACTGGAATACGAAAAGTACAAATTTTAACTACTTTTAATGACACAGCATTAATTAAAAAGAGTGTGCCAAGCAAAGTACCATAAAAATATTAAATCAAAGTTGTTGAAATGCCAAATGTCACTGAACGGAGACCAAACTACTCTACTCAAAGCTGCCAAGTCACTTTGTGCCACTTCAAATGTAAAAGCTGTGAAAAGAGCAAAATCCAAATACAGATGAAAGCAAATAATTATGCAGGGATGAACTTTGTTTAGAATAAACATACCAATTGATATCCGTCTTCAGGGAACTATATGTGGATTTCAATTGAAATGACAAATATACTGGTAAACCATTAAAACATGGTAAATGTCAGTCATTTTCTTCCTATAAAACCACCTATACTTGTGGAACCAGCATACAATTTTGCAAGATTGTAACTCAAATCTATCTATCTATCTATCTAGCCATTTGGTTGCCTCCCAAAAACCGCATTAGTACCGGAGCAAATAACCTGTATTAACATCTCAAAATAACACTGCTGTTATTCTTCTTAAACAGTCTGATCCATCTGTGAATGTTATATAAAGACATATGACGATAACATCATAAACCTTTAAATCCAATCATCATGTTTTGTGCTACTGCAACCGTAAAGCAAAGAAAACAGAAACATTTCTTTGGTAGTGGCACTCTGACATACTTCAACTAATCTGGGAGGATGACGAAAGAAAATGCACATAAATCAAGCTGGGATGGTGAAGACCTTTTTTTTTTAATCACCCCCTTTTGCCTATTCCCAGTCAGCTAAAGGCAAGACAATGTGCTTTAAACAGAGATTTGTGTGAGTGAAAGCAAAGTTTGCTACCGTCAGAGTCTACTTCCTTTGGACATGTGTTTCTCTATCTGAGGTACTCTTCTTCTGAGAGACTGTCCAGTCTCTCATCATCACTGTCTTCCAGTTCTGGAAGATCTCCCCACAGCAGCAGGTTCTGCCCTGTGAAAGAGACAGACAGACTTGTATTATTTATGAAATATGATCTTTGCAATACTGTTCATAAATTTTGGAGTCTGTAAGCTTTTTTGTGTCTTTTCTGCTCACCAAAGAGGGATTTATTTGATCAAAAACATACAAAAACATCAAAATTGTGAAATATTATTACAATTTAAAACAACTAATCCTATCTTAATATATTTTAAAATGCAATTTAGTTCTGTGATGGTAAAGCTGAATTTTCAGCAGCCCCAGTCCCAGTGTCATGTGATCCTTCAGAAATCATTCTAATATGCTAATACGTTGCTCAAGAAACATTTCTCATTACCAATGTTGAAAACAGTTGTGCTGCTTAATATTTTTGTATAAATGCGCATTTATTTATTTATTTGCTGAAAAGATAAAACTGCAAGAATTGCATTTATTTGAAACAGAACTACTCTGTAACATTAAAAATATTACATGAATGTATTTATTGTCACTTTGAAAAATTTAATGAATCCTTGCTGGGAAAAAAACAAAACAAAACAAAACAACTTTTTATAGCCATTTATTTATTTTAAACTTTCTTTCTTTCTACTGTCACGTTTGATTGATTTAATGAATCCTTGCTCAAAAAAAAAAAAAAAAAACCTCACCGACCCCAAAATTTTTAACAGTAGTGTATGTGTACTTAGACTTAATTTAATCTTAAATACACAAGAAATGGCTCGCACTCATTTCCTGATTTATACCAAACAATAACTGAAGTTTTATTTAAAAAAAAAATGATGGCAGCGTCTTTTGTTGTGGAAAACAGAAGGTGCTTTTTGGCTGGGTTTCAATCAGTCATGATAAACTTATAGGCGCAAGGTGCAAGGCGCATCTTGTGATACAAACAATAAAAGTTTTAAAGTCGTCTAGACTGGCACTCAAATGCATTTTGGAAATTAAGACTTCCACAAAGAGTGCCAGGCCGGCCTACTCTGAGGAAGGCTCAATTACTGAAATGCATTAATGTGCCAATCTAGATTTTAACCTTTAACCCCCCCACCCCCCCAAATTCATTTGACAAACATTTATATGCTTCACCAGCATACAAAAAAAACTATAGTGCGAGTCAATCCATGTATCATGATTGTCTACTGAGTGTTAAAACATACCCTAATCAAAAGCAACTATACAAGTAAGAAGAAAGAACCTAGATGCAACTGCTCTTCAAGCATAATTATACAGGTTTGAAGTTTTAAAATTGTATGTCAAAATCTGTTATAATCATTTTGCCTTCATATAGGAGTTTTTTGGATGACTATGAGCAGATTAACTTTGAAATAATGGTATGCAAATGCTGTATGAACATAAGTTCACTGACAGTGTTTTTACATCAGATGTCTCAAACCTGTTGCATCCAGTCTATTGATGGTGGACACAGCTTCACTGTTGAACATCCAGAAATGACCATTGTTGCAGGACAGCAAGCAGGGCTTGCATGGGGCCACCACATGATATCCCACAACATTCCCACTGAATGTGCAGAAAGAGCCAGAGAGACACACAAAAACACCTGATTCAAATGCTTTTTGAGACACAATGAAACAAAACAACAAATGGCTCAGTGTTAACAATGGACTAAACATTACAAAAACATGTTTGATGCCAACCTATGAGTCTAAATATTCTGCAGTGTAAATAAAAAGGATAATACACTACCAATAATATTATTTTTAATGTGCAAAGATAAAAAAAAAATGTGAAATACTAATATAAAACTTGTTTTTTATTGTTATAATTTAAAATATATTTTGTTCTTGTGATGGCAAAAAGGAATTTTCAACAGTTATTACTCCAGTCTTCAGCGTCACATGATTCTTCAGAAATTATCCTAATATGCCGATTTATTAGTCAATAAGCATTTATTCTTATTAATGTAGAAAACAGTTGTGCTGCCTAATTTTGTGGAACAGTAGTACATTTTATTTTATTTTATTTTATTTTTTTGATGAAAAGAAAGTTAAAAATAGCAGCTTTTATTTACATTTTTTGTAACATTATACATGCCTTTATCACTTTTGATTAATTTAATGCTTTCTTATGAAAAGAAAATAATATTTTCCTTTAAAAATGACTGACCCCAAATAAACAGTAGTGTATATTACCATATTTGTTTGTTTCAAACACTAGTTATCCTAAACGCTACAAACAATACAAGTAAAAACTAAATAACAGTAGTTATAAAGACCTCTTTACCATTTCAAACAAGCAATGTCTCTTAATTTGCATTTGCAGCTTTCAGTGGAATAGCAGCTGGCCACAAAATCTACTGTCCTAAACGGGAAAACAATACAGACGTGTTTAGGCATTAAACAAAGAATATAATGACCATATTTATATAAGTGAAATCTGATCACGGAAGCCTCACCTATTTGGTGGTATATCGGTTGAGAACAACTCTATTTCCGTATCAGCCAAAAGTACTGCTTTCATCCCTCTCATACATAGCAGACTGTCACAGTATATACAGTTGACTTGCGTCACACACTTATTCTTGAAATTTGAAGTAGACATTGTTGAATTGAGATCTTCTCAAGTAAAGCTCCTAACAAAACGCCGGGTCCTGCTGATTTAAAATGGTCACAAAGAGTCAGCACCTGCACTGAAGGGTACAGCAGATGTTTAACAAACGACCAGCACCTGTCTAGCTAGCTAGCTCTAGCCTATTTACACCTCTATTACGTTAGCAGTGCCTCCAAGATAAAGTCTATTGATCACAAAAACGGAAAAGCCTTTCAAATTAACATTATGGATATAAATCTCAATAATTCCTGCTCATTTTACACTAATGTTAGAGTATAGAAAAGCTGTTCTTTTCTTATTAGAGAGCTAGCTAGCTAACTAAAATATGAAGTAGTTTTTACAAAGCATGCCATAGAATCATTCTTACCTGGTATCGGATATCAGATCGTCCTAGATCTAGGCGGCATAGAAGCACATTGTACTACGGTACAATCTCTCTATCGTTACAACTGGGGTTAGATTGCTAAACTACGTTTGTTTACGTCCGCGTCAAAGCGGATATACACTTCCTGAAAGATTTTCAAACAGCCCGATCGCTAACGCTGATTGGTTCCAAATTACCATACCTCACACATGATTGGTCAGCTCAAATTCCTTAGGTGATTGGTTGCAGTGCCTTTCTGTAAAACAGCTAGGGAGGGAAGTGCAATTCGTTTCTGCAAATCGGTTCTTTCGAACGAGTTGTTTCAAAGAACTGGTTTAAAAACGGTTCAGTGATTCTTTTATCATCACGTGGTCACTGATATCCCGTTATGGTAGGTTACATGTCCCAAAAATGCCATATTCAGGCACATATTGCATATTACGTTTATTTTGATTAAATGTTGTTATTAAGGTTGTTTATTGTGATGAAATATGTTCCAGTTCAGTTTGCTGCAGCAATTCGGCATAAAATCACAAAGAAATGTAAAACCTAAATGTAATTTTAATTAATAGCCTACATTTAGATGTCTTGTCTGAAAAGCTTTTGCATTTTTCAATTAATTTGTTGAAACCAACTGCACATGAGATTCAGTTCATTGCGTCAGTTGTTGGGTGTTTCAAACTGATGCTTTCTCGTTTCCTCAAATGGTTTCCTGGCTAATCTGTGCTCAAATTAGCGCGTAACCTGAAAATCAGTCATCTTGAAGACGGTTTAAAAAAAAGGCCAGATGCAATTAATTGAAAACGCTTCCAGTGGACCTCTGAGCTAGAATACACAAGTGCATCCTCTATAAAGAGTATTTTCTCACAGACGACAAGCGCATAAATTCTCTTTTTCTTTTAAAGTCTCTTTTAAGCTACATATAATTTTTAATTAGTTCGCATAGTTTGTTTGACTCGTGAATTCGTGAATGTATAGTTCAGTTCGATTTGTAAACGACGACCGAGTTTGTGAACTGGTTCAACTGATTCATTGAAAAGATCCGACTGACAAGGATTCATTCTTCGCTACAAGAGCAATGTAAGAGAAAATGAAGAAATAAATCAACAAAAATAATTTCTGATAATTATTAATTTTATTATCATGAGCACAAGGATAAATGAAAAGGGAAACAAGGAAGTTTTTAAAAACGCAGTTTGTAAAAGATTAAAGTGACTTAATTCGCTCCAGCCTTTAAAATCTGCGGCATGCAGTTGAGTTATGAGATAAAACCGTATTAATGCCTCAGAAATGTATCTTTTGGGCAATTTGATTAAGTCATGTGTTCGTGTGTTGTAACCAATGACAATAGAGGGGGGTTGTTCTTTCTCTTCCCTGAAAAGAGGCGGGGTTTGAGTTTGGGAAAATTCAGAGAATAGCGTAACAGTAAGTCTAGAGGGAGAAATCTGGTAAATGAAACTCGATTGTAGACATGGAAATCGCCTTTTAAGGTAAGTGACTGATCGATTCAATTCAGCAGCATATGATACGGGCACATTAGGCAAAAGAAACCTCCGCAATCGTCCAGATGAAATGCAGGAATCTCCTTAAGGAAAGCCCTGAACTATTCAGAGTCACCAGGGGCCTCTCTGCTTTTCACATCACGTTACTCGACAAACTCCCTCTTGTTGCTCATAGGCTCTTTCATTTTATGACTTGTGATTTAAATATGCAACAACCCTGACAGCCTCTATTTAAAACTCGTTTTACGTGATATGACAATGTTAAAGTACTCTTTAACCTAATTTTTCCATTTGTCCAGTATGCTGGACACATTTGTTTTACGCTTTTTCTATTCTATGGCAACAATTATGTTGTCAGAATCGGTCTTTTGAATTTTTTTTTGATCATCATAGATATAAAATCATAAATGGCAGCATGTCCGAATGATTTTCCACACCTATGACACTGGGTTAAAAGTATGTGTTGTTAATTGATGCCATATTATGAAATATGATAAAGAAATACCTCATGCAAATGACAACTGGATAATCAGTATATTACATGTGCAGTATTAATAGCTCAAAAACCCGCTAATTTCACATGCAGTAGACACATAGAATGTTATGCTTGTTTTTATCATGGAGTACTAAATATTGTCAAATATCGTTATAATATCATATTTCTTGTCCACGTTTTGCTATTTATGCGTCAGTTTACATTTTTCGTAACTAAACATTGTAAAGCGGAGCTTTGATGAGGTAAACGTCTGTTTTAAACAAACGAAACGAAACGAAAATATTTTGAGGAAGTTTACTGGAAGGAACTAGTCTTTAGAAACCTGATCCAGTGAACTCTTTTCTGCCCTGTGTGTGTGCAGTGTGATGCTGGGAAGTCTAATCCATGCCTTCATCCTGCCCTGAGAAGACTCTATAGCCTCACTCACACGTCTGACTGCTGGAGGAAGGCTGAAACTTTTGAAGGCGCTGCGTCTGGTCGCTCGGATCCATCCAGTGTGAGTGAACGGTGGGATGCAACTCTTCTTTTTTGCTTCATTCCTCGCGTGCTGTCACGGACATATTCAACCTAGGAAGCCAACGGCAGCTCCAACCAATAATGCGGCGTGATTGATCATCGGCAGGAGACAATACCCATCCGCTGCTTTCCATTCCTACATATTCACTGGATATCTGTAGACGAAGTGTGGGCGAAGAGGCTTTTGTTCTGCGGTGTTTCTCGCTGTGACAGGACTTATTTCGCTTAGATCAATATGACGTCTCCGGCTAAATTCCGAAAGGACAAGGAGATTATAGCCGAATATGAAACGCAAGTTAAAGGTAAGTGAAATGTATCGTTGATGTGAATTCTTCCAGGGTTTCCATTGTGTTTCTTGTTGGATAGGTTACAGTGTATATGTGCGAGCACAACGCAGTCGTTTTGCCATAGAAAACGCTGTAGAAAACGCTGTTTATTTGACTTTGTAAGAAACAAAGCTAGCTCTTCTCTACATGTGGCAATGTGTCCGAACGGAATGATAGATGTGCGATCGGTCAGCCAGTCAGTCGCCTGTGTGAGAAGCGATATTGTCAAAAGATAATAACTCCTAAACCTTTTTAGCAATGCTTTTACTATTCAAAACGGTGTTAATATGTTATTTATGTGACGTTTGTGCTGTTTTTCTGTATTGTTTCCTTCTGTGTAGGTTGTACGTATAGACAAGGCAGGGCGTTTTCTTTTGCCCTGCGTGTCTCTATATGAGCTGGTGTGGTGCTGTGTTCAACCTATTGATTTTTGAAACATGTCAGCTTGGCTTAACGTTACATAGATGTTTTACAGTAGGTCAGGGACTTAGCAACACGTTTAAAGGCGTTTAGAGTTTTATCTGGGCGAAAACTGTTGTGTTTTGGCACTGCTGAGCGTGAATGAAGTAAAGGTGTGATGCTTGGTGACAGTTCGGTTATGGCTCTAACCTCATTAATGTTATTCATACTACGCTGTGGTAACACTGTAAAGTGTTACTTTGAAAGCTTAGGGAATCTTTTCTGGTTATTTAAAAAAGTAGTAATGTATCTCATGAAGTAACTGCAATACACCGTGCATATTTCTTCACTCGCACAGATGTGTGTACGCAACGCGTATTTTTGTCTCAGCAGAGGGATTCCGTTCCCATAGAAACATATGTCTGATGAAGTATAACGGAGCTGTTTTTAATTGAAAGACGAATTGAATGATTCACTTCATTAGTGAAGCTCCCTATCATGTTATCCTAGCCGTTATGTTTGCCTGCTCTTTTGTGTATTTGCCCGGTCTTTGGCACTTTGAATAGAGCAATTGAGCAGCCCTGCCTGTTGCTGCTGAGTGCGGGGAAAATCTCCTTTAATAAGAATCAAGTTTCTCATCGATGAGAATTTTCATTCAAGTAGGTACTTTGGACATAAATATTGCTAAACAGAACATGAGCCTGCTTTAGGGTGCCTAAATGTATGTTTTGCATTAAAATATAGCTAAAACCGTTCAAACTAGCCTAAGCTGTTATGATGGTTTTAGCTAGTGTCACAGCCTAGTCTTTTGACTGGTTTAAGAAAGGTTTTGGTCAGGTGACCAGGATGGGGGACCATCTTAAACTATCTAAGACTGTCTATAGCTGTTTGTTTGTTTAGTTTGGTTAGTTGATTATGTGGTTGTGATTTTTCATTGGTGTTTTTTTAATAGGGATAGTAGAAAATAGGGGTGCTCCGATTGATCGGCTAGCGATCACTATCGGCCGATAATCGCTTAGGAATGTTTGATCGGCGGTCTCTAAAAAGGCCGATCTCATAAACGGAACTAAAGCTAATGACGCGCCTGCCTTGATAGGATTGGTACGACATGCAATGGCACTGTCTCAGTCTCTTTTCGGCACGGGTAAAACAATTATAATGCTGAAGGTGAGGTACACTTCATTAAATAACTTATAAAATAATTTGAAAACCTTATGTGACACGTAATTTCACAAACAGCGCGAGTGAATGACTCTTTTACTCTCAAAAGTAGGCAAATGGCTTCCAATCACCACATCGCGTCTGACAGGAGCTGCACAGTTGACACAGGAATTGTTACTTGCACAATAGAATCAGTGTCGCATGGTCGCTGAAGTTTGTAAACTGCATTTCTTTTTAATTCTTTCCAGTGTTTAAGCATTAAGCGCTCGCGCGCTCTCCTAGAGACTGGGCGCTTATGCACACTTGAAGCGTACACACATAACGCCACGTTCACATACCTCCGTTTGCGTATGTTTTTGCCGCGCTCATGCTAACGGAGTTAAGCGTTCAAGCTGCACACGGTTGCGGTCTGGCAGTGCGTTCCAGGAGCGGTGTATCTGCAGCAGTATAGAGATCGTTTACGCATGGAGTCTGTGCTCCACAATTAAAGTGACAGCGCATTGTTTGCGGTAAATATGAACAAGGATTGACACGAAAATGTCATAATTACACCATAAATGCATATCATTAAAGTTTGATGTGTTTCACAGGCAACACATATGGGTTTTTGGCTAGGTTTAAAGGAAGAGAGCACTTTTAGATAAGACAATAATAGATCGTGGAGATAGAAAAACAAAGTTGTTTGTTAACAACAGAATTGCTTGTAATAAAGATTTAAATAAAAAATGGTAGGTTTTTAATTTAGAATGTTTGTGATAACATAAGAAAAGTAGTGTAATGTTTTGGCACTTGCTTGAGCAACTTAATACATAAATCTAGAAGAAAACGCATCAGTAAAATGCATTGAATAATGTGTTGCTTATATTTATTTTGTTTAAACATCTATGAAAGATTACTGTACTGTATAAAAAAAAATCACAATGCTGAAAAAGTATTTTCAGTAACAATGTTAGGATT
This sequence comes from Labeo catla, assembly GCA_012976165.1. Classification (NCBI taxonomy): domain Eukaryota; kingdom Metazoa; phylum Chordata; class Actinopteri; order Cypriniformes; family Cyprinidae; genus Labeo; species Labeo catla. The sequence goes on from VONZ01000113.1 coordinate 794,663, forward strand.
TGAAATCAAAATAATGGATAAATGTGTTTGTGGAAATCAGGCTTGTGCTGTGCCTAAGCTATTGTGCAATAATTGCACAATTCTAAAAACAAAAATGCATGAACACTTGAACACTGCATGATCAAACATTTAGGTGAGATAAATATATATTTAAAAAAAAAAAGAAGTCTAAATAATGCTCCCCTCCACCCCTCAAATACAAAAACTCCTCTCAAAAAAAAAAAAAAAAAAAAATCAGACCTGAATAAGTGTCTGAAAATCCTGATAAATAATTCTACATGATTAATAGAAGCTTTAAAAAGATCGGTATCGGTGATCGGATCGGCAGATACAGCTACCTGTGATTGGTCATCGATGTTCAGCCTCAAAAATCCTGATCAGACCACCTCTAATAGAAAGTTTTGATGAATTATACTTTTATTTATTTATTTTTTTAAACCACTGGACAAGTGTAGTGTTGAAGTGTAAATAAATTGAGATCAAATATAGAAAAAATATATACAAGCAGCAGGTGCTTCGCGTAAGGTCATCTCAGTTTGTTTATTACAGTGAGTTGTGTTAAAGTTGAAATTGTTTCATGTGATCATGGAAAACAATATGAAGGTTTCAAAGAATCAGAGAATAAAAAAAATCATTACATTTACTGTATATAAATTCTTATAGTTATGTTCAGCTCACTGGTTTTCAACAAAACTAAAAAAAAAAGAATAATTATTGCATTCACATCCTCAAGAAATGTTACTTCCAACACACTGATCTGCTCTCATGCAACGAGAGACTGTGTTTCAGTTTATAAAATGAATGTAAATCTGTAAACCTGATATTAATTTTGCACTATTGTTCCTCTAGCTCTCCTGGATGCTGTGTCATATCACTTTCTCTTGCCAATTTGAACCCCCACCCTCCCCCACAAGCAAATCCCTATTACTCTGCCATGCCTGGAAAAAAATGCTTGTAGATCAGTTTGCTCAATAATCTTGAGCTGACAGGATCTGGAAAGAAACAATAATAAGCATGATTTCTTCTCTCAGGAATTGCACACTGAAAAATGGCCTAGATTTCGAAAGCAGCAATGCCTAGTGAAACATCGCTGATTTGGCTAAATAATCTGCCTTGAATTAGTGGCAGAAGAGGAAGCAGTAATTGCTTGGTGATCCATTTCTGTGCTGAGGCAACCAGACATGAGGAGAAAATCTGAAACTGGAGAAGTCACATCAAGACACATCAAAGCTGCGTACGGTTCTAACTGGATTATCATTGATTAACATCAGCTTGATGCGAAACACACAGTTTTTCCATTGAAATCATGTTCTTATTCCCAGTGCCTTGGAGTTGATGCTGGTATATTGAGCTATTAAAATCCAGTGAATGCGTAGGCTTCAGACAAACAGAATCTCAACAATCTGACTTGTGTCTGTAAATCTCAATACCTCAGGTTCTCTACCATTCAGAGCTTCTCCTACCTGAAAGAACTGAAAGAGATGGAAAACTGGGCTTGACGTCCAAGGATTGGCAGGAAATGTACAGCTGTTTTTCACCACAGCTGGTTGGAAGGATTGGATAATGTTGCTATAATCCCTCAGACATGGGGAGTGAGCCTGTCAAGCAATTGAAAAGTGACTATGCATATAAGAGATTTCTGAAGCTGTGGGAAACGAAATGATTGACTGCTCTAATTGGCATTGGTAATAAAAAAAGAAAAGCCTGGAAGATGCTTTGCCCCTCTTTATGTGCTGTGCCTGATGTATTTTTAACAATAGAAAAAGAACCAGAAGTGTTTGTACAGATTGTTTTAATGAAGATTTAAAGGCATTTCCTTCGTTCATGTGGCATTAGTTCCTGTAATTTATAGATGGCAGAGAAAATGAATCAGAGCAGGCGTTTTTTGTAGATAAGTGATTTTAATAGTATCTTGACGCCTATGTATGTAGGTCACTGTTGAATTCTGTTTGAAGTGCTGATGCTGGTGTTTTGGGGGAGGGTGCAAAAGCCTACTAACATTTTCCCTCTCAACATATTTCGGCAGAGTTCCTCGCATTTCCCTGCTTGAATGTCAGTAATGACTGCGTTCATCCAGACTCACTGCACGTAAGGCCCAAAACAGACCGTTGGTTTTGATCAGTTTCATACTATGTTCTGGATTTCATCCTTGGTGTTCTCAGTCTCACTCTTTTGACTGCTCATTTCTAATTCTGCAACAGCATGTCTTTCTGCTGACAAGAGAAATTGTGGAGTTTTCACAACCCAAGCAGCTGCTATTTGGTTTTGTCTGGCAAAAAGACATGGAATGAGAATGAGAAAACCTTCACTTGGTTTCATTAGCAGCGGGTTTGTATTTTCACACATCTGGAGCTTTGAGCAGACAGGGTGAGATATTGATTGGTTGAGGAGACTAAAAGATTCAGAGGCTGATCCCAATGAGAAATGAGATCATGACGAATATGTGTTAACATTAGTGATTGATATGTAGACCAAGCTGATTAATTGCCTGATAGTTGACATTTTGAGACTGTGCTAAAGTCAGTGTCGTGCTGTCATTCTGTTATTAATTATTTACCCACATGCCATTCCAAACCCATAAGAGCTTCGTTCGTCTTCGGGACAAAAATTAAGGTATTTTTGATGAAATCTGAGAGCTTTCTGACCCTTCATAGACAGCAACGCAGCTGTTACGTTCAAGGCCCAGAAAGGTAGCAAGGACATCATTAAAATAGTTAGTGTGACATCAGTGGTTACAAGCAGAAGAACCGTAGAAATTGTTGAGTAAAGTTTTTTTTGTTTGTTTGTTTTATTTGCACACAAAAGGTATTCTCATAACTTCATAACATTATGGCTGTACCACTGATGTCACATGGACTATTTTAACAATGTCCTTACTATCTTTCTGGTTCTTGAACATGGTTGCATTGCTGTCTGTGCAGGGCCAGAAAACTCTCAGATTTCATCAAAAATATTTAAATTTGTGTGCTGAAGATGAATGAAGGTCTTACGGGTTTGGAACTACATGAGGGTGTGTAATTAATGACAGAATTTTCATTTTTGGGTGAACTAACCCTTTAACTAGTCAGCCACTGTGACCCCTATGATGTCTATTTTATATCAGCCCAATATTTTGATGAAATAGCATTCTTTGCTTTTGACCATTTTGGTTAGATATTGCTTTGGAGGATGTATTTAAAGGGCATTGTTTGTTAATGGTCATCCCAAAGGTTATGGCTTGGTTGGTTTTTAGAAAGCGACAGCACCTCTTTCAACCCATTCCAATATGTTCAGTTAATCTGCAAGGGTTGATGATGAAAAAGTAATTTGGGTTTACGGCTCTGCATCAACCTTTGTTTACCCATGCTGCAGCTGCGACGAATCGTTACGTTTCCACTAATCTCTTCTTGTCCTTTTTAATACCCTTCCTATAATGAGCGTGCCTCAATTAGAACAGGCCAGCATTGATCCATGGCTGCCGCTCTGGCCAAGTCCCTCCACTTTAGTGCTTAATGAGTCTGTGGAATGGATGGTGTGTCCTGTGTGGTGCTAGAATACAGTATGTAAATGTACTTTACGTGGAAATGCTGACTTGATCTGAAATAATCTTCCCCAGGAAGGATGTTTGTTTAAGGAAGAAGAGGAGAGGAAAGAGGGGGAGACAGTGCACAGCACACACGTATTGTTGCTATTGTGTGCTTTTGAATTGGAAACTCACCCCCGATTTTTGGACTTCCTGTCAGAAGACTAGCCCTGAGGGAGTTGACCTGGATCAGGGTGAAGGTCTTTGTTGTAATCAGGACACCTTGGTCCAGATCTAAGTTTTTATCATTAATATGATACTTGTGGATTACCACTGGAGGCCAAATTATATCTGTAATATCTCATTCTTGTAGCTTTTCTCATACCATTGTAGCAGTTCTTACTCTTGCAGTCACTTTCGAGAGCTTTTACCCAATTAATCATCTGTGTTTCCAACATCTGTTATGTGCTAAATGCCTCTTTCCCTTCAGATGCAGGAGAAATTTTTGCTTCCCTCAATCCACCAATGGACAGACACAGTGTAATGTTTGTGAATGCAACAGAAAGGCCATAATCGACAACAGATGCCTGATCCCACTGGATGCACACGGTTAGATGCACAAACTGTTACCTGACATAGAATCGGAAGGAATGAGACTGAAATCACACCCCTTAAAACTCTCATTAAACTGTTTGCACTGCATCAGCATAATTTACTGTGGAAATGAAAATGGCTGTATCGAATTTCTGTTCCTTCTAATTAATCTTCGGCTGTGCTTCTCAACAAATGAACACCAGGTGACTCCCAATCAGAATGGAAACACTGTGCCAGACTGGATCAGAAGCATGCTCGCTCTGCTTACCTGCCCTCATGAACTTGCATCCACTTATAAACATGCTCAGGGACCAGCTATTTCCAAACTACCTTCCTTTTCATTTTTTTATATATTAGCAGGCATGCAATTCATGCACGCATTCCCATTTTCATGGCTCATCTCCCTGATGGGTAACGCTGGACTAAATAATGTGATTTCTCTGTCAGTCCATGCTAAATGTCCTAAAGTCCAGCAGACCTTCAAACAGGCACGGTAAAGTCATCAAGCACTTTCCCGGCGTTCTGCCAAGGGAAGGTGTGGGGGAGGGTTGGAGAGAGCCTGCAAAGTGGAAAACCACATACATTCTGTCTTCCATCTACTTCTTTGTTAGACTAAAATGGGCAGTCTTGGTTTTAGTGGATTTTGCAATGTGCATGGCAGGAGAACACAAGCCAGTTAGTTAACTCTAAGACCCGGAGCATTTACTCAGATGACCAGATGAAAATGAAAGAGGTCAAAGTGCACACTTTAGATGTACTCCCTAATGTTTCAGCTGCCCTGATTGGAGGATGCCAGACAGGAAGGGGCTTACCTTTTAAGAAGTGCTAATTATGGATTGCTTGTCACAGACATGGCTGTTTTCCATTAGTTCCTCCTTTGAGGATGTTGGGATTCCACTAGGAAGAGTCTTCACATGGGCACCAGTGGATAATTAAAGTATGCATCCATAAATGTTAGTAGTGAAATGATTTACAAATTGTTACACAGTCTGTGAGTGGTGTAACATCATGTCTGTCTGAGTGGTTGATTATTGATAGTACATTAAAAATTGTACTTTAAAGTTTTTCAGTTTTGCATCACTAATGGAAGTACAGATTGCTTGATAAAGCAATTCTGTTTGCAAATGAAGGTAAAAAGTGTGCAATTTTTGCACAACTAAGGGCAGCCCCATATTTGTGCAAAAATTACACACTTCACCTTTAAAGGGGTCATCGGATGCTAAGTTCACTTTTACATGTTGTTTGAGCATTAATGTGTGTTGGCAGTGTATGTACAAATCTACCCTATAATGATAAAAATCCATGCAGTGGTCTTTATTTAATCTGTAAAAATAATATTCCCTTTTTTAAATCGAGCCATTCTCAGATGCCATTCTCTGTCATTGTGGCGTCACACCGACAGAGGCTGCTCCCACGATAGTTGATTGACATCAGCATCTTACCTTAGATCAGCTGTCAAAGTCCGACCTTCACTGTTTCAGTGCCGGAGCAGGGATGTAAGTTAGACAAGAATATCTCAGATTGAGCGATTGAGGTGTTGTGTTGCTGGATGTAATAATGGACGCAGTGGTCGCCATTTACTCCCCACATCTGAGCCGCTGAAGATGCAGTGAACTACATTTGTTTGTGAAGGGAATGCACCTCCTGATCTACATATATCCGTCTATGTTTGCACAAATCATTCCTGATCCAGCTTTACTTACAGCAGAAGTAAGTATAAGGGTTTTTTAATGAATCTTTGCGATTGCCTTTCCTAATAATGTGCTAGTTAGCAAGTTTAGCGGCTAAACGCGGCTAGAGGGGAGGGGCGAGCAGAGCTCATTTGCATTTAAAGCAGCCTCGACCAGAATGGGATGATTTTTGCAGAGCTGATTTTGGCAAGGTAAAAAGGGTTTTGTTTTACAATTTTTAACCAAAGTATATTATAGACTTTTTATTAAGACCCTAAAGAATCATATCAACTTGTCGAAAATGGGCATCCGATGACCCCTTTAAAAGAGCAAGTTCACTGAAAACTAAAAAGTATGCCATTTACCCTCTTTTCTTTTAAGAAAAGACAACTTTTATGATGCTTTTGTGTTTTTGAATGGTTTCCCTTTCACTTTCATTATACATAAGAGAATAGGGTTGGGTAAAAAAATATAGATTTCTCGATTTTAATCGATTCTAATTTTTACAAAACGATATAAATTCTTAAATCCCAAGAATCGATTAGTCTAGTTTGTTTTAAATTAATAAACAGAACATTGTAGCATGTCTCCTATTTAATAAATCACAATAAGCTTTGTGCTTTGTTACTTTTGATTTAAATTCTGTTCATTTTATTACAGTATTCAAACAATAAATGTCGTTTTGACGCTGTTTAATGAGTGACAGATCGCTGTAGCACCTCAGTTCAAGAGAAGCAGCAGCACTAAGGCACACATAAACTAATCTCCTCCGCTTTTATACCAGTTTCAGCACGAAATAAACATGAATAAGCATCCAAAGATATGTTAAAAGAAAAAGTACAACTTGTCTTGTACAACAAATCTGTATCCTGTCTCATGTAATCACTCAGTCAGTGTTTCAACCGTGCGATGACATCAGTATAACAGCTTGTAAAGAGTATGTCATATAATGTCATATTTACCTCAGAAAAAAAACATTCGGTGACCATAAAATCGTTAGTCAGCTAGAAAATTGAACTCTAGAGAGGAGCATTTTGCTAAAGATATGCACCATATAATATATTCATTATGATTTTACTGTTATTCAGTGTTTCATTTATGTTTAAATAAAATCGTCAAGTTTATGACAGCCACCATTTAAATGTTCATATTTTAAACAAATGAACTGGAGTAGAAATATAGTTATGCAGTTGTAACTTTAATATTAGAAAACCTTAATTGAGTACAATTTAAGTGTTTGTATTCAAATCAGTTAATTTTAACCCCTAATATTTTAGTAATGTAGTACCAGCTGGCTCTCATGTATATTTTACAGCATTAGTTGAAAGATTTATTTATTTTTTCCTTTTGAAATGTACTGTATCTGATATGTATCCAAAATAATCAACATCAAATTGAATCACAAGCTTTTTAATCAGAATCGATTTGAATTTTGAAATTTGTGTCAAAACCCAGCTCTAAAAGAGAACAGCATGAACATTTTTCAAAACATTTTTTTTTTGTGTTCAATGAAAGAAAGAAAGTAAATAATGACAGATTTTTCATTTTTTTGAATGAACTTTGCCTTTAAGATGACTGTCTTTAGCTCTTTGTAAGCTTGAACAGTGACTCGGTTTGGATGAATCTAGTGGTATTTATGCTGATATTTGCATGCCGCCAACAGACACATTCCTCCACCAGCTTGTCCGTCCAGCTCATCGCTTTGCACCTTGTCAACTTCATCTCTTTGACACTGTGGAGCGTCTGAGAAAACAAGTCACTAAAATGAGGAAACATTTTCTGCTCGGGTTTTGCCCAAAGGATGTTTCAGTTCCTCTGCTCATTTAAGCCCAGCCACTTTGAGAACGGAGTCCACGTCTCGCACGGCAACAGACCTGAGACCTGTAGGAATGTGCAACATGAGTCAGGATCACAGTCTTTGGAGAGGACTGGTGTCTTTTCTTTCTCCTTCTCCTTTCTTTCCAGATCTGCTGTGGTTCTGGACTAACAATAAGAGCATTGTGTAGACCTGCAGGACCAAAGCGGTCTCTGTTTTTCTATTGTTCTTTTTTTCTTGGCCTGCTCAATCCTACTTTTCTCGCAACCCCTGAAATGATGTTTGTCAGTCAGGATGAAATATGACACATTGGTTTTTGGTGTTTCCCCCCCCTCCCCCTTCTTAACCTGACTTTTAATAATTGCAAACACATGACGTTTTAACACACGGTTGACCACACACTTCGGCATGTTGTTTTCTGCTTTGTATTAATTTCCATATGGCATACCTCAGTGTAGAGACAGTTTCATGAGAGACCACAGGCAGCCTGTATAATAATTAGAATCCATCTCATATATCCACAAGTCTCGGCTCTACGTTGCTTGTAAATATGATCCAAAATGTAGAACGACTTGGACTGATGAGTTGTTTTTAGGTTTACAAATGCACAGAATAAGTGAGGAGCTATAAAAAGCCTTGTACATCAACAACACCATATTCATATCCTCAATTTAAAAGTCAATAAATAAAGAATAAAGGGCAGCAGTTCCTCTAAATAAACCCAGCCTAAATGAAAAACAATTGAAACTGTGGTATTGGATGTCTGAGAAGTCCCTTGGGTCTGGAGAGGAAACAGATTTTTTCTTTGTGTTAAGGCCTGCTTTGTTTCCTGCCTCTGTTAGGCCGGCTCTTGATTACAGTTACTGACCGCTACGTGGCTTTCTAGCTCACTTCCTTACTTGACATCCAGCTGGATACTGGTTTAATCCACCTTGGTTAGCAAACAATGGTTAGCAAAGTTGAGTTAGCAATCATGGATTGTGTGAAGAATGATATAGCACCTACCATCCCCACTTTAGCATTCAAACACTCAGATGTCTGGTTGTTGACTGTTGCTTTGTGCTGTAGACTGGAAAAAAATACTGGCTGCCAAAAACCAAGACATCTACCTTCATCTTTTGTAAATTTATGGGTGTAAGAATGATATTTAGGTGTGCCTCTCTTCAGCATAATTAAACTTTCCCTTCATCTCAATACCACAGACATGTTTTTCCACCAAACCGAAACTTTTGTAGGTATGTATTTTCCCGTCAACGCTGATCACAAAAGCCTGACGAGTAGAATATGTTCTCCACAAGATTTAACCTTTATCTTACTGTTCTTTACCACAGACAAGACTCTCCTCTGTGCCTTTTACATCATGCACATCATTTCATAAACTGTTTTTTTTAGTGATATAGCTATTGAGTGGCTTTTAATTCATTACTAACCACAAGTACTTGCGTTGAGTACTTGCTGTAATGGAGAGTCTATATGGTTGTAATTGATTTTATGAGTGCTTAGTTCTAGGAATGCAATACCATTTATTTTTTTTTATTTATTTGTTTGTTTATCAGTTTTTTTTCTAATAATTGTTTTTAATTTTTTCTTATTCATTTGTTTGTGTTAATAAATTGTGTGTGTGTGTGTGTGTGTGTGTGTGTGTGTATCATCTAATAATCAAGATATATAAATGTAAATATAAATATATATATATTACATTTAGCAATAGTTGATTATTGGATATACTAGCCAGTATTTTATATCTCAGCCAGAATTTTAATATCATGTATTCCTACTGTGTTTACAGTATAACTGCTAACAGTCAAGTTCTTTTTGTCTGTCAAGGAAGAATATTGGCGGAGATACAGGCCTGGTGATTTTCTTGAAACTGCACTACAGAATACAGTCATCAGGTATAAAATATCAGCATGATTTTCAGCATTGGAAGTGAAGTGCTAGACTGCACTGTTGCCGTGAGCCATGCAGCAGGGACACGGCTTGTCTGACTGGGTCACACTACCACTAATGCTTTTTTAATGAAGCAATTCATCACTGCTTTTTGTTTTTTCTCTTAATATGTGGTCTTTCTTTGTTCCCCCCTCCGCAAACATGCTCAGGTTTGCACTGATCTGATGTTGGGGGAGAAGAGATGAGCCAAGCTTATGCCTTATCTGTATTCTGATGTGTTAGCACAAATGACTTGGAGCCATTTTAGGTGTTCCTATGTATCAAAGCATTTTTCATTTGGATTTTTTTCTGTAAGCAACATGTGAGCGTAGGCTCAAAAAGCCAAAATCCTCCTCCTCATCAGCCCAGCTTTGCTTTGAACTTTAAAGGGGTCATTGGATGCCCATTTTCCACAAGTTGTTATGATTCTTTAAGGTCTTAATGAAAAGTCTATAATATACTTTGGTTAAAAATTCTCAGTGGTAGTGTAAAACAACACCCTTTTTACCTTGCCAAAATCAGCTCTGCAAAAATCAGCCAATTCTGGTCGAGGCTGTTTTAAATGCAAATGAGCTCTGCTCGCCCGCCCCTCTCTTCTCTCTGTGGAGTGATGAGTCTGTTTACTTTAGCCCCGTTTAGCCGCTAAACTTGCTAACTAGCACATTATTAGCAAAGGTGATCGCAAAGATTCATAAAAAAAACCTTATACTCAAAATTGCAAATTATAAAGTCCATTTATGATGGAATATAGACATTTTTCTCTCAGAATTGCGAGATTTATAAATTCTTGCAATTCTGAATTTCTCGCAATTGAGAGTTTACATTTCATGTTTCCAATGTTTTTTTTTTTCACAGAATTTATCGCAACTGCGAGTTACAAAGTCAGAATTCCAAGAAAGCATTGCAAGATATAAACTCGCAATTTTGAGAAATAAAGTCAGAATTGCAAGATATAAACCTTTTATATTTCACAATTCTGACTTATTCGCAATTGAGTTTACATTTTTTGATTCTGACTTTATTCTCAGAATTTCTCACAATTGCAGGTTACAAAGTCAGAATTCTGAGAAACTCAGCATTGCAAGATATAAACTCACAATTTTGAAAAATAAAGTCACAATTGCAAGATATGAACTCGTAATTCTTTCTCAGAATTGTGAGTTTATATCTCGAAATTGACTTTTTCTTGAGCATTAGTCGCAATTCTGACTTTACTCTGAAGTTATTAAGTCAGAATTGTGAGATGTAAGATATATTTTTTCCCTCTCAGAATCTGACTTACAATTTACAATTGCGAGTTAATATCTCACGAGATATAAACTTGTGGTTGCGAGAAAATGACAGAATTGCGACTGAATTCAGAATTCTGACTTTATTTCTTGCAATTTAAAGTTTATATCCTGCATTTCTGACTTTTTAGAGATATAAACTTGCAATTGTGAGTTATAAAGTCAGATTCTGAGTTGCGAGTATCTGACAATTTTTTTTCTTAAAATTGTCAAATATAAACTTGCAATTGTGAATATAAAGTCCATTTCTGACGGGAAAAGACAATTCTAACTTACTCGCAATTGAGAGTTTACATTTTGTGATTCTGACTTTTTTTTTGTCAGAATTGCGAGATGTAAACTTGCAATTATGAGAAAAAAATTGAATATGTGACATAAAGTGGCGGAAGTGGCATTCCATACATATATGCAAGTATGACTACTTCCAGACTTTAGTCTTGTAGTGTGTGCTTGGCAGAAAAGAAAAATAAATATACATTAGCTTCGCTATCTACGCACATGCTGTGGACTGAGCCGTTGAGTGGACGCATACACCGAAGCCAACATTGTGTTTTGGATTACCCACAGACCCTTGATGAGCAACCCTTGGAGGTTCCTGTGAGTCGGGGACAGGCGGATCTCAGCCCACCGTAGGCTTTCTAGTGTCTGGCTTCGTTTTACTCAAACCAGATGTGCGTTCACCCTGCTCATGACTCCATAATGAGAGCCAAACCTGAAACTCTCATTCCAGTGTTTCATGCACAGTCTGTTTTGCACAATATTCCTCCTTACATAATAATTTAGGGCCTTATTTATAGGATGGAGGAGGTTGTGCTCCTTTGAAGTCATTGCACAGCCCCACTTTGTGCTGGTACACGTTTATGCCCTCTATCCAGTTCATACAATAACTGTGCTCATCTGTTTCAATTGATCATTTAATCGAAATAAATCAGACGTGCCTTTTAAAACTCCAAGGTGCATTTATCATTTTATTACTCCAGAATTGTATTGCCCAGAGCAATAGTGTATTTTGCATATTTTAAGGCATCTTGAAATATTCCTGTGTAGTGCAAAGTTTGCATGGTGTAACTGCTAAGTATGTATACAGTTACAAGAAAATGATGGGTTATGCAACTATACATGTATGAACATGCCCTGCTGCAAACAAGCAGAGAAATAACACAGGAAAAACAACAGTGCCAGGTGAATAAATCTTCCAAAATGAGCTTTCAGTGAACTGCTTTTATTCAAGTAAAAATATTGTTTAATGTGACTGAACCAATTTGTTTAATCAGTAATTTTAGGGGTCAGATAAGGTAAAAAAAAAAAGGCTAGTAATATTTTTGCAGACTTTCTAACTTAAGTGGTCAGAGCTTAGAGGATATTTTTTAACAAAATGTTCTTCTTAAAAAATATATATATATATATATATATATATAAATCTGTCATGTGCACCCTGCCAGCAAAGTTATTTAGTAGATCTGCCAAGTTTTCCTTGTACTTTCAGATGCTCAAATGTACTAATCTGAATTATTGACATTATGACATGTCAATTATTGTTGCTGCTGTTTTACTAGCCAGAATAGTTCACAGTTAAGCAGTCCGTAAATACTGCACTCCCTGACCACAGCACTCTCACCATGAAACAGTCACAAATGCCAATGTGGTCAATGATCAAATGTAAATCCATTGGCAAGCTGTGGGCCTCACAGTTTTCCCTCTAAGTGGCAGTTTAGTGAGACGTTTCCAGCCTCTCGTCTTTATATGCTGGTTTCCCATGGATGCTTTTTGGTACTTTGAGTGCCAGCTGAAATCCTTTATCCACAACATGATTCAGTTTGACTTAAAGGCGTCATTAAACACAGAAAGAGTTCAAAGGTGATATGTGACACTTGCATTAAGATTTGAGCTGTAAGCAGACATCAGTCACTCATTTCCTGATGCCCACTGCTTTCTGATTATGTTTTTTTTATTATGAGTATGTGTTTCCCTTTGTATCTTTTTTTTCATGTTTCACACCTCTGAAACATTATAGGCTCAGACTGGTGCTCAGACATAAACTTGTAAGCTCCTATGCTTATGTTAAGCCAATTCTGCATCACCCAAAATCTCACATGTGCTTACACTGCCTCTCCACAGATGTAAACATGTGCTTCGTCTCTGTCTTACCCGTGTTTCTCTCTCCCTCTCCAAGAGTCTGTTTTACCCTGTCACTTTACAAAGGCCCCATTGGAGTGGGAGGTAATTACTCTTGACACTAAGGAGGCCCGGCCATCTGACCCCACGCTGGAATGCTGAAATGACAGAAATCTTTTATGGTGCTTTATGATTTAGTTATACAATAACTGTAAGGTATTTCTCAGGAGCTCACTGTATAATTTATGGTATGATAATATGTCACCCTCAAGCGCAGAGGCTTTGAATCCGTCAGTGTAACATAATAATGGGAAGAAACACAAAGCCCTTTTGTTGGATGGATGGATGGATGGATGAATAGCCATAAACTTGTTTCATATGATATGGTTAACATGATTTTATTTCAGTTTAGCTCCTTGTACTTTGTAATTACAAGAATTTTCAGCCAAAATTAAGATTAGGGTGTTGAACTGAAGTGTGTATATCTGTGTTTTGTTTTATTTTGTTTTAGTTTAGCTTAGTTTAGTTTAGTTCAGTTCAGTTCATTTCAGTTTAGTTTAGTTTTTTTGTTTTATTTTAATTATTATTATTATTATTATTATTATTTTACTTTTTTATTTGATTTTGCTTTTTGTTTTATTTATTTATTTATTTATTACTTTATTTTTGCATAATTTATATGTCCTTAACATTAGGCACAGCTTTTCGTTAAGGTATCTTAGTAATTTGTGTTTGTATCGATCAGTGTAACATAATCATGGGAAGAAATACAGAGCCATTTTGTTCGATGGATAGATTAATAGCCATAAACATGTTTCATGAGATACGGTTCGCATGATTTTATTTCAGTCTAGCTATTTGTACTTTATAATTGCAATTTAGATTAGGGAGTTGAACTGAAGTGTCTGTGTGTTTTTTATTTTATTGTAAATTTTTTTTTATTTTTTTATTTTAATTATTTTATTGTATTTTATTTTATTTATTTTAGTTTAGTTTATTTGTTGTTTTATTTTATAATTTATTGTTGTTTTTGTTGTTGTTGTTATGTTTTTATTTATATATTTTATTTGATTTTGCTTTTGCTTTTTTGTTTTGCAGAATGAGAGAGAGAGAGAGAGAGAGAGAGAGAGAGAGAGAGAGAGAGGGTATTGCTGACTGTAGCTCTAAAGTTCAGATACAGTTGTAGCTTCTGAGCTGAGCGACATCAAACAGCTTCTTGGTTGGATGAGTTGCCAGTCTCCCTTTAATGTTGTTCAGATAAAACGAACATTTAAAGGTGGTCCAGAAAACGAATGCATGCTGGGATTGCAGTGTTCTTCCTTTCCAGCCTGCCATTTTGAAGTTAATATTATTTAGTCAGGAAATAGTAGACATGTTACAGAAGATCAGTAGCTTGTATCTTCCTAGGGGTCAATGTATATGGAGTTGTATATCTAACAGGCAGTGCCTGTATACAGCCTGTCTGAAAACAGATGTGGCATGTATTTGGATAAAATATTTAATTTCCATTTAATCAGATGTGTGATGTATGAAAAGACTTTTTCATATGCATATAGCTGCCATCGCCATTTGTGATTGAAAGCATTTGGATTTGTCATTCATCTCTGCAGGTAGAATTAAAACTGTGGCATATTTCAGTCTGTTTGTATCTTAGTAAATAATAGATTATCTTTCCCTCTGTGCACCAGATATTGCTGTTCATCCACTACATTCAAGGTGCACATAAAGGTGTGATGAATTCTATGCATGTGACAAATTTACTACCACAAATGAAGGGGGAAAAGGTTATGAATGTTGTTTTTTGTCATTTTTGGTGACCCAACCAAAATTGACCTTTTCAGTCATCATGCATGGCTGGACAGCTCCAATGGTTTGCAGACAATTAGCCCTGTGCAGTGTTTACTACCATCACTCAATGCGGCTTCCTTTTTACATCACTTCTGATATGTGTAGCTGGTTAAGGGTTGGGGTTGCTGGTCCCTGGTGGTTATGCTCTGTTTATCCTTCATTAGAAGAGCTAGAATGGACTCAGTAGACTGAAAAATTGTTTTGTGCTTTATCAATTAACATCTAAACGAGCTAGTTTTTTTATGCAAAGCAAACATATTATTAAATATGGCTAAATCACACGGACTATATCAAACTACACCAATTAAGGTAAATTATATTGGTCAGACTGATAGATAGACCTCTTCTGATCGGTTGATTGGAGTGTTGTTCAAGGATCAACAAGAATGTTGATCCTGTAACATGTACTTGGTGAAATCATGTTCACCATTTCAAAGGAAGCTGGTGCCACAATATTTGCATTTATTCACATGTGATTGAATTAGCTGATGTGGTGGACTGTCATAAATTTTGGCTAATGCAGGACACTACTGAATGATGCACATCAGAGGGGATTTAGAAGTGGTCATACGCAATTTTGGGGTCATAAACTGTAAAATGTCTCATCAAGTGTTACGGAAAGCTGAATATTGTGTGTGTGTGTGTGTGTGTGTGTGTGTGTTTGGACGATCTTACTGGAGAAGTAAATTTTTCTCTTGCCCTTAGCAGTGTGACAAGTACATTAATAATTAAGGAGCTGATAAAGAAAACACAAAGCAGGCAGCAGGATCCACCAAATATCTCCTTTCACTTTCTGTCATCCTCCTCTCTATTCTCTGGCCAGTACAGGGAAACACTAAGCGAGCATTTATTCGGTGAGCCTATGCCCTTGGCTTCAATAACAAACGGGGCTGCCTGATCCCACAGGCACAGGAGATCCATGAAGATAGGTGTGTGGGAAGAGACCTAGGAGTTTTAGTGGTGGAAGATTGAGAGGTTAGCTTACGCTTTGTTTGCATTGGCCGTCACTGCCCTGTTCAAGGCCTTGCTGATAACACGACCCCTCTACTGCAGGAACATCCGTCACGCGGCCCAATCTTATTTGTTCAGCTCAGAAGAGCCAGATCCTCCATCCTCATGGTTCCTCAGGCCACAAGAAGGAAAGGGTGTGGCTGGGAACACAGTCATTGTCTTCCTACAATATCTTACAGTGGAACAGATACTGTTTTTTACAACCGCAGTTGCTGAATGCATCAATGCGGGCCTTTCTCTCACAGTCCCAGACTCACGCTGTGTCCACTTTGCATTGTTTAATGACGCCTGTTGGGGGGATTCTGGCATCTCGCCACTGACCTCTGCTCTCGGCGGCCCCGAGCCCGTCAGCGCCGTTTCCATGGCAACAGGAGACACCCTACCACAATGGCTAGAAACAATCTAATATATCATGTTGCTGTGGACAAACAGCGCAACGTTGGTCAGAGCTCAATCCCAAGCATCTGTCATCAGGCAGTCGGTCCGTCTGAGCTGTATTCGCTTTGTCGCAGCTAATGTGTAGTAGACTGTGAATATGAATGTGATACTGAGATTGTTCTCCTCCCCCCATCAGCTTCACGAGCTTTGCCTCATTTGGCAGTCTGACTCCATTGCTCTGGAATGGGCTTGTATGTATTTATCTAGCAACAGAAATGACCCATTCGCTTTTAAAAACAGATCGACTGACCTTTCTTTCAAAGCGATGATTTGTTTAGTTTGATTTTGGCTTAGTAGTTCAGTGCATTTGAGAAGAAATACCATCACATGTTTGCAGTCTCTTGGCTATTAAATCAGTTTAAAGGAAAACAGATTCATTCCCTTTTTTCCCTCAACTGGCCCACCTCAGACGGTCTCGCAAGACCCTTCTGCAGATCAATATCCTGCTTCCAGGGGTCCTCAATAATCCTCTCCCACCACTCCCATCTTCTAAACCACATAAACCATCTTGAAATGGATAAATGTAGAGTTGATTGCTCTGGTGACTGTTTTGGTATTGTAAAGGTTGGCTCACTTCAGAATAAAATGTCCTGGTAATTTACTCACCCCAATGTCATCAATTTGTTCATGGCTTCCTTTCTTCAGTTGAAAAGAAATTAAGGTTTTTGAAAGAAACATTCCAGGATTTTTCATCGTGGACTTCAATGTAGCCAGTGGTTTGTAGGTCAAAATTGCATTTTCAGTTCAGCTTTCTACACGTTTTACCAAATAAGGGGTCTTGTCTAACAAAAATTGGTCATTTTCAAAAAATGAACAGCTTGCACTAGTTCGACCTCACACATTACGTAATCATGCACTCAAAACGTAGTCAAAGTGCAGATCTAGTGTTTACAAAGTGAACACGCAAAAGAAAGTCAAACCATGTACAAAAAGGTAAATCAACATTGTCAGGCGATTTTTGAAGTTGGAGGAGAAAATGAGATGGTTTAGCCCCTACTCTACCTTTCTAAACTGAAATACACAGGCACACTAACTGTGTGACCTTTCCAATGTTTGCGAATCATTAAAACCTTATATATATATATATATATATATATATATAATTTTTTTTTTTTTTGACTGAAAAAGAAAGACATAAACATCTTGGATGACATGGGGGTGATTTTTTTCATTCTGGAAGGTAGCAAATTCTTCAGGCTTGGTAGAGGTCAAATACTATACAGACACATGTTGATTTTCCAATGCAAAACTGAATCTCGCATTGCTAATTAGCTAGGAATTGCGCTAAGCTTTCTGAGTTCCAGGTGCGTTGGACTGAGTGTTCCACTGAGCTCTTGCAGGAGAGCTTTGAAAGTCAAACATCTCAGGGGATCTTTTAAGCAACTTTACACACAGCCGGTAGCTGCCTCTGAAACTTAATGCTATGTACAAATAAATTGTAAATTGTTCTTCAGCTCAAACCTTCAGCTGATTCTTGCTGGCTTCAGCAAAAAAGCTTTGGTGGCTATTCACAAGTAAACATTTCAGCATTACCGTGAAGTACCATAATCCAGCAGGCTAATCAGGTTTTGTAGTTCTCCAGTTTGCCTTTGCCATCATTGCACAATCTGGAGATATTTAGCCTTTGTAAATCTGATTATTCCGTTGATGTTTATGCAGTGCCAAATGCTTTAAAGTGTTTTGTTGGATTCTAAGGTGCTTCACGGAGTTTCTCCTGGCCATTGAGAAATGATTTGGGAGCAACTGGTTTAAAATGAAACATTTAGGAGCCAAATTACTTGTTTCCGCCAAATTATAGAATCACTAGTTGAGGATGGTTGTTCAGAAGCACTTCAGTTCATAGCTCTCTGTCTGTTTGAAAACAAAAACAAAAATAAAGTTTTGTAATATAGTGCTGTGAAAATTAGAGTGTTGCTTGCAATAAATTTTCCAGTTTAACTTGGTTAAAATATTTAATGCAGTTAACACAGGATGGGGCTGGGGTTGGTACCCACCCACAACTGTTGCTTTTTGTTCCTTTTGCTTAACAAAGAAGGGCATTTATTTGGTTGCAGAACGTCTTAACGACCACCCCAGCGCCTCTATTCGCCTCAGCACCAGGCACTAGTCAAATGGCGGAAGGTACAGGCAATGAGGCAGCTTCAGTACAATAACAGTGAACTGCAGTCAGATGAGATGTTATTGTCCATTTGTCAGTAAAATGAATTTTCCAGTCCTGTCAGACGTTATACTGTGCTCGTGCCAGCACTTCAATTACATTCAAAATACAGCGGTGCATGCTGTAGCCTTTAGCATTTCATATTAAAGCGTGAATGAAACTTCACGAACATGCATGTCAGATCTGCATCACATAGTAATAGCAGCCAAATAACCTAATAACACAGCTACTGTAATGTCCTTTAATCAAAAACAAAAGAAAAAGAGGAAATCAATAACTTTTGTGGCTTTAAGGATTCATCAAGTATTTAGTGTTTGATAACTTTATTTACTTTCTGTATATGTCCCACCTTGCTGAAGGGCACAGGTAAATAATCAGTTTATTAGTGAAGATTGTTTTAAGTTCATAAATTAGATAGAAGTTGTTATTTTAAAGTCTAATAAATGTTAAAATTAATAGCTCTAGTCTCAATTATATTGTAATGTTGAATGGCTAAAGTCAGTGGTTAAATAAATAAATTTCCTAGTCACATCAGTAGTATTGGTATCAGTGATGCTCACCTACAGTCATTAAAATTGCCATTAAACAAATATTAAAAATATACTGTTTTACTGTGTTGTTTCAACATTAATTTGAAGATTGAATGTGAAATTACTGCAATATGAAAGTAATATAAAACCGTTAAGTTGGATTAATTTTGGAAAAAGTGCAATTAATAAGTTTTTTTTTTTATTAATTGTCAGCACTAGTAATGAACTATTTTCATGTATAGTTCATTAGTGTACTGCTTTAATTCACAAGTGAGTTAAAGGCTGTTTGTAAATCTTTTTGAGTGACTCATTAACAAGATCTGGTTCTAATGAGTCATTTTGTTCGATGAATTGGACCTTGTGGCTCCTGTTGATTAAATTGATATAAACTATGATGTTTTCTAATTGTATTTAGTGAATCTTGTTTTAGAGAATAATGTATGTAGAGAAATAATAATAGAGCTAACCAATTATATTTTTGCAATAATCTAGGGACTCCTGTGAACTGTTGTGTACGTTTGTATGACTACTTGACTGCTTCTTCTCCAAACATGTTTTTGATTCCAAAGGTACTGTTTAAAAGAGTCATTTTTTCATAAATCAGACATTCATGACTCCTGCTGTGTTCTTTGTTTGCAGGCAACAAATTGGCACACACAGTAAAAAGAGGAAACCTGACAAAACTGCACATGCATGCACACAGAGCTTTCATGACTAGATTTTGAATACTGTCATACATTTGTACTTTTGTCACTTTTGAGACCATTTTAGTTACAATTGAGAGCAGAGTAACATTAGGAAGTGGTCTGGGTTTCCAGACGTCACTGTGGTTCTCATCATCTGTGTTATTGCCAGATTGATTCTCTCAGTCTGTCAAATATAATCATGCCTCCTGCTGCAGGCACAAATGGCTGTTCAGTTTCTCTAGCTCACAACTCAACCCCCCCTGATTAAACCCAAGGGAGATTAATTTTTCCTCATATAGCTCAATGTGCTTGAACTACAGCTGACAGCATTCATTTTGCAGATGGTTATTTGCCTGATTCTCATTACTAAACACCAGCAGAGATATTGCATCACTATATGATGCCCTCTGTCTTTTGTTTCCATGTAAATTCTGCAGTTTGCATCTGTGTTACTGCATGGAATCTGGCATCTCTCCTATACATCATGGTGTTATAGAGCACCTGCGTCTAATTCATTAAACACACAGGAACAGGCGGTGTGATTTCTAGAACAATGTGTCCCAATCTCCCCTCCTGCATTGCAGCTTTCTGTTGGGGCTGGGAAATAGAACAGCACCAGACATTCCCCAGCAAAGCAAGGGGAAAAAGAACCTTGGATGAAAGGAATTGCAGTGGATCTTAAAAGTTTACAAAACCGGGTTGCAAGGATTGCAAGAACTTGCAGTGCAAACCATAAATCAGCATGCCCTTCATGCAAGATTAAAACAGGTCAAGATCTATTTTAGATGTCATTTCTGGCTTTTATTTCTCAGAATTGCATACAAGTTCACGAAACGCTGTCTAAGTATGATTTTTTGTAACTGTCCAGGCTGGTTTCTGCATCAGTAAATAACAATGAATTAAGCAGCTTAAACTAACATTTGATCTGAAGATAAAAAGCATGCTTGTTTTTGTGGGATCTTAAGATCTGCATGCCTTTTTGTTTCTTATGTGGAAGCTTCTTATGTGGAAGCTTTCAAAAACATTGGAGCATTATCTAAAATTTGATATATATATATATATATATATATGTATAAATGTATATACATAGTTTATAATGTGTAATATTTTATTTTATTAAAAAAAAATAAATAAATAAAATGGTTAAGACACCAGAGTCGTTCAGTTGAATCTGAACATTATTAAATAAAAATATATAACAAAAATATAAAATGTGTTATTATGATTATACATTACATATGATTATGTTTATGCTAAATGCATAAATGTATTATGTACTTTTTATATATAAAATATATTACAAATATTTTTTGATAAAAAAATAACAATAGCAAAAATATTTTCTAACCAAATTTAACATACAAAAAAAAATCTACAATACCTTTAACTGATGAAAAATATATGACTTTCAATTTAGGATGAAGGTTTTTTTTCTACAGAATCAGAAAACAGAAACATACAGAAATACTTTAAATCTACATGTTAGTATTTTATTTATTTATTTTATTTTATTTTATTTTATTTTATTTTATTTCTTGGTCTAATGGCTCACTTCCTCAATTAATTGATTAAAGGTTGGTTCAAAAAATATTATATGTATAACCTAATAAAATACAATTTATTACAATTAATAAAAATATATAACAAAAATATAAAATGTATACTATTGTGATTAGACATTATATGTGATTATTTGTTTATGCTAAATGAAATAATGTATTATATAATTTTTTTATATTTTTCCTTCTTCTTTTGCACAAGGTGCTATGTTTTGCAGAGGTATTATTCAGCATGCCAGTGTATTTTTTGCTGAGGTGTTATAAGCCTCCCTCCCCTGCTCTCTTTTAGTCTGCATTGGCCTACTTCCTGCATGTTGGTGCATCTGCGGTAGAAAGCGAGGACAAAGGAAGCATCACCTTATGTAAAGTGGCATTGTGCAAAACCCGCAATCCATCTTACGTGAACAGGTCATGGGCTGATAATTACCAACAAGTCATAGGTAGTTTTTCCCTGTGGCCTTTTTTTTTTTAGCTAGTTTGGATCCTTTTATGGTCTCTTTGTTTTGCTGACAAAGTCTGTGCCGATTGCGGCATCCTCCATGTTTGCGGTTGAGCTGTGTGTTTTCCCAGCACGCCATCTCTCCTGGTGATTGCAGGCTTTCCTCCATCTCTAAATGGCTGTCGTATTTCACCTTGCATGCGGTGTTGCAGCCGCCACCCAGCCCTGAAAAACCTGCCGCTCTCCAAGTCATTACAGCGACACGTTGCTGTTTCCCAGTCGAGTGGCTAAATCACTCTCACACGCTGCAGGCTGCTGGGATGAGTTATACCACCCAAGACTGAAGGGCGGCGGAGAGAGGAAGCTGCCGGTGATTAAGAGATTGCAGTCATTGGAACAACTAATTCTGATTCAGCCCTTTCTTTCATGCCCTCTCTGTTCTCCTTGAGTGTAGATGAGGCTGTATAACATCATGTCTTGCTCCCTATAAACGCCCGATTATTTGTTCTTTCACCACAAACTCCTCATGTTGGGTGTGTGTATGATGTGTAGGGTTGGGAATGGAAAAATCAGTTCTCAATCAGAACCTTTTTTTTTTTTAACTAATAATTATTTTCATGACTTTCAGTTTAGGATGATACTTTTTTCTAATTAATCTTATGATTTCTGACCAGATTATAAAAAAGGCAGAATAAAACAGAAATACTTTAAATGCTCTAATGACTTACAAATGAATTGATGAGGTTCATTACAAAAATATTTTTTTTAAATAAAAGAATTAAGACACCACAATCATTCATTTGAATCTGAACACCATTGGAGTAAAATTCAATTTATAAACCTGATATAATACAAATAATATATAACAAAAATATAAAATGTATAGTATAATTGCACATTATATATTATTATATATTTATGCTAAATTCATAGATGTATTACATTTTTTTTATATTAAATGTATTACAAATATTTTTCTAATTAAAAAAAAAAGATAAATAAATAACAGTGGCAAAAATTGATTAAATTAAATAAATAAATAAATAAAAATAAAATAAAGGCAGAATGAAACAAAAATACTTTAAATCTACATGATTTATTTTATATTTATATATATTTTTTGTGTCTTAATGATTTAATTAATAATTCTTTTATTTTTAAAAATATTTTTTGAATGAACCTCTCAAATTAATTTATTTAGTTAGCAATTAGACCAAGGAATAAAATAAAATAAAATAATAAATCATGTAGATTTAAAGTATTTTCATTTAATTCCGCTTTGATTATACATTATAATATGATTATATAATTATGTTAAATGCATATATATATATATATATATATATAAAATATATTACAAATATTTTTCTAAGAAAAAAATAAATAAATAACGGCCAAAAAAAAAAAACATTTCTGACCAAAGCACAATGAAACTCTAAGACTTTAAATTGATTGAATATGTATATATTTTTTACCTATGTAGTATTTTAGTTTTTTTTGTATGTTTTCTTGGTCTAGTCACTCACACCCTCAATTGAGATTTATTCCACAAAGTACTAGAAGAATCAATAATTAAATAATTAAGAGACCAAATCATTGGTTGATTCTGCACCAGAATCTTTAAACCTCTTAATATTTCTATCCTAAATGCTACGCACTTTCTGCATCACTAGGGATGGGAATTTGATTTAATAAGCTTCAGGACGCAAACGGCCATAAACCTTGTTAAGATGAGAAATGGTACATTGATTCAGCGGGCTTGAAGTACCTGCCCTAAATCTTCACAGACGAGCACCGTGGCTCTGGAATGTCTTCTTTGAATTTTGATTATTCAAAAGCAAATGTTTTGCTGAGGATTTTGGCAAGTCAGCAGCTCTAAAATTCCCTGGGTCAGGGAATAGAATGGCACTTGCTGAAAAGGCTCCACATGTTCTTGGCAGTTTGGGCACTTCAGAATGGCCGCGCCACTCCAGGCCCGGCCCGCTAGCACAATGCAGGTCTGTGTGTGAGGGCAGGAAGGGGGTTTGAAGTTTTACAGGACTTATAATGTCGGCCTTGTTTGAGTGAAGGAAATGCCGCTCCATTCTGAATGAGTTATGGTACACAAGGCCAGACCTCGACAGCGTTCCCTGCTCAATCCAAAGACAGGGCTTGTGAGCTACTTAACATGTAATTGGTGACACTAAATACTTTTGACACATCTGTGAATGTTGTTATAACTTACATTTCTGTTATTTTTGCATCAGTTCCCTTTGGCATTTTTATGCCCCCTAAATTAGACTGGTTTCGATAAAAACTGTTTACAGTCTGGGTCCCTTTTTGTGAAAACCAAAATTACGGCTGAATGATATATTGAAATAAAATCGATATTGTGAAATGGCTTAGTGCAATTGTCAAATTGTATGGACTGTGATTTAATGAAGTAAATACATGATTTATTGGTTTCGCTCCACTAACTCTACAGTGGAGATCAAAATTAGAGAACGATCTATAAATACTTGATTTTTCTCTGAAATATTGTTAATCTTCATCACTTAAAATTTAAAGGAATATTAGCTGTAGGTATACCACTGTTCTACTAACATGTTTAACAAAATATCCAAGGCATTCTGGCAAGCAATTTCAGCTGCAGTATTGAACCGATTCCCTATTGAGGGTCTCTGCATTATCCTGTCTTCTCATGCCGTTGTCTTATGTGGATCAGCCTTGTTGGGGGACTTTAATGAATTAGTGTTATTGTAAACCTGCAATTTTCAAGAAATCACAGATTCGGAACATCCAACTTCTCTTGCAGTGACTGAAAGGGTCATCCCTTTGGCCTTCATCTGGACAACCTCCTGTCGCAGGGTTTCAGCCACCCGCACTTGCAATTTCAGTAAAAATTGGAGGAATGCTGCCAGTTAAATAGGGTTTGTCATTTACATTTTGTCATGTACTTTAGAATACAGTTAAATTATGAAATATGCTTAAATGCCCTTCTACTCCTTTTAGGTTAACTTAAAATAGGACTAAGCAGTGACCTTGAAATTAAGGAAATTATAGGTTGTTCTCTTATTTTGATCTCCACTCTAGAATGATTCTGTCTTATACAGCTATTCAAGTCATCATGTTTTAATGACAATAAATATTGCAAAAAATGGCAGTATTTCCAATAGTATACAGTCGTAGTTGCAATTGTTTGGTTTTTGTCAATTCACGCCAGGCCTTGTGCATTTTCCATTATATCAGATTTTGCCGATGGGGTCCAAGAGCTCATCCTGAGATCAAATTGCGTTTTGTACCACCTGGGTTGAGAGACCAGAAATGACTTTCTTTTATTGACCCGTCGCTATCAGGTTACCGTGCTCACTGACGATCACTTAAAAACAAACAAGACGCCAAAGTGAGTTTTTATTGATCGGATGTAGAGCTGGTTAATCTGTTTGCGGTTGGATTGTGGGTTATGAATGTATTGGATGTCTTGTATTGTTATTGTCTTGTATAACTTTTATTTGTAATGCTGGATTTAGCAACAGGATGCTTGTGTTGATGAACTGCTATCAGCTGCACTCTTTGATGGTGCTTGGGTGTTGTATTGTGCACTTATAATTGACAGGATGAGATCGAAATATCTCACGAAAGCAGTTTAAAAGTGATGTGCTCACTCGCTGGTTATGTTTAGACTAGCCTTTGGTGTGTTCAGAAATGGTGGCTCTGGCTGCACTTTGTCATGTGTTTGTTGTCCTCACCTACTCGCATTGCAACCTGACATCTCTGTATTTATTGTGAAAAGGTAGCATTTTTATTCCAGTTGAAATCAGACATGCATTTTTACTTCATATTTGTCAGTTGGTGTCAGGCGTTTCTCAGATTGTGGTCCTCCATATATGAGTGTTTCTTCAGCTTTGCTCACATTATGTTCTAGGATTGGACTTTCTATTTTCTGTTTTTTGTTATATGAAGGTCACATAAACCTCCTTTGGAAGCTTTTTAACAGGCCTGCATTTATTTATAGATTTTATTATTTTACCCTTATTCCACTCAATTTTGAGTATTAAAAATATTTTTATTATTATTAAAATGATAGAACGAACAAACAAACAATATATAGAATGATAGAACGAACGATAGATAGAATGACTGATAGATGGAAAGAATGAACGATAGATAGAACAAACAATAGAACGAACGCTAGAATGAATGCTAGAACGAATGAACGATAGATAGAAAGAAGGAACAATAGAACAAACGCTAGAACAAATGCTAGAATGAACAAAGAATAAAACAACACTGGAACAAACGATAGAATGAACGAACCATGTTTTTTCTTTATTTTATTCACATCATGTCTCATGTTTATGGACAGTTTTAAGTCCTTGACAAGTGCATTAATTTTGAAATAAATAAATAAATGCATAATAGTTACCAGGTGCAAAACTGTTGGTTGTTGATATAAGGTCACAACTGATGGACAGTCATAATGTGTGTAAAAAATTTGTAAATAATTCAAAAAGGTATTTGTAAATAATTAAATATAGATATAGATAATAAATCAAAAATAAATCAAATATAAAACTATATAAAATATGCACATTATATACACACACATTTTACTCACATTTTATTTTTTAAATGATCATGATACATGTAATTTAGTGCTATCGCGATTAATTGCAATTAATTGCATCCAAAATAAATTTATGTACATGTGTGCAATATACTGTGTATATTTATATGTATATATAAATATGCACACTTAAGAAACATTAGAAATATATATATATTCTGTCACAATTCTCAATATAATATTGAACCATTCGGTACGACATCCACGGTTCAATATGTGCTTGTGAATTGCATTTAAATAACTTACTCGTTTTATTTTTCTTGGAATTTGCTGTATGTGTGCCCGCAATTTCACGTGCTGAAATGAGGAAATGCTTCCCTGCTTATATTTAAAAAAGCAACACATGCAGAGTATCTTCCATTCTAATGACATGCCTTTCTAAACCTGTTGTCCAACAAAAGAGTTATAACAAGTTATAAAAAAAACATTATAACTTGTTTTTAATCCAACATCAGTCGAGTGTTTGAAATAATTTCCTTATGTGATCTGATGTGGATTCTTATCACAGAATGACACAGACAATAAATTCTATACTCATATTCTATGTGTGTCGATTAGCAATGGCTTATAAAAAAAAATACACAAGATGGCTTGAAGAACACAGATAAACTATATATTACTGCAGACGAGTGTTTATTGTCCTTACATTTTATCATTCAAAACATTTAACAGTATACCTTGTTTTTATTTGGTTACAGAAATAGTTGATGCATATGTGGATTTTCTGCACGAGGGCGCCCTCTGGCGTCCAGTATGAATGAAACCAATTCTATTTTGTGTAAAAAAAAATACCTCTCTCAAAAGAGAAATTAAGCAGACATATACTAAACCACGCTTTTGCCAGTGTACAGAGGTTTACTGGAGTATTTTGTTAATTTGTTGCAAAAAAAAAAAAAAACACACTAAAGTGGCAAGATATCAGAACCGAACCAAACTGAAAACCGTAGTTAAAAACCAAGGTACGTAAACCGTGGACTAACTGTATTGTTGCATCCCTAATATATATATATATATATATATTTATGTATAACTATAAATGCATATTACATATATTTCTTAAATATACATGCATTTGTCTATATTTCTATATACATTTAAATACATGCAGTATACATATATATTATGTAACCACAAACTTTTATAATAGATGCGAATAATCACAATTAATTGATTTGACATAACTAGTTCTATCATGATATGATTTGTGAGCATTAAATATTGTGCCATTTGCTGTTTAAGTTATGTGAAAATGTTATTTGTTTTTTAAAATGCTATCACAATGCAACACATTGTAATACAACACAGTGCTGTTATACACAACAACTTATTTAAGATGTGCAAGAAACGGCAGTGTAGTGGAAAAGATATGTTAGATTAAATAATCTAGTAAGATTATGAAAAGTGAATTTTTTTTAATGTAGAAACTGATTTTTGCAACATGCCTGATTAATTCCACATCCTCTCTTCCCATCATGAGATCATCCATGAAACTGATCTCATATCCCGGTGTCTCTCTTCCCTGCTGTCTATCTGCTTCTGTTGACACATGGCTTATGTTTGCTCAGATGTGAGTCTCGGTTAATGCACGGTGGGACTGTGTTCTAGTACATGTAAGCACACATTTAAAGCACACACAATAAAATGTGTGCTTTTTTCTAACAGTTTCCTTTGGTCTGGAGGAATGTCTCTGAGGATATATACCAGAAAGTGTTGAGCGCAGGTAAACCGCCATTCCCCGACACAATTCAACACTGTTCCCTCATACAAACAGCATCTTGCTGGAATTCAGTGTATGCCACAGCTTTACTGGGTGTGTGCAGTGTCCGCTTAGAGAACCGTAATCTAATAACCTCTTTATTTATGTAGTATTAAAAGGATGTGTGGATCCGAAGTCTTCTCGCTCCAACTACTAAATCATCATTACACAGACGTTGTGCTTTGAAATCTTAATGTGCTTTTCTACCGTGACTGAGGGGCCATCTAATGCCCTCCTCAACACAGTGGCACTTCAGGTTAGAGAAATAACACTCCAAACCCACAAAGTTTCATATTACCCGGCCACTGGCATGCCAAAATGTAGCCACAATTAAGATGTACATATAGCGCTGATGTGTGTGGGTTTGCACATGAGTACCTGTGAGTTTAAGGTATAGAGAGCACTTCGATTTATCATCAGCTGTCAGACAGATGTAGTACGTGTTTGGTTTTTTTAGTGCTCCCCCTGGTAGAAACTGCAGGGTAAGCAAAGTGTACAGCTGATTCTTGGAATAGGCGTCAGATTGTTTTGTGAGACCACAAAATGGTTTTGAAATTGAAAAGTGTGTTTACCCTCCATAGAGGGTATAGGATGTTTTAGTAAGATGGGTATCACAAAGTAAAGTTTCACAATATATCATCACCATAATGGTCAATGCCTTTTTTTATTGGCAGACAGTAAATATTTTATTTTATTTTATTTTTTTATTATTGTTTTATCATCTATCTATCTATCTATCTGTCATTTGTTTGTTCATTCTGTTGTTCTGTCATTCTATCCTTCTGTTTGTCTATTAATCTATTTATTATTCTGCTGTTTATCTATCTATCTATCTATCTATCTTTCTATCATTTTATCGTTCTATCATTTTTTCATTCTATCTATCAATCTGTCATTGTGTCATTTTCTCTGTCTATTAAAAAAAATCATAAATAAAGCAAATGTGTATTTTTATTGAGTTTGGAATAGTGTATGACTAGTGGTTATAATTAGCTTTATTTAAAACAGTAGAAGTGTATGTTATGTCTTAATTGGTGTGTATTTGACTCTATTAGCTCATTGCGATAAAGAGACACGCCATCTCAGAACTCGTACCTGGCACACAAAGGCCCAGCATACGTCAGCAGAACGACGGGGAACCGTGGGCCCATCAACACCCTGAGTGGGTGCGATAATGCAGGCATACAATGGGCAGACAATGGGCACCAGGCCGTTCTGTGCCCCGCTAATCTCATTTCTGCTTTCTAAGCAGCCAGTTCCATAGTCTCCTCCGAGAGAGGAGGGAGTGATCCGCCTGTCAGCTTACCTCACATGCCCGTAAACATCATCCTGGAGCTGTGAGGACATCGGCTCAGCCTGATTGCAGGTGGTCACCAGCCAGAATCCCTGTTTTGTTCATTTGCTCAAGTTTTGTTTTGAAAACAACATGTGGAGGAGAGATATGATGTCAGTTTGGTCCTCTGGCACCGCACAGCACGGCAAAATTAAACAGATCAAGCTCTGTAATGTTGTTTTTGATCATTAATTAATGCATGTTAGAGACAATGTTGGCCTGTTCAAAGAGACTTTAAAGTATTCCCATAGAGATTTTAAGATGCCTTTACTCTATAAAAGCCCTGCGGTTATTTTATCTTTAATCAATATAGACATCTGAAAGGAGATTTGTGGAATGTGAGGAATGGAGAAAGATGCCTGTACATGTGAAATGCTTTCATAGCAGTTAAGCCTAGCAATGCTTTTTGCCTTTGTTTGATACAGATAAAGGTATGTTAGATATTCCTTCAGACTTAATATTATTAGCTTGTCTTCAAATTATTATTTTGTCTATCTAAGAAAAAAGTCTCTTTCTCACACTTTCTCTTTCTCCCTCACATTCTGTTTTGATGGCATTGTTGTGAGACTGTAGATCTTTATGATTGGAAGGCAGGTGATGGTATCAGCATCCCACCCAACACTGTTGGTACGGGGCGGCTCCAGTGCCAGCTGTTATCTCCAGCATGGCAATGTGACGTTCTGATAAGCTCACCTCGTGTCGCTGCTCCCTGGCTCCTCGCTCATTTATTTATCCATTCTCTCCGATCTGTATCGTTCTCTTTCTTTTGCCGTCTCGTATTTCGTGCGCAGTCATAGGGCTATATAAGATCAAGATCTGCTGCATGCGAATGCATGTATGTCACTCTTGAATACATAACACATGTGGTTCCACCTCAGGATGGATGATATAATGATACAGTGTTATGGAGTGTGCAGAACAAAAGTGGGTATTTGCATCGTGTCACTCACTCTCATTACTCATGGGTTGCTTTTCATGTCATTAAAAAAATTTTCGCAAATAAAATCATAATGACAATAAAAAACATTTTCTGATACAACTGGACATGTCAAACTGGACACGTCAATAAGCTCTACGCTGACTGGCTTGAATTCGCTTGGCACAAATTCTATTTGCGGTTTTGCATGAATTTTGGGCATCGGACATCGTTAAAATAGTCCATGTGACATCTGTGGTTCAACCTTAATTTTCTTTGCGCACAAAAAGTGTTCTCGTAGCTTCATAAAATTAAGGTTGAATCACAGATGTCACAAGGACTTTTTTAACGATGTCCGACGTCCAAAGTCAATGTAAAACCGTGAAAAGACGTGAATTCGTGCCAAGTGATGCGAATGAGATGAACTGGGTGACGCAGTTACCTGCGATATTTGCCTCAATCATGTCTTCACATAATAAAGTTGTTATTTTTGTTTTCTTTGCACACAGAAGTATTCTCGTAAGTTGAACTGCGTATGTCACAAGGACGATTTTAATGATGTCCAATGTCCAAACTCAATGCAAAACCGCAAATTCGCGCCAAACAATGCGAATGAATTTGCCGTGAACACGCAATATTCACCTCAATCACGTTTTTACATAATAAAGATGTTCTTTTTGTTTTTTTGTTTTTTTTGTGCACAAAAGTACTTCCCGTAGCTTCATTAAAATGAAAGTTGAACTACAGTTTTCACAAGGACTATTTTAATATTGTCCAGTGTCCAAAGTCATATTCACGCCAAACGATGCAAATGACACGAATTGGGCTGTGCATTTGCCGTGAACACGCGATATTTATCCTGTCTTCGTATAATAAAGACGTTATTTTTCTTTTCTTTTCGCGCAGAAAGTATTCTTGTAGCTTCATAAAATTAAGGTTGACTCACAGTAGGGTTGTGCCGATAGACGATAGTATTGTGTATCGATGATAGTCGCCTGTTGCTGGTGCCATTGACGATAGCAAGACTACTATTATTATTATCCGTCAAAAGTAGATTAGGCGCCTAACTTTAGCAATGTAGTGTAGCCTCTTCTGGGGCGCTTCAGAAACTTGCCGCGATGTGGCTGGTATAAACACAGAGGCACAAATCACGGCGAGCGGGAGGGGGTGTTTCGGGTGGGAAGCATGCAGTCTGTAATTGCGTGCAGTTGCAGTTGCGTGCAGCGCTTTATGCACGCTGTTTTTCCGGTTTTACTTCAACTTTTGAAATCGATCACGTTCAGGAGGGGAGAAGATGGAAAAGGGGGCACAGTAACTCGTTTTGGGGGGAACGCCCCTCTTCGCGCCGCAGACGTGTGCAGTGTAAATAAGGGATAAGAAATTTATTCATCATACAGTGATGTAACTATGGTATTTACTTATGGTACCAGGAGTGTTTTTTTTTAAGTGCATAAACGCGCTAGACTAGGCTAGGCTAGTCAGTGATGATGTGCTTTGCTCGTTTTCTGTAGCGCTTTTTGAATAACTAAGGAAATGTAAGCATTAGTGACTTACAATGTTTCTATTAAATTGTTATCATGTTTAACACAAATTAAGTCATAATGAAAACATTAGGCTGCTTTTAGCCTTATGCTGGTGTTGGTTCATTTGCCGGCAATGAAACGAAGTAAATAAATTATTAAATAAATTAGCACCATAATATCGTGTATCGGCTGACAATATGATGATATGAAAATTGAGCACATCGCCCAACACTAATTCACAGATGTCACAAGGACTATTTTAACAATGTCCGACATTCAAAGTCAATGCAAAACCGCAAATAGACATGAAGTCTGGCCAAGTGACATGAATGACACAAATTGGGTGACTTCATAAAATGATGATTGAACTACAAATATCACATGGACTACTTTAACTATGTTCTTACTACCTTTTTTTGGGTGTGGTAGTTGTGTTGATGTCTATGCAGGGTCAGAAAGCTCTCAGATTTCATCAAAAATATGTTAATTTGTGTTACAAAGATGAACAAAGGTCTTACAGGTTTGGAACGACATGTGGGTGAGTAATTAATGACAACATTTTCATTTTTGGTTGAACTATCTCTTTAAAGCGGCACACAAAACTGCAGCACTTGCTGCATAAACATAATGTTGAAACATGTAGGTGTGGATGCTCATTTATCACTATAGTTGTATTTATAGTTAACATTCTTGGTGTGAAAGGACCCTTAAAATGTCCTTAGTTTCAAAACTAATGATATTTCAAAACTTGTAACTGGCGCTGTGACATTATAACGGGTTAGTTTGGCAATATTCTCTCTTTTTTTAGTCAGATTGATGCAGGCGTATGCCGGACATACAGGAAGTGATACTCACAGAGAGCCTAATGAGGTCGGCTGTCTACTGAAAGAGCAGGATGTGTCCGTATTAATCCTTTGCCCTCTTCTCTTGCTCTCTTTCTGTCCATTCTTCTCCCTTGTAGCTGAATTGAGAAGAACAACAAAAAACATTATGAGAGCTACCTGGCTAGTCACCTCGTGTTAGAGGTGTGTTCAGTTTTTGAAAACCAAAACTATAGTAGAGGATGTGATCTATAATTTGTGAACCTCTCCTCCACACTATACACCCATATGTGTTGTTTATTATCTATATGTTGTGTTGTCTATGGTGTGCATCCCTAAAATTAGTTTAGGGCTCTTAAATGATGAATATCAGCTGACAAGTGTGTTAAATTGAGCCTCCAACAGTTTTGTTTGCTGGCCCAGTTCTCTGTGTAAATGACAGCGCACCCTGAAAATCCTCAGTCTTGTGTATTTATTATTTATTGTGGATGTGCCACCCACTGTTTGTCTAAGTCAAGCATTTTTTTTTTTTTTACTGCGCAACACAAGTGCAAAACCATTTGTCTCTGAAAAATGTCCATGAAGTTCTCAGCTCAGACTGAAAATTTGGTTCAGCTTGCTAGAAGAGTTACACTTAGAAAGAAACAAATTCGATCTGTTTTTTTTAGAATCAAAAACTTCCTGTCAAAGCTTGCTGGATTAATACTCCCCCACTGAAATCCCTGGATTGGCAGCAAAGCTGATTATTATGCGTTGGCCATTTGTAAACACAGACTGTGATGGTGTCTAAGTTCATCAAGCCTCATGGTGGAGTTTTGCATATGCATGTGTGTGTGTGTGTGTGTGTGTATTTGTACTGGGTTGTTGAGTGTGGGAGTGAGAACTGTGTGGCTGCCCAGAGCTCAGAGTGATTTTTGCGAAAACCTTGTGTTTTTCCTCTAGATCATCGGCTCCACTTCATGCTTCTGTTAGCGTCTTCCTCCTCTGTCTTACCTGTGTATTTGATAGATGCTGCCTGTAGCGCTGAGGGGTTGCTCAATAGAGCAATCTGTCCGTCAGTCTAACAGAGAAATAGGTTTTCTCACAGATAATCACCGTATGTGAAATTTTAGCTCTTCAAGCAGCTGTCATTGTAGACAAAGATTGGCTGAGGGTATATAGCCAATAGAGTATAGAGTTCAACTGTATTTTTTTTTTTTAGATGAAAATATGAGTGGTGCTTGCACATGCAGGAGTTGCTGCCTTTAAGCTAACATGTTGTGGGTGGTTGCCAGTGCATTGTTATGTGGTTGTTAGGGTATTCTGTGTGGTTGCTTACTGGCTTAAGTAAAAAAAGGAGACCTTTAAGTTTATATTGCCCTCTTTTTCACTAAAATGATGCTGGCTCTTGTACCAGAGCAATTGTTCATCTTGTGATTCTACTGGCTTTTAATGCAAGTTCTAACAAATCCATAGCAGTGAATTTGGGCTTACTATATTTATTGTTTTGTTTTTTATAATTTAATTTTTGGACAGGTTTGTTTTTGTTTTGTTATGGTATGGTTTGGTTTTTTCTTTGGTTTGATTTTGTGTGTGTGTTTAGTTTCATTCTGTTTGTTTTTGGTTTTGTGTTGTGTTTTGGTTTGCTTTTTTGTTTAATGTGGTTTTGTTTTGTTTTGTTTGTTTAGTTTTTTGTTTGATTTTGTTTGCTTTGGTTTTGTGTTTTTGTTTGTTTTTTTGTTTGCTTTGGTTTTGTGTTTTGTTTGTTTGGTTTTGTGTTTGGTTTTTGATTTGGTTTTGCTTGTTTTTGTTTTTTTTTTTATTTGTTTTTGATTTGTTCAGTTTGGTTTTGTGTTTGCTTTGGTTTTATGTTTTGTTTTGCTTTTTGTTTGGTGTGGTTTTTGTTTTGTGTTTGGGTTTGTTTTTTGTTTGGTTTTGTGGTTTAATTTAGTTAGTTTTTTTGTTTTGTTTTATTATTTTTGTTTTTTTTTTCTTTTGTTTTTTGTTTGGTTTTGTAGCTGTAAAGAAGTTATGCATATATAATTATGCTGCACCTCATCCCTTTTAATGTAAGTGCTAAACCTATTCTTCTGGTAAAATGTTTTTGTTTTCTTCTCTCTTGTCTTCTTAAACCATATGATTTGCTCATTCATTTGATCAGTCTATAGACATTCATATTCAAATAAAAATCCCTTAGCTCTCTATATGAGCAACCCCCCACTTGTAATATCACTGCTTGCCTTTGCAATAATCCCTTCTGTACAATCTGATACTCTCTAGGGCTTTTAATTAGTTTATTATTAGATCTTGCTGTACCTTTTCCGTGCTAACCTGGCCATGGTAAATTAGTTTGAGGGAGCCTCAGTATGCCGTCCCATAATTCCTGGCCACGATATCTGTCTTGCCAGATGGCTGGTTGGTTTTACCGTGTGTAGAAGGAGCGATGCAGTACATGGCACACTGGAGAGAGGAGCAGGGGACCAGACTGCAGCACAGATGGCCGTGTCCGCTCATGGCATTGGGTCTGGGGAGGGCTGGGTGAGGTAAGGAAATGGCACCAGTGAAACAAGCCCTAAAAACTGACAGAAGGTCAACTCATTATTACAGCCAAAAGCAGATCAGCTGCATCATGTTTGCTCTTTAAGAGTAATCCCATATGCATGCAGTATGCTGGCTGTGTTCGGACCATCATACTACTTCTGAAGTATATTTATACCCGTGTTTTCTACAGAATTTGTTTTTGATCCTAACAACATGCCAAACAAAATAATGCAATTTTTTCGTAATGTATTTTAAATATTTCATTTATTAAAATGAGTAGTCTGTCTTTAGCTATAAAAACATCCTTTCAGTAAATCTGATGTGTTAGTAGTCACTAATACTCCAATCCTAACATAACTGCTGTCTCAGTAGCAGGACAATTCTGTGTTCTCATTGGTTGGCTGTCTGATGTAAGGGGCGGAACTGGTAATATGAACGCTTATTGTCATGGCAGAGGAAGATGGAAATTCACGGAGGGTTTCCTTTAATAATTTGATTGAAGATGGCTCACATGTGACCTCAACCTTAAGTGGTCTCAGTGCAGAAGAAAAATGCATTTTATCTTTAAAACATGTTTTACAGGTAGAGTAGAGGAGACTGGACATGGAGAAAAGACCTGGTTAACCAGTTAGCTAGACACTTTGATGTAGCCTTCAGATCTTCCAGCTATACTGAAAATAAAATATGTCACAAGAACAACAACATCATAAAAATAACATCTTTAGCACTGATATGAAAGAATATTTCACCAAAAAATCATTTACTCACCCTCATGTTGTTCCAAACAAATATTTTGCTCATTTCTGCAAAACAAAAGATGACGTTTTGAATTATGTTTGGAATGACATAAGGGTGAGTAATTGATGACTGAGTTTTCATTTTCATTTATAGTACAGGTCAACAAATGAGCCAGAATTTGTGGTCAGGGCTCTAAAACCATGTGTTTCACAGGTTGAGCTTAAAGAACTGATTTCTTTCTGTGGTTTGTTTTGTTTATGCTTTGCTGTTGGTCTTGGTGTCAGGCTGTAGGAGAATCATCTCAGTGTTTTCCTTCTTTGCCACCAAATGAATCATTATTTCCATGCAGTGGACCAGACACCAATAATGCATTGTCTCTCATTTAGTTTTGTGATAAATAAGAATATATTCTGATGAAATGGCAGAAGGGAAAGAAATCTGAGAGAAAAAATACAGCAGCTTGTGAAATAACATTTCCTCTCTTATTCTCTGTCTATTAAGGAACCCATCATCTGCTGAGCTAATTGGTTGTGCTTCTCCTCCAGCGATGTCACAGATAGCAAAATAAATTTAATGAGAACTTGTGTAAGAAAATGTGGTTCAGTATGCGGATGCCACTCATCTAGCTGTGCTGAGTGATCTCAAAGCCTGTTTGGCTGCTGTCACAACAGAAGTTCAAAAACTTCAAAGAAAAATATGAAACAGGGATTTTAAGTTTTTTTTTTTTTGCTTCTTGTCAGGAATTTATGATGCTTCCTTTTGAGTTTTCCTAACAGGAATGTTTTATACACTACTGTACAGAAGTTTGGGGTCAGTAAGATTAGTTTAGAAGTTTAGAAGAATGCATTACATTAATCAAAAGTAACAGTAAAGACTATTTCAAATAAATGCTGTTCTTTGGAGCTTTTATTAATCGAACAAAATAAAAAAATAAATGAATAAAATAATATTTCTTGAGCAACAGATTTTAAACTATATTAAAATAAAATTTAAAAAACTGTTATTTTAAATTGTAATATTTTTACAATATTATAGATTGAAAATATTTTAGATCAGTGCTTTCCAAAAAATAAAATAAAATAAAATAAACATAATTAAATGGTTTTTAGCTGTTTTTATTTGCTAAATCAACTGGTTTTACCTGGTTTTCAAGCAATTAAAACTACTTCAAACTTTCTGGCTAGGCTTTTTCAAGCCAACTTAAAGTTTGTCTACAAACTTTTTATCTAGTTTTGAATTGTAATAATATTTTACAATATTACTGAAATGTAGTATCTTTGAGTGTTAACCAAAAACTAAACCGCTGTTTAAGCTTTGCTTTTGCTGCTGATGTAAGTAACACAGCCTTCCTAAAAGCATACCAGTAGTTAATGCACTCATTTAATTACGTCGTTAATGTAATAAAGGTTACAGCAATATTTGCAAAAGGTGATAGTGATTTTTAAAAAGCAGTTTAACTTTGGATGAACTTGACTATAAGCCTCTTCTTACTTTAAATGCAGTCTCATTGAGCCAGTCAAGCACGAGTCGTTAAATGAACCCTATGACTTCCTAATAATTTGCTCTTCAGCAGTCAATGTTTGTAAAAGGACTGCTGAAAGTGTTAACCGAACCATACGCCAATCGCTAATTGGAGTAGTCCAGCCACAGTCCCTGGCATTAGATCATAAAAGTCAATGCTGCATGATTGAGGACAGTGACACTGAAGGAATTTCAGCCTTGAGAAAGTAAAGTTTGCGGCAGGCATTGTCGCACCGGTTTGTAGAGCGGAGTAACGGTTGACTCCTGTTTTTCTAACAGCCAAAGAATTTCCCTTCCACTCATGCCCAGAGCAAGTCTGGCCTGAGGCCTCCGTAAACAAGACTAGACTAGGAAATGGAATCTGCTAGTGTTGATGAGAATGTTTTTCTTTTTTAGCCATCTTTCTTTGTCTTTTTCACACACTCACTTCCTCTCTCTTCGTGTAGTATAACATGACCTACTGAGCGATTCCGAGGTGGGCCGTAGAAGCTTGAAGTAGGTTAACATCCATTCCCCTCTTGTACAGAGCTGGGCTTTATGGCAGGAATTTCACCCCGCTGGGCGTACTCTCCTTTGGTCCATTCCTGACAAAACTTACTGGGCAAGAAGAACCACCCTCCATCCCCCAGATGTTTTCATTGGAGCTTTGGTGGAATGCCCTGAACCTGTGCCATCAAATGGAGAACTGATCTCCTTAGATACTATGCAAACTGGCTGTGATAGTTCACCCAAATATAAAAAATACCCAAGCGGTAAAACTCATTAACTCATTCATTTGTTTGTAAAAGTTAACATCTTACAAATTAAGTGTCTTTGGGCAGACGTTTTCAATCTTGCTCCTGGAGGGACACTAGTGTGGCACCATCCAACACACTTGCTTGTAAGTTTCTAGTAAATCTTAAAACCGAGATTAGCAGGTTTATATGGGTTTAATTAGAACTGGAGATAAGGATGTGTTCAAGTCTTCCTCGAAAGATTGTATTTACAAATTTAGGTACATTAAATTTTCTTTTTTTCAAAGCAAGCTAGGAATGTACCTTTTCTACCAAAAATACAGCAGTATTTTTCACTCTACATTTACAAAATAATTAATAAAAATATGCATCAAGTGTTGTAAACTGAATCCATATATATGATATTGTAATAATGCTCATATTCACAGACACGCACATCGCGATTTGATTTACTGCACAGCTATATTTTGATTTATTCTAATCTATCTATCAAATCGCACATTTTACGTGGCATCTGTATTATACTGTAATTGACTCCAATTACATGACTGGATTCCGGGATTCCCTCTGCATCACAGAAATAATACGGCTTTAAGTTATAAATGGAACTTACCTTCTTACCCTCACGGAGGGATGGTGTTCGCGAATATGGGAGAACATGTTCGACTTATTTCCTCCTTTTGCAGCCACTCTTCGTCCACATTTCTTGCAAACTGGATATCCATCTTCAAGGACAACCCCACGATCATTTTCGGATACCCAAAATATTCCCATACTGCAGATTTTAATTTTTTTTTCGGCGGGAGATAGAGATTCGAATTTGCAGCCTCTGTATCGGACATTTTCGCCGCTGTGCAGGTATGGGTGGAGTCTAAGCAGTCAAGCGGAAAGAAGTTGCATATACACGGCAGCGCGGGTGAGATCTGGTTTCATTTTTTTTTTTTTTCAAAACCGCGGATAAGCAAATGTGCATGATATGATAATCGTACATGTCAATATCACAATAAACCGCCATACCGGTATACCGTTACAACCCTACTCATAAATATTACCTTTCTGACATGCAGGGTTGTTACACAACATAACATACACAACTACGTATTTTGAACGATCGCTAGAAAATACAATCTTTGTAGATTCATTATCTTTTGGAAGTGAATATAAAACAGTTTTACTCACAGCATAGGATACTGCGTCTTCTGTATAATGTACGGGTAAATTTCCATGTGACGTAAACCACATGGAAATGTTACTGTTTGTGGGCGGGCAAGTTGTTCGCGACGTAGAACGTGGGCGAACATTATGCAAATGTGTTACTTCGTGACGTATGGCCGTAACAGAAAAAGATTCGAATTCCTGGCGACTCGTTCAGGCAAATGTGAGCCGACTCTTTTTTTGATAGACAGTAACTTTATTTATCGTGCACTTTAGGCTTCACAACTTTGCAGATAGTTTATGTTCACATACAGCTACATGACACAATACATGAAAGATCATATTTGAAAAGACATAATAGGAGCACTTTAAATTTATTCTGACCCAGTTTTTTTTTTTTTTTTTTAAATTAAGCATTGGTCTCCCATTGTAGCAAGCATACATTTTAAATCATGATGAACACAGTTAAATCCACACATAATGGTACCTCAATACCATGGTAAAAATATAACTACATGATTTTGTAGGTAGCCTATTTGTATGAAAAACGGTAGTCTAAAAACATTCCATATAAATGCACAAATGCTATAGCTTAATCACAAATACATACATACTATAATTATATACCATTACTCCTGTAAT
The DNA here is from genome assembly GCA_012976165.1 of Labeo catla. Taxonomy (NCBI): domain Eukaryota; kingdom Metazoa; phylum Chordata; class Actinopteri; order Cypriniformes; family Cyprinidae; genus Labeo; species Labeo catla. Next base: position 834,512 of record VONZ01000113.1, read on the forward strand.
AAAATTCAGTGTGAATATCCCACATTGCTGCCACAATACCATGGTGCAGTGAATGTTACTACAGTAAATCTATGGTAAATGATGGCGATGTGTAGATTGAAAAGCTATCTGTCTCGTTGCACACAGCTTTAAACTAGTTTGAATCACATAGTCATTTGTGTTCATCGAAGAATTCAAGTGTTTCACACTGGATCTCACAGCGCTGTTCAGTGCTCGCGTGACGGAGCCGTTCACATATCGCGTCTTTTGCACGCTCAAGTTCGTTTCAAATGTAGGCGCGTGGCAGCTGCGCTCATAACGGAAGCGACGCGGTTGCGACGCGCTCGGTTTTTCCAGGGGCGTCCGCGCCGCATTGAGATAAATGCAACTTTTCCGGTGAGCTCGCGCAGCGCGGCTGTTTGAACTGTGGTCCGAGCGAATAAACGGTCCATGTGGCGCGATTCAAATGAGTCGCGCTGTTTCGTTCCGCTTTTGGCGCATACAAATTATATCTAACATTATCGAGCTCTTCATATTTAGCCCAACCCTAAAATATATATTTCAGGTCAGTACTAAATAAACAATAACCTGTTTGTATGATCCTGCTTATTTTAGTAAAATAATTAACATTTTAATGATTCTGAAGGGGGGGATGTAAACTTTTGACCTCAACTGTACCTTCCTTTGTTTCCGCCATCTTGTTTTTTGTTTCCATTATTCTTCTTATAAAGGTTTTTCAAGAGACTGAATCCTGCTAAATGTGTGTGCATGTGTAAACTATCCTTATTTTGTACGGATGAGTAGGTGACAACAGTTTTTCCACCCCATCGGCTCTCGTGGAGTAACGTCAGCTGTGTAGACAGAGCCTTTTCCCAACAGTCTCTCCTCAAGGAAAACCCACGCTGGGTTTCCTGATTCACACTGAAATAGGCTAGCCGGGGAGGAGGAAATATGGGTCAACATCATAAAGCAATTATCTCCTTTAAATGTTTCAAAGATTAATCGAGGGAGTTCAGCAAGAGGTTTTGATTTTCAATGTCACATCCCTCAACGTTCACGTACGACGTGGTTTCCACAGTAACGGGTTTGATTATGGAAATTGATGAGAATGAAGGCTATGATAGTGTTCTGTCAGCTTGAGTTTATTTCTGAGCCTGATGTCACACACACACACCATCACACACTTCCTCCTTCTTTTGTTCAACCGAAGAGATGTTTATTTTGTCCTGACAGCTGCTCTCTAATGGGAGCGTGTCCCTTTTTATCGTCGGTGCTGGTGTGTCAGTATGGTGTCATTCATGTGCCTTTCTCTCTTCTTCCCCTTCCTCCGTCTCCCTACACACCATTAGATGTTTGGAATGGTCCTCACAAAGAAACTAATCATACATGAAACTCTATCGGTATAATGATATTCAGCGTGCAGTGGTCCCATAATGCACTAGAAGTATTATTCAGTCATTTAATTCATTAGTTTGAAGCTTTGTGACCGAAGTAATTTTCCTCCTCCTCTTTTAATTTTATATTTCCTGATTTTGTTTCATCACCAGACTGATGTATCCAGTCATTATGTGCCTTCAAGTATTTAAAGACATTATGAAATGGCTTAACAAGCACTGTTTATACCAAGGTTTTTTTCTCCATTTCTGTCACAGATGGAGTTTTGGTTCATTGTCATTGTCGCCTCTGGCTTGCTTAGTTGGGAACACTTATTTCTGGCAATATTGTCGACTTGATTGTGCAGATACTATTTGAACTGAACTAAGCTGGACGATAACATCACAATCAATGAGGAACTGACTGAAAAATTGAGTTTTATCTGAAATAAAAACTTCATTCAAACGCTTAGAGTAAGTATATATATATTTTTTTATAGATTATAGCTTTATATTCATCAAAGAAACCTAAAAAATCTACTCAGCTGTTTTCAACATAATAATAATAACAATAGTAAATGTTTTTTGAGCAGCAAATCAGAATATTAGAATGATTTCTGAAGGATCGTGTGACTGGAGTAATAATGCTAAAAATTCAGCTTTGAAAACACAGGAATAAACATTTTAAAATGTATTCAAATAGAAAACAGTTATTTTAAATAGTAAAAATATTTCAGTACAGTTTAGTTTTTGCTCAGTACAGTACAATGTACAGTTTTTGCTGTACTTTGCATCAAATAAATGCAGGCTTGGTGAGCAGAACAGACTTCTTTAAACATTGATAATCTTACTGTTCAAAAACATTTGACTGGTAGTGTATCTCAGTGAACTTTCCCATTGCTTCGCAGTACGCTGTCTTTTTATTAGGCTACACCAGTTTAAAGAGACTGCAACCTCACTTTCATGTCATTGGGTCTTAAACAGTGGGGAAATTCACCATGCAATGAGGGAAATTTTAGTTAATGTGTGATGTAAAATCTGCCAAATTACTTCTTCTTTCGATTCTTAGCTTTCCCTCCACCTCTTCTGAAAATGTATCTCCTCACTCCCCATTTCCTATTCCCTCCGTTCTTCAATGAAGAATGCATCTTTCATTTGAGGATTATGTTTGGCATGTCTAGAACTAATAATGTATGTCATAAAATGATGGACGCACCAAAATGGGGACTGTACCTAAAGTGACTAACAATTCTTTTCTTTGACGTTAACTGTAATTTGGGCTCTTAGTTGGCCTCAAACTGTAGCTCAGGTGCTCAGGTGCAGGGCTTCATCCCAGCCAGCTGTTCTTCCCATTCTCCCAAGAGTCTTAGACTAATTCCTCTTGCATTGTGGAGTTCTCTCTCTGTATAGCCGGCTGCACAAACTGACTTCCTGTCAGCTCCCTTTCGCTTCCTGTTTGCTCTGATGAATGGATGGTTTCCTTCAAGCTGCCTCTGGTGACGCAAGTAGTGTACGCCATCAAACCCGCCTCCTGGAAACAAATGGCCCCTTTCAGATTTGCCTCTTTTTTTTTTTTTTTGATTGTATCCCATAAAAGTTCCGAAAACAATAGCACAGCTCAGACCTGCACAATGCTCTTTTTCAGAAACACACAAATGAGTGAATCTTCCTTCTCACACCCCAGCTGTGATACAAAAGCTAATATGATTTGTTGGCTGTTTATGAATTTTAATTCAAATTGAAAATCTTTTATCTTAAATGTGTGTTAAGTGTCTAAATACTTAAAGCAGCTATATTTAGTCTATTAACAGAATTATATTAACAGTTTCTAAAATCCATTGATAACAAATGCTAACAAAAGTCTCAATTAAATATGATTTCCTATCTTCCCTGACAGATTGAAACTTGTTAAGAGCTTTGCTCGTCTGCTGTGACATAAAAGGCGAAGCACATGAGAAGGAAAGTATTTAGTCTTTAATTTTACGATTTTCTGAATGCGTCAGAGTGTCTGCCTGCCGGTGAATACCTCAGACATCTACTTAACAACCTTGTGAAGATGACTAATGTTAAAACAACTGACTTCCTGAGCTGTTTGTGTTGGTTTCACGTGCACAACGCGTTAACCTCTCTTGCTCTCTCTGTTAGTGTTTTCCTCGAGCTTGTTGAGGTTTCTGAGTGGCTCTATGAACACTAATCTCATCTGCTTAGTCACCATGGCACCCCAGCGTTCACCAACTTTGAGCGTTGCCTCTGGTTTTGAGGACAGCAGTCTTGCCGTCTACCTCCTGGTGATTTCTATCTCCTTGCTTTTAAAGCTCTGGCGACAAGCCTGGAGTTTGGAGCCCTTAGCCAGGGCTTGTAATCAGATATGACAGATTTGGGGTGGGGTTTTTAGGGGAGCCGGCTGAGATGCTCTCAGGGAAATGAGCAAAGTGACAGCTGGGATGAAGAGGGGAGGAGGATTGATTTGGCCTTGGAGAGACAGGACCATCAGATTACAGACACCTGATAAATGCAGTTATACCGTAGTTCTTATGAAGTCAATTCAGATTGTGTGGTGTTTTGAGTAATAAATGTATATATGTGTGTGTGTATGTATATATATATATATATATATATATATATATATAGATAGATAGATACTTATTTAGTATATTTTATATTTAAAATTAGAGGTGCTCAGATTAGCATTTTTGAGGCCGATCACCGATTGCCGATCACAGGAACTATATCTGCCGATCCGATCACCGATACCGATCTTTTTAAAGCCTCCTATTAATCATGTAGAATTATTTATAGAGATACTCTAATCAGGATTTTTAGACACTTATTCAGGGCCTAATGTTTTTTTTTTTTTGATAGAGGGGAGTTTTGAGTGGTGGAGGGCAGCATTTTTTAGACTTTTTTTTTTAATATATATTTATCTCACATAAATGTTTGATCAAGCAGTGCATTTTTGTTTTTAGAATTGTGCAATTATTGCACAATAGCTTGCACAATAGCTTACACACAGCACAAGTCTGATTTCCACAAACACATTTGTTTATTATTTTGATTTCGAATCCAAACACTGTTATTGGAAATATTTTTCAGCACATTTACCGCAAACAATGCGCTGTCACTTTAATTCTGCACGTGCGGCACAGACTCCGTGTGGAAACGATCTACAGATTGCTGCAGATGCACCGCTTCTGAAACGCACTACTTGACCGGAACCGTGTGCAGCTTGAACGTTTTAATCCGTTAGCATGAGCACGGAAAAATACGCACTGCAAACGGAGGTATGTGAACGTGGCGTTATGCCTGTATGCAGTGCACAAGCGCCCAGTCTCCAGGAGAGCACGGGACCGCTGAATGGTTAAACACTGGAAAGAATTAAAAAGAAATGCAGTTTACAAACTTTAGCGACGATGCGACACTGATTCTATTGTGCAAGTAACAGTTCCTGTGCTCGCTTATAGTCAGACGCGATGTGGTGATTGGAAGCCATTTGCGCACTTTTGAGAGTGAAAGAGAGAGAGCGCGGGGTCATTCACTCGTGCTGTTTGTGAAATTACGTCTCACATAAGGTTTTCAAATGACTTTATAAGTTATAAAATGAGGCGCGTCATCAGCTTTAGATCGGTTTATGAGATCGGCCTTTTTAGAGACCGCCGATCAAACATCCCCAAGCCATTATCGGCCGATAATGATCGGTAGCCTATCAATCGGAGCACTCCTATTTAAAATATTTTAGAACACCATAGATAGATAGATAGATAGATGCTTATATTAAATATATTTAATATTAACCTTATATAAATTCTATAAATTAAAATTCTTTATATATATATATATATATATATATATACACTCTAAAAACAAATGGTGCCATATAGCACTAAAAGTGGTTCTTTGGCTCGTAATCATAGGGGAACCACTTTTAGTGCTATATAGCACCTATTTTAAAAGGTGCTATATGGCACCTTTGTCAAATGGTTCTATGTAGAACCATCAGATGTACCATACACAGTTAATGAGATAATTAGGTGATTAACAAAGTGATGATTAATCATTATTGAAGACACCTGATGTTAATAAGCAGAATCACCAAAGGAGAAAACCAAAATTTTTAAGCAACCATTATAGTGGTCAATGTTTGCATTAGTTGGGCTCTTGACCCTTTGAGTTGAAGCTCAAGTCACCAGGTGATTATGTTTTAACATATTCATTGTTTGACGTAAATCACCTAGAGTCTAATCTCTAAGTTTTTTTTTTGCTTATTGTAATAGCCTTGACAATCCACAGAAGATCCAGCACTTCCTATACATTTTGGAAAGATTTTTTTTACAACCTGTTAAAAAAAAAAAGTATTTCACCTAGGCACACATAGACATCAAGAACCAGCCCATGAATCTCAACAATGGTGACAAACGGCATATTCAGATAAACAGATCAACTCTGAACTCTCATAATTTATTCATGCCGCAATGCATGATGGGAGTCATGGATGAGTTCTGATTGGCTACAACACGCTTTTTGATGGTCACCGTTGTTGTGATTCTCACACTGATTCTTCATGTCTGTGTGTCTAAATTAAGATAAACTTTTTTTCATCATCTGTCTGATTATGGCAAAACTGATTGATCTTTTGTTCACAGTTTTTTTTTTTGTAATCTGTAAGGAAATTCTATGTCAAATACTCAAGTCACTATATGATGATTAAGTCAAGCACAGTCAATGCCATCTTATTGACTTTTGCTCTTTGCTTGTCTGGCTGTTATAACTCAGTAATTGCAGCCAAACAAGACCTAATATTGATGATTTAAGGGTCAAGAGCCCAACTAATGCAAACACTGACCACTATAATGGTTGCTTAAAAATTTTGGTTTTCTCCTTTGGTGATTCTGCTTATTAACATCAGGTGTCTTCAATAATGATCAATCATCACTTCGTTAATCACCTAATTATCTCGTTAACTTCAACACTGCTTCAGTGTTTATATGTGTCCACACTCAGAGTGTTAAATTAACACTGGGGATTTTGCTGTGTATAGCATTTTATTACTTCAACAAAAATGGTGCTCAATAGAAACAATCATAGGGGCTTGTATTACTACAATAGTAGTAAATATATTTACTACAATGGCAAAATGTCTTGAATCACTTTTATGCTTTTCTAAGGTCAAAAGGTCTTATGTGGGAAATATTTCCTTATGGGGGCCTTAGGGGCAAAAAGATCTTCAGGAAATACACTGCATGTTAATGTTGTTTTTAATCCTTTCCCCAACTGAAGAGTTTAAGAGAGAGTTAGAGATCCTTATTCAGAGGCTTAACAGGTTCTTTGTATGGCAGTGGTGCTATATAGCACCTTAACGACCCCAAAGAACCACTGAAGAACCGCTGAAGAACCAGACAGGGGCTTGACCGGTTCTTTATACACTAATGGTGCTATATTGCACCACAATCACACCAAAGAACCGCTGAAGAACCACTGAAGCACCATTTTTTTTCTGTGTGTATAGGATAAATATAATATAATATTAACATAGTATATTTCTATTTCTGAATTTAATATATATATATATATATATATATATATACATATATATATATACACTCTTTTTTTATTTTAGTAGTAGTTTGAATTTTTTATTTTGTTTTATCTTGTTATTTTACTTACATTTTTATTTTTATTTTTTACTTTATTTAGCCTTATTTAATTGTATTTTAGTTTATTTGAAAAATGTGAGTGGGTACAAAGATTTTATATGAATTTTATGTCAATATTTTAAGAAAATCCTTATGTATATATACATATTTTAGTAGTAGTTTGACATTTAATGACATTTTATTTATTTTACTTTTTATTTTATTTTACTTTATGTTGTTTGATTTTATTTATTTTATTTTACTTTATTTTGCTTTGCTTTTAAGTATTTTAAATATTTTTAAAATATTTACATGTATAGATTTATATTCATATAATTGATATTATTTAGAAATATTTTAATATATGAACATGGCATATTCTTAAATATATGCATGCATGTGTGTGTATTTATATATACATAACAAATATAAACAGTACACACACATGTACACAATAATAATATTATTATTTGTTATTCATTTATTTATTTATTTTATCTTTTTCATTGTGATTTTGTTCACATTTATGCTATTCTTTTTTGTGGTGTCTCTGATTTGTTATTGATCCATATGTTATTTAGCATGCAGTTTTTGTCTCCCCAAGATTATCTTTCAGTCTTTTGTCCAGTGCCAGCTTGTCGGTCAATCTGTTTTGCTCACTCCCGCCTTTCCTTTTAGTTATAGGCAGCAGAATCAATAATGCATGGCTGTGTAATACCCTGACGGAGTAGATTTCTCAGCAGGTAGCTGTGATTATTGTTGTTTGGGGAGCAGCAGGTATTACTCAAAACTATGTTTGGTTCTGTCCTATAATGAAGGTCCCAGGCAGCGCTTTGCAATGTGCTCACCAACAGCTGTGTCGCAAAGACTGCCTTGTAGCCATGAAATTAGATCATTATTTAATGCTTGTTCAGCAAATGCACACTCAAGGAGGCAAGGGTCACTGCTGTCTGATTGCTCTGAGATCGTTTAATCTTTTGTGTCGCTTTAATGTTTATGACATGCTCAACTAATGATACTTAATCAAACAGGCTATTTGAATCAAAGTCAGTTGTCCTTGTTTGTTAATTCAGAGGAAAAAAAGAAGTACTCTTTCTTCAACAGAAGTAGTTAGAATTACAGTAAGGCAAGAGTCGCTTTTTTGTGGCAGCTGCAGAAGTAAAACCTCTGCTTCCTCTCTTGTGTAGAATGTACTTATTCTGTTGTACTGTGCTGTGTTTCTGTGTGTGTGTGTGTGTGCACCTGGTATTCATCACGTTATGGGGACCAAATGTCCCCACAAGGATAGTAATACCAGTAAATTTTGACCTTGTGGGGACATTTGTGAGGTCCCCATGAGGAAACAGGCTTATAAATCATGCACAATGAGTTTTTTTGAGAAAGTAAAAGTGTGCACAGTCTCCTGTGAGGGCTAGGTTTAGGTGTAGGGTAGGTGTAGGGTGATAGAAAATACGGTTTGTACAGTATAAAAACCATTACGCCTATGGAATGTCCCCATAAAACATGTAAACCCAACAGTGTGTGTGTGTGTGTGTGTGTGTGTGTGTGTATTTGTAATTTCATTTAATAATGTAAACTTTTTATTTGTTATTTATTTGTATGTGTATGTGTATGTGTGTGTGTATATATATATGTATGTATATATATATATATATATATATATATCATTAAAAAAGTTTACACTATTAAATTAATTTATATAAACTACAAATGCATATTTTAAATATATTATATATACAGAATTCTTCAAAAAAAAAAATACACAAAAAGGTTGGAGTGCAAGTTTTTAAGAGGCTTGAAAAGCTTTTTTTTATTAATTAATAATTCATAGTGTTCAACAAAATGTGTTCAGTGTGTCTCCAGAGGTGGATATGGAGCTAAAAAGAGGTTTAAAATAACTTTATTTATTTATTTATTTAGGTTTTCAGTGATTTCTGCAACTGTGTATATGTTAGTTCTTTCCCACTCAGGCTATTTTAAAAGATCTTCCAGAAGATGTAGAACAGCAGGATGGCTAGAGAATTGGTAGCAAAGTGTTTCTCAGACTTAGGAAACATTTTATGAGCCCCTGAGACAAATGCAGAACATCTGACTTGAGTTTCCTTATGAGTGTGGTTAGATTATACACTTCCTGCTGTTGATGACAGGGATGGCGTTTACTGCTCTTCTCAAATCTCTACATAAAGAGGAGTGACTATCATATATATTTCGACTGATCATGAGTTAATCAGTTGTGGTGCTTGTTGTAGCTTGTATTGCATTTAGCATGAACCGTTCAGGGTTATACTTTGATATTACTTTTTTACTTTTCCAGTGGAGTCTTGCTTTGTGGTGTCATTAGATTTATGCTTTACTTTTTTTTCCCTAGCCCACACAGCTCTGCTGGTTTAATGCTCTTCACCTAACCAATCAAGGGCTGAAGTTTTGACAGTGGGTTTGGTTTGTACATAGACATGAATGAACACATATTCAGCCATAAAAACATCACTATCACTCTACATCTGTGATCTAGACACGTGAATCTTTAAAATGCCAAAAATGCTTGTCTACACCACATGTCTAGATAAATGCTAGTCATCATGGTCTTCTCCATCATTTGGATATCATTTGATAAATTACAGTACCATAAAATAGAAAAATTATGGTCCGACCAGTATTTAGAATAAGTATTTAGAAACAAAAACAGGAATATTGTCAAATATAGTTCATTTGAGTTTATTTTATTTTATTTTTCATTTTACTTTTTCATTTTTACTTTATTTTACTTTTTAATTTTACTTTATTTTATTTTACTTTCCTTTTTTTTTTTTTTTTTTACTTTTTGAGATTTAATATTGCTTTATTTTTATTTTAGTTTACTTAATTTAATTGTATTTATTTTATTCTATCTTACTTAATTGTATTTTACTTTACTTTTTATTTAACTTCTTTCTTTTCATTTACTTTATTTTATTTTGTTTTATTTTAATTTTACTTTATTTTACTTTTAATTTAATTTTATTTTAATTTTAATTTTCTTTTCATTTTATATTACCTTTTTTAACTTATTTTACTTTATTTTATTTATTTAATTATTTTTTACTTTTTTTTATTTTATTCATTCATTAATTTTTTCCCCCAGTTCGAAAACAACTGTTTTTGTGGATTTATCAACTAAGGTATTTACCCTCAGTTTTATTTGTGTCTGTATTTATTTCAATAAAAATGGAACAATGAGCTCATATTTGCATTATTAAGCCCATGTAGGCCTTTCTGGCTCATTGACCATGCTGTGTCTCTGCGTGTTTGGAAACGCTTTGCCTTTTGTTAAAATTACAGGGCTCCCTCTGAGAGCTGAGGCATTACGATGTGGCACTGACTTATTTTTCTATGATCATAAATCATACGGAGGGCAGAAAATTACATGTGTCAGTGGTATTGACACATGTTGGCATGTCAGGAACGAGGCCCAAGTAGTTATTTTCATAGACGAGGGCTGCATTATGATACAGTCACGTAAAAATCATCACAATGAGTCACATGTAGTGGGAAAAGCCCAGTCGTGTAGTTTTAGGATGCACTGGAGTGAACTTTGTTGTGTTTGACTTCACTGAGACACCAGAGGCTGTGGAAATCCCACTTTTGTGTGATGTCAGAGTGAAAGTGTGCTCTCAGCGCAAAAGCACAATAGAGTCGGGACAGCTGGGTATCATAGCCCTTGGACTGTCACACCCCGCTGGTCTCCTCTCTTCTCCGGGCTGGAATAGTTAGAGCATATGGAGGCAAAAGTCATCAGATTTCTTTACAGCAGGAAATGCAAAGGTATTGTTGATTCTTGAACTTTCTCAGGTTGTTTTCTCATCACTCGTGACACTGGTTTGACAGCTAACTCAATACATCAAATGAAATGTGATTCTGCAGGTGCTAGTTTATAGTTCTTCATGTTTGGATGAATGACTCTGCATTGCTTTGAATAATTAAACTGCAATACAACAGTTCAATTAGATGGCTCTGGTGTGTCGTATCATGTTTTTTTTTAATTAGTATGCAGGACAAGTAGGTCTATCCATAGTTCCAGACTTCCCAAAAGCTCACGTAAACATCATAATTCAATATTTCAATAGGCTGTCGGGATTGAGCGGAGTAAATTAATTTGGAGCCATGCTTGAGTGCTTGGCGGATGTTGGACGGAGAGAAGGAGAGACAGAGAGAGAGAAGCAACGGAAATGAAAAGTGATAAGCTTGGATAAACTCTCCAATTGTGTGTGTGTGTGATGGAACTCTGTAAAGAGATCTTTTGACCATATGCATTGTTCTTCTGTCTTTTGAGAAGCGTTTTAATGTTAATGCAGTAATTTGCTTAATGATGGTCATAAAATCTGTTCTTTACAACGTGTTTTTTTGCATAGTAGGTTGAAATGTCTCTCCGGCAGCTATTTTTAACTTTGTTTTGAGGAACTAGACTGGAGCCACATAGACTAGATTGTGAAATGAGGATGAAGAATTTTTTTCGTGCCTAGATCAGAGTATGGTCATGTTTTAGTGAGCAATCCCAGATTAAATATGCAGACTTTTTTGTGTTTTAATTGAGTTTTTATTCCAAAACAATGTCCAAAATGAACTTTCGTCCACAGGGGGTGAGTTTACCTGGCATAAAAATTTCTTTTTTGTGCATTTCCCCATAAAGTTAGCTGCCTTTATTTATAAAATTACAGGAACTTACATATCATACATATCATATATATTACATATCATACATATCATATATATTTTGTTCATACATTGTTGAGTTACATTTTGGTGGCTTAATGTGAGGAATATTTCACATATGTGTTGCCACATGGAGTTCTAAAGGAAACTTTTAAAATGTAATTTCACATATTTAACCGTAGAATTCTGACTTTTCTTCTCACAAGTGCGAGTTTACATCTTGCAATGTTGACTTTTTTTCTCATAATTGCATGATGCAAATTCGTAATTCTGACTTTTTTCCCAGAAGTGTGAGATATAAGCTCACAATTGCAAGTTATAAAGTCAAAATAGCGGGATATAAACTTTCAATTGCAAGAAACTCTCACAAATGCAAGTGTATGTCTTGCAATTCTGACTTTTTTTTTTCTCAGAATTGTGAGATATTGTTATATATCCGATCCCTGTCGTTCCTTCCACTCACCACCAGAGTGCTCCATCACCACTCTGACTGTTTCTAATCGGACTGCATTTCCCAGAATCCCCTGCGTAGGAACCAATTACGGACTCCTCCCATTTCCCTTCAGGAGGACTATTTAGGCTACACACACACACAGGACTGAGTATTGAATGTTTGTTATTCTTTAGCACATTCCTAGTGTCTGTGTTAGTTCCTGTGTAGTTAGTTCCTAGTTTTGTCCTGCCTGTGTTTTGACCCTGGACTGTTTCCTTGTTTCTGGTTGTTTGCTGCCTGCCCTTACAATTGCCTGTTATCTGGATAACTCTTTTGCCTTGCCTCAGATATTGTTGTTTGCCATTGTTTTACTTTGACTGACTACGCTCTTAATGAAGCCTTGCATTTGGATCCTCAACTCTGTCATCACAGCTGCCCTCATTACAACCTGCAATTCTGACTTTTTCTCAGAATTGCAAGATATAAACGTGCAAATGCAAGAAATTCTCACAAATGTGAGTTTTTGTCTCACAATTCTCAGAATTGTGAAATATAAACCAACAATAACAAGTTACACAGTTCAGTTCTGAAGGGAAAAAAATATGTCCTCAGAATTGTGAATTTATATCTCACATCTCTGGCTTAATAACTCACAAATGCATGCTATAAATTCAGAATTCCAGAGATATATACTTGCAATTCTGAGAATAAAAAAAATCACAGTTGCGAGATATAAACTTGCAATTCTGAGAAAAATGACAGAATTTACTTTATATCACGCAATACTGATAAAGTCAGAACTGCGAGTTTATGCAAGATGTTGGTTTATTGGGAGATGTAAACTTGCAATTGTGAGGGGAAAAAAAGTCAGAATTACATTTTTTGTTTTTTGTTTTTTGTTTTTTTATTCAGTGGCGGAAACAGGCTTCCATACATATGGCCTTTGCTGAGTGGTTATTTTTGCTCTGAGAGACATCTTTCAAAAACACTCAAAAAATTCTTAACAACACCAAACTTTCAAATGTTAGTGTATGGTTAAGTGTGTAAATATATTAATATGCGATTTTTAGTAGTTTACAAAATGTGCAATTGGTTCTAAACACCTTTAGAATGTAGAACCAGAGTGTGAAGTACTTTAATAACTGTTTCTTTTTCTCCTCTGATTGGCAGAGATCCGAGCCCAGTTGGTGGAGCAGCTTAAGTGTTTGGACCAGCAATGTGAGCTCCGCGTGCAGCTCTTGCAGGACCTGCAAGACTTCTTCCGCAAGAAGGCCGAGATTGAAATGGACTACTCCCGCAACCTAGAAAAACTAGCCGAGAGGTTCCTGGCCAAGACGCGCTACACAAAGGACCCTCAATTCAAGTAAGAGTACATTTGGCTCTGTTTCCAGCAAGCTGTTTTTGCTGATACATCACAGTCTTGTGATCCGTGCCATTACCTGGACATGGTTTGAAATCAATGTTTTTCCAGGCCTCTTCTGATTACATAAGAGCTGTTTTGCAGTGAAAGTCGAGACAGTTGAGTAAACTCTCACCAAGGTCATGTGATTATTCAGTCAACGCTTCCCTTCAGGCCTATTCAAGATAAATTCATTGAAATCTTTGGTAACAACTCATAACAGTCATATTTCAACATGCAGGCATAAACAGAGTCTCCTTGTTTGTCAGGATGATGATTAACCAGCTTCAAACCATGTAAATACAGTAAAGCCCTTTGAGGCTTTCACAAGACTCTGCTGTTTTATAAGTGGCTTGTCTCATATCTCTGATGAGATAGCAGCAGGGATTTTGATTGTGGAATAAAATCAAGTATTTTCTTCGAAGTCCTTGGTTCTGCTCCAGTGACCCATATTTGATCCTGATTCTGTAGCAGTTAGTTATTACGCCGTAACAGGTGGCGTAACATTGAAAAAAGCAAATTGGAGCATTTATGTTCTTACTCAATATATAAATGTTTATATTATCCTGTCAGATTGACTATATTAGTGTATAATGCTATATTTGTTGTTTAGCAACGTTTGAATGGCCTTGATATCATTTTTATACATAGAGCTAGACGTTAAACAGCAAGCTTTTTAAAGCTTAGTTGCGTAGAAAGGCAAGTGGCAATTATTCTGAAGACCTGGCATTAAATGAATGCAGGTTTCCCGATACCGACTTTGTGTCTCACAGCAGTCATTATGACAGGATATGCTGCGGAAGAGCCTATTAATCAGTGTGATATATTGTCTAAACGGATCTCTGTGGTCAGACGCTTGGATCCTGTTGGATTCAGTTTGATCTTGTGAAGATGTGGTATCCTCTTCCTCAAAGAACAACAAATCTCATAGTTTAAAGTTTACTTCCTTACCCTGGCTTATGTGTGAATTATAACAGAGTCTGCATGTCTTGTTAATTGAAGCAACTTGTCATGAGCCTTAATAACGTTTTTCCTGTCAACAAGCTTCCCGACCGCTATAAAGCACAAAATTTTGCTTGCGTTAACATTTATTAAGGTGTCTTGTTACTCCCAACGGTCCGTGTTTGCAGTGACACATTGTTATCCTTTTTATGCTTGCTGTGTAAATAGGTTGAACTGGGTTTGAGTTGTTTTCCAGAGTCTAGTATGCGTACCTTGACAGGTTTTTTTGTGGCGGTTTTGCCCCAGGCACTGTTTTGACATGGGGGATCTCCAGTGCTTGAACTTTTGCTTTATTTCATTGTTTCTTTCATTTTCCACCTTGTCATGTGCTTCTCTGTGCTCCTTCCCTTTTTCACTCTCTGTCTTTTCACGTTATTTTGCTCTTTGTATTTGCATTTGACTCTTCAGCTCCTGATATAATGGTTTGGCGTGCTGGAGGCTTCAAGTCTGGGAAAGTCAACATACGGCTCTCTGACAGCTTCTAGGAATAATCAATAGATAGCACACATGGGTTTTTTGTTTTGTTTTTGTTTTTTGAGAGTGGTTTTGTGTGACAGCTCTGTGCCCTGTCGAACCATGGTGCACATGAGACCCCTGTGTCCCTTAGACCCTGGTGGAGGTTCGGTTTCAAATGGAGACCTACATGGTCTAGTGTAATTGGTAGATGTACATCACAATATTATCATAATCTAGACATTTTCTGAAAAAATGATTTAGAAATGACTGAAAAAAAACATTTTTTTAATTTGAATTATCTACATTTTAAACGCATTTTATTAAAAATGATAAAAAAATGATTCAGAAAATACTGAACTAATGAAATAAGTACAAATATGAATGTATTTATATCAATCAATAATATATATATGTATATATGTGTGTGTGTATATATATATATATATATGTATACACATTTATAATTGTAATTATTTTGTTTAAACCATTATCTAAATTTATTGAGGAAAAAATATATATATTTGGAAAATGATTGTGAAAAAAATATGTAAATAATTAAATAATAGCAAGCAGTAATAATTATAATCAATAATAATAATAATTATTATTATTATTATGAAAAATAGAAATAATTAAATAATAAGCAAACAGTTATAATTAATTATCAATAACAATAATTAAAATGAACCATATTAATTTGAATAATGAATTATGAAAAATAAATCATGATGATTATTATTGGATAATACATTTATACTTTTATTTATTAATTTTTTTTGACAGTTATCTTCATTTTAATTAAACAAATTTATCAAAATGAACAAATAATAATGGATGGTAACAGTACAAGTAGTAACTTATTAATATTAATATTAATATTAATTAATACAGATTTATAATTGTAATTATTTTGTATTTGAACCATTGTCTAAATGTATTAAAAAATAAACAGATTTTTATGGAAACATGATCTTGAAATTATTATCTTATTAATTATTATTATTATTATGAAAAATAGAAATAACTAAATAATAAGCAAACAGGTATAATTAATCATAATCAATAACAATAAATGAAATTAACAATATTAATAATAATAAGTTATTATTATTACTGGATAATATTAATTTGCAAATTAAATTAATTTTTTTATTTGATTTATCCTCAGTTAATTAAACAAATTTTTCAAAAATGAACTAATGATGGATGGATGGAATAATGGATAGGTGAAAACTAATATGAGAAGAAGATGCATCATATTTTATGATATGGTATATTTTTCTAATCTTAAGCATTAAGAAGACTCCTTGCTCTCTTTTGCTTGCATTTCCTCTCTCAAAATTCATTTCTTCATTTTAATGTCATTACTTCTGCTTGTTTCCTGATATCCTCGTAGCTCTATTTTTTTCTTTCACATTAGGCCCATATTGCACCATCTCTTTCTCTGAACACCCCCTCACGACACCAAGTCTGCAGTAACCCTTACTCACGTCTGCCCTGATACAGTGACCCCTGCTGAGATCAATTTTTCTAATCGGCTCATAATCTCATCCAGTCTAAATACCAAACCCTGCCCTCCGTGGGTCCCATGAGCCCCTGGAATCCAGCTCCAACATCTGCATGTTTAACAGGCAAAAGGCAACATCTGGGACGTTGATGCCACGAAGGAATGTGAGGTATTTTCTGGCCCCGCTCCTCCAGAAGAACATAGCTGCCGATGAGGCACCGACCTACAAACTGAGGGGCATCTGGGGATCTTTTGGAGACCCCTGAAATACTAGAGTTCAGCTGAATGCCTTCCGTTCTACCAGTCAAGGGTCAAAAGGCTCCTCTATGTGTGGTATGACAGTGTGCGTCATTTGTTCAGCAAGCCAGCGGGAGGCCCGATGACGAGTCGCCCGGCACTGAAAGGACAGCATGGTTAAGAAACACGCGGTCTGGAATGATAACACGCCGTGGTACTGACCTAATTTCTAGCATGCCTGATTTTCTACAAATGGAATGAGTTGATACAAAGAAGCAACTGAAACTCACCACAACGTCTGGACTCATGACAAATAAGAAGGGTGGTGGTAACACTGGTACCACAGAGGAGCGGTGATGTGTCACATGCTTAATGGTCTGCTCTGCTGAGCCAAGATTACACTACAAACCACTTCTCAACTCCCCTCCCCCCCCAAGTGGTTGAGAGGAGAAGGCTATGGACAATGGTGGTTTCGTCATTTTAGGTGTTTTAAAATGTTGTCATATGGTGCTACCTCACTTCCTAATGTCTTGAGTTACTTAGTCCAATCTCTTAATCTCTTAGTCCATGGAGAGCAACCTTCGTGCAGAGTTTAGCTCCAACCTGATCCAAAGCCTGGATGTGTCTAGTAATCTGTAAGACTGTTAAGTGACAGTTCCTTAAAGTGATAGACATTCGTTCATCTTCAGAACACAAATTAAGATATTTTTTGATGAAATCCGAGAGCTTTCTGACCCTGCATAGACAACAATGCAACTACCATGTTCAAGGCCCAGAAAGGTAGTAAGGACATTGTTAAAATAGTCCATGTGACATCAGTGGTTCAACCGTAATGTTATGAAGCTATGGCAATACTTTTTGTGTGCAAAGAAAACTCTTGTAGCTTCATAAAATTAAGGTTGAACAACCCTTTGCCTACTTTAAACTAGAGATCGACCGATACATCGATTTACCGATATTTTTCCCGATATTTAAGCATTTTACCATAATTGGTTATCGGTTTTGTAATATCGGTTCACCGATAAACGCCGCCATCTTGTGGGTGTGAGAATTTCGCGCATGCAGCGTGCCTGAGGGAAGACCCGACAACTACGGCGTGCAAAGATAAAGCATAGCCTACTTTCTTGCTTTGCTGTAATTAGTAAACTTTATTTAATATAACAGCCATTAATGCTCATATTAGATGTGATACATAAATGCCTGATATGTAGCTAGTTTATGCAGCTTGGCTCTAAGAAATAAAAACAAACTTACAGTCACGTAAAATAATTAGTCAAGTCCTGTGCCAATAAACGTAACTTTGCCTTAATTAAAAAATATACAGCCATGAATGAGCACATGTTGGAAATGAAAGCACTGAATTGAATTCTCTCTCTATTGTCTATATGCTCATCATTAGCCTCGTGAAGTCGTAGTCACGTATAGGCTTAAACCGTCATAAGAAATAGAGACAAACTCACAGTCACGTAAAATAATCCATCAAGTCCTGTCCCAATAAACGTAACTTTGCATGAATTAAATAATACAGCCATGAATGAGCGCAAAAAACCACTAAATTTAATTCTTTCTCTGTTGTCTATGCTCATCATTCGTCTCGTGAAGTCGCTTTCATTTTGACGCTCTGATGGCCACCGCATGTAACTTTTAACAAGATTCACTTGTTTAAAACACCCTCAATTATATTAACATTTACTATATAACCATTATTTTTCTAATACACTTCTAAATATATACAACTCTTTGAAAATTATTCATCATCTTAGCCAGCGATCACAGTTCGAGTATACTTCTATGTAAATGCATAGATAAACCGCACTGTCAGCAGGTATTTCAGAATAGAACAACGAAAACAGTATTAGTAATTTTGATACCAGTTGAGAAATACAATAAAATACAATGTTTTGTTTGTTATATTCCAATATTTCAGAGAATGTTATTCAGTGAAATAACATTATCATGTGAATTCTTCACTCTGTAGCCTATTAAACAGCTTATAAACTGTAGTTTAAAACAAAGTTGATATGACTCCTGTCCTTTATTTATTTTCTCAATTTGAAAACATTCTACATTCTACATTTATTTAGCTTATTAGTGTTGCAGCTGATGCATTTTATAAATAAAATGTTTTATTGTTGTAATATGAAGATTAAATTTAACATGAAAGACTGCTAATTTTCAACACTTTTTAAGATGACTGAAAGGAGGAAAAACCAAAGTGAAGTATGGACTTACTTCACTCAGTCACTGATTTACTTTATAACAGTAAATAAATATCAGTTCTGCATATTGGTTTTCAGGCACATAATTATGCAAATAATCGGTATCGGTTATAAGAAATCAATATTAGTCGATCACTACTTTAAACTTTCATATACAAGTGTCGTAATGTTGCCTGTTCACAGTATCCAGTGTCACGATGCCTCCCGGGAGAAGTTTGGTGGTTAGTTTGACTGGAGGAAGTGAGTCTGTCTGGTCTGTCTGTGTTTGCCTGTACTTCATAAATGAGTGACGGTAAGGGAAATCAGGCAAGGCAAGTTTCATTTCCGCTCTATTCTGACTAGCTTGACTGATGTTTTCCCAGCATCATGCCTGGACAGAAACCGAGGCCTTGTAAAACACTTCTCACCAGAGTGAAAAATTCCCCTCAACACTTTCTCATGTACCTTCCAAACGAAACTGAGTCACGGTCACTCTTCACTGTTTACAGCAGACTCTGATGTTAGCATATTGCTAAGTTAATCCCTCTATACATGATTCGATTAAACATACAGTAAAAACTGTAAAAGTGTGAAGTATTATAACAATTTAAATGAGAAGTTCATTTACAGAAAGAAAATTTCCTGATAATTTACTCACCCCCATGTCACCCAAGATGTTCATGTTCTTTTTCTTCAGTCGATGGGGATCAACGGGTTGAAGGTCCAAATTGCAGTTTCAGTGCAGCTTCAAAGGGCTCTACATGATCCCACCCGAGGAATAAGGGTCTTAGTACACAGTACACAGTACACAGACGAGGAACTAACCATGCATGACCTTTCCAACATGATTATGTAATGCGTAAAGATGCATATGCACATGGCAGAGCTAGTGCAAGACGAGCTTTGGTAGTTAAAAAGTTTGCTAGATATAGGGCTGGGCGATATGGGGAAAAAAATTATCAAGATTATCAAGATAATTTTTTTCATATCAGTCGATATCAATACTTATCACAATAAATGTCAAATCTTTATTTCTTTCAAGTTTAAAGTCAGATTTTTGCTCCAAAGTGAAAGTTGTAGAAACCAGTCTAAATAGAAAAAATATTTTCTGCATGTTCTAATGAGTTATATTATTTCAAATCAACAGGTTTGGGTTGTCTGATAATGATGATGATAATAATAATAATAATAATAATTTCACTTTTTTGTCTCATAGAAATGCACATTTAATAGTAATGTAAATAGTATCCGTCGGTAATTTTTTGTTAATTAGAAATCAGTAACATCTGTAAAAAACTGTAGCAACCTCAATTTTATATGGTTAAATTTATTCTGACCCAGTTTTTTTTTTTAATGAAGCATTGGTCTCCCACAGTAGCAAGCATACATTTTAAATCATTATAAACACAGTTAAAACCACAAATAAGGGTACCTCAGTACCATGGTAAAAATATAACTACATGGTTTTATAGGTAGCCTATTTGTATGAAAAACGGTAGTCCAAAAATATTCAGTAGAAATGCACACATGCTATAGCTTAATCACAAATACACAGCCTACATACTATAATTATATACCATTACTTATGTAATAAAATTCAGTGTGAATATCCCACAATGCTGCCACAATACCATGGTGCAGTAAGTCTTACTACAGTAAATCTATGGTAAATGATGGAGATATGTAGACTGAAAAGCCTTCTGACTGCACACAGCTATAAACTAGCATGAATCACAGAGTCATTTGTGTTCATCCTTGAATTCAAGTTTTCACACTGGATCTCACAGCGCTGTTTAGTGCTCGCATGACAGAGCCGTTCACATATCGCGTCTTTGTGCTCAAGTTATTTTAAATGTATACGCGCGGCAGCTGCGCTCATAACGGAAGCGACGCGACGCACTTGGTTTTTCTAGGCGCATCCGCGCCGCATCGAGATAATGGCTGCGTCCGAAAGCTCTAAAATTCCAAGGCAAGAAGGCATCAAGGCACATCCGAATTCAAATTCTGCTTCACTTCCTGTCTCAGACTTGTTACTTTAGATGAGATCTTGACCATGATAAACTTCATGAATCGTAATAGTGTAAAAAGTACAATAAATAATATTGTTTGTAATAATAGTATTTAATAAAAAAAAATTAAAAGGGTTCAAATGAGTAGTAAATAAGAATAATATTTACAATGTACTACCAATAATAATGAAACAGCCACTAATAACAATGACCTGTTCAGAAATATTACTTGCATCAGTTCTTTTATTTCTTAAGCAAAAAGTAGCTGCCATTCTCAGTTGTCTTCTCCGATGCACAGACCTTCGGTGGATTAATGGCATCGAGGTCTTTATGTATTATTAAAACATTTATTCATAACAGTATAAGATCGTTTCTCTCCAAAATCTACAACTTAACACCTAGGTAACCTAGCAACGGCGACACGTTCCGCTGCGTCTGAAGTCTGTCCAAAACTGTTCCCGGAGTTGCCTTCGCAGCATTTGAAGTCATTGCCTGATAAGGCAGCGAGGCAGCAAGTCAGCTGACTAGGCTTTTGGACGCAGCCAATAAATGCATCTTCTCTAGTGAGCTCGCGCAGTGCGGCAGTTTAAACTTTGGTCCGAGCAGATAAACGGTCCGTGTGGCGCGATTCAAATGAGTCGCGCTGTTTCGTTCCGCTTTTGGCACATAAAAATTCTATTGAATATTTATCGAACTTTTCATATCGTTTTATCGAGGAAACTTGTATTGATAATTATCGTTATCAAATTATTGCCCAGCCCTAGCTGGATAAAACATTTATTCCTCAGCTGAGATGTGTAGAGCCCTTTGAAGCTCCACTGAAACTGTAATTTTGACCTTCAACCCATTGGCCACTATGGAAGTCCACTATATAGAGAAAAATCTTGGAATGTTTTCCTCGAAAAAATAAATAAATAAATAAATAAATTTCCGACTGAAGAAAGACAGACGCAATCATCTTGGATGACATGTGGGTGTGTAAATTAATTACATTTTCGTTCTGGAAGTGAACTTCTCCTTTAACATAACTTATCTATTTGAATATATCTTAAAATGTTATTTATTCCTGTGATAGCAAAGGTGAATTTTCAGCAGCTTTTTTGCTTTGTGTAGTAATATCATTGTTCAATTCCCATTCAACCACATGTCAAAACATTCCTTCATATTCTTCATCTCTTAAAATTCTTCACATGCCACCATGTCACGTCCTTGGTGTATGTCACCTAGGAATTAGCCATTCTTGGCTTTGCAAGGCGTTCCTTTGGTGAAAGACCGGCTCTGTTTTGCGATGACCTTGCTGTTAATTGTGCAGTTCCTCTGCTCATGTGACCTCCGCTTTTCATGGCCTTCCAGAAATGACCCGGAGCTCCCTCATCTGAATGCCCATTTAAGACCCCATTCCATCAGCCAAGGGGCCATGCTAATCTCATCAGCGTCCCTTTGTTCATTTCTCAAGAGGAATTGAGTTTCTCCTAGGACTCCATCTTATGTGGTTAAGCATGTGTTTTGCTTCTTTGCATATGAAAAAGTAAATTAGTGCATTTGGGAGGATGTTTCTCAGGCCTGTCAATGCCTCACGTTAGTTTCAATCATTCAACAATCTTTAAACTGCTAGTTTCAATTTTGTATTCTTATTTTTTACACATCATTTGGGGTTTTTGAAGATGTAAAGATTTGTTTTGTTTGTAGTTATGCTCTTGCACCATGTGTAAGTTAATGGAGGTGTTCCCACCATTTTTTGGCACACATAGCTGTGGTTTACCATCAGGAGCTTGCCTTCTTTGAACCATTGTTGTGCAAGACATTTATTTTTGCTTCACTTTTTGCTGCATGCTCCAACCAGTTTCATTCTTCCCAAGTGTTGCTTTATACCAACATGTTGTGTGATCATTGGCAGAGCAAACATCAAGATCTCATTCCACATTTTACCTCAGCCATAGCCTCCAAACATCCAAATGCAATTATTTCTGCTACACTTTTTAACCGTGGTTGTTTAGATGGGGGAGAAGGGTGTCTGGGAAACTTGGTTAGAGTGGTGTGCAAGTGTTTTAAATATGTTAGACTTATTTACTTACCCCCATATCATCCAAGATGTTCATGTCTTTCTTTCCTCAGTCAAAAATAAAGTAAGGTTTCTGAAGAAGACATTCCAGGATTTTTCTCCATATAGTGGACTTCAGTGGGGATCAATGGGTTGAAGGTCCAAATTGCAGTTTCAATGCAGCTTCAAATGGCTCTACACAATCCTAGCCCAGGAATAAGGGTCTTATCTAGCGAAACGATCTGTCATTTTCTAAGAAAAATACAAATTTATATACTTCTTAACCACAAATGCTCATCTTGCACTAGCTTAACCTCATGTATTAAAGTGCTCTCTATGTATTCAGCTTTTTTCTAAGTGATCATCCTACACAAAATAAAAACTCTATTATATGGTCACAGTTGTAATCCAATAGATTCTAAACTTAACATGTTGCTAAAATAAGGACTTAATGCAGCATTTGTTTTGTGACACAAAAGTAGAAAACATTTAAAATGGTAAATAAAATATAAAGGGATAGTTCACTCAAAAATGAAAAATCTGTCATTACTTACTCTAATGTCGTTCCAAGCCCCTAAGAATTTCGTTCATCTTCGAAACACAAGTGTTCACACTTGTAGCTCCATTCGTTTGGTTCATTTGGTGAGGACCAAAAAGGAAATTGATATATTTGGTCCTGGTCCGCTTAGAGTTAACACTGGCATTTTTAACAGCGACCTAAAAGGATACTGAAACTGAAGACATAGCGATATGTTCACAGCCTGATTGGTTGAGTTGATTTACGTATATTTCATGACGGAACTCACCGAACCCTCCAAACATCCACAGTTCAGTACACACTTGTGAATTGCGGTTTTTCGGTTTTGCATTTAAATAATTTCGTTGTTTTATTTCGTTTTGTTTAATTTGCTGTGTGTGCCCAAGATTTCACATACTGAGATGAGGAAATGCTTCCCCGCTTATATTTGGAAAAGCAACACTGCGTGTGCAGTGCAACTTCCTTTCTAATGACGTGCAATGATAAACCTTTCTAAACTTGTTGTCCAACAAAAGAGTTATAAAAACGAAAGTTATAAAAAATATTATAACTTGTTTTTAATTCACAGCATCATTCGAGTGTTTAAAATAAATTCCTTATGTGATCTGATGTGGCTTCGTATCACAGAATGAGGCAGACAATAAATTCTATACACATACTCTATGTATGTCGATTAGCATTGGCTTACAGATATACTTAATCATTATGAAAATACACGAGATGGCTTGAGGAACACAGATAAACCATATATTATTGCAGACAAGTATTTATTGTCCGTACATTTCATCATTCAAAGTGTTTAACGTTATATCTTGTTTTTATTCAGTTACAGCGATTCTTTTATCCATATTAGAGATTTCCTGGCTGGAACGAACGTAATCAGTACTACTTCTTTGACACATATGTGGATTTTCTGCAGGAGGGCGCCCTCTGGCTTCCAGTATGAATGAAACCCATCCTATTTTGCATAAAAAAAAAAAAAAATAATACCTTTCTCAAAAGAAATATTAAGCAGACATATAATAATCTAATATTTTTTCAGTGTAAAGATGTTTTTTGTTGTTAATTTGTTGCAAAAAAAAAATGTGGCCACTGATGTGGCAAGCTTTTAGAACTGAACCGAACTGAACCGAAAACTGTGGTTAAAAACCGAGGTACGTATCGAACCGTGGACTAACTGTATTGTTGCATCCCTAGTGTACATGATTTTATTTTCACCACCTCCAAACTCACAAAGAACTCATAAAAGGCACTTTACCTATTCGTTGCTCCACGCTTGCCCTCTGTTAATTTTGTTTCGGATACACTGCTTGTTCCCTTTGTGAAATCATGTAGCATAGCATTACATCTTGTCAATACTTCCTGTTTTCTGTTCGTTTAGAAGTATTTGGTCCTTGTTACATTCATATTTCATTCAAACCGCACCAGAGTTCGTTTGGAAGCAGACCGAGACCAATCTTTTACTCGGTACACTTGTTTGGTGCACTCCAGGGTTTGGATGGCAGCGTACACAATTACTCAAATGAACTGCACTAACAAAGCACCATTGAACCAAACATGACAAATGTGAACACACCCTAGAGACCTTTCTGACCCTGCATAGACAGCAATGCAACTCATGAACGCACATCGAAGACTGACACAGAAGAGAAGAGATTTTTTTTAATAAAAACGCTATTTTTGTTTTCTTTGTGCACAAAAGTATTCTCATCTCATATAATAAAATTCATAAATTTGGTTGAACCACTGATGTCACATTGATGACTATTTTGTCAATGTTCTTACTACCTTTCTGGGCCTTGAACATGTTAGTTGCATTGATGTCTATGCAAGGTCAGAAAGCTTTTGGATTTCATCAGAAATATCTTGTAATTGTTTTTTGTTTTTTGTTTTTTTCAGTGTAGCATTTATCTGAGCACTTGTGCTCCGTAAACAAGCATATACAGTACAAATGTAATGAAAGTCAGCAATCTGTCAAATAATTAAAATCGAATTATCTTTATCATCTGTAGAAATAGCATTCTGTTTGATGACGACAGTATATTTGGTCTTTTTATTCTGATCCCATCATCAAAGGAGTTACATGGGATGAAGTGAGATGTGTCCAGTACTTTCCAGAACACGGACAGATGTTGAACAGGAGAACAGGCTGTGATGTACCTCTGCAGAGCCCCCCGCTGAGCTCTGAACGCTGGCTGATTTCCCCTCTCTTTGAACTTGTTGGGAGGAGTGTCTGTCTGAAGTCTTGTCGGCAGGCGAAGCCAGAGGGAATGTCCTGTACAGAGAGACAGGGTCCCTGTTGAATGATATGATTAATCCAACGTGCTCGTCAACATGCAGGACTGGTGTTCGACAAGTGTTAATACGCATCTGTACGTGTACATCACTTGAGGTTTATTAGACTCAGACTGCTTCAGGATATCAGCAGTGCTTGGTTTCAGCCCAGAATATGTTTTTTTCATTTTACTTTTAAATATGCTAAAACAGGTTCAGATGATGCTGATGTCCTGCTATGTATGTAGTATGATTTATGCAGCATATTCTCAGTCGGTATGGTTTTTAAATTAAATACTGAAGAACAGTAAAGGTTATCATGAATATATATATATATATATATATATATGGTGCATATATTTAGCAAAATTATCTTCTCTAGAGTTCATTTTTCTAGCTGACTAATGAGTTTATGGTGACCGAATATGTTTCTTTCTGAGGTAAATGTAACGTTGACATATTGTTTACAGAGCTGTTATATTGATGATTTTGCACGGTTGAAACACTGATTGAGTGATTACATGAGACAGAATACCGATTTCAGTAAGTTGTACTCTTTTTTTTTTAACATACCTTTAGACGTTCATTCAAGTTTATTTCAGTGTGTAACTGGTATCAAAGCGGACATGATCAGTTTAACACACGCCTCGCAGTCCACTTCTCTTGAACTGAGGTGCTACAGCGATCTGTCAGAATTTGAAATCTGAGACTTTGTTTCATATCAGAAGTAACAAATTTTAAAACTTACTGCGATTTATTGAATGGGAGGCATGCTACAATGTCCCATTCATTAAAACA
This sequence comes from Labeo catla, assembly GCA_012976165.1. NCBI lineage: Eukaryota > Metazoa > Chordata > Actinopteri > Cypriniformes > Cyprinidae > Labeo > Labeo catla. The sequence goes on from VONZ01000113.1 coordinate 861,075, forward strand.
GGCTTAATTCTTGGGATTTCAGAATCAATATAGTTTCATAAAAATGAGAATCAATTAAAATAGTGAAATTTATATATTTTTTTACCCAGCCCTAATATCTGTTTAATCCACCCTGCGGAAATGTTTTTATGAGTTGCTGTGTTTCTAAAATGAGAGAGGAATGGATTTTACCTCAGCACTTTTGCCCTTGCAGGTCACAAGGATAGGGTTGCTGGTTGTTTGGGTAGATATGATGAACGAGGGTTTGATCATTTTAATTCTCACAGATGCTCAGTGCTGGAGTTAACAGCAGGACCAAGGTCATGTGTTAGCTGTTCCTCTGTAAATAGACAGTCTGTAAAACATTAACTGCCAGATGCTTTCTGCAGGCTCTTTAGATGCAGTCCTTCCTGATTCTCTCTCTGCGGACATTTCAGACTGTCTGCTCTGAAGAAACCTCAGGTTCTGCCCCACCCAGTCAGAGGCATTTTAGCAGCAGGGAACAGGCCCCATGTCATGGGCTTCTACGGGACCCTCAGCATCAGCTGTCTCCTCTGGCATGCACAGGCCACTGGGTCCATCCCTTCAGCATATGCCCGGAGTAACGCAAGGCTTAGCAGAATTCCTCTTTGGCGTGACATCTATTGCTCTGTAGTCCATAAGTGAACTTCAAATAGAAGCTTCACAACTTCACAACAGGTTCATCAAGATGGATCTATACGCATGTGTAACCTTCTTAACCATACCAGTTCTGCATGTGTTAGAGTAACCTTTAACATCCTGGGCACATTCCCTATCAGAGCTGGAGTCTGCGGGGCTTTTTGAGTTGATTTATCTGTAATGACGATGTGTGTGTCTTAAGGGCTGTTCACAGTGATTTGTAGCGACAAAGAGATCTGAAGTCATTAGCTTTTAAAAACAGTTAGCAGTTTGAATGACCGATAGCGACTTTTTGCATATATGATTTATTTGAGCAATTACTTATTTGCATAGAACTTGATATGTATGTGTGTATGTGTGTTCAGTATAGAAATAATGAATATTTATAAGATATTTGAAATTATTTTGCTGGTGAAATAAAATTAAACAACATTGTGTACAATATACTGTGATACTGTGAATATACATTAAGTTTCCTGAAGATTGTGTCTGTATATTAATTGATATTTTTAAAGTGTATCTATTTTAAACCACAGAAGCAAATCGTTAGATTTTTTTTTTTTCTATTCGTTTTTCCATGAATCAAACTATTTCAGTGATTTAAATCAAATCAGTGATTCAATTTAATTTGCATCATCACTCTAAAATGTTTACAAAAGTCCTTGTTTTCTATTTTAAAAATGTATGGGATATGGAAGCCCGTTTCCACCACTGAGTAAAAAATAAAAAAAAGGTTATTGCGACTTTGTCTCACAATTCTGACTTTTTCCTCAGAATTGTTTAATATAAACTCGTAAATGCGAGTTATAAAGCCAGAATTGTTTGACAAAAACTTGTTTGACAATTGTGAGAAATAGTCAGAATTATGAAAAACAGACTCACAGTTCTGACTCAGAATTGCATCATATAAACTCCAAATTGCGAGAAATAAAGTCAGAATTACGAGATACAAACTCACAATTCTGCCTTTTTTTTCTCAGAATTACGTGATATAAACTCGTAATTGTGAGTTATAAAGTCAGAACTGCATGATAAACACAATTGTGGGAAATAAAGTCAGAAATTTGAGATAAAAAGTCACAATTTATTTTTTATTCATTGGCAGAAACAGGGTTCAATAGTGGGAAATGCCTTGTTTACTAATAAATTATTTAAAAAAAATGTATTTTTATCTTAAACATTTGAAATCTAATTTGACTGAAATCATTTGGTTATGTTTAAATGAGTCCTTCGATTCATTTTGATTATGTATTGTGATTGAATCACAAATATTTGCAACTACTGCAAAATAAAATAAACCATCTAGTATAACGTATTTTTTAAAACCGCTTCTTTCAGCTGATTCTGCCGCACTCTCGTTTATGATAAATTGATAAGAAATGTTTGTTTTTTCTTTGCTCGTCTCTGCAGGAAAGAGCAGAATGTCTTGTCTCCAGTCAACTGCTGGAACCTTCTCTTGGCTCAGGTGAAGAGAGAGAGTCGAGACCACGCCACTCTCAGCGATCTCTACCTCAACAACATCATCCCACGCTTCGCCCAGATCAGCGAGGACTCAGGACGCCTCTTCAAAAAGGTGACATTTGTCTTCACATACCAGCCAGTTTCTCTATTACAGCCTCTATATTGGTCACTGAGCTTGAGGCCTCATTTTTTATTTGCTTTTCAGTTCAGTGGATAATCTCACTAAAGTTTTATCAGAATTAAATTATTTTATGTGTAATATATAATGTAATTGGTCAGTATTTATATTAATTAGGGCTAGAAAAATTTGCATGTCAACACTTAGGTTCACAACTATCTTCTGTGGGTTCTTATATATTTTTATGCTCATTAAAGCTGATAGTGAGATGATTAGAGTCTTAAATCTCAAGCAAAAAATCTGTGCCCTGTCGTATTTTTAAGATGCGAAAGAGCATCCAGCCTTTGGTGTCTCATTCCGCTTGGCTTGTCTAGACTGGTTAGACAGGCAAGAATTCAGGTCGCTCACTATCTAGTTCCAGAGCTGTGAAAGAGGTGCTTTCTTATCATCCCATTTCCAGGTCCCATTTGTTATCCAGGTGAATCCAGTATGAAATCCTAGTCTGTTTAGGGTCAAATCCAGTTTTATTCATTGAGGGAATAAATAAGAATGAGGGAACTTCCACAGAGTATCTACTTAAAGGGGTAGTTTACCCAAAAATGAAAATTCTGTCATTAATTGCTCACCCTCATGTCGTTCCAAACCCATAAGACCTTCATTCGTCTTCAGGAACGCAAATGCTATTTTTGATGAAATCCAAAAGCTTTCTGACCCTGCATAAACAGCAACGCAACTACCACGTTCCAGGCTAAGAAAGGTAGTAAGGACATTGATAAAATAGTCCATAATAATGTGACATCATCGTAAAAATATCTTAACTTGTGTAATGAATAGGGGTGCTCCGATTGATCGCTACCGATCGGCCGATAATCTCTTGGGGATGTTTGATCGGTGGTCTCTAAAAAGGCCGATCTCATAAACCTAAATCTAAAGCTGATGACGCGCCTGCCGTGAGAGGTTTGGTACGACATACAGCGGCACCGTCTCAGGCGCTTTTCGGCGCAAGTAAAACAATTATAATGCTGAAGGTGAGGTTTATAAAATAATTTGAAAACCTTATGTGAGCCGTAATTTCACAAACAGCGCGAGTGAATGACCGCGCGCTCTCTCTCTTTCTCTCTCAAAAGTGCGTAAATGGCTTCCAGTCACCACATCGCGTCTGACTATAAGCGAGCTGCACAGTTGACACAGGAATTGTTACTTGCAGAACAGAATCAGTGTCGCATCATCGCTAAAGCTTGTAAACTGCATTTCTTTTTAATTCTTTCCAGTGTTTAACCATTCAGCGCTCGCGCGCTCTCCTGGAGGCTGGGCGCTCATGCACACTCGAAGCGTAAACACATAACGCACATTCACATACCTCCGTTTGCAGTGCGTATTTTTTTCCGTTCTCATGCTAACGGATTAAAGCGTTCAAGCTGCACATGGTTGCGGTCTAGTAGTGCGTTCCAGGAGCGGTTTATCTGCAGCAGTGTAGAGATCATTTCCGCACCGAGTATGTGCTGCACGCGCAGAATTAAAGTTTTGTTATTGTTTGCGGTAAATATGCTGAAAAGGTATTTTCAATAACGATGTATATATATATATATATAAGTATATAAGTCTCCCCTACACCCCTCAAATTAAAAAACTCCCCTCTCTCAAAAAAAACACAAAACACATCAGGCCCTGAATAAGTGTCTAAAAAACCTGATTGCAATATCTCTATAAATAATTCTACATGATTAATAGGAGGCTTTAAAAAGATCGGTATTGGTGATCGGATCGGCAGATACAGCTTCCTGTGATCGGCGAATGGTGATCGACCTCAAAAATCCTGATCGGAGCACCTCTAGTTATGAAGATGAACGAATGTCTTACGGGTTTGGAATGACATGAGCATGAGTAATTAATGACAGAATTTTACTTTTTGGGTTGAACTATCCCTTTAAGGTTTATTGCAACTTTGTCTTCTAAACTTCTCTAAAAATTCCAAATCAAGAGGGATAAAGGAATTGCATTTTTCCCCCCTGTATATCTAGCGGCAAGTCTCACAGACCCCAGTCAGCACTTCTTTCTCTCCTGCTGTCTCTCTCTCTGTTCCTCAGTTCCCGTGAGAGAGAGAGAGATGAGGCTTTCTCCTCAACTCTCTCTGTCTCTCTCTCTCCTGTACTCTACCTCACCCGACCCTCCGTGCTGCAGGAATAACAGTCCTTTAATTGAACGCTTCCGGCCGGTCTGTCTCTAGAGGCTTCCTGCAAAACGCTGAAGTCTGTGCGATTGGGATTACCCCATGTCCTAGTGCCACACACCTCCCACCTGTCTTAAAAGTGCTGCAACATGCTGGAGAAATTCTGCACTCTAAATGCAAATACAGTCAAGGGAGCCGTGTCCGGAGGAGGTTTACGACTTTATTGAACCATAAGCACAGACATACAATAAAGGAAAACACCCTTCAAAGTGGAGAAAGAGAAATTTTGGCAGTGAAATTTTGGATCAGTCCTGTTGCCATTATTCAGTGTCTGATAAGAAATGTAGTGCAGTTTGATTTGCCTACTTTTATCTTCTATTATAATGTGATATGTTTACATTTTAACATATTTTCTTGAGTAAAAATTAGTAGATTGTAAAGCATTTTTCTTCTATTTTTAAGGTGGCAGCAAACAGTAGAGAGACGCAATATAACAGTATCATATTGGTTATCTTATATTGGCATTTTTTTTAAATAAATATTAAATATATAATATAAAACATATCAAGCTGCATTTAATTTATGAAAAATACAATAATATTGTGACACATTACAATTTAAAATTTGTGTTTTCTATTTGAATATATTTTAAAATGTAATTTATTATTTCTCTTTTTCCTGTGATCACTCTAGATTAATTAAGTACAGGATAACTGACAATGAGTCATTGATTTATTAGAAAATAATACACACCCGAGGTGGTGATGCATGGTGTTACACATCGGGTGTGCATTACTTTTCTAATAATTCAACAGACCGGAGTCAATTATTCCGTTTATAATACCGTTTATAACACACCTCAAATATTGTTCAGATGTTGTATTTTAAGACATTAGTCAGGTTTTTGTCCTTAAAACGCTCTTGCATGTAGGACTAATTTCTTACATATCCCATCAACACCTTCATTTTAGACGTCATTTTAGACCTAGTATCGTAGGCCGATATGCAGAACCGATATTTATTTACTGTTATAAAGTAAATCTGAGTGAAGTAAGTCCATACTTCACTTTGGTTTTTCCTCCTTTCAGTCATCTTAAAAAGTGTTGAAAATTGGCAGTCTTTCATGTTAAATTTAATCTTCATATTACAACAATAAAACATTTTATTTATAAAACGCATCAGCTGCAACACTAATAAGCAAACTGAATGTAAAATGTAAAATGTTTTCAAATGTAGAAAATAAATAAAGGACAGGAGTCATATCAACTTTGTTTTAAACTACAGTTTATAAGCCGTTTAATAGCCGTTTAAGCCTATATGTGACTCCGACTTAATGAGACTAATGAGCATACAACAGCAAGAGAATTAAATTCAGCGCTTTCAGTTCCAACATGTGCTCATTCATGGCTGTATATTATTCAATTCAGGCAAAGTTATTGGGACAGGACTTGACGGATTATCTTACGTGACTGTGAGTTTGTCTCTATTTCTTATGACACTTTAAGCCTATACGTGACTCCGACTTCACGAGGCTAATGATGAGCATATAGACAAAAGAGAGAGAATTCAATTCAGCGCTTTCATTTCCAACATGTGCTCATTCATGGCTGTATATTTTTTAATTCAGGCAAAGTTATGTTTATTGGGACAGGACTTGATGAATTATTTTACCTGACTGTAAGTACGTCTCTATTTCTTAGAGCCAAGTTGCATAAACTAGCTACAAATCATTTATGTATCACATCTAATGTAAGCATTAATGGCTGTTATATTAAATAAAGTTTACTAATTACAGCAAAGCAAGAAAGTAGGCTATCCTTTACCTTTGCACGCCATTGTTGTCGGCCTCCCCTCAGGCGCGGTGCATGCGCGCAATTCTCAAAACACCCACAAGATGGCGGCATTTATCGGTAAAATGGTAAAATGCTTAAATATCGGGAAAATTTTCTGTAAAACGATATATATCGGTCGATCTCTACCTGTAAGTCTGTGTGTTTCTTAACAGTGTTTGGCAAAACTTGACATCTTTATTAATAGCGAAAGTCTTCATCTATTTCATACTATTTATTAGCTATTTATTAGCTCGCAAGTGAGAAATGTTCTGTAGCTTTTAATTTGTTAGACTATTTTACTGAAAAATTGCCAGAGCAGCACTGAAAACTGTCCGTACTGTATGTGTGAGTGTGTATGTAAGGGAGAAAGAGAGTATGTGCTTTCTGTACATAATAAAACATCATAAAATTTCTGTACAAATTTTGTGGTCAAAACATGGAAATAATTTGGCGTTTTATCCTGTTGTTTACTATATTTATTTGCTTGGTCAGTGTTGTTGTGGGTTTTGGTTCCTTTTGTTTCTGCTGTAAACTGTAAGGACCTTAACTTAAATCATGTGGCAAAGTGATATGGACATGTAATGCAGTCAAGACCTGATTGGAACTACTTTTGCCGTGCAATGATTGCACACCTTAGAACGTTCTTTAAAAGGAACCTCTTATGTCTCTTACTGAAATATATAGTAGAAAACCCATGAAAAATTTACTTTATTTAAAATGTGACGTCACCGTCAGCTGGAGTAGCTGTGGCTCCGCCCACTGAGTGGCAGAAAGACTGTGTGGCAGGATTGGTTTCAACGTGAATGCTGCGACAGAACACACAAAACACCTCTAAAACCAGAACGAGCTTTGCAATTGACTGTACAAAGAGATTTGACAGGAAACCTGAGGTATATTTTTACAGACTGCTGAAAGGTATTGAAAAGAGAAGCAAATTAATCGCTGCAGTTCAAAGTAACAAATTGTCTCCAGGCAGTGAAATGCGGATTTGCAGTTATCATTTCATGTTAATATTTTAAATTGTGCAGTAAAATCATATCCTATGTATTGTATTATTGTATATCGTACTGACAAGTCATCAACTAAATATACCATCTTAAATTCTGCATAACTGGATGTTTTTAAATAAACACTGACAAAACTATATACGTTTTTCAGTTGGACGATATGACGATATATATAACATTGATATAGGTTTAGACCAACCTATTTTGTATTTACAAAACGAGTTCACAGGCAAATTTGCTTTATTCATTTTCCCCGGCATCAAAATCAGACACATATAAGTGATAGAATTCACATATAAGTGATAGAAACACGATTCCTGGCTGTATCAATATCCATTGACCACTGGATATTGAATATAGAATTATCAAATGATTTAAATAACTAAAAAGATCAAATGAAACTTTAAAAATGAAACTAAAACTGTCAGCAGATGGCGGTAAGTCACTGGTTTTGTCACTGAATCATTCATTCAGGAATGAATGACTCTCTTTAGAATGGGTAATTGAATTAATGACTCAGATTCGTTTAAAAACGCACGTTCATTCATAAATGGAATACAGCTGTGACTTTGTTTCAGACTATTTTCATTGACGAAACTGAGCAAAATCAAGTAACGTTAGTGTTGTCAGATAATGTAATTTAAGGCACTTAATATAATAGAATTTGCACGATCTTTATAAGAGTTTGAAGTAGAAGTTGCTCAATCATAACTTGGAGAAATAACGCTGACTAATTACATAATTGTACGGATTTAAAGACATCAAGCTTTATTTCCAATATTTGAATTTCAATACAGCATAGAGCAATATAATAACAGAGGCTTGTATTGTGTTATTTATTGTACATTCGAATCAATTTCAGATACTAATACCAGATATATGTTCATGTTTAATATTTCCTGCATAATTCCTTACGTAAAGAAATATATTTTGTGTTGGATCAGTTAACTGTCGGCAAGTGCGCAGCTGACACACCCACCTGAACGATTGGAAAACATCGCTTATTCTGCTCGAAAAGACGATAAACATTGCAGATAACATTTTAAGTAAAAAATTTATTTACATACACATTGCCTAAAAACTAGTCCTGTGTGACTGATACGCTTAAAATCGGGTGATTTTAGGTCAGCGGTTTAGCTGTGAGTCAATGGTGCTCTCTGCCGGTAGGGAATAGTAAGATGGCGGATCGAACACTTCCGGTGGCTTCACTGCCTAAGGGCAATTTAGAACGCAATGAGTGATCCAGTCATTAGGTGTGTTCGACTTCATCTACGGCTACAGACGGCGATCAACGAGAGTAGCCGAGAGTAGTTGCGGGCGGAGTTGAAAACAGAGGCGTCAAGTCGGACACTTTCTGCTCTCGTTAGTGAAGCTCTTGCGGTGTTTGCATGCACTATCACAGATGAAGTGAATGAAATGCAATATTTATCAAACACACAGACTTTTCAAAAGCGTTTTCATAAGCAACAGAAACACGTTTCATATACTGCTTAATACAGCGCCATCTGAACAAGAATAATGATCAACATAAACAAATACTATTTAAATACTAATAAAGTGGGTTTATATATGCTTTTATCAGTGTTTTATGATAGATCTGACTCAATATAGCATTGCGACTACAGTAAAAACACTTTTATTGTTCTAAAAACACAGATTTGTCAGCATTATTGGATTTGCGGATGTTAGAATAAACCCAAAACACACGTGATCGTTGTCATGCGGTGAATCTGGCCAATCGTGAAACAGCCATGTGATCATCAGAGCTCCTGCAGCCGGTCTGAAGAAACTGCTGAGTCAGTCGGCTGCTCTCGAATCACTATCGCGGTACTTTGATGCCGCACGTGACAGTCACGAGGTGTCGGCGCCGCTTCAAGTCGGACAAAATTTCTAACCGGCATGCACTGCTTCAAGTCATAATTTGATCAAGCTGCGCAGCGCTGCGTTAAGTCGAACACACCTATTATATATAAACTCAGCAAAAAAAGAAACGTCCTCTGACTTTCAAGTGTTTTTACTTTCAGTAAACTTAGTGTGTAAATATTTGTATGAACACTAAAAAAATCAACACCATAAGACATAAACTAAAAATGTTTCACAATGTGTCCCTGAATGAAGGGAGGCTCAAAATCAAAAGTACCAGTCAGTATCTGGTGTGGCCACCAGCTGCTTGAAGTACTGCAGTGCATCTCCTCCTCATGGACTGGACCAGATTTGTCAGTTCTTGCTGTGAGATGTTACCCCACTCTTCCACCAAGGCACCTGCAAGTTCCTGGACATTTCTGGGGGGAATGGCCCTAGCCCTCACCCTGCGATCCAACAGGTCCCAGACGTGCTCAATGGGATTGAGATCCGGGCTCTTCGCTGGCCATGGCAGAACACTGACATTGCTGTCATGCAGAAACTAGCAGTATGGCTGGTGGCATTGTCCTGCTGGAGGATCATGTCCGGATGAGCATGCATAAAGGGTACCACATGAGGGAGGAGGATGTCTTCCCTGTACCGCAAGGCATTGAGATTGCCTGCAATGACAACAAGCTCGGTGATGTGATATACCGCCCCAGACCATGACGGACCCCCCACCTCCAAATCGATCCCGCTCCAGGGTACAGGCCTCGGTGTAACGCTCATTCCTTTGACGATAAACACGAATCCGTCCATCACCCCTGGTGAGACAAAACCGTGACTCATCAGTGAAGAGCACTTTTTGCCACTTCTGTCTGGTCCAGCGAAGGTGGGTTTGTGCCCATAGGCGGCGTTGTTGCTGGTGATGTCTGGTAAGGACCTGCCTTACAACAGGCCTACAAGCCCTCAGTCCAGCCTCTCTCAGCCTATTGCGGACAGTCTGAGCACTGATGGAGGGATTGTGTGTTCCTGGTGTGACTCGGGCAGTTGTTGTGGCCATCCTGTACCTGTCACGCAGGTGTGATATTCGGATGTACCGATCCTGTGCAGGTGTTGTTACACGTGGTCTTCCACAGCGAGGATGATCAGCTGTCCTTCCTGTCTCCCTGTAGCGCTGTCTTAGGCGTCTCACAGTGCGGACATGGCAATTTATTGCCCTAGCCACATCAGCAGTCCTCATGCCTCCCTGCAGCATGCCTAATGCACGTTCACGCAGATGAGCAGGGACCCTGGGCATCTTTCTTTGGGTGTTTTTCACAGTCGGTAGACAAGTCTCTTTAGTGTCCTGCGTTTTTAGAACTGTGACCTTAAATGCCTACTTTCTGTAAGCTGTTAAGGTGCATGTTAATTAATTGATTATGGTTAATTGAACATGCATGGAAAACATTGTTTAAACCCTTTACAATGAAGATCTGTAAAGTTATTTGGATTTTTACAACATTATTGTTGAAATACACAGTCCTGAAAAAGGGACGTTTCTTTTTTTTGCTGAGTTTAGATCAGTGGTGCAACCAGTGATGGGTCGTTCTTGAACGATTCGTTCATTTTGAACGAATCTTTAATGTGACTCGGAACGAACGAGTCGTCTCGGGGAGTGATTCGTTCAGTCGCGCATGCACAACATCCTATTAGGTTCTGTACTGGAATTAGTTCACCTGTTTCGAGTCTTCGGGTTGTTAGAGTCGTTCGTTCACCTTATGGGGCTGACACGTGATAAACGAAAGACACAAACCCGAAGACTCAAGAGATGAACTAATCAATTCTCTTTCCGGCTCAGACTGCGTTGGTTAGCTAATTGGGCTGTCAGGTGATGAAGGAACGACTCAGACCCAAAAAACTTGTCAGATAAGAGGCGAGGTGAGCTAATAGACTAAAGACCCAGGTAAACAATGAATTAATCTTTTCTGTTTCTTATAGCATTATAGTTTTCTTTTATTTGAAGTGTGATCAACGTTTGTGTAAGCAGTAGATGTGTTAGGGAGGTAACAGGTAACATTTTAATTATATTTTGCTAAAATTAACGAAATGACACGAAAAAAAAGATAAGTTCATTTTGCTGAACCAGACTCAAAGGTCCGAGTCGGTAAAATGATCCGAACTTCCCATCACTAGTGCAAACCCTCTATTAAATCCATTCACGCTGAAGGCTCTTTTGCCACTCAGTCCGGCTGAAGGGGCGTGTCCCGGCGGGAAATTGACGTCAATGCATACGCTTTATACATATTTTGGACTATGGAGGGCACCATTGTTTTGATTACGTTGAACGATTGCACTGGTACTGAGCTAAGCTATTTCTACCGCAACTTGGAATACACAACTCAGAAAATAAAATACTGATACAATGACCACAGCTACTGAAAGAGCTTACAGGATGTAAGTCTAAACGCATCTGGATTTCCAGTAAAATCCATGCTGAGAAACTCCTTCAGTGGCTGCGTCGTCATGATAATAATATTTAGATTTATTAATATTTAATATTAAATATTTAGAGTCTTTGTGGGGAAATCTATGGTGCAGCATTAGTTTAAGCCTATGCTTTTATCCATCGCCACCTGTAAGCTCTTTCAGTAACGTTAGCTGTGGTCATCGTATCTATGCTGTCCTCGCAACTACGTAGCTCTGAAGAGTTAGACAGCTATCTAACAAATGCACACAAAGCAGTTTATACATAGCACATAACACTAACAGATTTATTAAAAATAGTCAATAACTTACAAGAATATCTTTCTTCATGGCAATGACCGTTGGCGAGCTGAACTTAAGCTCCAGGTAGCTCGTTGCCGAACTAAATAAATACTGCGTATACAGAGAAGAGTTATAAAACTGCAATATTGAAAATGGCCTGTAGGTGTCAGCCATACACCATGACCAGACAATGGGCAGAACAGTATCAGTATTTTATTTTCCGAGTTTTGTTGTGGTAGTTTAGCGCCAGTAGCTCACCGAGTGCAACCGTTCTACGTAATCAAAATAATGGCGCCCTCCATTGTCCAAAATATGTATATAACGATGTGGATTTTTTAAATAACATAAATCTTTCATGGGTTTTCTACTACATATTTCAGTAAGAGGCATCATATACACTATATTAAGCCATACAAGTCTTAATACCTAGTATTCCCTTTAACTACGGCCACAATCCATTTTATTTTTTTCCCCCAAATTCAGTTTTATTTTTTTCCCCAATTCCGTTTTTATTATTATTAATATTATTAATTTGACTGGTTTCCATTTTTTTCCATTTTTTTTTTTCTGGATTCATTTCATGGTTAAATTAAGTTTTAGAAATCAAAAAGCATGTCTAACAGTTTAACAGCAAAAATGTTTTACTTTTTTTATTTTATTTTTTTATTTTTTCATAAATACTGTGTTGTGTATTTATTTTTCTCATTCATTCAAACACATACACGCAGAACATGCAGGATAGATATCTGAAGTATTTTTGCAGTTTAATATTCACAGACACTAGTCCATAGAGTTTTGATGTAGGTGTACTGACCTACTGATTTATTCATCCAAAATTTGGCAAATTCCACAATATTCAGTGTTATACAGTAAATTCCATTTTTATGACTGGATTCCGTGATTCCATCTGCATTTTTCGCATTGCAGATATCGTAGGACCCTATTTAACCAATCAGATTCAAGCGTTCAACAGCCCTGTAGTATAATATGCTGATCATGTCATTATCTAACTCTCACTTAAAGATAATCTTTAAAAACACTTTTAAACATCTTTAGCAAATCTCAAAATTAATGTCAGTTTTTCATACTGTACTGCTGTGATGTGTAAATTCACTTGCAGCATTTAAAACAATTGATTTAAATTGTTAGTGTTTTATTTTTAGACAAAAGAGTGTAGTTTCAGCCATTTAATATTAGTCATTTATTATGACATTTATTATTGGTTGATCTGTATTGGCCAGAATTGTAATATCAGTGCATTGTCCTGTTTGGAAAAACTCTTTGGAGACTTATTTAGTGCCACTAACACAAGCTATGATGAAAATAAACTGAAGTCATTTTTCTTTATCAGGAAAATGCAATAGACTGTGGAATATTGGCTGTGCTTTGGACTCCAGTAACCAACAAACATTATACATGTCATGGACTTATTTTTTAAGCATTTCTCTGCTGAAGTAGCTCCGATCACTGAGTTCAAGCACAATGTTTTATTTATCTATTTATTTTACATACCACTTTGAATCAAGATGAAGGATTTTCATCAGTTCAACCACATGCCCTTGTTTTTGGGGGGAATTTGTCATTTTCTGGCACTGATATCGAGTGTCAGTAAACCAATCCACTCACACACACCCCAAAGTGATGCTTCTTTTACAGATTTGTGCAGAACCAAAACCAATCTCCTGCCAAGCTCACCGACAAACGTGTGATCTTTTTCATTTAACAAGTGCATCTTGCCATTAAAGCTCATAAATCCATGTCCTCCCTTCCCAGTGTCTCTCCCCTGTTGCCCAATAGATTTATAGAGGCCTTCATGGAAAATCAATAGTTTACTCCCATTTTTTGGGCTCTTTGTGTGTTGTCTTTGGAGTGTATCTCTGAGCAGATGGAGGAAGGCAGCTCTGACTGCTCCGACCACACTCCTCAAGATCCATTTCACCACAGGAGTGTTATGCTGCTTAGAGGGGAAGTGTTATGTGTGTCTGTGAGTGGCGGAGCAAGAGAGAGAAACGAAAAGTAGAAAGGAGTAGCTTAGACTCAACAATCCGAATAGAAAGAGCAGGCTGAATAAATCCATCAAATGTTCCTTGCTGAACTGATCTGAAGTAGGGCAACCAGTAAGGCAGACGGGAACCAGACCCCACTGCACGTGTCTCTCCCAGCAGGTCTGTAAGCACAAATGAGCTTACAGACGTCAGCTGGGAAGACCATATGCTTCTGAACTATCTCCACACCTTCAGTTTAACACTCACACATGTCAGGAAAATGTAATGGGACAACATTCTCATAAATAAAGTATTTGGATGTTTGTTTGGAGGTATTTTTAGGCCTTTCCACTGGAGAAATCCACTAGTCTGAGGTTGTTTCCAATTATGTTGTTGCACCAGCCATTTATGGCTTGAGTGGTTATTTTTGGGTTTATGAAAACCTGGAACAAGCACTTATATATAAGCACTTATATGTGTTTTCCTCATGAGATTATGGTTGCTAATTATGTGTGTTTGTGATTAAATTAAGAAAAGATTAACAAAAGTTTTTTTTTTTCCTTCCTCTTTCATCAGTCTCCACTGAGAAATATATAAACTTTTTAGTATTACAGTGGAGATCAAAATTAAAGATCAACCTATAGTTTCCTAAATTTCAAGGTCACTGCTTAGTCCTATTTGAAGTTACCCTAACAGGTGTAAAAAGGCAGTTTTTTTAAGCATATTTCAGAAATTAATTATATTCTGAAGCACAGTATAAAGAACTTAAATTAGATATTTTTAAAAGAACACTTACAGATACCTTGTTATAAGTTATTGGTGGTAATCTGGCACCTTTTGTTGATTACCTTAATTATTTGACAAACCATATTTAACTGGCAACATTCCTTCAATTTTCACTGAGATTGGAAGATGGCGAGCTGTTCTAAAGTGTCTGAAACTCTGCGATAGAAGTTTGTCCAGATGAAGGACAAAGGGATGACCCTTTCAGCCATTGCAAAAGAAGTTGTTCATTCCAAATCTGTGATTTCTTGAATGTTGCAGATTTAAAATGACACTAATTCATTCAAGTCCCCCAAAAAGACTGGCTGTCTGTGTAAGACAAATGCACAAGAAGACAGGATAATGCAGAGACACTCAATGGGGAATCAGTTCAGCCTATTCTAATTCTATCCTAATTTATCCTAAATTATTCTAAACTTTTACACAAAATGTGCCCTACTTAAGGGCCACTACATGCCAAAATAAACCAGATTTATCATTTGCTTTAATTTTATGCCATAATGCAATAAAGAGCATTTTTGACGGCATCTTGTACACCTTAAAACAATAAAATGTAATTATAGTAGTTTGACCTTCAGTCCTATGGATGAAACTTCGACATTGTTCAGCAGTGTTATCTACATTTATATTTACATTTTAAAACTGTTTTGGTGACATTTTAATATTTTAAAGATTGATATGCATAATTTACTGTTTTGAAATATTAGACATAAAATGTATTATAGCAGGGGTGTCCAAACTCAGTCCTGGAGGGCCAGTGTCCTGCAGAGTTTAGCTCCAACTTACCTCAACGCACCTGCATGAAAGTTTCTAGTCGAAGCCACTAGAAGGCAAGCCTGCAACCATTAGCCAAAACAAGTGTAACTGCTAATGCTAACGCTTCCAGTCTGGCAGTACGTGGGAAAGGAGACCAGAGGGATGTAAAAGGAGGAGAGGCTTTACTATGCTGAATAAACAGCTTTTTAGAGGAAACAGCTTATCATTTAATGAATCAACAGCCTACCTGTAAATCTTCAACATGTTTTACACTAAACAATACTTTTGGATAAAACTATTTGAGATGGTCCTGCTTTGTTAAAGAAGTCACTGATTTTTGCAACAGGTGTGATTTAGCTTACGGCACTTCTCATTCATTCCTGTAGTATCCGATTGAGTGAAATTCAGTGACTTCAGGACTGTAATGTGATTGATTATTAAGGGACACATGATCCAAATTAGCCGTTACGCTTTCTCCAATAGTAAGTAATTATTGACCCTCTCAAAGTTTCTTTTTTCTTTTGTTTGTGAATATACACTGATATATTAGTTTTGGCTGCATCCAGCAAATAGCGCAATAGAAAGGCATCTTGTCTTGGCATTGTTTCACTTGTCTTCAACTCTTGTCTTTAACTTTGTCTTCTTTTGCTGTACTTTAGTGCCAAGTTATGAGCTCAATCAGCTAGACAAAATTTCTCTGGCATGTTTAGAGAGGTGATGTGAGCATCTCCAGACAGGCCGTTCATCCTCTGCTCTGAATCTGGGTGTTCTCGTGCATTCTCACATATTACTCAGTCCATTGCCTCCAAATAAAACCCATCAGAGCTCCATTATGAATGACTCCCCAAAGGGGATCTCCTACAGGACGCCTCCGCACATCCTACTCATCCATCTCAGCTTTCAAAGGGTTAAAATGAACTCCAGTCTTTCCATCCAGAATGGAACAGGAACTGTGTGACTGCACAATCGCTGTTTGTGAAGACTGACAGATTGACTGTTTGTGAACACACTATCAATTTCACTCTTTCACCCTTAACTTCTCTTCTGTCTTTTATGCCCATGCACACACTTCATCTCCTTTCGGTCTCATATTTCCTCTTCTGTCACTTCTCATCCACAAGAACTTAGGAGCTGATTGACATCTGTCCAAAACAGCCATAAAAGCCTCATTCAGACCTTCAAAAACAGGAAAACCTACAAAAATGTCAATGTGGGGAATAGGGAAGAAGTGACTTAGTCAAAGCCCTCAGTGAAAGCTAGACATCTTCTTGGCTGGCTCTCAAGTTATGAGCCCACAGCGATTGAAGTTTGGACTTAAATTCGCAAGCACTTCATCTTCATGTCATGCTGTGTCTTCGTTCCAGAACTTCCTCTTACAAGACACAGCATCCACCAGAACGATAAACCAGTATTTCCATCTCACACAGAGTTTACCAGACCTCTTTATTCCACAGTCTCTAAGAGGAAGTGTTATCAAAATAACAAGTAATGGTTTCCAGTTTTAGTTAGGCTGTACGCTTTTTGACAATCATTGTAAACTGATTGACACTGAACAGAAATTCAATGCTTTTACATTGTCTGTACACTTCAGCATTGTTGAACCGCTCTAACAGAAGTATAAGCTTTAGACAAGTGCACAAGCGGAACTAACTGGAAGTAGTGATGCTAGTGACTTTTTATGGTTACTCTTCCAGAATAAAAATTCCTGAAAATTTACTCACCCCCAGTGTCATACAAGATGTTCATGTCTTTTTTTTCTTAAGTCGAAAAGAAATTAGGGTTTTTGAGGAAAAAATTCCAGGATTTTTCTCCATATAGTCGACTTCAATAGTGACCAACAGGTTGAAGTTACTGAACGGGCTAAGTTGCAGTTTCAATACAGCTTCAAAGGGCTCTTGCACTAGCTCGACCTTACGCATTATGAAGTCACGTTGGAAAAGTCATGCGTAGGTCGAAGTAGAGACTCAGTGTTTACAAAGCACACGTGCAGAGACAAACAAACGCTCTTTACAAAAAAAGGTAAAACAACGATGTTGGATGATTTTGAAGTTGAAGG
The DNA here is from genome assembly GCA_012976165.1 of Labeo catla. Lineage (NCBI taxonomy): Eukaryota > Metazoa > Chordata > Actinopteri > Cypriniformes > Cyprinidae > Labeo > Labeo catla. The sequence continues at coordinate 878,472 of VONZ01000113.1, forward strand.
AGAAAATGAGATGGAGTTTTTCGCCCTACCCTACCTTTTTGAACTGAAGTACACTAGAACTAATCATGCATGATTATGTAACGTAATTACGTAATGCGTGCATTTTTTTTTTAGAAAATGATAGATCGTTTCACTAGATAAGACCCTTATTCCTCAGCTGGGATCATGTAGAGCCTTTTGAAGCTGCAAAGTACAGAATGTACAACTAGAAAAAGACTGACCATTGATCACCATTCTTCACTCTGAAAACTCCAATTTCCATGTGCCCAGTGTGCAGTGTTCCAGTATAATGTGATGATTTGGGCAGGACTGTATTGAACTAGATGTGTTTAAGGTTAGCTGGTGATGACCTCCATTACTGAGAGGGCAGAAAAGCGTCTCATCTGTCTAACAGTGACAGCTTCAGGGCTCACGGCCCAAAAATGATAGTCGGTTGTAATAGAGAACAGGGCACTACTGTTAATCATTGATCTACACTATTATCTATCTCTATTTGTCTTATACTAATGTTTTTTCTTTTCACTTACAGAGTAAAGAGGTGGGACTCCAGTTGCAGGAGGATTTGATGAAGGTCCTGAATGAATTGTACACGGTAAGATACAAACACAGCCAATATCTCTCGTTCCTCTGCATTGGCCTGCTGCAGCGATGAGGCGTCTCTGCTTTGGTCGAGTGGTTATTTTGGTCTCTTGTGGTTGTAGTCCAATCAGTATTTTTGAGGCATGGGATTGGTTATAGTTACTTTTTCTTTGTGTTGAAAATATTTTGAGAGCTTTTAGTCACTGTGTGCCCCCTGTGTGTGGTTGTGTTACAGGGTGTGTCTGAATTGTAGTTTTAAAGAAGCATAGATGGAACTGTTTAATCTCTCCTTAATGTTTATGTGCCGTGAAATGGATTTGTGTGTATGCGAACAAAACAGAGTTTTCCAGACAGCCCTTGTAATTCCTCAGTAAGACAGGGTAACATGAACAAGTAGTGAATGATAGTAATTATAGTCACCAGCCAGCAATGAATTTAACCAGCTGGCATGCAGATTGACTGCTTGTAGCCTACCTGAGACTCGAAAGCAGATCTATTGCTTTTGCAGTGGCACAGTGGAACACTGAGGAGTATAAGAGCTCTCCAAATGGTGATGATGCTCTCAGGATGATAAGAGTCTCATTCTTTACTCGCTGCAACTGCAGAAGATATTATGATACTCCAACTATGCTGTATGTTTTATAGACTTCCTCAAACTTCAGTCACTTTTTTTTAAATTCTCTTCAAATTATTTGCCACAGAATATGCCGTTTTTGAAATGGAAAATGTGAACAAGCTACATTTCCACTAATGAAGTCATGGCACTTTTCATGAACACGGTACAAAATAGGGCCTGAAACTCTTAAACAGGAAGGCTTTTTAATTTTTCAATAAATCATCTTTAAATGCAGTGTTATTCTAATATTATTTATTTTATAATCTTTTAATTTTGTAAGTTTTTCCCCCCCAATCTAATGTTTATATTTTATTTTTCAATAGATCATCATTAAATGCAGTGCTATTTTAGTTTGTCTATTACTAGTAGTATTTATTAATATTTTGTATACGATTTAAATTTTGAATTTTGAGTTTAAGTTTTAGTGGTTTTGTTAGATGCGTTTGTAATTTTTGCTTCTTTTGTTTAATATGTATTTCTGTTAAGCTTAATTCATTTTGTGTCAGTAATTTTAGTAGCCAAGGCAACATTTCTAGTTTTTCCCCCCATCTAATATTTATATTTTATTTTACTTCAGCTGTTAATAAAACTTAACAAAAACTGTTTTAATAGTTTTAGTTAATAATAACTAAAACAAAGTGTTGATTTGCCAACCTCAGGAAGACTAGCTAAATTTTATTTTATTTTTTGTTATTTTCTAGGAAAAAAAAATTAAATTAAATGGAACAAATGTATTAAAACCGAACAAACGAACCAATAAATAAATAAATAATAAATAGTAATAGTAATGATTTGTGTAACATCTAATCATTTTCACTATAAAAGGATTTGTGCCTTTTACACTTACAAAAGTAGTAGAGAAGTGGGATACCAACATGTACCCTATTTTTGGAAAGTGCCTTATACAGAACTCCGACAATGTTTACATTTTAACATGGAAAAAAAAAACCTTTAATGGCAGTTAAGCTGTTTTAACCCTCAATAGCAGTCCGATTACTGTTTTATAGACTTAGCGCTGCAGTATCCGTACCACCGCAGAGACCCATGTTCCCTGGCAGTGCCGAAATTAGCAATGGTGCACGGAAAATTCAGGGATGATTCAGTGGATGTAAGTCATGTTGTTATTATCCTGCTGGATGATACTGGTGTGCATCAGTGCTGCTAACAGCACAGTGTTGCATGGGGGTTCCACACGTACATGCCTTTAATTAGCAGCGTAGCTTAAATAATCCTAATGATTTCAGACTTTTATTTTTACTAGGAGAAGAAATGAAATTAGAAATGCCCTTTGTAATTCGCCACATATTTTTGTATTCCTCGTTTTTGTGGGGGAGGAAGGAATAGTTTGGGGTTTTCAGGGTGGGGTGTTCTGGGCTCAAATGTGGTAGGAGGAGGACCCGTGATATTGGCCTAGTTTGAATAGCGACTTGATTCCTCCTGTAAGTGTTTCCTATTAATGATGACATTGCAAAGAGCTTACTAAATTTATTATGCCCCTCATGGAGGCTGACACCCTCATGAAAGCCGGTGTAAATGGAGGGAAATGGAGTCCATTAACTTTCTCTCTCTCACAGACAGGGAGTGATGGCTTGGTATCATCTCTCTGGTCTTGGCAGCGCATTTGATTGCAAGCACAAGAATGGCGTCACTCTGTGACATTCCTCTCAAAGGAGCAGGAGTTTGGAATGAGATCCTCCCTTCAATCCCAATCCCAAATTTAGCATCTGCTGAATACTAACTATCAAGCTTGGTGGTGTCTTCCTTGGCAACAGTCACAGATGAGAGTTTCACCATAGTCTCTCATCGGACTTAGACGTAATTGCTTTTTATAAGGGTCGTATAATTTTATGTGTTCCTTGCGATTTGTAATGTTTTCTATTTCATATTATGGAATAGTAATACATATTAATGTATTCAGTTCGGAATGAGATGTTTTTGCATCTGAGTTAGATAAATGGCCATTTTAAGTTTTGGAAGTTATAGGAAAACGTAAAAGGATAGTTCACCTAAAAATGAAAATTCAGTCATTAACTGTTTACCCTCGTGTCATTCCAAACCCGTAAGACCTTCATTCACCTTTCGGAACACAAATTAAGACATTTTTAATAAAATCCGAGAGCTTTCTGACCCTGCATAGACAGCAACGCAACTATCATGTTTAAGGCCCAGAAAGGTAGTAAGGAAATAGTGTATGTGACATCAATGGCTCAACCTTAATGTTATGAAGCTACGAGAATACTTTTTGTGTGCAAAGAGAACAAAAATAACGGGTAGTTTGTAAGAGTTTTCCCTCTTTTCTTCACTTTTCTTCACTTTTAAATAGCCTGTAAATGCTTGTGCGCATTTTGCTTTCACTTTCGAAGTAGCGGCAATTCAGCGTCAGTTGGCTGGAAACAACAAAACAGTACAGCAAACTCACTTATATTAAACATAGAATGTTTAATTTATATAAAACACACCATGCTATAGGACTTAATATAAAAAATAACTTACACAAAGTTTAAAAAAAATTAAAATCAACAAACACGGTGGAACCAAATAAATAAGAAACAAATGTTAAAAAATGCTTCCCAGAATCACCTTAGCTAAACGTCAAAAGTCAACAGGCCTTTCAAAATCCAAAATATTTTTAAAACAGGCGCTTTTGTATTTTATTTCGAAAGTAAATCTTCTGCCACCGTCTTGTCTTTCTCACCTCACTCGTTAGCTCAACTCACTCTCCTCATATGATAAATAAAATCTGACAGCTGTTTGGATCTCTAATGTGACTGTTGTTCGGCACTGCATTGAGCATCCACGTTCAGCTTTTAATTGTAGTGTCTGTTCTCTTAATTAAACTGAACTGAATGATTTTTATTACTATAAAAAAATCAAAACGACTGTGGGGGGGCGGTGCCGCGGTTGGCAAGTGGCGAAACTGGTGTTATGATTTAACACCGGTAAACACCGGTAACACTGACTATCACAACATGCCTAGTGTGGAGTGTCTCAAACTCCATTTCTGCATATTGCTGTGAGTTTGGGTTTATTGTAACGCTCATCTGGGAATGCAACATGCAACATTTCATCAGATTTGTAAGATAAATAATTTATAAAACTATGCAAACACAAGAAATTTCTAAATAAAAGCTCAAACCCTCACTCTGTGTTTACATGTTTTGATGTCTGCATATTCAATAAATTACAGTGGCTGTAGCGTTTCACCTAGGTCTATTTTAATTACCAAAAAAATAATAATTGTAATTATCCGATTTCTCGATTAAAAAATTGAACAATTACTTGATTACTAAAATAACCGTTTGTGACAGCCTAACTGTCTATGCAGGGTCAGAAAGCTCTCAAATTTCCTCAAAAATATCTTAATTCAAAATAATTAATGCAAAGATGAACAAACTATCCCTTTAATTTTTACAGCGTATGGTAGAGTATACATTTACAGTCTATGACTCCTGCATTGTTTGCAGTCCATCTAAAAGTAATACATCTGTGCTGTGCATTTGCTTCCTCTGTAGTTTGAACTGACAGGGTACTAGTAATAAGCAATAACGTCAATAAATTGGGCAAGATTGTCATTTTCTTCAGCAAAGCAACTCTGCATGAGTTTTAGTGTTTGTGATGAAAAGTCATTGTCCCGTTGCCTCTCTGCCTGTGCAAACACATTGAGCTAAAAAGGTTCTGCATGCCTGACTGTAAGTGTAAAGCATTTGTTCTGAATGATTTCGGTCTTGTAGCTGTTTATACAGGTTGTGTTGTGAATAGCTTTTGAGGCAGATAGAGTAGGTTATCAGTTCAGTTCTTTTCATCCTTCAGCCCAGTTCTTGCCTGTAATTGTTCCTTTTAAGCTACCTTAATGAGCGCGACCACCTGTAAGGTTCCTTTTTTTTTTTAAAAATAAAAAAAAAAAGAAGAAACACCACAGCACATATGCAAAGATTGCACATTTAACCTTTTCTCTACTGCACAGGTGATGAAGACCTATCACATGTACAACATGGACAGCATCAATGCCGAAAGCAAGCTGAAGGAGGCAGAGAAGCAAGAGGAGAAACAGATGAGCCGCAGCGTCCGACATGAGGACAGGCAGACCCCGCGCTCGCCCGACTCCCTCACAAACATCAAGATTGAGGAGAAACACGTGCGCCGCAGCTCCGTCAAGAAGATTGAGAAGATGAAGGAGAAGGTGAGCAGTAATATCACAGGGTTCAAATGGGGTGAGAAAATTCACTTTCAAATGGGGTTCATGGAAAGAGAAATCAGAGTTTCTTGGACAGTTTAAACAGAGAATGTGGAGGAAAGGTGAACGTGGGCAGGAGAAGAATGAACAGATGGAGGGAGATTGCAGGGAAATGGGAAAGGTGACAGAGTGGGAGTTGAGAGACAGAGGCTAAAAGAGGGAGAGCATAGGGAGCAATGAGCTGATAAAAGATACAGAGGATGCCGTCACTGCCAGATGGTGTTGAGGGTCCTAAACCTGATCCTGGACAGCTTTAATGACCTGTTGACAGTGGTTTATTCAATTTTTAACATGTGTCAGATACAGGGGTTGGACAATGAAACTGAAACACTGGCCAATATAGTGTTGGAGGTTTCATGGCTATATTTATGCAGCCTGGTGGCCAGTCTTTACTGATCGCAGATTCCACCAATAAGAGCAGAGTGTGAAGGTTGACTTTGTGCACCCAATAGCTCAAACATTGTACCTTGAAGGTGGTGCCGTGTATTAGGATGATAATGCACCAATACACACAGCAAGACTGGTGACAAGAGTGATTTGATGAACATGAAAGTAAAGTTAAACATCTCCCATGGCCTGCACAGTCACCAGATCTGAATATTATTGAGCCACTTTGGGGTGTTTTGGAGGAGCGAGTCAGGAAATGTTTTCATACACCAACATCACATAGCGACCTGGCCACTGTTCTGCGAAAGGAATGGCTCAAAATCCTTCTGGCTACTGTGCAGGACTTGTATTTGTCATTCCCAAGATGAAATAATGCTGTATTGGCTGCAAAAGGAGGCCAAACGGCATACTAATTGTGGTCTAAACCCAGGTGTTTCAGTTTCACTGTCCAACCCCTGTATGTAATCCATGCTTATTATGCCTAAATAATACTATGCTGTTTACACGGCTCTCCGGAATACGTGATTCTGATTGGTTAGTCATGGCATTCTGCAGTCACAAAAATGAAAATAAAATAAAACGGGTGACAAAATAAAATAGGTGACTAGCAATGGTTTATTCATTTAATTTCATGCAATTTTACAAAAAAAAATAAAATAAAACACCAATGGTCTTTTCATAATCAAAAAAATAAATAAAAATAAAAATAAAATAGCTGACCAACAGTGGACTTTTCATGTCAATAAAATAAAATAAAATACGATTTGTACTAATTAAATAATATATAAAGTAATATTAAATAAAATCAGTAACTGTGACAGTGGTCTTTTTGTGTTCATTTACATGTTAATTTTGTAATATTTTCAATGTAAAATACAGCATAATGTACAACCAGCTGGTCATTTTCACAAAATAAACTCTTAGGATGAATCAGGGCTTGTTCTTACACTTTGCTAAGCACTTCATTCTGAGGTTAAAAAAATGAAAATAAAATAAAACAGGTGACAAAATAAAATAGGTGCCTAGAAATGGTGTTTCTGTATTTATTAAATTAAAAAATGGTAAAATAAAATTGGTAAACTCCAATGGTCTTTTCATGTTCAAAAATTAATAAAAGCAAAAATAAAATAGTGGCTGTGACAGTGGTCGTTTCATGTCCATTTACATATTCATTTTGTAAGTGGCAATGTAAAATACAGCATAATGTACAACCAGCAGTTCGTCATCACAAAATAAACTCTTAGTATTAAACAAGGCTTGATCTTACACTCTCGTATTTTTGAGATTCCAGGCTGCAAAATTCCAGAAATTTCCAATTTGACATGGTAATCCTAAACACTAAATGGCAGTTTAATTCAGCAGATGAATGTCTCCCCCATGACTGTGTATACTGTGTTGTAGAATGTCATTGGATGATGTAATGAGATGACGTGGGGTCAAGGGTCAGGCATTAGCATGTCTGGCCCAGATATTGTAGTCAATCCATGTCTTTGTTTTTCTGGAGTCCTCCGGTTACCATCTCTGTCTAGTACCACCAGCTTACGGAATGACTGATGGGATCATTGCTGGGTTGTTCCAGGGCCATCTCTGTTTCCACAAGACCAACAGCAGCTCCTCTATGTGTGTCCCGCTAGAGAGAGCCTGTGGTCACCCCAGCAGCATTTACAGATGGAAATGTAGTGCAGTTTGTGGTGGCAGCCTATTCAGGGCAGGCTAGAAGAAGCTAAACAAGGTGCCATCCATTATGAGCTCATGTTTTAATGTTAGCTTTAAAGGTTTTGTTCACTCAAAAATAAGAGGTCTGTTATTCTTTTCCTACCCTCACGCTGTTCCAAACAGTTAAAAAATATTAAAATACATGTTTTTCACCATAATACTGTGACTTCATGTTTGACTTTGATTTTTGTTGCGTGACAGTAGCAAACACTGACGTTTAAAGTTACTGACATCCAACTTGAACCATATTTGTGAAATTTTTGTGCATATGATGCTTTTGTTGCTAGTGGTACTTGACAGTCTGTGTTTGTTACAAACTGTGGAAAAATCTGTCCTTTTTTTTATCCATTGTCTCATCCTCCTGGTTTTACTTTTTTTTTTATTCTCAGCGGCAAGCGAAATACACCGAGAACAAGCTGAAAGCCATCAAGGCCAGGAATGAGTATCTTCTGGCTCTGGAGGCCACCAACAGCTGTGTCTTCAAATACTACATCCATGATCTGTCTGACCTCATAGATGTAAGTCCAGCTTCATCTCATTACTTCAGAGAGCCAGTTCATGAAATGTTTTCGAGGTGTATCACAAATATTCCTTATTAGACCTCTTGATATTTGTTATAATGTTATAATGCAGCTCAGCTTGTTTGAACCAATGTTATTTTCGTATTGTCTATGTAATATTAAGGTTTTTATTAATATTTTAAATGAGCTTTTAGTAATTGTAACTGTATTTGTAATTTTTACTAGGATTATTTATGTATACATTTCAGTATTTTTAGTACCTTTTTAATTCAATATTTATATTATATTTAATTTTAGCTTTAATTCAGTTAATTGCAATTATTCATAATAATTTTATTTGTTGTTTTAGAGGATTAGTTCGCTCCAGAATTAAAATTCCCCGATAATTTACTCACCCCCATGTCATCCAAGATGTTCATGTCTTTCTTTCTTCAGTCGAAAATAAATGTAAGGTTTCTGAGGAAAACATTCCAGGATTTTTCTATAGTGGACTTCAGTGAGAATCAGAGGATGAGGTTGAAGGTCCAAATATAAAAAAAATAAATAAATAAATATGATGTGTATATTTTTTTTTTTTTTTTACCACAAATGCTCGTCTACAATGAACCTTTAACCCGTTTGCTCCCATTAAAGTCCACTATATGGAGAAAAATCCTGGAATGTTTTTCTCAAAAACCTTAATTTCTTTTCGACTGAAGAAAGAAATACTTGAACATCTTGGATGACATGGGGAGTAAATTATTTATTAATTTTATATATAAAATTTTAATTCTGGAGTCAACTAATCCTTTAATAGTTTTAGTTTCATCTAAGGTTTTTTAAAACTTACAGTGCCAGGTGTTGATGTCTCAGTATCAGTGCTAAATCTTATTCAGTAAGCAAACCAACAAGTTCAGGGCAGCTGATGAAATGAAACTCTGCTTGTCAGCATGTAAATAATTTATAATTAATGTTACAATTTTGAGCTCCTTTTTAAAAGTTCTCACAAAACTTTTCTGTTTCTCAAAATACTTCACGTATTCAGTAATTTAAAAAGGGTTATCAGCTGACATATGATGGTCTTCTCATTCATTTCTGCATAAAAATATAATTATTAAGTAATAAATGATTAGTTCACTTCCAGTGATTAAATTATCTGTAACGTTTTGTTCTGGAAGTGAACTAATTCTTTAAATTCCATCACTGAGAATGTGCACATGACATCACTTTGGTTAATCAGCCCATCTGATTTGTTTTACAGAAATATTGCAGAATTAAACCGTTCAAAGGGATAGTTTACCCAAAACTGAAAATTCTGTCATTAATTACTCACCCTCGTGTTGTTCCTAACTCGTAAGACCTTCGTTCATCTTCAGAACACAAATTAAGATATTTTTGATGAAATCCGAGAGCTTTCTGACCCTGCATAGACAGCAACACAACTAACATATTTAAGGCCCTGAAAGGTAGTAAGAACAAATGTTAAAAAATTCCATGTGACACCTGTGGTTCAACCTTAATTTTATGAAACTACAAGACTGCCAAATGCAGTAAACCCATCAAGACTTTTATCCTTCCTGTCATTGAGCAATGGCAAATATTTTTTTTACATTTCCAGTATACTGTGCAGCTCTACTAGGGCATTTAGGTGTAATGCCCTAAATATGCCCATGTACAGTGTCCCACAATGCAGTAATACCCTCTGACAGTGTGCTGCTTCATCAGACTTCTTTACTCAAGTGTGACCTTGAATATACAGGTTAATAGCCAAGAATGGGTTACTTGGGTTCTTATTTTTTAGTACCAACAAAAATGTACTTGAATGTACTTTTTAAGTTCATGTACATGAAAGTCTCTGCCAGTTGCATAAATGTTGTGTTTTACTCTATATTTTACTGGCTTTCTCAACTCAAAATCTTTATTCACAGCTCAAAATACCCCTTTTTTTCCCCCTTTCTCAGTGCTGTGACCTGGGCTACCATGCCAGCCTGAACCGTGCACTGCGTACCTACCTCTCGGCTGAGTTTAATGTGGAGACTTCCAAGCACGGTGGTCTGGAGACTATTGAGAACGCTGCAGAGAACCTGGAAGCCAATGCGGACAAGCAGAGGCTGATGGAGACCTACAACAACGTCTTCTGCCCTCCGATGCGCTTCGATTTCCAGTCTCACATGGGTGATATGGTCAGTTGGTGTGAATATTATTACTTATGACATGACACTGGTGAAATGAAGGAATGGAAAATGCAGTGATGGTAATTATTTTCATGCCTCAAGCAATATAGCAACAGTAGACTCACAATTTGGGTAAAAAATGGCACACAAACATTCTTAGGCAACAGAGTGAGGCTTTACTGATGCCAAGTGCTTTTGCTCCAATATATCAAACATCTTGAGGATATCAAGAAATCAGCTCTGCTAAATACCATACAGTACTGTTACACAATGATCAGCATTGTCTCTCTGAGACAGTTTGCCCTGCTGTTACATGTGACTCTTGCAAGACTGTCTCATTGCATGTCCAAACAAACCCAGACACCTCAAGAGGAATGAAGCATTTCTCAATCAGATTGTTGCATAGTGACAGACATGCCTGAGAGACCTCTGTTGCTTCAACCCTGTATTAATATATGTTGTCATTAGACTGTGCAGTTATTATATTATATATTATTCACTATTAATATGGCAAGTTGACTGCTAACCTTACAGGCCCCGTGGTTTATATATTAATTAAAGGTGAGATATGTTCTTTCTGTGTCATTTGTGTCACCTGTGTCACCTTAGGTTAATGTTACAGCACCTATAAACAGTAAGGCCAATAAACTGTAGTTTTCAGAAAAATATTATTAATTCTGTTTCTTAATTCTATTTGTTAATTTTGTTTATTCCTAATGCTATTTATTTATCTATTAGTAGTAGTAAAATTATTAGCAATAGTAGTAGTAGTAGTGGTAGTAGTATTTGTGTTTTGTTTTGTTTCATTTAGTTTTGTTTTGTAAGATGCCAATCCTGTGCCAAACAAAACAAAAAATAATGATTTTTTGCAAACAGGTTTTCTGAACATTCATTGGTCAGTCAAACTTATAGTCCAATGTCTATATAGTCAAACTCACACGATTTGCTGAGCTGATATTGTTGTGTTGAATTCTCAAACAAAACAATGAGACATAGTAATATTAAACTGGAATAGGAGGAAGTCTTTTAACATTTTAACAAAAAAAAAAGACACTACAGCTCAACCTGAAAGATAGCATTTTTAATTGGACTACATTTGCGCAATTCTACAATTCTGAGTTTATATCTCACAATTGTGACTTTATTTTATTAAGTCAGAATTGTAAGATATATATACTCTCAATTCTGAGAACATATCAGTCTTTTTTACCCTAAAAACTGGACTTTATAACTCATAATTGTAAGTTTATATCATGCAGTTCTGACTTTATAACTCGCAAATGTGTGTTTATATCGCAATTAATTCTGGCTTTATAACTTGCAATTGTGAGTTTATATCACACAATTCCAACTTTATAACTCGCAATTGCGAGAACTGTGAGATAAAATACTTTTAACCTTTTTTTTATTATTTAGTGGCAGAAACAGGCTTCAGTAGTTTTCTGCTGTGTTGAACTGTATGCTGATGTTTTTGTTCTTAGTCAACCTTGCATCAGGGGTCCTGGATGTTTGTAAGTGTGTGATGAACAGAGCAGCTGGTTTTCCCCAGTGCACATGTGCCCCGTCGTGTGTTCAACCCTCTGGGAGAGGGTGGACCACAGTGAGCCAGATGTTCCCCAGCTGTTTTGGGCAAAAAAGAGAGAGAGCAAGCGAGAGATGCAGATAGAGGCTAGCTGGGGTCACTCTGTTCTTTAGAGCATATGGACACATCAGCTTTATTACTGCTGGAAGTGGTCTTGGTTTAGTTTTCTATCATTCTGTTGTTGAAGTTCTCAAATTCTCTTTTTTTCTCTCTTTCTCCCTCAGGTGGGACATATGTGTGCCCAGCAGCCTGTGCAGGGAGAGCTGATCCAGAGATGCCAGCAGCTACAGTCCCGCCTGTCCACACTGAAAATAGAGAATGAAGAGGTGACATACACATGGTCCAACAAATGCAATAAGCACAACAAATTATGTTTATATTACAATATGCACAACAAATTATGTTTATCTGTCAAATACACATTTCACATCAGTTTCCTTTTTTCTGTTGATGTGCACTTTCATATCAAAGCATTGGATTAAATCAAAGCATTTTTGAATCTGCTGTCATCTTTACATTCAATTGAATTATTTACATTTATACATTTGGCAGAAACTTTTGTCTAAACTGAACCCATGACCTTGCCACTACAAGAGCATTTCCCCCTTGAGTGTTTGTTTATAAAGTATTTTGGCTAATTTGATAAAAAAAAGTTAACCCAATCAGAGTGTAGCTCTATTTATCATTACCGTTAAGCATTTATGTTGAAATCCATAAACAGAAAATGTGAAAAAAAACTGATTTGTCTGAGCCTCCACATAAGTCACTGTAATGTGTTTTAAATGGTATTGTTTGGACTAGGGAGGCAGTGTTAAAAACTTTACAGAACGTCAGTTTCTCTGACACTGAGGAAAAATCATTTACTTAATCACTGTTTTTGACTTGTTTTTCGGTAAAAATATTTAAACATCTTTAAGAACATTTTTCTTGCTTTAAATATTACTCTAATAAAATGTTGTGAGGTTTATGCTCATGAATAATATAAAAACCAATTAGCCTGTGGGGTAAGAAAAATAAACTTAATTCAGGACATAACAAATTTGAATATCTCATGCAGTTTTGCCTCTTATCTTCTTTTAAGGATGTTTAGATACTTTTATTGTAAAACAAGACAGAAATAACAACCAAGAAAATTATTTAATGCAGTGCACCAGTGTGTATGAAATGAAATATCTTCATCAAATGAAATTGCTGTTCCATTTCACTCATGTACTTTGCATGTTGTAATATTACGAAGATGTAGGAACTATAATGGACATGCTCTTTCTCTAGGTAAAGAAGACGATGGAGGCCACTCTACAGACCATCCAGGACATGGTGACCATTGAGGACTTTGATGTGACTGACTGCTTCCACCACAGTAACTCAATGGAGTCTGTCAAGTCCACTGTGTCTGAATCTTTCATGAGCAAACCCAGCCTGGCCAAGAGACGAGCCAACCAGCAGGAGACGGAACAGTTCTACTTCACGGTAAATGAGACAGAGAGGGAGAGAAATCAGTTTAATACAGGGTCACAGGGTTGAAGAAATGGTGTGGAGGATTGGATGGTGGGAAGTCTGTAGCTGGACGTAAAGAGAAATGGAAAAGGAAGGGTGATGAAGGGAGAGATAAGAGATTGAGTGTTTGAGATACAGCTTAATGTCCTTTCTTCTCTGTCAGAGGCTTTTAAGAAGTCTTTGATTGAAAAACGGCAATTAGAGGAGACTGCTGCAGTTAACTGCTGTTCATTGATCTGTGCTTGTTTGTAGACAACTGAAACTGTGTTACGTTGTAATTCAGCAAATAGCATTACAGAGGAATTTGTCCTCCAGACAGATTTTACAAAATACCCAGAACAAATTAGCAGCAGTATAGCAATGCCCAGGGAGCAACCAACAGCACTTTGTGGCAACTTTATAGGGGAGACTGGGATCACATGGGCATGTTCTTGTCAACTCAGTAGATTTAAAAACAAAACCAAAAAAGTTAAATAAATTCTTGTTTTCTAGCATGGTAATGTACATGGCAATGTTAATGTGTTTGACAGAATAGATCTGCTACGCTGCTGCTGCGAGAATTGATATTGTCAGTACATCCATAGACATGCTGCTGTGAGCATGTAAGAAATACTCCGGTTTTCTAAACACGCATGAATCACCCCGTAGCAGATCTATACAGGTGTAGCTGGGGAGGTGGAGGGTTTCCGAAGCGCGCTGCAGCTGCTACAGCAAGCACTAGCCGAATATTTGAATGCTGAACAGCAAGTTCATTGGCTGCTGACACGAAAAGAAACCAGTTAGCTGCATGAATAATGATGTCATTATGTCAGATTGAGGTAGAGGTAGAACCTATCGGACTACACCAGTTTCTTGACAGAACTTTGGATTAGTTTTTGCATGACGGTTTCAAACATCTAGTTCAGAGTGAAAAATTTAAGGGGGTCTGAATACTTTCCGTACCCACTGTATATATATAAACGCAACACTTTTGTTTTTGCCCCCATTTTTCATGAGCTGAACTCAAAGATCTAAGACTTTTTCTGTGTACACAAAAGGCCTATTTCTCTCAAATATTGTTCACAAATCTGTCTAAATCTGTGTTAGTGAGCAATTCTACTATTCTCCTTTGCCAAGATAATCCATTCATCTCAAAGGTGTGGCATATCAAGATGCTGATTAGACAACATGATTATTGCACAGGTGTGCCTTAGGCTGGCCACAATAAAAGGCCACTTTAAAATGTGCAGTTTTACTGTATTGGGGGGGTCCGGGGGGGTCCGAAAACCAGTCAGTATCTGGTGTGACCACCATTTGCTTCACACAGTGCAACACATCTCCTTCGCATAGAGTTGATCAGGTTGTTGATTGTGGCCTGTGCAATGTTGGTCCACTCCTCTTCAATGGCTGTGTGAAGTTGCTGGACATTGGCAGGAACTGGAGCATGCTGTCGTATATGCCGATCCAGAGCATCCCAAACATGCTCAGTGGATGACATGTCCGGTGAGTATGCTGGCCATGCAAGAACTGGGATGTTTTCAGCTTCCAGGAATTGTGTACAGATCCTTGCAACATGGGGCCGTGCATTATCATGCTGCAACATGAGGTGATGGTCGTGGATGAATGCCACAACAATGGGACTCAGGATCTCGTCACGGTATCTCTGTGCATTCAAAATGCCATCAGTAAAATGCACCTGTGTTCGTTGTGCATAACATACGCCTGCCCATACCATAACCCCACCGCCACCATGGGCCACTCGATCCACAACGTTGACATCAGCAAACCGCTCACCCACACGACGCCATACACTCTGTCTGCCATCTGCCCTGTACAGTGAAAACCGGGATTCATCCGTGAAGAGAACACCTCTCCCAGACACCATCGAATGTGAGCATTTGCCCACTCAAGTCGGTTACGATGACCAACTGCAGTCAGGTCAAGACCCCGATGAGGACGACGAGCATGCAGATGAGCTTCCCTGAGATGGTTTTTGACAGTTTGTGCAGAAATTCTTTGGTTATGCAAACCAATTGTTGCAGCAGATGTCCGGGTGGCTGGTCTCAGATGATCTTGGAGGTGAAGATGCTGGATGTGGAGGTCCTGGGCTGGTGTGGTTACACATGGACTGCGGTTGTGAGGCCGGTTGGATGTACTGCCAAATTCTCTGAAACCCCTTTGGAGATGGCTTGTGGTAGAGAAATTCAGTTCACGGGCAACAGCTCTGGTGGACATTCCTGCAGTCAGCATGCCAATTGAACACTCCCTTGAAACTTACGACATCTGTGACATTGTGCTTTGTGATAAAACTGCACATTTTAGAGTGGCCTTTAATTGTGGCCAGCATAAGGCACACCTGTGCAAAAATCATGCTGTCTAATCAGCATCTTGATATGCCACACCTGTGAGGTGGATGGAACTTATCTTGGTAAAGGAGAAGTGCTCACTAACACAGATTTAGACAGATTTGTGAACAATATTTGAGAGAAATAGGCCTTTTCTGTACATAGAAAAAGTCTTGAGTTCAGCTCATGAAAAATGTGGGCAAAAACAAGTGTTGCGTTTATCATTTTGGTCAGTGTATATGTATAATATATACATATATTATATAACACTACCAGTGTACACTACCAGTCTAAAGTTCTTGGACAGTAAGATTTTTTTTTTTTAAAGAAGTCTCTTCAGCTCACCAAGCCTGCATTTATTTGATCCAAAAATCACATGAATTGAGTACATTTTAAAATATATTCAGATAGAAAAGAGTTATTTTAAATAGGAAAAATATTTCAAAACTTTACTTCTTTTTGCTGTAGTTTGGATCAAATAAATGCAGGCTTAGTGAGCAGTAGAGACTTCTTTAAAATAGGAAAAACTTTTGACTGGTTGTGTATATATGCAAATTGTTACATGTGTTTTGTATCATGCAGTTTTATAAAAATGTATTCAGTAATTTTTTTAATATACAAAGTATTTTTATATTTAGTACTTTAAATGTATTTATACATACATTTATATACATATTATGCATTTATATATTTATTGATTCGTATGTTTTTTTTAGTCTTTTTACACTGTTACTGTTTTATGAATTATTTTGTTTAATAATCATTTTACTGTTCTTTTTTTTTCTTTTTTTTTTCAAAAAACAATTTAATGATTTCATGTCAGGTTCCATTTGTCATTTTAGCCCCATGTAGTGTGACAGCTGCTGTCAATTTGTGTTTAGTGAACTGTGAACTGAATCTTTTTTCTGACCAGTAATGGTTGAAATGTTCGATAGCTTTTTGTAGCCAAGACTTGTATATGTATAGTATATGTCTATACAGTAATTGTTTTTTTTTTAAATATACCTCCTTAAAAATTAACAAATAAAGCACAAAAGAGGTTTGTCACTTTATGTTGTGCATGGTGTTTTAGCACATCCCCTTCATCATATCTTGATATCTCCCTCTCTCCCCTTTCTCTTTAACTCCCTATGTACATTAAGCTTGTCTCTTTCTGCCAAAAGCACTAGTGCATGGCTCCATATGTTGGCTATCCTTCCTGTGTCTGCATGACTGTAATGCTGGTATGGCTGTGATATATGATGGATGAAATTTTAAGCATCTGTCTACCAAGCTCCCTCATTCCCTCTGCAGTTCAGGTTTCTCTCCATCCGTCTCCTGACTCCTCTATCTGTCTCTCCGCTGTCAGGTTTCCATCAGGTCAGGGTTCTCGCCCCCAAAGAGCCATAAGCTATTAGAGCATATAGATCCAATGCCTCCCTGTGCTCCAGTGGATATGAAATTAATGTTTACGCCAGCAAGATGTATAGTCTCAACACTACACTGCAAATTGAAAGGGGTGGAGGAAGCATACTTTGCCAGAAAGCCGAGAAAAGGAAGAAAGATTGATTATACTGTTCACTTAATAGCTATTCAATTGAAATTTCTCAGCAATGTTTGTTCATGAGTGTTGAGATTGTCTAACAGTTGTGCTGGAGTTGAAACGTTTTATATTCTCTGTTTCAGAAACTGAAGGAGTTTCTGGAAGGCAGGAACCTCATCACCAAACTACAGGCTAAACATGATCTGATTCAAAAGACTCTGGGAGAAAGTGAGTAATCTTTCTCAAATGATGTGTGCATGTGTGTTTATGAGCTGTTTTAATGGAAAAACTGATGTCATAAAATATTGTGGGTGTAATATTGCTTTCCATCAATAAGCAATACATTAATATTGAGTAAGTTATAGTTTAGGCACAACAGTACCAGGTACTTTTTGCTTCACAAGTGAAAATACTTCAAAACGAAGTCAAAGCAAAATCTACCATTGTGCTTCTCAGAGGAACACAAAGTTCCCTAAAGGAATCAGTGTTTTCAATCAATTGGTTGAGCAAAAGATTCATTATGAGTCATTCATAAAAACAGTACTTACATTTATTGTTTTGGAAACCAAATTATCTGTTAGTGATCAGATTCATGACTCAATTGGACTGAAAAGCCTTCATGTAGACATCTTAATCAATCCGACTGAACGATGATGGTGTAAACGAAATAATTCAATCAATAGGAAACAAGTAATGAGCATGCAAACTCCTGAATCCAACTCTTTTTCTCAGTCTTATTTTAAAAAACGTGCATGCCTTTTGTGATATGTGCAATATGTGAATCTTATTGCAAAATGTAAGGTTCATATAAACAGAATTTTTAGAATCTGAAATTGGATTGGATTCACTCAGCTTACTGCATGTAAATTACTGCATGTAAACAGAGCTAGTCGGTTGTTGAATGACTCAGTGTTTTTGAACAAATCAGTTGAGTGAATAATTCAAAGGACTTTCTCATAAAGACAGTCATGTGCTTTGTTGCTGAATGAATCAGTGTTTTGAAGAAAATAAGTTGACTGAATGATTTAAATAACTCCCCCATAAAGACAACCATGTGTTTTGTTTCCAAATGAATCAATGTTTTTGAACAAATCAGTTGAGTGAATGATTCTCCTGACTTCCTCATATTAAAGACAGCCATGTGCTTTGTTCCTTAATGAATCAGTGTTATTAAACAAAGTTGAGTGAAACATAGGGATGTAAAAAATAATAATATAAAAATAATATACCTATGAAATATTAATTTTCATTTTTTTTTACAGTGCAATTGTTTTACAATATATGGCTATTACTGTCAATAACAATAATATACATCTATTATTATTATTATTATTATATTCTAATTTTTTGGCTTCCTAAAACACCTGTGCAAATGTAATTTATACTGAGACCGTATACCACAAATAAAAAGAGGGTTGAGTTCCCTTTAAAGTTCAGGTAGAAGTCAATTTACTGACTTTTTTCTGATTTAAGTTTTCTTAGTTAAGAACATGGGTTGGAGCTCTTAATTTTGAAGTCTCATAGTGCATTAGATGGAATAATTTAAAAACCACTGTTATTTTTAGCTAAAAGCAATAGGCTGCTGCATGTGTGGTTGCAGAATGCACGGCATTTCAAGCAGTGAGTGGATTCTCTGATTGTCCATTGCATTCCAGAAATCAACATTGTTCAACGCTGCAAACACGTGCTATAAATAGAAACTCTACCTATGCTTACGCATGTTAATGGTTTTTGTTTTATATTAGTTGTTCTTCATGCTTTTGTGCAATACATGAATAGCAGTTCATTTGTTTTAGATATTTTATGTTTACATAGTTCTATTTTGCAGGAGTCCCGCAAATCATTCTATCGCATCCCGCACACACATGAGTCTCTGCCCGCCCGCACCCGCACTCGCCCATCAAGTCTTGTCCCGCGCCGCTCTCTGTTGCGTCTAGTCCAGCGGATTATAACGCGTTAAATTACTCCGTTACTAAAAAAATAATCAAATCAGTAACACGTTACAAAGTAATGCGTTACTGCCCAACACTGCAAATGAATCAGTGTTTTTGAACAAAGTGAATGATTCAACTGACTTAGATCATGTGTTTGTTCCTAAATGAATCTGAGTTTTTTAACAAATTGGTTGAGTGAATGATGTGCTGTTGGACCGATACTGTAGCACTTGAAATGTTGCTCAACCAATCAAATTTTAGTATAGGAACACAATGTTTTATAATTAGCTTATGGTAGTCTGTTGCATCCTCATTTAGATAGCTAAGAAAATGTGTGTAATATGATATATTAAACCAGAAAATAATACATTTTTTATTAATAATTAAATAGTGTTTCTTTCATGTGTAGGGTTAGCATTCATGTGTTTGTGTGGGATGTTGCAGTGTCATGCAGAGGGGGTACTGAGTTGACAGTTTGTGTGTTAGCTTGAGAGGATGGTACTGATGTCATCAGTCTCATCAGATCATGAAGCTTTAACAGCGCAGAGCCGCTCTATACTGCTGTCCTCTGGACCATAGCATCATCTTATCCACTCACTCATAGCCAGTCCTGGATGGCGGAGATCAAAGGTCATATGCCATGCTACAAGACAGTGATGAGTGAAATGAGTCTGTGCAAGAAAGAGAAGAGCACAGCGGTGATTTCCTGAAGTGTTTTTCACTCTGATGGTCCACCCACGTTCATTCCTACAGACTGAATGAAACTGTTAGCCAGTCAGTTCGGACTGCCAGTGAAATAGGAAGTGAAACTGAGAAAATCGGACTGATTGCACAGATGATAACGAAGAGATAATTATTTGTGATGGAGAGAGTAATGGTGTTGATTACTTTATCGTGAAATAAGTGTGCTAGCTGAGACTAGAGCTATTAGAAGTAGTAATAATTTTGTAGATATTAAATTTCTCCTCCATTACTCCAGTCTTCAGTGTCACATGATCCTTCAGAAATCATTCTAATATGCTGATTTGGTGCTCAAAATTATTATGTACAGTATAAAGAACAGTGTTATTAGTGATTACTTGTGATTTAAATTTAAAGGATTAGTTGACTTCTAGAATAAAAATTTCCTGATATTTACTTATTCCCATGCCATCCAAGATGTTCATGTTTTTCTTTCTTCAGTCGAAAAGAAATTAAGGTTTTTGAGGAAAACATTCCAGGATTTTTCTCCATATAGTGGAACTAACAATTTGAAGGTCCAAATTG
The DNA here is from genome assembly GCA_012976165.1 of Labeo catla. Lineage (NCBI taxonomy): Eukaryota > Metazoa > Chordata > Actinopteri > Cypriniformes > Cyprinidae > Labeo > Labeo catla. The sequence continues at coordinate 898,803 of VONZ01000113.1, forward strand.
GAGTGTAAGTGCAGCTTTAAAAGCCTCTACATGATCCCGCCGAGGAATAAGTGTCTTATCTATCGAAACGATTTTCTATAAAAAAAAAAATAATAATAAATTGAAATAATATTTTTAACTACAAATGCTTGCCTTATAGTAGCTCGACATAGCATTACATAGTCACCTTGGAAGAGTCACACATGACGTAGGCAAAAGTACTGACCTGGTGTTTACAAAGTGAATGTGCAAAGAAAGTCAAACGCCTTTTACAAAAACAGCAAAGTTGGAGGAGAAAATTAAGTTTTTCACCCTACACAGTACACAGACGGAGAACTAACCACGTGTGACCTTTCATGACATGATTATGTAATGTGTGAAGTTGTAGACGTGCATCAAAGCTAGTGCAAGACAAGCATTTGTGATTAAAAAAATATATAATTTTTTATTATAATTTTATTATAATTTTATATATATATATATATATATATATATATATATATTTCCCCATTGTGGTTTGGATTGATTTTAAAGTGACGTAATCATTAATTGGATTTGCCGATCGAATTTGAAACAACTCAGTTATTTACGAGCAGTCTTACTTATTTTGTCATATGACAAAAACAGATAAAAACAAATATTAATGTCAAAATACCTCAGTAAATCCAGCCTTCGGTGTGCCGAGTACAGTATGTGCAACCCCAGCTGCTGTTACTGAGTAACTGACAGAATGTTCCAGCACAGACTGAAGGAAACCAAGTGTTTTGGATGATTAGCTCATTGAAGTCTGTTGCACGTTTGGCATTTGCGGTCTCGAGCTGCATGTGATGGGGAAAATAGCACGTAGTGATGTTTTTGAAAGTGTTTGGAGGGGAATGTGTGGATATGGGTTCAAATCCCACAGGACAGTGTTTTATTCCCAAAAGGAAACTGTGTCCAGCTGTGGCCTCTTCCTCACACATCCAGCCTCCCTCTAACTGTTTTTTTCTTTCTTTTTCTCCTTGTATCTCTCCGTTCAGGTCAGAAGACTGACTACTGCCTTGCCAGGTGAGTGATGTGGGAAAACCAACAAATCCAACCATTTACGCACAAGAATTAATTTAGCACACATGCAGATGTTTCAGGGCCATTTATAGATGAATATCTTGTCTAGACATATTCATCTTTTATTCACATCTGCTGATTTATTTATTGAGGCCAGGGAAAGGTGATTTACTCTGCAGTTATAATGGAGTACGGAAATGGGAATGGACTTTTAAACAAGAGTCCACGGAAGAGACAAAACAAGCGCTTTCACAACAAATACTACTGAAAGCCTGCCTGTCTGTGTGTGTGTTTAAGGCCTGTGGATAAAAATAGGACCCTTTTCGTGAGGGTAGTTTCTACTGGTCTAATGGCCATGGGCAGTTTGTAAATTGTGGAGGAAAATTAGAGCAGTTTAAGGGAAAATGATCTATTGTAATAACAGGGCTTTCTCTTTTTCTCCCCATCTCATCTCTCTTGCTTGTGTCCATCAGCGGACGGAGGAACTCCACTGTTCGGAAACAGGTAATTATCACCACTCGCTGGTAGAATCGACTTAGAATTGATTCTGGATCAGTCCACAAAAAATCATAATCAGCTGTTGTTATTGAAATCAGCATACAGGACAATGATGTGCAGTGCTGGGAAAACAGTGGATTGGCATATATTATCAAAAAATAGTGTGCCTACACTGTGCAAACAATCAAATAATTTTATAACTTTAAACGTCAAGTGCAAAAAGGCTGAAAAAATAATAATTTTAAAGAAAATGTGTTTACTTAGAAATCATTTAGGACATAATTTGTCATACAGTTGAAACTACCACAGCAAACAAGATGTGCACTGTTTATTTATTTGTTGCATGTTTGTTTGCGTATTTCTTTGTGTATTTATTTTGAATTCATTTAGTATTTATTTATTTCATGTTTATTTACCTTTTTTTGTTTATTTAGCAGGAATGACTGTAGTTAGAAGATTATATGGTAGATAATTAATAATATAATACATTTAATTAATTTAATTAATAATTAATAATGATTAAATTAAATAAATACTAAAATAATGATTCTAAAATAAATAATTAAATGTAATACATTAAACATAAAATATAAAATAAAATAATATTAAAATAAATAAATGGTATAAATACTATTTATTATTATAATAAATAGTAGAAATGAATACATGCTCAGAGGAAAAGCCATGGAGCCACTTGTAATTATTAAGGTTATTAATAATTTATTCTTTTTTTAATTTTTTTATACTGTATAATTTTTTTTTTATTTAAATATTTTTATTTAGCAGGAATGAATGCAATTATTTTTATAGAGACAACGTTTTGTTTTTTTTACATTTTCAATCTCTCCCCAGCCAACCCAGAAGAAAAAAATAATATAATTAAATTAATCAAATGAAATAAATACTTAAAACAATGAATTTAAAATAAATAAATAAATAATTCATGAAATTAAAAATAAATATCAATAAAAATTGTATCAATACTATTTATTCATGTAATAAATAGTATAAATGAACATATCTATAATTAAACAACAGTCAAGGGCATCAGAGTTCACTGAGGTTACTCTGCCAATATATACACACATAAATGTACACATATACAAAAATGCTTTGAGATCGATACTCTGAATCACAGTCAAACTTTCCCAACCTTACTTACATGTGACAGGTGTGATGTGTATTTAATTATATGATTACTGTATGTGCACATTTTTTGCTGTAAATATGTGCTTGTATCCAGTGAGATGAGTAAAATAACAGTAGTATAGCAGTGCCACCCTGCAATCATTGTCCATTTGGCGGTGGGATAAATTTGTAAACCGGGCCAGTGAGACAAATTTAGTGTATACGTCCTCCCACCTAAACCCTACAGGGGTTTATCACTGCACAGCATGGGTGAACAAAGAAAAGTACACACTGTAACCCATCATTTGACCACCCCAATGTCCATATCGCCCTCTAGTGAGGGATATTGATATAAGAGCAATATTCTGTTACTAGCAGACAAATGATTTGAGAAACATAAGATTTATTGAGAAAAATGAATACAAAAAGCCCCACCATGCTTTATACTGATGTAAGTATATATAAGAGTAAGCGTGACCTCTGTGCAGTAAAGTTCAGGTTAGACATGGCCCAAATTCTGCTTCGCTTAGCCGTTTCCTGCTCACCCAAATAAACAAAAGGAAGCTGTGGAGAGAAGCTGTCTCCTAGCAACCATTGCCCCATTCCCCCATGGCTCAAACTGTGCTGCTTTTTCATTCACCCTCCTAAATTCTGTCTGATGCCTGCCTCCCTTTACAGATATTATTATTATTTAAGCACTCTGCTGAGAAACAGAGACCCTTGTTCAGAAAGGTTTCCTCTGCTGCAAAATGTCCAGAGAAAAAACCCTGAACCATCCAAACAGACCTGCATATTTTCTCCTTCATATTTTGTTTCTTATATATATATATATTTTGATTTCCTTCTTTTAGGAGTCCAGCCAAATCATTCCCCTGATGGTGGAGAGTTGTATTCGCTTCATCAGTCGACACGGTGAGCTCCCTCTTTTTCTCTCTCACTTTCCCTTTCTTGCCAAAGGCACTATTGCTGTGTCTCTCTGTAGACTTTGCCTGACGAAATGAAAAAAAGTGTTCTGTTCTGCTTCATTTATTTTTCTGTCATACAATATATACCACTTCCATTCCTGTAGCACCGTCCTTTTTTTTTTTTTTTTGAATTTGTGAGAATTCAGCCCAGTTTATTCCCAACTAAAAACTAAACAAAAATGTTATTTTAGTTGCTTTATTTTATTTTAATTCAACTTAAACCATTTATTTCTTGGGTTTCCACTGTCATGGAAAATCTTGAAATATCAGGGAATTTCCAGAAGTTACTGAAATTAATACATTCATAACAAGGTTTCTCGTACATAGACATTTTTCTGGTTGTGCTCTGTTCCAAATATTTAATCAGCTAGAAATTACTTCTGATTTTTAATAATTTTTTTCATAGCCCTGGATACTAAGTGGTTAAATGGGGTGGAAATTCTGTATTTTTAAAATGTGTATCTCTAACTACAGGTTGTCTTATAAACAAATGAGTCAGATACTTTCGTAACTGCCCTCAATCAGCAGCAATTCATCATATAAACAAAAATGTATCTTTTTAAGTAATTCATTCTTTTCATCAAATGGAAAAAAACTGGCTTATAAGAGTCATAAAAATAAAGGTTCTTTCCATGAAAAAACTTTAACATCCATGGAACTTTTCCATTGCAGAAAAAAATGTCTATATAGTAAACGAATGTTAAAATGTTCATTACACAACAGAAAAAAAAAAAAAATTAAGAGCTGTTTAAAGGGGTCATCGGATGCTAAGTTCACTTTTCATGTTGTTTGAACATTAATGTGTGTTGGCAGTGTATGTACAAATCTATCCTATAATGATAAAAAATCCATGCAGTGGTTTCTAATTAATCTGTAAAAATAATATCCCCTTTTTCAAATCGAGCCGTTCTCAGATGCCTGTCGGTGTGCCGTCACACCGACATAGGCCACTCCCACGATAGTTGATTGACATGAGCTCTTACCTTAGACCAGCTGTCACAGTCCAGTAACTTTCCATGTTTTGATGCCAGAGCAGGGATGTAAGTTAGACAAGAATATCTCTGATTGAGCAATTTAGGTGTTGTGTTGCTGGATGTTGTAATGAACATAGTGGTCATCATTTACTCCCGACATCTGAGCCGCTGAAGATGCCGTAGATTACGTTGTTTGTGAAGGGAATGCGCCTCCCGATCTACATATATCCGTCTTTGTTCGTGCAAATCATTCATGATCCAGCTTCATTTACAGCAGAAGTGAGTATAAGCGTTTTTTTAATGAATCTTTGCGATCGCCTTTCCTTATAACGTGGTAGTTATGAAGTTTAGCGGCTAAACGTGGCTAAATGCGGCTAATGTAAACAAGACCGTCCTTCCACAGAGAGAAGAGAGGGGCGGGGTGAGCTGAGCTCATTTGCATTTAAAGGAACAACCCCTTAGAATGAGATGATTTTTGCAGAGCTGATTTTGGCAAGGTAAAAAGGGTGTTGTTTTACAAAACCATTGAGAATTTTTAATCAAAGTATATTAGAGATTTTTCATTAAGACCCTAAAGAATCATATCAACTTGTGGAAAATGGGCATCCGATGACCCCTTTAAGTAAAAAAATGTTTGCTGTTCAAACGTTTGGGAGCAGGAATATTTTTAATGTTTTTAAAAAAATCTGCTGCATTTGCTTGATCAAAAATACAGAAAAAAAAACAGTAATGTAATGTGTGTGTATATATGTATATGTATATGTATATATACATGTACAAATTGTAATTTGTATTACTGTTTGTTTAAAATAAATGAAAAGAAACCTAGCATAGTAGATTTGTTTTTTCTTTCTGTTGTACCGAAATCATATCAAACCGTGACCCTCGAACCGAGGTACGCACTGAACCGTGACATCTGTGTACCGTTACCTCCTTAATATATATATATATATATATATGTGACCCTGGACCACAAAACCAGTCTTAAGTCGCTAGGGTATATTTGTAGCAATAGCCAAAAATACATTGTATGGGTCAAAATTAATGATTTTTGTTTTATGCCAAAAAATATTAGGATAAGTAAAGATCGTGTGCCATGAAGATATTTGGTAAAATTCCTACTGTAAATATATCAAAACTTAATTTTTGATTAGTAATATGCATTGCTAAGAACTTCATTTGACAAATTTAAAGGTGATTTTCTCAATATTTAGATTTTTTTGCACGCTCAAATTCCAGATTTTCAAATAGTTGTATCTCGGCCAAATATTGGTCTATTATAGCAAACCATACATCAATGGAAAGCTTATTTATTCAGCTTTCAGGTGATTTATAAATCTCAATTTGGACAAATTGACCCTTATGACTGGTTTTGTGGTCCACGGTCACATATATATATATATATATGTATATATATATATGAATATATATATATATATATATTCAAAATATACATCTTTTCTAACAATATAAGTTTTTGCTATTACTTTTTATCAATTTAACACATCCTTGAATAAAAGGATGAATGAAAAGTATTAATTTCTTTAAAAAAAATAAAAAAGAAAGAATAAAAATTTACTGACCACAAACTTTTAAATACTAGTTTATATTGTTACAAAACTATATATTTTAAATAAATGCTGTTCTTTTTAACTTTTTATTTATTAAAGAATCCTGAAAAAAAGTATCACTGGTTCCAAAAAAAAATAGTTACATGACTTAGTTAATATAGTTAAAGTGCCCCTATTATGCCATTTTAAAGGTTGATAATATTGTTTTAATAGACTCCCAAAACAGGTTTACATGTATGCAAGATCAAAAAACACTTCAGTTTTCTCCAAAAATAGATTTGATTTTACCCCATTTCTAAATGATTCATAAACGACTCGTGCGAAGCAGTTTAAAGAATCAGTCTTTCTAAACCCCGCCTTTCCGTGAGCCCTCACTGCTGTGATTGGTCAGGTGGCGCAGTCCTTTATGATTGGTCTACCGCATACAGCGTGTCGGAGAACGAAACGCCCATTGCCATAACTGACTGACAGCAGTGGATACTTGTCAATACATAGAAAAGATGGCATCGATTTTACCATAACAATTCGAGCCAGAGTCTGACGATGAAACGGCTGAAGTGGCTGATCGACAAGTTAGCACGGATTACAGTGGAAAGTGCTCGCAATTTGCTTTTATAACCGAACCGGGCACACCTCTATGTTGTAAACTTCAGCAATGTATAATGCATTAAGCGGCTTTCACACCGAACGCGGAAAGCGCTGCGCTGGGTTCAGTTCAGCCCTTCAGAGCGCAGGGGTAAAAGATCATTTCAACGACTTATTTGAACTTTGTCCGAGGCGCGTGCGCTCCGCTGCGCGTCCGCTTTGGTCGAGACCGAATAAAACCGTCCTCGCACGGCGGAAGCAATTAAAACGAATGGGTTTCATAGCGCAGCGCTTTCCGCATTCGGTGTGAAAGCCGCTTCGTGCGCCATCCTTTATCATTACTCCAACTAATGAGACAGACAGACAGTCGAGCTGCATCAATCACAAATTGTCAGACTACAGTGGGTCCACAGCTGAACATCAGAACTACAGAAGCTTGATTTAGCCGGTTAGCAAGACATGTGCAGGGTTGTTACACAACATAACATACACAACTACGTATTTTGAACGGTCGCTAGAAAATACAATCTTTGTAGATTCATCATTTTTTGGAAGTGAATATAAAACAGTTTTACTCAGCGTATGATACAGCGTCTTCTGTATAACATACGTGTAAATTTCCATGTGACGTAAACCACATGGAACTTTATGGGCGGGCAAGTTGTTCGCGACGTAGAACGTGGGCGGACATTATGCAAATCTGTTACTTCGTGACGTGTGGCCGTAACAGACAAAGATTCGAAATCCTGACGACTCGTTTAGGCAAATGTGAGTCGACTCTTTTTTTTGATAGACAATAACTTTATGTATCGTGCACTGTCGGCTTCACAACTTTGCAGATAGTTTATGTTCACATACAGCTACATGACACACTGCATGAAAGATCATATTTGAAAACGCATAATAGGGGCACTTTAAGATTATTACAAACATTTTATTGTAAAAAAGCAAGACACTTGCCAGAGTAAACAAACAAGACAGAGTAAACAAACAAGACACTTCTGTCTATTCTCTGTCCATAACATCATGTCTGTGTCTGTACAGGTCTCCATCACGAGGGGATATTCAGGGTGTCAGGCTCCCAGGTGGAAGTCAATGATATTAAAAACGCCTTTGAAAGAGGTAAGTCTGTCTGGACTCTTATGTGCTGAGTCTTCGTTTATTTATTTCAAATCAAGTCTGCAATCTTAAAGGGTTCTTACTGTGTGTCTCAGGTGAGGACCCGCTGGCTGGGGACCAGAACGATCACGATATGGACTCCATCGCTGGAGTGTTAAAGCTCTACTTCAGAGGCCTGGAGAACGCCCTTTTTCCTAAGGAAGTGTTCCATGACCTAATGTCCTGTGTCTGTGAGTGTCCACTTTATTTACTACACCCATGGTACACGTGCGTACTGCAGACCAGTCTTACCAGATTAGACAGTCAAGGAGCTTTTGTCCTAAATGAACTCATTTCTTGTTCATGTTGTTGTTTTTTCCAGCAATGGAGAACCTCCAGGACAGAGCTGTCCACATCCGCAAAGTCCTGCTGTCTCTACCCAGCAACACCCTGGTTGTCATGAGATACCTGTTCGCTTTCCTCAACCAGTAAGCTTTTGCTGATTGAAGCTTGTGTGGAATGAGCTTTCCCACCAAAGTCATTCAGTTTGATTTGTCTGTGATTTTAACTCAAGATCAAGGTCTGTGATGATAATTTACTCCTCCTCATGTCGTTCCAACCCTGTATCACTTTTTTACATCCAGGGAACACAAAAGTAGATGTTTCGCAGAGAGTCCCAAGTGTTCTTTTCCATATGAAAGTGAATCAGGGATTCAGAAATTACAAAATGTCCTTCAGTTAAAATAAATGCGGTCCATATGGTTTGTGCTCAATTAAAATTTAACTTGCAGCTCTTAAATCACAAACTCATTGGCACCTGCATTTGATTAAAGTATGACTTGTGAAGATGCATTGCAAGTTTGATGTCAGCAATGCCAAATGCCATTGGTTGTGTAGATTTTTTTTTTTCTGCCGAAAACTGTATGGTTTAACATTTGAAAGCACATAACATATGTCAATTTGTCAGCTTTTTTACCACTGATGACTTTGCATCCCTGAAGATATGAGATTTTCAGTAAATAAATAAATGAATAAAATTAGTGGTTTGGAGCAACATGAGGGTGAATAAATGATGACAGAATGGGTGAACAGTTTCTTTAAACCAGTGCCAATTTACAGTGATTTATTACAGCTAACCTTGCCACAGAATATGAAGAGCTTATATACAATCTAAACTTACCATTTTACAAGACCTTTTTACCACAAATTTAAATATTCTCTTACTGAAAAGAGAAGATGGGCCCATACCCAACCTCAGCTGAGGGCTACAGCACTCAAGCCTCTTGGAACACGTCCCTCCGTATCTCTGACTTTTGTACATCCACTTTTTTCACCCTGTGGTTGTTTTGAAAGACCCTCCAGACCGCAACACGATCTTAGCTCCTACTCCAGCCTGCCGTTGTGCACGCAGGCATGTCTGGTTTTCCTAAAGCATCTGAACCCTTTCCAGCCCTCATATCACAGCCAGAAGGGGGAAGCGAATGTGTGTCGAAGTATGGTGTCGCCATCAAGCCACCATTAGTGCTCCCATGCTGGACATCTGCAGCCCTCAGTGAATGGCTTCTCTGTTTGCTCTACGGCCGATAGATCTTTCCTCCGCTATAAAAGTCAATGAAGGTGCCAAAATGGGTCTCTAAAGAACTGCCGTTCTCTAATTCACTCTAGGCTGTGTTACGCTAAATCATGTCTGTAGGTATGCATGGTATACACTCACAAATAAACAAGAGAGCTCACTTGGATGGTACTGTATAGACGTTTGCAGAACAATACAGAGAGAAATAAAGAAAGAGAGATGGGTATTTGAAGACTGTCTGGACAGGACAGTACTAAATTTGGTCTGGAGCCTCTCCATGTGGATGTTTATGTGCCCCTACTGCTTTTATCCCAACACCCTATTGCCCCAAATACACAGACAATTAAGGATGCTTCTCCCCACTTTTTGGACACATCCCAGTTTTCAGTAATCAAATCAAGTGGCACACTGTGGAGTAAGAAGGGAAACAATTAAAAGGGTGTAGCAATTCAGAAAATTCTTACAGACACACATAAATGGGAGAAAGCTGGCTTAGGCTCATGATAAATGAGCTGTCGTAAGGAAGTGTAGATAGAGACTCAGTCTGGAACTCAGTCTGTTTTTCACATTAGTCCAGCAGAAGCTGATCTCTCCATGAGAATAGTCATGTGATCAGGGATTATTTTGACATGTTTCTGGATAGTATGACTATTTTGTAAGTTTTATAAGATATTTGGTGGTGTAGTAACAAGCTGTTACTAAAATACATAGTAGAAAACCCATGAAAGACTTGCATTATTTAAAAAAATCCACATTTTATTTTCCGAGTTGTGTTGTGGTAAGAATAGCAACAACTAGCGCCAGTTGCTTACTGAGTGCAACCATTTTACGTCATCAAAATAATCCAAAATATGTAAAAATAATTTCTTAAATAACATAAATCATTAATGGGTTTTCTACTACATATTTTAGAAAGAGACATCATTTACTATATATTAAACCATACAAGTCGTAATACCCAGGGTTTCCTTTAAGTTAATTTCTTATTTTTTGTTGTATTCATTTATTTATATATTTATTTATTTTTTCTAATCAATTAATTGAAAAAAAATATATTTGTTTGCCTGCGTCTTGTGTGACCATTAACCGACATCAAATAACCTTGAACATGCAAATCTGTTGTTATTAAAATTCTAGCTTAAAATATTTAAGTAAATATTTAAGTCATAGGGGTTTGGCTGACAAAAAACTTGGCGATCACTGTGTATTTAATTGATTTACAGTCCTATCTTTTTGTTTACTGTATTTTTCGCTCTTTTTTCCTTTTTTGAAACTAGTCTGTCTCAGTACAGTGACGACAACATGATGGACCCCTACAACCTGGCTATCTGCTTCGGCCCCACACTAATGTCTGTACCCGAGGGCCACGACCAAGTCTCCTGCCAGGCACATGTGAACGAGCTCATCAAAACCATTATTATCCATCACGAGAGCATCTTTCCAGGACCCCGTGAGCTGGAGGGGCCCATCTATGATCGTGGAGGAGCTGCTGAGGAATACTGGTAAATCTGGTTACAAAACAAGAAAAAAAAGGATGAAAATGAAGCACATAATCTTGGGGAAATTCATTGGCAGTGAATACTGGTCCCACATTTTATTTGAGCAGCTGCTCAGCCGAACCGCAAAACCAGAAATGAGTTGATCAGACGAGCTTGATTTAATGCAGAACCAGGCAGACATGATGGATTGAGCGTTAAAAAGATGAAGAGACATTATAAAGACCAACAGAGCCCTACAAAGAGTCAGTCGCTTTTTAAAGTTTACATCCTACATTTATTATGCTCATTTAAGCCATCAGTTGAATGGTTGAAGACACAGATACATTTCTGACCCTCAGCATGTATCAGCACATGACCTAGACTCCCAAAAGATGTCACAGTGAAAGCAACCAGAACAGTGGCAGGCAGCCAGACTCGTAAAACACCATCATGAGGTCCGTTTTTAAATTAAAAACGAGGTTATCCTCCCCTGCTCAAGGCCAAGTGCTAATGAAATGCCCTCCTACAGCTTTTTAATAACTGTTTTGGATGTCATCAAGAAAATGACTTCAGATTGCTTTGTCACCGTGAAAAGAAAGTGACGTGTCCAGATCAGGTTTGTTTGTGAGATGCAGGCTTAAAGACGTGGCTCGTTTCATGTGGTTTTCATGAACACGGTTGTTTAGATTGCATGGGCGGTGTAATTAGGACTTTGTGCTGGTGAGATGATGTGTTTTTACCTCAGGGTTTAGTCAGAATCTCGTTTCAGCTTCCTGAGGCTTTAGGTCAAGTGAAGTCGAGACACATTAACAACGAACTTTAGTTAACACTTTGCAAGCTCAGTTACTGTCCTGGTTATCCATTACTGTTCATTCTGTAATTTAATTTAATTTAATTTTATCTTTAATTTAATTTACATCTTTATAGCCTCAAATCCGAATTTGAGATGCATGCAAAAGTCCTGATGTTTAATGAGGAGTGTATTATAAAAGTATAAATGTTAAAAAATTTGTTTGATTTTTGTAGTCAGGGTGTATTATTCAAATAAATATTTACAGAGAACGTTTGAGTGAATCTCAAAAGAATTACAGCAAGAGAAATGATGTTGTATATTGTCCAAGTCATAATGCACTCAAAATAAAATAAAATAAAAATAATAAAATAATAATAATAAAAAACAATAAAATAAAAAGTAACTTAAAATTAATTAAATTGAGGCTATTTTAGTACACTTGGTGATAATATTCTTATAAAAATTAAGGACATTTTCATATTGTGAAAAATTCTCGTTCAATATTCCCTTGCTTCAAAATATGATGTTAAATTAATGTTAAAATTGTATACTCACTATTTATTATTATATTTATTTTATATATATATATATATATATATATATATATATATATATATATATATATATGATCATCACTGTCATTGCAATGCAAACGAAAGTTTTTTTCGAAGACTGATGCTGTGTAGAATGAGACATCCAGTGTCTCTGGGGAAAATATTAAAAATCACAGCAGCTTCTGAGCTCCCTGAACACAAACTCATCTGCTCACGGGTGAAGAAGCCACACAGATCATTTTACCTTAAGAGCCCAGATGAAAGCAAGCTGCACTCAGTCTCTCAGATGGAGTGACATGAGGATGACAGGATCTTCTTCACCAACTAACTGCTCAATGAGGCCAGTCTGTCATTTTAAAGATTCACTGAAGCCCTGATGGACGTGTGCTTTACCAAACCTGTCTGACAATTTCTCCCTACACACACCAGACAGAGATTAGCACATTATACAGTCATTATCCCCAAGTTCCTTCTGTCTAAAGCTGCTCTCTAATGAAACTAAGCTTTTCATTAGCCCTGGCTTCAGGCTTGCCAACTGTCTGTGTAATAAACCGGGATGGTCTTAGTGAGATATATTCCAGCTCAGTAGAGTACTGCACTTTCACTCTATAATGCTTGAATTCCTCCAGCACATGTTACGAGAGAGCAGCTTTTATTGGTACAGTGATGACAGTAAATTGGGCAGTGTTTTTGCTCAAGTGCTCAATAGGAGATCAGGTTGTTCTGTTGGATTTTTCACTAAATTAATACTAGGGTTTTAGAGGTTTCTTGGCCTGTGAATGGCATAACAGAGCTGTTATCAGCCTTCATGACCTTGGAAATGAGCCATTTTCCTGTGCATTAGTACAGTGTTTTTCTGGTCACATTATATTCCCTGTACTGGAGCTGAGTGAGGGCAGGTTCAGTTTAGAGTCAAGAGGCCACAGGAAAATACAGCTTTGATCCTCATATCTGTGGTCTGCTTCCTGTTTTGCTTCAAAGAAGCATGACCACACTGTTTCAGGGCTGAAGAGTGAGACAGCGACTTGAAGTCATAACTGGTTTTCAGATTTACTATTTTATTCGCTTGATTTAGCTTTCCTTCTGCTCATTCCCTCTCAGTCCAGAATGACTACATTAGCAGTCAAAAGTTTTAATACACCTACTCATTCTTGAATATGTTTTCTTCATTTTTGAGTAATAGTAAGGATTATCAAAACTATGAAAACTATTAAAACTATGTACAAACTATGAAGTAATAAAAAAAAAACTGATAAATACATAGATACATACATACATAAAAAATAGGTTGTGCAGTAAAAAAAAAATGTGATTAGGGTTGCAAAGCGGTGGAAAATTTCCAAAAGTTTCTGAAAATTCCCCCAATTTTCCCAAAATTTCTGGAAAGGGGGGGTATTTAATGATTGAAGTTTGTGCTGTTGTCATTTCTTATGTCTGTAATTGAAGTCTTCACTGATTCATTTTTCTTGCTGTCAATTCTACAGTGATAGCTCACACATTGAGCCCCCTCTAGTGGATGAACCTGCACCTGACACTGCTTCTGAAATCCACAACAGTGATGATGGTGAGCCCAGATGTCATTCAAAAGACCATACTAACAAGCACAAAAATCTTTCATAAAGACAGACTGTTGCTGCCAGCACCCATCAACTCACTATCATGGAAGTTCCTATTTCACACCCTTGTGTGTCCACGCACCCCTTCTGCAGCTTCAAAACTGTTGTGATAAATGTGCTCTAACCTGCCTGGCTTCCCACGCAATAACACTTCCCTCTCGCTGTCTCCCCTGCCTGTCCTCTCTTTCTTTGTCTTTCTCTGTTTTTCTTTTCTCTAAATAGTAAAGTCAGGGTCCTTGAACGTTTCAGAGTCTGAACCAATCGAGGCCATTGCACGTTTTGATTACTCCGGACGCACCAACCGTGAGCTTTCCTTTAAGAAGGGGGCGTCTTTGCTGCTGTACCACCGTGCATCTGAGGATTGGTGGGAGGGCCGACACAACGGCACTGAGGGACTGGTGCCACACCAGTACATAGTAGTGCAAGACATGTAAGCTGATCGGTTTATTTACTTTAACTAGTGATATCAATCAGAACTGTTTTTCTAATGAGTTATTCAGTAGTTACTTATCTATTGTACTGATTAACAATGTCAGTAAGACCGCCCATAGTGTGTGTAAATTCTAAAGGTGTCTGTGATTTTTGTGTGATAGGCCGGATGGATATGCAGGCAGAGGAAGTCCCAAAGCTGACCTAGAGGCTTCCCATGATGCTGTGGAAGAGAAGGTGTCCACCAGAGCCAGTGCCAGCTCACCCACTGGAGGTCATGTAGCTGATATCTACCTAGCTAACCTCAACAAGTAAGTTAACAGTTCTTATGGTCTTCATTTATAAAAATGGTGTGCAATAAAAGAATGTGTGTGTATAAATGTTAAAAATATTAATTTGAATTATAAAGACAGATATGTCATATATGTATATAATTTCATAGTTGTATATAGTCTCAAATAGTTTCTTTCCATGCCATTACAAAAATTATTTTAAAAATAATTTATAATTGTAAATTGTATTACTATATCATTATAATTATTTATCTTTTTTTATTATTTAAAAATATTTAATAGAAAATTAAATGTAAAGAAATTCTAAAATATAAAAAAATACTTTAAAATAAATGTATATTTACAATTTTTTGTATATTAATATTTAGTCTTTTAAAATATGTATTTATTTGTTTGTTGAAATTAGAGTATTATAAAACATAATAAACACATCATACATTCAGCCTTCAGTGTCACACGATCCTTCAGAAATCATTCTAATCAGAAATCAGTCTGATATATTATCAATGTTGAAAAAAAGTTGTGCTGCTTAATATGATTCTGGAACATTTGCTAAAGTTTTTAACATTTATAAAGAAAGGCATTTATATGAAATACACAGTATAAACTATCGTTCAAAAGTTTGGGGTCAGTAATTTTTTTTTCCTTTCTTTTTTTGAAAGAAAGTAATACTTTTATTGAACAAGCATGTATTAAATCGATATAAATGTATGTAGTAAATGCATATATTGTTAGAAAAGATTGATTTTCATATATTTTTCCTGCACTTTACCCATCTCAGGATGAGGAAACGGCCTGAGGCGACCAGCATCCGGAGAACAATCCGGCCAGTGGAGGGACTAGGTGAGGGCTCATCCGGAGGAACAGGCGGTTTGAAGACCTCCTCCATGTCGGCAGGTGGACTTGCCAAGGAGGGGACAGACAAGCGGCCAGTCAGTGCTCACAGTGTCTTAAACTCCATCACACGACACTCCTCTCTGAAGACTAAGGTAGAAGGTCCTCAGCTCCGCAAGTCCACACCTGCAGGCCGATCCAAGAGTTTCAGCAATCACAGACCACTGGACCCGGAGGTCATTGCTCAGGTGGAGCACAGCTCACAGGTACAACCCAGAATCTGGGAAATTCATACAGTGTGACACTGTTTTGATGGATTCAAAAGTATTTTTTAAACTCAGAAACATTCAGACCCTGTCAATTTTCATACAAACTTACAATGAATAAAAATGACAAGCATTTAAAAAGAAAATCCATTTTCCACTCCGGAAATAGTGCTGAGCTCTCCAGAGGAGTGTCTGTGTTTTTTAGAACGTCCTATTTGTCTTTCTTTGAGCTGTAATTTCACAGCTGGATAGAGGTCTAGAATCGATTTTGGCTGTGGTTATAATTGAGTTCGAGTTCCTGCGGTCCAGTCATTCTGAGTGAGGACATCTCACAGTTTTATTGTTGTATTTGCTGTACAACAGATATTAGAAGGCACTGACCTTAGAATAAAACTAAAGCTACAGATGTTGCAAGAAAAAAAGCTCACAATTCTGACTTTTTTCTCACAAATGCGAGTTTGTATTCTGCAATTCTGACTTTTCAGACAATCTTGACTTTTTTCTCAAAATTGTGAGATATAAACTTGCAGTTGCGAGATATAAAGTCAGAATTGAGAGACAAACTCACAATTCTGAGAAATAAACTTGCAATTCTGAGAAATAAGGTTGCAATTTGGAGAAATAAAGTCAGAATTGCTATATAAAAACGTACGATTCTGACTTTTCTCTAGTTTATATTTTGCAATTCTGACTTTTCACACAATTCTGACTTTTTTCTCAGAATTATGAGATGAAAACTCACAATTCTGACTTTTTTCTCACAAATGCAAGTGTATATCTCGCAAGAAAAGACGAAATACTCAAAGGCACTCGTGTAGAAAAAAACCCTTTGATAGACTGGGTTAAATCGTTAAAACAATTAAAAGTGTAGATCTACGCGTTTCAGCTTCACAGCCTTCTTCAGTATACACATCAAAAGCTCAAATAAGTATTCTTAATCAGTAGGCAATCACAAGCAGCTGGTTAATCTATGGGAGTGGCTAGAGCTTTCTTCCTTGCAAACAAAACAAAAAAAAAAATCAACTCTAATCACTTAAGGGGACTAAGCCTCCTGGAGTTAATGAAGAAATTTATTTTTTACCTTTTTTGTAATTGTTTTTGGTATTTGTATTGTTACATGTATTTGTGAATATCATTACTTATTGTTGTATGATTAGAGTTGATTGATTTGATTTTTTTTTGGCAAGGAGGAAAGCACTAGCCACTCTTATTGATTAACCAGCTGCTTGTGATTGCCTGCTGATTGTTTAAGAACACTCGTTTGAGCTTTTGATGTGTATCCTGAAGAAGGCTGTGAAGCCGAAACGCGTAGATCTACACTTTTAATTGTTTTAATGATTTAGCCCAGTCTATTAAAGGCTTTTTTTTCTACACAAGTGCCTTGGAATATTTTGTCTTTTCAGCTGATATTCACCTCCAAATATCCAAAGAGCACCATTGATTCACTGAAGAGACCAGTGCAGCATTCTTGGCCTTTGTTGTCTTGTATGTCTCGCAATTCTGACTTTATTCTCAGAATTGTGAGATATAAAGTCAAAATTGCAAGATATAAACTAACAATTGCGAGAAATAGAGAAATAGTCAGAATTGTGAGCTTTTGTGATCTTGCAATTCTGACTTTTTTCTTGCAAATGCAAGTTGAACTGCGAGATACAGTATAAACTCGCAGAAATTAATTAGAAAAAAAACATAAATAATTAAAAATAATTAGTCAAATAAATATTATATGCTTTATATATTATATATTCTCATTTGCTTTTTGTTTATTTGTCTTTTTCTCAGGACATTGAAGCAACTATGAACACGGCTCTAAGTGAGCTGCGAGAGCTGGAGAGGCAGAGCAGCGTCAAGCATGCTCCTGATGTCGTGCTCGACACTCTAGAGCAGCTGAAAAGCGGCGGGGCGTCTGAACCCTCCAGCCCGCTCCATTCCCGTCTGCTCCGTGAGGCCGACTCCTCCCAGCATCCTCTGCAGCGCAGCGCCAGCTCGGCCAGTGACATGCCCTCCACCTTCCGGCCCAGCAAGAGCTCAGGTCCCAAGAGCCCTCTGTCATCAATGTCCACCACAGGTTTGTCTGCTTCAGGCTCCACGTTCAGAGATAACAAACCCCCAGCCACCAAACCCAAGCCAGTGGTGTTTCCAAAAAGCAGTTCAGCCGGGGGCAGTCCAGCGATGGGATCCCCGACCACCACCATACCACCAACACCACCGCCCCCTCCACCACCAGCCGACAAGTCCTGCCCAGTCTGATGGCTTACAGCCTTGATCTGTGATAGTTTCTTAGTAATTCCAAGAGCACCCTCTAATACTGAAAGTGCAGACTCACACTGATATTGGATGCTTGCGTGAGTGAGCACGAGTGTGTGTGTGTGTGTGGAATTAATATACACATGTGGAAACATTGGAGTGATTTTACAACACTGTTTTAGTTTGGATTGAGACATGGACATCAGCAATCCCTCTTTTCTAATCCCAATATTAGTGGTTTAGAGTTTTTCCACATGTATAGACTGATTTTATAGGAAAGAGGTCAAACTTTGAGGACAAACAGCAGTGGATGTGCTTTCCAAGGACACTTTCTTCAGTGCTGGTGCAACTTGAAGCAGGTTACAGACGGCACAGCATCACAGTGAATAGAAACAAATTCTCCTGATATGAATTTGCCATTACAACCTGATCACAAATCTGTCTGTTATACAATAATCAGTAGTTACAGTTAATATAATCCACATTGGGCACAGCTTCTGCAACTAAATACACCAAATAAAGGAATAAAAACATAGCTGCATGAGGATTCACAAAATTTTGCATGCCAAACATGGATTCCCTAACAAACGGATTAATTTCCATACAGCACTTCTGAAATTATTAACAGTCTAACATGTTGTTTTATTGTATGATTATATCAACGGGCACATAAAAAGAGGGTGCTGTTTTGTGTAAGTTTAATAATCATGATTATAACTGGAAAAAAAGTATCTAAAATTGAGAAATGTCACGCAAGCACATTATTTCTTCATCGCCCATGTATAAAAATCAAAACAGATAAAAATAATTTTATTTAATTTGCCCTAGGTCATTACTCACCTGTGGGTCTGTATCATGGTATCTATGTATTAGTATGTGTGTTTACGTACAGTATGTATATTCTGAATCTTACAGCAGCTTTTAAAGATTTATGGCTTTACGATGCAAAAAAGGGAAAAACTTCAAGCAGACTAACGAGGAACACATGCAAAAAAACATAGTTTTGCTTTCCAACTCAGAAAGGATAAGTGTGCAGAAAGCCTCCTTAAAGTCTGACAATCTTCATCACACGGTCTGCCTTCGACAGAATGGATCGGACAAGTCTGTATTTTCCTCAGCGAGGCCTTATTGTCCTAGAAAACGATTTGTGGTGGTTTGCAAAAGTAGCCTGCTTCAGTGTGAACCATTACAAGCCCTGTAAGGTCTTACATGCATGACTGACTGACTCCTGGAAATATCTACAGACAGACTGAGACCGTTTTTTTTTTCCCAAGTAACTTTTCCTAACATGTTATTTTCTGAATGTGTTGTCGTGTTCTGAAAACGTCTTCTCACAGGTGGCTAAATATGTTCATGTGTTAATGATTGGAAGTGTTTTGTGTGTGTTGTTCCTGATACCTCATAAAGGCAACTGGAAACTGTCTTATTAGAGTTGTTTTGTGGGCGGGACTTTTACATGCAAATGATAGCAGGAAACTGGCGGTGTGTGTTTAATGTGTAATGTTAATAGTATGCTGTTGGCCGAGGCCTCCGTTTACACACATACTGTTTTCTTTCATTGAGTAAATAGAGATCAATCATTATACACTTGAATCTGCATTGTATGTTTGTGAACAAATTAAGTGAGGGTGATTTTTCTTTCTTTTTTGTAATCATAACTTGTTAAAATGTAATTCCTGTCCAATTTAAGCAAGACTGTAAAATGAATTGTCTTGTCAGATATATTTATAGTTGTCCATTCAGATATCTGTTACCAGAGGAACCTGTGTTCAGATGTACTTTGTATATACAATAGTGTACATTACAGAGGTACATTCTTTTTCTTCATATTTTGTTTGTGGGTTTTTTTCTTTTTGGTACAATATTGTACAGTTACAGCAATAGTAGTTGCCACTCAAATATACATTATATAATTCCACGTGTAGTTCTTGTAGTAAACATTTTTAAATAAAAAAATTGCTTGCTAAACATGTTTGATTGTTTCAATAAAAAGGTGTACAAATGAGTTTTTCCCCAATTTTACCAGCCATATTTTCATTTTAAATAAACAAAAGCTTGCTAAGTTACGGAAGAGGATTAGGACCACGCAATAAAAAAATAAAACCATCTGGAGATTAAACTCGTTAAATTGCGAGAAAAAAGTCGAGATTAAATGTTGAGATTAAACTCGTTAAATTGCGAGAAAAAAAAAATCGTTAAATTGCGAGAAAAAAAAGTCGAGATTAAATGTTGAGATTAAACTCGTTAAATTGCGAGAAAAAAGTCGTTAAATTTCGAGAATAAACACACTTGTGTCATGTTCATTTTATCTGGTCGAAAAGAGTCAAGCAGCGTCTGTAGTTGGTGTAGTTTGTAGAACAACGCATACTGATATGGCACATGGTGCGATCGACGGGGGTTCAAACCTGACTTTTGCAGAACTCGCTTTTCTTTTCTTTTCTCATCACATCACATCGGAAAAGTGGGAATCAGCTGCTTAACGAGCATTTTATAATAATGTATTAATAAGGGGTAGGTTTAAGTAAATCCATTGTAAATAGCTATCAATTTGTGCATTTAAAATGATTATTGCTGTCGGAGTGTTTCTGTTGTTTTCCGCGTCAGTGTTGTTGAAAATGGCCTTTTTCATCTGCCTTAAAACTAGTTGAAATCACCGCAGAATCTGTGGTTTGTATCGGAGAGCTCTGCTTCTCAAGGGGCGGTCACACTAGACTTTCAACATGCGAATTTTTTTCGCATGCCGCTGCGAATATGGGCGGGAGCAGGATAAATAAATGCAGCCTTGATAAGCATTCGAAACTTGTTTAAAAAACGTAAATTCTTACAGATCTCAAACTTTTGAATGGCAGTGTATACGCACATGTATTTAAATACACACACGTACGTAACGTTACGTATAAATTCCATTCATTTATTTATTTTGGTGTTCAAATGTACCATCTATTCCTGTTTCCGCTGACACCGCGAACCAAGCAGCTTCTCTTTTTATTTGATTTTTATAATCTTTTAGAGATGTATTATATAAAATAGGATGGTGTGAAACTGCTAGAATTAGCGATTCCTCCATCTTCTTTTTTTGTACAGAAAGGTCACGATATGACGTTTCGATCTTCTATTGGTCGCTCGCTTTCACATCATGCGAATTCGCAGGTCAGAGTTCACCATACTTGAACTTTCCAACGCAGCGAAATGCGAAACTTTTCGCACGGGCTTGCGTTTCCGGTCTAACGCATTCGCATGCGTATGAATGGAAGTCAATGGAACGAAAAGCGCAGTGTGACCGCGCCTTCACAGTGCTCTTTAGTGGTCCTCTGATCGAGACCTGCGAGTAAACGCATTTGCTGTGAGCTCGCGCTGCGCTGTCTTTAGGCAGAGCTAAGAATATAACGGTCTGTGCAGCGAGCTTTAGGGGCCGTTCACATATCGCGTCTTTTGCGAGCTCAAGTTCGTTATTTCAAATGTAGACGCGCGGCAGCAGCGCTCATAACGGAAGCGATGCGCACGCAGTGCGACGCGATCCGTTTTTTCAGGCGCGTCTGCGCCGCATCGAGTTGAAAACATCTCAACTTTTTAGAATGCCCCAAACTCACCGCGGGTCATGTGACAAGATTCACCCAATTAGCTTCATCCTTTCCCGTAACAACATTGAAAGCTCAGCCAAGATGGAGAAACAGCTGATCATAGCTGTACATTTTTAAATAAATTTAGTAGCAAAGCTACAGCAAGTGATTTTTAGTGCTGGAAATCCGCTTGTCCTTTGATGAAACTTCCGCGTCTTCACTGAGAGTGCAGGTCATGGTTGCTTAGCAACGGCAGACGCCACGGGAGAGCAAGCTACAGAGCGCTTTGGAAAGGAGGAAAAATCGGCTCGCCTAGCGTTTTCCACGCGTTTTTAGGCGCGATATGTGAACGGCCCCTTACACAAGTAGCGCTTTTCCGCTGTGCACTAAAGTCATGACAGTAGCACGTGAGTTAGCAAATTGTTGTCACTTGATTTTACTGATACATGATCTGGCTGTCACCTTGTGTTGACATCCTGAAACTTAATGATTTGTATATTATGACCGCTGGGCCACTTATAATTGCATACATTCCATGACAAGATGCGGTCCGTTTGAATTCAACAACGAGATTTGCACCTGCCATAGATGCTATTTACAGTGAAAATAGTGATATGTATAGGCTACTTTTTTACACTAAATGACAACAGCAGGATTTTTAGAGATGTGCTATATCACTTTCTGACATCTGGACGTGAGTCTCTGTATTACTGATATCTGGACGGGTTTTTCTCTGTATTACAGCCGTTTTGAACTGTTTAAACGCATTGGCTGCTTGGACTGAAAAGTATACAGGTGTTCCTCGCTTTTAAGAAATTTCAGATCGTAAAAAACAGCTTCTTTTCGTTTTAAGGTATTGTTTTCGTTATAATGTATACTGATTCAGATTAGTAATCAATAATAATCATTATTTTACCACCACTGGGGCGGGCGCGGGCGCACCAGGCGCATTTATCAAACACAGCCTATTTCAAACGAAGCCGGTTGGACTTCTGGACGTGACTCTCCGCAATCTCTGACTAAATCGGTCAGGTTGTCCTGAACTTACTATTTGAACGAATTCGTTTACCGGATCCTTGGACTGAAAAGTTTACAGGGGTTCACTGGTTTAAGAAATATCTGATCGTAAAAACTGCTTCTTTGTATTTGTAAGATATTGTTTTCGTTTTTGTGAACTGATTCAAATCAGTAATCAATAATAATTATTATTTTCTTAACATTTGGACTGCGGGAGACGGAGCGGGCGCGGGCGCGGGCGCATCAGGCGCAATCGTCAAATATATTTCAAAGGAAGCCGGCGCCACGGTCCTGACCGCATCATCACTGTCTTTACTGGGTTTTAGCGAATATTTGCATTTATTCACATATGACTGGATGTGGTGGACTCTCATGATTTTGGCTAATGCAAGGCACCACTGAATGATGCGCATCAAATGGGATTTAGAAGTGGGTATACGCAAAGCAGACTAAATGAAGTGGGTACAGGCCTACCATAGGCGGAGTTTAAGGGGGGCTGGGGGGGCACTGCCCACCCCCAGACGAAAGCCAATCCTGATTTTGTCTGAGCTATGAAAAATCAAAGAATTCATATTTTTTTCATTTTATTTATATTATCTTATTATTTTAGTGGATAGAATAAGTACGTTTTGGTTAAATTAATTTAAATTTAAGCCCCATATCCTCGCGAGTCGCGACTCATGATTCTCAACTTGATAGAGAGGACTCTCTTTTCGCTATTTTCCCGCTTTTGCAAGTTAACTGTTTGGCTACATCAAAAACAAGTTTCTCAGTTATGAGGAAAGTAGGAAACTGGCTCCGAACTTTAATGGCACAGATCTTCAATTTCCCTCTTTTCACTCACTTTTCTTCGTGTTTAAATAGCTTGTAAATGCGCAGTGCACATTTTACTTTCACTTTTAACTTAGCGGCAATTCGGCGTCAATTGCTTGAATCCCATTCAAGTAACAAAAAATACAACGTTAAACTCACTTCGCCTATAAGTTAGTTATAGAACTTTTATTAACAAAACGAATAAAAATAGCTTACACCATGCTATATGCTTAATATAAAATAAAAAATAACTTAGGCTAGGCCTACATACATTTTAAATAGCCTAGTCTATAAAACTGAAAATCGGTAAACACCGTGGAACCAAATAAATAGATATAAGAAACGTAGAACGTTTATTAGCAAAACGAATAAGAAAGAAAATACACAAAGTAAAAATCAGCAAACACTGTACAACCAAATAAATAAGAAACGAATGTTCAAAAAAATTGGAAAACCACCATAGATAAACGGCAAAAGTCAACAGGCTTTTCAAAATAAAAACATTGCCAAACTTCCACCATCGTCTTGTCTGTCTCGTTTGACATCATTCTTCTTGTCGATCAGCTCGTCACTCTGCAGGCTGTAAAATAAAATATGATCTGTGATGCGATGCGACTGTCGTTCGGCACTCTGCATTGAGCAGCCGCGTTCAGTTTTATTTGTAGTGTCTGTTCTCCACTGAACTAAATAATATTTTATTACTATAAAAAAAAAAAAATCAAAACGTTGGTGGTGGTCGGTGCCGCGGTGGGAACACCGACTATGGCAGCAAGCCTATTCTCTGCATTAGGTAACGCTATGGTTTTTTTTTTTAACTCTTTGTACCGCAGTCATTGTTAACTCTAAATGTATTTTAATGTAGAATATGTTACAAAAATATGTGAATATAGAACATAGGCCTATAAAAAAATAAATAAAAAAAAAAATCTGCTGCTGCCAGTGGGTGCCCCCCACGCATAAAAGTCAAACTCCGCCTATGAGGCCTACGCCGTATACCTGATACCCACTGCTGCCTAATACCTGCGTACCATGTGCCACATCTGTGTGCATTTCTCTACAAACTACACCACTGTAGACGCTACTTGACTCTCTCCGGCCAGATGAAATGAACATGACACAGGTGTGTTTATTCTCGAAATTTAACGATTTTTTTTCTCGCAAATTAATGACTTTTTTCCTCGAAATTTAACGAGTTTAATCTCAACATTTAATCTCGAATTTTTTCTCGTAATTTAACGAGTTTAATCTCTGGTTTTATTTTTTTTATTGCGTGGCCCTAATCCTCTTCCGTATTACGTCTCTTTGTTTCAATTAAAAATTGTAAAATGTGAAAATATTTTTTTACACATTTACTAGCCACATTTTTCCATTTTGCTAGCTTTTTAAATTTTGTTTCATTGTTTCATTTCATTTTCTTTCTTTCTTTTTCTTTTTTCTTTCTTTTTTTCTTTTAGTTTGTTTGTTGTTATTATTATTATTATTATTATTATTGTTGTTGTTGTTGTAGTACATAAGTGGGCATGGATCTCTTTCTGATACATTTTGGTTCCAATCTGAGTTGTCTTATTACAGTGGCTAGCATTAAGCAGTTATGCCTACCATTACACAAAATTAAATTAAATTAAATTAAATTAAATTAAATTAAATTACAACATAGTTTTATAAAATAAAATTAAATCCAACATAGTATTATAAAATAAAATAAAATTCAACATAGTACTATAAAATAAAATCCAACATAGTTTTATAACATAAAATAAAATCCAATATGGTATTATAAAATAAAATAAAATTTCAACATAGGTTTATAAAATAAATAAAAAAAATGTAAATAAAATCTAACATAGTATTAAAATAAAATAAAATAAAATAAAATAATAATAAATAAGATTCAACATATATATATTTTGCAATATAAATCCTACAGAAAGATAGAATCTGTTCTTAAGAACCTTGACACGCCTATTCTTTTCCTTGAGGAAATTCAAAATATATTTAAAGTGCTAAAATTTGATTAATAATTTATCCTTACCAAGAAATATTGACCTTTTTCAGCTTTTTTTTTTCTTCAGAAATCCAGGAAAGCCCCGTAAAGAATTTATTAAAATATGCAAATCTAGGTTCAAGTTATCTTCTGGTGTCTTACGTTACACTTTTGAAAAACAGACGTCAGACAAAAATGCTTTTAATAAGAAAAGTATGTACTTGCCCTTCTGTTTTACATTGCTATGTTAAATTCCGTCCACTAGAGGGCAACATCCTTTTTTGTTTGTTGTCATTTTTATAGTGGAATAAGTTAATGGTTTGCACTTAAACGACGTGAATTATACACAATGTAATATTTTAACTTGTGTTATGTGTAATATGTTAATTTTAAGATAAAATCACATTTAAAGAAAAAAGCACCCTTAACACAAACCCGATGCACCGAACAAGGAAGTTCCCGAGAGAAATGAAAGGAGAGTTGCTAGTCACACGTTTCCGTTGAGCTGCTCTCAGAACTTTTACAGGAGGACTGAAGGTGTAGTTAGTTTATTGAAAATCTCACACGGATTGACAAATTCGGATTAAAGTGGAAAAATGCCTAGGCATCTTACACACAAATGGTTGGTTGATTTGTTTTTGCAATTTACGTGTGTTGTCAGTTAAAGTGATGACGATAACGATGTTTATGATGATATAAAGGGGAAATCCTCATAGTCAGTATATTTAGACTGTCGGCAGTTCATTCACACAACGTCTTTCCATGAATAATAACTTATTTTTGGAGAAACTTGATGGTGTTTATGTATATTCCGTGTTTGCAGGTCATATAGGAAGGAAATGGATTTTATTTGACGCTTCTGTTGTGATGTGAGTGACCTGAGAGACGTGTTGACTTCAGAAATAAACCGGTGAGTCATTTCTGCTTAATACAACAGTGGGTGGATGAGAGAAATATGTACTTTGATTCTGTTTACCTTACGTTTAGTACTAAAAATAAAGCACTTAAATTTTAATTTCATTCAACTTGACGTACTATTTGAAGATACTAACTAGGAGTTAATTGACAACATGATAAACATATTACCTGAACACAGGTATGAACTGCTGCTACCACAAGGGGAGACAGAAAGTTCAGTTATACATATTTTTTTATACATATATGTTTTTCTGTTATGCACAGATCCGATCATGTCATCTGCTTGTGTCAACACAATGACGGCAAGTACAGCAAATCACCTTTGGGCGCTGGATGATGTTCTTGGTCAAGGGGCAACAGCAAGCGTCTACAAAGGCCGAAACAAAGTACTTTATCATTATTACAGTTTTCGTTACACAAACAGCTCATAGACTTGATATTTTATGCTAAATGAGATTTTATTTTGCTGTAGAAATCAGGTGAGCTGGTTGCCGTGAAGGTCTTTAACTTGGTGAGCTACAACAGGCCCTATGAAGTTCAGATGAGGGAGTTTGAGGTGCTGCAGAAACTCAATCACATCAACATTGTTAAACTCTTTGCTGTGGAGGAGGTATGTATCTGATGTGGTCTGTGACGCTGTTCAAGATTTTCCAGCCACAATACGGCTGATTTTTTTCAGACAGTGCTTTTATGTTTGAGTTTCTCATAATACATTGTATCAGGGTCATTTATGGCTAACTTTCTAAAGAATGGCACAAAACTACTGTATTTAGTACAGTGAAATTGATTTGATAATTATTCCACCCAATTCGGTTTACTCAACAATGGTTTAAAAGTTAGAAATAGCCTAAGGGTGATTATACTTTTGCAACAATTTGTTTTGATAACATTATATACACTTCTGTTCAAAAGTTTGGTGTCAGTAAGAGTTATGTATTTATTTATTTAAAAAAATGATGACCCCAAAGAACTGGAAAGTCAGTATATTTGTAATTTTACAAAATATTTATATTTAATATTTTTATTATTGATTTATATGTTTATATATATATATATATATATATATATATACATTTAAATTCTGAAAATTCAACTTTACCATCACAGGAATAAATTACATTTTAAAATAAATTATGATAGATTATTTTTTTAATTGTAATTATATTTCATAATAGTGCTGTTTTTTGAGTAAATAAATGCAGCCTTGGTGGGGTCTTACTGGCCTCAAAACAATAAAAAATATAATGATAATAATAATAATTAAAGTAAAGCAATAATAATTATTATAATTTTTATTTTTTTTTTAATAAAATTGAATTGTCAGATGCATATGAACCCAAAGCAAAAGGTTCTGGTGATGGAATTATGCTCAGGTGGCAGCCTTCTGAACCTACTAGAGGAGCCAGAGAATGCGTTTGGACTTCCTGAGTCTGAGTTCCTCATTGTATTACAGTGTGTGGGTAAGAACCAACAGAGGAAACTCAACAGTTTCCTCTACATTACACATGCACTTTTTAGGAGGCATTACTATGAATAAATGGAGTGAATACATTTTTCCATTTGCACATATACAGTCCAAGGAATGAACCATCTGCGAGAAAATGGGGTGGTGCATAGGGACATCAAACCTGGCAATATCATGAGACAAGTGGGTGAGGATGGACGCTCCGTGTACAAGCTGACAGACTTTGGTGCTGCTCGTGAGTTGGAGGATGATGAGAAGTTTGTGTCCATATATGGCACAGAGGAATATCTGGTAGGGAGGATATGCTGTTAAATTTATAAAAATGGTTAATGTTAAAAAAGACTCTCAGAAAATACGGCACATGCTGTTGCTTATCAGAAATGTAATCATGCATTTGATGTGGCTGCTTTGATCTGTGTGTGAATAAACTTAGTATCTGATATAACTTTTGTGAACTGTGCTTGTGTGGTTCAGCATCCGGACATGTATGAGCGTGCAGTGTTGAGGAAGCCCCAGCAGAAAGCTTACGGTGTGTCTGTGGATCTGTGGAGCATTGGTGTCACCTTCTACCATGCTGCCACTGGCAGTCTTCCTTTTATACCATATGGAGGCCCACGCAAAAACAAGAAAGTCATGTAAGAAATCTCATGTGTAAATTCTATAAAAAATATTTACTTCTATTTATTATAAAACATTGTATTGTAGGTACAAGATCACAACAGAGAAGCCAGAGGGAGCCATAGCAGGTGTACAGAAGGTGGAAGATGGACCCATTGAATGGAGCTACCAACTACCACACTGCTGTCAACTCTCAGAGTGAGTTTCTCTATGCAAAAAATGTGGGGAAAAGACTGTATTGGCAAGGAAATTGTATATGGACCTTAATCAGTAATATTCTATTTCATTTATATGCTAATGAAAATTACACTTTGAAGGGAAAATGCCATTTCCTTAAAGGGATAGATAACCCAAAAATGAAAATTCTGTCATTAATTACTCAGCCTCATGCCATTCCAAACCCGTAAGACTACGCCGCACCACCTGGCAGTGTTCAGCACACAGGTTTCACCAAAGACTAGGGACTTTTGGCTGTGCAGTGTGACGCTCCACTCAATATTCCGCTCTATGAATGTGCATTCTGCTACTGTACCATTTATGCTCACCGGAAAAGCAAAGACAAATAACGCGCCAATAGGAAATTTCTATGTAGTATACTTGTTCTTGTTTGCAGTAGTGCTTAGGGGTGTAAGAAAATACACGTGTGTATTGCGATATTTTGTTTGGCGATACTGTATCGCTTCTCAAAAACAGAATATCGATATTTAAAAAAAAAATCATACAAGATTCATGACAGTTGCTTTGTTTTGAGCTTCATATACTGACCTCTAGATTGTAGTCTTCTTATCTCTGAACTTGAACAGTGTCAGGAAATACTAGCATAAGGGCACACCACTAATGTTAACATTAATGAAGGATGAAAGAATAGTTCGTCCTCCCGCCTCGGTGTAAAGTGTGGTGTCATTTCGTCTTTTGAGGTAACGTTCGCTCCAGGACGCGGCAAGCAGTGGAACCACTGCGCGAGGCGGTTCACTGATATGCTTACGCCGCGCAGCATCAGTGGCCCGTGCAGCCGAGGCGGCGCCAAAGTCCCATGAAAGCGCCTTCACGCCCGCTGCTTTTTCTAGTGGTGGGGCTGTTTTGTGTAGTTGAGGCAGTGCTTGCGTTGTGGTCTCAGCGATTAAACGCGGAGCGTAATTACAAACTGAAAACTGAACTAGCTAAATTCTCAGAACAAAAAGGTTCTCAGAATGTTGAATATCTGTATTTATTTTATTGTTTTACAATTCTTTTGTTTTCTTTAGGAATCCTGTAAGCACTTTATTTTTATTGATATTAAGCAGATGTAATTCGTAAGTTGACCAAAATGATCTGACATGGTTACAACTGCAAACTTAAATTGTAAAGCAGTGTCTAAAAGTATATATGGTCTGTTTATAAAAGCATACATTTTATACATTTAATAACTAAAGAATCTTTCAAGCACTTTATTTTCCCCCTTTACTCGTACTGCACAAAAAGTGATTCAGTAACACTGAATGGTTTGCATATGGTGGTGTGTTCTTAATTACAGCTGTCCTAAAATGATGTCCTATTCATAAAATAAGAAATATCCCAATATATCGCCTTGTTTACAGTATCGCAATGTATCGCCAGATTCTTGGCAATACACAGCCCTAGTAGCGCTACTGTGCTATGATGTAGTAGAACTGTACTGGGCAACACTTGTAAAATGACACTACCTTCTCATTCACTGTTCTGCTTACGCTGTGCTCTACTTACATACTCTGATAAAAATAGCTAGTTTGTGGAACTATACAATATTTGGGTAATTAGTTAAAAAAGTTATATCTGATTCTGTTGCATAGAACTAAATAAAAATAATATATTGATGTTTAATATTATTATGTTTTCTGTCCAATTTCTGTTATTTTCCCTAAAAGTGTGGTTATTTTATTGGCTTGTGTTTTTTAAACTTAGTATCATTAGACTTATTGAGTTAAATTTAAAAAGTCTTAAAAAATGTTATAAATAAATAAATAAATATTAAATACATTTTTTTTAAAATAAAAAATGTAATAAAATAGTAAATAATTATTACAAAGCATTTTCGGCATCCAGAATTTTCAATTTCAGCCCAAAATTTCCATTTCAGTGCACTCCTACTTTTTGTGTGCAAAGAAAACTAAAAATAATTACTGCAACGCATCAGGTACCAGATGCGTTGCACCTTGTTTACAAGCATAAAACGCTGTACATAAAACAGTCTTCGTATATATGTCTGAAGATTTCGACAGAGAGAATTACTTGCAATTTTTTGCCCAGCCTTTTTTATTTGAACCAAAATATACAGACGATGAACTAAGAGAGAAGAACGTTCTACATCAGAACACCAGCTCCTGCGTCAGCAGCTCCGAATGCGCATTGAAGACTGACACAGAAAAAAAGAAAAGTGTGTAATATAGTTGTTATTTTTGTTTTCTTTGCACACTAAAAGTATTCTCATAGCTTCATAAAATGTCATATGGTAGTTGTGTTGCTATCTGTGCAGGGTCAGAAAATTTTTAGATTAAATCAAAAATATCTGAATTTGTGTTCCAAAGATGAATGAAGGTCTTACAGGTTTGGAACAAAATGAGGAGGAGTAATAAATGGCCAAAACTTTTATTTGATTTTTGTGTGGATCTCTTTTACGTGTCATACTGTAATACTGGGCCATTCACACCAAGGACAATAACTATATGTGACCCTGGACCACAAAACCAGTCTTAAGTCGCTGGGGTATATTTGTAGCAATAGCCAAAAATACATTGTATGGGTCAAAATTATTGATTTTTCTTTTATGCCAAAAATCATTAGGAAATTAAGTAAAGATCATATTCCATGAAGATATTTTGTAAAATTCCTTCTGTAAATATATCAAAACTTAATTTTTGATTAGTAATATTCATTATTAAAAACTTTATTTGGACAACTTTTAAGCTGATTTTCTCAGTATTTTAATTTTTTAGCACCCTCAGATTCCATATATTCAAATAGTTGTATCTCAACCAAATATTGTCCTATCCTAACATACATCAGTGGAAAGCTTAATTATTCAGCTTTCAGATTATGTATAAATCTCAATTTTGAAAAATTTACCCTTATGACTGGTTTTGTGGTCCATGGTTATATATAACTATAACATTTTAATAATCACTCTAACTCTGTAAGAATAAGAATGTCCACAGCACAGCAATAATGATAACAGTACAGAGGAACAATATTGCTGGAATCACTTTCAGAATGTTTTTTTTTATATGAATGATAAAAACTGCATAGTAGCAGCTCATGCATAAAATAAACAATGTTATCATATGCTAGTGTGGATGATAATGTTATATTCATAGTTATTATTCTTTGTTTGAACAGTCCTAAGCCATGTATAAGAGTTTTTAAAGGAGAAGTCCACTTCCAAAACTAAGATTTACATATAATGTACTCACTCCCTTGTTATCCAAGATGTTCATGTCTTTCTTTCTTCAGTCGTAAAGAAATTATGTTTTTTGAGGAAAACATTTCTGCATTTTTCTCCATATAATGGACTGGTATGGTGCCCCGATTTTGAACTTTCAAAAGGCAGTTTAAATGCGGCTTCAAACTATCCCAAATGGGGTTGTAAATGATCCCAGAGGAGGTAGAAGGGTCTTACCTAGCGAAACGATTTGTTATTTTCATTAAAAAAATACAATTTAACTACTTTTTAGTCTCAAACGCTCGTCTTGCCTTTCTCTCCCTGAACTCTGTGTATTCTGACTCAAGACAGTTAGGGTATGTCGAAATCGTATTTTCTCCCTCAACTTCAAATATCATTTTAAAATCATCCTACATCACTGCAGAAATACTGACCCAGTTTTTGCAAAATGAACATGCAAAGAAGATCAAACAAAACATGCAAGATCAAAAAAAAAAAAAAAAACAGCGATTTAGGACGATTTCGAAGTTGAGGGAGAACATGAGATAGGAGTTTTTCGACATACTGTACCCTAACTGTCATGAACTGGAAGAAAAACAGTCCAGGCAGAGTAAGACAAGACAAGTGTTTGGCATTAAAAAGTATATAAATTATATTATTTTTATTAAAATAACTGATTTTGTTTTCATTCACGTCAAATTAAAAACAGGCATCTTTCATGATTTATTTAAGTCTCATGCTCTTATTCATCATGATTAACATGCTGGAAAGAAATCCTTGTTAGTTCTAAGAACACTGAAGCCTCTTGGAGTTTGGCAGCAGATCGCCAATGCTTTTTTTTTCACAGGGGTTTGAAGACCCTGGTGGTCCCAGTGTTGGCCAGCATACTGGAGGCCAATCAAGAGAAGTGTGGGGGCTTTGTCCAGTTCTTTGCTGCCACCACTGACATCCTGCATTGCATCACAGTCCACATTTTCTCTCTCCAGCAAGCCACAGCGCACAGCATCTACATCCACTTTCACAACACGTATGTCGGTTCCTAGAGAACAGATCTCTAATCTCTTCACTACAGCAACTACAACTGAAGTACTCCATGCAGCTTCATTCAAATGCGGCCCAATATATATTTTTAGTTATATACAAGTATGAATAAGGCTGAGATTATTTTTTTTTAAATTACTTTTCAGAGTGCTTCCAAAATATTTTTGTTGTTGTTCTTGTTGTTGTTGTTCTCCACAAGGGTCTCAATCTTTTTTGAGGATGTTCAGTCCCAAACTGGAATTGAACCTGCAGCTCAACAGTACCTGTTTCAGGGTCATCCTCTCATATTGGAGCCAAGCATGAAAGTAGTGAACCTTCCCCCCACCACTCCAGAACGCCCTATCATTCTCATCAGCCGTCGACCAGAGAAACTAGTAGGCTATCCATACAGAGAACGTAAGGACACAGCAAATGTGTTTCTTTTTTCTGACTAGTGCCTCAATGTCAATTTTATGAGCCATTTTGTAAACTCTTTGAGGTAACATTGTCTCTTTACCTTCTTTTTCGCCACCATCCCTTCTGTTTTCATTTTTTTTGTTTTCATTTAGCTGACGCCCCTGCAGTGCCCACAAAGTTTGACATCATGGCAGATTACTCTTTCTCCAAGGTAAGCAAGCCTCTTTGTTTTATCTCTGGTCCTTATTTGTGGTGAACATTATAACACAATTATCCCTAAGCCTCACACTGTGTCCTGTTGTTTTTGTTCTTCCTAAAGACCATTGTCGGGGTCATCCATCAGTACCTGCGGATAGCTCGCTCACTCCAGAAATACAGGGAACTGATTCTGCAGGGGTTCTATAGTTACATGTCAGCACTTACATTATCACTGTTCAGCATGAGTCGGTCACCTGATAACTGTCACAAGAAAACAGAACCTGATTTTTACATTTTAGTGTGTCCAATAACAGTATTCTTCACTTTTCAGTGAAAACACAGGTTTTGAGTGCAGTAACGTAGCACACAGGATTGCCATGGTAAATATGAAGCTGCTTTCTTCTATCAGCACAGAGGAGCATCTCCATCGATTGTAAGAACCCACCAGTGAGATACAGACTGAATTTTGTTTTAGTTTACTATATGGTATCATGAATCTAATGCTTACTCAAGTTTAATAAGCATTGTGTAGTAAGGTATTTACTGATTGATGTCTCTTGGTTCTTCCCAACCAGTGCTCAGAGGTTTGCACATGAGTTTACAGACTTTGTTGACAATAAGAAGAAACTCCCAACAGTAAGAGTTATGCTTTGTGAAATGTGTATATTTCTGGATATGGAAATGTGTATATTTCAATAGTTTGCATCCTTGAGGTTTATGATTGTGTGTAGATTGAAGAGGATTTGCAGCGGATGTATGGCAGTGGAGTCAGAGAGTTCCAGAATCAGCTACAGCATTTGCATGTGATGCTGTCTAAACACTCTGAGACACTGGCCCAGGATAAGAGGTAACACAATCTGTTGGAGGAAAATTATACAGTTTAGTGTTTTCAAACGTATTCATCACAATATTAAATCATTATCCTCGTGCCAAGGGATTTTTCTTTACACTCTAGTTTTGATTGAAAAACCTTGAAACTAAACTTGAAAACTCTTTCTCTTTCTCTCTCTCTAGAAATATATAGAGATAAATATAGAAATAGATTGACAGACAGATAACATTTTATCATGCAGAACCATAACATGGCAAAAATGTTGATTACACTTGTGAATTCAGTAATAAACGTCACGTTATGACATACATAACATAAAAATACAATTCTAAACACAAAAAGACATTTTACACTAACTATAAATTATTAAAAAAAAAACTAAATTTAAAATATGAACGACCAGTCAAAAGTTTTTGAACAGTAAGATTTTTCTAATGGTTTTTAAAGAAGTCATTTTTGCTCATCAAGCCTGCATTTATTTGATCCAAAGTACAGCAAAAACAGAAAAATTGTGAAATATTTTTGTTATTTTACATAGCCTCTATTTGAATATATTTTAAAATGTAATTTATTCCTGTGATTTCAAAGCTTAATTTTTAGCATCATTACACCAGGAATCATTCTAATATTCTGATTTTCTTGCCAAAAAAAAAAAAACAAGATTTTTTCAGGTTTCTTTGATGAATAAAAAGTTCATAAGAACAGCATTTATCTGAATTATAAATGCCTTTTTCATCCCCCAAAATAAATGCTTATATTTGAATCTTTCTATTTATCAAAGAATCCTGAAGAAGTATACTCAACAGTTTTAAATATTAATAGTAATAATAATAAAAATGTCTGTTGAACAGCAAATCCATATATTAGAATGATTTCTGAAGGATCATGTGACACTGAAGATGCTGAAAATTTAGCTTTGATCACAGGAATAAATTACATTTTAAATGTATCCAAATAGAAAGCAGTTCTTTTAGTAAAAATATTTCACAATATTACTGCTTTTGCTGTTTTTGGATCAAATGAATGCAGGCTTGGTGAGCAGAAGAGAATTCTTAAAAAAAAAAAAAATAGAAATCTTACTGTTCAAAAACATTCAACTGGTAGTGTAAGTTATATTAAAAAGTAAATTATATTAAGTTTAATTGTCTTTCCTCTTAATGCAGCGTCCAGAAAATGGAGGTTTTGTTGGGGAAGATTGTTGCAGTACATCAGCAGTATTGCAAAGACAGAATGACAGGAAGTAAGTGGATGCCTGTATTTTCATATTAATATAACACAACACAAATTACAGATGAGTTTACAGTACGACACCTGTCAGAGGACTCTTTCTGAACTTCTGCAGATTATGTACTTTAAGCTTTAAACCCATGATAAATGTTCTTCTCAACCAGTCATATAGTTTCTGGATGCTTAGCAAAAATTAACTGTGTGAGAAATGACTGCATTTTAGATAGTGACCCATTTCTGTCACTTGCACTTCTGGAGCTGGACTTGGAATTTGATGAGTAGAGCCAGTGCTGAGATTAGTCAGATTAGTTCTCAGTACCACGCTGCTTGTTTCCGCTGCAGGGAAGGGAGGCACTGT
The DNA here is from genome assembly GCA_012976165.1 of Labeo catla. Taxonomy (NCBI): domain Eukaryota; kingdom Metazoa; phylum Chordata; class Actinopteri; order Cypriniformes; family Cyprinidae; genus Labeo; species Labeo catla. Next base: position 934,549 of record VONZ01000113.1, read on the forward strand.
TGTGCTGCCTTATCTGACAGCGAGGACCATTCCAGACAGGCAGGCATGGAGACAGAAGAATATAACCCCCCTTTCTGCCTGGCTGCATTGATAATGTTAGATATGACTTTGCAGAGAAGCCAGTCAGCTAAAATAGTGCTTATCTTCAGCAGTCAGACAGAAAAAAGAACTACGGGTTTGAAATATTTCTCTCAGTGCTACTAATTTATTCACTGTCTGTCCCAGAGCTCTGCTACAATGACGAACAGATTCACAAGTTTGAGAAGTAAGTGTTAAACACCAGGAGCATCTTGAATGAGTGTCCGTTTTCACGGTGGTGGTGGTTAATCTGAAAAACTACTATTTCCTGTCCAGGCTCAATCTGTCTTCATACATAAAGAAGGTCAAGAGTTTATTTAAGGATGACTGTTTGCAGAAATACCAGGATGTTCTGATGGCTGCTGGCAACTGGAACCGGTATGACAGAGGTCATATGGACTAAGAATACACCATCCAAGCACATTATGTGTGGTCAAACATATTTGATACGCATTTTATTATTGACAAAGGTGTTTTACAACTTAAAGCAGCAAATAAGCACTCAAAAGGTAACATCTGTGGATGACCATGTGAGTGTTGTTTCTGCAGGGTTCTTTATGAGATGCAGACGAGTCTGGAGCATTTCGGAGTTGTCCTGCGGCAGAGGATGGGGGATCTGCATGTGTGTGAGGCCCAGCAAAACAAGGTCAGCCCTCTGCTTCCCGCAAAAGACACACATAGTCTGTCTTTAGCCCTATTCAGGCGAGACTAGTTGTCCCTGAGGAGGTTGGGTAAATTTTGTGTTTTACAGACTCACTTTGTAATCATAATTCCACCCAAAGTGAACATGCCTCTGTAAGAATTACACATAAAATTAGGTGGCAAATAAAATTTTGGATAGCTTTAGAATCCCAAAGAAAATATAGTCTGTGAGGGTAGAATTATTTTTTAGAATAGAATTTTTTTTTTTTTTCCAGCTGTTCTCCCTATTAGTCTTGACTTTAGTTGAATAGCAGGACTACAGCGGTCATTATAAATTTTTATTTTTTATTTTTTAGCTTTGCAAACTCTCTGAGTAAATTTGTTTTTTTAAGCAGAACTGGCATTACTTTTAATTTTAAATAATTAATCAAATTAATAAGGACTGTCTAATCATTGCTATTCAGTCCTTTTCTTGCAAAGACTCGCATATGATCAAGGAATATAATCTGCACGCCCTCAAAATATATTTGGGAGCATTTGTGCAAGTGCGAGTAATTGTTGTGTTGCGACTTGTTTTCATTTCTTTACAAACCTTTCACTACGTAATGCACAGTATATGACTGCTGTGAGCTGATACAGTGAGCCGTTCAATCCAACATTAGCTTACATAACCAATTAGACTTCATCTTTACATTCTTAGCTTTAATGCAGATTTTAGATATTAGCCATGAATCACTCACATTGCGCTCTGTTTGAACTCGGAACCGGACGGTTTTTGCTCCAAACGTTTTCTTTCAACCAATCTCTGTTCCGGATTTGCACTGAATTGCAATTAGGGGTATGCGATATGAACATTTTTGATTCATGACGATTAAATTATCCCTATGATCTGCTATTATTGAAGAAATAAATTAAGCCTATCCTGCTACATTGCACATTCTATCCGTTGCAGTTCTGGCACCTCCGTCTCACACGACATACATTCAAACCAAATGTTTACTCAGCAGCAGAATTCCACTCACTAAACAGTGCACTTATTTGTAATCACACAAGTACATTATTTGCATGTGCTTTAAAGGGGTCATCAGATGCCCATTTTCCACAAGTTGATATGATTCTTTAGGGTCTTAATGAAAAGAGTGTAATATACTTTGGTTAAAAAATCTCAATGATTGTGTAAAACAACACCCTTTTTACTTTGCCAAAATCAGCTCTGCAAAAATCATCTCATTCTGTTCGAGGCTGCTTTAAATGCAAATGAGCTCTGCTCACCCGCCCTTCTTTTCTTTCTGTGGAGAGAAGAGCCTGTTTATTTAGCTGCGTTTAGCCGCTAAACTTGCTAATTAGCACATTATTAGGCAAGGCGATCGCAAAGATTAATAAAAAAAACCCCTTCTGCTGTAAGTGAAGCTGGATCATGAATGATTCACGCGAACATAGACGGATATGTAGATCGGGAGGTGCATTCCCTTCACAAACAAACGTAATCTACTGCATCTTCGGCTCAGATGTCGGGAGTAAATGATGACCACAATATTCATTATTACACCCAACAACACAACACCTCAATCGCTCAATCGGAGATATTCTTGTCTGACTTACATCCATGCTCTGGCATCGAAACAAAGAGGGCGGACTGTTACAGCTGATCTGAGGTAAAACGCTCATGTCAATCAACTATCGTGGGAGCAGCCTCTGTCGGTGTGACGCCACAATGACAGGCATTTGAGAATGGCTCGATTTGAAAAAGGGGATATTATTTTTACAGATTAATTAAAAACCACTGCACTGGATTTTTATCATTATAGGGTAGATTTGTACATGTACTGCCAACACACATTAATGTTCAAACGTAAAATGTAAAAGTGAACTTAGCATCCGATGACTCCTTTAAACCTTGCCACTTAAACATTTAATTCACATGCTGTTCTGACATGCGCTTACATTTGAAGCGTGTGCACTCAAAAAAAAATTAAAAAAAATAAATAGAAAGCCCATCAAACAGCGCCTGATTAATGGAGTAAGTTATCTTTTTAATGTGTGGTTGGGCCCAGGTGTTTTATGTAGCATAATTTCACAAAGCTAAAGTTTGTCAGATCGTTCTGTTTTTGCTTCAGATATTAAATTTAATCTAATTTAAATCAGAAACTGCTCATGCATGCAGCATCTTTGTGTGGATTAAGCTTAAAATGCAGTGGTTGCCTCTAATTTAAATGGCTACAGAGAGTTTGACCTGTAATAGAGAAAATAAACATCTTGTTCATGTACATATTTTCATTCTTTCTTGTCTCTTTCTTAAAATAGCATGTTTGTAAAGCATCAGCAATCAGAATCAGCCATGAAGAATCAAGATCAGTGCATTACTAAAAAGAAGTGTGTGGTAAAGAATTCAGGATCAGGTTCGATCCTATTAATCATCAGAATGTTGCTGGCATTCCTCTCAATTGGCAGTTGTTGTGCTCCTTAATATTCATTGGGTGCTCCTAAATTTTATTTGGTGCTCCCAACTTTTTGAATTTGGGAGCACCAGTGCTACCAAGTAAAAAAGTTAATTTCGAGCCCTGATAACTAGTTCTCCCTAAAGAGGTTAGATATATTTTCACAGTGATTTTAATGTCATCTAAAGTGAACATGTCTGTTTTTTTTTTTTTTTCTCGCACAACTTCTGTACAGATTACACAATAAATTAGTTTTTTGATTAACTGGTCTTATTCCCATCTGGAAGTAAATGGGCAGAATGTTTTTTTTTTCCCAGCAGGTCTCGTTTATTTTGACCTTAACTCCTGCTAAATTTCTTTAAGTAGTGCCAGGTATGATCCTCTCCTTAAAGGGATAGTTCACCCAAAAATCTAAATTTTGTCATTAATTACACACCCTCATGTTGTTCCAAACCTATAAGACCTTTGTTCTTCTTTGGAACACAAATGAGGATATTTTTGATGAAAAACGAGAGCTTTCTGATGCTGCATAGACAGCAACGCAGCTGACAAGTTTAAGGCCCAGAAAAGTAGTAAGGACATCATTAAAAAAGTCCATGTGACATCAGTGGTTTAACTGTAATGTTATAAAGCTATGAGTTATGAAGCTACGAGAAAATATTTATTCAACTTTATTGACTTTACACCCATAATTCCTGCCCATAATTCACATTTTTCTCACATATAAAAGTCACTTTAGACTTTGGAGAAAGCTTGGATATAGAGCAACCTGACCACGTTCTTCTCCATCTTTGCAGGTTCTTGGCAGAGCTGTACTCAGAGCTCTCCAACAGCCACTAGGAGCTGAGGGGGTGGATGGACAGAAAAAGGATGAGCACATGATTCTCAAGTATGTCCTTGCAATGAAGATGACACAGCATTTATTAATTCCAAATAATAAATGAAATACAAATTGTTTCCAGAATGAACAGATTAAAGGATGAGATGGAGGCTGTGGCACGGGAGCTACAAAATAACAACAACATGATAGAAAGGTACTGTGTTGTTTAGCCGTGAATGTTTTTGTGTACTACCAGTGTTTTTTTTTGTGTAGAAAATCCTTTCAAATTTAACAAGACGTCTTATTTTTAAGCCTTGCGGTAGTTACTGCTACACTTCCAGTGGAGAAAAAAGTACCTCAAACCAACAGACCATGAAGACCTCAAAGAATACACAACAATAGTTATATTTACAAAGCCTGGATCTCTGAGCTAAAGGGAAAGCAAAACAAAACATCTCAAAAACTGTCCTAAATTGAACATCTCAAATGGTGAAGAACAGATCATGTCTTAATGGCTGTTACTGGGACCGGCACCTGAAACTGCAAGATGCATATTGATGTGCAAAGTGCAAATTGAGATATGACTGGACTTGAGTCCCTTAGATTAAGAACTGTACTGGGTTTTTAAAACTGAACTTTGATTTGATATCAGTCACAAAAGTTATATTTTTCATATTCAGTGTTAATGTAGTTACTGCATTTTATCTTCATGCAATCTAGTAGTATTGACTTTAACAGCCAAGAAAAAAGAAATACAGATCTGTTGTAACTACTACAGCAGTTTCATAATAATTTCGAGACTTAAATATTGACAGCACTGTGCATTCAGTCGACAGTAATTGTGTAATTATTGCACAGTCATGGAGTAAAAAGAGTTGTTCAGTCTGCACTTTGTAATTCATTCCGTTTTGAGAGATAACTGTGCAGTAGCACTAATTTAATTAGTCTATTGATCACAACAGAGTATCATACAGCATGGAGCTCTAAACAAAGTTTTGTTTATTTGACTGTACAGCTGGAAAAATGTGGACTGTACGAATGACTCTAAATATTATAATCCTACAAATACTGACAGGAGCCAATAGACTCGTAAATTGCTGTTTTACAGATAATTACAATATGGAAAGTGAAAGCTGTGTTTGGTGAGTTCTGATGTCAGGTTACAGGGTTTGACTTAAGGGGAATTCCTCGCACTGGGGGAACTGTTGTGACCTTACAGAGACCACACTGTAGCTCACTGTCAAAGTTTGCGTATTTTTGACTTATCGTGGAATTTTATCAACTTTCCTTTTGCCAGGTTGTAAACTTGCATGTTAAATATTTTGTATTTTCTTCACTGCTGTAGATTGTGGTAGGAGGTACACTTTATGAAAGACTATGTATGGTGCAAATAAAAATATGTGATTAACACAGTTGCTGAAACTTCATTTTTTTTATTTGAAAATATTTTATTAATCATGAAATATTTTAATCCAAAATAAAGGTTTTATAAAGGTGTGTTTGTGTGTATATATATTTGATTGATACATTGATACATACATTTTTCTTTAATATATACATGCGTATGTGTATTTATATATACATAAATATACACAGTACACACATATTATGACAACAAAAACTTATTTTTGATTAAATTAATTGTTTGACAGCACTAATAGTTATATAAAATACAAAATTCACAATATTAAATGTATTTGAAATGTGACTATTAATCTAAACACCAATCAAATTAATTAAAACACGCACAGAGAGAGAAAATACGAGTTATACTAGATTCCAGTGAGAACAAAGTTTATTCATGGCATTTTTTTTTTTAAGTTTCTGTTTCTTGTATTTAGTGGAATAACAGAGAAGTGATCAAGATCATGAGTTTGGTATAGGCGGTCTTGGCATTTTTAAAATTCTCTTTTTTTATCTAGTGGAATAACAGAGAAGTAATCTGTAAGATCATGAGTTGGTAAGGGGCAGGTCCGCGCGCGTCCACTCAGCCAGTGACATTTAAAGCGCGCGGCTGAATCATTGTGCGCGTCACACTCTCGCCGTTGGCGCTTCAATTAAGTTTGTATTCTGCCAACATACAACTCTTAACCGAAAGACATGGCGTCCGTCACTTTAGGACAGCACCCTGCTCAACACCTCCTCGACTCGGATCAGCAACTATTTCACAAACTGAAGTCGAGCGACAGAAAGAAATTCACGCGTAAATGGTCGCTGGACAAGATCATCATGCGAAACAGACCGAGTGATATGGACAGCGCTAGAGCCGCAGTCTCAGCATCGCTCGTGTTGTTTAATCACGAGCCCCCTTCAGCATCACACAGCCAAGGCTGTAGTGCCGGTTCGCCACGTAGTAACATGGACGGATCGATTGTGGACATAGACCGAGAGAACGCGAACAACAATAACGGAATATTTCGCAGACACAGTGCCGGCAGCCGGAGAAGCTCAGTGAAGGACACGGCGAAGATTTACGCGTCTTCATCACAGCAAGAAGTTCGCAATCCCTCAGCGCGGTCAAATTTCAGCTGCCCACCAGACGACCTGGAGGGACTGCCGATCGACAAGCTGACTCAGGCAAGGTCAGGAGTAGTGAAGATGCGAAGCGAGCCTCTCAGGAGGGAGGCATGGTCCATCTTCAACCAGAGAGACCCGAGGGTGAAGGCAGAGAAGGGAGAGGGCCATATCTTCTTCTCCAGACAGCTGAGCCAGGACTGGTGCGACGCCTGCAACCGCCAGATCAGCAGCGCTGCGCTCAAGTGTCAAAGTAAGTGACCGCTATCTCTCCTCTCCTTATCTGACCTTAGATAAAAAGAGGGATGAATGAATGTAGGATAAACGGAAAGGTGGATGGACTGACTTACAGATGAACAGGCGGAAGGTTAGATGGATGAATGCATAGTCTGAGGGAAGCATACAGAAAGAAGGTTGGATGAATGCAGAATGGATGGATGAATGGGCGAATAGTCAGAGGGATAGATAGGTCAATGGATTGACGGATGGCAACAGATGAAGGACTGGATGGATGGATGGATGGATGGATGGATAGAAAAACAGATAGATGAAGTGCTGGATGGATGAATGTACAAACAGTTAGAGATAGATAGATAGATAGATAGATAGATAAAGGGTTGGATGGATGGATGAATGGGCGAATAGTTGGAGGGATTAATAAAACAGAGTGATGGAAACAGATGAAGGGTTGAATGGATGAATGGACCAATAGTTGAGTATAGATATAGATGGATGAAGATGGTTGGATTAATGGGTAAATAGTTGGAGGAATTGACACAACAGATAAAGGGTTAGATGGATAGACAAATAGTTGAGTATAGATAGATGGATGGAAGAAGATAAATGGATGAATGGGTGAATAGTTGGGTGGACTGATACAACAGATGAAGGGATAGATGAACAAATAGTTGAGTATAGATGGATGAATGGGCAAATAGTTGGAGGAACTGATACAATAGATAGAGGGATGAAAACAGATGAAGGGTTATATGGATGGATGGATAAGCAAATAGTTGAGTACAGATAGATGGATCGATAAGATGGATAGATAGCTGAATTAATGGACAGATACAGATAAATGCATAGTTGGATGTATGGATGGACTGAGAGGTACATAGATAAATTGTTCTTACTTGTTTGTTAATTTGTTGCATGCTTCAGCATATGAGTTTATTTGCAAAAACAGGTAACTCCATTTTTTATGTTTATTTATTATGTTGTCATGTTTTTATTGTGTTTTATTGTGTTAGTCAGCTGTATTTTTAGTTATTTTTTACCTAATCAAAAGAACCCAACTGCAGTTTGATTAATTGGAATGCACAATGAAAAAACACATGATTTTTGAAAAGTGTTATCTGTTTTTGCAAATTAACTCTTCATATGTAAAACACTCTTTAAACCTAAAGTTTGACAAATGTTAAAACTTTAGTTGGTCAAACAAAAAAGAAAGAGAAAGGAAATGACAGGAGAGAAACATTGACGAGTACACATATAGGTGTTTATAAAGTACACAAGTGTTTGTTTTGCTAGTACAGTATTTTCTGCTGAAGGGGTTGTTCGTAGGCTCCAGTGTTATAGGAACTTCCAGTACTGTATGTTTAATCAAGATGAAGCATGCTGATACATGTGGAGGGTTTACAGAGGATGAGGGGGAAGTTCCCAGCAGAGGTCATTGTTTGTTTTTTCTGTTTCGTTATTTGTCATGTTTGATTATATGTATATGAAGATGAATGGGGGACTCTGACAAACCCCTCCAGATATTTTGGGATTCCTAAATGAAGTACTGTGACCCACAGGGGTCTTTGATTTACTTGCTAGTAGAGATAGGAATGAGAAACATTTGAAGCATGTGAGTGAGGTACATTTGCCTTTTAAATAGATAAAGTAAGAATTTAAAGTGGCATGTTTATCGAGGGATCCCAGTATTTTAATCATTTTTGATTTTTCTTAAACATTTAGAGGTACTTGCTTCCTCTGTTTGCATGCTTTGCTGTTGTACCTTTGTTGCTGCACTCTACTGTCCCATCATGCACTTTAACTAATTCGGTGATTAAATGCCCTTTTTGCTTTTAAAGGGCTGCTACAATAAAATTACTATGTAACCTCTGTTATAAATAAACTCCCTTGGACAGGTTTGTAAAAGAGAACCATAATCAAATTCCATTTACTTTCGCTTGAGATACAGAAATAGATCTGTGATGTAGAGTGACGTTAGCTTTTAAAAAAGCTTTGCCGACACAGTTTAAGAGATTAAATTCAGTGCTAGAATGATCTGAAATGAATGTTTACCCCGATGCACCCTGAGATCAGAAGGTTCAGCTTGTGTGTCTGTGTGTTTAGTTTTGTGTGTTTGTCAGTGTGTGTGTGCATATGGTGCATCTGTTCACTTGCGTATGTGTGTGTGTGTGCATGTGTAAAGCGTTGCTGAGTTAGCAGTGTGTCAGCAGTTCTCTTTTGGAAAAGGTACTGCAGTGAACGGCTTCATAAGAGGCAGACAGTGAAATTGCAGGGGTTTATGGAGTGTATCATTTAAAAGTTGGGGATGATTCTAGGATTATACATTAACCCCAATGACTGCTCTGCCCTTCCAGTGCAGAGAAAAGTCAAATTTAGGCATATCTTGAACCCTCCCTTAGGCTGTTCTTTATTGTTTTTCTTTATAAATAGTTCCCTCAAAAACATAGTTCACCTAAAGAAGAAAATGACACCTTTCATTCTTGATCATAATGGGTACATTGTTGTTTTGGACCCCATTGACTTTAGCTGTATTGACTTACATTCTTCAAAATATCTTATTTTGTGTTTCACAGAAGAAAAGTCATACAGGTTTGGAACAACATGAGGGTGTATGAATGATTACAGAAATTTCACTTTTGGGTGAATTGTCCCATTTAGTTCCCATTTCTATTTTCACATTTTCTTAAAGGAACAGTTCTCCTCAAGATTGAAAATTTATAGTGAAGCAGAATGTTGTACCTTCCCCAAATGAGGTAATGAAAATGTAGAGAGTGTTTGCACAAGCTCCTTATCACATTTTATAGACTTGCACTATTTTCATTGAAACCACAAGAGTTTTAAGCACTTGTTCCTCTTTCTCCTCAACCTTTCATTGTAAATGCCAGGCCTGGGTGTAATTTTTCCTGGTAGTTTTGTTGTGGTTTGTCACTACAATTCACTATGGGATACACTGGGGATTTCCATATTTTAAATTTTGTCATTTTCACTTCATGGGGGTTTTGTGTAGCATTCCATGAGCAAGTCGTGATATGCCTCCACCATAAGCACTGGTTTCTTTCTTCTGTAGTATGTTGAAACGTCCCTAGCAGAGTTATTGCACATGACCAGAAATCACTCATGGGTAAAGCACAACATTGTAGTTTGTAATTGTTGCTTTTTTGTTTAGAAGTGTCTTGGGGCATGCTGGGAAATGGTGTATTTAAGAGTTTGCGGTGGTACAGACAGGCTAAAGATGGAGCGTCTTGACTACTACAGATCACCATTTTAGTGCACATAGCCCGTAATTATACCCACTGAATGAAAGAGGCAGTCAGAGACCATCAGTGGTTACTTTCGCCTATAAACAACTCCTTTGTGCTTATACTTTCTCCCAAACGAAAGAAAAATCACAAATCAGTTCTCCTTAATATCTCAGTTATTTCTCCTAGACAACAATACGATTAAAAAATAACAAATGGAGACTTTTGCTGAAGTCACCTGATTCTCAGATGTTTGTTCTGAAAAATAACCTTAACCAAAAATTAAGTTCTGTCGTCAGTTGCTCACCTTGCAGTTGTTCCAAACCTGTATGATTTTCTCCAGAACATAGAATAAAATATAGGGTGTTTTGTCTGTCCAATGAAAATATAATGTTATTTGTACTACTGGAACAACGTGAGGAAGAGTTTTCATTTTCAGATGAATCCTCTTAATAGTCTCCTCTAAAGTTTCAAAGGAGTATGTCTTGCACTTTACACATTCACCAAGCAACCAAAGTCTACAAAAATAGGTCATTAAAGACATTTAAATATGATATATGAAACATTTCTTATCAAATTCTTCCAAGATTATCTGAGCTTTGGTGTTCAGTACATATTATTTTTTTATAGCACTACACTGTAAAAACTGGTAACAGCTGTTGCCTTAAAATTACGGAAGCCTGTTCCCGCCTTTTAATTGTGACTTTTTATTTCACAGTTCTGACTTTTTTTTTTTTTTTACATCTCACAATTCTTACTTTTTTCTCAGAATTGTGTGATACAAACTCACAATTCTGAGAAATGAAGTCAGAATTGCAAGACATAAACTCACAATTCTAAAAAATAAAGTCACATTTCTGAAAAATAAAGTCAGAATTGCGGCATATAAACTTCACGCAAATACAAGTTTATATCTCGCAACTGTGAGGGGGAAAAATTCAGAATTGTGAGCTATAAAGTCACATTTGCAAGAAAAGTCTCAATTCTAAATTTATTTCTCAGAATTGCAACTTAATTTCTGAGAATTGTGAGTTTATGTTGCAATTTTGACTTTATAACTCACAATCACAAGTTTATATCACACAATTCTGACTTTATAACTTGCAACTGAGAGTTTATATCTCTATTCTGAGAAAAAAAAGTGTGAATTGCGAGTTTGTATCACGCAATTCTGAGGAAAAAAGTCAGAAGTTAAAATGTCCCGATAACTTTTTAAATGATTTATTTATTTTATTTTTTATTTTACTTATTTATTTTTTTTGGTGTAACCTGGTGTATTAAAGTTGATTCTGTGCTGTTAAATAATTTTGGACCAATCTGCATTTAGAAACAGAATCACTTAATTTAGATGTTGCCATATTTTTTGAGCGTTTTTTTTGTGTATACTCTGATCATATATAAACAATGCTCTCATTTAAAATTCAAGGAATTTTTATGAGGAACAAATCTGAACTCTCCATGAAATCTCCTGAGCTATAAAAGAATATCCTTTGAGCAATAAATTGCTCCTCTAAGGCAGCTCTTTCTTGCTCAGCCAACATACACTGTCAAAACCTGAAACCTCTCATTAGTCTTTGATTGCACAAATGCATAGCTAAACAGATTGCGAAAGATGTACTGCATGCTCTATTGTGTTTAGTACTACCATTATATAGTTCTGTTTCTGAATTGTATTTCCTTTTATATGACAGATTTGTGTTATGCTGAGTCACAGAAGGTTTAGACAAGGTCTCAAGGTTTAGTCAAGGAGAATGAGTGAGTTTTCCTCAGGTAGCCTGTTTATATGACACTCCTCCTCCCTGCTAGTGTGACTCAGAGTTACTGAGTGGGTGTTTTTAAAAGATTTCCTCACTGCATGGGCCTGTCTCAAAGCATCAGTCTTACCTGCTCTCTCCCTCTCCCTCAGTCTGGCTTTATTTGTCTAATCTGGCTGGGTTTTTGGCAACCTCCCCCACCCAATTTAGCACCCATTCATCTGCAGTGGAGGAGTTTAATCCATGCTAGAGTAAAACTGTGTTCAGCCATATTGCAGATGGATTAAAGCTTATGGATGCCAGTCAGACATCGGATTGATTTTTAATTAAAAGTTTCAGACAGAATGTAATGCTAGAAAGAGGAATGACTTCCTTTTGGCCTTGGCGAGGTAAAGCGATACTGCTGGAAAGATGTAATGTGTTGTTTACTTTCTACTTTCAGAAGCTCTGTATCCAAGGTACAAATTGCCAGCATTTAGACTTATTAAAGAATTAGTTCACTCCAGAATTAAAATTTCCTGATTATTTACAGTACTCACCCCTGTGTCACCTAAGATGTTAATGTCTTTTTTTGTCCAGCTGAAAAGAAATTATGGTTTTTTGAGGAAAACATTCCAGGATTTTTCTCAATATAGTGAACTTCAATGGTGATAAACAGGTTGAAGATCCAAGTTGCAGTTTAAACTGCATTTTGGACCTTTAACGCATTGATGCCCATTGAAGTCCAATATATAAGGAAAAATTTTTCAAAAACCATGTCTTTCTTCATGGGGGTAAGTAAATTACCAGGAAATTAGTGAACTAGCCTAATACTTTAAGAGAGAAATATGAGATATCTTACATCTGCATTATACTTTGCTGTTGTTTCTTTCTACTGAAACGGAAGCATTTATAGCTTTTACATCCCATTACCATTCAATTCTTTTTTCTTTTTTTTTTCCAGTTAAACAAGATAAAACTTGTAAATCAAGTTGTCTGCTTCCCTAGTTTCTAACTTTTCAAGTAAATCAAATCCCTTGCACAAGCTTGAGTGTGCACCACAAAAACACCCATGTGCACCTATTGAAAATGCATTATTCATGTTTTAGTGGTTGTATGTGCAAACCTTGTTGAATCACGCAGTTATACAGCAGGAGCTTTGTCTACTTTCTCAATACAACATTCACCTCAAGCGACAGATGGACTGGGCCTGTTAAATCATCACTTCCTGTTTCAGTACTGTTGCTTCACGGTATTCAGAGGCTAGGGGGCTATTGCATAGAGGCTTCATTGGTTGGATATTAGTATCAGGCAGCAGTTTGAGATGGAGGTGTAGAGTGGGCTGTGTTTCGTGCGTATGTGAAGTAAAGATGTGTTAATGAGGTCTGCGACGAGGTGTACGGGGCAGTTATTGCTGAACAGGAGGAGTGAGTTCACAAAAGTATGACAGGCCTGTTGGGAATTATCTCAGGCTATAAATAGGCTGCCCTTGGCTACTTCACTCTACCTCTACCTCTCACAGACTCACTCACTCTTTTGGCAGACCTAGGGTGAGGACAGCAGGAAATGTGTCACCCCATCTATTATAGTCAACAGAAGTCAAATGCAAAATGCTTGGTATTTGTAGGTTTGATGTAAATATTAAAGTATTATTTGGTTAATTTTTATTTTGGGACAATTTTTATTTTGTGAATGTAAATTAGTTGTTTCATAATGTAGGTAGAGTGTATTTAGAGGAGTATTATTCAAACATTAGACCATTCAAATGTATTTTATATGCGTATATTATTAATATGAATTTATTTTATTTATTAATTTATTTCGGGATAATCACTCTCTAAATTGGAATATGAGGTGCATTAATAAACTTGTTAATATATTAGATCAATAATGTGCTTTGTTTTACAATAACCAAACTTCTAAATCTCTAAACTGTAATATGAATTATCTAATAGCACAATAATGCACCTCATATGAATTTATTTTGGGATAATCCAACCTCTAAATCGCTACATTGGACTAAGGGTCAACTGATGTGTGTTTTTCAATGCCGATGCCAATCAATTATTACAGATCAAATAGACCAATATTTATACACAGTGTATATACATATGAAGAGTTCTGATGCAAAACCAGCTAAAACTGTGCAAAAGTCTTAGGCCACTAGTATTTTCATCAGCTAAAAAATGGTTTAAAGTCAGATAAAGTCTTTTGCTGTAGTGTGTCAGTAGGAAATATCAGTTTACATATCTAAACATTAATTTTGCCATTAATTATAATAATCCATTGAGATTATTGTATGGAGCACAGGCTGTTGTCAGACTCCTTGTGCAAACAGAGATCTAATCTCTCCATCATTCAATCCAGTCTGTTTTAAGAAACAGAAAAAACGGAGACAGACTAAATCCAGAAGAACCCTGGCAACATCTCCAAGATGCTTTAAGAGACCTACACCTACAAAGCTACAGTACTGTTAAACTTTTTAGACAGTTAGGCACATAAAATGAGGATGCTGTCCAAAACAATGTCATAAATAGATTTTCTTTATCAAAGAACTTCTATTAATTAAAATAAATAAGCATTTGATGAGACTATCCTTTGAAAGCAGCTTTTGCCCTATGTGCACTTGTGCATAGTTTTTCAGGTAGCTTTGCAGGTAGGTTATTTGAAACATCTTGGAGATGTTGCCACAGTTCTTCTGGATTTAGTCTGTCTCAGTTTTTCTGTTTCTTCATGTCATTCCAGAGACAGACTAGATGATGGTGAGATCAGATCTCTGTTTGGAGCACTGGCTGTTGTCAGACTCCTTGTGCAATTAAAAATCTCACTAGATTATTACAATTAATGGCAAACAGAATGTTTGGAAATGTAAACCGATATTTTTTACTGACACACTACAGCAGGGGTGTCAAACTCAGTTCCTGGAGGGCCGCAGCCCTGCAGAGTTTTGTTCCAACCCTGCTCCAACACACATACTATGCAGTTTTCAATTAAGCCTGAAGGACTTGATTAGTTGGATGCGGTGTGTTTAAGTAGGGTTGCATCTAAATTCTGCAGGGCTGCGGCCCTCCAGGACTGGAGTTTGACACCCCTGCACTACAGCAAAAGATAGAAATAACTTACTTTAAACCATTTTTTAGCTGGTGAAAATACTAGTGGCCTAAAACTTTTGCACAGTACTGTATGTCTGTTGTAAAAAATAAAATTAATGTCAAAACTAAGAATAACAAGGGCTCTGACAAAAAAAATTCTTCAAATCTACTTCTCCCAAAAATGAACAATTTCTCATTAATCACTTACCCTCATGTTGTTCCAAACCCGTAAAAGCTTTGCTCGTCTTCGGAACACAAATTAAGATATTTTTGATGCATTCTGACAGCTCTCTGACCCACCCATAAACAGCAATGTAATTACCACGATCAACGTCCAGAAACATAGCAAGGAGATCGGTAAAATAATCCATGTGACATCAGGGGTTCAACCATAATTTTGCAAAGCTACGAGAATACTTTTTATGCGCAAAGAAAACAAAAATAACAACTTTATTCATCAATTTGTCTTCACTGATGCTGTTAACTGATGCTATAATAGTTGTTGTTGAGAGAAATGGAGCAAGACACTGCTCTCAATTCTCTTTATTTATAGATATACACGAGGGAGAATGAGGAAGGTGTGGAGTGGAGGGCTAATGTGTTCAGAACTTGAAACGTCCTTCAGGACAACAGGTTTCTCCAAGCATGGGACTGTATTCTCACACAGGAAGTGGCATGATGGCACAGAGTGACAGGAGAGGGGCAAAGAGGGAGGAAGAGAGAGAGAGAGATTGACGGATCGATCGAGATGGAGAAAGAAGGACAGGGAGGGAGAAGAAAAAAGAGAGTAGGAGGCAGAAGAGCAGTGCGGCTGTGCCTTTAAGGATTCAATGAAAAACATGCTGCAGAGAGCAGGATGAGTGGGTGCAGTCTGAGCTGGTACGAGTTCTGCACTGCGTGAGAAAAACAGGAGCACAGACGCAGAGACACAAGAACAGGAGAGAGAGTACCAGTCAGCGGAGGGGGGGATTGTGTCAGAGGGTAGGGGTGCAGGGTGGCAGAAAGGCAGGGAGGGGGGGGCGTTCAGTGCACAACACAAAACCGAGTGCAGCCCTGCGATGGTGGACACACAGGAGCGACTGGCGCAGGGAGCCCACACCACAACGCAACGGAGCCGCAGGCGCCCAGCCCCAACCGGGACGGCGGCCGCTCACGGACTGGCACCTGGAGCGGGACGCAGTGGTGGCACTGGAGTCATGGCCGCAACAGGCCGCAGATAGCGGCGGTCATGCTGCCGGAGATGAGGACCGAGGAGGCGGTGGCCAGCGCCTGCTTTGGACAGGTCTCCAAGCGCCTGGGACGGTTCTTCCGCCGCCTGCCCAAGTCCCGCTCCTGGTCCGAGGGCCTCCGCTTGCTGCGGCGCTCTAGCAGTAGCGGGACCCTCATGTTATCAGGTAACTTGAGACCGAGAGATGGGAAATATACTGGGTTAGTAAGTGACTGTGATACTAGAACTTAATGTACTTTTATCCTCTGTGAACTAAACCTGGCCAATTACGCTTCAGTCACAGAGCTCCGCAGTGGCTTTCACCTTCCTTAAATAGCCTTGTTGCTGCATCATGTTCTCGTTCTCCTTTTCTTGCTCTCGTGGTCTCTTTTTTTTCCCACTCGGTCTTGATTTCTCTCTTGTTATATCTATTGTTGTCCATTTATGTGTTGAATAGACATTGATCTGTAACTCAGCCGGTAAAAGCTTCTGTGGTTCTAGAATGTGCCAGTAAACCAGGCAGACAGAGTGCAATGTATAATGCTTAATTGTACTATATAGCCACCATTTTAGCAAAAGATTTACTTGATGCTGTTCAGAAACATGATGAAAACTACATTTACATCTTCTAAACAAAATGACCTTGCCTGTAAAAGAACTTGCTCAAGTGTGGTGGGTGATTGCCAATTTTAAATGGTTGTAAAGATGTTGCTATGCAGTTGATTTGAGTATTCTGAGTGATCTCCATGGCATTGTTATGCACTTGCTAGGATGTTCTAGCTCATCTTTAGAGGTTTGTATGGGGTGATCTTAAGTTCTTGGTGATTTCTGGGGTGTTGCTCCAGTTTGGGGTATCATTCACATCCGTAGTACAATGATTTATATATTTGTATAAATTCTCCTTGTCTGCAGGGTATGTAGTGTTTGTGGAATCAAGTTGACCGATGTATCATATCATATGGATCCCATCTCTGTTTCTCACGGATCGTTTGCTGTTTATGCAGTCAAGTTAGACGCCTAGGCATCAGTGGATGAATTTGATCTCAGTGCTGTTTTCGGCAAAATGACGTTTTGATCAGAAGCCAAGGGAGTTGAAATTGAATTTCCCATTGATCTGAACCGGAATCCCTCTTTGAGTAGACAGAGACTGGGATACAGTACACCAGCCTAATGAATAAAAAGTGATCTGCTTTAGTGCAAGTTAACTTCCCTTCTATTCACTTAGTATCACACTTTGAAAAAAGAAGATATACTGATGAGACTTCTTTTTCTAAGTTTCAAAGAAAGTCTTTGGTTGAGACTGATGGTTTCATAAGTGAAGGTGATGGCCTGTGTGTTTAAAGGGATAGTTCACCCAAAAATTTAAATTCTGTAATTAATTCTGACCCACATGTCATTCGAAACCTGTTAGACCTTTGTTCATCTTCAGAAAACAAATTAAGATAATTTTAAGATAAAATATCTTATTTGTGTTCCGAAGATGAACAGAGGTGGAACGACATGGGGGTGAGTAATTAGTGACACAATTTTCATTTTTGGGTGAACTATCCATTAAAGTTTTCATAGCAGTGCTTTTTTATAGACAAGTAGCCTGTAGTAACATTTGAAAGTGTCTGTCAGTGCAGAACCACAGTGCTCTGATAATAGTGTCACATCTGGCTTTTAACTCCCAGTAGACTTCTCTGGCCAATCCAATTAGAATTAAATTTGTTTGCCAAAGTAAAGCCTTTTTAGACTCTGGTTCAGAAATGCTTATGAGTTGACGAGCGCATGAGATAACGGCAGTACTTTTCTCACCCTTTTTGCTTCATGATGACGTTAGCCATCAGCTCCCGCACACACTGACGCACTGCTGTGGATGACACACGCTGAGTAAGACAGAAATCAGCCGCGGGCGGTGTGAATTTTACGTCATGAAGTAAATGTCCAACTTCTCAAGCAGGATTCAAAGGCCTGAATGAGCTGCAGTGTAAACATGACCAAAACACCTTCATCTAGTGAGCCATTATGTCTACGCTTAGATGTATTCAGAAGTATTCTGTCAGCTCAAATTGCTGAGCCTGTGAGCTTGATTGTGAAAGCTTGGCTGTGAAATGCTGATAAGAGTTTAAACAAACCTGTCTGTATTCGGACTTTGTCAGCATCTGTGTTCAAAGTAAACACTAGATACACATTTCTTTATGTTATTTGTCACTAACAATGCACTCTTCACAATTACTTTCAGTTTCATTTGACAATTTCCCACCCACAGTGTACTGTAATCAGGCTCAATCTGCTAGCTGTACATGTGAGGCTGTGTCTGTGGCATGTGTTTAGGGCCGCAGTGACTTGACCAGTGCATCTTATTAAATTCCATTAGATTGGATTTTAGTGCACCTTCAGCATCTTGAGCATCTAAAAGGTTTTGCCCATGCTTGAAGACAAAACATCCTGATTTGCACTGTGTCGATACTTTACACCTCGGTAGGCCATGCTTTTCTGTAAGCTAAGCATTAATTGGATCATGGCTATTTCTATTCATTATGTTTTAATAGTATAAAACATAAACACGGAGTGCCAGACATTTTTTTTGTTTTGTTTTGTTTTTTTACTGTGGGTTCATTTCTCCCTAGATAACAACAATATTTTCTTTTCTCTTTGAGTATTCCCATAAGAGCAAGGAACTAAAATAGTATTTTGATTTGTGTTGGATTTAAAAATATATATAATTTAGAAAAAAACAAAAAATGCAATATATAAAATAGTACAATAATAGAATGCATATATTATTTTTGTTTTCAAGACAAATTGTATTACCAGAATATTTTTATGACATTTGTTCATTTGGTTGAATTTTCATTTGGTTCATTTGGTTAAAATTTTCCAGGTTTAATTTGTAATTGGAATCCTAGATTTTCACATTTTGGACTTTCGGACCAAAATATATAACAGTGGGGAGTTGGGGGGAAAAAAACATGTTTCAAGTGTTCAGTCACTTTTTTTTTTTCTTCTGTTTTGGGTTGATCGTGTTTTTCCAGTGGTTAAACTAGATGTGGGGGTGTCTACATGGAAAATAAAGAAACAAGGAAGCTGTGGAGGAAGGGAATAAAATGAGGAATTAAAGAGAAACTGTGAAAAATAAAGAGAGGGATACAGTAAAAATAAAGAGAGGAAGGTTCTCGAGGTTTATAGTTTCTGAATGTCATATGTGAATGAAACAATCATATGTTTACATGTATTTCAGACCTGGTATTTATAAATATGAGTGTAAATGGAGTAAATGACCATAATTAAATTGAATGAATTACATAGACATTGTGTCTGTGAGAGGATGGATGTAGTGATGTGAACAGGACTGAGAAGTGCTTAAGAACTCACTTAATGTTAATCTTTAAAAAAATATATGTATATAATTTAATAACAAATATAATCTTTAGCAAATCGCAAAATAAATATTAGTTTTTTTATGTTTTATAATTTTGTGATGCATACATACACTTTTATACACATTTATGATAACTGATTTTATTTTTATGGTTTCATTTTCTCATTTATATGGACAAAATACACTGAGAAAACCTGATGTAGGATTAACAATTTTCACTCAAAAATTTCGAATAAATTTTGCAATAACATTGAATAACATATTGAATAACACATTGAATTAAATGAATATTTAAAGTAAAAAGACTTTTTGAATTTTTCTATTTATTTTTTTTTTTTACAGTGCACTGCAGCATTGTATTTAAATATAGTATCTCCACACTCCATGATAATAACAATAATAATAATTATCTGCTTTTTAGAATTGGCCATAATTTGAATATAAGTGAATTTCTTGTAAATCATTGCAGAACTGCACACAACTTAATCTGAAATTTAGACAAAATTCCTCCTGGAAAGAAAGACCAGATTTTTTTTGTGTGGTTCTTCCTAAGACAGAAAAGATCTGTTCAGTTTATTACAGACTAAATGCTCACCAATTACCCAGAACTATTGTCCCAGGGGTTGTCTATGAATCTCTATGAATGGTAAAGTTTATCTATGCTTGCTCAATGTATGAGAACTACATGTTTTAAAAGAGGTCATTGTATGTGAGTCAGAAAAGTTTTTTTACTTTAACATTTGTTGCTGTTTAAATGACCCAGCGTGTTTCTGTCAAACTGGCTATGTGTTTGTGTCTGTTTATTGAAGTTTTTGTGTCTGTTTCTAATTTAGAAACATTAATTTGGGCTTAAATTACAGGGTTCAGTCAGATAGGTTCCACTGGGACCAGGTTGTTGGAATATGATGCCATGCTGTGTGTGAATAGAGTGCTGCAGTGATGACATATTTGTATGCCAACGCAAATAGCATCACCCTGGTTCCCTAAACCAAAATGATTTTTACACTTATTTTAAATTAATTGCCGAAAATAAGCTCTGTGACCAACAAATGTATATGATTCTTGATGAATGAAATTCAGACGTACTATTAGGGGTCGACGATATATGTTTTTCAGGGTCGATGCCGATCCTGATTATTACAGATCAAGTATAAGGATTACCAATATTTTGAACCGATATATATGTCTGTGTAAAAATGAAAATTTAAAATTTAATAATGTCAAAATGAAGAATAACAAGGGCTCTGACAAAAACTTTTTTTTAAATGCTTTTAAATTATTTTATCAGCAAATCAGTTTTGAAAATAACCGATACCAATAATCATAAAAGTGCTTAATATTGGCGCAGATAATCGGTCAACCCTTACATACTATATCCACCATGTTGTTACCATCACATGACCTACAGCATCATTTGTGTTGCTTTGTCTCCCGTGGCCTCATGGGATGGTAGTCCATCAAATACACACTCCAGAATCTCAGGTGGAAGTAGCAGGTCATCCAAGGTCTTTTTGTCTACTGCTATTTTTTGAATACTATAAATTCTGACATACAGTACTACACTTTTCGTATACTGTTAAATTAAATTTTAAAGTAGCCATATTCAGTCAACTGACTTCAGGATGATGGAACTGGAAGTAGTAAAATACTGAATCGTTTCAGGTTTTGGCCTACAAAAATGTGTCATTCCTCAGCACTCTTTGAAATGAGCCAATGAATCTTCACTTTTTATTATGAAGGGCATACCTTGAATCATGGGAAAAGATGCACAGAAAGGTGACAGGGTCAGGTTCTCTGACTTGGCCGAGAGAAAGAAAGTGCAGAAAATGCTGCTGACTGATGCAGAATCTGAAAGAGCGAGCAGCACGGAGAGAAAGAGGTGGTAGGAGGGTGCATACAGCTGGGGTGCATATGAGCCGCTGCTCTGAGAAGGAACTGTGACTCCTAAAGTGGAAAAATGCTGATGTATGGAAGAGAAGGGGGAGATCAGAAATGTCAAAAGGAAGTGGGAGGTGAGAAGGCGCGTGAGGGACAGAAAGGCATCAGTGTTCTTGTTCCCTCTGTAAACTCCCCCTTACATTCCAGCTATCAGAGGGGAGTTTGGCACGCTTTTCCAGCTAAACAACCAAAATGTTTCTACTGATCAGCAGACGTGGTTAACTCCAAGAGGAAGTGACCATGTTCTAGTAGGAAGTGATGTTTTAAAGGGACAGGCCCAGCAATGCGTATTTGACTCATACTGAGGAAATTCCACACATGGTTGAATAAACATTGTGTTTAATGTGACAAGGACAAGAGTTTGACCTCCTCTGTCACCAGCACTCCTGTTTTATAGCAGCACTGCAGCATTTCCAGGTTATGTAAACTTTGCTGCAATGCACTATCCATGGGGTTTCTCTACCAATCTTGTCTTGTTGAGATATATAGTTGAGTATCATCAGCATAACAATGCAAACTAATTCCGTATTTTCCAATAATATTACCATGGGGCAGCATGTATATTGAAAATACCAGAGGACCTTGGACAGATCCTTGTGGCACTCCATACTTTACTGGTGATAATTGAGATGACTCCACGTTTAGATAAACAAAGCGGTAGCGATCGGACAGGTAGGATCTAAACCATCTTAAAGCCTGCCCTTGGATAACCGCATAGTTTTGTAGTCGATCTATTAGTATGTCATGATCTATAGTGTCGAACGCAGCACTAAGATGAAGTAAAACTAGCAATGAGATGCAGCCTTGGTCTGACGCAAGAAGCAAGTCATTAGTGATTTTAACAAGTAGGACCGTCATTCATCTTTGGAACCCGTAGGGCCTTCGTTCATCTTTGGAACACAAATTAAGGTACTTTTGATGAAGTCCGAGACCCTGCATAGACAGCAATGCAACTGACACGTACGAGACCCAGAAAGTTAGTAAGGGCATCGTTAAAATAGTCCATGTGATATCAGTGGTTCAATTGTAATGTTATGAAGCTACATAAATACTTTTATGCACAAAGAAAACAAAAATAACAACTTTATTCAACAATTTCTTCTTTTCCGTGTCATTGTTCACGAGAGTACCATGACGAGAGTCTTCAGAGTTTTGAATGGTGGTTGAAATAATACTTTTTTTAGAAATAAAAAGTTATACTATTTCCAGCTTAAATTTTCATTATGTTTAACTGATTTTTGTGGACCTTTTTCATTTTACATTCCAGACATTCTTGATAGTATCTGCCAGTCATATTCTTTCTGGTTCATCATGGGTGAATCATACATCTTGTATTATCCTCCACACTGAAGCATGTGCAAAGATGTGTTAAATCTCTTTACAGTTCTTCTGTCTGTAACCCCAGAAGCTGACGGTCAGTGATTAGCAGTTGGCGGCACACTTCTCAGATTAATCAGGTTTAGGGGGTTCAGACCGCACTGCTGTAAGGACATGATAATGGAGAGGAGCATATGTAAGCACTCAGGTTAAAGGATAAAGGAGCATCCTGTGACACTAATTACCTCAACATTTAATCTAAAGAGTTTTGAAGAAGATTTGGCTGGTGTAAACCTCCAATCTTGTTTGGGACATTTAACTATGTCCCATGAAGTTTTGACTGAAACAGACTACCATTAACTGATACTACTGAAACCTATTCGGTGTTTTGATTTCTAGATTGTCAGTACTTGCTGATTAAAGGCATAGTTCATGAAAATTCTGTTATTAATTACTCACCCTTATGTCATTCTAAACTCTTCAGAACGTAAATTAAGATATATTTTTTTAATGAAATCTGAGAGCTTTCTGAGCCTGCATAGACAGCAATGCAACTAACACGGTCAAGGCCTAGAAAAGTAGTAAGGACATGGTTAAAATAGTCCATGTGACATCAGTGGTTTAACCTTAATGTTATGAAGCTACAAGAATACTTTTTGTCCACAAAGAAAACAAAAATAACTTTATTAAAGAGCTTTATTTCTTCTCTTCCATGTCAGTCTTTGATGCGTGTTCATGAGAGTACCACAACGCATGCATGAATGGTGGTAATAGGGTTGAAAGTTGCCCTGTTTAATCTGACATTAAATGCCTTGTGCATAATCTCATGAAACTACAAGATGATTTTAAAGGCGAATTTAAAGCGGATGTTTCTTTTTAATTATCGGTTGTTTATTGGTCAAATGGTAAGATTGCCAACACTGTCTCACAAGTGATAAAAAAAAAAGAACTCGTCCTCGTCCAAGTGTTGTCTTCTAGACAATCTATGTAATAGCCTTTTAAAAGTAGAAAAGTGGTACTAACAGGGTTGATGCACATCTTCTTTTTAATAATAAATTTTTAAGAATTTATTAAATCTTTTAATTAAATTAAATTCATTGTTAAAATGATGTAAAAAAAATTAATGATGAAATGCTAGCTTTTGAAAAAATAAAATATATGAAAATCTTACTTTTTCCATGTTTAAATGCTATAATAGTGTCCCCGGGGCATCTACCAACCCAGAAATGTGAAAAAGGACAACCCAGTAACTTTGCTGTGGTAAGGCTTTTTCCGCAAGCATATGAAAAAAATGAGTTTCGCTCCCCCTATGACGTGGTAATGGTATCTTATTATACTATTTCAGCCCCTTAATCTGCACGAGTCCACCCATGGCGCCGACATTTTGTTTTCGCAAGTGGAAACAGTTCTAACACCATGGCAAAACATTAAGCAAAGCATGCTAACTGTTCTGTCATTGGCTGCACAGACAAGCACAGAATACTATTTAGAGTCCCAGCCTCAGAGGAGACAAGAGAGCAGCAGATTTATTAATTTATTTACTGTACGTTATGCTGCTGCCACACAGATCTAATATAAACATGCGATTTCTTTCCCATCTATTTACCTTCATAGACATAAGTTTTTGTAACTCGTGTGTTTTTAACATAAACTTGTTTGTTTGACAGTTTAAGCGCAATAAGACATGAAAGAGAACTTACTTAAGTACTCATATGCTGTGTGACAGCCACTTTCTGACCATGTTCTTCGGATGTGTGCGCTCAGAAAACTGTATATCAGAAGTTTAAACTGATTTAGCTTTAAAACACATGATTTCAGTGTGATAGACATGATAATCAACACCATACAAATGTTTTTTGGCAGAGTATCTGAGTTACGAGCTGTAAAGGCAAAACCATATGTACAAAAACATCATGTTTCTGCTTTCACTCAAAATGGGCATTTTCAAAATGATATAATAAATGATCTGTGTGGCATTTTGAGCTTAAACTTCACAGATACATTCTGGGGACTCCTGAGACTTATTTTACATATTGCAAAAAGGGGCCTAATAGCTCTCCTTTAATGTGCTTTGAAAATGTCTACACTATAAAAGTCAATTTCTTGGTGAAGTAATTTTTGTACATGTATATGCGAGACACAGACCATTTTGCAGGATGCCTCATTGTCATCTGACTGCTGCTGCATATGCCAGGTTTTTCATTTAAAAGTCACTGCTGCGTAAAGTTATCAGGGTGTTGCATTAAACCACACTGTTGATATCAGGCTGAGGTTGAAGGTGAGAGTCAGAACCGGATGGAAGCCTCGCCCTCCTCCCATAATGCATTTCCTGAACCTGAGTCATTCTGTTTGGTTTGGACACTGTTTTTCATAGTCCTACTCAACACTCCCCTCAAGATTTATATTTTGGCTACAGACCATCGAAAGTGACGTCCATTTTCCATGTGCGTTATCAGTGTTGTGTAGAGGCTCTTAGTATTCGCAGTCTCCTGTTCTTCTACAATGACAGTAGCAATGTGTTAGGCACTGATAATCAATCCGCTGATAATCAATCAGCATTCACTTTTGTCATCTGTCACTCCCGCTGTGTAGAGACAGATATCTCAGTCAAAACAAAAACCCATTTCTGTGGCATTGTCAGTAAAGCACTTCATGTTGTTGATAGCCACAGACTATCTATTTATACAATATATATATGACACTGCAGCCTCACTGAAGGACACCGTGTCATGTAAAATCACGGTTGGCCTGTGCTGCAGAATATGCAGTGGTGCAGAGTGTCGTTTCCTTGGTTACTGTGACTGTGAGCAATGAATATGGATGCTCAGAGTGCTTTTTAGCTCTTAAATTTACTCTCTGTGCTGGTCTGAGGTCATTTGATTATCTCAATTATGATGCTAATGGAGATTTTAGAATAATAAGTGCAGCTTGCACTATTTTTTTATATATATATATATATATATATATATATATACAATATGCTAATTTCCAGAGCAAATATGTAGAAAAAGTGGGCAATTACGGGAGGAAAAAAATGAACCCCAGTGTCAATGAAAAGTTTCTTGGCACAAATTATACAGTCTTTTAATAACCTTATTTAATTGGCCTCTGTTAACCTTTGATGTTGTTGGCACAGTGGCGCCCTCTAGCGATTGAGCTACCATGTAAAGCCTGATTGTAACCCCAATTGCAAATATTTAATATTTTTATATAATATAATAGAAATATAAAGTCTAAATATGCATGATGTGATATTGTATAATATTTTTTAAAATTAGTTTGTAAAATATTATATGCATTTAGCAGGTGCTTTTAATCACATTTTAGTATATTTTAATTGTATTTATATTTTTTAAATGAAATAAAGTGTATTATTTTAATATTTACATAATTTTTATTTTGAAATATTAATATTTAATATTTTATTGTTTTGTTTTATTATTATTTTATTATACTATTATTATAAATTATTCTATTTTATTGCTTACATTTTATTATATATAAATATTACATATAGGCATACATTTTTATTATTGAATTGCATATCTTATATAATAATAAACAATTACTGGAAATAAATGTTCTATAATATTTTCTTTTAAATTAGTTTTTTAGCATTATATGCACTTAGCAGTTGCTTTTTTATCACAATTTAATTTTAATTCTTTTTTTTTTTTTCAAATAAAATAAAGTATTTGTATTATTATTATTATTATTATTATTATTATTATTATATTGAATTATTTTATTTTTTATATTTTAGTATATATAAATAATAAACAATATAGGCATATATTTATTATATATAGGCATTTTTTCTATTATTCCTGAAATGCATCTCTTAAGAAATGATTATATATATAAATCAATATTATATAATATTTTCTTTTAAAATAGTTTTTTTGTATTATATGCATTTAGCAGTTGCTTTTTTAGCGCATTTTAATTTTAGTATATTTTAATTCTATTTATTTATTTTTTTAAATAAAAATAAGTATTTGTATTATTGTATTATTTGTATACGTTCTATTTTAAAATATTATTTTATATTTTATTATTATTAAAATTATTATTATTATATTAAATTATTTTATATTATTCTGTTTATATTTTATTATATATAATTATTATATGTATGTATATATCTATTATGTTATCTTTTTTATTCTTGAAATTCAATCTCTTAAGAAATAATAAAGTGTAAGAGAAAAAGATTCACCGATCTACTCATTCATCCTTCTGTGCAAACGTTGCAGTATTTTATATCAGACATCCACTAGATGGCACCACACACAACAACTATATTAAAAAGCACAATTGATATCACTGTAATGAAGGTTACAGCTTCTATAGTTGGCATTGAATAAAATAAACAAAGTCTTCTGATTTCTATAAACATCTATTTTGGGGTCAAATCAGTTGAAAGTGAATGAATAGGGCACTGTTTAACCGAGCCGTGAGAAGCTCACATGACTGAATTCCTTCTCATAATTAATGTTTATGTGGAGGACACACCAGACATTCTGTCTAATGTAAATGAGCTGTTCATTCTGAAGCATCTCTGCTATCTCTAGTTTGTGAAGTGCATGTGTCTGAGACAGATGCCCGCAACATGCTGATTGTCAGTTTATCATCACCAGCTCCAGTCTAGATTTTCTCTGAGGCGTCGGTGCTCGTGCTGACACAGATATTTACAGTGAATAAAACACATGACCTTATCCTCCTCCAGCCTTTTCAAACCTTCTTGTTTTAAAGGAGCTGAAAGAGTGTTGGCAGCCCTCATTGGCTCTCTGAACTGGGCTGTTTGTCTGTGTGCTTCATGGCTGTTAGTGACTGTGTGTGTCCTTTTTATCTCTGGCCTCCAGACTGCAGCTACACATGTCATTTGGAGTGTCAGGGGCTTGTTCAGCTGGACTGCAACCAACTAGACCAGCCGACAGAGGATGTGTCTACCCCCGCTCCACAGAGGCCCGGCGCCAAAGACGCTCAGGAGACGGTAAGTTCTCTCACTCAGCCATTATTGCTCTATGCACACTATAAGATGGAGATCCTCACTATATAGATACGCAAGAAGCCAGAACAGATACAGATTGTTTATCCCATCTGGTGGGCCAAAAATGGGTCACAGGCCTGTTTCAACAGATTCATGGATATTATCATGCATAGTCAGGAAAGCAGAATAAATTGACTTAACAACTTCCAAATATCAAATATCTTTTTACATACACTCAGATTCTACAAATTTTAGCACAATGGCAATTGTGGCTTTATATCTCATAATTGTGACTATTTCTCACAACGTGACTTTACATCTCATAATTGTGACTTTATTTCCTGTAATCGTGACTTTATATCTGACAATGTGACTTTATATCTCATATTTGTGACTTTATTTCCCCATAACTGTGACTTTATTTCTGACCATAAGACTTTATATCTCACAGTTGTGGATTTATTTCCCGTAATTGACTTTATATCTGACAATATGACTTTATATCTCATAATTGTGGCTTTGTTTCTCATAATTGTTGCTTTATATCTAACAATGTGACTTTGTTCCTTGCATCTTCTAATTTATATCTCACACTGTAACTATACTGTATCTCACAGTATGAATTTTTCTTACATTTGCAAATATATGTCTCAGAATGTGACTTTATATCACATAATAGGGGTTATGTGCAGTAAACTTCCGTATTCTGTTGAACAGGTCTCATTGCTTCCGGTTCACGCGTTTTGCATATGCTTCGTTAAATATGAAGCTGTTTTATTCAAGATACCTGACCATGATCATCATGTCCATCACATAAGTTTTTTTTTTTATTCTTTTCACTAACATTTATATATAAAATTTGAATAAAATGTCAACAATAAAAACAGCTTGCTGGTTTAACTGATTGCCTTAAAAGTCCATCGATAATTAATATGGCTATTAACACGTTCTCCAACAACTCACACTATATATCACACATATATCTCACACTATATTTCTTGCATGTGACTGTTATATTTGCAAATATCTCATAGTGTGACATTATATCTCACAGTGTGACTGTGACATTATATCTTATAACTGCAATTTATGTTCCAAAATTGCAATGTGATTTTTTTTTTTTTACACCCAAAATTGAAGATTACTCCATGATTTACTCACCCTCAAGCCTTTCTATGTATATATGATGAGTACAGTCTGAGTTATATATAAAAAAAATGTCCTGGCTCCTCCAAACTTTACAATGGCAGTTAATGTTGGTCAAGATTTTGAAACCCAAACAAGTGCATCCATCCAACATAAAAAGTGCTGCACACGGCTCCAAGAGGTTAATAAAGGCCTTCTGAACCGAAGCAATGCATTTGTGTAAAAATATCCATATTTAAAACTTTATAAACTGTAATCTCTAACTTTCACGTTTTTTTATACATACGTTCACAATGTGTTCACAAGAGTGGCATTTCAGCGAATGCTGTAGGACATTAATCATAAAGCAAAGCAGGCTTCTATATTAGTGGTGTCATATTAAATTATGGTACTTTGACATATACCATGGTATTAAATGATTGCCATGTTTCTTCGCTATGCTCTTTATTTAATATATAAATATAGTAGAATATAGTAATATATAGATATTTTTGTGGTACTTTTGTGATGGATGATACTTTTTGTTACTTTTCTGAGTGAAGTGAAGCATGCAAGGAGCTTTCCAAATTTAGAAAGAGAGCATGAAATTATGCAGCGAGATGCAAGGGATGAAGCGGAAAGTGAATCTGATCCTCCCTGGGTTGTTTGACTGGGACACATTAGCACATGCTTAACTGCCTCTCTGATGCTTGGCTGCGTTTTACAGTGGCAGTGAGTTTAGTCCCAGGTACACAGGAAGTGACAGCACAGTTGGGACTGAGGAAGAGCAGCAGGGGCTTGCCTGTGGCTTGCACACTGTCCTCAGAAACACACACACAAAGGAATACACTTACTTTTGCAGAGCACATCCTATGATCCTATGGTGCCTGACCAAAAGGTCAAAACGATATGACCTAGAGGCCAATCAGACATCCAGTAAGCTATTTCTCTGCGGAGCAGTTATATTGTCAGAATTGTCATTACTGAAAAAAGCTTTTTATCCCTTGTAGTGTTATTTATGAGGCCCCTCCTGTCAGTTCCCGTCTCCTCTAAATCAGGAAAAGAGCAAACCCAGCTGGCCTGTGCTGTCAGTGAGATTGAGAGCTGTTGAATGGTGAGCTGTCAGCAGAGGGCATTATGGTTACTTCTCAACGGAAATGAATTTCACATTAGTGGTCTCCTCACACAGGGCTTTGGTCTTGTGAACTACAGATTGTATCACTGATTTGATGCAGCTTCATAGAATAGGAGATCAGGTTGTGCAATTGTGATTGCACAAAATAACCATATATAGTTATGTTATTCCGAACTTCACCACACGGGGTAGATATTTATTATGCAGAAAGTTTCAAGGATGATTCAGTGTGAATTGCATTTGAATGCCTCCATTACTGTCTGAATGAGTGTCTTTTGCAACAAAACACGAGACATGCTTTAAACAAGTAACTAAATTAATTTGTGTGTGTGTGTGTATATATATATATATATATATATATATATATATATATATATATATATATATATATAGTACATATTGGTCCATGTGCCTGTCACACCGGCATCAGTTGAGTTATAGTTGTCTTTACTGCCATTCAAACACTCCAAAGAGACATACCATTCTGCACACACACAGGAATTGAACATGCACAGGAAATGCAGATAGCCCCTAAAGAGAGTCTCAAAACTTAATTACAGCCAAAACAGAAGCTAAACACCCCCTCACTGGCTTCAGGGATTTACAGACCTCTGCAGCCAGAAGCATTTATTCAAACAGAGCTTCTTCACAGCCACAACAGTGCCAGGGGAACGGGGGAGGACCATTGACCTCATGTAGATGAATCACAGAGATATGAGGGAGTCTGTGTGAATCTCAAGGGCATTTGCTAAGATAGCTCTTGGGCTTGGCAAGCACTTTTGTTGTTATATCGCCATTTTCTGCCCAATTATGATATACAGTAGACTACCGGTTTTTAAAGGGAAAGTTCACCCAAAAAAGAAAATTCTGTCATTATTATTCTCCCTCATGTTGTTTCAAACCGGTAAGACCTTCATTTATCTGCTGAACACAAATTAAGATATTTTTGATGAAATCTTCCTTGTCAGTGGACGTGCGGAGCTTTCTGGGCCTTGAACATTGTAGTTGTGTTGCTGTCTATGCATAGTCAAAGCTCTCAGATTTCATCAAAAATATCTTAATTTGTGTTCAGAAAATAAACAAACGTCTTACAGGTTTGAAATGACATGAGGGTGAGTAACTAATGACAGAATTTTCAGTTTGGGTGAACTATCCTTTTAAAGAAGTCACTAATGCTCACCAAGGCTGCATTTGTATTTGATCAAAAATAGAGTAAAACATTAACATTGTAAAATATTGTTATAATTTAAATAACAGTTTTATATATATTGTATATTAAAATGTAAGCTGAATTTTCAGCATCATTACTTTTAGTGATTTGGTGATTGATGTGGTGCTTACGAAACATATCTTATTGTTATCAATGATGAAAACAGCTGTGATGCTTAATATTTTTGTGGAAACCATGATCATTTTTTAGGATTTTTTTGAAAGTTCAAAAGAACAGCATGTTATGCGAAACAGAAATCTTTTGTAACATTTTTAATCAATTTAATGCACCTTTTGTCAGTAAAATGTATTATTAAACATTAATTTGCTTAAAAAAATGTTACTGACCCTTTTAAACTGTAGTATATATGTGTGCACAAAGAATGGAAATGTTAATAGCTTTTGGAAAGAAAACTCACAAATGGCATCTCATTTATAGCTCAATTGTTTTTCTTAGACATCATTGAGACTGAATAAGAGCAAAGTAAAACTTTTGTGTTCATCTCCTGCTTTTCACCCTGAAGTTGTTTCTAGGGTTAAGTAAAAATTTGAAATCTTAATTTTTAAAGAAATATTGAAGGTTTATTATTTAAAGCGGTCATCGGATGCTAAGTTCACTTTTACATGTTGTTTGAACATTAATGCGTGTTGGCAGTGTATGTACAAATCTACCCTATAATGATAAAAATCCATGCAGTGGTTTTTAATTAATCTGTAAAAATAATATTCCCTTTTTCAAATCGAGCCATTCTCAGATGCCTGTCGTTGTGGCGTCACACCGACAGAGGCCGCTCCCACGATAGTTGTCTGACATGAGTGTTTTACCTCAGATCAGCTGTCACAGTCCGTCCTCTTTGTTTCGATGCCAGAGCAGGGATATAAGTTAGACAAGAATTTCTCCGATTGAGCGATTGAGGTCTTGTGTTGCTGGATGTAATAATGAACATAGTGGTCATCATTTACTCCTGACATCTGAGCCGCTGAAGATGCAGTAGATTACATTTGTTTGTGAAGGGAATGCAGAAGTGAGTATAAGGTTTTTTTTTAATGAATCTTTGCGATCGCCTTTCCTAATAATGTGCTACTTAGCAAGTTTAGCGGCTAAACGTGGCTAAATGCGGCTAAAGTAAACAGGCTCGTCTCTCCACAGAGAGAAGAGAGGGGCAGGGCGAGCAGAGCTCATCTGCATTTAAAGCAGCCTCAACCAGAATGAGATGATTTTTGCAGAGCTGATTTTGGCAAATGAGAATTTTTAACCAAAGCATATTATAGACTTTTCATTAAGACCCTAAAGAATCATATCAACTTGTGGAAAATGGGCATCCGATGACCCCTTTAAAACTGTGGACTTTTTTCTCTTTAAGCTGGTTGAGGTTGCTAGTGGGCGTTCTCACTACAGGTTGCCTTGACAATGAATCAGGTTTCTTGCCGCTAAATACAAACATTTTGGAGGCAAAAGACTAAATATAATATAAATATAAATTAAATCTGTACATACAAACAAAAACGAATGAGAAGCAGAGCCTACTTTTTTCCATTGAGTATGTTTATCTATGGCTGAGAGGAGATCAGTCACATGAGCTCTACCGTCTTCTTTCCTATTGGCTGTTGCTCCCGAAAGTCGCTCTCCGTTTGCATAAAGTTGAGGGATTCTGAACTTTGTCGCATTGCTGGCAACCCATCCGGTTGCCAACGGTCGCTGTAGCTCGATGCCGCTTTTGTCGCCGGAAATCGCCAGCTCTCCATTTAAATAAATGGGATCGTGTCGCTTTGTCGCTGCCTGTCGCTTATAGTGTGAACGGGGCTTTACTGAATTGAAAAGAAAAAGAGAAAAAGAATGTAATTTGCCTCTGGACACAGACTATTATTCACAGTATTAGCTATGAAAGGAGAATATATTATTAAATACTATATTATTATTATTATTAGTCAGTGGGGTAAATTATCTCCACTCTTCAATCTCTAGAATATTCTCGCACTTTCACACTTCCCATTATCCTTATCCTTATTACATAAACCTAATATGTCTAACTTTCTTATTGTCATTGTTTCATAAAAATACAAAATGTTCTTCATGCACATTACCCTAATATCCCTCATATCATGAAGGCACAGTGCACAGGCCCTCATGTCTCCCACGGGCTTGAAACATTAGCGCCGCTAGTGCTAACTCACAGTTAGCTCTGGAATATTTCTGATTTTGTAGCTTCACTGCCCCTCAGTAACATTAACTGCTCCACTGTGAGGTCTTGTTTATCCCCTCAGTTTCAGTATAAAAATAAGGCTGATTTAATCTGAAAGCCCCTGAAGGTCTCTTTGAGTGAACATCAGGTACAAACAAGAACAAATTTGCAAGTTCAGAGATGCTTTTTTTCTTTTCTTGGCATTTATTGGCTGTGAAAGTGCTGTTGACCATGTACTGAGGGGTTGTTTCCCCAGCTGCTGGAGGTATTTCATCGGCTTTGACTCTTGTATAGTAGTGCAGATAGGCTGTTGTCATCTCTCATATACTTCCTTTTCCTGTCCTCGGGTGTGTACACATACATAGACACACACAACAAACACACTCTTTATGTGTCACATACACTGCGGCCCCCTCAACCCACCACAGCAGCTGGAGATATCAAGTGCAGTTCAGTAGAAACATAATATGTTTTTTTTTTTTTATTTGCATGTGCCATTTTCAGATATTTTATCAGGTCTGTCATCTCACCGTAGCATTTCCTGTGGAGTAACTTGCGTGATAGTTCAGTGCAATGTGCGTGTTTGTATGTTTGAGCAGTTTCCAATGTCCTCAAAAACTAAAGAATATTAGGAAAGGTATACTTGATTCCTCCTGCCCTTTTCATTATTTTTCTCTCTTTCTGGGCTGTGCTGATTTTAGCAGATTGATTTAGATTCCTAAAAACCACGCAAGAGATCCTGGGATGCGTATATGTGTGGGCTGATTTCATAATTTTTGGAGAGAGCTGTAGTAAAGCACATCTACACACTGATGTGCGTGGGTTCAGTGCATTTTCACACTGAGGATTCCAAAAACAGAATCTATGTAATGTCTTCCGCCTCTGTGGTACTATAAGACAGCGTGAAGAGCACAGGAAGTGAGAGGCTGTTTATGGGGATGAGCTGTTTAAAGTCAACATGAAACAACTCTCAGGTTGATTTCACTTTAGTAATATGACGTATTCTAGGGTAAAAACAAAAATTAGCTAATTAAAATAGGGTCTATATTGTTATCGTTTTACCTAAGGCTTCCCTCCCTCCCAAAATCATATATCATTAATATGATTAATTTTCACAATATGATTCATAAGGTCTTCATGATATCAAATTTTTTTATACCAAAGAAGTGTCATAATTCTTGTCACCAGTGTCAATATCACGAAAAACTAATACTAGTCTAAACTAAAAAAAAAAGCTGAAGACAAGTAAACAGTCAATGATTAAAAAAGAATAACTAATTACAAGCAATAGGACAAAAAACTACATTAGAACAAATAAATAAGAAATACATTGTATAAATAATCAAATGTAAAAAAGCACTGTATATTCTTTGCATATTCATATTCTGTGTAAATTAAATATATATTTCTTCTTCTTAAAGTTACAAAAGTGATCTAGTCAAGAGCAGTGAGAAATTTTCTCTATTTCATTGTTTGATTAACATGAATAACAGACAGAAAGTTGGAATGACAGGAAAAGGAACTATTCAACACAAGTAACGCATTCTAGCTACCAAGCTAGCTACCTAGCTATCTATCTCTAGCTAGCTACCTAGTTAGCATTTTCTCTTTCAGTAAGGCATAAACCTTCAACCTTCAAGGCATTTTAGATTATTAACACAATATAGTAATACTTTTAAGACACACAGGAAGTGTTCCTCCTGTTTCTAACTTTCAGCCTCTGCGACTGTCTCGGACAGTCTAAAAGCATAGAAATGCTAGATATAGTAGGTACTGACAACGGCATGATGACGGGTTATAATTATACCGTTGTTACATAGAGCCCTCCAAACATAGAGCCCTCCAAACAGAGCCAAGACTGTTTCTCCTCTACAGTTTGTGTGGAAATTGGAGACCGTCTGCATTATTTAGCTAAGTAAGAGAGGGAGGGAGCGAGGTGTTATAGCAGTATCAGAAACGTATCATATGGAGCGTCCTAACAGCACTTAACACCACTGTGAAACACGAACTGAGTCCAGTGTCAGAATCTGTCCAAGCTTCCAGTTACTCCTCAATGAACATGTCACCAGCACAATACCAGAGCGATTACAGGAAGGAGCATTTAGGAAAAAAATGTAGGGAGAATACAAAGCATTCTGCTTCCCTGTAGAGAAAAATGCTTGTGTTTGGATTGGTTGAGATATATTATCATTGTCAGGCACATTGATTACACACATTGGGCCTCCACTCCATACTTCATACAGCAGTGAGACAACTTTAGAAGCTGTTTTTGACAGTGACAAATGATGCTTTACACTCATAGGCACCTTGCTTCATTTCGGACCTCGTAGCGGTTTCAGTGTGCCACTTTTAGTTTGGTTTTACTTTGATTTTACACACTCAATCCATCCGCCCAACCGTGGTATTGATCATATTTTTCTGGGCAATTGCATAATCCCCCTTCCGAACTCCTTCGGAAAACGATTGAGTTCTAGTGAGAATTAATTGGGGTGTATTGACAGTAGCCAAAAGAGGACCTTTTTTCTTCCCAGGGGGTTTGGATATTGAACGTGTTCAAGCCCCTCTGTCTCTCCCTGTGATCCAACTCATTGATTATGATAATGCAACCCAAGGCCACCACTTCAGGTAATTTGTCATAAGCTGATAGTAATGATTTTTTTTTTGTCCATAGCTGCTCACCACATAAAAGTTTATGGATATATAGTTCAGGACATGAGAAGCGTCTGGTACAGTGAAAAGGAAATGACAGAAATGTGGCCCAGTTCAGTGTTCAATGAGAATCTAATAAAGCTGACAAAGGGACTCCAAAGTGGCTTTCAACCTCCCCTCATTTATAGTGGCAAACTCTTTCTTCTTGTCTTTTATCTTCCTTTGTGAGGAATCGTCTCCCTGCTGGAGAAAGCAAGCCGAGGAAAGCAGCAAATGAAAAAGAGGTGATGAATGAACTCATTTCAAGCTGACATACTGTGAGTGTTTTACCATAGTAACATGGAATAGCATTGCATTTAGTCACTAAAGGAATAAAAGGGAATTTTGTTGCTATAAGCCATGCTTAGTTGATAGACTGATTGATATGACAGTGATTTTTATATCATTCTTATCTTGTACTCACATTTAACATATACTGGTGCTCCAGCTGGACTTTGAGTCTAATTCCCTCAAGGTCAGGGTCAAAGGGTTAAGACCAAAAGCCCCAACGGGGGCAAGAAGAGATCAGATATCACTGTAATTTTGATCTCTAGTGCCACATATGTACGTTTAATGTTGTAACACTCTTCTAATGATTTCTAGTGTTTGTGTTAGTGTTTTCAACTTTAATTTGTGTCTGTTCTTTTTGGTTTAGATATTGTTGCATTTTTTTCCTGCTGATCAGGAACATCTATTAAAGGTTCCCTGTGAAAGCAGTACAAAAAGATTTCTCTCTCTTTCTCTCCGTGTATTTCTATAAGCGGTAGGTGGCTCATGCAGTGAAAAAGCAGTGGGACATTACAGTGTGATGAATTATTTATAGAATGTGCAACAGTAATGATGATCAGTTAGGGCTCTGAGTTCTACCTGTGGCTTTTAAAGGCTCTCTGGAACACTTACATTTGCATTTATTCATGTAGAAGACACTTTCATCCAAATGAGGAACATCACAAGAGATTTATCATTAAAGCCAACAGTATTTGCACTACACAATAGCAGATTTTATATATGGTAGTCTAATACACAAGCTAAAGCAGAAGTGAAATGCAGGAAAGAAAAGAAACAGACTTGGTTCTGATTGGCCATTTGGAACATTCTACAGTTTAATATTTTTCCTATAGTCATCCCTTTCTCCCTCCCTCCCTTCTTTTTTCTTCACTCCCTCCCTCCCTTCCTTCTTTCCTTCCTTCTTTCCTTCCTTCCTTCTCTTCCGTCCTTCCTTTTTTCCTTCCTTCCTTCCTTCCTTCCTTCCTTCTTTTCCTCCTTCCTTCCTTCCTACCTTCCAAGTCTAGTTTCATGATCTCTTTTCATCATATTATATAATAAACTAGAGTACATTTGAGTACGACATATTTGATTTGCATTATTTTTTAGTTTTGTTTTATTTTGAATAATGACTTTTAATTAACCGTTTAAATGCTAGTTTAATTGGCATCTAATCTGGTTTCATGTTTCACATAGGGCCCTATGATTTCCGCGATGCGGAAAACACGGACGGAAACCAGTCATAAAAACAGAATTTACTGAATAACGTGGAATGCCACAGAATTTGTCAAAGTTTGAATGAATTAATCAAAAGTAGATCATTACACTTAAATCAAACCGTAATATGGACTAGTATCTGTAAATATTATGCCGCAAAAATACCATTTAAACGTGAATCCTGCATGTTCTGCATGTCTCTGTTTTAATGAATGGAGCAGATGAGCGGTTTTGTTTACTACACACACTGAAGTGCGTGATGCTCATGGAGATTTCAGCGTCTGTCGTCTCACTAAATGAGGACATAAATACATGAACAGTATCTGCTGAGAGTCACTTCAAGAGCAGAAAACTAGCATTATATCATATAAACACAGAAATGTAAAGGTAGACACGGCAACTCGTCAAAATAAAAGTCCGGTTCAACTTGAAGACATATTACACAGATACATATTACTACTATTACTACTACTACTACTAAAATGAAACAAACATTATTTTTAGGGTATAATCACACAACATTTCTTCCACGTTTTAATTTTAATAATAAATTCCCCTTTGTTTGCCAAAAAAAAGTTTGCTTAATTTTCAGTAATTAAAAGATAAATGAAATTAATGTTTTATGCCTTCATTTGATAACCAGAACATTTTAAATGCACAACACAGAATTTCACAATAACTTTCATAAGGCTGTTTTGAGAATAAATTTTAATAAGTTAAGAATGCATTCAAATAATTAGACATGCCAAAAAAAAACACAATATTAACCACATATAAACCACAATAAAACATGTCCCTAAATAAAATAAATAAATAATAAAACAATAAAACAGGGCCCTAAACATGTCATTTTTGTTAAACCTTTATTAAATTGAGGTGAAATTGTATAAGTTTTATGATTTTAATTAATTAGACATGCTCTTTGATTAATAAAATTTAATTTAACCATTAAAAAGGAGTTGAGAAAAATTAAAACAGGAAAAAAACGGAATCCAGAAAAATTAAAATGGAAAAAACTGAATTTGGAAAAAAAATAACAGAATTTGGGAGAAAATAAAATGGATTTCATAGGGCCCTAATTATGTTTGATTTCATGGTCTCTTACATTATAAAATAATTTAAATAAATCAATATTTAACGTTTCTTTCTTTCATTTTTTCTTTCTTTCTTTCTTTCTTTCTTTCTTTCTTTCTTTCTTTCTTTCTTTATTCCAAATACCAACTTGTTAATTATTTTTATTTGGAATAATTGATTTTGATTGGTCATTATGCCTTCAGATATTAATCTGCGTAACTGACTAGTATAATTGATTGGCAACCGTATGTTCACCTGATATCACTCCACAGTCTCTTTTTTTCCTCACATCATGAAATAATTAAATGCAGTCAGTCATCAGTTATCACAGAATAAACCTATTGAAGATGATACAAGACCACCTTTATTTTTTGAAAATGACCAGCTTATTATACGTTGTCCCTGACTTCTTCCAGACTGAAAGAAGTGTAAAAGCTTTTTGCAGTCCTGCCTGTATTAATGTCACAGTTGCATTTAACAATACTCTAAATTCATGCTCCTTGCCGTCAGGGGTATTTTGCATATCAGGTACTATGTAAAATAGCCTCTAAAAGACCACATGCATCTCTCTTTCTCCCTCTCTCTCCTTGTCTCGCTCTTCCGGTCTATCATATTTTTCCATTTCTTTTCTTCTTTCTCTCTCTCTTTTTTTCTCTACAGTGGGAAGTGTCTTGAGTTGAGCAAAGAGCAGTTGTATGCAGGAAGAGCGATAGTGGAGGAGGGAGGGGGAAGAAGGAGGGTGTTTGCGTAAGCTTGTAGGCAGATAACAGACCCAACCACAGATGGTAAAGCGAGTGAGAAAGAGAGAGAGCGTGCGCGCTGGTGTGTGAGAAGAAGGAAGGGAGGGAGGTGCAGTACGTCAGTTCTCTGTTCACTCAGTCATTGTGAGGCAGGTTGATTTTCTGCCGTCTTTCTAACACCAGCTGTCGCAGACGACTGTGGACCGGAGACTTCTGCATCCATCAGCTGGGTGAAAGGATATTCAGCACAATGTCTGTGCAACATTCTCAGACCTTCAGTGCTTTTTATAGCAAGACTGTATGACTGTGTGCCGGTTGGTGGATACCAATACAAGCAATTTGTGTGCAGTGACATGCTTTCCTCCACTCTGGGCTAATTTTCTCATCTCAGGCAGCTGTGGGTTTAGAGCACCAAGCTGTCGGCTGAATAGAGCGGGAGAAGCTGCTTCTGTACAGCTGCCTCTTTGTGACCTGTGGAAACAGGAACTGAGCATCAGATACCGGCCGCAACGCTCACTGAGCGTCAGCCTGCAAGTTTCGGCGCTCATTTCCGGTGGCACGTGGAGCTCTGGCCCTTCACCTGAACCTGTGGTCCCCCGCTCCCAGCCCATCCTCCCCTTCCCATCCCTGGACCCTGGAATGGTGTGTTTGGTCCCCCGAAGACCCGCATAGGGAGTCCCTCAAGCTGGATCCGTCCCCGCAAATGACCGGTAGCAATAGCATGAGCAGTGGGTACTGCAGCCTGGATGAGGAGAGCGATGACTTCACCTTCTTCACCGCCAAGACCTCCTTCTTCCGGCGGCCACAGGCAAAGCAAGTAGCCAAGGTAGTGTATAAACACAAGACTGATGGGATTGTGAAGATTGAGCGAGTGTATTCACACCTGATACAAAAAATGATAACGGAAGCTTGTACACGGAAGTGCATTTTTCTTCATGCTTCTCGCTTGATGAACTGCTGCATTGTAAGGTGCATTCAGAACAGGTTTTGACCTGGTATGTTTTGAGTGACAACATATCCTATCTGTTTTGGGTTTTCTTGCATTTGTGTTTAAGCTCTTGAGGTTGTTAAAGTTAGATAAGACAGGATGTGTAATAAAAAATTTTCCACACTCTGGGGCAAAATTTTCACCGGGGGAGGAACCCTTTCAAAAGGTACCAATGTGTACCATTTAAGTATTTATATATGCACTTTCGACACTAATATGTACCTTTAAGTTACTAATGTGCAGCCATTAGGGGTAAATAAGATACAAAGATGTACCTTTTGAAAGGATACTGCCCCATTGACAACTTTTGTACCTTTTTTTCTGAGTGTATGTGTATGGAAACACTGTCGCTGTTTAGAGTGACTGCAAACACTCTTGATTTAGATGAAGAGTCTCTTAAGGACTAATGATTGGATAAGAAAGAAGCTTTTCTATTGCTTTTCCTTGCTGTCACTTAATATGATTTTTATGTCAGCCATTTTGACACTCTGACTAAAGTATTATATACTTTCTGAGTTTTAAGTCATAATTTAGGCAGTATGTTTACCATTCTTGAAATGAGCAGATAAAATGAAGGCCACAATTTCTGGTAGAGCACCAGCAACTAGCAACATCACGGGTGTGGGTATAATTCCCAAGGAATGCATGAAAAAATGATGGGTAAAAAATGTATACCTTAAATGCCCTGTAAAGTCACTTTGGATTAAAGCGTCTGTTAGGGTGACTGCCAAAAGAGGGTTAGTAGGTGGAGATTGCACTGTTGTGTTAGGTTACTCAAACTTACACTGATAATAAGGGCTTAAAGATGTTCTTATGAAAGATTAAGAAGTCTACAAGTCTTTGTTCCACACTAATTTAGTACATAATTCACAATAGAGCTTTGTATGAGTATTGTATGCACTTATGTTACTGTAAGGTTCATGTGTTTGCGTTAATACATCCACCAAATGCATTAAAGCAAATTGCTTTTATACTTTAGCTCATTAGCTGCATATCTTGACCTTCATTATAGACTCTTTGAAACATGGCAGTGTACATAGAGTGCACTCTCACACCCTCAGATCTCTCTAATGCTGTGAGGGGAAGGAAATGGCTGCTGATTGTGCCAGAAAGGCCTGTCCTTCCCTGAATCAGAGAATGTGTCATTTTACAAGACCACATAGCTTTTACACTGACTTCCTGTTACGGTAGGCCTTTCTATCTTAGACTTGGATTGAGATACAGTTGTTAGTGACCAAAAAAGTCAATCAGGATGTAGATTGGGTTTTATAACCCAGCAGATGTGGCTGTATTCTGAACAGCACAGAAGTGGAAATATTATTTCATGTCCTTAAAGACTTACGACTTCACTCTTGTACCTGAGCTGACCAGCCTTACATCACTTTCTGCAGTATCAGGTTTGGAAAGAGCTTCTAAGGATGTGAATTATTCATCCTGTTCGCATCTCTGTCTGGACAGAGTGTGAGCTGCCAGTGGACGTGGTTTAAATTGTTGTTGTTGTTGTTGTTGTTATTTTTTTTATTTATTTATTTTTTTTTGTTTTTTTTAATGTG
Organism: Labeo catla; assembly: GCA_012976165.1. NCBI lineage: Eukaryota > Metazoa > Chordata > Actinopteri > Cypriniformes > Cyprinidae > Labeo > Labeo catla. Next base: position 976,338 of record VONZ01000113.1, read on the forward strand.
GTTATTAGTCTGTTACAAGAGCTGGGTAGATTACTTACAAATTGTGTGACCAATTCCAAATTACAGGACAAATATTGTAGTTAGTAATGTAATCCATTACATGACACATTTTAAGTAATATAATCAGACTGCTTTTAGATTACTTTTGACCTAACCCTAGTAAAAAAGTAATAGATTTAAAATGCATTTATTTTATACTAAGTATAGTTCTGTATAGTCTGTTAACATATTTACTGACATATCGCTCAAGACTTGTTCCAAGACTGATATAAAAATTATAATTAAACTATATTTCGAGTACTACTTGTGCACAATGCACATTGCTTTATTTTAAGCCTAAAATATGTTTTAATATCACTATTGATGAGGATTGTATGATCCTTAAATAATATCAGTCTTTAAAGGTGAAATATTTAAAAGTGTACCTAAAGTATACTTGCAGTAGTTTCACTTTACCACAATCAAATATATTTAAGTATATATTTAGTTGGGCTGCAGCACTACTAAGTACCAAATTAGTTGTTCCAATTTAGCAGACTTTAAATATACCAGATTGATATACTAAAAGTACAACTGCAATTTTTAAGTACATAATATCTAAATGTATTTGTAATATACTTAGCATGAAATAAATGTATTTTAAATACAAATAGGATAATCTTGTATGGTATTGACATAAAAATACAAAGAGTAAGAAAATATTTTCTATTTGTTGTTAACAGCAACATGAAGTGCATGAGACATTATATTATGTCAAGGTTTCCCAGATTGGTGTTTGTGAAGGAACTACAGGGGGTTTATGAGTTTAATAAAAAACTAATAATTAATTAAATCAAAAAATGTTAAATTAAAGTAAATCATTTTAAAATCAATCAAAATAAAAAGCTTACTAAAAAATGAAATATTTTATTTATTTACCTGCATGTTATGTGACCATAATCAACATCAGAGAACCAATGAACATGCAAAAGTGATACTTAATTATTAAAATATTTATTTTAAAATCTCAGGGGTACTTCAAATAAATATATTAGGTCAAAGAGGATTAAATGACATAAAAGACTGTGAATTTGTGCTTTTTAATGTGTTTGAAGGACAAAAGCCTTCCAAAGACATATATATATATATAAATGGTTAAATAACGTACAGAGTGATAATTCAAATAAAAATTAATGTGTTTATCAGTAGTTGATGCAATATTTAAACATTTCTTAAAGCTGAAATGATTTCTGTAAATCCAGTGCTCAAATGCTGTGTGGTCACCTGACTAATGACTTATCTTTGTGTGAATGTCTACAAAACTTGAAGACGTTCTGAATGTATTTAAATTGTCGGCTATTTTCTTAATCTGCAAAGCTGAAATGATTTCTGTAAATCCAGTGCTCAAATGCTGTGTGGTCACCTGACTAATGACTTATCTTTGTGTGAATGTCTACAAAACTTGAAGACGTTCTGAATGTATTTAAATTGTCGGCTATTTTCTTAATCTGCAAAAATGTGTTGCTTTACATCTTTTTGAGATCATTCTCCTGCATTAGACCATCACCAAACCAGTTTAAACCAACCTAACCCAACATAAAAGTTCATGCTGGTCTAACCTGGTGTTTCCAGCAGGGTTGTTATGGAAGATTGTTTGTGTACTGTGTTGCTAAGTGCAAGGCGTTACTTGTACAGTAATTTTAGCTATTAGGTGACAGACGTTTGATTCATATATTAGATTGAGATAAGACCCCTATTGTTCGCTATTTGGATTATAACCCACTTTTACATTGTTTTGCTTTTACTGAACAAAAATAAGTGCAGTTTGAATAAGCACACAGAAGGTGATGTTAGCTTGTCCTAATTCTTCTTAGCATCTCTGAAAGTCCTCATAGAAGAACCTCAGAGATGGATAAATGAGTGATTAGCTTACATTCTCACTTTAGTCTGCACATTTTTCTTTTCAGTTATGGGATTAAAATTGCTTCATGGATCAATAATACATTTCCGATTTACCTCTCCCGGTTAAATGTGTTAGACCAAAGGCTTTTAAACCAAGAGCACTGAGTAATAGTGTCTTGATAAATGCTGCTACTGCTGCTTGATAATGTGTTTGATAATTATTTCAGGAACTCATTAAAGACAACACATTTAAGGAAAACATCCATTACACATCTTGAATTCTTTTAACCTTATTTTTTTTTTTTTGTACATTTTAAACTCAAATGTCAGCTATTAGTGAAGGGAACAAACAATAAATAACTTCCTCTTCAAGGACAGCCAGACAGATTTTAACATTTGAATAGGGAAAGTCATGCAAACATAAGGCTGTTTGCTCAAGGTTTTGCACTCCATGAGTACTGAAACTTATGAGCCACCACATAAACCTTTGTATGATTGAAAAGAGTTTATTATGGCTCAGATCTAGTAGATGTTGCAGCAAATGGCTGCCAAGTTGGTAAGATACAGCAGAATGACTCAAGTTTTCTCGTTTCTAAACATTATAATTGAATGGCTGTTCAAAATCACATAGATGCTGATTGCTTTTAAAAAAAAAAAAAAAAACAGTGTATCAATCTGCTGTAGGGATGCCATGGGGTAATGATGCATAAAAAACAAAACAGACTGAAGCCCAATGCATAGATAATTAAGACCTTCATTATCAAAGGCTTTTGAATGGATTGATAGCGTAGGGCTTGTGTTTATTGGTGTCGTGGGCTCTGATGATCTAAGCTGTTTATTCAGGCATGTAGGTGATGGGCTTTGCATTTGTGCAGGGCTGCAGGGAGGGAGGGGAGAATCTCCTACTGCACACTTGACCCAGTAATGAGAGAGAGGGAGAGAATGAGTACACATATGCAACGTGTGGGAGGGAGCAGATCGCAAGGCATCATTCCTACACTGCGGCAGAAACGGCAGAGACAGGCACACAAGAAAGATCAATTAAAAGCATCTAAATCTTTGAAAGCATGTTGAGAAATGCAGTCTCACACCTATTGACCCAAAGGACTAGGGATGAGCATTTTGATTACATTTGTAGTCGCATACAAAACGTACATGGATTATTTCAAATTAATAAATGTGAATATATATATACATATAGTTTTTTTGTTTTGTTTTGTCTTTTTATATGTTTTTACATAAACATATATTGTGTGCATATATATATACACAATTTAATATGTGTGCATATGTGTGTATATATATATATATATATATATATTATACCCACATACACACATACTATATTATTATTACACATATTAATTTTTTTTCTACTTTTATAAAATATGAAAATATATTTTGAAACTGTAAATGAATTACTTACAGTTTCATTATTATTATTAATAATAATAATAATAATGTGTGCATATGTGTGTGTGTGTGTGTGTATTTATTTATTATTTTTTTATGTTTTTAATACAAAATATAAATGAAAACACATATTAAACATACAAGCTGTTAAAATTCATGCATGCAGCCATGTGCAGGAGGAGCCTTTATCTTTCTATAAATAGACTCCCATTTGCTTACCTGTATCTGACTAGCCATGGCTGATTTTACTGCAGCTAAAGGCAGTCCATTAACTACATTATCAATGCATTAGCAGTCACTCACATTGTATAAAGCACTTCCTCAGGGTTCCCTAGAACTGATGTCGGCTAACAGTTGCAACTCTCACTTCCTGTATTTTTTGTTAGCACAGTTCTCACGCTGATAAGGAGAACACACAGTGTATAACCGAATTAGATTATTGGTTTGGGGCCATTCAGCAGGTGCAGACGTAGATGACTTGCATGTTGCCTGAAACTGACACTAAGGGTATTGTGTTCCCTAATTAGTCTGAGTAGCCGTGTGCTGCGCTTAAGGACACCTGCCTGACATGCAGTGATGACTTTGAGATGACACTCCGATAGCATGTACAGCCATGCCCTTTTCTTTCATGTCATGTAGGCTCTGTAAGTTGATATTTGCTCAGGTCATGCCCCAAGGCATCTTTGTTATGTACATGGTTAACACCCTCCACTTGGGCCTTCTACGACTTTCTTTCCTCTGTTTGTTTAACTCTCATTTTGATTTAAAGAACAGCCTAGAGCATTTAACAATTAAAGTCATATTTCGGCATATTGCTCAACTCATACAGGTTTGGTAGGTTTTTTCTGTTTGATTGTTCAGGCTTAACTGTTGTTTTCTAACCCTGTTTATCAAAGAAATGTTCTGCATTTCCAGTTCACCACAAAATGCATTCTACTATATATTTCACAGGATATCCGGGTTGTGTTTGATGTAGCTTCTGCTCACTCACTGCTAAAATCTGAAAGGTGCGATTCACAACTTACACACATCAGGTGATTTCTGTCCTCAGCCTGAAAGGAAATAATTTGTCTGCAGCTGAAGATGTTCATAAGATTGTATTAAAAAACATGCATTTCTATCAATGCATAAAACCTGCAGTGAAGTGTTTTTGTTTTTGGGTTTGCTTTTTACCTTTAGTGAGGAGGTTTGTTATACACTCCTGTGTAGCACAGAAGTGGGTCAGCTCTCTGAATGACAGCAGATCCTGTGAGCCTCTGTGAATAGACAGGAGAGATCCAACACATTACCCACCCACTTACAATCACACACACTTATGATGACCTTTATTCCAATTACAACTCCCACACTCAATGGCACATACACTCTTACACACGTTCTCCAACAGAAAACCATGAATACACTCACCGACACACATCTTCAATGAAGACGCTTTCAAGAAAACATCAGAACTCATTAATATAGTCACTCAAAATGTGAAGATAATGGAATATGTTGGCCAAGCTTCTTGGATGTCATGTAGATGCATGTGCAGTCAAACACACACAATATGTCTGAAAGTGACCATCAGGAGCAAATGTTCACTGAACATTTAAACTGGTCTCCATTGTTTTGCCCCATTGTTCCAAAAGGCCACTTTCTCTGCTTTGGATGTGAGGAAGGGAGGGAGAAAGATATATTTAGCAGTTCGCAGTCCTCTGGTCACAAATACAGGAATTCCTGTGAGATTTTGGTTGTGTGCACCAAGGGATTCAAGTAGAAGAAGAATGAGGATCCCACAAAAATCTAAAGTGTGTCTTTGATTGTCAACTTAAATAAAGAATATCATAGGTGCGGATTGATTGTGGATTGGCAGATGATTGTTGTACTAACCTTTAGTGGGTGTGTAAATCTGGTTTACTGACCAATGATAGATGGAGTTTTTCAAAAACTGTCATTATTTTTGCAGTACCGATGGTGCCACTAGAGGCATAGAAATGACACACTTTACATTTAATTGACAATAAATTAAAGGAGAAGTTCACTTCCAGAATGAAAATTTCCTGATAATTTACTCACTCCATGTCATCCAAGATGTTCATGTCTTTGTTTCTTCAGTCGAAAAAAAAAGTTTTTGAGGAAAACATTCCAAAAATCCTGGAATGTTTTACTCAAAGAACGTATTTTATTTATAGAAAGGCATGAACATCTTGGATGACATGGGGGTGAGTAAATGATCAGGTAATTTTCATTCTGGAAGTGAATTTTCCTTTAATGTTGCCTTGCATAAAAAAATGGTACAAAAGTAGGCTCAATTTTCTAGATGCTAAACTTTTTTTTTTTTTCCTATTGTGGTTGAACTATAACGTGTTTTTAAATAATCTCACACAATTGAATATTGTCTCTGGTCGACACCACACAATACAAAACAGGTAAAGAAAATTTTGAAGAAGTGAATATGACGTATATTGCATAAGTGATTGCACAGACCATGAGATAATTCTGAACACTTCTCTTCATAGAACACTGACTAGGATGTCACAGTGGCACTCATAGCCAGACAAAGATTTGTTTTCTTTACTTTTAAAGGGATAGTTCACTCAAAAATGAATAATTCTGTCATCAGTTACTCACCGTCATGTTGTTTCAAACCAGTAAGACCTTTGTTCTTCTTCAGAATACAAATTACGATATTTTTGATGAAATCTGAGCTCTGTGACCCTGCATAGACAGCAACGTAACTGACACATTCAAAGCCCAGAAAAGTAGTTGTTAAAATTAATTAATTAACAACAGAATTTTCATTTTTGGGTGAACTGGTCTGACATTTAAGACCCCCCTTCACTGAGGATTTTGCATTGCTTCATTTGAGAAGATATGTCTTTCGTGCCACCACATACCACAACAGCAACAGCACTAGTGCAGCAGTATTGCACATTTCCTGTCTGCAGATTTTGTCTTTCATAACAAGCTGTCTCAAGCTGCCTCTTTTGAGGAGATTTCTGAACTTTACGCCCATTGAGCTTGTCTATGACAGGCAGTGGTAGTATGTTGGCCAGGCAGAAGTTAATTTGTTTGCTAAGCATCCAGATAAATTCTTCTTCCTCTCCACTCAGGCTTAATGTTTGTGAGTTCATGTGTGTATGAGTCGGTCTCTTTCTGCTCAATGAGACATAGAGAGGTGCCATGCTGCCTTCCAGGGATCGCCATGAATAAATGATCTTGCCTTTTCATTCTTATTCTTTCGGCCCAGAAAAGAAGAGAGAGACTCACTTTGCGTGTATTACGAGGGATGCAGCTAGTAGCTAAAAATACCTCTGACAGAATCTTTGTTGCTAAGGCTTGCTCAGCAACTGCACTCGATGTCACTCCCCCTAGAAAACCCCTCCAAGAGAACCGTTTCGTTCTGTCACTGGTAATGATGGAGTATTTAGTGTCACATGCCCTGTGTTCATTCCTTCTGCCTATTAGAGTGTGTCCTACCAAGGGATTATCTCATCAGTGCTCATTTTTAGATATTAGGAAGACAAGGTTTTATATATTGCATTTATTTGATAAAAAATGCAGTAAAAACTCATATGGGAAATATTTTTTCAAATGTGATCTATATTAATAAATTGTAAAATGTAATTTATTCCTGTGATGCAAAGCTGGATTTTCAGCAGCCATTACTCCAGTCTTCAGTGTCACATGATCCTTTAAAATTCATTCTAATATGCTGATATAATGTATGTTGAATGCACATTCAATTCATGAAAAAAAGATGGGAAAAATGTCACATTCTTTGGGATTTGACCACACAAGAACATTACATGACAGGTGTTTCTCCCCGTTGTCTATTGATGAACCAAAAATGTCTTTGCATAGACTCCAGTTCTGCCTCGATCAACCTGAATTTGTTTAAAGAAGTCTCAAGAGGCATTCAAACTGTTACTGTCATCCTGTACACACACACACACACACACACACACAGTCTGATCAATAAGAGCAGTAGTAATTGTCAGAATTTAAAAAAATCAACACACTGTAATGCCTGTTGAAGATATTGTTTATGTACACTCCTGTTCAAAAGTTTGGGGTCAGAAAATATTAGACAGCTGTTTTCAACACTGATAATAAGAAATGTTTCTTGGGCAGCAAATCAGCGTATTAGAAAGATTTCTGAAGGATCATGTGACACTGGAGGAATAGCTGCTTAAAATTCCGCTTTGCCATTACAGAAATAATTTACATTTTTAAATATATATTAACACAGAAAGCTGTTATTTTAAATTATAATATTATTTCACAATATTACTGATTTTACTGTATTTTTTATCAAATAAACGCAGGCTTGGTGAGTATCAGAGACTTCCATTAAAAGCATTAAAATATTACTGACTCCAAGTTTTTTGTATTGCTAAGACAACCAACATTGTTCATACTTTTCATACGGAAATACTTTTCCTGGAAATACAATAAATTTTCAATTTAAAATCTCCTAGGTTAAAGGGATAGTTTTCCCAAAAATTAAAATTCTGTTGTTAATTACTCACGCTCATGTCATTCCAAACCCCAAAGACTTTCATTCATCTTCAGAACACAAATTAAGTTATTTTTTATGAAATCTGAGCGCTTTCTAACCCTCGATAGACAGCAAGGGAACTACCACATTGAGACACAGAAACGTTGAGAACTTTGTTAAAATAGTGACATCAGTGTGACATCCATGTGACAACAATGGTTTAACCGTAATTTTTATGAAGCTACAAGAATACTTTATTTGACTTTATTCAACAGTTCTTCTAACAATACCACAAAAGTACTATTGTTAATGGCATCAGACAGTGTTCTTTTTGTTTTCTTTGCGCAGAAAACGTATACTCATAGTTTCATAAAATTTTGGTTAAACCACTTTTGTCACATTTCTGGCCCTTAAACATGGTAGCTGCATTGCTGTCTATGCAGGGTCAGAAAGCTCTCGGACTTCATCCAAAATATCTTAATTTGTGTTCAGAAGATGAACAAAGGACTTACAGGTTTGGAACGACGTGAGGGTGAGCGATCAATGACAGAATTTTCATTTTTGGCTGAACTAACCCTTTAAGGTAAATTTTGTCAATGTTTAGCAGTATTCTAGAAAAAATGGAAAACAGACATGGACTAAAAGCCGCAAAACTCATTTAATATTGCAAGTTAAATGTATTTGAGTCATTAGATCCATTATTCAGTTCAGCATCATGTGGATGATCTCCGTCCTCCCACATTTTGCTCAATACTGATCCAGCAGAATTTTCTTTTGAATGGCAGATAACAGGTTATCTTGGTAACATAAGTGTCTGTAATCTTAGCAGCAATCAGTTGTCCCCTCTTCCTCCCTGAGAGATGTTCTGCTGTCTCCTGTACTCAATACCAATGGTCAATACAAAAACTGAAAAACTACTGAGGAACTCCAAAAAGCAAAGTTACAAAAAATCAGTTAGTTGAGAGTCCAACCAGTGCAACTAATATAGTACCTCAGTAACATCAGTTCATCTGTACTGCCAAGTTACATCATGGCACATGCTTATAATGTCAACACCAGCTTTTAGGCAGTGTTGATGGCCTTTTCTACCACAGCTCATTAATACCTAACAAGGCCTCTACTGTTTGATAAAAAGATGCCTCATCTAACTTTGCATTTACTGTTTTTTATCTTGGTTTTAGAATGTCACAACAGAGGAAGAGGAAGTGAAGCCAACATCCCTCACAGAAGAAGAGATTAAAGCAAAAATAGATGACTACAACTCTAAAGTGACGGAGAATGGAATGAAATTAGTGAGTTTTGATTTGTCATCAAAGCATTTGTGCTCAGTGTTAAATTTGAGAATTTTACTGTGAGAAATGACCTGACTGAAGTTTCGTTGTTATCCTCCAGAGCCCAGATGGCACATACACTGGTTTTATAAAGGTTCACTTGAAGTTGCGCAGGCCCGTGACTGTATTTTCTGGGGATGGGAAGTCACCAGGACCGTGTTCCTCTTCTGAAAGTTCAGATATCCGCACATCCTTTTACCTGCCCAGCGATGCCGTTAAACAGTTACACATCAGCAGTACCACCACGGTCAGGGAGGTCATCCAGGGCCTGTTGAAGAAGTTCATGGTACAGGATAACCCACGCAAGTTCGCCCTCTATCGCCAGACCCGTCGGGACAGCCAGGGTAAGCATTTAAATGAAGCTAAAATATACTTAAGTATATACTTTAGTACTGTTTAATACTACTGCAATGCATAATACTAAAGTGTTGTTTGCTTGATTTTTCAGATCTTTTCCAGAAGTTGCCGTTATCAGAATGTCCACTCTACTTGAGGCTGTTAGCAGGTCCTGATCTAGAGAACTTGTCATTTGTACTCAAAGAAAATGAGACTGGCGAGGTGGAGGTGAGCTATTTGTCTACATGTGTAAAAAAAAAAATATATATATATATATATAATAGATAATATGAATTTATTATAACTTATTGTAAGTTTATATCTCACAATCCTGACTTTATTTCTTAGAATTGCGTAATTTTTTTCTCAGAATTGCGAGTCAATGACTTAATTGCGAGTTTACATCAATTCTGGGAAAAAGTCAGAATTACGAGTTTGTATCACGCAATTCTGAGAAAAAAGTCAGAATTGTGAGTTTATATCTCACAATTCACAATTATTTCTTAGAATTGCATTTTTTTTTTTCAGAATTGCGAGTTTGTCTTGCAGTTCTAACTATAACTCGCAATTGCAAATTATGTTACGTTATTTTGACGAATTTCTCAATTCTGACTTAACTCACAATTCTGAAAAGTCACATTTTTTTCCCTTTTTTTTCTTGTTAGTTTGTCTCGCAATTTACTTTATTTCAGAATTTATTTCATTCAGAGTTGCAACATTTTTTAAGAGTTTATATCACAATTTTGACTTAATTTCTCAGAATTGTGAGTTTATATCACACAATTCTGACTTTATTTCTCAGCATTGCAACATTTTTTTCTCAGAATTGTCTGACTATAACTTGTAATTGTGAGTTTATATCACAAAATTTTGACTTAATTTCTCAGAATTGTGAGTTTCACAATTCTGACTTTATTTCTTATAATTTTTTTTATTTTTATTTATTTTATTTTTTCAGAATTGTGAGATAAAAAGTCACAATTACCTTTTATATTTTTTATTCAGTGCCGAAAACGGGCTTCCATAGAAACTCTCTCTCTCTCTCTCTCTCTCTCTCTCTCTCTCTCTCTCTCTGTATATATATATATATATATATATATATATATAAATTATTAAATGCAATTAAAATACATTTTTCTATACATTAACTTAACACATGCACACAAAAACTTCAAAACAAAATTTCAAACAAATATTTTTTTTGTTTCTTTTTTTCTGGCTATTATTTCATGTGTCTGGCATTACTAATAAGATGTTCTGTCTTTTTCCAGTGGCATGCATTTTCAGTTCCTGAGCTGCAGAACTTCCTGATAATCTTAGAGAAGGAGGAAAAGGAGCGCGTGCGGCAGGTGGAGCAGCGTTACGCTGCCTACAAGGAGAAGTTGCTACAGGCTCTGGGTCAGGTCGAGAGCAGCCCGGGCTAATGTAGGACACTGAATCTCCTTCGCCCCACTGAGCCAACACCGGGCCAGCCTGGAGGACCAGTAGCCCAACAGATGAACTCACAAAACCTCCACTCAGGACTTTGTACAAGCTCTCAGCATGCTTCTATGACCTGTAATCCCCAAAGACGGGTAAAGGGATCAAGACATGACTAAGATGATGAGGAGGTTGGAACTAAAGATTAGTATTTCAAGAGTAATCCTTCTCTCTGGAAATGGCACACTGTTGAAAGGCCAGGAGTATGTTTCTGGCAGTCATGCTTTTTGATATTTGAATGGGTTTTGTTTTTTCTTGTTGTTTTTACATTGACCCCGTCTGTCTGTTTTTTACATGCTGCTGCTATTGCTGCTACTGCAAGTGTTACTTAAAGCATGACTTTCCCTTTGGTCTCTCCGCTTGTGTCTACCGCATGTCCTCGATCAGGGAATATCTATATGAAAGAGCTGAGTAAAAAGAGCATTTCCTGTCCAAAAAGGAAGTGGGGAGACTTGAGTTATAGAATATATGATGCCTGCGAGATATCAGAGGACAAATAGTAATCTTGTCCACATGTCAAATTATACAGTTCATAAACAGCTATAAAATGCTACTGTAAAAAAAAAAAAAAATACTGTTTATACTGAAGATTGTCTTAATATGACTATAAATGTACTGTATTACTGATAATGTTTCACCCTACAGCTGTCATGAAACCCACTGGCCACTATATCTATAAAAAAGTGTTTAAATAGATGTGGGCTGCTGAGCATGTTCAGACGCAGACATTTATGAAATTGCCCCATGCTGACTTATTGTACTCTCTGGAAAGACCCTCCCTCCGTTCAGGTGTCCCATGAAAGCTTTTAGAAATGCTCAGCGCTGACAAATCACCTCAGTCTCTTGCGTTTGCCACCAGTACTTCATGTGCAGGGAGCATTAGTGACCGTGAGGACTGTGGACTGTGGTTAAGCTTTTCTGAATCACTTCGGCTTTTAGCACATACAGTAATACACAAGGTCATGTTAGATTAGAGGGCAGCACTCTGAAAAGCTCTGCGGATCTGTACCACAAGCATCTCAATCTGTATTACACCAAATGAAAACAAAACAAGCTCCCCATATTGTAATTACAAAATAAAGCTTTTCTAAGGATTTTAAAGTGGAGTCAGGATGTCTGTAATTTGCACATGAACACAAACCGCTGCGTGGTCCGCCAGTATGTACAGTAGTCAATATTATTCTGTACAGGGAACATGAGATAGATTTAATCTTTTTTTAATAATAAGCATTTAAAGGGATATTCTTAATGTGCGTACTTTCGTCTGCTGAATTATGGAGGTGCATGTGAATCGAATGCATTTGTGACACTGAGGGAATTTATTTGTTGAAGAGCATTCAAAAGCACTAAAATGGTTTTCCATATTGGTCAGGAGTAACTGTGAACCCTGATGTTCCAGGCACTGATATTTCATTTCTCTTCTCCCTTAAAAGCACATTTGAGTCCTAATATCTTAAAGAACCATGGATTTCTAAACAGGATATGTTTAGGGATGGCAAGAGCCTGAGTTATAATTTGGACTGGTATGTTTGTAGAGGCACTTTAAAGTCATACATTTCCATTCAGATCACTCTGCTCATGTGCTTGGCCTGTATATTCTGAGCTTGCATGGGTACCACTTCCACCCTTAAGCAAGCGGCAGGGCCTTGTATGTCTGCTCAGGCTGCGTCTCCCTGACAGCCATATTCCTGCTGGCAGTGCCTTTAGTCTCCGTGTAGCTTATCTTGACAGTGTACTGTACATATGCTCTAAATGTCTGGCCCTATAACTCCACGTTGAGAGAGTTCACACACATTCAGTGGCAGTAGCCAGGTGCTTTCAATGTCTGAGCCATTAAGTCTGTGTGGGACTTTTTGGGACTAGTGTTTAAAATGTTGAAGTGTGTGTGTGTGTGTGTATGCGTTTGTTTAATTTATTTTTTTGGTTCAATTTCAGTGTGTGCAAACTTGAATATGTGGACAAATCAGTACTATCAGGCAATCTTTTTTTGTTTTGAAGTATCAAATGTTTAAAATGTCTAGTACGCTGTAAATATACTGAAGAATGAAATAAAAAGTCACCCTTTAATGGTGATGAGTGTCTTTTATTTACATTGAAATAAATGATTTCAGTGAACATTGAAAGTCACTAACTGGGGTTACTAACAATTCTGTAGTTTGCCTCGTTATGCCTCATTAAATATGAAGCTGTTTTACTCAAGATGCCTTCAAAGTATACACTAAAGATAATCATAACCAATATCCATCACATATGTGGATTGATATATAAAAGTTTTTTTTAATTTTAATTTTTTAATCTTTTCACTAACATTTATATATAAAAGTCGAATAAAATGTCAACAATAAAAACAGTGAACTAATTTAACTGGTTGCCTTAAAAGTCCATTGATATTGCCATTATTTAATACTGCTATTAATACGTTCTCCGACAAGCTGAAGCAATGAGACCTGTTTTTTGGGTTTGGTCAGGTGATGTATTATACATATACATATACCCTATTATGAATACAAATAAATTTAATATGGTTTTTCAAAGTTAATATAGTTTTTAAGTCTTTTTACTTCAAATCTTTTTATTCATTGTTTTACTTGCCATTTCTTTGTAATTACTTGTGAAATTTACTTCTGAGTGAAAATCATTTCTACACCAGTTCTACACCAATCTACTATCAGTTCTGTAGTTTAAATTATGAATGAAAAATTTAGAAATAAGTTTAGAAATAATAATAAAGAAATGTTTAAACTGAAATGAGAAATGAGAGTTTCAATCATATATATGAAGTAAATATAATAAAAAATATTTTAAGAAATAATTTATTTAAACTTAAATAATTTTCATTTTTATAAATACTGATTTTAAATACCATTTTAGATGCATGATATAACATTATGACCTTTTTAAACATTTTTACCAATCAATGTACTAAAAATTCTGTAGTTTAAATTATAAATTAAAAAAAAAATGTTTGTTTATAATAAAAAAAAACAAATATTTAAATTGAAGTGAGACAACTAACTTGGGTTACTAATAATTTTGGTTTATTTATTATAAATACGAAATAAACATAATTAAAAAGTGTTTTATATGCAGTGCTACAGTACTGGAAAATATGGGAATATGACTGATATAAGTTAGCATTTTATTTATTTCTTTTCTAATTTTTCATTAATACTACTACGTACAGTAGTATTAATGTATTACTACCTACCTACTAATTACAACTACTTCATCAATTGTAATTCATTACAACTAGTATCATGGTTGCACAAGTCATGCACAACCAGCAGAGGGAACCCTAATCATGTAGTTCAAAAGCAAACACGATTTGCTCCAAGTGGAAAAAATGTCCAAAGATGATTTGTAATTGATAGAAGCATACAATATTTATGACAACTGTAATTTCTTTGATACATACTAACCTATGCATATGGTACTGTGTAGCAGCACACAGACAGCAAGGCACAAGGCTTATGTTGTCACAGCTACTCTGTCGTGTCTAGAACAAATAAGAACATTGAACGACAGTGTCAAGGGTCAGATAGTGCACATGTAGTCCATTGTGCACATTTGTGTACAAATGCCATATTTCAAGAAAAACATGTTACTTTCAGTTGTACACTCCGTTTGAACCGGCTCCACACTTTAAATAAACACTTTGTAAAATCCACTTACGGGTTTAATAGCATGCCCATACTTGGAAAAGTCTTGCAATATTTTAAGGACACCCAGAAACCTTTTAAGTCACCACAAAAAGACAGCAGTTGTGAGTGTCCATCATAATGTTAAAGAGCCCTCATGAGGTGCAAGTACTCACACCCGTCTAGTCTGCTACTGAGAGGTCAACCTGAAAACAATGTCAATATGTCATCTGAAGACACAAATATAGACAGGTCTCAGCTTCCCCTAAGACTGACAACTAAGAATAGTATACTATGGCTGCAGTCCTTTTGTAAGCACACTCAATTTAGCTTGACATGTCTCACCATATCACCCCTGCATGTGCTCTTCTGCCTGTGTTGATCTATATCTGGGCTGTAAGGATACAACACAAAAAAACAACACCAGACTTGCCAAGGCAATTTAAGATATGTAACACAGCTTAGGATAACACTAGGATTGTTGTTTTGATATTTGCCATATTTACTTGCAATAAATCTTGTAGCTTTGTTTTGGAGATTGTTGTTTTAGTTGTGCTATCTATTTTCGGTTATGTGTAAGTCCAAAATTTAAACCAAACATCTTACATTGAATGAATGTTTGCTATTCAGTGACATCATCATTATATCATTATATCATTGTAGCGTAATTCCATGCTAGGGTCAACCTACCATGAAAAAAAAAAAAAGTTTTTTACCAAAGGTTTTTTATATGCTGATAGCACAGATGTCATCATTTGGTGGTTCAAATATCCATGTAAGGTCTCTCTTAAAGTTTTTAAAGCATTTTTTTATTGCATAATTTTCTGTCACATCCATAACAGTACATATTCCTCATAAATAGACACATCAAAATTAAATGTGAAATCCTACAAAGTATGTAGTCTCTCAAAAACAGTGTCCTTTTTTGTCACATCCATAACGCATGATTGTTTCCCTTTTTTAACATAGAAAACTTGTGCATAGACTGATATTTTTTTTATCAACAAGGGTTTATTAAAATATAAACAGATGGTTCAGTATATTGGTAACACATACATTCTGTAAGCATTTATATGTCACATCCATAATGATGGAGTTGAGTCACTGAGGAACTGAGTCACAGTTGTTCTTGTTTTTTTATCTTTATTTGCATACTGATTTTATATATATAATTCCCATATAGGTCATCTTTAAACACAGTGGACACAGATATTGCATATCAACTATTATCAAACTCGGTTTGCATCTTTTATATTTATTTAATAATTTGACCTAAAACACTATTATTTTGTTGCTTTGCAAACGTACAAATGCAAATGCAAAAAGTGCCAGTGTATAAAGCCAACTAAAAAATGGTGTCACTTCACTTACAGTATTTATTAGCATTGTATTTAATAATATTACACATTTTTCATGTATATAGTATTGTTTAAAGCCACGTCAAAAAAAGAAATGTTTTGAGTCACACCATTTCATTTTTATTTTTCAGTCAGCAGTGGGTACATGGCCCTTTAAATATATCATATGAACAAAGTCCTTTTCCAACCATATAACACTGTCTCTGATAAGACTATCACTCATCTGTAAAACTAAATTGAAATTCCTCTTTAATTTTTTTGTCAGTCTAAAACATTTGCGTATATATAAAACATGACTTACATGAAAAATCATTTAACTGTCACCACTGTGGAAGTCACATAAGTAATCTATATTCAAACTTAAAACGTTCCCGTTTCGCTTTGTTTACGTTTAGATTTAAACTCCAAAACTGCCCCATTTTGGCTCAACAAGCGCTTCCTTGTATCTTAGGAAGTTTGAGCCAGAATGGCGTTGTTTTGGTCGCGCCCCAGGCAGTCCCCTGTTTGATGACGTCGCGCTGGGCGAAGCTGAAGACGCTCTTAGCAACAAGCTAAGAAACCACACATTTATGTGCGCACCATTACGGGACGGAACGCGCATCCAAAACTCTCAGATCATTCGTGAGAACACTTATTTGACATGTCGGGAAGTGTTTGGTAGGGTCTGTGAGTTAATTTCACCCTCTTGTTTTGAGAATGAAAGCAAGTTAGGCTTGTACTCTCCGGAAAAGAGGAAACGCTAGCCTGAGCTTTAGCTGCCCGCTGGACCGTGTGCTCTGGCTGGGATGACTCTTCTGTTCAAACCAACAACACGACATTCGAGAGAGAAGAAGAGTGGAGTAGGTCGACATCGGTTTAATGTTTGGACTCAATCCTATTATGCTTTAGGGAGACAGTTTGTCATGACGGAAACGCTTTTGTGTCCCCTGCAACTTTGAGTCGTCGTCGTCGTCGTCGTCATCATCATCATCATCATCATCATCATCATCATCATCGACCGCATCTCAACCATTATTTGTTTTTTTCTGATGCATTTGTGAATTTATGCAGCTCTAGCTCGACCTTCTTGCTGGAAATACAGATATCTCTGTTACTTCTTTTCCGGACTTGCAATACAGGTGGTCAAATTGATAAGCCTCATGAAAACAGCTTAAAGGGGATCATGCCTGAACCCTGCAGCACTGTGAAGTCATCAATCTAGCCTTTGAACATCTGACAAGCTTCACCTTGGATATGAGACTCTATTGACATTTTAATAGTCTAGCTAGAAGGACACTGAATTGTTGTTTTGGATGGATCTTGCTTTAGTAAAAACATTTTTCAGAGGAAAAAGAAATATTTGATGTTGACTGTATGCAACCATGATGATATTGAGCAGAAAACCAGATGGCCCCATAACTGCAGGTAATTATATCCATATGAAATGTAATATCCAGCTCTGTGAGTTTGCTGTGGCTGGTTTGGGTTCACTTGGCAAGTAAAGACTATTTGAAGATTAATAGTTAAGAATGCACTGCCTGTGCTAATAATTTTTAGTTAATGTACTAAAGTAAGCAAATGTCATCTTTTTTTTATTCCAGCTGAAGTAGTTGCACATGTATGTTAGTAGTGAAATTGCATGGGATAGTGGAAAGAATAGCCCCTACAGGCCTTATCATGTCCGTATTATCAATTTATTGAATTGCCATCTCAGTAAGTGATAGTAATAGTAACAGAGTGCTCATTAGGTGAGGTTTTGTGTGGTTGCACTTATTTCAAAATACCAAGATTGTTTTGTTTATAATGTTATAAACCCTTTAGTGCACATGTTGTTCATAGTGATCTATTTCTTCTGTGGAACATAAAAATGACTGTTTTTTTTTAATCTGTGCAGTAAAAATCAATGAGGTTCAAAACATAATTGTACAGAAAAATAAACATCATTCAAAATATCTCCATTTGTGTTTCCACAGAAGAACTATAGTCAGTTTTGGGGTGACATGAAAATTGTTGTCATTTATTTGCTCTCATTTCTAGAAATTTGCCTTAAGGCAAAAGAGGTCTAGGTTATTAAGACGATTTAATAACATAATCAGTCAGTGTTGTGGAAACTGCTGAAACTGAAATGAGTCATGAAGCTTGGTTTAATATGTAGCCACCTGCTGTGTAATGTGCTCAAGGAACTGTCTGTTGTCTGGCACACCTGCAACTTGGTTACATACCTCCCTAAGGGGATTTATGTTTCTCAGATGGGAACATTGTTTTTTCCGCTTCTTCCTTATGTTTGTATAATAGAAATCTTAATTTATGTAATGGGTATATTGGATGATGATCTGGAGACTGTATTAATATTTTGCTTGTAGATTCACAACCTAATCCTGGGCTCATTTTCACTCTTTCTCCACAGCTCGCCACGGGGACAGTCTGTATGACTCCTACATGCGCACTGATCACATTGTGAACCAGGACGCTGATGTGAATGTACAGAGTCCCTCTGGACTACCCCCTCTCCCCAAACACACTGTAAGTCCTGACTTCCTGTCCTCGCAGACCCAGTGTCCAGGATTTCTAGGTGTCATCCACTGAGTCTTTCAGTGAGGAGTTTTTCCTTAGAACTGTTCTAAAGAACAGCTGAGCTTGAAAATCTGACTCACTATGAGGTCTTTTGTATATCAGTTTTTCAATCTCTGTTCGAGCTGATGATTTTTCACCCCTGTGGTACAGAGGCTTAGCTAAGCACATGTACTGCTGCCACTTGTGCCTCTTGGAATGTCACGTATTTAGACAAGCCTTTCTCCCACATTCTGATAGTGGTACAGGTTACATCTGCAGGACATCAAGTATGTTTATTGTGCCTCACAGCATGTGTATCAAATGGAAAGCCAGTGCTTTTAATATTTCAATAAGTAAAATGTAATTTTATTAAATTTAAATTTTTATGGTGAACAAATACACTAAAACAATATCAGGTGTTCAAACTAGACAGATTAAGCCTTTTAATGAGGTCCATGTAGCTTATAGTATGATACGTCAATGTGGGACCGGAGATGGTAAAGCATATGATAATCCGATTCTCCACTGTACTATTATGCAATAAATAATTCTGAGTACATGTTGGATCTGGTGACATTTTTTACGGTTATGAAACTATATTGCTTCTTTTCATGCTACTATACTGGACTTCTGAGATCAGAGCAATGTAATTGTTATTACCCTCAATAAATAATTAACTAGCAATTGGATTTCCATAAACGTTCAATAAACAATCCGGGAGGGGATGACTTTGATTTTCTGGCATTTGGGGTACAAGCAGCTTCCAGTAGTTCCAACCATTCATTTAGCTACTGACATGACCAATTTAATTTAGGTCATGTACTCCTTGTTAAGTTAACCAAGCTCTTTTTGTTGTGATTGAACAGCTGATGCATTTGGCTAGTCTCTACACTATCCTTCAGTTCCCAACACACTGGTTTCTATTTTCGTCCCACTCCTTGGAACTGCCTTTTCATGCCCCTTCCCCCTCCCAAACAATTGGCCGAGTTTACTGGGCGCCTTATACATTTATCTGCATGATCTAATTTTTTGTCCTCTGCTTTTTTTTCCTGTGCTGTATGCAGAGCCAAATAGACAATATCTTGGGTTTAACTATTAATTTTTGTTAGTGGGATCTTAAATAGGAATTGGACTTGGAGCAGTTGTGGTGCATTAAACATCCTGAATGTGAAAGAGAGTTTCCCTGTTCCCGTTCACTCAGGAAAACCCACTGTGACTGGCATAAGCAACCTCTGTTTATGACATGCTTATTTTGTAAGGCAAAAGTTCAGTGCATATTTAATGATATAGTTAGGTCTAGTGGCTGTTCCTCAACCATGGAGAGAATTCTTTCCAATCGCTGTGCTAAAAGTATGTGGAACTATTATGGTGAAGTCATACACCCTTTCTAAATGAAAATTTCCACATGGCTTTGTTTTCCCAGTCAACTGAAATGTAGTTAGTTCTGTATTTATATTGCATTTCTGTTTTGTTTTGAAGCATTGAGCTAGTGCTGGGCGATATACTGGTTTAAACAGTAAATTTGAATTACGCACATTGTATGAATATTTTACCACCAATAATACCACCATACAAGTGGCTAAGCAATGTAAACAGTGTTGTGAATTGAAGGATCCCTGTTAACTGCATACATACACTTCCAACTAATGGTTGGAAAACTTTAACTTTAACTTATACTTTAACTGGGCAAATAAACTTAACTGTAAATGGCTGTTAACAGAAGCCAGAGATGCTGAAGACAAACACAAGGAGGAGAAAATACTGTAGCAGGCAGAGCTAACTTGTAATCGTAAATACTGAACTGGGGATGGTGGTTTATATGAACTGACTGTCTTCAGAAAAATTTAGATGGTAAAAGCAAAGGTTAGACCATTCTGTTTTTCTTTTTAATTAAATTTAGAAATCATACAATTCTAATTTACATCAAAAGCTTTTCATACTACATGTCGCATGTTTGTTTGTGTTGTGATTAAAATGCAGTGGCTCTGCAGCTGTTTCATGAATTCTGGTTCATACAAAGTCACGGTCAGAACCATGACAATCCTTAAATTAAAAAAAAAAAAAAAAACCTGATACAAATTTTTGGTCAAACCACCAGCACTACATTCAGCATGTTTGCAGGTCTTAACAATTAGACTCTTGCTTTCATAGATTTTTCCTGTATCCCTTGTGAGTATGAAAGTAACATCCTGTTCCACTAGTTTTCAGTTCACGTTCCAGTCAGACTGCAAAGACTGTGTCTGGCATTCTCTGTCACTGCAATTATCAGCCATGCATCAAACCGCTCCACTGGTCTCATGCTGTTCCCAGAGTTACTAGGCAGCTGATCAAATCTGCACGTTTGTGCTATTGATTGTTTAACATGGGTCTGATAAAACCTCAGAGTTGCAATATATACAATAGTATACATCCATCAAATACTTTTACTTCAAACTTGCTAAATTCCAGCCTCAGCCCAATCAGAAGTACCAGTACCTATACAAGATAGCATAGAAACCTATACAAAGTAGCTAGAAAGAAATGCTAATTTTACAGAAATACATCAGATGGATTTAGAGGCTCAACCTCATTTTTGTCTTGTCCAACTTGATGTAACTTTTTGATAAACTGTTAAAATATTTCTTTCCTTTTGAAGGGTGTCAACAAGCCTACAATGAAGGATCCCCAAGCAGTCCGCGGAGGACAGAAGGTGAAGTATGTTTACGAGGAAACATACAACCGCAAACTCAATGGTGTGAGCCAGCACAATGGCACAAGCCAAGTACCAGCTAAGCCCCAACCTGCAATCTCCAAAGAGAGAAGCGTGGACAGCAATAGTTCCGTCAAGTCGTCCGAGAGCTCAACAAAAGTCACAAAGCTGGCCAGCCCAATGACCTCAGAACAAGCTCTCAAGCAATACCGGCAGCAGCTGACTACCTTGGAGCAGCAGGAGATCCACAACTATCCTGAGATCTATTTCTTGGGACCAAATGCCAAGAAGAGGCAGGCAGTAGCTGGGGGCACCAACAATAGTGGATACGACGATGACCAGGGAGGATACATCCACGTACCTCACGACCACCTTGCCTATCGCTATGAGTTCCTCAAGGTGATCGGCAAAGGAAGTTTCGGACAAGTGGCAAAGGTTTACGACCACAAGTTACAGCAGCACCTCGCCTTGAAGATGGTGCGCAACGAGAAACGCTTCCATCGGCAAGCTGCTGAGGAGATCCGAATTCTGGAGCACCTGAAGAAGCAAGACAAGACAGGCAGCATGAACGTAGTCCACATGTTGGAGAATTTCACCTTCCGCAATCACATATGTATGACTTTTGAGCTGCTTAGCATGAATCTGTATGAGCTCATCAAACGCAACAAGTTCCAGGGTTTCAGTCTCCCGCTGGTACGCAAGTTTGCACACTCCATTCTCCAATGCTTGGAAGCACTCCATCGCCATAAGATAATCCACTGTGACCTGAAACCAGAGAATATCTTACTGAAGCAGCAAGGTAGGAGTGGGATCAAGGTCATTGACTTCGGCTCTAGCTGTTTCGATCACCAGCGTGTCTACACGTATATCCAATCCCGCTTCTACCGTGCGCCCGAAGTCATCTTAGGATCACGATATGGAATGCCTATAGACATGTGGAGCTTTGGTTGCATTCTGGCAGAGCTACTTACCGGATACCCTTTGTTTCCAGGTGAAGATGAAGGTGACCAGCTGGCTTGCATGATGGAGCTACTAGGTATGCCACCTCAGAAACTGCTGGAACAAGCCAAGCGTGCCAAGAACTTTATCAGCTCTAAAGGCCACCCACGCTACTGCACGGTCAGCACACTTAGCAATGGCACTGTAGTCCTCAACGGGAGCCGTTCTCGCCGAGGAAAAATGCGAGGTCCCCCAGGAAGCAAGGAGTTTGGGGCAGCCCTCAAAGGCTGTGATGACTCCACATTTATTGACTTTCTGAAGAAGTGTCTGGATTGGGACCCTAGTACTCGAATGACACCAGTTCAGGCCTTAAGACACCCCTGGCTCTACAAGAGACTCCCTAAACCTGTACCTGGTGGTGAGAAGTCCATGGTGCCCAAGCGGATCACAGAGCACAGCACCTCTTTCCCTACTATCATCTCCAAGGTACCCCCCGTCACAGGCTCGACCAACAACAAACTGCGGACCACCATGATGGGGGACTCCACTGGAAGTATACCTTTTCGCACAGTGCTGCCAAAGCTTGTTTCATAGAGATTCCTTAGCTTTTCAGGGATAAAGACATATGTAGCAGTTTTAGAAGTTTTGGTTGGTTTTTCTAAACGAGTGTCAGAACTCAGTTTCAGTTTTTAATGAAGTGTAACAAGCAATTTTATACAACTATACTGTGTTTTAATCAAATGGCCTTCAGAGTATAAAATTCAAAGTTGACATCAGGGCTGTTTTTTTACACCTTGGTCTTGAATTGAGTGCTGTTGATTGGAGTGGGTGAAATTCTGATGCTGACTGCTCATCCTGTCCTTTCTAAAGTTTACACTACTTCTGCTCAGACAAACGTACAACTTTTTGCATCTCTAAGGGCTTGTGTGTATGAAAAGTATACTTTTTAAAAAGTATACTTTTTAAGGGCTTAAAGTGGATTTTTGTAGTTTTAGGTTGAACATCTGACTCTAATCTTCATTTAAAATCATTTTTAAATGTCTGTTTAGCCCATGTTATCATCTTATGTCACTTGCACCCAGTGAGAGGTCATGCTCTGAGCTATTTCTGTCCACAACTGTTCATTTTTTTTAAAAGCTTTTGCTTTGGATCAGTTACCCTAGAACAAGATGAAGAAAGTTATATTTGTTTGTTATTGGTAAAGTAATGCAGGTCACAGTGCTGTTTTATGGCCGTTCCCATTCCTGGGAGGTATTGGGAAAGAGGGACACAACTTAACTGTCGTAGGAGTGTGTTTTTATCAGTGCTGTTTTGAAAGATATTGGTCAGGTTTCACATGAAGGCAACAGGCAGTATCACGTGTTTGTCTGTACATGGCGGTATGTATTTCCCTGAAGCTGCTGGTTGGGGGAAGGGAATTGTTGGCAATATTTTCAACAACAGTGTGCTGTTTGCACAAAGTGATGATGGATTCCAAACAGCTAGTGTAAGGATTCATAAACATATTGAAATTACTAGCTAACAAAAGGTAGATGACATGCATCCTTCGGGATTCTGTTTGTCCTATGAACATCTCCCTTGTCCAGTAGTTTCCAGTGTTTAGTTTTTGTTTTGCTTGCAACTACAGCAACTATTCTTGTCATTCATAGTGTGAGATGATATGAAAAAACAGTAAAATTACTAAAAATATAATGCAGGGTCATTCCCCTCCCCCAGATCTCAGCATCAGTATATAGAGTGGATCATTTCCATTAATTGTGTGGTCTGAAATATCTCTTCACAGTGACCTATTTTGTTCCCTTTCACTCTTAGAATCTCATTCTTTATACAGTCGAGCACGCATCACATTCACCCACCCACAGTGGCACTGGTCTGTGTCCACACTTAGAGTATTTGTCTATGTGAACCCCCTATTAGGACAAACAATATATGCATTTAATAGTTTGGAAGGTATGATTTAATGTAAGCATGTTTTTTGACACTGCCTCACTCTTTCTAGCTGTGAATTGAACACCTAATGCTTAGAAGCTAATTGTTGCAAGGTAAGACACTAATCTGCTAAAGGACTGTGAAAATGAACGGTGCTTAACCCATTGGCCCTGACAGGTGTATGCAAAGTATCTGTGTGCTACCTGGACCAAGTGGATACCAGGCAAGTAGTTGTTAAAGTCCTCTTAATTGGAAAAACAACGTTGTCTTTTCACGCCTCTTTCTCAGGTTTTAACCATCCTTTGGGATTTAATAGACATTAATATATGATTCCACACACCTAGCTGGTGATATGGCACTCAATAAAGCTAGGTTTCAGAAAAACTTTATAGCTTTAGAGACATTGGTGCTCAAATTAGACTATAAACTTCATAATCATTTTTGGGTTCATTCGTGGTCTCCTGCAAAGTTTCAGCTGTTCTGTGTGCTGTTGAAATACATCAGGGAAAAGTGTCCAGGCAAAAGTGGATTTAGTGTTGTTTTTCTACCTCTTTCTTGCTTGTAAAATCCATCTTGTATGCTTTAGAGAGATCTCTACCACACAGAATCTCACTTCAGATCTTTCTACTTCGCTTCTGCGTTCCTGCCTGTTTGTTTGCGTTATCATGAATTTTTCACCAAAGCACCGTTCACTTAGTTGTCTCTTTGTGGTTCGTCTCAGTGCGTGGTCTCCTTGGTTTGGGGAGGAATCTAGTCTTGTGCCTTTAACTGAACACACTTGACTAAATTAACGCGAAGCACGGCATGACTAATGTTTCTCTTCCAGCTTTAATGGTCAGGTTTTTTGTATTGCTTTTATTTCACCCTTTTATAGAGTTTTTACTGTTACTTGTGTTTTAAAGAGAAGTGAAAGAGATAATGATGTAATTTTCCTGCAGACTTTGTTGACTGTTGGCCACGTGGTTCGCATGATAATCACAGAACGCATGAAAATAAGTGAAACAGGTGTAAATGACAAGATTTAAATAAGGACAACGTGTGTGTAAGTAACCAAATGAGCTTGTATTAGTTTCTTTTCTAAAAAATAAAAAAATAAAATTGTTATTACCAGTCTTTTGTTTGAAATTTGTCTGTTTTTTGATTTTGTGTTTTTTCAAACATTCAAAGGTTAGTTTACTCAAAAATGAGAATTGTCATTCGCTATTTGGTCAAGTGGAAAGGTGAGACTTCTCTCTGGCAGTGTATGCTGGACATTTCTGATCATTAAGCCTGTATACACTGCACTTTTTTTCCTTTTTGGGTAATTTGTTACTCCCAGATACATCTCACAGTACAGGTATGGAATCTGGTGCTACTTCTGCTTCAGTGCAACTTTAAGCTATTTTAAGTTCTTCCGTTTAAAATGACTGAGTGGAGTATGCTTCCAAAGTACTCTCTACACACTTGTAGTGAAATCTGAACACTAATGCTTGATTGTTGTTCCATGGTAAACTACTCTTCAAACCAGCAGGCTCCTGAACACACCTATGAAATACAATTTAAGTAGGAATGTGCACTGAAACATTCGTACATTGTTTGCATACTTTTATTACTCATCACACCAGTGTGCGTAACTTCCAGAAGTCATGATTGGTGTTTGCGTAAATGATGTAACTGTCTTTTTTGTCCATAGTATTTAAGATGGGTACTTTGTGCAGGTCCACACATCTGTAGTTTTAATAAACTCAAAAGTCAGACTCATGTAAACAAACCTGGTCTTATTTAAATACTGATGTTCATAAACAACAGCTTCACCTTATAAACAGTGTGAACAGATGGGCACATCACCTGTTTCTGACTGCATAATAGTGTGTACATGTGCGAGATATAAAATCAAATCATGCAGCTTGTGCGTAGTAATCGAGTTCATGTGGATTTGGTTATGCTGTTTTCAATAGCTAAAGTTTTGTCTTGTTTTCGTATCCCCTTTCCCAATCCTTATAAAACTGAAATTGTACATCCAAATGGCCAGTACAGGTTTGGTTGAATGTTCAAACTTTAAAGATTATCCCATACACAAAAGTAGGTCATAAGACAAAGTGATGTGGAGAAACTGTGATCTCCAGGCTCACTGAAACTTGTTGAAAGTCCCCTGAGGGCAGCTGCAGAGAAGGCAAACCAGTTGGTTGGTATATTTACATATGATGAGCTCATAAACATGCCACAATATTAGCATGTTCAAAGCGGATGTGTCCTATATAAGAACAGCATGAACATTTATTTAATCATTTCATGTACCAATCTCCCTCTTAGTTAGGATATAATTTGTCATTTAGGTGATTTCAAGGGATCTTGGTACATTTGTAATATCCAAATCAATGCAATCACTGTGCTCTACCAAGTGATGTAAGTATCAGGTTCAAAAATATGTGATGTATTTCTCCAAACACGTAATATTACGAATTCAAGAGAACTCCCTTATATTTACCCTTCTCCTTTTTCTTTCCACCCACTACTGATTTACATGAAAGAGCTTTGAAACATGTTGTTTGCCTAACCTCATAAAAGCAGAAATACCTTTTGCTGACCTTCAAATTAAATGAAATCAGAGAGCTTTGGGTTTCAGTTTTAGCAGCTTAAGCTAGCCTGAATTCACAATAAAAGCTGTTCTAAGACAGTTTTTAACAACCACAGTTGGGTAATTTGTCTTCTACGGCTAACATTTAGCAAATAGTTTTCAGGGTAGGCATAGTGTACAGATGTCTAATTTTACATACATCTGAACAATGAGATGCTGTAGATGATGCGTATGTTGTATAAGATAAAGTTGTTCATTTTAGCACATGCTACAAAACAACACATACTGTCTGTGATTTTTCTGATCATAAACACTTCAAAATGAATTTAAAATGTTAATGTTATATTTAACATGGTACTACCCTTTGAAATTTAGTAGAAGTACCTGTAGTACCTTCATTAATTGAGACACACAACGTGCATTTGGGATTAATCAGAGCAGCTGTGTGAACATAAAATCCTGTCTGGGACAAGTCATGACCGTCCCTTTGCCAGTCTTCAACGTGTCCAAACAGGCTCAGAATAACAGTGCATCAAGGTAGCCACTCGTTTTGTTGAGATTTAGAGACGACATGGTTGATTTAGCTTCACAGAACTGTCCTGCTAGAAGAGAGCAGATTAAGTCAATCCCATTAACGATCCAACATACAGAACGTATGACCCATATGGACTCTTTGGTGACCAGGCACAGCTTGAATGGTCCAAGTAGTCCCATCCTCCTTCTTTTTACCCTATTGTGTCAGGGACAGTCTTCCAGCCTGAGGGTTTTACAAAGACTTAGTCCTGTAACCATATGGAGCCTTCACGGGGGATTGTAGACCAGCCGTTGTGATAATAGTGTGACCGTTCATTAATGTTACAGAGGAGTCTGCCGAGGAAATACCAAATGCTACAATCCTCTAATTAATGTACATGTATCCAACTTTTCCCTGTGTAACTTATAAACGCCGCTATGGTGGATTCTAACTTCCATTTGGGTGTCCGGTCTCCATAGAAATGCAGCTTAAAATGGGGTTAAAAATAATAATAATAATAATAATAATAAAAACTGAATTAATTAAACTAAAACTTTTTCAATAGAACTAAATATAAAAATGTGCACAGGGTTAAACTGTGCTGTTGTTGACTGCCACAGTAACAGCAATAGAAAAGAATTCCTGTAAAGTACATATTTTGCGTAGCAGCATATCTGACTGGGAGCTGTATCTATATGCGCTCATCTGTTTTCAATGCAGCTTCATGTCATCTTTCCACTCATTAAACTATGACAGGTGAGTTACTGCAAAAAAGACGATCATTGTGACACTGTAGTGATGAATCTATGGCGCAATGTGCTTTTTAAAACCATTTTCATAGGTTTAATGGCCTTGGCTTGGAAATTCATTTGATTAGAAACACCAGAGACCGGTGTTACGGTTTAACTGGTGACCGTGTTATCTGGTGACCAACTTCCTGGTTCAGGTCCTCGACTCCAGATGCGATGGAACGACCGCAGCAGATTCGCCGATTCTTAAAGCACAAACTGATGTGATATTAAGCTGTCTAATAAACGCACACATGCTCATTACATGATTTTGGTATTCTTGTCAAGATTACAAATTATTGATATGATGGCCCGTAGCGGCTGAAGAACGGAAACCAAATAAAAAAGCTTGTTTGGCACGGGTTTTGAACACACGCAAAAGTCAGTGGTACTATGAGACACCTGTAACGAACTCATTGAGCTATTGAACTACACTGATTCAGTCCTGGATTTCTGGATTCAAGTAGGGTTTTACTCTCGGTGTGACATTATGCAACTGGCTGAATCAAGAAAATGTGCCCGTGTTAACTTGTGACCTGTGTTTACTTGTTATGAAAACTAATATTAAAGTAAAAGTATATTACATTTTATGGTTTATGATGTTAAAGTACCATTCATGGAGTCTCAGACAACTGTAAATTTGTGGCTTCTGTGGTTTAATTACAAACGCTATCGTTAAACTATATTTACTATAGTAAAAACATGGTACATTTTCTTCAGACACTAGCTGATGTCTCCTTTAATTAATATAAAAACTTGATGTTATTTCCACGTTGTTTTGCCGTTTTTCTGTTTTCGAATCGGCGAATCTGCTACGGTCATTCCATCGGATCTGGAGTCGAGGACCTGAACCAGGAAGTTGGTCACCAGATAACACCGTTTAAACTGTAACACCGGAAATGTAAAGTACCATTCCAGTTGTGTGAGACTTCCACATTAAAGGAGAACTCTACTTCCAGAACAACAATTCACAAATAATTTACTCACCCCCTTGTCATCCACGATGTTCATGTCTTTCTTTCTTCAGTCGTAAAGAAATAATGTTTTTTGAGGAAAACATTTCAGCATTTTTCCCCATATAATTGACTGATATGGTGCCCCGATTTTGAACTTCCAAAAGGCAGTTTAAATGCGTCTGTAAACGATCCCAGCCGAGGAAGAAGGGTCTTATTTACATTTTTAAAAAAAACACAATTTAAATACTTTTTATTCTCAAACGCTCGTCTTGCCTTACAGTCCTTGAACTCTGTATATTCTGGCTCAAGATAGTTAGGGTATGTCGAAAAACTCTAAAACTCTGACGGTATTTTCTCCCTCAACTTTCAAAATCATCCTGCGTCATTGCAGATGTTCCGACTCAGTCTTTGCAAAGTGAACATGCAAAAAAGATCAAACACCCTTAACAAAAAAGGTTTGTTAAGGGTGTTTGATCTGCTTTTGCATGCCTCTTGATGCACTGCTTTTAGAGAATGTTATTAGCTTTGGTACGATGTGTTTCAAAGTCACATGATCCTGTGCTTGGTTTACTGAATACAAGCACAATAATGTTGTCATTAAATGAGGTATTTAATTTTTTCCCCCTGATATTTATATTGTGCTTAGGCAAGCTTGTTTTATTGAGCCCATTTTGAAGCCCACCATTGCTACAGTTCAGGATTTATACGATTGTTAGTATGAGGTGATCTAATGAAAAGAGTTGGAATGGAACGATTGCATCAGCGATAAAAAACAAACACATAATATTAGTGTATGCCCACCTGGATCTGAGTAACAGTGATATTGACGTCTTTCATGTTAACTAAATGAAATGCGTCAGTGCAAAGTGAGTCACTGATGTATCATAATGTTTCACACACTGTTTTTGCGATCTACTTTCCTATAAACAAGCTCCTATAAACCATGACCCTGTCATCATTGTGACAATTGGTGTGAGAATCGACCACACAGGTCTAATTTGGCTGGTAAAACTGTGGCCTTAATGAAGGGTTGTTTTTCAAGAATTAAGGCTGAACAACAAGCCTGGGTAGTCCTGGCTTACAGCAACTCTTCTAGTGAAAATGTTTCAGAATTGACAAGCTCGCTAAATATGAATCATTCATCTGCGGTATGTGCTACTGGACAAAAAAATGTGTGTATCTGCGTATGCCCTCATTGCACTTCTTTGTTTCCATTCTTATAATGTTTTGAGTTTTGCTATTGGGTGGGAGGAATACTTTTTTAAAGCTCAGCAATCTTGCACCACCCTGCCCCCTCACAATGGCACTCATGCAATTGCAGTCTAACACATGTCTGCACAAGCCGTGCACAGGTCCCCACAACTGTGGTGCCAAACAGTTTGAAAGGTGGGGCTGCATTTTAAGAACATTTGTCCCACAACCCGAACATTCCACATTCCAGCGAAGCAGCCAGAGCTACAGTAACAGGAGCATTGCTTGTGGATCAGGATGGGCCAGTGACTGGCACATAGATGTGGAAGAAGTAGCTATACTTATGATAAGTGTGGCTTACTGATATTACCCCAGCAACAGGTCAGACGAACAAATCTCATAAGAACATGGCTGTAATTCACTCATACAATCAAAAGAATACATGGATTTTTATATATAATAGGGGTGTAATGGTACACAAATATGACGGTTTGGTATGTACCTTGGTATTAACGTCACGGTTCGGTATGATTTCGGTACAGCAGGGGGAAAAACTAATATTTAAATTTTAATAAGCAGTCGTTTGCTGAACAATTTGCTCTTTCTTTAAATACATTCAGTTAAAATAAAAATGATCTTAGTGATAAAAATCTACCTTAGCTTATGCTTTAAACTAATAGGGAGCCCTTTTACATTATAAGGTTACAATTAACAACTTAATCCAAACTTAAATTTAATCACTATTAATTTTTAAATATAATAATCAACACTTTAAAATAATTGTATGCAAACTGCACATAATGTGTTTTTTTTTTTTAAATAACTTTTTAAAATGATACAATTTCTATTTGTTAAAATATATTCAATTACACAGTGGCTGTCATAACGTTTAATAATGTTTTATCTGTTGTATAACAGATTAATTTAAACATACCTTATCTAACAGGTACAGTACTAACAGGTAAAGTAACATATAATAAATATTTAGTGTAATATTTCACGAAATGCTCTTCTCTAGACTTCATTTCTCTAGTGAATTAACAAGCTGTGGACACTGATGACTTGCCTGCTGTACATAAAATGCTATGTGACATTTTGTTTCCACGCTGTTTTCTTGACGTCTTTCCATAGTTGAAACACTGATTGAGTGATTACATGAGGCATGAGATGTTCATTTATGTTTATTCACGTTAAAACTAGTAGTACAGAGGAAGAAATGCCATATGAAAGGACCCCATTTACACTGTACAAGTCTGCGGCACGTTACGGCTCTGATGTGGCCACCAGAGCTGATTGCGGCCAATCTGATTGGCTGAGAAGAGTGCAATATTCTAGTGATATCAGAACTCCAACCATTTCACTGTTTGTATCACTCCGCTTGTAGTATTTCGCACAGTGAGTGTCATGGCGGATGCCCAAATCCACTATAATTTTATGAATAATATTGTTTTTGTGTCACGGAATGCAGAGTTTAGGTGAGAATGTGTTCGTTTAGATTACAAATATGTGGTTTGTTAATAAAGATAATGTCTATTTGAAAGTTAGCTTTCAGAGAATTCACGTCAGCAGCCAGTCAGCATTTACGAACCCGCCGAGAGCAGCCTTACCTCAGCCATTTCTTCTGGAATTTGCTCTGATGGCTCTACAGTGGTTAAACTAGGGATGCACCGATACCGATACTGGTATCGGTATCGGCCCGATACTGAGCTCCTGTACTCGTACTCATACTGGTTAAAATGCCCCGATACCAAACGCCGATACCACATCATGTGACAAGTGCGTATGCAGGCAAAGAAACACCGACAACAAAACAACAGACAGCAGAATGGAGTCATTAGAGTATAAGGATGTCTACGAAGTATGTGTATGTAAGTAATATAATGTTAAACATTCAGTATTAAGCTTGTATAACTGGTGTGCGTCAGAGCACGCAGATTGGATTGAGCGCGCGGCGGCCAAGATGTGCGGGCTTGTCGAGTTAATATCCCGCCTTGACATCACTGGAAAGTTTGTAGTTCGGTGAGATATGTTATATATTAGAGCGCTGCCTTTTTTAACTGAAATGCCTAGCAAATTTTATGATGGCTGTTATTGTTTATTAAATATTCCATAAATATTTTGGTAACACTTTAGTATAGGGAACACCATTAATTACTTACTAGCATGCCTATTATTAACATATTGGTTGTTTATTAGTACTTATAAAGCACTTATTCTGCATGACCATATTCTAAATCCCTAATCCTACCAATACCTAACCTTAACAACTATTTTACTAACTATTAATAAGCAGCAAATTAGCAGTTTATTGAGGCAAAAGCCATAGTTAATGGTTTGTTAATAATGAGAAATGGACCTTAAAATAAAGTGTGACCAATATTTGATATAAATAATAGTAGAACTTAATAATAGTATTGGGAAACGGGGTGTGCGTGTATTGTGATGGTGGATAGACTGGACAGGATTCATGACAGTCATCAGAAATCACTCATGTTTTATGTTAAATATATGAGACTGAGCTGAAAAATTAATGCTGTATCAAATGCAGGTAATCACATTTGCTCAGTCCATCTCTTTCTCATAATACTCTACATAATACAGTGAGCTCTTACTATAGTAATATAATAAGCTTTTAATGAAGCAACCCAAAGTCCCTTCATTAAAGACACTCCACTGTTGTTTCTTATGTATTTATACACTTGTTCTGCCAAACTGTTGTATAAACAAATTTAAATGATTTAAATTCAGTTTTTAGTACTTTATCTTAAACTTATTTACTTATACTTTGTTGCCAAGGCAATTTTATTTCTTTTTTCTTTTGGATGCTCATCTAATATTTATATTGTATATTATTTCAGATTTACTTCAATTAACAAAAAAACATTTTTATAGTTTTACCTTTAGTTAATAATAACACTGTTCCATGCAGGCTTTGTACAGGAATTCCTTATCTTATCAATGTTTTTTTTTTCTGGATGAACTTCCTTATTCCTCTGTGTGTTAACCTTTGTCTCATTTCTTTCTATATGACTCTTATGATCTGTCTCTGTCTATCTGTCATCTGTTGTTGTTTTCTTTTTCTTTTTTTTGCTGCTGCTGATTTGTTTATGGCTGAACTTAGAATGCCTGAGACAGCACTCAAATAGCACATGACCACACAGTCTGCCTGGAGAGCAGCAAAATAAGAGCATGTTCCTCTTTGGGAGCGTCTGTCTGAGGAGCGTCTGCCTGGGAGCCCCAAATTTTGTGCCCCATTATCACAACTTATTTGTGAAGAAAGTAAAATGTAATTAATTAATTAATTTTTTTTTATTTTTTTTTTTTTATGGAGACCCTCAAAAATAATTGCTCTTACTTTTCTGTCTTCCTGGCTTCCAAAAGTAATTTCCTCCTTCTTTTAGTTTTTTTTTTTTTTTAGTTTTTGTTTTTTTCTGACAGTGTTGCCTTGCGTAATGCTTAAAGAGGTCACAAATCCAACATCACTGTTTTGTGAAGCAACTCTCTCAAGTAGCCCTCTATATTTGCCCTCTATATCCTGCCATCATAACATGATGTTTAAATAGCCGGGCAAGAGACATCAACACCAACCGACTCCACACTTACAGGGCAAAGTATCTTTGTCATCATGGCAACAGTGTGGCCCCAGATATGTTTATGTAAAGTGTTTTTAATAATGCCATCATTTTTTGTTTATGTTATATAGTGTAATATTAAACCAAAAAAGAAACACAGTGATGCATGACAGACCTATATGGAAAAGGGAGGATTGACACCAGCACAGGGAATGATTTATTGCTGACCTTTTAATGCACTAAGTAGACTTAGTGCCTGCAGTACATACTGCTGTTTACGATAGAGTAAGAATGTTTGGATTGCAGCCTCTGTTCTCTCAGGAAAGGTTTTGCTGTAAAGCAGTGCTATGAAATTTGCTGTTAGCATCCCGTGAGTGGCCTACTTTTCCCCTGGGCAACCTTCTTGTTCAGAGTGTGCTCCATAAAGGTGTAATTGGGGTATGAGTCTTGTGCAGTTTATGCAGGGCCTTCACGCAAACCTGATTCAATTAAATTCTCCTTTTATTGCAAAGTACGCTTAATGGAGTGCACAGTGTTGGATATTGTCAACAATGTTTGTGTGTCCAAAGCTGTCAGTTTCCAAATTATGTGACAGTTTTACTGTTTTACTGAGTTTTACTGTTTTACTGAGAACAGTAAAGTGAATTACCTTTAAGACATATTTTGAAACAGCTCAGTGATGTTCAGAAACTGAGTATATGTAGGACTGGGATTCAAGGGTGCCTATTTTTTGGTGTATTAGTATTGTGCAACTTTATATGCAATAAGAGTCAAAGCGC
The DNA here is from genome assembly GCA_012976165.1 of Labeo catla. Lineage (NCBI taxonomy): Eukaryota > Metazoa > Chordata > Actinopteri > Cypriniformes > Cyprinidae > Labeo > Labeo catla. Next base: position 1,010,703 of record VONZ01000113.1, read on the forward strand.
TCTAGCCCAGAGCATATTGTGTATGGACATTGTCTCATTTACAGGAAGCTTGTTGCTTAGTGTCACTGTTGCTAGGTAAACAAGTTATTTGTAGCAAGTGTCAGATTTCAGTTGGGAGGCTGCAATGCTTAAAATCCATCCTTGATAAGATTACAGGTGACTTTCGGTCCTGCCTTTCCCCTGTGGGAAGATTTGTCCTTCCTACGGTAATGCACAGGAGTGGTGGCTTGTTCTTCTGAATAACACGAATTGTAATTTAGATCTAAGCTACTTTTTCATTGTGTTTACTGGGTTCAGCAGGGTTGAGCTTTTTAAAGGATGCTTTTAAAGACGTCGGGGCTGTTGAAAAGTGGGTATAAAAAAAGCGGTCTGGGCCCTGGCATAATTGGGCCCCTCATAAAATATGAAATATTGATCATTTTAATATAATAATGATACTCTGCAGGTCTGTACAATGCTGAGCAGCATATTGACCTTCAGATTCAGTATGTATCAGGTCACGTGTGCTATCAAAAACGATAACATAGTTCATCTGCGTCGTCAGCTCAATAATGTGACCTTTGTGGTTATAAAACACGTTTTATGACCCAAAACTATAACTAGGCATCAGCTATTTATAGTCCTAACATTTATACACCACTGTTCAAAATTTTGGGTTGGTAATTTTAAAATGCTTTTGAAAAAAAGTCTCTTATGATCAGCAAGGCTGCATTCTTTTTATCAAAATACAGTAAGAACAGTAATAATGTCAAATATTACTACAATTTTAAGAGTAGATATAATGAAAGTCGGACAAATTTTCGTGTTTAAGTGTTATAATCGGGTCCCCAGTGCATCTGCCAACCCAGAAAATGTTAAAAAGGACAATCCAGTAACTGTTTTGGTAAGCCTTTTTCTGCAAGCATGTGAAAAAGTGAGCCACTCAGATTTTGCGCCCCCTGTGACGTAGAAAGGGGATCTTATTATAATGTTCCACCCAGGTATTAGTTTCCACCCAGGGAGCCGTTATTTTGTTTTCGCAAGCGACAACAGTGTACCAATCCTACCACCATGGCAAAAGTTAGAGCAAAGCATGCTAACTGTTCTGTTGTTGGCTTCACAGGCGAGCACAGCACACTATTTAGAGTCCCAGCTTCAGAGGAGATAAGAGAGCAGTGGATTTATTGATTTACTTACTGTATATTACACTGCTGCCACATAGATCCAGGCGCGGATTAACGCACAGGCGTGCCTAGGCTGCAGCCTAGGGACCCCAGGTGTGCAGAGGCCCTGCATTGGCCAGATTTTTTTTTATTATTAAAAGACCCTCACTGGCCCATAAAAAACATTAAAGCAGCATTCATTGCAGACCATCTAAGAAAAGTAATGTCTTGTTTGTAGAAAGCATGTGCGATTACGCACGATCGTTAAATCAAAAACAAAAGTAAAACATGCCCGCACATTCAAAAGCGATTTTAATACAAAGTGTTTTGAGAATGACTCCCTGATGCGCGCAAATTAGGCAACATACAGTATCTAGGCTGTTATTAGCATGTAGGCTATACTAGGTTGTGTAGTTTTCTATAGCTCTCTATCATGCTGGAAAAATTTGGTTTCTATTTGCACTTTGAATATTTTGAGAGAGTATAGTCTACTTTGATTATGGTTGCACTTATTGTTTGCACTTAATAGGACTAAGAAAGAACTGTTTTGTTTATACTGTTTTTAGTTCTATGTTCAATATGTGAAAAGAAGTTCAGTTAGGAGGTCAAACATTCTAGAATCTCAAATGTACAGTTCTAAGGTCTGAAGAGATTCAGATAAAATCATACAGGAGAGAAGCCAGTTAGTTGAGTTTGTGGCAAAACCTTTTACAGTGCTTGAGTGTTGTTGTGTCTTTTACTGCATATGACAATTCATACTCAGAAAGTAGAACTGAAATTACATTTATTATTAGATGATTAGTTAAAACAAGTCAAAAATGCACCTGCAGACCAGTTTTCTAGTAATGTATTTGGTCATTATTTTTATTTTTTAGATAATGTATAAAAATGTGGCTTGTCTCATTCTCGTGAACCCAATCTCGTGTCTCGTCTTGTCTCTTGAATTAAGTGTCAGCATTAATAATAATCACACAACAAAAGACAGGAAAAAATAACTTTCTGCTTTTGACAGAATAGCATTTGTAGCTTTTATTAGAATTTATATAGTGAATTTTGTGCCCTACCATCACATTCACATCTATTCAATCAATAAATAAATTACTACTACAGCACGAAATTGTTTACAAGAGCACATATTTCTTCGCTGATCTAGTCATTTGATTTAGCTCTCATATGGATTTAAATTTCAAATGAACAAAATTTTCTTACAAAAATCCTGTGGCAACACTGGAAATATAGAGGAAACACTGTATGATTGGCTGTCTCAATGCATATGTGTATACCAGTTTACCTTACTATTTGCGTGTGGACCATGTATGGCAATAAATACATTTCTCCAGTAAAGCACAATGATTAAGAGGGGCCACACACAAAGAGCAGCCTAGAGACCCCTGACCACCTTAATCCACCCCTGCATACACTGAAAAAAACAATAAGATTTACTTGTAAAAAATGTGACCTTTTTAATTATTCATACCCCAGTGCATGATAGGAAAAACTTTGTAGAAATTTGTTTTTAATGTAGTACTTTTCACCACAAAATCATTTTTTATGAGTGTAGATCTAATATAAAAAGTGTGATTTCTTTCCCAGCTATTTACCTTCACAGATATAACTGATTATTTTTGTAACTCATGTGTGTTTTTAAAATAAACGTGTGTGTATTTGACAGTTTAAGTGCAATAAGATATGAAGGAGAACTTAGTTTAGTACTCACGTGCCATGTGACAGCCGCTTTCTGTGCACGTGCTTGGGATGTGTGTGCTCAGAAAACCCTATATCAGAAGTTTAAACTGATTTGGCTTTAAAATACATTATTTCAAATGCATGATATTCAAAACCAAACAGATGTTTTTAGCAGAGTATCTGAGTTACGTTACAGCCCTATTCTGGAAAAGGAGGTGAGGGAGCAGCAGCTCATTTGCATTTTAAAGCCAATGCACGAAAACAATGTTTCTCAAAATAGGCATTCTCAAAATGATATAATAAATGATATGTGGGGTATTTTCAGCTGAAACATCACAGACACTTTCTGGGGACACCTGAGATTTATATTACATATTGTGAAGACGTAATAGGTCTCCTTAAAAAAAAAAAAAGTTTTCTATGCTAATATGTGTAGCGAATTTAGCTCAAAGGGAAATGTATATAAATAATTACAATTAATTATGATTAATTACAATTACTTTTATCAGCTGCCAGTAGTAACTGTAGCAGAATCAATTTTCCATCAACTAATCTGTTCGCTCAGCAAACATTCAGTATAATCTTTATATCAACTCTAAGAAATGATATTTTCTTGGCCACAGAAAATAACTTTCTTAAAGTACCATTACATTAGAGCAAGTAGCTCGAATCGGAATCGTAAAGGGACATTAATTTGCAAGGCAGAATCAGAATCAAAACTCATGTAATTTGTGCACAATAGTTTATTAACGAAGGACTAACACATAACTAATCTAAACAAACAAACATGAAATCACTCATACATGGGGGAATGGTCAGTGAGAAGCAGTTAGAGAGAGACAAGGAAATGAAGCTATGAAAGAGTCAGTTAACCACCTGTGTGAAACCATCAGTGCTGTCTACAGCTTATACTAAACCTCTGTATGTTTAGTTAAGTGTACGATACTTGCATTGCCTTGGTCGTCGAACAAGTGTCCAAATGCAGTCTCTGAAAGTCTTGATGGTTTGGAGCAGTAGTGGTTTTGGAATTGCAATCACGTTCTTCCGGGTCTGAAGAGTGATGAATTCCAAAGATGTCCTGACTCGTGGGTGACTGGGAGTTTCTTCCCATGTGAAAAGTGAAGAAGAACCAAGAGCTGAGAGGGGCCCAGCTGAAGTCCTGTGGTCTTTGGGGAATGGAAAGACAAGGCCGCAAGGCCTGGCGCACGCTTAGGGAAGTCCTGAAGAGTTCTAGCTCATCTTCTTAGGTTCTCCAAGAACCACCGACTGGCTGAGGCGAGTCATGAAGATGAATTCCAGGGTTGAGTGGAACTGTCTGGCTCTTTGTGGTCGAGAGCCACAGTTCTGTGTGTTGGGCCTGTTGGGCCCGCCGGGCACGCCCTGTGCCGGCTCAGGCTCCCCGTGGGTTCCTCCACACGGGCAGCAATCAGAAGATGTTGCAGACGAAGGAGAAAGTGAAGAGAGAGAGAAGAGAGAGGGGTCGATGCCTTTAAACTCTCTGGAGGCTGTGCCTCCAGGAGGTCCATGAACCAATGGTAACTTTCACCTTTGGAGGGAAAGTTTACGACTCTTTGTCTGTGAGCATGGTATTTTGCATATGTAATTCGATTGGGTGTTGATGCAAAAACTACTAAGGTTTCTTAAAACACTAACATGTTGCAAAAGTATCAACATCTAATTTACACCATCTGTTAGATCATTAAAATACGAACTCAAAGAGTCCAAGCATGACATAGGTGGGTTATACTACTAGTCATCTATCATAATACATGCATAAAACAGTAGGAAGACAAATACAAATACAACAGACAAAATTAAAATACAATGCACTAATACTGTACACAATGACCTGGGCTATGTGTGATAGGAAGGTCAAAGAAAGGTTTGTCTGTGAATGAGTAGGAAAGAGTCCATTTCTATAGGCATTGTGTCTTTCCTATAGAGAAATGTAGTGTGCTCCGTTTGCATTCCTTGAGGCCATAAAACCTGTGATATCAGATCATTGTCCTGGCAACTGAGCCCTTTTGGGGTGTTAGTTGCTTTGGGGGGGTTGTCTCCAGAGCTCCAGCATGTAGCTGGCCTGTTGTGTTTAAAGACTATTTGTTAAATGTAAGAATTAATGTATGTCTGATTGGTCCAGACGCTACATATGTTTAAAATTTTATTTATTCCTGGGATGGCAAAGCTGGATTTTTAGCAGCCACTACTGCGGTATCCAATGTTGCAAGATCATTCTCAAATGTTTTGACACTCAAGAAACATTTCTTATTATCATCAATGTTGAAAACAGTTGTGCTGCTTAAGATTTTTTTCAGAAATCGTGGTATTTTTCAGGATTTTTTTGATGAATAGAAAGTAAAAGAATGTCTAGGTTATGTCTGTAACCCTCGTTCCCTGAAGGAGGGAACGGAGACATTACATCGAGTGACGTATTTGGGATCGTACTCGGGAGCCCAATCACCTCTGAACTAAAGAAAAAAGGCCAATGAACACTGGCGAGTGGAATCTTCATGCCAAGCCACTCCCCCGTACATACGGGTACATAAGATGGTGGCGTGCATCCACTCATTCAGGTTTTTGCTGAGGAGCCGAGCCATAACCCGGTATTCAGCGCAGTTCAGAATTGTGGCAAGGGGACGTAACGTCTCTGTTCCCTCCTTCAGGGAACAAGGATTACAGACGTAACCTAGACATTCCCCTTTAGTCGTTCACGCCGATGTTACGTCGAGTGATGTATTTGGGATCTACTTACAGAAAACGCCACAATCCTGAACCACGTTACGTAGTTGAGGCACAAATGATGACAGGCAAGCATGTCAGAACAAATTAACTCAATACGTAACCTACCCAACGCCCTGTAGGCCAGAATAACGGGCCCACCTGGGGTGCCAGATTTCTGAAGCAGGCGTTGGGGTGCGGAGCACATTAACAAAACTTTAAGTAATGTGGGATAGAGTAATAGGGTATCTTTATAAGATCTTAGGGGAAACACTTTTCTTTTTTTTTACCGTGGAAAAAAATATTTGAGACATGATGCCACAAACGGAGGGGGCAAAGGAGACCCCCTGCCGGAGCACAGTCACGGACTACTCCGACCTAGGCACAGAGGACCCAGAGTTTCCAGAAATGGGAACAACTGGGAGAAAACTCACGGATCCGTAAGGAATGGTGCAGCAAGCCGACACTGAGCCGTCCTCCCGCAATTGATGCTACTTTAACACACAGGAGGAGACAGGCTGTACGCAAAGATTATAAAACCTCGCAAAGGTGTTAAGTGTCACCCAGCCCGCAGCTCTTCATATGTCCGCAAGAGAGGTGCCGTGCGCCAGCGCATAGGAGGAGGCAAGGAGTGGGCTTTAACCCCTAGGGGGCACGGCTTACCTTGGGACTCGCACGCTGAGGTAATAGCGTCTACCACCCAACAAACCAACCTCTATTTGGAGACAGCGTTCCCCTTCTGCTGTCCCCCAAAGCAGACAAAGAGCTGCTTGGAGCGTCTGAAGCTCCGGGTGCGCTCCACGTAAACGCGGAGAGCACAAGCGGGACACAGCAATGCCAAGGCCGGGTCTGCCTCCTCCGAGGGCAGAGCTCGGAGGTTCACCATCTGATCCTGGAAGGGGGTGGTGGGAACCTTGGGCACATAACCAGGCCAGGGTCTCAAGGTCATGCGAGAATCTGCCGGACTGAACTCAAGGCACGTCTCGTTGACTGAGAATGCTTGCAGGTCCCCCAACCTCTTAATAGAGGCAAGCATGGTTAGGAGCACAGGTATTTGAGCTCGATTGAACCAAGCGGCTCGTAAGGGGCTCTCCGTAGGCCTAGGAGGACCATGGCGAGATGCCAAGAGGGGATGAGGTGTGGTCTGGGAGGCTTTAGTCTTCTCACACCTCTCATGAACCATGAATCAGGTGATGCTAAGGATATACTGTCTACTGCATCGTGATATGCTGCAACGTACATTTTTAAGGTGGAGGGGGACAGCCTCCGCTCCAACCTTTCTTGGTGAGAGGAACACCAATCAATGAACAGACCCCACTTTAAAGCATAGGCCTGCCTTGTAGAGGGGGCTCTAGCCTGAGTAATAGTGTCTATTACGGCCTGAGGAAGGTCTACTGCATCCCATCCAGAAGCCACACGTGAAGGTTCCACAGATCAGGGCGCAGGTGGCAGATGGTGCCCATCCCCTGAGAAAGAAGGTCCTTCCTCAGGGGAATCTTCCAAGGAGGGGCTGTCGCGAGGAACATGAGGTCGACAAACCAGGTTCGGGTGGGCCAATAGGGCACAACCAGCAGAACCTGCTCCTCGTCCTTCCTGATCTTGCAAAGGGTCTGTGCAAGGAGGCTCACTGGGGGAAAGGCGTACTTGAGAAGACCCCAGGGCCAGCTGTGTGCCAGCGCGTCCTTGCCGAGGGGAGCCTCTGTCAGAGAGTAAAAGAGCCGACAGTGGGAGGATTCCGGGGAAGCAAGGAGCTGGACAACCAGGGGATGGAGTCTCCATTCTCCAGGAAGGGTGAGCTGTCGTGAGAGCACATCGGCTGCATGATTGAGCTCTGCCGGCCACTGTGTTGTCTGTGCGGACTAGCACGTGTTTGTCCCGCAGCATCGGAAGAAACCGGCGTAGAGCGAGAAACACTGCTAGCAACTCGAGGCAATTGACATGCCAGTGCAGTCGAGGTCCTGTCCAGGAGCCCGAAACTGCCTGCCGTTGCATACAGCACCCCAGCCCGTCATGGAGGCGTCTGTGTTGACCACTACTTGCCTCGACACTTGGCCTAAGGGGCACACCTGCCCGTAGGAATACAGCGTCTGACCAGGGGCTGAAAAGGTGGCGACATTCTGGGGTAACGCCGACCTGAAACGTGCTGCAGTGCCATGTCCATCTCGGGATTTGGTCATGTAGCCAGCGCTGAAGTAGTCTCATATGGAGCGAGCCGAGCGGCGTGACCTCAGCTTCGGCTGCCATATGCCCCAGGAGCCTCTGAAAGTGTTTGAGAGGAACCGCTGTTCTTTGTATCTTAAGAGTTTCAGGCAATTCAGCACTGACTGGGCTCGTGAGGCGCGCTGTCATGTTGACCGAATCCAGCTCCATGCCGAGAAAAGAGATGCTCTGCAAATAGCTAAGGTGCTGAAGCACCAGATTCCTGTGTCGACACAACAGATCTTGCGAAAGAGCTATTATAAGCCAGTCGTTGAGATAGTTGAGGATGCGAATGCTCTGCTCCCAAAGCGGGGCTAGGGCACCCTCCGCAAGTTTGGTAAAGACGTGGGGAGACAGGGACAGGGCAACGGGGAGGACTTTGTACTGATATGCCTGACCCTCAAAGGCAAACCAAAGAAACGGTCTGTATCAAGGTAGAATCGAAACATGAAAGTACACGTCCTTCAGGTTGGGGACTTGAGGGCTGCAAAACAATCCTGGTGACGCACACATGAAAGAATGCAATTCGAAGTGAGCATCTTGAATGGTAGCTTGTGAAGGGACTGATTCAGAACTCAAAGGTCCCGAATGGGTCGTAACACGCCGCTCTTCTTGGGTACGATGAAATAAGGGCTGTAAAAACCTGATTTCATCTCGGTTGGAGGGACAGGCTCGATTGCGTCCTTCACCAGGAGAACTGCAATCTCCACATGTAGGACAGAGGCATCTGTGTCCAACCAGACAGATGTGAAACGGAGGCCCCTGAACCTGGGTGGACGCCTCGCGAGCTGAATTGCATAGCCGAGTCGCACCGTCCGGATCAACCAGTGGGACGGGCTGTGGAGCGCTAGCCAGGCCCCCAGCCGGCGTACAAGAGAGATCAACGGAACGGTAGCTGATGTACCTGTGGTGGGGCAGCCTGGGAGGGGAAGGGGACTCAAAGTCGGGCTGCCTTGGGCAGCACTTACCTTCTCCACTGGATCCCGCGGTGGCGAATTCAAGCTCAGAGTCAGAAACTGAGGAAGCTCAGGAACCAGACCCAAGGCAGCAGACCTGGAGATAAAGGAGATTGCTCTTTTTTTGAAAAGGTGGGGACGCAGTTGTTGGAGTCCCCCGAAGAACAAATTCCTCCACCTCCAGGTTGCCCGTGTCAGGGCCGCTTTGCAGACTTGCGGGTCTTTCTTTTAGCGGATGCCTGAGCATCGGGCTGCGCCACCTTCCTATGGCTGGCTCAACATCCCAGCTGACGGGTTGCCTCTTGCACTGTTACAGGGAGATGAACAGCTGCAGGGGGGCGCCCTCGGCGATGAGCAGGCGGAGGCCAGGCACCAGATGGCTTGTCACGGCGGGGCAAGATGTGCTTGATTGCCTCCGGCTGCCTCTGGACTGCCGAGAAGTGCTGGGCAAAGTCCTTGACAGTGTCACCGAAGAGGCCAGCCTGGGAGATGGGTGTGTCGAGAAAGCGGACTTTGTCGACGTCAGCCATCTGCGCCAGGTTCTCAAACGCCGAGCGTAGCTCCTGCATTAACCCAGGGTCAGAATTACCCTTGTGCAGTTCTTTAAGTGCTTTGGCCTGGTAGACTTGCTGGATGGCCATAGCATGCAAGATGGAGGCAGCCTGCCCCGCAGCGCTGCAAGCCTTCACAGGCAAAGCTGACGGAAGCTTACAGGCTTTGGACGAGAGGCGCAGATGGGAGGTTTTGTGGGCATAAATGCACCGCACCTGCACGCTCCACGAACGTCAGCGTACCCCCTGGCTGCCCCACCATTGAGGGTAGTGAGGAGGGAGGAACTCACACGTAAGCGAGCCGTACAGGGGGCCTTCCATGTCTTAGTGAGCTCCTCATGAACCTCCGGGAAGAAAGGTACTGGGACGGGGCGAGGTGGAACGTTCATTGAGCCGCGAGCGCTCTTGAGAAGGGGACACCACCACCCCCATGCTTTTGGCCACTCGGAGGAGCATGGCCGCCAGTTCAGCATCAGCCTCTGACCAAACAGCCACCACGGTCATCACATCTCTCAACGACCATGTGAGAAATTTGCTCTTTTAGATCGGCTTGCCCAGGGAAGGACCGCAACAAAGGCAGCGCTTCGCTGGAGTGCAACGATGCCGGCGGGGCCGGTTACACAATCGAGCAGGTGAGATTTTATCTTCTTCTCTCTTGAAGGTCTGCAAGCACCGAAGCAGAAATCTGAATAAGTGGATGCACGCCACCATATTATATACCCGTATGTATGGGGGAGTGGCCTGACATGCAGATTTTACTTGACAGTGTTTATTGGCCCTTTGTCTTTACCTCAGCTGTGATTCAGATTCCGAGTACGATCCCAAATAAAATCACTCGACGTAACGTTGGAGTGAACGACTGAAGGGGAACAGAATTTATTTGACATAAATTTAAGATTTATGATTTATGCAATAACAAATGAGACACACACATACATATGGGTACATACACACAGTCACAAAACATGAGAGGAACATCACACGTTCAGTGCAACAGGCTTTACTGACAGAAATGAGAAAAACAGGCTGGAGCAGGTGAGTTGGTATATAGTAGCGGTGCGTAGCATCTTAACTGGTGAAACAGGCTTGAAATGGTGTCCTTGCTGAGCAGATGGATGAGTAATCAAAGCTCCGAGTCAGGGCAGATGATGAAGGACTAAAGATGATTACAGGTAGAGGATCACGAGCAGAACAAAGGGAGTTAAGCAGTAACACACCTAGGTGGATGACAAGACAAGACATTGAGTTTTGGTGAAGTACTGGTTTTGTGTGTGCTCGTAATGAGGTGCCATGAGTGTACCAAGTCAGAATTCAGGCGATTGAGATTAGGAGTTATAGGATCTGGTGCTGAACGTATACATACATAGAAGTCAAAGAATGAATCATTTACTAATTGGATTTCACTACATCTGTTATTATTTGTTATTAGCACTTTAAGTTCAGCTAGGGTCAAGATGTCAAGGATGTGAGAATTTTAATCTTTTATGTATTATTTTTTCTATTATATTGTCAGGTAAGAAAGATCTTTTAAAAACTCTTTCCTAAAACTGTTTGTCCATTTATTGTATATGCGCGTTTTTGAAGTTATGTGTGTGTATCTGTGTGTGTGTGAGAGTGTTTTCAGATGTCTCTGTTTGTTGTCTTTGTTTGTTGCATATGAGCAAATGCTGAAAGAAGCCCAGGCTTTCTATGGCCAGGCCTCCTGCCGAGCAGCTGTTGGCATGCTGAAGGAGCAGCTCAGCTTTGTTCTCCAACCACACTGACCGCTGAGTGCTTTCCCATGTCAGAAGGACTGGGCTCAAAGCAAGGCCTTGAAGGACTCTATATCCGTCTGCTCATGACAGGGTGCTATTTGCAAGTCTCCTTGTCCACTGGTCCAAGGTTAGTTTTGTGGCATATATTACACTGATTAATTCAATTATTTGGGTCAGCACAGCTGGTCATGTATCAGTATAGAAAAAAACAAGGCAGCAGTCAGGTCAAGATAAGTGAGGGACTCCTGCTCATCCGTTCCATCAGAACCACAGCAATTACAGACACTTGATCAGGGATTAAACACCCGTCACAAGGAGACCGAAGACCAGATAAACACCAAACTGTCAGTATACTCTGTTATGTCCGTTTAAGAGATCAAATAAAACTAAATGAAAGGTTTTCATTTAATCATTTTTGCTTCTTGGTGAGTATTTAAACCATAGGTGGAGTGGAGGATACGGGGCAAAAATGCTCCTTGCACAATTAAAATAAATTTATTGATATTTTTTTTTTACTTTACTATTCAGTGGCAGAAACGGGCTTTCATAGCATTCAGATTCATTGCTTTTGCTTAGTATGCACACTCACTAACTAAATTCTGGACTGCAAATTCTCTAATCATAAACAAATGCACATGTACTTACAGCTTCAGTGAGTATTACTGATTACAGCAGGTTATATTTATAGTGATTGTAGAAGTTAGTGATAATGTTCTTTACTCGCTTTCTATATATAATATATTTGCAGTTTGAATAACTGTAGTAATTTAAACATTATAATTAGCAACTTACAATGATTTCATTAAAGGGGTGATGTACTGGGAAACCAAAATTGCCTTGATCTTTTGACATATAAGATGTCATAGTACTATAAAAACATCCTGCAAGTTTCAGAACTCAAAACTTTGTTGTTAGTCTAAAAACAGCTTATTTGATATAATAGGTACATAAGCACCGCCTCCACAGAAGAAGACTGACATGACTGCCTCTTTAGCCCCACCCACTGATTCATGCATAGTGTTTACCAGAGAGGTGAACACGCAGGTCTACACAGAAACCAAACGATAAAGATGGCTTTCGAAACGACAGGACGCTCTGCAGTGCCAATTTGTGGAAATTGTGTTCTTTGCATTACCTTCCTTCTGATCCCAACATTAGGAAAGAGTAGATGAACTTTATTTTTAACGAAGATCCAGACCGCATCAGTAAGAACTCGGTCCTTTGTTTCCTTCATTTTACCACTGATTCGTTTACAATTACCCATAGTGTCAGTGACGCAATGCTCATTCCCTTATCTCAGGGAACCGAGGTTACATTAGTAACTGGGGCGACACAGTTTGATGCAGGATTTTCAAAAAGATTGAAACTAAAAGACAATGCTGTACCGCCTATATTGGACCTGACAGTGATGTCACAACAAAAGTGGACCTTATAAGTGGACCTCAGAGAACAGTACAAAGGCAGTTCATGATCCCTTTAAATTGTGATCACGTTAAATACAAATTCAGTCATATTAAAAAAAAACCTTTAGCCTTACCCTGGATATTTTTTAGGTTACGGTAAAATACCAAATTATGAGTTGAGAATATTTACAATTATTCATTTAGCAGATGCTTTTTTGTCCAAAGTGACTTAAAAATGAGAACAGCAATTAGCGATTCACCATAAAGAGGCAATATACGAGAAGTGTTCAAAATACAAAGTTTCAGACTTTGTTTCTAATAATTAAAATCTGTTTAATCTAATCCAGACTTAGGGTGTGTTCACACTTGTCAAGTTTGGTTCAATTAAAACGAACTCTGGTGCAATTGCTGTGTTAGTGCGGTTCATTTGAGTAAGTGTTAATGCTGCCATCCGAACCCTGGTGCAGCGCAGAACAAGCAGACCAAGACCACTAAAAAGATGGGTCTCGGTCCACTTCCAAACGAACTTTGGTTGAATTAAATATGAACGCAACAAGGTCCAAATACTTCTAAACGAACCAAAAACAGTAAATAATGACAAGATGTGACACTATGCAACATGATTTCACGAAGGGAACAAGTGCCTTTTATGAACTCTTTGTGAGTTCACAGGTGGTGAAAATAAAATCTGCACTTAGTCCAGCAGACAGCATTAGGTGTATTCGAAAGTGGTGCTGACTGCTGTGAATGGGTACTAAATGCCTTAAATGTTTAGTTGTATTAGTTCATTTCTTCTAAATACACCATAAATACTCCTGCAAAATAAACTTGGTTGTGTAACAATAACAGTGAAATTAAATGTAAAATAATGCATGATTCAGCTCCTAAAACCATAGCATTCCAAGGTACTCAATAATTTAAGGAAAAATATAAAAAAAGCCTTTATTCAGTCATGACTTAGGTATTTAAAAGCAGATAACAAGTGACCACACAGTGACGTGTTGTGGCTAATGAGCCTTCATCAGAGTGTGACCAATAAAAACACTTTTGTACAGAAATCAATTAATCATATGACATAGTCACCAGAACATTTAAATGCTTAATAATATAAAGAAAACATATTACACAAAAATATAAATAAACCTAACACAATATGCTTAAATAATCAAAATATATATTTATAACATAACCATGATATAGTAAAACTTAAATTAACCCACACCCAAAGAGCACCAAGATACAGATTTTATACCCCATGCATTTTTTGTTTTCTAAACTAATGTATGTAAAGTTTATCTTTCTCTCTTTCTCTCTCTCTCTCTCTCTCTCTCTCTCTCTCTGTCTCTCTCTATATGAATTCTCCAGGCCGGAAGAGTTTTAAATGTCCCTGACATTTCAAGGTTTTCTGTGACTATACAAACCCTAAATAACCCTTTCGTATCTCCTCATAAACATCTAAAGTGATCTGCATTATATTGGGCTGGGCAAAATGTGATCAGACTTGAGGACAAAGAGTCAACATCTTGAATCAAAAACAGCCTTGCACCACAGTGTTGTCAGTATGAGATCTCTAAATAATACAGCTCTATATTTACCTCAGGTAAACGCCAGTCTGTTTTGATATTAAGAATGCATAATCATTTTATGTAAATGCCACTATTATATTCAGTTGTAGCACGAATCTTACAAGTGTGCTTTTAGCCATCTTGTGAATAATGCAGCTTGTTGAACTTGCCATCCGGATACACTGTCTCATAAGTTATCTTTAATTAAAAGTTCAGAACATTTAAAGGGGTCATCGGATGCTAAGTTCACTTTTTCATGTTGTTTGAACATTAATGTGTGTTGGCAGTGTATGTACAAATCTACCCTATAATGATAAAAATCCATGCAGTGGTTTTTAATTAATCTGTAAAAATAATATCCCCTTTTTCAAATCGAGCCGTTCTCAGATGCCTGTCGGTGTGGCGTCACACCCACAGAGGCCGCTCCCACGATAGTTGATTGACATGAGCTCTTACCTTAGACCACCTGTCACAGTCCAGTAACTTTCCATGTTTTGATGCCAGAACAGGGATGATTTTTGCAGAGCTGATTTTGGCAAGGTAAAAAGGGTGTTTTACAAAACCATTGAGAATTTTTAATCAAAGTATATTAGAGACTTTTCATTAAGACCCTAAAGAATCATATCAACTTGTGGAAAATGGGCATCCGATGACCCCTTTAAAATGTATGTCTCTAGTCAAGCAAAATTGTCAGTCATTGTTCATATACTGTCATGTAATTCAAATGCAGCTATTAATTTCATCCAAAAAAAAGTGTTGCGTTTATTCTTCTGTGAGATGTGAGAGGAAGGTAATTTGTGGCTTTCCCTTGTGACTTCTGCTGAAACCAGCTACAAACAGTAAGTATTAGTAAGGTGTAAATATTTGATTTAAGGTGTAATGCAGTGCATTCTATAGTTCAAAGTTAGACTAGTCAGCATTACAATGTGTCTATTCCAGCCTACGCAGGTGACATCTGTTCACACTATTTGAGTTGAAGTCTTATTGGTCAAGAGGCCTTTGGTAGGGGTAATTCAGTTAATCCTATTAGGCAGTGAAATCTACACTGAAACGTGAGGCTTGTATTTGCAGCAATATTAGAATGTGATACTTATGCAGATGTCTGAGGCATGGCAGTTTATTTATAACACTCTCCTCTGGACGGCGTGGAGAGGAATTAGCTTAGAGGTTAATGTTCATGAAAAAAAAGGAGACACCTCAGATGGCCTTTGGTTCAAATACCCCAAGACGGCCATTATGTATGCATGAGCGGCTACTCTAGTGCCCATCCCATGTCTGCGTGAAAGACGCCATGCCAGAAAGGAGTGGTAAATGTAGCCCAGGTAAACAGCATTCAAAATCCAAATGCTTGCACTGAAAAATAATACATTATATTTAATTTGCATTTGTGTTAAATCAGAAATACATTCATTATTAGAATATTTCAAGTTGAGATTGAGAGTTTGAGTTGACTGTATGGAAAAAGCGGCCTAATATTTTATCTAGGGCAGTAGGTTGTGTTGTCAGGCCAAAGTGTCAAGTGTTGAAACGTGACTTGGCCAAGGATTAGACACCACTAGACTGACGTTGGCCAGGTCAATGTAAAGAAATAAAGTGTTTGAAAGAGAGTGCTTTGAGTATGAGGCTTATGCCGGAGCAGAATGGGAAAGAGAAAATCCCCACTTTGGATGTGGAAGGTTAAAGGATCTAGGTGGATATCTGCAAAATCTCCTTACTGAATGAAATATTTTAAAATGGTACTTGCCTGAAATTACATAGATAGAAATGACATACATACATAGACATAGGCATTGTAGCATATAGGGGTGACTTATGTTTTAGTGGTAATCTTCCGCACAAGTGGCTCTTGTAATCTAAATGCAGGATCATGAAGGTTTAGGTGGATTTGTCATCTGTGCCCAGAAGCACCTAATGCATGAACCACCGATAGATCTGTAAGATGAAGCAAGTGGCTCACATTTCCTTACTTCTGCTGGCCAGAACTGAACTGAGATCAGCTGGTTATGGGAGGAGAGAGTCGACAGCAGGTGTGTGGATCTGCTGTATGTCAAGCGTGTGCCTCATAGATTGGATAGACAGCCAATAGACCAGAAAACCAAAATACAAGATACTCAAATACTGCACCAAAAAAACACTTGCATGACTCATATTGTAACAGAATAATATGACGGTTGCGGTTTTATTTAAAAAAAATCTATTATTAATATTAGGGCTGTTTTCGACTAAGGATTTTCATAGTCGAATCTGATTCGTTCGATTTTGCCGTAGTCGAACCTTTTTTTTTTTTTTAGATAGCAGCTAGATTTTTTCCATTTCAAACAAAAGAGTTAAAAAAAAACTAAAAGAAAAACATGGTGTGTAACAAATACCTTTTATTCATTTAAAGCCAGATGAACAAAACATATCACACATATATCAAACATCAGAAAAGTTAAAATAGGAACAAATTTCTTCAAAAACAACAACGTGCCAAAACATGCCTTTATCTCTCACTTATGAACCTATTTCTTGGCTTTTAATTCACAGTTCACACTCGGGAATCGGGATAAAATAAATAAATAAAATTAAACTTAGCGCAACAGCCTGGCACTAGTCCAAAAAAAAGTCATAAACATTTTTCAAAATACAATAAACCTGTCTGAATAAATAAAAACAATACCACAACAACGAAAATAAACATAGGCCACAGTTCACACTCGGGAATCGGGATAAAATAAATAAATAAAATTAAACTTAGCGCAACAGCCTGGCACTAGTCCAAAAAAAAGTCATAAACATTTTTCAAAATACAATAAACCTGTCTGAATAAATAAAAACAATACCACAACAACGAAAATAAACATAGGCCACAGTTCACACTCGGGAATCGGGATAAAATAAATAAATAAAATTAAACTTAGCGCAACAGCCTGGCACTAGTCCAAATTCAAAATGTCATAAACATTTTTCAAAATACAATAAACCTGCCTGAATAAATAAAAACAATTACACAACAACGAAAATAAACATAGGCCTAATATAAGTCATAATCGAATGGGCTTCAGAAAGTGCAAATGCAGCAAAAAAAAGAAAAAAAGAAAAAGGAAAGGATGTCTTCGTTGCTGCGCTTCGCGCGCAGCCTTCAGCTTAAGTTCACATTGTCCCAAATGAAAAAGAAAAAAAAATAACTTCTTCACATATGAAACGTGTTCTAGGCTACTGCACCTGTGGTTGTCTGATTCTTCTGAAGTTGTGTGCAAGGAAAACCAGCTTGTTCACGTTGGTCGGGAAAAGGGCGCTCCTTGATTTATTGGCAATGAAACCCGCCTTTGAAAAAATCCTCTCTGATGGCGTGGAAGTGGAGGGGATGCTGTGAAATCTCCAGGCCTTAGCGCTGTGCTGCTTCTCATTGGTTACATAACACTTTCCTACTATTCGACTATGAGGTTCATAGTCGAATCAGACGTCTACGAATCGAATCGTCGAATCCTCGACTATTAGAAGTCAGCCCTAATTAATATAAGTATATACATTTTATATTAATACATATTTATTAGGGGTGTAACGATACATGTATTCCTACTGAACTGTCATGGTACGGGATCTCGGTTCACCCTCACTCCAGAAGGGGGCGCCCACAGTAATGCAACTCTGTTTGATAACCGCCGGCAGAAGAAGAGCGAATGCCAGGAGTTGCGCACTTGAAAACAAAACCCACTAGACAGTAATCATGTGCTAATTGTGAACGCGTCTCTCACTGACAAAGGAGTTCTTTAAAGGCTTGCGCACTCAGCTGTCTGCGAAATGGGGCTTTGTGCTCTTGTATCCTACCTTTCTCATTAGGCACAAATCCATTTCCTAATATTATCATATTTGCTATGCATCCAAATGCTAAACAATTATTTATTATGTAAACTATAGACTTCGTACTTTAGTCGCGTTCTAACGGTGACACAGTGGGACGGGCGCGCTGATGTTTGGTTCACTGTGATTTATTTTGATAAAGTACCAACTGCGCTGTCAAATTAGCAATGCTAGAAGCCTGGAACTGATATGTTTTGTATTTGTGTGCGTCGGCGCGATTACTTGAACTTTCCTCATACCAGCAAAATCAACTTAAACAAAAAACGGTTACACTTCACTTTGATAGTTCTACTACATATAAGTAACTTTGCAACTACATGTCAACTAATTCTCATTAGTGTGCAACTACATGTCTACTAACTCTCAGAACAGACTGTTAGGTTAGGTTTAGGGTTAGTAGAATAAGTTGACATACTTGCAATGTTTAGAAGGGTGTTAGAAGATAATAAACAGTCTTCTAATACTCTAATGGCTAGCTGACATGCAATTGTAAAGTTACTTACTGTTATTAGAATGTCTAAAGTGGACTATCAAAATAAAGTGTTACCCAAAAAACAAATAGAATGTTGCGTTCTGCCATTTGAGTTTCCATTCTGTCACAAAACTGAACTTAAACTCAGCAAATATAGGCTATACTATGTGTTGCACAGTTTTTTTTTCCTGTCTATCAGTTAACTAAATTAAATATATTTAAGTATTTATTCCTTGTATGTATACATGTACT
The DNA here is from genome assembly GCA_012976165.1 of Labeo catla. Taxonomy (NCBI): domain Eukaryota; kingdom Metazoa; phylum Chordata; class Actinopteri; order Cypriniformes; family Cyprinidae; genus Labeo; species Labeo catla. The sequence goes on from VONZ01000113.1 coordinate 1,029,244, forward strand.
GCAGATTTTATAACCTATATATGACATTAATTTGATATAATATTTAGTATTTTCACATGCAGGAGAAAAGAAACCTAGCACAGTAGATTTGTTTTTTTTTTCTGTTGTACCGAAATCGTATCAAACCATGACCCTCGAACCGAGATACGTACCGAACCATGACATCTGTGTACCGTTACACCCCTAATATTCATAAAATGCAGCCTAATAGTGAATGCGTATTCGGAAATGCACTGGAAACTAATAACATGTTCCACGGAGCCACCTAAGGAACATGATTAGCCACTTGTGATTGTCTGTTACATTACTACAGTACATAAAATTTCACTTACCACATAAATAGAGTAAGGAGAGATGACTGATAGAACGATGGCAAATAATTTGCAGATCCTGAGCACCACTGACAAACATCCAGTCTTGTAAAATGTGTGGTAAGTACTGCAGCTCCATAGTATACAGAGTACATGTGATCACAAATCTTGAAAGTGAAAGTAAAACGTGAGCGTGCATTCAAAATTGATTTCAATGACCCGCATAGTAATTGCAGCTCCTTGATGTCCGCAGTTTATATGCAGTATAATTTCCGAATGATATAATTACAAGTGAAAGTATTGAATTCTACTATTTAATCTTTAGGTGTTCCATAGTACACGTCATTTCCTTTCCAAACAGGATATTCGGATTCGGGTACATCCCCTTCCGCCCCCCAAAACATTGTTGAAAATATTACCACAGCAGAACTACTGTAAGACTGCTGAACAGTGGTGTTTCATTGCTGCATAAATTGCATGAACAAATAGAGTAAACGATTCAATGACTTATTCATAAAGCAGGTCACTTCTTTCATTCCTCAGTCAGTATTTTTAAATGAATCAGAATCAGTTAAGTAACTAGCTAAAATTATTCACTCTCTGTGTAAATTAAAGTGTGTTGTACCTAAAGGTTAAATAAAACTGTACTGTACTTAAATGTAAAATAAATAAATAACTTTATCAAAGAAAGATTAAATGTATTGTGTTTTAACAATAATTTATAGTCAATTTAGTGATCCCTCTGCGTACCACTAGAGGGAGCCTGAGTACCACTAGTGGTACTCATACCACACTTTGAGAACCACTGCCTTAAAGGGATAGTTCACCCAAAATTGAAAATTCTGTCATTAATTACTTACCCTCATGTCGTTCCAAACCATAAAATCTTCACTCATCTTAAAAACTATAATGACACTAGGGTGACGCAGAGGAGAAGAATTGTTGAATAAAGTCATTATTTTTGTTTCCTTTACGCACAAAAAGTATTCTTGTAGCTTCATAAAATTACGGTTGAACCACTGAAGTCACACGGACCATTTTAACAATGTCCTCACTGCCTTTCTCTGCCTTGACCGTGGTAGGACCCTTGCTGTCTATGGGGAATCATAAAGCTCTCGGATTTCATCAAAAATGTCTTAATTTGTGTTTCGAAGATAAGCAAAGGTCTTACGGGTTTGGAAAGACATGGGAGTGAGTAGTTAGTGACAGAATTTTCATTTTTTGGATGAACTATCCCTTTGAGAAAATTTATTAAGATGTTGGATGGTTCAGTATATGTAGGTTATTAGCAATTGTACCACTGAAGGAATGACAACTTTAATGCTATTCTGTAAAGCAAGCTTCTGCCAACCTGGCTGGTTCCCATCTAGAGTAGTGGGTTACTGGGTCTGGAGCTACAGAGATACAGACCTGCTTGAAAGTTCATCTGAGGCCCATATGGGAAAACAATTCCAAATCGTTTGTACATGACAAATGGAGCATCTTAGCCGTGTCATCAGTTTGCTCCTGTGACTGAGAAGTGAAGTGTAAAGTGGGGCAGTTTTTCTAGCTGAATGAGACACAAGGGAACCTGGCACTGAGAAGTAGGCTAACAAATTTCCGCCATCAGGCCCTTTGTTGTTTATGGAAATGACACAAGGGGGAGAAGACAGACATTTTCATGTGACTCAAACATGCAAGCGCTGGGACCATCCACACAGACCCTGTGGTGCCCTACTAACCTAAGAGCACTTCATAGCATTTTGTTAGCACCCTTTATTGTACACCAATAAAATCTTTGTAGGACAGTTTCAAACACTAAAGCACAAAAGATCTGATGTATTTCTCTAACGTATTTCTCTAACGTATTTGTCTTATTGTGCCTCTTTTTCAAAAATTATATATATATATATATATATATATATATGAAAACAACTATAATTATAATAATTATATTATTATTAATATTATTATTATTATTATTATTATTCACCCAAAAAAGAAAATCATAATCATAATTTATTCAAGTTTTCCCAAATTCAATCCTTGATTCAAATTTATCAGAAGCTTTGATTTGGTTTAAAGAATTAATGATTATTTTTGTTTGAAGACTAAAATAGCTACCAAAATAAATGTTAGTAACTGCAGTTTGACTGAAAGTAATGACTAAAATTTGACAAAAATGCAATGACTTTTCGTCGATTAAAACTAGACTAAAACTATGAAACACTCAAATGACTAAAGCATTTTAGTCTTAAGATAAAGATTAAGACTAAATAAAAAATGCCTGTCAAAATTAACACTGCTTTGCTGATTGTCTATTTAAGACATTTAAAAAAATAAGAAGAAGAAGAAAAAACAAATTTTTATAAACTTTATATCTCACAGTAACTTTATATCCCACAACTGCAACTCATATCTCAAAATGTGACATTATAGCTTGCCCTTCGGGAGTTTGATTGAGTTTGATGGAGTTTGATTTATGCCCAAGGATGAAAGAGGCATGTCATCCATTTAAAGAAGGAGCCATTAGAAACCTGTCATATCTGTCCAGGAAAAAAAGCGACTAAAGGCTGGAATAAAATATACAACTTTTAAAATCATCATACACTATGTGATTTTCTATGGAATCAGTCGACTCAAATCTGCAGACTGGCTTTGACCTTTGGCAACTAGCATCAGTTTCTCCAGATTGTAAATTGTGTTGGGCTTGTGTGTAAATTGTGTGTAAATTAGTGTTGCTTAGCTGAACGTGGACTAGTCTAGATGTTGCAATGTGCTTAAATGACACTTCACTCTGAATATGTAACTGGTCAAATTGCTTTGTTGCTTGATTTTAGTGTTCTGTATTTTGTGATTGACTTTGTACCTTAAAATAAAACATTTTTCAGTTATTCTTTAAAAAGGTTTTTTAATAAAACATGATGGGAACAGGGGTTTGCTTAAAGGGTACAAAGATGTACCCATTAAGCACAGCCAGACTTTTTGCATTTAATGAGCTACATCTTACAGTTTTTTTCAATTACTAACAAGCGTTTACCAGTACTTAAAATATCTTTTTTAAAATACTAACACAGCAACACACCTACATCACACAAATAGTTCATAACTTACATAGTTCAAACTCTACGTTTCAAAATGCTGAATACCCTTTTCTACATACACTAACTCTTTCAAAACACAGCAATCCCGATTCAAAATCGAGTCATTCAGAAACATATAGTCAATCATAACACAGTGACTGTAAAAATACTAACAGTTGATGGCTTTACAAAAACTGCATTGCTTGTCATGTTTCAGTTCTACCTGCATATAATAGACAATATAAAAATTTATTTTTTTTTTCTGTAATTTAGCCTTCAGTTTACCTTCAACTGAAACCCATTTAACATTTTTAAGTGTTGAATGTGTTTGTTCTTGGCAACATACTACTGAATGAGTCATTACTTTATAGAATGTACAAGAGAAAAAAATAGGGTACCCTATGCATACATTTAACTGGAACCTTGAATGAAATTGCTTTCCAGTGGGTGGGGGTTTGATGTGGATGGTGCCTCCATGATGCCAGTGATGCCAGAGATCAAAAAAAAAAAAAAATATATCCAACATAAATGGCCTTTGGTTACTATGCAAACTTGTTTCCGCCACAGAAAAAAATAATAATAAAAAAATAAAAACAGCAATCTTTTGATCTCACAATTCAGACTTCTACTGGAATTGTGAGTTTACATCTTCCAAATTAGACTTTATCAGAATGGTGAGATACTGTATATTCACAATAGCAAAAAAAGAAAAATCAGAATTGTGAGATACAAAAGTCAAATTACCCTTTACCCTTTATATCCCATGGCATAAATAAGCTTTCATAGGTTTCACATGTGTGAAGGGGAAAAAACAAATGAACATGAAAATGCATAGTCCAATACATTCTTACTTCTCTCCCTAACCTCTTCTCCCATTTTTCTGAACCATCTACTCCTCTCCCTCTGCCAGGCATTATTTTTTTTCTCTCTCTCTGATTCTTTGTGTTGTTCTGCATCCACACAACCAAATCAAAGAGGTCTTTTTCACTCTATGTTGTTGATGTAATGGAACAAGCTTTAACACCTGACTATTTCTCAAACTGAGAATGGAATCAGCTTTTATAAATATTTCAGTGATCTTGTTACTTACAGTTTTTTCAGTTGCTAACATCCTTTTGTCCAATCTCTAGTCACATTTTCAAAACTCTAAACACAATTAGCACAACATCCGTCTGTTGTGACAATACCATTAACACAATTTGTGTTGTTTTCACACAGTATGCAATCAATTATCATGTTTCTAAAATGCTTACATTTTCTTTTCATACAATGCTTACCCAAAACCAAAATCATGGATCTTTTTAGTCTTATTTACAAATGCTTAAACGCAGCATGTCAGAAATGAAGAGTTAATGTTCCAAACCTTAAATATAGTACTAAGCTTCTACTTCTGCAACAACAACAGCTCAAAAGTATTGAAAAAATTCTCTCTATATAAATTACTATAACAACTGATTAGCACCTTTAAGTAACAAGATCACTGAAATATTTAGAAAATTTTCCATTACATCAACAACATAGAGTAAAAAAGACCTCTTTAATGTAAAAAAGTAATGCCTGGAAGAGGGAGAGGAGTAGTTCAGAAAAAGAGGAGAAGAGTTAGAGAGAGGAGTAAGAATGTGTTGGACTGTGCATTTTTATGTTTGTTTGTTTTTTTCCCCCCTTTACACATGTGAAACCTATGAAAGCTTATTTCTGCCATAGAATATAAAGGGTCATTTGACTTTTATATCTCACAATTCTGATTTTTATTTATTTATTTTTTTTTGCAATTGTGAATATACAGTATCTCAAAATTCTGATAAAGTCTGAATTGCAAGATGTAAACTCACAATTCCAGTAGAAGTCTGAATTGTGAGATCAAAAGATTACTGTTTTTTTATTTTATTTTTCTTAGACTGTGACGGAAACAAGTTTGCATAGTAACCAAAGGCCATGTATGTTGGATTTTCTCTTGTACATTCTGTAAAGTGACTCTTTGACTCATTCAGTAGTATGTTGCCAAGAACAAACACATTCAACACTTAAAAATGTTAAACGGGTTTCAGTTGAAGGTAAACTGAAGGCTAAATTACAGAAAAAAATATTAATTTTTATATTGTCTTTTATATGCAAGTAGAACTGAAACTTGACAAGCAATGCAGTTTTTGTAAAGCCATCAACTGACAGTCACTGTACTATGATTGACTATATGTTTCTGTTGAATAGAAACTAGTGGTAATGTTTTGACTGAATGACTCTATTTTGAATCAGGTTTGCTGTGTTTTGAAAGAGTTAGTATATGTAGAAAAGGGTATTCAGCATTTTGAAATGTAGAGTTTGTATTCATTTAACAAAATGCGGTTTTGGCCACAAAATGAACTGTTTGGTTAATTGTGTGATGTAGGTGTGTTGCTGTGTTAAGAGTTTAGAAAAAGAACTTTAAGTATTGGTAAATGCTTGTTAGCAATTGAAAAACTCTGTAAGAGTGCTTATACAGTATTATATATCAGGGCTCTCAAGTCTCACGCATTCGCCGTGAGACACACGCATTTCAACCAGTTCACACTCTCTCACGCCACACCTTGTATTTCTCACGCTAAAAAATAAGGGATAACTTGTCCCGCTATATACTGTTAATGGACGAGGTGCAGGCTCGCAGGGGGAGTTCATAGCTGTCTTGACAGTTAAATGCCACCTACCAGCAAATATCAGAAATTAGAATTTTTTGTTTTCGAGTAGTCACGTTCGTCACTCGGCAACATGGACGCGCACACTGGCGAGGCAAGCGGTGGAATCGTTGATCGCGTGGCTGCCGCTTTCTCTAGCAGTGAAGTTTTGTGCAGTTGAGGCGGTGGTCGCGTTGCGGTCACGGAGCGGTCGTTGCCATTTGTATTTACTAAAGACTAACAAAATAAATGCAGTAGGCAACCCATTCTTCAGCTTTCCCCCTTCATTTTACGATGAAATCACCTGCCTGTGATCAAAGATAGTGAGAGCTGATGTTGGGGAATATAGCCAAATTCATGCAAAATTATTAGCTCTCCAACAGCTTTAACTAAGTTTTGGCTACTGGAAACCAAGGAAAGGACTAGATAATGGGTAAATCTGATAAAAACAGACAAACAGTTCATCTTAAAAAATAAAGCATATACATAAACCCAAGTATGGAACTAAATCAGTTATTGAATAAGCATGTGTCCTATTTTGTGCCCTAAACTTCTGAAACATTTTGATATTCAACTTCTAAATATTTTTGTGTGAGAGATTAATATTTATTTTAACTTAACTTGTTGTACTGAAACCAGTATCTTGTGCACTAAAAATATCTCAATGTAGATTTTGGTGAGCTTAATAGGTACGTTTACCCCTAAATGTCAACTTTTGATTATTGCTGATGCTTCTAGTAATGTGTCTTTAAAGCCAGCTGTATAGTAATTTTAAGCCAGCTGTATAGTAATTTTTAAACAATAGTTGATTTAAATAAAACTACCCAGAAGGCTGGGTTAAACATTTAACCCAACTGCTGGGTCAAAAAAAAAAAGGTGTAAACAGGGCCTAGTTGGTTTCGTAATCTAGCTGTCTAATAAAAATGACACTGTGTACTACAACAGTTGTTGGCTCTTTGATGAATTGCTTTGTTCTTCTTTATTAAGTCGCTTTGGATAAAAGCATCTACTGAAAGCGTAAATGTAATGATTATTAGAATGCATTGACATGGAAAAAAAAAGCTGTTCAGACACAGCTGCTCTATGACTGAACTGACTATACATGCTTGATTGTTATTAGATATTATTATGTTATATATAGATTTTTGACATCCTTTCCTCTGACCTTCCCTAATCAGTCATCTCTGGCCTGTTGCCATGACGAAATGATGAGTAAACAGGAGTGCAAGTGCTTCCCTTCTCAGCAAAACTTTTATTCTATGTTCCTTAAGAGTATGTGGCTTTCTGCAGAACAGGGGAAATTCCACACAGAATCATGTGACCTACCAGAATGGTACCCAGCAATTTTATGGGCAAGGAACTCAGTAGAAGTTCCTTGTTAGTGAGTTTACTCTGTGTACATTGGATTCTTCAGTTCTTGATGATTCGATTTAACCTAATCTGTTACTCACATAAAATGCAGCATGATAGAGCAGCATCTGAACAAACCATTGTGCTTTTAATGGTTTGCTTTGTTGCATACAAGGAAATAAGTATATATCTACTCAAGTTCTGAACTTGAAAAACACATTAAATACGCTTGAAAAATACATGAATAAAATGAATAAACTATGATGGCTTGTACTTTCTGCAAGATGGTGCATCACTATAGAAACATTCCACTTTAGAAAGCAACACTGTCACATGCAGAATTGGAAAGTGACCAAGAAAGAGATCAAATGGTACACCATGAACATTTAACATAGTCTTAATGTTTTTTAAACAATTTTATTGCAAGCTAATGTAGTGTAAAATTTTATGACAGTAGCGTTTCAAACGTTCCTATGAGTCTATCTACTTTATATGTTTGGCCTTAATGTTAATATAACACCGTCTCTTAAGCTACAACACCTAAATTCCACTGTCTCTGGATAAATTGGAACATGTCGAGCTGTCTTCTGGCCTGACGGGAGGGGAAAGACATGCTAACTACACTTGGGCTCTGATTGGTGTAGCTTATGTAAGCATATGACACTTTCAAAGGCTCAACTAAAGCTAGAAAAAATGCAGCTTTATCTGTGTGTGTGTTCGCCAGTAATATCGTGCTTACTGTCATTAACAGGAGGTAAACACTGACATATGGTAAACACTGGTTGTATTGGTTGGGTGCAGTGGGTTCACACACACATCTGTCCACACAACCAAGCCAATTTAATTTTCAACAGACTATGTGTGAAATCAAATCCTTCTCCCAATATAAAGTTCTCCTCTGGGCTCAGTTGTTTTTAGCTTTTGGAAAGCAAGCGCGACTGGAAGCAGGCTGCTGTAAATAGACTCTGTAAATGTGACTTGGCTCGTATGCTCTATGTAGACTTCCCTGCACATGTGAAAAGATTAGACATGAGAACACAAATGTTTCTGTTGTGTTTACTTGTCAGCTGCTTTAGATAAAAGCATCTGGTAAATGCTAAATGTTGTAAAATAAGAATAATAGGCAAGATTACAAGAAGAAATGAAACATGGGACTTTGGTGGATTTAGACACCAGCTACTGTAAAATAAAATACAGCAAAATATGCATTTGTCATTTACCTATAGATGTATGGTATTTACAACAAATTAACAGTGTTTTCAACCATTTCCATCCAGCATTACCACAACAAGGCCTGACTCATAGTCAAAATAATAGTTTGATCAGAAGGATTTTCTCTCTTTCCATTCTTTGAAAAGTTATCTGCTAGCTGTCTGCTTGGTGCCGCACTCTTTTAAGGTCACCACCTCTATCAGAAAAAAGAGCTGCAAATGTGAAATAATGCTGAGACACTGATAACAGTCATTGGGCCCCTTAAAAGTGTTAAGGCGTGAGATGAGAATTGTGTGCTTGTGAAGCTTGATTAAATATTTGCCAAAATAACACCCACATCCCCCATCCAAAACTGAAAGCTTGTTTAACAATATGTCTGCTTGCTAATTAAATGTCACTTGTGGATCATTTGTGTGCATTTATCAGTGAAATATGATCTCTTTATTGCACTTTGACTTTTGAGCCAACTCAATGATTTATTTAGATGTCAACAACAGATGTGTAATTTAATGAGTATGGTTATCACAGTTCAATCAATAGTAATAAACCTGAAGGACCTAAACTTCCAGATTTCGTCAGATATCATTTAGGGTATTAAACAGCAACATTTCAAAAAAACATGCCCTAAATCATTCACATAAAAACTGCTACAATTTGTAATGACTGACATGTCAGAGTTGTTTTGTTATTTAAATGAGCACTTAATACAAAAATGCAGCCAGAAGTGACATAAGAAGGATTTTCAGTCATTTCTCAATAACACCAGCTGACTATTAAAGCTATTTGTGAATGGTTCAGGTCCTTTTGCAAAATAAAATCTATAAATCTGTTCTGTGGCTTTGGCTATTTCATAATACAAAAACAAGAGTGTTGAAATGTTTTCAAATCTGTTGTATTCAAAGGGCGAAATAATCTAAAGCGCCCTCTTGCGCCCTTTCTTATAATGAATGTACAGGAAGTGCACAACTGGTTTACATACAGAACATGTCTTCCTTATGAATTGAAAAGATGTGTGTTGATATTATTATAATTAGATGTATATTGAAATATCAAATTACTGTATTTTTAAAAAACAAATGGCTTGTTTTCACAAAAAAATGTAAATTATTTGAAACGCGTACAGAGTGCGCCCTCTTGCGGCTATACAATTTACCTACCTATTTTTTTTCATTATTTTTATACAACAGCGACACCTGTTGGTAATTGCCGAGATTAAGAATAAAATCTTACAAAGCCTACATGCAGGAAAAAAGGCAATGTTCTATCCTTGTAACTCTTTTATTAACAAGTTTAGAAAAGATGTCTCATCTAAATGTTCATTTTGTAATTTAGAAAATGAAATACTTACACACTTATTTCATAATTGTAAATACTTTGAAGATTTTTGGAAGCAGGTATCTAGGTTGGTTTTTGATATATTTTATAAAATAATTAAAATAGATGAATCTATGATCTTTTATTTTGAATTGCAATACTGGATCACATGTAGTAGATAACACTTTAAAGGTGTTAATACTTCTTGGGAAGTTCCATATACATTAAACAAAAATAATGTCTATTACTCCCTCTTTTAATTTTTTTTGTAAAGACCTTAATATATTTTATGACTCATTGATCTCAGGTACTAGAAACAAGAAATGTATAAAAACATCTCTAATATTAAAAAATGTTGTTTGTAAAATTTAATTTTTTACCCTCCATGATGCATACTTGTTATATGTGTCCCCCACTTTTACTTCTGTTTATTTTATGTTTGATGTTATGTATCTTTGTATTTTGTTCTTGAAAGAGAAATAAAAAAAGGCAATGTTTGAATTAGTTACATTTTTTTTTTAGTTACATTTTTTTTTATTTTTTAATTTTTAGTTAAAGTTTTTCTTTTTTTTTTTAAACCTAAGTTGTTTTTTTGTGCCTTGCTGGTTTAAAGTACTCTCCTTATCTTGCAGGAAAGTATTTATTTGATCAGGAGGCTTTTCTGATTGAAGTAAATAGTTTCATATTTAATATTCATCATTTGACGCATATACATAATTTTATATACAAAACACCTATTTTAATTGCCAATGCACTTTTAGTGTACATGAAGTTTAACTAGATGGCGGCTCCTTTAAGAGCGCAAGCATTCCAAACCCCGCTATGACGTCAGAGCAGTAAGACGCTGGCCGAAAGTCGCGAAGGGCTAGTGCGCGTCTCATAGAGGAGTTGTGTTAGAGCGCATGCCATTGTCGACTTTTTAATTCAACATTTGTGTTTTTAAATCGCTCGGCGGCATTTTCGAATAGCCTGTGACACTTCGAAGCCGTTTAACCTTAAAGTGGTTTTATGTAAGTCGCCTTTTTAATTCTCTGAGCCCTGAATTGGTGGGTTGACCCTCGACATGGATATTAGCTAGCTTAGCTAGTCACCACGAAACCGAAATAACGGCCCATCCGAGGTTTTGTGTCACAGTTTTATCTTCTTTAAACGTTTATGTGCCTGGAGTCGAGGTCTCAGAGGCAAATTTTCGCCTTGGGTGTTGCCAAAGAAGAACTGAAGTTCGGGAGAAGTAGCTAGTTGTTTAAGTTAGGGAAGAAAAGAGGTGGGAGATGTTGACAAACGCCAACAGTCCGCCGAAGTTTCCAAACCAGCAGCAACAGCAGCAACAACAGAATCCAGCCCAATTAATGTTGGGAAAAGCCTCACTTCAAATCAAGAAAAATGCCATAACCGACGACTACAAGGTCACTAGTCAGGTCCTGGGTCTGGGCATCAATGGCAGGGTTCTGGAGATCTTTCACAAGAGGAGTGGGGAAAAGTATGCTTTAAAAGTAAGTATAAATCTGCTTTTGTACATTGTGAGCATTATTAAATGGAGGGCATGTTTTTGTGATTTATATTAGTAATAACACACCTCAGCATTGTTTTGTGGTTTTTAATAGGATCAGGAATATTCATAAAGCTTAAAATCAGTGTTTTGTACATAATTTCGAGTGTTTGTCTTTGTGAAGTTTAGTATGTTTAAGGGATTTAATAGTAATCGAGTAAGCCTTCTGCAGGGTGTTCTTCCAGGGTACGCAATGATTTGAGAGTGAGTTAATCATTCATTTTAGGAGCACAATGGAAATTGGACAGCCATCTGTTTTATTAAGAACCAGGTGGCAGGTTCCTGTTCCAGCTGGCCTTTGATGATAACGACTGTATTGGGCAGAATGGCTTGGAGGAGAGGGCAGAGAATGACATAAGACATTCCACCTCCATCAGGAGTGTTTGTTTCATTTAGACTGACGCAAATTTACTTGCAGTTACGCAAAACAGGAAAGTGAATCTTGTTTTGGTCAGGTGATTGTGGAATGGGTGTGACAGTTCGCTCAGTAGTGTAACCTGTTGAAGTTGCTATTTGATTCTTAGTTTTTTTAGCAGCACCTTGATGCCACCTGTGTTCAGATGACTCAAACTGAGTTATTTGAAAAGTTACCAACATATTTTCATTTGGAAGTTTCCACTATAAAAGTCACACCTGGTAGTATCAAATTGCTTACATACTTAAAATATCCTGAAATCATCAGGTATCATTTAGGCTGTGTAAGTTTGGATGTGGTTAAAGGGATAGTTCACCCAAAAATGAATATTTTGTCATCATTTACGCACCTTCAACTTCCAAACCTGTATGACCTCCTTTTAGCTGTTGAGTGCAAAATATTACATTTTAAAGAATGTTGGTAATTACAGAATTTAAATTTTTTGTGTGAACGATCCCTTTAAAATTAGTTCAAAGTTTGTGGTCAGTTTTCTGACATATAATGGAGTTATGCTTTGTGCGACCTGAATTTGAGTCTGACTCAAGGTCTTTTCTTGATTCTTTCCCCTTTTTCTTCACATTACGACTTTTTTCCTCTATACTGTCCTAAAACATAAAGGCATAATTCCACAAATATATTAAAAATCAGAAATGGTCTCTCTCTTTTTAAAATGTAGTTATAATTGTTTTTATTAAGGAATAATGTTTGCCCTTGGAATTTATTTTCAAGGCTGTTTTTTTTTTGCCATTTTACTTGGATTTTTTTTTTCAAGTCATATGAAAACAGAATGTTGTGCCATTGTGTCTTTAAGATAAATAGTTTCTGAACAGTTGTGGCTGTTAATTATAAAATCAGACAAACAGAACAGCTTAGAATGTCTAATGAAATATCAGATTTTCCATACCAAACAAACAAAAAGACCCAAAACAGCCGGAAATTCATTACAGGGGCATTTTTGCCAGCACAACTGACTTTTTTTTTTTTTGTTTGTTTTTTTTTTTGGCAATTTACAACTTTGTTTAGCACTTGTTTTTGTCCCAAGCTCTGGTTAATTTCTGGTCTTGGTTAATTTCTGACATTTGGTTTATACAGATTGCCCTTGCATTTATGGGCAAATTATGGCCTAGTTTTTCTTTATTATGTCTGCCATAACCTTGCATTATAATGAAATATAATAGTATCACTTGGTTTCAATGTTAGTAGTAGTTTTATGTGAATTGTTGTCAGTAAAACTGTTGACCTCATCTACTATCAAAGTGATTGCATTTTGTGTTTTATTAGCACACAAGTACTTAGACCCGGCAGTAGTGTTGTCACGGTACCAAAATTTCAGTATTCGGTACCAATACCAGTGAAAATCCACGGTTCTCTGTACCAATTTCGGTACCAAATCAAAACACAAAAACATGAATTGAACAACACACTATTTTTATTAATAACAAACAAAAATAAGTTTTGGCTTAGAAGCTAGTATTTTGGGTTGAAGCATTGAGGTGATGAAGCATTTGCTGGAATCCCCATTTTTCACTGTATAAACTGGCACTTGATCCATACATGTGAATTCAGCAACAGCTCGGTTCAGTTTTCTTGCCTCAGGTGAGTTTTTGTTGTACTTCTGCTGCTGAAAAGCATCTGGAACCATTGTCTGCTTAGGAGTTTGATTTGGTGGTTCGTGGTCTTCTTCAGCCTGCAGCTGTAAAAGGAAAATCTAATATACTTAAGTAAAACAATGGGCTGAGTCTGACTAAATGCAACATTAGATTGACACCAGCTAAATAAAACCTTATATATAACTTTTAAGTAAATAACAAACCTCAGATTTTATAATAAATTTAGATAAGATTACTTATATTGAGTGTATATCAATGTTGCACAGACGGAAACTGTAGTATTAAAAACACTTTACAAAAAGATTCCATTTAACATGACTTAATAAACAAGTGTTACATAGCAATTGTTCTTCTTAATTTCAAAATGTATCATTTTTTTTTTTTAAATTAAAAGTTGTATCTGTTGACATTATTTAATGCACAATGAACAAACATGAACGTTAAGAAGTGTTTGTATAAAATAACATTCACACACGTTAATTAATGTTCACTCACTGTAACTTGATGTTAGATAATATATTAAGTCATGTTAATGAATAGTATCTTTTACCAAACTATACAGGACTGTATTTGACTGTACTTTTATTTAATCAAACTGCGCAAACTATATTTCATAGCCTAGAACTGCTTTTCTGATGGACCGATTTTAAGGACATTTGTACATTTGTTCTCTAACACATTTTTTAGCTACACAGGTCATTTAAAAGCCTCTGGTGTGTAAAAATAGTACACTATCATGTCCTGTTTTTTATTATTATTATTAATAAACGCTATAGGAGCATTAAACACTTAATAAAGAAGTTTATTCTAATACTCGCCTTAGCATTAGCCGCGCTTCTGCTAACGATTAACTAATAAAATGGCGATGTTTATTTAGGGTATAGTTTTTATTACAAAAGCTCTAAATATAGAATTGAATTGAAACTTACCTGCTTTATCTCTTTCATTAAATCTGAGTGTCGGTCTTTGAGGTGTTTTATTAAGTTTGATGTATTTCCTCCATTGAGAGAAAACTTCGATTATTACACTGTTTGCAAATGGGTTTCTGATGATCTATGATGTTGCCCTTGTCATCAGCCGCAAATACAAAATATTTCCACACGTGGCTCCTTCCTCCTTTTTTTTTTTTATCAAGCGGATTAAGAGCAGCCGCATCAGCAGCACCGCCGGTCGCCATGTATCTGTGATTTTTATGAAGAAGACGCAACTGCGCAGTGCGCACCTTTCGGATAACGCAGCAAGAACCGGGTTGACCGGGTGCTCGGTACCACCGGTACTTAAGAAAACCTGGTACCGTAACATTTAATTTTTTTTAGTACCGACTTGGTACCGAAGTACCGGGTCTTTTGACAACACTACCCGGCAGTGAACAAGACTTGGGGCAAAATGTGTCTCTCAAAGGTCAAAACAATCCACTTCTGTGGTTGCCAACTTCCCACTCACTGTCTGTGCTGGTATAGCAGCAGAGTAGAAATGCAGAGGTGTTCATTCACCCCCTGTGATGTTTGTTTGTTTGTTTGTTGAGGTCTTTTTAGAGACATTCATTGTTACAGTGAAGTTGAAATTTATTTTAATGCTTCTCCAAAATGTTGCTGTGATCACATAGAAACAGATCTTCTTATTGAAGGGGACAACTGTAAGATCCAGCATTTGTTATTTACTTCAGCTTGGTGGGATAGGATGATTATCTGTTGAAGGAAAAGCCCTGTTGATCTTCCAGGGCCGCTGATGATGTCAGCACTCTGGCTGGGTTTCTGTCATCATGCTGGATCTCTGCGCTCTTCGGTGACAGATCTGGCTCAGCCCTGCATTCATCACTGCCACATGGCCTGACTGTTTTTAGCTGTAGAAGAGCATTGCATGCTTGTGGGAGGCAGGAAAAGATTGAGGGACTATGAAATGCATTAGATAGATAATGACTGATTGTGGTTTGGAGAGTCCATTAATGATCTGTGTTAGAGAAACAGACATTCACCCATCGATGTGATTTAGTGTTTGTGCCTGAGGGTGCCTTTGATCTGTATGTTTGTGGGAAAATGAGTCATAGCTGACCTGCCTGTTAATAAAATTAATGTGACCTGAGGTCCACCCCACAAGTGAGCATAATTTTGTTAATGACAGTGCATTTCCTTGTGTACATGTTAAGGAAATTGGGTTGTTTTTTTTGGCTGCATGCTTATGACTCAGTTTAACTAGAACACATTTCCTGAGTTCATTCATATACCTGAAAGTTCAGCTTGATCAACAGGTATCATCATTTTTTTGTGATTGGCTGCATGAGGAAGACAAAACAGCCTTGTTTTCAAGCCAAGGGATAATTGGGAGGACTCATCTCTGTTAGACTTCACTCTGATGTTTAATTTATGAACATGCAGGTTTAAGCTTGTCAAAGATCTGTAAAGTCTGTGATCAAAGTCATCTGCCCTTCTGTCCTAAATGCAAAATTCTGTCTATTCTATCAAGGTCTGTCAGGAACAAATTAGCAAGAAACCACAAAAAAGAAGCCCCTCAAAAGCCTAGACATGCTTTTTATTTATTTATTTTTGATTGGTTGATTTATGGTACCCCATTATATGTGTTTAACATTTTGGGTGCAAGTAACAACACATCCTAAGTAGACTGACTGAGTTTTAAGATTTTTTTTTTTTTGGTCATAGAACAGAAGACAGCACTTCCGATGTTTTTTTTTTTCTGAAAATAATGCTTTGTTTTGCAGATTTGGCCTTAAATGCTTTTTATACCATATTTACTTCTTCTTTGCTCCATAGAAGTAGGGGTGGGTGATATAGCCTCAATTATATCATTATATATTTCAAGAATATTTGCGATAATGATATTTATGATGATTTAGAAAAAAAATATAGAACAAAGCTTTATTGGTGATTGCAGCTTGCAGGCCGCAGCATTTATTAGTGCAAACAAAATGAAGGGCATATTCCATTCTTTTCTAATGAGCTATATATAATATACCATGAAATGAGTCAAGTTAGAATGTAAGTGCTGGAACTGTACAAGTAAACACTTTTAAGAGTTACCTAGCCATCCACATGACAGACACATCACAATCAGAAGTTCAGATTCTCTGTCAAGAACGCCAGCATATTGACTGACGTTGGTTTAAGAGCTGATCTATGACAAGTTACTACATTTCTACCAGAGCTGAATGCCTCTCAGAGGCAGCGCTGGTGGCAGGGACGCGCGGTAGCGGGTACGGTGGGTGTGTTCAGCTTAGGGTGGCACTGCCGCGTATCCCTACCATCAGCGCTGCCTCTGAGAGACTATTCAGCACTGGTGGGAATATAGTAACTTGTCATATATCAACTCTTAAACCAGGGTCAGTGAACTACTCATTACTACTCATACTGAAACTTGCGGGACAATTGCGGTGATATTACAGGGCTCCACACTGCGACCAAATGCCGGTGCGACTAATTTTTGTGAGCGGTCGCACTGGTGCGACCACCGCGTTGTTCAACTCATAAGTGCTGCCATATCTGTTACATATAAGAAAGATCAAACGGCAAACGAAACTAACGTGAAACTAAACCGCGCTACGTTTGAGCTGCTGCTCCCAATCTACATATATCCATCCATGTTCACGCAAATCATTCGTGATCCAGCTTCACTTACAGCAGAAGTGCGTATAAGGGTTTTTTTTTTTAATGAATCTTTGTGATCGCCTTTCCTTATAACGTGCTAGTTAGGAAGTTTAGCGGCTAAACGCAGCTGAAGTAAACAGGCTCGTCACTCCACAGAGAGAAGAAAGGGGTGGGGTGAGCAGAGCTCATTTGTATTTAAAGGAACAACCCCTTAGAATTAGATGATTTTTGCAGAGCTCATTTTGACAAGGTCAAAAGGGTGTTGTTTTACACAACCATTGAGAATTTTTAACCAGAGTATATTATAGACTTTTCATTAAGACCCTATAGAATCATATCAACTTGTGGAAAATGGGAATTTGATGACCCCTTTAAGACTAAATTTATTTGCCAACAGAAAAGTTTTTAATTTTCATTAATTAAAAGATAAATGAAATGAATGCTTTATGCCTTCATTTTATAACTAGAAAAATGCGATTACACAACACAGAATTTCAGAGAAAAATAAACATTTCACAAGGCTATTGTAAGAAAAAATGGAACTTGTAGTGGTGTAACGATGGGTGTTTTAATGACATAAATGTCTTTTTATTGTTGCAAATAAACATAAACAACTAAACGTACATTTTATATTTTAATTAAAATATAAAATGTATGATTATTTGCAACAGTTATGCTAATAACAATAAAAAGCCATTTATGTCATTAAAACAGCGATATCTGCTGATGAACACTGTGCTGCGTTGTCACAGGAACATGCCAGCTTAAGATAATGAGGAAATTGCGTCACTCTCTTTGCCAAGTGCATTCCAAACGGCTATGGCACACACGTGTGATTCAAGTTCATTTCTAATATGGTCTTGTGATAAAGGCCTTTATTGTGATTCGTTGCTTGGTTCTGTCTTTGGTTTAGGTTATGCCCCCTGAGCAGTAGGACGAAGTTTCATCAACATGCCCTGACTCTTCTAAAATTGGTCAAGGAGGGATTCGTTTATTTTAAATACTTAATAAAGAAAGGCTAGTGACCTTAAAGTTATCATATCTTGCAATTATGTAACATTTGCTGTTTGAATTAAAGTAAAGTGTGTTTGTGTAAGAAAGCAATCCATAATTAAAACTTTGTAAACAGTTATCTCTAGCTTCTGCTAGCTAGCTTTTTGCAGAGATGTACAGGTGTACACGAGAGTGTGGCGTTCCAGCGGATGACGTAGGATGTAGGTCAGGGCTCAACAATAAGGAGTGCCTGATGGACCGGGGCCAGCGTGAAAGACGCTCAGGACAGTTGACGAATCTGTCACTGGCCTGATCGGGCCTTCTGCCTCTAAAAAGCTTAAAGTTTATCATTTGCTTGTGTTTTTAAGTCTTGTTCATTTGAAATTACAAGCGATCACAGAGAGATGTCTCTTGTGGACAGATAGCTTACAAAAGTATTTTAAAATTAGAGATCCATAGAGCCGCCATCTTGTGGGTACCTTAATTAAATAATATACAGCCATGAATGAGCACGTGTTGGAAATGGAAGCGCTGAATTTAATTCTCTCTCTTTTGTCTATATGCTCATCATTAGCCTCGTGAAGTTGGAGTCACGTATAGGCTTAAACCGTCATAAGAAATAGCTCAAACTCACAGTCACGTAAGATAATCCATCAAGTTCTGTCCCAGTATTAGGGCTGTGACGGTCGCAATGACAACCGCGCCACCGGGTTCATTTCATTTATGTGCAGCGCTCCTGTTCAACACCAAGACATCAGAAAGCGCGTCTTGTTTGTTTTCTTTATTTTTACAAAAGCACAACAATTTGTTGATATTGTGAGTGCACGCAAATGTAATTAGACCCTTTATAGTTCCAGATGATATATTACGCTTACCTTTATGAGCAAAGACTGTGGCGTATTTTAACTTTTTTGCAAGTGATTGCACTGGTGCCTCCATGTCCTTCAAAGCGCACTCTCCAACAAATGATTGTATGCACATAATAGCGCATAATTCTTAAACGTTTAAAATAACATTATAAAATGCTTGAAGATATTATTTTAGGCAAGTCGTGATGATTTGAGAAGGCGAAATTGATTAAACAGACTGTGATCAACTCACTGCCTGCCTTTGGCCGCTTGGTCGTTACTTTAAAAAGCAAAAACCTTAATTTAACAAACAAAAAATGTTCCAAACACTTTTCTAAATTAACTTTATAAAGAAACGAAAAGAAATCACATTCCTATTAAAAACAAAACTGAGCTATTTTAATGGATGCAACAGTGTAATGGGAAAGAGAGAAAAGACTCAGTCGGACTCGGGCCGGTAATTTTGATGAGCCATCGGACAAGGGTTGGGCGAGGTTGTTACGAATTTATGCAACAAATGTTTGTGTAATATTTACCGTTCCTATTTTGGCTATGTTCTTATTTAACTATATAACTTCTGTGATATTTACTTTAGTGTTTTGTAGGCTAAAATAAACACGCACGTTTGTTAATTTTTGAGCCTCATTTTTTAATGTTTCAAAAAAAAAAAAATCTGCCACCACTACAGCCCTACCCAATATACACAACATTGCATGAATTAAATAATACAGCCATGAATGAGCGATATTAAAAAAAAAAAAAAACGCACTGAATTTAATTATCTCTCTGTTGTCTATGCTCATCATTCATCTCCTGAAGTCGCTTTCATTTTGCCGTTCACTTAGAGCCCTGCACGGGCCTCAAATATAGGCCCTAAGTTAATTTAGAAAAACGTTTGGAGCATTTTATTTTCATTAAATATAAGTTTTTGTAGGGCTGCACAATAAATCGCATGTGATTGTGAGGTGCGTTTAGTCAGTAAAGCCGGTACTTTGATTAGTAGTAAATCTTCATCATGTGCGTTCAGCTGGAGCGGCAATTAATACACAGAGCCATAAATCACTGACAAGCTACGCATAATCGAATGCGATTCATCTGTGATTATGAGTGTGTTTTTGCATAGCTTGTACTGCGTAGATTTACGGCTCTGTGTATTAATTGCCTCCAGCTCCACGTGATGGAGATTTACTACTAATCAAAGTACCGGCTTTACTGACTAAATTGAGCAAACTGGAAATGACCAATCAAAAGCTAAGAAAAGAAAACCACAGAATTAGAAAGATGAACATGGCAGCGCCACGGAGAATTTGGACTGTCGAGAAAGAGGACAAACTCGCTGAACTCTGGCAAGAACAGCGAGCGCTGTATGATATATCGAGCAGCATTTATCATGACAGGGTCGTCCGAGATGAAGAAAATAAAGTCCATGTTGTTCTCTGCCCTTCAGCCAAACTCTTTGCCATGCCCTTCGTTTTCTTTTCTTTTTTGTTTTTTCGCAAGCCATTGCTGCCACAAAGAAAAGGATCTCTTCCTCGGAGTCCATGTTTTTGGCGCGGAACTTCGTAAATGTGATTGCCTCGGAAATCGGCAGGTTTTAAAATCGTGCCGTGTACCACTGCGTCCGTAAACAAAGTCACTCGTGACGTGTGCGTGGCCATACGGTCTTCCGACTGTCCGAATTCGCACCGTGTACGGCCGCCCTAAGTTTTTGTTGTTTAAAGTAACGATTAGCGACCAGCGGATAACTGATCATAGTTGTAATATGAAGATTAAATTTAACATGAAAGACAGCTCATTTTCAACACTTTTTAAGATGGCTGAAAGGAGGAAAAACCAAAGTGAAGTATGGACTTACTTCATTCAGTGACTGATTTTCTTTATAACAGTAAATAAATATCGGTTCTGCATATTGGTTACCGGGCACACAATTATGCAAATAATCGGTATCGGTAATAAAAAAAAATCTATATCGGTCGATCACTAGTTAAAATATCTGTCTTGACGAGTAACTTTGTAGCTTTAACAATGATTAATCTATATTTTAATTTGTACAGTGGAGTACAAATGCATCAACAGGACATATTTCAACCAATCCCTGTTCTGCATGCTCACAAACTGCATGCAATATTTTTTCAAAATGTCATGTGTGTGGAAATATTACGAACATCCGTTAACAGAGGCCAGAGATGCTGAAGACGAACGCAAAAAGGAAACATTAGCAGGCAGAGCAAGATCACAGTTCACAATGCACGAAATAATCCTAAATATTGAAACGTGGTTTATATGAATCTCTGAGGGGAACGGACTGTTTTAAGAAAGGTTTACATGGCATTTCCTTTTCATTTACCTGTACATAATGCATTTAAAGTTGCGTACATAATCACGGCACTGCTTTGTTTACAGTGGTAACCAGGGAAACGCAATATCATTATTCCATAAGCACCACTTGCTGGCAGAAACTGAATTTGTGTTCATTCAGACCGTCTGCTGTTTTTCCCTAAGCATCGTTTCATTTGTAATAAAATAATAGTGATAAAATAGTTTTTGAACAAACAAATAATGTTTGAACTTTATATTTGTTAGGCTAGTAGGTTTTGCTGTAATATCGAATTTGGAGTATGTCATATAAGCTTATTTATGAAAATAAAAAATAACATGGGTCAAAACAATGACAACAGCAACTGTTGTTTGTTTTTTTTTTGTGGCAGGGCCAGTGAAAATTTTGACCGGGCAAGTAAAAAATTTGAACCAGTAGAAAAAATCCTTAGCGTTGACCCCTGTAGGTGTAGCGTAAGCTCTGGTAAGAATATGCTAGTCTTGTTTTGTTTACAGCAAAGGAAAACCAGTCACCTCTTAGCTTGTATTGAAATCTTCTGACATTTTTCTTTACAGATCCTCGTTTTGTATTTCTAATTCGTGACTAGTGTTTTGTTTTGTTCTCTCTTTTGCTCCGCATTCGGCACTTTCACAGGGGCTTACACTGTCATCATCCGCTGGAACACCACTGTTTCATGAATGCACGTCTGACAGTGGAGGCTAGAGATTACGGTTTATGTAAATTTTAAATATGGGTATTTTTCCTACACAAACGCATTGATTCATAAGGCTTAACCGTCATTAACCGTCTGTTTTTGTTATGGATTTATGCACACTTATGCAGTTTCAAAATCTCAATCACCATTCACTGCCATTATAAAGCTTGGAAGAGCTAGGACAGCTCCAATTGTATTCGTCTGAAAGAAGAAAGTCGCTTTCTTTTACAATTTCATGTAGAAGAAAGTCAAGTTGATGGCTTAAGGGTAAGTAAATCATTTTTGGGTGGACTATCCCTTTAAGCATAATTTTCTCTTTTGGGCAACTTTTTTTTTTTTCTTTTTCAGTTTCATGATTTCCCACAGTGTCACTATTAAAATGTTGTAAACTTTCAATGGTTTACAATTTCAAGTTTGTCATATGTTTCCTGTACTATAACCACAATCAGGTCAGTTTTAGACTGCTTTAGCTGCAGTGGTGGCTGCTTCAGCTTGCCCTTTATCATCATGTCATAAAAGGGAATGTACATGTCAAGAAACATGTTAACTTGTTTACACAAGCCTTTTAAAACACTTTGGAATGATCAAGCCTAGGGAAATACGTATATACATGTATATCAAATACATTTACACACACATGCATTAACAACATTTAAAAAACACAAACATAAAGGAATTACTCATGTTCAAATTAACTCAAATTAAACTAACATGGCCAAATCTGATTCTGAAACAATGTATGTAATCTATACTAGAAAAGCAATGACAGTTCTCTGAATGGAAAAAAAAAAAAGAACCCAGTCCGTGTTTAAATTTGGTTTCCTTCGTACCATCTACAAACTGCAAGTAATGGATTGATCTCCAAACAAAAAAATGACTGCGTCCATTATTGAATCGAGCTCTTTGAATGCTGAGAGGCTATTAGTAAAAGATCAATCTTAATTCCAGCTAGTCTGCTAACTATATATATATATATATATATATATATATATATATATATATTAGGGATGCACGATATTATCGGACTGATATCGGAATCGGCCGATAATGGCCTTAAATGTAAATATCGGCATCGGCCCGATATGAAAAATTATGCCGATATGTCTTGCCGATAAGATGAATATGTTAACTCACATGTGCTCAGGGTGTGCTAGGGATTAGATCATGTCAGCAGTGTGGCTCATTCTTGAAGCAAAGTTTTGACTGAATGAGGAGAAGAATCACTGTTTTGGATCGCTGCATTTAAACTGAGAATGCACATACAGAATGATGCGTAGCAATAGCACGTGCAGTGGCAGCAGTGGCTATAGGAGAAAGCGCGTCGTTGTTCCATTTGGGATCATTTACTGTTGCTGTTTCATATCCAGTCACTAGATAGCTAAATGCACATTTTAAATGGTTTTATGGTGCTCTTTGTTGTATTTTGAAACACAATGGCTATGTTTGCAAATTACATGATCTGCATTTAAAATAAAATGATCCCAAAGGTAATTACGGCGCACCGTCAGTAAATTCTCTTTCTCCGGCCGCGCAACGGCAAAACACGCTGTTGCTCATATTAAACATTTTTAGTGAATATTATGACACAAGTGAGGTACAAAGCGTTCCTTATAAGATAAATAATTGGTTAGCAGGCAAATGTTAGTAGTGACCATGCTTTTGGATTCATGCCGTTCGAGCCCATACATTTAAAGCTATAAGCGGCTGTTTTCCCGGTTGGTCACGAATTGCCACAAACTTAATATTTATAGTTTCTTTTCACAAATCATCACCATCTCACCCTTTAATTTCGCAGGTTTATTTTCTTGTCATTTACTTTTAATCCATGTTGTCGTATCTTTTATGGTGGTAAACTGCGGGTGGGAAATAAAACATTCGTGGCAATAAATTAAGAATTCGTTAATACGACTTTTTAATTCGTTCCCTCATTTTACAAATTAATAAATTAATAAATCGTAGGAACGAATTAACAAGTTGTAGGAAAGAATTATGTCCTGTTCGTGTCCCGCAGCCCTGTCAAAGCGCAGTGCACTGTATAAAATTATTAGAAATTATAATTAAACATGACATAGTGACTACATTTCTATTACTTTCCATGTTGAATGTCTTTGTATTACAGGGCTCTAGACTGATCAAAACTGTCACATTTTAGATAATTTTTTTTTGTTTTGGTTTTTGAGAATGTGCAAGTTAAAATTTGACGTGGTCACATTTGTGCGAGTGCATGATCTGCAGTGCTAAAGCGTCTGCTCCATACAGCGGGAGTTACAGAGTTACAAAGCCGTGGCATATTCAGGATTTCACTGATCACGCGAAGAGTCGTTTTCGTTGTGAGCGCTTCGGGTGTAGAGCCTGGTTTGTATTTGTAGTGTCAGCACGAGCGAGGTGGTGACGGCAAAAATGACGCGACTATTTAGGAAACGATGGCGGACGGAGGATTTGGTTTTCAAGTAGGGTAAAAGACTGCTTGTTAAACCAGAGAAGGTAAACATGTTGGTATTCTTGTGCAAAAAAAAAAAAAGTGTACTGTTTTGCCAGTTGGTCACGAATTGCCACATAACTTAATATTTTTCTTTTCCCAAATCCTCACCGTCTCCCCCTTTAATTTCGCAGGTTTATTTTCTTGTCATTCACTTTTAATCCATGTTTTCGTATCTCTTACTGTGATAAATTGCGGGTGGGAAATAAAATATTTAGTGGGAATAAATTAATAATTCGTTAATACTACATATTAATTCGTTCCCTGATTTTACAAATTAATAAATTACTAAATCGTAGGAACGAATTAAGAAGTTGCAGCAATGAATTATGTCCTATTCATGTCCCGCAAAGCACCCTCACAGTAACCCAGTTTAGTTCTACTTTTCTTTTTGTTTTCGTTTTGAAATGTTGTTTTTAGATTGCGAATTCGAAAGTGAAAGTATCCGAAGCTGGGCGTATAACATAGCAAAAGTGAACTTAATTCACAAAATTCAGATCATAAATAATGCTAACCTACTGATGAAAAAGAAGGGATTGAATGTAAACCACTCATTACTATTTATTTAATCCTAACAAATAAGTTATTGTTAAAAAACTAACTTTCCAAACAAAAGGATATATATCGGTATCGGTATCGGCCAAAGTGAGATGAAAAAATATCGGATATCAGCAAAAATCCAATATCGTGCATCTCTTATTTTTATATATATATATATATATATATAAAAATTAGTGTTCAGACTGAAGCAAAGTTGCAAGGTTGTTTGTTTTTTTTTGTTTTTGTTTTTTCTCCCCCCATACTGTTTTGTATCCTAAATCACTGAAATAGACATGTTTCTTTGTAACTCTGAATTATTTTACAGTTTGCATTACAATTAATTATCAGCTAAAATGTCATAGTCGTGACAAATTGTGATTTCTTTAATATCTGAGAAGCTAAATGTTCTCTGAATCTGATCTGAGATGTTAAAAATTGTTGCATCCATCTGCCCATGCAGGGTTTTCATACGTCTGTGTGGATATAATGATTATATTTAGTGAGGGTTCCTATGGTGTTCTTTAGCCTAAGTAAGTGGTGGAAGAGACACCTGGTATTTTTGCATTTGGTCTCTGTGTATAAGTGGCTGACATGTTACATGGAAAAAGGAAGCGTTTCTTGCCGTTGATTCTGCTGGTATATGGTTGTACTTCCTCTCTGTCTCTGAAATTCTGACTGTTAGATGTTATTTTTCTGTTGGTAAACCAACCACAGAGCCACACCTGGCCACAATTAGCAAATAGCTTAATATTTAAATGTTCACTGTCATTTTTTTCATTGTATTGCTTATGTTTGGGTGGATCCATCTTGCTTATTCCGTTTTGTTTTTTGTTTTGTTTTGTAACGTGCTCACTGCTAATGGATGTATAAAATGTTAGAATTATGTAATGATATTAGTTTGGAACATGAAGAAGTGTTTTTTCAGTATGATCAAATGTCATGATCATTTTTAAATGTTTTGACCTTGTTTTGTGGTAAGGGAATACATTGCTCACCCACAACTTCTGTGTGTATGCTACTTTTTTTTTCCACATTACAGTAGTCGCCCATCGCATAATTTAAAAGTGACATTTTGAAATTTTAAATGTAACATCTCACATGTCCCCAAAAAAACACTTTTTATTTTAACATGTTGTGTTCGGGTCATTTTGACCAGAAGAGAGAATTTTCTTTCTCCCAAAAATGTTACTTGAGGTTGTCGGATTGGATAAATATTTACTGACTTTGTTCACACAGGGTAACACTACTTCCACTGCAAAATTTGTTAAGTTTTGTATATGATTTTTTTAAATTTATTCAACCTTGTTACACTTAAATAGCTTATAAATCTCTTATGCAATATCACCAAAATTTGGTATACATTTTTTTGTCAGCTTATTTTCTTTCAGTTAGGACTGGATTTGTGTTTATTTTTGAAACTAATTTTTTGTAGGCCTCATTAATCTGACAGGGTCTTAAGTCTTAACTCACTTTTCCGTGAATTAAGGCCTTGAAAAGGTCTTAAATCAGAGCAGCAAGTCTTAAATTCATATGATCATTGTATAAATTTTTTTGAGGGATTGTTTCCTCATGTTTCATTTTAAAGTGAAGCGAAAGCGTAATTTCTGTGCTAAATGTTCGCTCAATATTCATTAAACAATACGCGGTAGATGGCAGTATGTGCTGCTTCATCTGTCAGTCACCCAAAGAACTTATCATTTTTATAGTAATAAAAATCATTTAGTTCAGTTAGAGAACAGACAATACAATTAAAACTGAACGCAGCTGCTCAATGCAGTGTGCCGACTGACAGTCACATCACAGGTCAGATTTATCACGAGTGAGTCGCGCTGACTGACAAGGAGAGAGACCATGGCGGAAGAGTTTCGAAAAAGCGCCTGTTTTAAAAATATTGTGGAGTTTGAAAAGCCTGTTGACTTCTGCCATTTATCTAAGGTGATAGTGGAAGCTTCATATTTATTTGGTACCACAGTGTTTGCTGATTTTTAGGGCCCGAGCACTGCAGTGCGAGGACCCTATTGGAATTGCTGTTTTTTTTTTACGGCCTGTGGATTTTTTTTTATTTTTATTTTTTTTTTATAGCTGTGAATTAATGAATACCATTACTATGACCATTAGCCATGAATAAGCACATTTTGGAAATGAAAGCGCTGAATTTAATTCTCTCTCTTTTGTCTATGCTCATTATTAGCCTCGTGAAGTCGGAGTCACGCATAGGCTTAAACCGTGATAAGAAATAGAGTTTAATTCTCCCGCTGTTGTATGCTCATTAGTCTCATGAAGTCGGAGTCACGTATAGGCTTAAACCATCATAAGAAATAGGTCGAACTCACAGTAACGTAAGATAATCTGTCAAGTCCTGTCCCTATAAACGTAACTTCTCATGAAATAATAATAATAATAATAATAATTAATAATAATTATTAAATAATACAGCCATGAATGTTGAAAATAAAAGCACTGAATTTAATTTTCTCTCTGTTGTCTATGCACATCATTCGTCTCGTAAAGTTGCTTTCATTTTGCTGTTTACTCACCGGGTTGATGCTCTGATGGCCACCACATGTAACTTTTAACAAGATTCACTTGTTTAAAACACCCGCAATTATATTAACATTTACTATATAAACATTATTTTTCTAATACACTTCTAAATGTATACAACTCTATGGAAATTTTTTATTATCGATGACAGTTTGAGTATACTTCTGTGTAAAAGCATAGATAAACCGTGCTGTCAGCAGGTATTTCAGGATAGAACGACGAAAACAATATTAGTAATTCTGATATAACATACCAGTTGAGAAATACAATAAAATATGATGTTTTGTTTGTTATATTCCAGTATTCCAGAGAATATTATTCAGTGAATTAACATTATTCAGTGAATTCTTCACTCTTTAGCCTATTAAACACCTTATAAACTGTAGTTTAAAACAAAGTTGATAGGACTCCTGTCCTTTATTTTCTCCATTTGAAAGCATTCTACATTCTACGTTTATTTAGCTTATTAGTGTTGCAGCTGATGCATTTTATAAATAAAATGTTTTAATGCTGTAATATGAAGATTAAATTTAAGATGAAGTTTTCAACACATTTTAAGATGACTGAAAGGAGGAAAAACCAAAGTGAAGTATGGACTTACTTCACTCAGTCACTGATTTACTTTATAACAGTAACTAAATATCGGCTCTGCATATGGGTTATCGGGCACATAATTATGCAAATAATCTGTATCAGTTATAAAAAAAATCAATATCTGTCGATCACTAGTGGCAAGGCGTTGAAATTATGGCAAGAAATGAGAAATAGGAAGTGCCTAATAACTTTTGCTTCAGCAGTTTGTTGTATGAAGCCTATCACATAGATGTGACTATTAGAAGTCAAAGTTGTAGTGCCACCAGCTGGCAACAGAAAGTGTGACTCTCTTAAAAATGCTTTAAAATCACTTGGTTGTTTTTACCTGATTTGCTTTCAGACTTCATCAGAATGGACCCTTTTCACAAGCCTGTGATGACACATTTCAACGGTCATCATCATAAAAAATCATAATTTTTTTTTTTTTTTTTTTTTTTTGATTTTTTTTTTTAAAATATATGTACATTTATAACACTATACTTTGTATTATACCACCTTTTCATCAAGTTACAAAAAAACTAGTTTACGCTATGAGAGGGTGTTTCTAATGCCGTGTCTATGGGAGAGACAGTAAATTTGACATTGTTCTCTCTTCTGTCTGCCGATATCAGTCTCTCTCAATTTTTTTCCTTTGATTGAAAGTCGTGAAAACACTATCATGTAGTTTTTCTTTTGCTATTTGAGCAAATGGGAATGCAAAAAATATATTTGTAGTACTCTCATATTCACTGCTCTCGGATTTTACCCAACTATGACAACTTCCGCTATGAGAAATCCGGAAAGGTCCATAATTAGAGATCGACCGATATATCGGTTTACCGATATTTTTCCCGATATTTAAACATTTTGCCATAATTGGTTATCGGTTTTGTAATATCGGGTTCACCGATAAACGCCGCCATCTTGTGGGTGTTTTTAGAATTGCACGCATGCAGCGCGCCTGAGGGGAGACCCGACAACAACGGCGTACAAAGGTAAAGCATAGCCTACTTTCTTGCTTTGCTGTAATTAGTCAACTTTATTTAAAGTATAAAGCAATGTTAGTTTCAGTGTTAAACTCGGATAGATGTGCGCTATTAGACACATAAACAAGCTAAAGCTGCTTACAGGACAGGGAGGCGCCAGCGCGATCACTAATCACATTTCTTTCAGTGGAAACAATTGAATTATTCCGTCATTTTTGTTCATAAAGGTACAGTAATACATCATTCGGAACTATAAAGGGTCTACTTTTATTTGTGTGCACTCACAGTATCAACAAAACGTTGCAAACGGTGCGTTTATAAAACAATCATTATGCGCTTTCTGTTGTCTCAACACGAGCGCTTCCCAAGAATAAACCGAAACTCAGCGAATACAAACCGCACAGACATGATAAATATACCTATAGAAAGCTCAAAATTATTACTTAACGAAATAAATCAATTCGAAAACGAAAACTCTCATTATGTAATCTGTAATGATGCTTTTCTCTCTAAAGGCGCGTCCAAAGAGAAGATGGCGAGTCCAGATCGGCAAATTTATCCTGAAATCAGACTCAGAAAACACCAGTTTATTAATAAATAATTAAAAAATCTCCTTACTATTTTCCCCTCGACACATTTATGATAATTACTTTTGCCGGTGCTTTGCAGCAAGCTTTAGCCTATTGCTGCACTTGAACGCGGATCTCTTCCAGCTGCGTTGAAGGTGCGCTCGCTGCTGCTGCTGATGGAGACACTAAATGCCTTCCGAGCCGGTCAAAAAAAAAAAAAGCGAAAGTCAAGTCTCGTGTTGTTTCCATCAGCGGGGAATTTTTCATCACCATAAATTGTGGATGCAAAAAATATAAAAATAAGGAGACCCGAAAAACAGACCCGAAGCCCGGCCCGCGTCTGAGCTATGACATGAAAATTGTTCCCGAAGCCAGGCCCTATAGGGGCGTAAAAAAGTCGGGCTGAAATGCAAGGCTCTGCATTCACTCACCGGGTTGATGCGCTGGCCACCACATGTAACTTTTAACAAGATTCACTTGTTTAAAACACTCTCAATTATATCAACATTTACTATAGAACCATTATTTTTCTAATACACTTCTAAATATATACAATGTGGAAATTATTTATTATCTGTGCCAGCGATCACAGTATTCTATGTAAATGCATAGATAAACCGCGCTGTCAGCAGGCATTTCATAATAGAACGACGGAAACAATATTAGTAATTCTGATATAACATACCAGTTGAGAAATACTATAAAATACGATTTTTTGTTTTTATATTCCAATATTCCAGAGAATATTATTCAGTGAAATAACATTATCCAGTGAATTCTTCACTCTTTAGCCTATTAAACAGCCTATAAACTGTACTATAAAACTAGATAAAAGTTGATCTGACTCCTGTCCTTTATTTATTTTCTCCATTTGAAAACATTCTACATTTATTTATTAGTGCTGCAGCTGATGCATTTTATAAATAAAATGGTTTTATTGTTGTAAAAGATTAAATTTAACATGAAAGACTGCTAATTTTCAACACTTTTTAAGATGACTTAAAGGCCGAAAAGCCAAAGTGAAGTATGGACTTAATTCACTCAGTCACTGATTTACTTTATAACAGTAAATAAATATCGGTTCTGCATATCGGTTATCGGGCACATAATTATGCAAATAATCGGTATCGGTAATAAAAAATCAATATCGGTCGATCACTATCCATAATGTCAAAACATGGCTGATGAGAATCTGTAAGGGGGTTCGTTGATTCATTAAATGCTGTTGCCATGGCAACGTGTCAAACTTTGTTTGTTTAAGGTCAGCGGTTTAGCTGTCAATGGTGCTCTCTGCCGGTAGGGAATAGTAAGATTGCGGATCAAACTCTTCCGGTGGCTTCACTGTTCTTAACGGCAGTTTAGAACGCAATGAGTGATTTAGTCATTATATTTAGATCAGTGCTTGAAACTCAACACACACATCAGTATTAATAATAGTTAGACACTAGCAAAAGCTCATAAATAGGTGTGGAGAAGGTGCTCTATAGTGCCACTTTTTGTCAAAAGGTTAGTTTTAGCTACAGACACCAAACTCGGTATGTATATTTTTCTCATCAAGCCGGACAACTTTCTAATTAATTTACACTAGCTGCGACCAACAGGAAACTGTCTATTTTGATTTGAATGTGGATTTTTGGAAAAATATAGCTGTGAATTAATGAATACTATTACTACAAAAAACATCAAATTCACACCAAACGTTGTCAACATGATCCCAACATACTGAAGATGGTAAATTGTGAGCAGATTTGGGATATTTTGAACGGTTTTGACGTGGTGATTTATTAAAGTAGCAGTAAAAAACATAACCGTGATTTTCTTATATCTTTAAAATGCAGCATCCAAACACCTTAAAGTTTTTACATACACAGAACTAGTCATTCTGAGAAATAAATGCTTAGTTACATCAATGCTTAGTTCCATCAATAGTCTACTAAAAATAGAAAATTAAAATATAGCTGCAAGCAGCGATGACGGGCCCTCGCCAGATTTAAGGGTTTTAGCCATGAAAGGGTTACTCTATAAGATCAACACACAGACACACATACACAGGGAGAGAACTATATATTAAAAAATAACATTATAGAACTAACATTAAAAAATATTAATAAATGCTGTTAAAATATATTATTCATTGACAGTTCATGTTATTTAATGCATTAAGTAATGTTAACAAAAGAGACCTTATTTGGAATGGTTACCAACACTTTAAAGATCTATACGCATTTGTGAAATAATTATATACAAATATATTACCAGTAAAGTACATATTAACACATTTCATGTATTTGTTTCTTATTCTAAGTAATTGAACTGAGCAGTAAAGGGTCAGACTCTTATCCTATCAGTGAGAAATTGTTATATATATATATATATATATATATATATATATATATATATATATTATATATATATATATATATATATAATATGAAGAGTTCAGATGCAAAACCAGCTAAATCCATCTGACGTTTTTCTTTAAAATGAGCGTTTCTTTCTGGCTACTTTGTATAGGTTTGTATGTAAGTACTGGCACTTCTGATTGAGCTGAGGCTGGAATTTAGCGAGTTTGAAGTAAAAGTATTTGATGGACGCATAATGTGTGTCAGGAGCATTCACTCAGTATCTTGTTCTTATTTTTGACCGAGATGGCTTTTAGCTGGTTTTGCATCTGAACTCTTTTATATTTATATATATATATATATATATATATATATATATATATATATACACATACACACACACACACACACACACACACACACATATATATATATATACACATATATATATATATATATATATATATATATATGTATATGTGTATATATATATATGTGTGTGTGTAGTATATATATATATATATATATATATATATATATATATATATATATATATATATATATATATATATATATATATATATATATGCATGCATGCATGCATGCATACACATCTTAATGATTTTTTTCCTTTAAAGTTTTCAAAAATATATATATTGTAATGCTCTTGAAGCGTTCATACAATAACTATGTAAAAGTATTCTGACAGTACAGTACATATCAACTGATTTGACTGAATTATTTTTCTTTCTTAAACTGAGAATCGATCGCCATATCAACAACATTCAAAATATTCAACATCTGTTCACAATTTAGCATCTAATGTTGGCTTCATGTTGACAAAGTTTGGTGTGAACTACTTATTCCTGCTTGGAGGAGTATGAATTTTATTTATAGCCTGATTTTTCCAAAAATCCACATTCAAATAAAAATTAATACTTCATTAATACTGATGTGTGTGTTGAGTTTCATGAAAATCTAAGCACATTAACTGCCCCAAAAACACAGAAAACAAATGCTAAAGTTTAACATGTTGCTATGGCAACAGCATTTAATGTATCAACGACCCATTTACTGATTCTCATCGGCCGTGTTTTAACATTATTCTGATGAAGTTTGAAGTAAATCGAGTAAAATTAAGATGCTGAATTTAAAGCATTTTGAAAATGACACATTTCCTGCTGCCAGTTCGTGGCGCTATAACTTTGACTCCTAATAGTCACATCTATGTGATCGGCATAATACATCGAACAAACTCCTGAAGTTTCATCAGAATCAGACAATGTGTGCAACAGCTATTAGACACTTCCTGTTTCTCATTTCTCAATTTTGTTGCCCCCCACCGGAAAACTGTTTGAAATATCAAAAATCCGCTGGCAATTTTGCATCCCTAATGTCTTGAGATGATGTTGACCGAGTGTGGTGGCAATTCGAAAAAAAGCCTAGTAGGAGTATTGCAAATTTCAGAGCATGCGTTTTTCATAAAACCTTGAATAGCTGACTTCCTGTTGGGTGAAGCATGGACTGTGAGCACGAAAATTGTTTGGCCCAATGAGGTCTATATGCGTATGAATTTTGGTAACTGTAGGTCAAACGATGTGCGCTACAGAGTGCCTCAAAAGTCGCCTTTTAATATCATGTTTTCAGAGACAGCAAAAACATTCAAAACATCACACATGTAAACTGGCAGATGAAGACTGTAATACCAAGGATGAACACAAGATGACCTCATAGGATAAAGAATCTTCTAAATTCTTCTAAACTCTAATCCTATCAGCTCAAGCTCATTGTATCAGAATGACTTAAAAGCATTTTGCTTTTTACCTTTTCATTGCTGTAACCCTTCAATCCAAACTGCCACAGGGTTACTGTAAATGCATGTGCCCGGGTTGCGGTGGCGCTGGTGCGAGGGCCTGTCATCGCTGCTTGCAGCTATATTTCTTCTTCTCCAAAGTGAATTGCAGTTTTAAGGGCCTAAACATGCTCAAACTCATGAAACTTTGCACACGTGTAAATTTACATCTAATATGGGTTTCGTAAGTGGGCGTGGCAAAATGGCTCGATAGTGACAATAGGAAGTGACATGTTTAACACTGTTACGGACTCCTAGTAACGTATTAAAAAATGTTGGCAAGTTTTAAATAGGCTAGCAACATGCTAGAAACGTGCTAAAACATGCTAGCAACACTTAGCTAAGAGCCAAAGCATGCTCTTAATAAAAAAGATTGATACCAATCAGGGCTCCAAATAAATTTAGGAGCACCCAATGAATATTAAAGAGCACCACAGCTGCCAATTGAGAGGAATGGCCAGCAGCATCCTGATGATTAATAGCTTCACCAGTCGAACCTGATCCAAAATTCTTTACCACACACTTCTTTTTAGTAATGCACTGATCTTGATTCTTCATACCTAATTCTGATTGCCAATGCTTTACAAACAAATGGGCTATTTTAATAATTAATTAATTGCCTTAAGAAAGGGACAAGAAAGAATGAAAATATGAGTACATGAACAAGATGTTTATTTTCTCTATTACAGGTCAAACTCTGTAGCCATTTAAATTAGAAACAACCACTGCATTTTTAAACTTAATCCGCACAAAGATGCTGCATGCATGAGCCGTTTCTGATTTAAATTAGATTAAATTTCAGTATCTGAAGCAAAAAGTTTCTCTGTGTATACGGTATGATATGATGCTAGTTTTCTCAAATGAAACTGTAAAATTTATTTGAAGTGACTCTCGCAGCTGCTCTGGAGAAGAAGTTCATGTGTTCATGTTGTCATATAATGAGACGCAGAGGCCGAAAATCACCATGAGCCTCACGTGTGCTTTAGTATTTGTGTAGTAAACAAACCCTTTTTTACACCATTCATACATATAGAGCCAAGCAGATTGTGCAGGAATTTATATCTAAACCGTCTTTTTGCGTTTTAATGTTCACAGACATTAGTCCATATCGTGATTCAAATTAAGTGGCAGACCCAATTTTGAATTATTCATCCAAAAATTGATGAATTCCGCGGCATTCCACGCTATAGAATAAATGATGGTTTTATGAATGGATTTTCGCGGCTGAGAAATTGTAGGCGCACGTTCATGTAGAGACAGAATTGACATGCCGTTGTGTAAATAAGATAAATAACATAAGACCATTTATTTAATAAAAGTTTTGTTTAATAAAAGAACAAGGCATAGACCTGTTCTATAGGAAAGGTAACCTCAAATGACTTTTGTTGTGATCTGGCGCTATATAGAAAATAAAATTAACTTGACCTTGGGGGAGCGGGGCACCCCCCTAATATAATGGCAGGGGAAACACTGCCCTAATTGCAGTTCAGTGCAAATCCGGAGCAGAGATTGGTTGAAAGAAAATGTTTGGAGCAAAAACCGGCCGGTTCCAAGTTCCAACGGAGCGCAATGTGAATGATTGACGGCTAATATCTAAAATCTGCATTAAAGCTAAGAATGTAAAGATGAAATTTAATTGGTTATGTAAGCTAATGTTGAATAGAACTGCTCACTGTATTAAGCTCACAGCGGTCATATACTGTGCAGTACTTAGCGAAAGTTTAGTAAGAAATGAAACAATTACTTGCTTTCGCATAAATGATCCCATATATATTTTGAGGTCGCGCAGATTAAATTCCAGGAGCATATGCGACCAAAACAGAATTTCGAGCCCTGCCAATATTTGGTGATTAATAATGCATAACGAGAAAAGCTATTATTTGTAGGTGGTTATTTTTGACCGGGAACACGGTCAAGTGTTGATTAATTGCCATCACACAAGTGTGATGTATTTTTTTTTCTTTAAATTTTTTAACATTTTTTACAAAATAAAAGCTTTTCAAAACCAATTTCTTGGTTAAACATTAGAGCATGCTAATGTGATAAACAGTGCTAATTTTTTTCACAATTTAATATTTCCATCAAAGTTAATTGACCACATCCACTAAGAAGTTTCCCATATCGCAACCAGTAAGACAGTTGGAAAACCCCTAAAGGAGAACAGATGACTTAGCCAAACAGAGAGTCATGATTGCTTGAAAGGATCATTATCGTCAGCTTAGTGATGGTGATTTACACAAATGTCATCTGATAACACTGGGAAATTACATCAGCAAAGTGTCAAAATTGGTGGCAATTTTCAGGTCATGGGAATCAAATGGGTCATTGTAGTGAGCTCTAATGTCTCAACGCAACTGCACAGTCAACTGGAGGAAGTGGGGGCAGGATGTTTGGTGGACTTGTAGAAGTGAAACTTCTAACCGTCATGCGCATTCTTTTACATGTAAGGACACCTGGTGGAGAAATTTTGTAGTGTGAAGAGAATGACCTTTTTTGTCTTTTTGCACAAATAATTTCATTAACACTTTTCTGAAAGACACTTGACTGTCAGCTACTGGGGTCTTCCTCATTGTTTCTAAAATTGCTTCTTGTTCCCTTTATAAGTTCCCTTTAAGCTTAGCTTACCTTACCTTACCTTACAGCTCAGCATTTATGAGCCATTTCGTGTTGAAAAACTTGATTAAAGTCTGCATGAATTGAATGCATAATATTGATCTTATGAACCATTTGTTCATGCATATGTTCCGAGTGCCTTTTTCTCCCAGTTATATTTGAACAAAAATCAATTTGTTACTTGATATATTAATATAAAAATAAGTTTTACATATTTTGACATATTTGAAACTTTGCAGTGTCATTCAGTGTGTTTTTTTTTTTTTAAGCTCTGATTTTACCAAGCGTTGAGCATGCAAAATTACTCAACCTTGCAACACTGTTGTTTAATTATGTTATACAAAAGGTCAATCATCACTTCCTGCTCTTAACGGAATGCTTGCACAGTTACACACAAGAGGGTCTGAAAGAGTGTCTATCAGTGGATTCATCTATAAGCCGATATTTTAGGGATCCGCTGATAGATGCAGCTTTCAAATGCTCCCATGCGTATCTGTGTAAGCACTCGGAGCGTGAAGCAATGATCATTGTAGCCAATCACAAGCACATCTGTTGACTGTGTGAACAGTCAGTGGTGTTTAAGAATCTGCTCAACAGCGTTCAAAATGCTAGTAGGAAATGCTGGTATAATCACATTTTTTAAATTTTTGTACAGACATTGGTACTTTTGACAACATTATTATAGAGTGTTGTTGTCAGTTCATCTTGTTTGTGTGATATTTAATATTCTAATATTTTTTTTATGTATATAAATGTAATCTTAGGGCTCTGGTCAATAGCTACATTTAGATGCACCCATGAATGATTGCTCAATTGGTCTAAAAAGCCTTCATGTAAACATCTCAAGTGGTCCAACAGAGCTTGATCCAAATAAACCTGAACTGAAAGGGGTGGTGTAGACTTGAAATAACATGATCAATAGGACAAAAATTACATACATAAACACTTAAATAAAACTATTTTCTCCATCAGATTCAAATATACTGGGCGCACATGCAGTTCCATGCTGTGTATGTTTACATACAGTTTGTGTCATACAAACAAATGAATAAGTTTATGTCTGGTCTCACAAAATGGTCAGTGGATGAGACTAGAATATTGTGTTTACTAAAAATAAATGTTAGCTTTCTTTTAAATATGTCATCAAAGAAATTGCAACACTTTTGTTTGGAATGCATGTAATGCACATGTGAATCAGATTGTATTAAGGGTTCATATAAACACTACTTTCAGAATGTGAAATCAGGTAGAATTCTTTCTGCTTGGTGAAAATTAGTGCATGTAAAAATACTGAATGAAAATGTGTTCCTTTTTATTTTATCCCTGTTTTGGTTCTATGAAGTTAATTCAGGACTTTATTAGTACCAGAAGAGAATGTTTTGTTAACAAAGGTACTGGCCTGCATAAGATATTAAGTTCAATCTAGGGCTGGGCAACTTTTTTTTTTCGTTTTTAGGTGCATTTAGTCAGTAATGCGGGTTCTGTGATTGGTAGTAAATCTCTATCACGTGCGTTCTGCTGGAGTGGCAATTACACAGCCATAAATCCGTGACAAGCTACGCCAAATCACGCTCATAATCGCAGGTGAATCCCATTCGATTATGAACGCGATTTTGCATGGCTTGTCAAAATATTTAGCAAGATTTGTTTAACATTTACATCATGTTGATAACTTCATGTGTGATGCACTTGGAATAGAATATTCTTTAACTACAGGGTTAATAAAGAAAAAGTTACTTGAATCATGGTGTAGTTACATTTTCAAGTTGACTGGTTCAAAATTGTAAGAAAAATTGAAAATTGGTCAAACGTTCTGAAAAAAAAATCAAGATTTAAATTTTTGACTTATTGCACAACCCTAGTTCTAGTTTGGCACACCTTCGTGACACCCTTGTGATATTCTTGTAAATAAGTAAGTAATTTCAGATACAGTACTTTTTCTAGCAAGTTCATTTGTCATCCATTGCCTGCGGTGACCATAAGTGCTGTTGTGGGTTTCCGGATGACATGTTGTTTTGGCAGCAAGGAAGTGAGCTTTAGATGCATTCACTTTCCACAGCTTTTCATGTGAGTACAAGCCTAAATGTCTGGCCCTAAACCATACGTACGTCACAGGAAGACAAGAAAGGTGTAACACAAGTGTTACAAGCTGTTTGTAACAGTCTGGAATGGGATGAGAATGGAATCTGATAACAGGAAATCAGTTCTGAACAAACAAGAAGACATTTGTAATGTTATTTTATGTCGTAGACAAAGCTCCATTTGAGTCCAAGGGGTCACTGGCAGATGTCTTTAATCAGATCAAGACACTTTGACACAAACATGTTTACTCTGTTATGTGAATGGCCAGTCATCACAATGAGCAATAATCTGTCATCACACACATTCTACAAACATGTTCAGGGTAATACTGAAATAAGTTAGTAAGTAGCTTACAGGCTGTTGTTTCCTCAGTCCCCAAACAGAAGCAGGTGGAAGATGCTGGCCCTCCAGCTCTCTCTTCCCATCCTCTAGAGACCCCTCACCCTGCTCTTTTGTATGCATATGGAGGGGATCTTTTGTACTGGGCCTCAGAAAAGTGAATGGGCCACATCTGCTATTCTCCCACTGAGCGGGTGAAGGCAAAACACTGATAACAGATGGACATGATTTCCCTGCAGATCTGCTGGTATTAAAGGAGCGGAATTAAAGGAGAAGAACAATATTTTGAACTTTTCAAGCATTACTAAATTTTTAACTTCTCTCTTTAATGTAAATAGTATGTCTTCAGAACACAAATTAAGATATTTTTAATGAAATTCGAGAGTTTTTTTTTTTCCCGACCCTATAATGACAGCAATGCAACTACCCTGTTCAAGTCACAGAAAGATAGTATGAATACTGAGTTTATTCAACATCTTCAGGAGCCGGCGATCTGACGTAGAACCCAGATGCACTGCGCCTTATTTGCAAGCAGAGGAAGATGAGCGTGTGTCGAAAAATGACAGGGAAGAGAAGAAACTGTTGAATAAAGTTGTTGTTTTTGTTTTCTTTTGTGCACAAAATATTCTTGTAGCTTCATAAAATTACAGTTGAACTACTGATGTCACATGGACTATTTTAATGATGTCCTTATTACCTTTCTGGGCCTTAAACGTGGTAGTTGCGTTGCTGTCTATGTAGGGTCAGAAAGCTCTCAGATCGCATCCAAATTAAAAGTTTTTGTTTCCATTATGTATGTGTGTGTACTGTGTATATTTATTATGTATATATAAATACACACACACACACACACACACACACACACACAGAATATTTTAAATATTTACATGTATTTACGTGTATATATTTTTATTGATATAATTAATATTATATATAAATATATTTCATATATAAAAATAACATATCTTTTGTATTTTTTTTTATATATCCATGCATGTGTGTGTTTTTATATATAAATAATAAATATACACAGTACCTGCACATATATTATGTAAACTAGTGTTTCTCAACGGGGGTGTTTGGGTGGCGAATCAGGTGGCGCTGGAAGCAGTATTTTTGAAATGGGGCACTGAGCTGTTCTTGGGGTGCGCTTGGTTAAGACGAGTTTACACCAAAGATGTATGAGCTGAAACTTGCAAAAAAAAAAAGGTCTGCCACATCTAAATGCTGTCTCTACACTGGATGCACACTTTCTATATCCCTTTGTCAACTTGTCGGCAACGCAAATGCGTGGAAAGCGTCAGAAATAGAGGGTGGCATCCATTTACTGTAGCGCTCGTGCTCAGTTACTGAACGACTGATTATAATACGGTCTATGCATGGGCATTGGAAACCAAAAAAATTAACGTGACAACATTACAAAAGACGGTTGTTTCCAGTGGCGTAAGTGGTATAGTGAGTAATTAGTGTTTTTTTTGACCCGAGTTTTGTGTACTCTGCTGTGTTTCGGGAATGCAGCAGGCACAAATAATTAGTGAAAACACAAAATGGAGTTTAATTAACATGCAGTGGTGTAGTGCAAGATGTATCCAAGTATACTGTGTAATACCCACTTCTTTATCACGTGGCTTTGCGTATACCTACTTCTAAATTCTCTCTGATTTTACAGTAATACAGTATAGTATCCTGTATCAGCCAAAATCATGACAGTCCACCAGTAGCTAATCAAATCGCATGTGAATAAATGCAGACATTCCCTAAACACACCCAGTAAAGACAGCAATGCGGTCAGGACCGTGGCTCCCGCTTCCTTTTGAAATATGTTTGATTGTGCCTGATCCTCCCGCACTGTCGACTCCTCCACCCTTTGACTGATTGCACTCTAAAAAGTGCGCAGATATATTTGCTGAATTAGAGCCCGTAAAAGTGGATGGGTCCAATATCATAGGTCTTCAAAAGTGACCTCCATCACCAATACTCCCGGCTTCAAGCTAGAAGGTGTATCATTTCCTTAGCAACGATTTTTTACTTCAGTGTTCGCTTGACTTTCTGTAGTACAGCTGCCGAGCTTCCCTTCAAAACAATAACAAGCGTTTAGACACTATAAAGCATAAGATGCTTTTTCTAATTTAGAAAATTTAATATGAAAGCTTTTTGTTTGCTGATTTGGTTGCGGTTGGTTTGAATGCAAAATTTCTAAAGAGTTTATTCAAAGTTTACAAATATAGCTTAATTTATGTCCACGTGGCTTTTTTTTGCTTCTTGGGAAATTAATTATAATGATATTTCAAGTCCAGTCAAATCAAATATGTGATGAATGTCATATGGCATTCAATGACATAGTTTTAAAATAAAGTTATGTATGGGCTAATGTGGGCTGTTATTTTTGGGTTAAGATACATGCTTTTAAAATAGGCCTATATATTATAAATAAAATATAGCCTATAATATACACTACCATTTAAAAAGGTTAGTAAGATTTGTTAATGGATTGATTAAAAAAAAAACACATTTGTTTGTTTAAAAAAATACAGTAAAAACAGTAAATCTACCATTTGAAAAAATGCTTTCTATTTGAATATATTTTAAAATGTGTTTTCCTCTCATGCTAAGCTTCATTACTGCAGCTTTCAGTGTCGCATGATCTTTCAGAAATCATGCTGATTGCCTAAGAAACATTTCTTATTATAGCTGGCGCACACCACACTGACAAAAAAGCAAAATGTTGCATTTAATTTACTATAACAAAATATAATAAATAATAAATCAGGACAGCACTAAAATACTAAAGATTTTGAAAATGAGGAGCATATGTTTCTTGTCTTTCTACAACCTCAGTTCCAGAAAAGTTGGGATGTTTTGTGAAATGTCATAAAATCAAGAATATGTTGTTTGTTCTCTTTAACATTTAATTGACTGAAGTACAAAGAAAAAAAAATTTGCTTGCAATGAGAAGCTCCTTTTATACCAAATGATGATACCCTCACCTATTACCAATTTACCTGCTTGCTGTTAACTGTTTCAAAACTGTTTATTCTATGATATTTTCACTTTTATTTTGCCTTTGTTTCAACTTTTTTGGAGTGTGTTGCAGACTTCACAATAAAAAAAAAATGTTTATATTTACAAAATACATTTAAGTTTAGTCAGTGAAAACTTTGGAAAGGAAAAGGAAAGGAAAGGACGTGATGTGAGGCCAAGTATGGTGACCCATACTTGGAATTTGTGCTCTGCATTTAACCCATCCAAGTGCACACACACAGTAGTGAGTAGTGAACAAACATGCACACACACCCGGAGCAGTGGGCAGCCATATTGTTATCGCTGCGGCGCCCAGGGAGCTATTGGGGGATCGGTGCCTTGCTCAAGGGACTCCCCTCAGTCGTGGTATTGAGGGTGGTGAGAGCGCTGGTTATTCACTCCCTCCACCATCAATCCCTGCCGGACCTGGGACTCCAACCTGCAACCTTTCCATTACAAGCCTGACTCCCTAACCATTAGGCCACGGCTGCCCTCTTTTTATTTTTATTTTTATTTTTATTTTTATTTATTTATTTATTTTTTTTAAAGGAAAACTTTGGTAATCTTTGTACTTTTGTCAGTTAAATAAAAGTTGAATAGAATTAACAAATGACAGAGTTTTAATCATGTTATTATTATTTTATAAATATTAAATTAATAATAAATATTTTTCCTTAAAAAGCTAATTGAAAACATCCAAACATATCACAGCAGTAAAAAGGGTATTCAATAGTTCCAGGAATGGAAGAACAAACTAAAATCTTGTCTGTAAAAATGTCCTTTTGGATATGTCCTAAACAGGAATTTTTATTTGGTCTTTTTAAATTTGGGACAACAAGGTATATCAGCATCTCAAAACTTATTTAACTTATTTAAAAATAATTTACTGTTTAAAAAAAAGTGCTTAAATGTCTTTTTTTTTTCCTTTAATCAATTCCATGCATCATTGATTTAATTTCTTAAAAATCGTAATGACCCCATACATTTGAATGACTGTAAATATAATATATATACTGTAAATGTATAATAACAATCTAAATTATACACACAAAATAATAATAATGATGATAATAATAATAATAATAATAATAACAATAATAATCAACTTAAATATTTAGTGAGGACAATTAGACTACGTTTTATTTGATGGGGGTGGTGAGGAACCTGGATAATGGGAAGGGGGGTGCTGGCCCAAAAAAGGTTGAGAACCACTGATGTAAAAAAAAATAACTTATTTTGGATGTGATTAATCGTTGCACAGCACTAGAACACTGTAGTATGACTATGCAAAAAAACAGCTGCTTCTCCATTATGACTGTGCTTGTAAACATACTTAGTAAGTATACAGTGTATTGCAGGTGAATCATAAAACTAAAATTGAATGGCTTTGTAAGTGAAAGTGGTTATTATTATAACCTTTGATTGTTGTTATCATATAAATACCACAAAGACTTCTTTGTGTATTTTTCCTAAACATTGTGCCCGTATGCCATTGTGGGTGTCATATGTTTGTGCTTGTGTATTTTGAAGTCTTAGCAGGTTGCTGTTTGTTGTCAGGACATTAGCAGGATATCAAGGGCGCTTTGGGGCTTGGCAGTGAAATCGGAGCGCACTCAGCCCCACCACGTTTCATTGGAGAAAAGCAACACCCTCCCCCTCTCACATGACACAACACGTGACACCACCCCTTCTTTCATTTCCCCTTCACATGCAAAACAAAGCTCGTGCCACCTGCCATATGTTCCTTCCTCCCTGTCACTCACAGTTATCCATGCCAGATTTGTTAATGACATTTAATATCTTAAAGTCAGTCTGATATAGATGTACCAGTTGCATTTAGGCCGGACAGGTGGCAGCCCTTCAAATCTCTGTTCCTGTGACGCCAGCTACTAGTGCACCTTCAGACCCTTCATGACGCAGTTTCATTCAGAGTTCCCTTATTTGCACAGTCACGGCATGCACACTCTTCAACCTTACTCAAAATGGACCGTGCAATCTAAAGTTCTGGTATAACAAATGATTTAGCATTTCATTTCATTTCATTTATTTTAATGTAGATTTTTGATAGCAGAGTGATTTTCTTTAATTTTAATATTTAACAATACTTGTATCCCTTTATATTTTATGAAATTATTATAATTGTATGCAGATATTGCAACAATTAAATGAGAACTGTAATGGCATTTGGTTTCAGTGAAGAAATTTTCACAGTTTCATTTGAGCTTTATGTTTGCTTTACAAATTGCCTCCCACTCTGAAATCTGTGATGTTTGGGAGAGATCAAACCATGTGCTTTGTGTTTTAAGCTTTTCTTGTTGGTCTTTACAAAAGGCAAGCATTAGTCCGGTGACGGCAATAATTGGTCTGTGTTGGCTTGGCAACACTTTTCGTTCGTCAGCTCAGAATATAATTACGTGTTGCTTCAACAATGAGATGTCTCACCTTACCAGACTGAGCTTTATTTTAGGGCTTGATACAACAATACTAGGGATGCACCGATACCGAGCTCCTGTACTCGTACTCGTTAAAATGCCCCGATACCAAAGGCCGATACCACACAGCATGTGACAAGTGCGTATTCAGGCAAAGAACCACCGACAACAGAACAACAGACAGCAGAATGGAGTCATTAGAGATTAAGGATGTCTGCGAAGTATATGTATGCAAATAATATAATGTTCATTAACATTCAGTATCAACGCTTGTATAGCTGATGCGCGCGAGCTGAAAGGAAAAGTACGCAGAATGGATTGAGTGCGCGGCGGCGAAGATGCACGGCTTGTCGAGTTAAGATCCCGCCTTGACATCACTGGAAAGTTTGTAGTTCGGTCGGATATGTCAGAAACATGTTTTGCTTGCTTCATGAGTGTTTCTGCATTATTTGAGTCTCTTTAGATTATAGCCCAAATAGCAGCATGTTTCAGATTAAAAAAACGTGACTTATATTTCTGAAAATATCAGAGTTAGGAGATTCATAATGAGTGGTTCCCTGC
Source organism: Labeo catla (assembly GCA_012976165.1). Classification (NCBI taxonomy): domain Eukaryota; kingdom Metazoa; phylum Chordata; class Actinopteri; order Cypriniformes; family Cyprinidae; genus Labeo; species Labeo catla. The sequence continues at coordinate 1,074,120 of VONZ01000113.1, forward strand.
ATATTACAACAAAACACGTGATTACAGTACTGAGCCGCTGCAATGGAGCAATTTAATGCTATTAAATTAAAGATGATGTACCATAGAGCCAAAAAAAAAAAAAATTGAACAGTGAAAGTAACACATTTTAATGGCCATAATTAAGTGTAAAAAAATAACTAAGGGATATATAGTAAAACTAAAAATTATTCAGACACCAGATATACACCACCTAATTTTTGATATATATGTATATTTTTTACTAGTGGGTGCAGGACACTGTTTATGATAATGTGATAATGTGAAAAATGTCTGATAATGTGAGAAAAGGTATCTGAATAAATTTTGGTTTGACTGTATCTATTTGATAAATGAAATTAACCAACTAATACATATTCTTTTAGTTTCTGTACCCAATATTTACAAATTTACTGGCAAATTTTAAAATATCGGTATCGGTTCGGAATCGGCAAGTACCAAAAATAAAAGTATCGGCATCGGACGAGTACTGGAAAGAGTGGTTTCGGTGCATCCCTAAACAATACCCTAAAGTGTTTTCTCACACCTGGCACAGTTTCTTGTCTTGTTGTTCTTGCCTGGTGTTGGCATGGATTGTGTCTGGGAAATATTACAAAGTCTGTAGTTACTTAAAAACAGCCACATGTAGTGTATTCCCCAATCACCACCTTACAAGTTATGTCAAGTAAAAAAAAAAAAAAAAGTTTGTAAACTTGTCACTTTTACAGAATCTTACTTTACATCAGGAAAATAATCCAATGTCCATAGATAGTTACTTATCTGTATTTATATTAATATTAGACATTAATGTAACCTTGGTAAGCAAAAGAGACTTAAAATCTTATTGTTTCTCAACTTTTGACTGGTAGTTTATGTTTGAATAATCTTCTAATGCTGATAAAAGGAAAATTTCTATATCATAAATGCCATTATTAATATTTCCCACCAATTTTAATTAATTTTTTTTTGTCTTGTGCTTTATTTTAAATGTTTGTGCTGTCTGACAAATAATTCAAACCTGCATGCATAATAATTGTTAATTAATTTCATGTTGTCTGCTCTGAGTGGATCTAGACCTTGATATTAGAGTAGTCTTTGCTATTATTAAAATGAGAGGTTATCCCATCTATTTTTTAAAATGCTGTCATAAGTCAAAACATTCAACAAACCCTATTTTGGTATTTAAAATGACAGTATATTAAGAGGAGTCGTTCGGGTCCATCACACTCTAGGCTAATAAGTGTTTTACCAAGATGAACAAAAAAAAAACGCTTGTTTTGCTATGCATTAGTGAAATGACACCTTGAAATGAAATATTACAGCTGTCTGTCTGTGCTTGAGAACTAGAGGGCTTTAGTGTGAGAAGGCTTTGTGACTGTTGGTGTCTGTTGTGTAGTGTCAATTTTCACAATTGAGTTTTACATGCTACATATATTTGATTTATTTTAGGTTTTATTTGCATTTGTGATGACCAGTCCTCTTAGACTAGTCAGACAAGTAGGTCTGAATCATACCTGTATGGGTTGGCTGCAAGCAAATGAAGGTTCGCTCTGCCAAATAAACTGTTTAGCTCCCTGTAGGCTGGTGTTGAGGGTATGAGGTTTCACAGACGTGATGTGGGCGATGTGCAAAGAGAGGAATCCTGAGACCTCTAAGCTGGCTGTCTGGACAAGAGTGGACGTCTGCCGGCTGAGGCCACCCCCCGAAGGGATTCTTTCCAGTGCTTGTCATACATAACTGTGCTGCAGTTCAGCGTGCCATAATAGTGGCCAACTGCATATGTGTTCTCATCTGCATTACATTTAACATTTTTAAGCTTTTTTTGTCAGTGTCCTGTATCCCAGTGATCATTTCCTTGAATTTAGTGCTTTTATATACATAGAACATACAGCTAGAACATATATTCTGCTGTTAGTGACATTTCAGTCAGGTCTAAGGAGTGTGAATCTTTATTTGACGTTTTCAGTGATGTGATTGCTCTTATTTTGCTCTTAATTTGCTCTTAGTTGCTCTTAATTTGTAAAAACCACTGCTCAAATTTCCACAGCTCTGAATTTAAAAGAGTAGCATTGCATTGTTTTAGTATTAAACTGAGTACAACACAAAGCTATGTTGCGTTCTATTTAGACAATGAACATCTACAGAAATTGGAACCATTTCAGATAAATAGTGGACTAGTATTTGATCAGTCATGTTTGTCTAATTATTGCACATTAAATTTTATGTAAATAACCACCTAGTTCCTTTCCTTATATACACTTGTCGCTCCTGTAATATCATACTTTGACAAGCACTTTAAAATGACAGCTATGAGCAAACCACATTAATTGTGACCCAACTTGATTGAATTCCAGTCACTACGCTGGAGCTGTCCCAAATTAAGCAACATTTCTAATAAATATGATCGTTTTAAAATATGCTGTACGATATCTTAAGACTAAACTGTACAATGTAATGTGTCAAATAATTGTAATCTAATTGCTGTAAATAGGGTTATTACCTGTAGGGGGAGGCAGAACTCCAGTAATCTTGGTTGTTCTGCATCCTGGTGTTAGTGGTGTGTGTGTGTGTGTATGTATGTATATATGCGTATGTATACATGTATGTATGTATGTATATATGTGTGTGTGTGTGTGTGTGTGTGTGTGTGTGTGCACCTGGTATTCATCACGTTATGGGGACCAAATGTCCCCACAAGGATAGTAATACCAGTAAATTTTGACCTTGTGGGGACATTTGTGAGGTCCCCATGAGGAAACAGGCTTATAAATCATGCAGAATGAGTTTTTTTTGAGAAAGTAAAAGTGTGTGAGTGTCTCCTGTGAGGGCTAGGTTTAGGTGTAGGGTAGGTGTAGGGCTATAGAAAATAGGGTTTGTACAGTATAAAAACCATTACGCCTATGGAATGTCCCCATAAAACATGTAAACACAACTTTGTGTGTGTATATATATATATATATATATATATATATATATATATATATAATTATATACACAATACACACACAAACACACACACACAATGTATATATGTGAAAATAATTGCTTTTGCAACTAAATAACTTGGCCTCCTTTTCATCTTTTCTTTAAGATGCTTCATGACTGTCCCAAAGCTAGACGAGAAGTGGAGCTGCACTGGCGGGCGTCTTCATGTACTCACATTGTCAGAATCATTGACGTCTATGAGAATCTGTATCAAAACAGGAAGTGCCTTCTTATTGTAATGGAGTGGTGAGTCATCAGCTTCATCATAATTTTTTTTTGATGTCTTCAGTAGTATAGAAAGCAAATTGCCCTATTTTTTGCCCTATTTTTTGTGGTCATTTCTGTAGTTCACTTCCTTTTTGGACAACTTTCCATTTATAAGCAATTTGTTATTCTGTGAATATGAATGTTCCCTTCATAAACAGTTCACCTAGAGCAACCCTAGATTAGGTTATTTGCTCCATGGTAAATGCTGATCAGCATTACAATTTCCTGGATCATCCCAATTTGGTATGGAACCCGCAATTTTTGTTGTTGTGGCCCTTGTTCTTAACCATCCAGGCTGTAAAGCTGCCAGATCATTAGACAAGTTAAAGGAGCTTGAATTAAAGAGTGTTTATTATGGGAACAGAATGTCAAGTCAGTTTTGTGTTTCATTAGTAACATTTGGCCAATTACAGTTTGAGTAGACACTTCATGAGCAATATAATGACTTGACATTTGCAGTGCACCCAGCATTGTGTCTGTTTGTGTCCTGAATTGCATTGTCATGAAAACCTTGATTCATTTAGTTACTTCTTTTACACAGCCCCTTAACTCATTTGTAATGTTTTTCTGAGGTTTCAGTGCCTCATCTATGTGAATAGTTTACCAGCAGGTGTTTGGAGGTTACTTACGGTAAACACTTGTACACCTGTGTGCCCCTTTTCATGTTTGAGTAAATTCAGAAGTCCCCTGCCTGATGACGTACCTCCTTGGTGACCTCTCCTTCATATAGACTATGTAATTGCATAACCAGACACTGTTGTTTCCCACACTTGCAACATGTATGCTAGCTGGTACCATCCTTCTCTGCTTACCACCATTGTGTGCTCCTCAGTAAGGCAGTTGAACCCAGGTTGCTTCATTGGGACGGTCCCTGCTGCAATCAAAATGCAAGTCGCATGGATGCGAGTTCTCGTATAATGACACAAAATAATAATGTTTTGGTTAAGTCTGCAATAGGCTATTTAAATTGCAAACTACTGATATGATTATTTAAAAGAGTTCAGGGAAAAGAGAATGACATAGCTGTGAAAGTAGAAAAAAATGTTTTAGTACTTTTCACATATGGTATGCCAACATTTATAGACATATTTATTTATAAATCTATCAGTCAGTTCAGTCAGAGTTATGAGTTAACCTGAAACATTCACAGAAACTTGCCATCTCTAACAGTTTTGCTTTTGAAATTTAAGCTCGGGATGTTATCAAATCATCTTAATGCAGTCTTTTAGAAGTGTTGTAAAATTAAATATATAAAAATCATTGCAATATTCTGAATGTGGCTTAATTCTGCATGAAAGCCTGCATGAAATTTCCAAACAGTCTAATTTTTCTAACTATGCTATTTGTACAGAAATGCATTTATCTTGCATCAAAACTGCTGTCAAAATTAGCATGTTAATGCAGGCAATTATTTTTTTCCAGCTTAATGGCTTTAAAAATATTTAATGCAGTTAACACATTAATATTTATTGTTAGATGGGATTTATTGTAAATGTATTGTTAGATGGGATTAATAACGATTAATGTGCAATTAGTTATTTTTTTTAATCGATACTAATCGAAACTTTAATTTTAAGCAAAAAATAATTGTCATTTCCTTCATGTGAAATAAAATTACTCATATATTCGTAAGATAATATAAGAATTACTCATTGGACTGTAAAGGCCACCCCTAATTGTGAATATTCAATATATATCACCCAGACTGTGCACTAAATGCATAATATTTTTATAGAGTATTATTTAGTATTGCTCACTGAGTCAGTTTGTGACACTGTCTTGTTTAGTTTCAACATGATTTGGCTATCTGAAATGCATGGTTTCACTGAAAACATCAAAGTGATGTGCTTGTGACATTCAAGTGTTTGATCTTGAACTGGCACACTGGGTTTGTCACCACTGTTGTTTACCAGCAGATGCGAGTTTATGTAAATTTTTTGGTTTTTAGGGTGAGAATTCTAAGAATTCTTTTTTTTTTTTTTTAAACCCATTAAAGATGAAGGACAAAGGGATGGACCAGGTAGATGTACTAGATGTTTAGTTAGTTAAAGTAGTTTCAAAGTCATTCATAATTTTCGAATATAAAGCGACACAACATGCTGGAAAGGTTTGTAGAGTGTTGATGGCATGCTGAGTTTTAGCATGCTAACTGTCAGCATTTTAAATCTCTTTCTCAGAAATCTGATCTCTTAAAGTGGTAATTCACTGCTGTCAAGGTGGAATTTTAATAAAACCTGGCTTTCTATGCAGTAGAAACAGTTTTTTTTCTGTAATTAGTGCTACAGGACCACAGCCCTTTGCCTAAGACTTTAACATTTATAATGCGCTTTAGATTTTTTTGCGCTGCCTCTCTGTTGATCCAACTGTCTGTGGGCAGGAGTACAAAAATGTGGAAGTTTGATCTGTAGTTTTTAACAAAAGTCCTAGAGCTGTCAAAAGTCCACCAGATGACCCTTACATGCTAATGCACTGCCAATTCAACAGAAAATGTAAAGACACTGACTATCAACGCTTTGACAGCTGACATTTTAGTGTTATAAAAGGTTACCGATCTTTTTAACAGAACTTATTTTGTGGAAGGACAAATATATGCATGGTGTGGAGCTTGGTTCCCACCCTTGTGTTCTCCAAAACAGAAGTGTCTTCATGTAAATGTATCAAAGAACAGAGTGGAGGCACTTTTGTAATATTCCTTTTTGAAATTAATTTTGGCCATATTGACTCTTTGCATGTCAGATGCTCTTCATTAGGTACCAAAATAAATCAATATTCGTTTGCTTCTGCTTTACAGTTAATTGACCATATGTACGGATTACTTCCTTGTTTTAGACAAGCCACCTCAGTCATTTCCGGTCAACTGTACTGTGTACTGTGTCCGTAATAGGAGTGTCCTTTGCTTGTTTTCTCTACATAATCCATTCACAATTCAGAGAAATTTTTTGTTTGTCTAAGTCCATGTATACCGTTTCAAGAATGACAAACGCGAGTGTAAAAAATTGCGCTATGATAAAATTCGCTATAAATCATGCTATGATTGACAGTAATAAACAAACAAAACATCTGACAAGGCAATGTCAAAAATAGAGTCGTGCATTAAATGATTCAGACTAAATTCAGAGAAACAAAACTACAGCAGTAAATAGGTTTGTGTTGGTTTTTATGTGGTATTCGGGGTCTTTTTGACCCGCAAATGACTTTTGCTTAATTTTTAAAAAATGTTCTCTTTGTCGAAATGACATGAGACTTTGTAAAACTGTCAGCACTATCTAGATCTACAAATAAAAAAAAAAATTGGAGTGATATCTTGATTTTATGTTAGTGTTAAAAAAAAAAACAGTCACACTCATGGTCTTTGGGGTCTCTAGAGACCCCATGCAACAAAATTTAATTTTGTAACAAAGTAATATATATATATATATATATATATATATATATATATATATATATATATATATATATATATATATATATATATATATATATATATATATATATTTTTTTTTTTTTTTAAACAAATATTATTTTCCTGTTTATTAATGTTTTTACTACATTTGTGCCATTTTTGGAGGATTTATTATATTTTTTTAAATTTATATAAATTAATAAATACATATTTTTTTATTAGGTTTTTATACAAAAACAGCTTTTTGTGTAAAATTCACTTTATAAAAGACCCACATTTTTAACTTTCATTCATGGGGATAACATGGATAATTTGACATGGTTTGGTGTAAGATTTTTGCCCATCATTTGGAAAATGCAGTTTTAAAAATAAAAATTATAATTTTTACCAGTAGATGGCTACAGAGCTCCACTATTTACTATTTGCTATTTAGTTTGCTACCAACTAAAAGATATCTTTTTACAAGTTTTTTCAGTTGGATTGATATCTACATATAATGAAATCACAATTATAACAATAAAAATTACTTTTTGTCAAAGTTTAATATTTTTTGTACTGAAAAAAAAAAAAACAGTTTTTCAATAATGTTACATTATGATTAGAATCAAACCAACAAAATGTTGATTCAAAATTCATCAATCAAAAAAATAAATCAAAATTTATCAATTCATCCATTACTTTGACAAAAAGTAATTTTTATTTTTATAATTGTGATTTCATAATATGTAGATAAAATCCAAAAATCCAAAAAAAACAAAAAAAAAAGGATGTGGCCTAATGGTTAGGGAATCGGGCTTGCAACTGAAATGTTGCGGGTTCGAGTCCCTGATCCGGCAGGGATTGAAGGTGGGGGGAGTGAATAACCAGTGCTCTCTCCACCCTCAATACCACGACTGAGGTGAGTCCCTTGAGCAAGGCCCCCAACTGCTCCCCGGGCGCCACAGTGATAGCAATATGGCTGCCCACTGCTCCTGGTGTTTGTTCACTACTCACTACTGTGTGTGTGCACTTGGATGGGTTAAATGCAGAGCACAAATTCCGAGTATGGGTCACCATACTTCCTTCACACGTCACATCCTTTCCTTTCCCACTGAAAAACTTGTAAAAAGATGTCTTTCAGTTGGTCAAATAGCACATAGTAAATAGTGGAGCTCTGCAGCCATCTACTGGTAAAAATGATAATTTTTTATTTTTAAACCAACATTTTCCAAATGATGAGCAAAAATCTTACACCAAACCATGTCAAATGATCCATGTTATACCATGAATGAAAGTTAAAAATGTGGGTCTTTCATAAAGTGAATTTTACACAAAAAGCTGTTTCTGTATAAAAACCTATTAAAAAAAATATTTATTTATTAAGTTATATAAATGTAAAAAATCATAATAAATCCTCCGAAAATGGCACAAATGTAGTAAAAACATTAATGAACAGACAAATTAATTTTGTTTTAGAAAAAAACTATTATTTTGTTACAAAATTAAATTTTGTTGCGTGGGGTCTCTAGAGACCCCAAAGACCATGAGTGTACAACCCAAAATGAAGACCACATAAGGGTTAAATATAGAATATTTAATAGCTTTTACAGTTCAAGTTAAAACTTAAAAGATGTAGTTAAGTTAAATCTAAAATATTTCAAATTCATAGTTGATTCATATTGAATGCATTATTTAATTCTTACACCATTAATATTTAACTTATTTAATTTGTAATGAACTATATATAAGTATTTAAATAATTCACCTTCATAGGCTGTTTGTGTCTGAGCTTATTTTATTTTAATGACTTTATGCACTTGCTATACTGTATACTTTAGTGAAAGTAATAAAATTTGTTATGCTAGTAATTTTATAATAAATCAAAGCAAGACTTGAAAAAACTAGGGAGTTGAAATGGCAGCTGCAGCCAATGAGTGATCCTCTGCTGCCATCTTCTGGTTATAAGGGTAATTTCATGTTATTTTCATCTTAAAGAAGTTCACTTTCAGAACAATTATTATTTTTTTTTTTTCAAATAATTTACTCACCCCCTTGCCATCCAAGATGTTTGTGTCTTTCTTTCTTCAGTCGGTAGGAAATTATGTTTCTTGAGGGGTAAAAAAAAAATTCAGGAATTATCTATATATAATGGACTTCAATGGTGCCCTCCCAAGTTTGAACTTCCAAAATGTAGTTTAAATGCAGCTTCAAATGGCTCTAAATGATCCTAGCCGAGGAAGAAGGGTCTTATCTAGCAAATGATCGGTCATTTTCAAAACAAATTGACAATTTCTATACTTTTTAACCTCAAATGCTCATCTTGTCTAAGTCTGCATGTCAAGACAGTTAGGGTATGTCGCAAAACTCCCATCTCGTTTTCTTCCCCAACTTCAAAATCATCCTACATCGCTGCAGAAGTACCGACCCAGTGTTTACAAAGTGAACATACAAAGAAGATCAAACGCCCTTTACAACAAAATGGTGAAACAGCGATTTAGGATGATTTTGGCGTTGAAGAAGAAATTAAGGCGGGAGTTTTTCAACATAACCTAACTGTATTAACCCAGATTACACAGGCTACGCATGCGCATCGCAGAGATGAGACAAGACAAGCATTTGAGGTTAAAATGTATATAAATTGTCAATTTGTTTAAAAAAAAAAAAAAAAAAATCACTGATCATTTTGCTAGGTAAGACCCTTCTTCCTTGGCTGGGATCGTTTATAGCCCTTTGAAGCTGCATTTAAACTGCATTTTGGAAGTTCAAACTTGGGGGCGCCATTGAAGTCCACTATATGGAGAAAATTCCTAAAAATGTTTTCCTCAAAAAACTATTTCTTATTGACTGAAGAAAGACAGACATGAACATTTTGGATGATAAGGGGGTGAGTAAATTATCTGTAAATTTTTGTTCTGGAAGTAGACGACATGAAAGACGACATGAAAGACGACATGAAAAAAATGTCTTTTCACGGAAAACAATGACTTTTTAAACCTTTAAAAAGTCGTTTTCTGTGAAAAGACATTTTTTTCATGTCGTCTTTATGAATGAAAAGTGAATCTTTGTTAATTTTGTTGCACAGCTGTAGAGTTGAAAAAAAAAATAAAGGCTTTAAAATATTACAAGATTTTAAAAATGAGTTTATGACTATGAAGGTTATTGATTATCAAGAATACTATTAAGAAGTCATTGAAGAGAGGCATTGCTAGCTAGCTAACGTTAGTCTAAACAGTTATGATAGTGTTCAGATGTCAGCATTTAAATGTACAACTATGTGTCTAGGTACTCCCCGGGGATTACCAGGCTCGGCATTTAAATTACGTGTTGTTAAATAATATAAAACTAAATGTTCATGCCACTATCATCATTTATGAAGTTGCAATTATCATTTTTCTGAGTTTCTGATAAGAATGAGGCAGGAGAGGAGTCTCAAGAGTGTCCACCTATATATAGCACATATAAAATGAGCTTCACCGGCTGTTACGAGCTGGCTTATCATTATGCAAAAGTTCTAAAGAACGCTCCGTGCATATGGTCAATTGTCTCCTATTAAGAGCGATATTGTTTCATGGATGATGCAAGATTTCATGCAGCTTGCATCATTTTGATGTAAGAGACTCATAGGGAAGTGTAGTGTTTCTTTAGAAACCGTTAATTCTTTCACTGTTTGTTAGACGGAAATGAGTGTGTGAGGAACCTCCAGACATGAGTGATAGTGTGGTATTAGTGGCTTATGGGGTGCTATTAACATCTTATAGATTGATCCTTATGAAACTGCTGGTAGTCATAATACAAATATTAAAATAAGCTGGCTGAAGGTACATCAGATTGCAAAGATCATGAATAGATTACAAGAAATCAGGCCAGAGATATCCAGCTACTCAGCATGCAGGAAACAGAATCTACAGGTCATCAGAACTGAGTGTGCTGCAGGTGATGGAAATAGAAAATGCCAACTCTGATGTTCAGCTTCAAATATGGCTTTTCTAAGAAATATTACACCTAGAAATGGTGCAACCCAACCCTTTAGTGGGGCCTTGGTGTTTTGTACCATAAATCACATGCTTTTGAAATTTCAGCGCTTAAGCTTAACACCTTTTTTGCCAGCTATAGTACATGTCGACTGTCAGATGGGACATGAAGCGTCTGGGGTTTAGTGAGACTGAAAGCAGTAAAACGTGATGTGGTTGTTCACAGTGAGTTAGGCTTTCTCAGTCAAACTCGTACTGTTTTTTTTTTTCTATATCTGTCAGGCGTTTGATGATTTCACCTGAAACTGACTGCAGTTCTAGTTGCGCTGTAGAAATGAAACTCGTCTCATGTGAGAACAGCATGATTCTGATCGCATTTACATAGATGTACGTGGTTATCAGCAGTTTGCACCCCCTTTCACAAATTGTTATCGTGCTTTATCATTACAATAACGGATGTGCTAGCAGCACTAGACTGTATTTTTGAGTCCAGTTATCAAAATCATAACCATGCGGACTTATGCAGATCCCTCTCTTTTACCCCTCTCTGTCTTTTTTCCCCCGTCTTCCTATTTTCTGATGAAAGCAAGAGAGTCTTTCTAAGCCCACTGACCCAGTTTCTCGCAACTGGCAAGTTTTCAAGAAATGGAGCTCACCCGACTTGCACACCTAGCAGTGGTTTTTGCGTATAATCGGAAATGATAACCACAATGATGACTTGGGGACAAAGGTGAAAAGATCCCCCCTTCATGTGGTTTTTTTTTTTTTTTTTAAATGCATTTGAACAAAGTCCTTTTTGTGAGTTTTAGCGCATATACGTCTGGCACTCCAATATCACTTTAACTATCAGTGCTTTTAAAGGAAACATTGCCATGGCTACCAGTTGCCATTTCTATTCCAAATCTGCTGTTGTACATTCAGGCAAATGTGGTGGTTTGCATAATAATAATAATAGTAAACGGCCTTCTATAGTAAATATATCTTGCACTTTTCACTTAACTACGTCTTAGTTTTATTACATAAGTGTAATGTCTTTATTCTAGTGCTGTTAATCGATTTAAAAAAAAATGAAGTAATCACACACTTTTTTTCTGAAATTAATCACAAGGAATCTCATCTAACATTAAAAATGTTTAAATATACTTTTATATTGCAATAATTTCACATTCAATCTTCAAATTAATGTAGAAACCACATAAAGACAGCATTTTTTTAACATTTCTTTGGTGGCATCTATATCACTGATACCAATATTACTGATGCCTCTAGGAAATTATTTTTTTCCTAATATTTAACCATTGACCACAGCCATTCAGCCTTACAGTATAAATGAAAGCTATCACTTTTATCATTTATTAGACTAAAAACAAGAGCTTAAAACAATTTTAGTAGAAAATATACAGAAATTGAATAAAGTTATCAAACACTAAAGTCCAAAGTAAATATAGATGAATCCTTAACGCTACAAAAGTTTTTTCTTTTGTTCTTTTATTACAGGACATTACAGCAGCTGCGTTATTAGGTTATTTGGCTGCTGTTACTTTAAGAGCTGCCGCTGTTGAATGTGACACGGATCTGACGCGCATGCTCATAGTTTAAATCGCTCTTTAATATGAACTGATACATGCTACAGCGCACGCCACCGTATTCGTGCGTGCAATTGAAAAGCACGTGCTTCGCGCACAGTATAATGTCTGACAGATTAATTTTTACTGGCATATGGTCTGACAAAATCTAATTTGACTGCAGTTCTCTGTTGTTCTACTGAAGCTCCTCATTACCTCGTGCTTGTTTGACTAGCACCTCATGCGTAAGTTGGAGTGCGTGTCTGAAAAGTCTCCGTTTCAGGGCTCTAGAGTGCGACTTAATGGTGCGACTCAAAAAAAATCTGAGGTCGCAACGGTGCGACCAGCCGTTCAAGGGCAAAAAAAAAAAAAAGTCTCCACAACTGTGGTTTAACAGACACACATTAGGCCCATATCATGGTGTAAACCAATAGTGGGTAGACAATGGCCGGCAATTAGTGATGCGCGGGTGGTGGTTATATCCGCGGGCACTGTGGATAATCCGCGGGTCGGGTGGGTCGGGTAATAAAAAAAAATGCATTCTGATTATTTGCGGGTGGATGAGATAAATCAATAATGATGCAAATATTAACTACATTTTCTAAAATGTGAACCCGTTTTAAATACATTTTTCATCAGGCAAACAATTTCACACGTGTGTGTGTGTGTACATGTTTTTGCTACATTGTGGGGACCAAATGTCCCCACAAGGATAGTAAAACCTGAAATTTTTGACATTGTGGGGATCGGCCTGTGGTCCCCACAATGTTAAAAAATGATTAAAAATAGTTAATGGTGTTTATCTGAAAATGTAACGTTGCAAACATGTTTTCTGTAAGGGGTAGGGTTAGGGCTGGGTTAGGGGATAGACAATATCGTTTTGTCAGTATAAAAACTATAGAAGTCTATGGAAAGTCCCCACAATTCACAAAAACAAATGTGTGTGTGTGACTGTTCACCTGTTCAAAAAGTTGTGATAGAAAAGGTGACATTCCAGATAAAGTTTGAATGGAGTTACATCTGTGTTAATGCTATTGAGTAGGGCTGCACAATAAATTGCGACAATATTGCAGCTGCGATATTCATCTTGTCAGTGATACACGGTTCTGTGATCAGTAGTAAATCACCATCTGAAGGCCCAAGGGCGCTCTTGCGTGAAAACTCCAAATATCCCCCGAAGAAGAATCCAGGAAACAACGTTCGCTGCGGCTGAATAAACTTCATTTATTAATAAATTAATGAATAAAATTCATTGATTTTTTTGTTTTGTTTTTTTTAACGTGACTAATAAACACACATCTACGACAATATATGGTTTATCTGACTTCTTATTATAATTTTCATTATAATACAGTATATAATAATGCCGTGTTATTCGACATTGCATATTTTGCGTGCCTTATTCTGTGTAAGAAGCCACATCATCTCAAAGAAGGATTTATTTGAATAACTTGACTGAAGTTACAAAGTGAGTTTTATGTAAAAACATGTTATTAAATTTGGTATTTACACGTGCTTTCAGATTTAGCAGTATTTACGCCGTAGTTCACCGAGAAGCTACGCAAGCAACTTTTTAAGAATTACGGCTCTGACGCTGCTCTATCTGAAAGCACACACGTGATGGAGATTTACTGCTGATTACAGAACCGGCTTTAATGACAAAATGCACAAGGATATTGCATGCGATATATTGTGCAGCCCTACTATTGAGTAGGGTAATGTGCAGTGGTGTAGTGCAGAACCTGCCTATACCCATTTCTTTATCAGTCGGCTTTGCATATACCCACTTCTAAATCCCCTCTAAATCCTCTCTGATGCGCATCATTCAGTAGTAATGCAGTCAAAAATACCTAAGAAAAAAGTTAGGCGCACCAGTGCAACCAGTGCAAAAAGTTAGTCTAGAGCCCTGCATTTGTTATAGTCGTAAAGACATTTTGCATCTAAATAAACACACTTGTCAAGAAAAAAGTAGACAAAAGTTGTAAGTGGGGTGGCCAACACTAGCTCTGCCCATGCGTTAAATACTTTTAATGTTGCATTAAAAAGTTCACTTCCAGAACAAAAATTTACAGATAATGTGCTCACCCCCTTGTGTCTTTCTTTCTTCAGTCGTAAAAAAAACAAATTTTTTTTTTGAGGAAAACATTTCAGTATTTCCCTCCATATAATGGACTTCTATGGTGCCCCTGAGTTTGAATTTCCAAAATTCAGTTTAAATGCAACTCCAAAGGGCTGTAAATGATCCCAGCTGAGGAAGAAGGGTCTTATCTAGCGAAATGATCCGTTATTTTCTTTAAAAAAAAAATGCAAACACTCATCTTGGTCTAGCTCTGCTGATCTGTGTATTCCTGTTCATGACAGCTAGGGTATGTCGAAGAAACTCCCATCTCATTTTCACCCTCAACTTCAAAATCATCCTACATCGCTGCAAAAGTACCAGCCCAGTGTTTACAAAGTGAACATCCAAAGAAGGTCAGATTCCCTTTACAAAAAAAAATAAATAAATAAAAGTAAAATGCCGTTGTAGGACATTTTTAAGTTTGAGGGAGAAAATGAGATGGGAGTTTTTCGACATACCCTAACTGTCTTGACCCGGAGATGCACAGACTACACATGCACAATGCAGAACTAGACAAGACAAGCATTTGAGGTTACAAAGTATATAAATTGTACTTGATACTCGATATGTACTTGATATTCTTTTTTGTCCACTGATACGACGTTACTTGATATTTTATGTCATGCCAGCTTTTTTTTCCTTTGTGGTTGTTTTGAAGCATGGATGGTGGTGAGCTGTTCAGTCGGATTCAGGACAGAGGGGACCAGGCATTCACTGAGAGAGGTAACGGCATTGTCTACTCTCTTTACAAAACATATGTATATATTAACATGTTTAAGAATGGCGAAATAATAAATTGGCCCTTTTGTTACAATATGTAATTCAATATTTGAAATGTTTTCTTGTTCTGTTGGTTTTTTTAGAGGCTTCTGATATCATGAAGAGTATAGGAGAGGCCATTCAGTATTTACATGCAATAAACATTGCACACCGAGACGTCAAGGTAAAATTTTTATGATGACCGCTATTGTTGGAATTAATGAGCATGATTTTACCTTCATGGTTTTATTAAGTGAATATGTCTGAAAATCCACTTTGCAGCCAGAGAACCTTTTATATACCTCTAAAAGGCCCAACGCCCTTCTCAAACTGACAGACTTTGGGTTTGCAAAAGAGACAACCTCACTCAACTCTCTGGCCACCCCTTGCTATACTCCTTATTATGTTGGTAAGATATTAGAATTATCAATAAATAGATGTTAGGATGGCCATTTGATCCCACTCATAAAACCTTTCCATTTTCATCTTTTTCATGTTATAGCCCCAGAGGTTCTTGGTCCAGAAAAGTATGACAAGTCCTGTGACATGTGGTCTTTGGGTGTCATCATGTATATTCTGTAAGTGATTCTGTCTTGTATGTTGTGCATGCATACATTTTTCTCTGTCTAGGCCTCTTTAAATGTGTTTTGACCTTGTAAAGTGTGTTTGATATAGCTCAATTCCAATTTTATTCAACTTTCAGGCTCTGTGGTTATCCACCTTTCTATTCCAACCACGGATTGGCTATATCCCCGGGAATGAAGAAACGAATCCGAATGGGACAGTATGAGTTTCCAAATCCTGAATGGTCGGAAGTTTCAGAGGAAGGTATCTGTCAAGTTCCTGTTTTGTGAAAGCAGCTTGAGAAACCGTTCTTAGAATGCTGTTATCTTCAAGTCATTGTTTTGCGTGTTTCTAAGAATGATTATAGATTTGAGTGACTCACGCTTCCTATTTTTGTAGCCAAGCAGCTCATCAGAACATTACTGAAAACTGAGCCGACGCAAAGGATGACCATCACAGAGTTTATGAACCACCCCTGGATCAACGTGAGTGGATATTAGCAATATTTTATGGATTCTGTGGTGATCTAGACAAATGGGTTTCCTTTGTACATTATATTTGATTTACTATGGTTATTTACTTGGCTGTAGCAATCAATGGAGGTACCACAGACTCCCCTACACACCAGCCGTGTTCTGAAAGAAGAGAAAGACACATGGGAAGATGTCAAGGTGAGGCCTCCCACAACAAAAAAGTCTTCTCAGAAAACGTCACTGCACCTCAGATCCGTATCTTCATTCTGTTAAATGCTGTTATGTCTGGGTTTACAGGAAGAAATGACTAGTGCCTTGGCAACAATGAGAGTCGACTATGAGCAAATCAAAATCAAGAGGATTGAAGATTCGTCTAATCCACTGCTGATGAAGAGGAGAAAGAAAGCCAACAATATGGCTCCTGAAAATGAGACACACGCTTGCTAAGGACACATTCACTCTGTCGCACATGCACACACACACACACACACACACACACACATTTTACACTCGTACATCAGTTGAAAAGTTTGATTTAAGAAAGCAATAACTCAACAAAAAAGTTAAAGCAAGAGTATTTCTTTTTAATCACTCAACATCTGTAACTAATACACCACTTTGCTACCAAAACAAAGGGGCTGTACAATTATGATACAATACAATTTGGAGTTATGAAGCAGTTGATGTCCACTAATTTGCTCCTTATAGTGTTCACAAGTACTGATTTTCACATGGTCTTTAGTGGGGTGATTTTTATAAAATTTTGTTTTATTTGTTCCCTTTTTTAATCAAAAGCCATTGGTTCATGAGTTAAACACACTTAACACTGTTTGTTTTAGTAATGATCTATTCTGAGTTATGGGACGGCTCATAAATAAGTTGCCCTGTATTAGAATTATTATTCAGTTTTCTTCCTTCTGCTCATGTTCTGAGAAGCCTATGCATAGTGCTAGCTTTCTTCATTCTTTATTATATTTGTCATTTATTTCTGCACTTGAATGCTCTTCTACAGTAAAAGACAGTACTGGTGTCTGGATGGAAATGTATTTTTGAAATGACTCTTCGAATGTAGACACACTCTGTTCTATACTGTGAAAATGTCTGTCAGTATTGTTCAGGGTCCTGTCAGATCTTTTTTTGAGCTTTAGATCCAGTTAGTCTTATGTTGGCCTTCAGATTGAGAGGAAAACAGCATATTGCCCCGCTTTCTCATTGGTTTTGATCAGGCTTACCATGGAAAGGCAGTCCAACACATTGTTTTAGCCCTCTGCTTGCTCTGTAATACGCTAATTGCACGTCATTTTGGGTGCACAATGATTTGCCTTGAATTGATTCTATGCATTTGTTTTTCAACTGGTTTTTCCTCAGAGATTTGTAAAGAATGTTAACCCATGCCCTGGCATTTCTTTTCACAAAAACCTACCACTTTGAACCGCAAAGCCTATTTGTATTTTCTTAAGTGTATAATGAATGATGAAATGGGATCTTTGTGAAGGTGTTGGTTCTTCTTTGACTGTGGAATGAATACATGCGATAGCTGTCGAATGTACTCTTCAATATGCCAGTGCTTTTTTTGTTTGTTTGTTTGTTTGTTTGTGTTATCTATTTTCCATGCCTACCATGCAGTAAGTGTTTGAATGCACCTATTGAGAGCAGCTTATAGGTACCAGGTGTTAAAGGAACAAAGAAACGCCCCCTTTGACTTAGGGCCTTGTGTTCTGGAAATGTTTAGGGGATACAGGGAATCCTAAACATCCAGCAGACTAATTTTTTTTTTTTTTTAGCTGCAACGATTGACATGCTGAAAGGTTGTACCTTTTATTTTTTTTCTATATAGTCATTTTTTTTTTTTTTAAAACTGTATATTCATATTTGTTGTGTGTTTGATCCTCTTTTAAGGACATGATTTAATGCTTACAATGTTGACTGTACAGAGTCAGTATACTCCCAAACAGCAGATATCTTCTAAGTGATTTCAGTGCCCCTCTGTTTGCAGTTTCTTTGATATGGCCACTTTGTAGGATCTTTTCCCTTCCTCATACATTCTTTTCTCAAAGCGAAGACAACAATATCAACCAAGTTGAAAAACGGACTCGAATTCACACAGAATTTTATACTAACGTGTTACGTGTCCCATTTTTAGTATTTAACTGCTGTGCTTATTTCTTGGTCTGCTTCAACTTTGGATTAAAACACCTAAAAATCCAACTGTCTGTGTCTCATTTAAACATGTTGAATTATGTTAAGATGACAATTTCTAGTTTGAACAATTTCTGTATCCTGTATTTACAGAAGCATTTATGTGGAATGTGATAATGTTCTCAAATTGATCATGTATATGATGTAATTCAGTTCTCATCCTCCCAAACCAAATAATAAAATGCAGATATTTTATCATGAGATCTAATAATCATTTTGCTCTTAACTAATTTAATCTTTTTTTTCATCCTCAGTCTTTTTTTAATGCCAATCCAACAAAATATAGTGATGATTTAGTTGTAATAAGCTCTGCACCTATATGATGGAAAAAAAAAAAACGAAAATTAAGAGCTATAAGTGATATTTAAGATGCAACACATAGGCTCGGTTTTGTTTATGAAGAATTAGAAACGGCTCATTGCCCAGAAAGGACGGCGGAAGTGGGCTAGTGAGTTTCCTAATAATTCGAGTTTTAGGTTTTATTTTACTGTTTGGGAAAGCACCTGCCATGCACCGTATTGAGGGATGGCTTATATTGCAAAAGCAAGATGCCGGTTCTTTCACAATGCAGAAGCAGCGGATTAACAGTTGCTAAAATGAGCTATAAATTACTATTAGTTCAACAACATTTCTCACTGGTGAGGTACTAGTGTCACTATTTTTAAAATCATGTTGCGAAGCTATATAACATTTGACACTTCTGGCAGTTAATATTGAACAGTAAAGGTGTGTATAATATTTCATTTTTCTGTGGCTGTTCATCAATCTTTTCCCTTAATCTTGGCCTCAAAACAGAAAGAAGATTTACATTTCCGGTCTCTGGTGTTTCTAGTCAAATTAACGCACAGCTTAACCTTGTGCACATTTTTTTATATTAAGTTTTATGTAAAAAGTGTTCGTTTAATTCTGTATTTTTTTTACTCCATTTTAACGTGGACTTCTATAACGACCGGAAAACAAACGTAAGTTAGAATCCATCATGGTGGCGCTTATGGGTTGCTTAGGAAAAAGGTGATTAATCAGAAAAAACTGTCCGTTTCGGAAGTAAATTACTCTTTTGAATCAGTTCTTCCATAAATAATCAATCAATTTAACCGGTCTCAATCGTGGACGTCAGTTAGAATCGCTAATCTGTCTAACCTTAATTTGTATTCGACGGGAGTCATTCCAGTGTGACTCACTCACTCAGATGAATCAGTTGAGCAGTTCTTTCAAACGACTTTTAGAACAAAACAGAAATAAGAAGGAAAAAACACGTTTACTCGGCGGACCAAAGATAAAACCGACAATAAATCCGTCAAACACGAATTCAGGTAAGGTGTTTGATAACTTGTGATAGCACTCAGTTGATTAATATGGCTAGCTGCACCACAAAATACATTTTAGGAGGGTTTCAAAGGACTTTATGTTCTTGTTGTATGTTGTTTGGAGATTGTAACAATCGGTCACGTTGTAAAACTTACTACATTATTGCTTTATCTCTTTAACAAACACTAATAAACACTAAATGGCTGTAATGTTTCTGAAGATGTTTTAACAATTTGAATAAATTACAGCCTATTTTTAAAATATATCACACATGGAAAAACATCAAGTGGCTTCAATTTGGGAGACTACGTTTTTATGTAGTGTAGTGTAACTAGCTACCTTCCTTAAAAGATAGCTTTTATCTTAGCATATTGGCCAAGTTAATGTAGTTGACTAATTTACTTGGCAGGTTTTTGACGAGTCTTCAGAGTGTCATCTTTCTAAATTTTGCAACACATCTTATGTGCTCAATGTGAGTCAATGCGAGTACCACTGTAATATTGCATGGTCATTAGTGATGGGTCGTTCTTGAATCTTCAATGTGACTCGGGACGAACGAGTCCTTTCGGGGAGTGATTCGTTCAGTCGTACATGCGCAACATCCTATTAGGTTCTGTACTGGAATTAGTTCACCTGTTTCGAGTCTTCGGGTTTTTAGAGTCGTTCGTTCACCTTATGGGGTTGTCACGTGATGAACGAACTACTCGAACCCGAAGACTCGAGAGATGAACTAATCAATTCTCTTTCCGGCTCAGACTGCATAGGTTAAGCTTATGGGGCTGTCACGTGATGAACGAACGACTTAAACCCGAAGACTCGAGAGATGAACTAATCAATTCTTTTTCCAGCTCAGACTGCGTTGGTTAGCTAATTGGGCTGTCAGGTGATGAACGAACGACTCAAACCCGAAAACTTGTCAGATAAGAGGTGAGGTGAGCGAATCATAGACTAAAGACCCAGGTAAACAATTAATTAATATTTTCTGTTTCTTATAGCATTATAATTTTGTTTTGTTTGTAGTGTGATCAATGTTTGTGTAAGCAGTAGATGTGTTAGGGCGGTAACAGGTAACATTTTAATTATATTTTGCTAAAATGAACGAAATGACTCGAAAAAAGATTCGTTCTTTTTGCTGAACGAGACTCAAAGGTCCGAGTCGGTAAATTGATCCGAACTTCCAATCACTAATGGTCATGACCATGCCATGAATGATTCTGTGACAGTAAATCAAATGTGACGTAAGAAGCCCACTTGGATTCTAGCTAGCTGAGTCATGCCATTGTATAAGAAATTATTCATCTTCATGTTCTTAGTATACCACACCTAAAGGGAAATCACCCTTCCTGATTTACACTCCCACGTCACCCCCTGTTCACCCCCTAAACAGAGGATATTTCTTGGCGAAACCAAGTGCTGACCAACGCTAACAGATGCTGACAGGGGTAAAACACTGATCAGCCAAAACTTGATGAATGTGTTTGTTGTCGTTTGCTGGCATTGGTGATGTGTGACGCCTTCAGAAATACTAAAGTAATACAGGTTTGGAACGACATGAGGGTGAGTAAACAATGGCAGGTAATTGACTGGATAGGCCTTTGGTTTCTCATTAAAGGAGAACTCCACTTCCAGAACAACAATTTACAAATAATTTACTCACCCCCTTGTCATCCAAGATGTTCATGTCTTTCTTTCTTGAGTCGTAAAGAAATTATGGTTTTTGAGGTAAGCATTTTAGGATTTTTCTCCATATAATGGACTTTATTGATGCCCCGATTTTGAACTTCCAAAATGTAGTTTAAATGCAGCTACAAAGGGCCCTAAACAGTCCCAGCCAAGGAAAAAGGGTCTTATCTAGTGAAACGATCAGTCATTTTTTTTCGGAAAATAAAAATTTGTATACTTTTTAAGCACAAAGGCTTGTGTAGCACTAGCTCTGTCATGCGCATCCGCGACACTACGTACTACTGAATCACGTCGAAAGGTCTCACGGAACGTAGTCGGAACTACAGACCCAGTGGTTACAAAGCGAACGCGCAAAGACTAAGGCAGTGCAAGTAAGTCAAATGCTGTTTACAAACAAAAAGGTGTAACGATGTCGGACGATTCTGAAGTTGTAGGAGAAAATGAGATGGAGTTTTTCACCATACTCTACCTTTTTGAGCCAGAGTACAAAGACGATGAACTTAGACATGATTCGTAGCATTGTGGACGCATTCGTAGAGCCCTTTCTTAGAGACCTTTGAAGCTGCATTTAAACTACATTTTATAAGCCTTTTAAATCCACATGAGTATTTCCACATTTTGCTTCATTAATCTCTTTACAGACCTCAGAGATTTATCCCACTAAGGATGGCTATGTTTTCCTTATGGTATATAAAATAAAAAGTATAAAATACACAAATAAAAAGTGGATTTTTTTTTTATTTCAAGTGAGTAGCAATGGGGAAAACCAATGGGGATGCTTTGGATATAGTTATGCTTGGACTATAAATAAAATTTAAAGAACAGTTTATTATAGCTAATGTCAGTTCTCATTGAATGTAGAGTAGTGTTCGTTTTTGGCGGCCTGTTTTAATTTTAGTTTTAGTCTAGTCTTTGTGTGAAGCCGTCATCTTAGTTTTTATTAGTTTTAGTCACGTTCATACTCTTTTTAGTCAAGTTTCAGTCGACTAAAAGTCTGAGCATTTTAGTCTTATTTTACTCAGAATTATCCATGACTGTTTTCATCTAGTTTTAGTCAACGAAAACTGATGACATTTTAGTCTAGTTTTAGTCGACAAAAACTGATAACATTTAGTATAGTTTTAGTCAATAAAAATTTTATTTTAGTCTGACAAAAGTAGCTGCAGGATTTGGCCAATAAGGGATGCTTAGCAGTGTTAGGTTACTTCCAAAATGTAATACAATATATATTACTAGTTACTGTCTTTTAAAAATAATTAGTTACATTACAATATTACTGTCTCTGGATTGTAATGCCTTACACTACTTTTGAGTTACTTTCACCAAAATATCCACAGAAGTACGACTAGGCATTATAAAATACCAAAATGTAGTTTACTGCAGCTCATTTACTGTGTTTGGCCCAACCTCAGGCTTAACGACACGGATTACACTACGCAGTACGCACAGGCCCGGCTCCAGAAATGAGATGAAGGGTGGGCTTAGTGATATTCGAGGTGGGCCTGGGGGGTGGGGGTTTAGAGGTAACTACATACATTATTTTAATACAGAGATAGTGTGTTAAAAGCACATTTAAGTTTAAGGGCCTATTCATAGTGTCTCAAAATAGCACAGCTGAGTACACTATAGATGTTCTTAAGATTATCTTACTAAAGAATCATTTTTAGTATATCAAGTACAAAATTAGTGTGTGAAAATAGAGCACTTTACATCATGGAACTGCCATTTTTTTTCCACCTGGGGTAGTTGGCGTTACACTGATTACATTACTTGACCACCGCTGCACCACCTTCACTGACGTTTAGCATTTTTATAGAAATCATTTAGTTCAGTTGGAAAACATACGCTACAATTCTAAACTAAAAGCATCTGCTGTACCAACGTGATCTCATGATAATTCGTATGTATTTTACGTAAAAATTGGTTCTATAAAACGTACATTTATTTACGTATTTCCAAACACTAAAACGTACAATATTGACGTATTTACTGTACAGCATCTAAACGTACAAATACTTACGTATTTTCAGTATCTAAGCATACAATACTGACGTATTGATGACACCTAAAAACCAATCCTTATGAATATTAAAATCGCAGTATTCATTTTATCATTATTGTTGTTTTTAATTGTCGTATCAATGGCCTTATGTTTTTAATTGCATTATTAAATTGTTTAATCGTTTACTCAGTATGAAATGATAACATTTCGTTCTGTTCTGTGTGATTTTTGCTGCCAGCTCGTTTCCAAGATATATAATGTTAAACAACATAATGTTACTTTAAACCCTTAAAATAAATAACATTTCTGCACTCGTTTAACCACTGATGTAATATTTACTTTGTTTGCCGTGGTCAATGATGAACATCCTTTACACAGAGTGCACGTTCATCACAAAATCAAAAGTGAAAGTAAACAGTGCAAAAGCGATTTCAGTACTCTGTATATTGATAGCGCGAAAACTGTATACAATATTAAAATGGTCGGGGTGCAAGCGGTAAGGAAAAAAAAGGAAAAATTAAAATCTAGCTCAACTGAATATCGCTCCAATTTTGTGATTGGCTGTTAGGCCATGGAGTGTGGGGCCAGGGTGGGCCAAAATTCTGATTGGGTGGGCCAGGCCCACCCTGCCCCGCCCCGCCCCCCTGCAGATTTTGTTATTTTTAGTTTAATTGATTTTTTGTTGCGTCCGCAGCATTATTTCTCTTCTCTTCAGCAAAAAGTATACTACTGTAATATTATTACTTTTGTAATGCGGTACTCCCAACACTGATGCTTAGTACACATGGAGTCAGTCAGTCAGGTAACAACTTGTTTGTTGTCGTCTTCTAAATAATGCCGCGAGCGGGGCTTGAGGAAGTGACGTCGCCTGCGTCTGCGCAGTACAACCTGATGCAGCCCACTTCAGAAATACTGCGAAATAATAATAATAACGCGACTAAACAAAACGAAATAACGTTATAACATTTCGTTTTGTCTCGTTTTGGTCAGCGAAAATGAAGAGACATTTTAGCATAGTTTTTATTTTGTAAACCACATTTTTCGTCACGTGATAAAGGTTCGTTGACGACATTTAGTCATAATTTTCGTTGACGAAAGCAACACTAATGTAGAGTAAAATCTGTCTTCGCAATAGTGCACCTTTCGACCCAGCTTTCAATGGTTTAAGACATGAGTACTCAGGTTCAGAGGCCAAAAGCCACAATATGCGAAAGGCTACAAATTACATTTTGCATCACAAGATTTTAAGACAATATTTGCAGTTTTACAGACTCAGAAATGCAGTTTATTGCTTACCTACGTCTTGCTTGTCCTAGTCCTTTTTACAATATACTGGACACCAGAGGGCATCCTCGCACAGAAGCTGTCACAGAACATCACAGAAGTAATAGAGCTCATGACACTCCAGGAATTCCCTAATATGGAAAAAGACAATCAAGTAATGCAGAGATTGTCAAAAAAACAAAATGGCAAGATTGGGTATACAAAACACTGATACTAGTCACTAAAAATTTAATTTATTTGTTTAACTCTGTAAGCCATAGAAAGAATAAATTTTTACTTAATATATAATGTACATATTTAACCTTTATTCATCAAAAAGTGTTACATCATCATCATACGCAGCAGTCACAAGTCATTACATTTCAAGTCTATTTATTGAAACTTCGAAACCATAGAAATAAAAAGATTTTACTTCAGTAATTTAAATACTTCAGTAATTTAAATAATTAAATAATAATTACATCAACATAAGGCATATGGTCACATAATAGTCATTACAATTCAAGTCTAATTTTAGGTAAAAACTGAAAACCAAAAAAAAAGTCATTGATATTTTTAGACAATACACAATATTGCATCTCTTTTATTAAACACTAATGCAACACATATTTGCTGGTAATAATATTGTAAATGAGTCCTACCTTTCGTAAGGTTCTGTCTGTCTCCGCAGCATTAGCATTAGCCGTACATGGTGTGTGCACACCAAAAGCAAATTTAATTATTCGTGTAAATAGATTACATAAAATGTCAATGCAAAAGACGTGAATAAAAATTTCAGCTTGTGTGGAAAATTTGCATGATGGTATGTCCGGTTGTATCAGAAAATGGACGAAAGCATTACGTCATGATTTTATGATTTTTCGCAAGTGACACGAAAAACATCCCGCAAGTAATCTAGAGCAATCACGTGAGAATATTTGCATCATGTTTGGTCTGCATGTATTAGGATTATTTAGCTAAAGTTTGCAGGCTTGCTTTTTAGTGGCTTTGGCTAATGCCGTGACTGAATAAAAAGAATATAGAAACACTGTAACTGATCAAGACAGTAAACATACGACTTTGACAAAAAACAGTGCACCCAGAAAGTATTCACAGCACTTCTCTTTTCCTCATTTTATGTTACAGCATAAAAGCAAGCCCGGTGCCATGTTTAATATAGCTGCATTTTAGAGATCTCTAATAAGTTAAATAGCATAAATTATTACTCTGTGACGCCATTAATAATGGCCCTACATTGTTGAACGAATGTGGTTCAAACGACGGAGATGCGACCTTGTTTGGGAAACAGTCGTGACTAGCTAGTTCGTTTCCACAACAATGCATCGTACTATGGAGGTTAATCAGCGAGTTACGTCGTTGTATGGGAAACGCACCCCAGTTTGGCTGGGTGGCTCACCCTAGGAAGAGTCCTGGTGGTTCCAAACTTCTTACATTTATGGATGATGGAGGCCACTGTGCTAATTGGGACCTTGAATGCTGCAGAAATTGTTCTGTAACCTTCCTCAGATGTGTGCCTTGATACAATCGTGTCTCAGAGGTCTACAGACAGTTCCTTGGACTTAATGGCTTGGTTAGTGCTCTGACATGCACTGTTAACTGTATTTCTGTCATGGCAACTCGCGGAGGGATTGGCATGGTTATGTGCATGACAATATTAATGTATTTGGTCTTGGCGGAATAGATCTGCTATGCTGCTGCAGCAGAGCAAGTACTAAGACTTGCTTCTGCCAATACATCCACAACATGCTGCTGTGAGCATTTAAGAAATACTGCTGCTGCACATATAACATACATTAAATAACCCCCATATAGCATACATAAATCACCTCAAAGCAGATCTATACAGGTGGAGCTGGGGAAGGTGGAGGGTTTCTGAAGCAAGCTGCAAAACTGCTACAAAAAGCACTAGTCATATATTTGAATGTTGAGCAGCAAGCTTATTGGCTACCGATACAGGAGAGAACCAATCAGCTGTGCCATGTGATGATGTCGTTATGTCAGATTGAGACCTATCGGACTGCGTCACCATAGTTTTATGCCAGAACTTTGTATGTGGCAGTGAGGCTTTTCCTGCTTACAATTGATTGGCTGGTTGCTCATCAATGGTCATCAGGCAGTGAGGGAATATATACATTTTCCCGAAACCATAGTCCACACGAACATTCGCAAACAGCGTCACAAACTTACGTGGTTGGAACTACAGCCCTCGACCTGTGGTTAGAAGCATAGTTTCTTGTTAGTAAGACATGGGCTCAATAAATTATTAAATAACCCCCATATAGCATACATAAATCACCTCAAAGCAGATCTAGACAGGTGGAGCTGGGGAAGGTGGAGGGTTTCTGAAGCAAGCTGCAAAACTGCTACAAAAAGCACTAGTCATATATTTGAATGTTGAGCAGCAAGCTTATTGGCTACCGATACAGGAGAGAACCAATCAGCTGTGCCATGTGATGATGTCGTTATGTCAGATTGAGACCTATCGGACTGCGTCACCATAGTTTTATGCCAGAACTTTGTATGTGGCAGTGAGGCTTTTCCTGCTTACAATTGATTGGCTGGTTGCTCATCAATGGTCATCAGGCAGTGAGGGAATATATAAATTTGTGGGCGAGGTAGTATGGCGTCACGAGTCACGCCCCCTTGCTCCCTGCATTACATTTAGTTGCCATCAAGGTAGGTTGGATGATGTTGGCTGGGTTGTTTGTAGCACACTGAAGCTCATGTTAGTGTATTTTCTTATAGATAGGCACGATGAAGGAAACCCAGTGGCTGGCATTTGGCTGAGGTTGCGCCTCTGCAGGTAAGGTCACGATGTGTCTTGTTTAAGAAGGTTTAAGGTACGGGTGTTTACCTGACGTTACGGATGCGTTCTGTCCCTCCAAAGCCTTGTGTGCGTGTGTGTTTCTTGGTTTATATATATATATTTTTTCTCGATTTATGTATTTTGATTGGTGCTTTTATTGTGAAACATGTTTGATTGTTGTGAGTGTTGTTTACATGAGTTTGTTTCCATTGCGCTTAGTTATCTTTTTGTTTGTTGTATTGTGTGTTAGTTTATTGTGTAAGTGTTGTTGCTTTACTGTTGTGTTTCTATATTAAGTGTTTGTAATAGTTGTGAGTCTGATGATGTCTGCACTTTTTGGCTGAGTTTTGTTTTGTGTTGTAGTATTAGGAATAATAATTTATTGTTGTTACTATGAGCATCATTATTGCCTTTTGTTTTTTTATTACTTGTTTTGGTGAATTCAAGTATTTGTAAGTTCTTAGTTTGTGGATGGATTGTGTGGGTGGGGCAACTCTCTTTATTGTAACCCACCTGTGATAGAGTAACTTTTTCAAATGTATAATCTGATTTTTGCTTGTTACAGGAGCTAAGTTCCTAAGGCAGTGGCGGATTTCTGGTGTTATTGCTTCTTTCACAAGTGTTGGCTGGAGTGGTCGTGTGTGTGTTACAGGTATAACTGAGGGGTATTTTTGGAGGCCGGTTGCACCCTTATGCCCTGCTGTCAAGCCTCGGTTCCTGTACTTGTACCCTTGGATGTCCTTGATGACTCAGATCACCGTTGATGACTCAGTGTGTAATTGAGTTTGTTATATGTGTGACTGTTAAGCTCAGTGAATGCTTCTCCCCCTCTCCCTGTGTTTGTAATAACCCTTTTTTACTGTAATAAAAATGATCTTTTGTGTATCTATGCCTCTTGCCGATTCATCATGAGCTGACCTGTGTTGCCTAAAAAAATGAAATAATAAAGGTCCCTGGGCAAAATCCAGGGTGGCGTAGGTTTGCTAATCTTTAATCCCTTAGTGCTCTGCCACATTTTGGCATAGTCGGCAGGATCTCATGGTAGTTAGGCGGAGACGTGGTTATCTAGATCTTGTTGTTTTTAGGGGTTCGAGCGCGTAGCGCTGAAACCCTATTGTAATTGTTAGGATTTTTTTAGGGGTTCGAGCGCGTAGCGCTGAAACCCTATTGTAATTGTTAGGATTTTTTTTATTATTATTCTTCCCTAAAACTGATCGTGCAGCCCAAACCGTAAGGCCTAGAGAGCTGAAACTTGGTCAGAAGGTAGTAGTCACCCTCGCTACTCAGGCGCAAAGAACCGGCCCAATCGGCCTATAGGTGGCGCTACAGTGATCAAAAATGCAAAAATGCTTATAGCTCCTAGACCGTTTGTCATAGACTCACAAAATTTGATATTTGGAATCCTTGGGTCAAGGCGATAAAAAGCCTAAAAAATCAGATTCGCTCTACGGGGCCCGGTTTTTCCGCCATTTTGAAGTAAATTGAAAACCTACTTTTGCGAACTAGTCCTAGGTTTTTCGCCCGATCGGAACCAAACCACTGCAGAAATATTCTCTGGACAGTGAATATCAATAATTATCAAAAAAAAGTTGAAATTTCGACTCATCGTTGCGAAAGGGCCCCAAAAACTTTGTCAGGTGGGGGGCCATTTTTACTAAAATGGCTATAACTCATGAACCAAATGAGATATCTTCACCAAACTTGGGACACATGTGTATAAGCTCAGTCTTTGGTCAAATAAAAAAAATTGCACAGCTCTGCCACTTGGTGGCGCTATAAGCCTGAAAAAACATAAAAATGACTATAACTATGCAATCGTTGGTCCGATCGACTTGAAAATTGGTATGCAGTGTCTCTGTCCAATGTGCCATAAGGGTCTATAAGGACATTGGCGTATCGCAAAAAACATGGCCGCCATTGGCCAATGAAGTTTGAGCACCTATTAGACAAGGTTAAGGAAGGTCAATCGGAACGAAACTCACTGGGCATGTTCGACTCATGGCCCTAAAGGTCTGTAAGAATTTTGAAACAAATCGGCCACTAGTTGGCGCTAACGAGTTTTATGGCTCTGTAATCACGTGGTGTTTCACACATCCACACAATATGTATATCATTTGATAGATCTCCTCATGATAAACAACTTTGCCTCAAGAACTATTGCTGTCAATCAAACCGTTCATTAATTATTCACAAATATGTGAAAAACCTACTTTTGCGAACTAGTCCTAGGTTTTTCACTCAATCTCGAACAAACCACTGCAGCGCAGTTCTCCAGACTCTCTAGATCAATAATTATCAAAAAAATGTGGAATTTTGTCCTTTGGTTAGCTATAACGGGGTCATTTAGAAAAGGGGCGTGGCCACATATATCCAAAAGCCTATAAAACCTAAACAAAAAGTACAAAAGTTGGAGAGAACATGTGTCAGATGATTCTTAACAAGCATGCAAAGTTTCATGGAGATCGGAGCATAGGTGGCGCTATAACAGTTTAAAAGGCTTCAAAAACACAAGCTGTGTATGGTAAATGGCTTCAAATGGCTAAATAAATGCTCATATATTCACACAAACACTAGATCTTCATATCATTTGATAGATCTCCTAATGATGAACAACTTTGACTCTTGGACCATTAATGTCAATCCAATTGTTCTTTAAATATTTCATATTATTTAAAAAACCTACTTTTGTGAACTAGTTCTAGGTGTTTAACTCAAAATCAATAAAACCACTGCAGTAAAATTGCCTGGACTCTCTAGATAAACATTTATCAAAAAAATGTTAAACAATTGCATTTAGATAGCCATTTAGATAGCCACTTAATAATAAGATCATGATCTACTGTACCCGAGTCTATAAAACCTAAAAGAAAAGAAAATTTCACAAACCTAAGTAAAATCATCATCATATGATTCTAAAAAAGCCTGCATTTTAAAGACATCAGGCAAAAAAAGGCAATGTAACAGTTACAAAGCTTAAAAACAATGCATCTCTTTAAAATGTCATGAAATTACAACTATAACCACTAGATGGCAGTAGAAGACCACTAATGGCTCATTGAAATGAACACTGCTATTCACAGATTGATTTCCATTCATTTCAATTCATACATAGAGTAAATCACTGTTATAACATTTCAGATCACATTTAGTCAAAGTTTAACACTTCATTTAAACACATATATCATATCCAGACTCTCTAGATCAATAATTATCAAAAAAATGTTGAATTTTGTCCTTTGGTTAGCTATAACGGGGTCATTTATAAAAGGGGCGTGGCCACACATATCCAAAAGCCTATAAAACCTAAACAAAAACTCAAAACTTTACAAAAGTTGGAGAAAACATGTGTCACATGACTCTTAACAAGCATGTATAGTTTCGTGAACATCAGACCATAGGGGGCGCTATAACAGTTAAAAAGGCTTCAAAAACACAAGCTGTGTATGGTAAATGGCTTCAAATGGCTAAATAAATGCTAGTATATTCACATAAACACTAGATCTTAATATCATTTGATAGATCTCCTTATGATGAACAACTTTGCCTCCAGAACCATTGCTGTCATTTAAGTCGTTCATTAAATACTCACAAATATGTGAAAAACCTACTTTTGTGAACTAGTCCTAGGTTTTTCGCTCAATCTTGAGCAGACCACTGGAGCACAATTCTCTGGACTCTCTAGATCAATAATTATCAAAAAAATGTGGAATTTTGTAATTTGGTTAGCCATAATGGGGTTATTTAGAAAAGGGGCGTGGCCAAAATACCCAAAAGCCTAAAAAACCTAAACAAAAACTCAAAACTTTACGAAAATTGGTGAGAACATGTGACAGATGATTCTTAACAAGCATGCAAAGTTTCGTGAAGATCAAACCATAGGTGGCGCTATAACAGTTAAAAACGCTTTAAAAACAAGATTTCTATGGTAAATGGCCTCAAATTGTTAAAAAATGCTCATCTATTCACACAAACACTAGATTTTACACTCATATCTGTATGACATAGTCCCTCATTCTGAACAACTTTGCAAAGTACCCTAAAAGCCTTATTGCTCGAACCCCGGTAATTGCTGCTTGCAGCTATATTCTTAATTGGAGTTTCTTTTTTGTGTGTGTGTTTTTCGTTTGTGACTTGTTTTTCTTTTGTTCTTGTGCCCTTGCGTTGCCTGGTTCCAGCACTGCATCTTCTAATGTGTCCGATGCAGAGCCTGTTATACCTCATCCAGTCAGTGCGAGTGCTAGCCAGTCCGAAAGATTTGTGTTTGTACCCAATAAGTTAAATGGCAAGTCTGGGACTGGAGTTAACAAATGGATTCAGGAGGCACAGGCCTGTATTTGGGCCTGTCATTTGTCAGTCTTAGACCAGGCGTTCTTTTTATTTGACCATTTAGAAGGGGAAGCACAGGAGGAGATCAGGTATCATTCTGTGGTTGAACAAAGGGATCCAGATAATATTTTTCTTGTGTTACGTGATGTTTTTGGTTGGTTTCAGTCCCACGTGGCATTACAAGAAGGCTTTTTCTCCAGAAGGCTCTTGGAAGGGGAGAGCTTATTAGAGTTCTCCCTTGCTTTGATGGTCCTTGTGGAGAAAGTTAAACAGTGGTTTCAAGGGGCTGTGCCAAATGCTCCAGTATTATTACGTGACCAGTTTGTTGAACATGTGGCAGATAATGCACTCCAAAGTGGACATTTGGTCTGCTGGCAACCAACTGCCACACTGTTAGAAGTGCACAGCGAGACAATTAGGTGGGAGCAGGAGGGTATGCCTGGGGATGTGCAGGCTCATAGCCAGTCAGTCCTGTTATCGTATGGGATTCAGTATGGTGTTCAAGGGGGACAGTGTTCAGATATGGGTGGGTCCTCGCTTTCAGAGCTGAGTGAATTTAGGGAGATGTTAAAAGCACAACAAAATCAGTTGAATCAGCTTACTCAAAGTTTTGCTGAGTTTCAGTGTGCACGTTCGCAAAGTTTTTTTCCAAGTTATGGGACAGTGATTTGTAGGCGGTGTCACCAACCTGGCCATTTTGCCAAGGAATGTAATGCTCCACTGACTGGCCCTTCGTCTTCCGTCTCTACTGCGTCATTGCCGGGGCAGTGGTGGTCAAGTCAGCCATTGGGAAACTATTGAGCATTGAGCAACAGCTCGGATGGGGGAATTAGGGGCTTAGATGTGTTAATTAATGGTAGCTTAATGTCTCGCTTGATGTCTGGCAGTTGGTGGCCAGTAGAGTTTCCATTGCTTGCTTGATACAGGCTCCATGGTATCCACCAAAACTGAGAGCTGTTTTTTTTGGAAAATTTTAAACCATGGGGCCAAAAGCATTTAAACTGTGTCAGTGGCTCCAGTTACATGCTGCTAATGGGCTTGTAATTCCATACATTGGTTACATGTAGTTGGATGTGGAGTAGAGTGTGGGATATTGGTGGTCATGGATCCTCCGGGTGGCATGTGTGCTCAGGTCTCTGGGGTACTGGGGGTGAACGTGCTGAGCCGGTGCTACTTTGAACTCTTTGGCCAACATGGCCAGGCCTTGTTTGACTCCCATTCAGTAGTGGAGGTTCCCAGTTTTGTAATGAAAGTGATGCAGCATTGTCACAAAATTTAATCCAGCCAGTATCCGAATGGGTAGGTAGGGCAAGGGTGCAAGGGCGTTATCGGTGCCGTGTTCCAGGTGGCACAATGAAGGTAATCGCTGCTACCTGGTCTGAAGACCACAACATACCCCCTGAATACCCCAGTATTCAGGGGGTATGTTGTTGTTTGAGCCACTTGAGTCTGGACTTCTGGCTGGCCTTCTGGCCTCGCCTGCCCTAGTGCCAGTGCTTCGAGGCACAGTCTGCAGTAGATGTGGTACTTTACCCAAATATCTTGCTGGGCACCCTGCATGGTGTGTATGTTGTGAGCTTACCTCCAGGGGTGACAGAAGTAAACGAGGGGGTTGCTACAGTGGGTTCCCAAGGGTGTGTGGTAGAACCCTCGATACCACATTCTGTTCTCCGTTTGGGTTATTTGAATGGACCAGGATGCTGTTTGGGTTTTGTAATGCTCCCAGCACTTTCTAGCGTTTAATGGAAAGAGTGTTTGGTGATCAGCTGCATCAGTCATTGCTTTTGTCTCTGGACAGCATTGTGGTATTTTCCCCCTCAGTGACTTAGCATCTGGAATGGTTGTAAGTGATCTTGGGTCGATTGAAGCACGAAGGGCTTAAAGAAAGCTGGAAAAGTGTGGATTCTTTAAACAGCAGGTAAAGTATTTGGGTCATGTGGTGTCCTCCCAGGGGGTTGCCACAGATCCAAGTAAAGTGGAGGTAGTGGCAAATTGGCGCAGTCCAGGTAATGTTACAGAGCTTCATTAATTTTTAGGGTTTGCCAGTTACTATTGTTGCTTTGTGGAGGGGTTTGCCAAGTTGGCAGCCTTTCTATGTAAGCTGGTTGCCGAATGTGTTAGGGGTAGGCATAAAAAATCAGCAGGACCAAGCTTTGCCAGTACGTAGACAAAGCATTGTCAAAACAGTTTTGACACCTTAAAGGAGAAGCTCACAACTTTGCCTGTTCTTGCATATACCGATTTGCCCAATCATTGCTCTTCATCCTTGAAGTGGATGCAAGTCATCGGGGCCTGGGGGCAGTCCTCTCTCAGGAACAAGAGGGAAAGATTCGCCCTATCAATTGCCGCTTGCGGCCCACTGAGCGCAATCCGGAATTTACAGCTCGATGAAACTACAATTCTTGGCGCTCAAGCGGGCAATGATGGAAAAATTCAGAGAGTGTTTGTTGGGGCATAAATGTATTGTTTTTACTGACAATAGCCCACTGAGTCACTTGGAGTCAGCGAAGCTGGTGGCCACAGAACAGCATTTGGCTGCCAAGCTTGCAGTTTTTGACTTTGAAACTTGGTACAGGCCAGGTAAGAGTAATAGTAACACTGATACCCTTTTGAGACGGCCTCCAGCGGATAGTGATGGGGTCAGACAGCTTTTACCAGCTACTGTGGTTTCTGCATCTATACAACAGCCAGCAGTAGTGGAGCCAGTGTATCAGGTTACCCAGGCTGCACTTAAGGTTTTTCCAAACCATTCTGCAGCTGATTTGAGGGTGTTAAAAGAGTCTGACCCAGATATTAGTAGGGTCCTGTGTTTTTGGCGGCGTAGGGGCTTTCCCAGCTTCGATTAGCGTCGATCATTATCTAAGAGTGGTTTGACTGTGCTCCGTCAGTGGGACCGCCTGATAGAACGTGAGGGGGTTCTGTGTTATCTTTTGTGTATCTACGTCTCCTGCTGTTTCATCGTGAGCTGACGTGTGTTGCCTAAAAAAAAAATAAAAAAATTAAATAATAAAGGTCCCTGGGCAAGAGCCAGGGTGGCGTAGTGCTAAATCTTTAACCCCTTAGTGCTCTGCCACATGTAGAACAGGATGCACCGGAGCGCAATTTTGATTGTCATGGCAGTGGCTGTGAATATTTATGTACATAGGATTTTTTTTTTTGTTTTGTTTTACATTTTTTATATATTTGCAAAGATTTCAAACAAACTTCTTTCACATTGTCATTATGGGGTGTTGTTTGTAGAATTCTGAGGAAAATAATGAGCAGAGCTCATTTGCATTTAAAGCAGCCTCGACCAGAATGAGATGATTTTTGCAGAGCTTATTTTGGCAAGGTAAAAAGGGTGTTGTTTTACAGAACCATTGAGAATTTTTAACCAGAGTATATTATAGACTTTTCATTAAGACCCTAAAGAATCATTTCAACTTGTGGAAAATGGGCATACGATGACCCCTTTAATAATGAAGTTATTAGACAGAGAGAGAGAGAGACAGAGAGAGAGAAAGAGATTAAGCATGTGTGAATTGCCTGAGACTGTCCAGTTCTCAAGTGTTCGACATTAGCATTTCTACTAATAGCAAAACTGCAAGCTCATCTTTAAGAACAGTGTGGTTATTAGCGAGAAATGACATGTAGCTTTTAAGTTGCTAAACTGTTTCACTGATTAAATCGTCAGAGCAGTGTTAACAACACGCAGTTTTGTCTCTATTATGTGTGTACATTTGTAAGAGAGAGAGAGCAGGAGAAACAGAGTATGCTTTCTATACATAAAATGTCATTTTGTGTCAAAAATACTGAATTAATTTTGCGTTTTATTCTATTGTTTAGTATATTTGAAGAGTTCAGATGCAAAAGCCTCTAAATCCATCTGACGTATTTCTTTAAAATTAGCATTTCTTTCTGGCTACTTTCTATAGGTTTCTATGTAAGTACTGGTACTTCTGATTGGGCTGAGGCTAGAATTGATGGAGGTATACTATGTGTCAGGAGCATTCACTCAGTATCATTATCTTTTGACCAAGATGGCTTTTAGCTGGTTTTGCATTTGAACTCTTCATTTATTTTCTTGGTCAGTGTCATTGTGGTTTTTGGTCTTTTGCTGTTGTAGGCTGTACGAACTTTTGAATTAAAGGAAATGATTTGGTGAAGTGATATGGACATGTAATGTGGCCAAGAGCACCCTGGAACGATTATAGATGCCGATATTAGGCATTTTTATGATTATCGGTATTTGGTCATTTTCAAAGCCGATAAAATAATTTAATGATGCAGCCTGTCATAACTCACCACTCTGTGGCCGAAAGCAATCTCCGCCCACCACCAATCTGAATTGTTGGGAGTCACGAGTCCGACCAATCAACACGGAACACTCTCTCACACCGATAGCACTTGCTAACCGGAGGCTCCAATGAACACTCACGTATCAGTTGTCTTTCAAAGTTAAGGCAGCAGCAGACGTTGTTGAAGTTGCAATACATCTCAATCCACTAACAACACACTGAAGTTGCAAAACACCTCAATACTATCTGTGATTTCCGTGATGTGGAAAATGTGGACGGAATCGTGGAATCTAGTCATAAATGAAGTTTACTGTATAACGCGGAATGTCACAGAGTTTGTCAAAGTTTGGATGAGTTAATCAAAAGTAGGTAAGCAGTAGTACTCTTAGCCTAAATTGAGTCACAATATGGACTAGTGTCTGTAAATATTAAGCTGCAAAAATACCATTTAAATATGAATCCTGCATGTTCAGCGTGTCAGCGTGTGAATGTGAATGGAACAGACGTTTTGTTTATACACATACTTCATGAGCATTTGACCGTTTCATATGAATAAATCTATTGTCATATCATATAATGGGCTACAGAAACTCAAAAGGTCCACATGGCAACCCGTCTAAATACAAGTTCTGTTTAGCTTAAATACATTGTCAGCGATATTACTCTGGTACAGTAGAATATACATAATACTACTACTACAACAATTATTACAATTTTGTTTAAAAGAATAATCTTCAATTTTAATAGTAAACCCCTTTGTTTGTCAAAAATAAAGAGTTTAACTCTCATTTGATTAAAAGTTAAATTAAATTGTTTTATGCCTTCATTTGCACTGTACCCTAAATTAAAACTAACTGAAATTTCTAGTGTCACATGATGACAAAAGATGACAAAACGTATACGTAGGCTACTGAACGTAGGCTATTGAAGTAAGTGTGCCTATAATAGGCTATTATTGTTATTGTTTCATGAAAATAGTGGTCTTCTTAACTTCAACAATGGAGCTATGAAGACAATTAAATTATTTACACTTATTATATACATTGTTTTTTTTTTTTAAAGTTAATCCATTGATGTGCATTAGATGAATTGAATAGTCAACACTACTATTTTAGGTTATGTTTTAGTCATCAGAAAAGAATTAATGAGGAACCACGAGAGGTAATGGTATTCATACATTTCTAAATTGTAAATTACTGAAGCCAAATACTTAAATTTCTCCAAGCTGTTTAGCTGTAGTACAGTATTCATAGGCTTAATCTTGAAGCATACAATCAGCAGGGATGCAGTGGCCCCACTTTTAACTCTCTCTTTATATTACGCTTATTGTAGATGCATGCACAGAGGTAGACAAGAGAAAGAAGTGCAGTGTGGGAGTTCTACACTCAGTTAACAGCAGGGAAGGCAGTTTTCGTCAGAGCCCTTATTATTCTTAATTTTGACATTATTGGTTCAAAATATCCATTATCAGTCTACTTGATCTGTTATAGTTGGTATCGGCATCGCCGCTGAAAAACACATATCGGCCGACCCCTAGACAAATCCTTTCATTACAATCAAAAAATTATAAATGGTGTTAATTGTGGAGTGAAGCCAGATTTTCATAATTACAATGGGAGGTTTCGCAAGAGTGCAAAATTCAGTGAACTCATTGATGTGATGACAGCTCCATTCATTGTAATAGGAGTGCTTTTTGTTTGCTTTAACCCATTCACAATTTGAATATAACTTTGTTTTTCATGCTACTAAGAAAAGTATCATGAAAAGTATCTGGAGTTTCAGCAGCATTTAAATTATGCAAATGTACAGTCAC
Source organism: Labeo catla (assembly GCA_012976165.1). NCBI lineage: Eukaryota > Metazoa > Chordata > Actinopteri > Cypriniformes > Cyprinidae > Labeo > Labeo catla. The sequence goes on from VONZ01000113.1 coordinate 1,111,900, forward strand.
ACTGCCTAATATCTGCGCTACTTTTGAGTGCAAATTATAATAAAAATATATTCATCTTCAGCCACAAAGTTAATGCAGATGGGCTGCCTGTTTTAGGATGTGGGTGATGGTTTTGATCATTATCAGCCTAGGCAATTTGAAACCATTTCGACTTAAATGTAGTTTCATTGTTGGTAAACCAACTCAAAATGGTTTTTCTTTCTTACGTCAAACATTTTTATAGGCATACGGACATTGGCCAATTGAGTGGAAATGACTTCCTGCATACCAAACAGAAAACTTGAGCAGTGTTTCAGAATTATTTCTTTAATTAAGTCTCAGATATGTGGGATTACTATCACATTTAACCTTTATATAGATTTAAAAGTAGTCAGCATTTTGCAAGTGTACTGAAAGAGTCAAATCGAGTTAGACCATGAACTCAAAGTGTGTTAAGTAGATAATGACAATGTTCATTTGAATGTTCTAGTTGTTTTAATTCCTTTTTTTTTTTTAAATTCTGTATATTAGGTAATTAATTTCAAGTGGAATATAGAATTTGGGGGATAAACATGGCACAGTAACAAACATGATTTTATTTCTTTGTGTTCAAGTCAACTTGTACTAAAGGGAACACTTGTACTTAATTGTCCAGATCAATACAGTGACACGTTTTCTAAGAATTTTAGTTTTCTTCTGCTTTTCTGTTAAGTATCAAGTGTTCCCTTTCTCTGAGCTTGAACTACGATTTGAGAGCGCTTAACACTCTATGCTAAACTAGCTGTTCTAAGAATTTGAAATGAAAGGTGTAATGCTGTTTTTAAAACCAAAATGTTTTAACTGTCAAAAAGAGATATGGGTATTCTGCCTATGGGCTTGTGTACGCAGAGCATCAGGGCTTACAGGAAGTCCTTTGTGACTCACTCTCCTTGGTGAATCAGTGGCAGCAAGAGGTGGCATGACCATCCTTAAAAACTTAAGATGACTCTGTGGTTTGGTGGCTGCTTGCTGCGGAAATGAAGCATCTTCGGTTTTCCCATGTTACAGATACCTACATATCATTGTGCAGAATGAACAACAAAATTGCATAAGACTGCATTCACAAAATGTTCATACCTTTCAGGGAAACAGTTCAGAAATATCAGTTTGAGAATAGCAAGAGTTGTGAAAAACTTATTTGCTCAAATGCACATCCCGGACAACTGTGTGGTTCCGACAATGACAGTAGTGCAAGAGCTGACCCATTAAGCTAATTGGCAGTACCCAGTTTCCATTTTACATTCTAACTTGAGTGTGTATTCTCGGTTTTACTGTGTATGTATTGGCTGTTCAATGTCAGTGAACACTTTTTGCTGCATCAGCTTTTTTTTTAATTCAAATTCAGCTGAACATTTGTCTACTTTGGTTCTAAAATGTTATTTTTGTATTTTGCAGATGTAAGCAGTCAATAGAGTGTTGTATTTGTCTAAATGCCTTTTTTCTGCACAGTGGCTCCTGGAAAAAGTGCTTTTCATGTCCTAGTATATAGCCATGCAGAAGAGCAAGACTGTATCTAAACCTGTGTAAATGTAAGGTTCAACCTTAATTTTATGCAACTACGAGAAAACAAAAATAACTTTATTCAACAATTTCTTCTTCTCAGTGTCAGTCTTCGACACACAAGTACCACAAAGCATGCGTTTGCATTCCTCTGCATGTAAACAAGGTGCAGCGCATCCAGGTTCTATGTAAGAACGCCAGCTCCTGCGTCAGTAGCACCACACACGTCGTGGTACTCTTGTGAATCCATAATGAAAACTGACAGGGAAAAGTAGAAATTGCATAAAGTCATTTTTGTTTTCTTTGTGCACAAAGAAAAGACATTACGGTTGAACTGCTGATGCTACATGGATTATTTTAACAATAATACCAATGTCCTTACTACCTTTCTGGGCCTTGAACATGTCAGTTGCATTGCTGTCTATGCAGGGTCCGAAAACTCTTAATTTCAGGTGAACTATCCCCTTAAATTAATGACTTGTGTAACGTTTTGGTCATATGGCCCACTCGTAATCTTATTAAATAATTATTATTACGTGTTCTGTTTTGTCTCTGAGCGCATGCACAGAAAGCCTCCTGAGGAACAGTGTAAGTTGTCTTTCACACTTTTAACAACACAAATAATTCTAATAAACTTTAAGAAATCAAACATGTCCCATTCTGTGAAAGTCACGTTGCATGATTTTACTGATTTGCACGTGAAGGATGGGCTTTTATGGAGGAGCGAAAGCACACTGCTGGATAGGGGGAAGAATGGGGCACAAAAATCGTTAAAATCTCGATAATTGCATTTTCATAATCTTGGGAGGCTGAAATACAGTTTTGATTAATTGCACTCCTCTACCACAATCCTGTGTATGCAGTTAGTTGATGGAAAGAATAAAAACAAGACTTTTTTTTCAACTCATGATTCTATAACTAAGAAATAAGCTTTGCAGTCACCACATATTTGCTTTTTCATCTCTAAATCTCACTTGAATCTGGAAGACCTGATGTTTTGGTGCCTTGGAATCCTGTGTGCAACTAGTTTCATTAGGAGGTACCTTTATAGAGAAACCCTGCAAGGTTTCATGCACAGCCTGTGATCATTTGGCGATGATAGATGCACAAGTTTATGACTCTGTATTCTATTGTTTTGCAAAAGCTTTCAATTTCAGTTGTTACCCCAACCAGCTAACCACCCCAGGCCTTGCTTAGCATTCTGTCACAACTGAAACTAGCGTCTTGTTCCCATACTGTTTTGCTTACTCAGTAGCTCATGTCGCGGCTGCAGGTTTAAAGTTCCGCGGCCTATGTTAGCTGTTACAGAGTTAATCTCATTAGGGTGAGACATGCGTTGCTGCAATTACAGTAAAGGGCTGACTGCTGAGCTGCTGGTAACTGCTCTATTTAGGTCAGTTTTGAGGTTAGCACAGTCATGTTTTAACCCTTTCTAGCTCACTTTGACACACCCTGTAGATAATAGTGTTAAGCGATAAGTCACAGGAGCATTGTTTAAATGATTTGTCATTTTAGAATGTAGATTTAACTTGATCACTCTTGACAAAGTGTAGGAAGCAGGAAGTAAACAGAAGACCAGAATGAACTCAAAAATAACCACATTAACCAAAAATGGAAATGTTTGTTGCATTGTTCAGTTGCAATAATTTATTGATGACACATTTCTGTAACAAATTAAATATAAGCATCAGAAGTATGATATGAAATAAAATAAATAAAATCCATAACATAAATATCAGTATTTACACAATAACAAGTTATTACACACTTTCAAGTTATTTCAGCAAGTTGGCAAAATGCAACTAATTTTAAAATAACCCTGGTCAATGTGACTTAAAGAACATTTTATGGTTTTAGTTCAATCTAAAACATAGTTACATCCAGCAATTGGTGAAGAGGAAGGAATTTCAGTGCATCATAAAGTAGTGTGATGGAACTGTGATGTGCAAGCAATAAGTTAAAAAATGTCCATTTGTGCCATATCCTACAGTATGTGCTTGACCTGTTCATAGTTTCTTCATTATTTGCAGAGTATTTAGATTTGACTCAAGTCATCTCGGCCACAATTCAGTGTGACATCCTTTTAGTGCTTGATTCTCTTTGATGCCAAATACTGCTCAATGTACTTAAAGAGCATATCAAGCTCTCCCATGGCTTTAGAAACACCTTTCTCCTTCATCTAAAAGAGAGCAAGATGTCAATGTTTGGCATAGCTTTCAGACTTAATTTAATACTTGGTGTAATAATGGTGTAAAATTATTAGCATTAAGTTGCTGTATAAGACTTACCTTTTCATACGAGTTCTTTATGCTGGCGAGCTCGAAGGGATTTTGGCAAGAAAAGTAATTCCTCTGTAACATAGAGAGACATAGTGTGTTATTTCATATAGTTTGCAATGTTAAAAACACCTTTTTTGCCTCACCATACCATTGTGCAGCAATCACTATTTATTTTGGTTGATTTGCAACAGCTCTTGCCAATAAAAAGCCACATAGACTTTCTACATGCATGCACTATTTCGACATCCTAAAGATGCCTGAACTACGTTTTTTACAAAATAACGGTCACCATCCTAACATTACACATACTAACTTTAGCAGTTCCCTGCTTAAAAAAACATCCAAAAATCAGCTTTAAACTGGTTTGTTCTCCCAGCCTGGTTAGGCAAGTCAGTCTGGTTTTAGAGGTGTTGTGGCTGGTTTAAGAAAAGTTTACTTTGATTGTTAAGGTCACATTGTTAAGACCATGTGGCCATGTTAATGATCAAATGACAGACTTACACATTTCAGCATATCCCGCTTGAGATCCTGAAATATATTTCCAATGGAGTCAATTGGTGTTTTGGAGTGTAAGTGGCTCTTCTGGACAGCTGTTGGCAGAATGGTGTCCAAGTAGAAGCGCAGGATCTCGTTCATGACGTGACATCCATAAGGACTCTGTGAATCGTATATGAGATTTATCCTTTACGAGCTGTTTCAGACACCCACGGTTATTGCACTTTGCCACTGCTGTAGCAATGTGCAGGTGCAAGATGTTAGGCGAGATTTTAGTTTGGTTTGCAAGCATCTTGCACAAAACCTTTAGTTTCAGTATGATTACTTCTGCTGTTGCTAATTTTACATTTGAATAATTGCTGCTAGTGTACTGTGGGAGTAGATGAATGGAGTTTGGTACTTACATTGATGTTCTGTTGCACGTTTTCATTCAATAATGGTTCCATGTCATCGTTGGACTCCTGAAAACAAATGTAAACAAAAACCCATCAGAGAGAACCTCAAGCCTCAATATAGCATGAAATAAAGCAGAAATGCCTTACAGGCTGGGACTTACAAGGCTCAGACTAAACTCACTCTACTGAGATTGAAATTAGTATAAATGAACTTACATAAAACCTCTGTATTTCTCTGTATGCAGAACGGAGCTCCTTCAGTCTCACAGGAAAGCCCTCCACAAATGAGCAACAGTCTGACTTGCAGTCGACTCTTCTGCACTGAGCGCTGTCAGAAAGCAGAAGCATGACAAGAGAAGAAAGGATGACTCCAGTAAAAATCATTCTTCAATCCTCTTTTTTGTTCTTGATTCTTTCTTGATATTCAGTCCTCAAAAGGAGATGTAAAGATTAGCTTTGGGGTGCCGCTATTTTATACCCCTGAAAATTCCTATCTAGCTTTCTGTGGTGGTGGTGGTGGGGGGGGGTGGGTGTTGACTTACTGGCAATTTGTCTTTACACTGTGTCATCACCTTCACAAACTCTTTTTTTTCTCTCTCTTTTTGGAATACAGAAGTTATAGGAAAATTGAACTAGGATGGCTAATTTAAGATGAAGTCAGCAATAAAATAAAACTTTTTTTAAAAAAACTGAAACTATCTATCTATCTATCTATCTGTCTGTCTGTCTGTCTGTCTATCTAAAGACCAAAACAGATAAAATATAATGGATTCATCTGTGTAAATTAATTTATGCAAAGTGAAAATTATATAATTTAATTGTCCTCATATGATTTAACCTTGTCCATTTTTTTGGCAGTTGCGGGAATCTTCTGTAAGTTTCTCAGACAGAAGCAGTGAACTGAATAGAAGTCTCATCTCTGACCTTTGTTTTTACGCAGATGGTGGAAGCCCTGTATATGCATTGAGCCAACTCTCACAGGTGAGCGTAAACTCACACATACAGAGATGACTGTGAGGGGTCCAGTGTGGTTTCTGGGTGACAATTAACTCCTTGGTATTCTAAACCACAGAGACCTTTCACATTTACTCCGGCTCCATTGATTAAAAAATACTGCATGCCAGACTTACTCCTGAAACTCAACTCAAGTTGTTGGCCTCTTGAAATTGAACACTTGTTTTGGATACATTATTATTCCTGTTACACAGCTACTCAAATAAATATAAAATATTGATTTGAGTTGCAGTTATGCTATTTTACCTGTTTATTTTCTAAAGGCTTCCATTAAGAAAAAATAGTCTAATACAGTGTATAATACAGTGAGTTTTCCAGATTAGCCGACTTAAGAAAGCACTCAAAAATGACTTGGGGAAAAAACCCACATTTTTGTCTTGCTAGCTCTGTACTGTATCATTTTCCTATTAATCCTGTTTGCTGGATGTAGGCATGTAAGCCTGACACATTACATCCCGTTTTAAATGTAATGTATATGGTTTGTAAACAAATATATGTTTGAGAGAGACAATTTAAATAAATTTGCTGAAATATTCAATGTTTTCAATTTAAATCAAGCTGACTAAGCAAATACTTGACCTGTAAACTAGACAAATGGTCATAATATATATATATATATATAGGTCAAGTATACCTATATTTAGGTAAAGCTTCTTCTTTCCTGAAGATGATCTCATGAAATTAAGTGTTGCTTAAAGCACATAGACTTGTGTTATGTCACCAAAAGACAACACATATTTTCTGTTTCTGCATTTTCTATAGTTCACCACAGACTGGTCATATTACGTTGAAAATGTTGCAAACGCCCACAATCAGTGAAACTACAATATATGTTGCACAACCAGCGAAAATACATTTAGTGAATGATTTCCCATTGAGAAGTGTTAAACAATGGCTTGAAAATCAACCAACTAGAAATATACCTATTTTATTCAACCCAAGTATATGAAATCTCAAGGCCAATTATCAGTCTCTGTAGTTTTTTGGGAAATCTGTAGATTTTACATGATGCCACTATACATTTTAGTCAGGGGACTTGATTCATCTTTGAAGTATGAAATATCAGACATTAATCTTATTACCGCTGTTGCCATGTTTAATGATTATAAATGTTTGATAATCTTTACATATTTGTCCATCTTTGTAGTGTTTCTTGCCAGTTTGAACCATTCCAGTGAACTGACCCTATGGAAACCTGCTTCTTATTTTACTTCAGTAAATGTGCTGATTGAATTTTATTTTAGTCCAGGTTATTATTAGAAATAATGAGTTATTAGAAAACTGAGTGCTATGGAATTTCAATAGATGTCATTAACTGACTAATGTAAGCTTGAATGAGATAACATGTTCCATGACTTACTACTACACCATATATGCAAGCATTTCTGGCTGTATTTCACATCATGCTTTAGCGTGAAGACTAGAGGGGTAAGCCCAACCCATGATGCAAAATTGGTGGTTTTTCTTCTCTCCAGAGTAGCTGAGGTAAGATCTACACGAGACTCACAGACAGGCACAGATTACTGACAGTTAGCGAACGTAATGGAGGGCCTTTGGATAAAAACAAAAAGGAATTTACAATGTGCTGCCTGAACGCATTTCAGCAGCAAAACATTCATCCTGTGGAAAGCCTGAAACAGAGATTTGATCATCATGTTCCTATCATTATTAATTGTGTGTGTGTGCATGTTTGTGTGATTTTTGACTAATAATAGAGAATACTAAGTCAACTGACCATTTCTCAATATAATTTTTGACCATAGATGATTCATTCCTGTACCACTCCTGTATCTAGAATGTCACAGCTCTAAGAAAGCATATTATGACTTATTCATATGATTAGTATATACAGCTATACAGCTGGCCTGTTTGATCATTGTCTGTAATGCTTTGTTTCAGCTAATTTTTTTTTTAATCCAGCTAAATTCAGCTATAATGCATAAAGTAAAAAGAATGAAGGGATAGTTGATTGAAGGGATACCATTAATTACAATTTTGTCATTATTTATTCACCCACATGTTGTTTCAAATCTTTCTTCTGTGAAATATAAAATATTTTTTGAGAATGTTTTTCTATTTTATTTTATTTTATTTTTTTAGTTTCCAACCTTTAATGGGGTAGTTCACCCAAAATGAAAAATTCTGTCATCATTTACTCATCCGCAAATTGTTCCAAACCTGAATGACTTTAATTCCTATGTTGAACACAACAAAAGATATTTTGAAGAATGTTGTTAACCAAACAGATGATGGTAGCCATTGACTGTAGCCATTGTAGTTTTTTTTCCCACACTATGGAAGTCAGTGGCTACCGTCAGCTGTTTGCTCATACAGGTTTGGAACAACAGAATTCATTTTTGTGAGAACTGTCCCTTTAAGCATATTAACAGTAGAATGAATCCTCATGTAGTAGACTGATAACAACCAGAGCCGATAATGTCTTTGTTATTTATGTTTCAAGGTAGATATTTTTAAAAATAATTCAGTGTCTTTTATTAATTGACAAGCTTTTTGCCTTTTTACAGAATATTTACAGAATTCTAATGAATATCAGCTTTTTAGTTATAAATTAGCCATTTAAATGTTTTTTTAGTATAATATCAAGAGTACTGAGTTAAATTTTACAACTGTTATTCTTAATATACTGTATTTCTGATTATAGTCTGATCTCAACATTACTAACAGGAATCATTATACTCTTTCTGAAATCTGAAGGTTTTCAATGTATACGTACCGTATTATTGAATCTTTAATTTCACTTCTGCATTTATTTTACATTAGTTGCATAAGTTTTACATAAATTAAATGTAGCATTTCTCTTTGATGTGAAGTCCAACATTGCATGGCTAAGAGAGTTTCTGTTATAGTTTCTGTTAAGCAATAGGCGGTTTCGGCTAAAAAAAATCAGCTAAAATCATACCAAACCACATTGACTCATTGACCATATCATTACCTTGTAATATTGGGAATATTGGGGATTTTATATCTATCCAAATGATTTTATTGTTCATAAGAATCTGTTGATGAACTGATTACATAATCCCTTATTAATCAGTCATCTTATGCCATTAAAACATGAATCATTTCTGTAACTACAAATACTACTTTAGACCAAATTTTATTTGATTTTTGAAACAGATCTGAATTGTTGCAAATACAACTTTGTGTAAAGTTTCTTTTTGTTCATGAGGGTCACTGCCAGACCCTTGCTTCACTAAGACTGTCTTTAAAGGAAATCGCTTAACACATCATTCTGCAGCAGTTTCAGTTTCATAATTTTTTCTTTAGTTTAACTGTTTAAGGTGTCAAAGCCGCTGTTCTCATGGGCGTTCTGTAATGACGCATTTGAGAGCGCTTGCTACGAGGCGGCTTGTCGACCAGCACGTAGGATGAAGCTGTTATGGCTCGTGCCTTTGCGGGCAATGATACCCACATGACTGAGGTTGGGTTCCAAAACAAAACAGCATGCGTCTACTGAAGCGTACCTATGGATGTTTTGCTGCATTAAAGCTCCTCCCTTCCTGCCACTGGAACACAGTGTGCATGACTTGGTTTCAAGGGCCTACATTATAAAATCTTAAATCTTAGTATGCCGAGTCACAAGTTTGTTCTGATTTTTACAAAATGAAAAAGGCAGTGGAGATAAATGCAAATTTTAAAATGCATCTAGCCATAAACATTATCGATCAGTACGATTTGTAAAATAATATATAAAAAAAAAAAAACTCTATTATGCTCAACATGCCTGTATTTACTTGAGCAAAAATACAGAAAAAATATTGTATTGTTGAAAAATATATATTACTTTAAAATAATAATTGTTTTCTCTTTTAAAATAAATTGTAATGTATTCCTGTGATGGCACAACTGAAATTTCTGCAGCAATTACTCTAGTTTTTAGTTTCTAGTTTTTAACATCAAAACATAATTTATACATTTGTAACTGCAGGTTAAATGCATTCATGTCATGCATTAAACAGCCTGTGTAAACACATTTGAATGCCACCTCACACCACACAGATTTTGCTGATACTGATTTCATTTGATTGGTAACATCCTTATAGTGTCTTACTATTTGAATTTATTGATTTAATTTAAGAATTTGACACAAATTAGGTTATAGAAAAAATTGGCCTTTTAAAGATAAAAATGCCTATAAACGGTAAAAATCTATTTAAACTTATTGGAAAAGGTCATTTCTGTTACTCCTGAAAACTAATCACCACACAGAACATGAAATACATCATAAGCTTTAGGAGTCAGCTGTCCAGGGCAGTCCTAGACCTGCCAAATTACAAGCACAATAACATGCTCAGCAAAGTATCGTCTAATTATCATTATTGACAAAATTCCAGAAAATATTGAGATATCATTCTTTTTGGCATTATTGCACTCCCTAATTCTAATATGCTGATTTAGTGCTCATGAAACTGTTGCAAACAATTCAAAACAATTCACATTTTTTTTCACAAATTATAAATTTATTTTCTGTCACTTTAGATTCATTTAATGAGTCTTAAAAAAGTACTAATTTCTTACAAAAAATTCTTGCCTCGAACTTTTGAACAGCAGTGAAATAGTATGGCAAGATAAATAGGCTTATATACATTTTAAAAGAGGAGAAATTTTCTTAACACACCCTTGATGTTGGGAAAGGAAATACTTTATGACCTAGACTACATAAAATACAGTCCCAGTGAGGATAAATGTGGTTTGTCCAACCACAGTGTTTTCTGAGTTCAGTTATTGGCTGCTGAAAGTATAAAACCTTTAAAATAGAGACATTTAAAAAACTAAACTCTGTGCAAACTGTGCAAAATTGCTATGGTCCATGGTAGTATTGATTTGTTTCAAGGATATTTTTGTTTTGGCACTGCTGGGTTGCAGTTTAAAGTCTAGAGTAAAATCTAGATTATATTTGGTCTTCAACAATACAACTGTGCACCCTGTACATTTTAATATGTAAATATGTATGAATTCATGTTTAAAACAGCAAATGACTCAACAGCTGATTTTGTGTTTATGACCACTAGTTTCATGTAACAAAATCCTTTTCCTGACAGCTACCAATAATGAGTTTGATATGAGGAAGTGGTTTAAAGGGGTCCTATTATGCTCTTCTACAAAATCTTGATTTTGTTTTTGGGTTGTACTGGAACATCGAAAAATGCATTAATTTTAACATAATTTACATTATTACAATACATTTCTCTAAACCTGGCACAAATGGCTCGATTAGTTCTGGGTATTATGAAGGCCCGTTTGCGATTGGCGAACAGCTTAGACGGTGTTTCAGTACTGCCACGACCCTTGTCAAAGCAGCAAGTTCCCTGTACAACTGTTAGTGCAGGCTAGATTGAAATGATTCCTACGTTTTAAATATGATATTTTTCTTACAAAAATGCATTGATTCGCTACAGAAGGCCTTTATTGACCCCCCGGATCCGTGTGAAGCACTATTTATTATGGATGGACAGCCTAACATTATCAAAGAACATCATCACTGATCAGCCTAGCTTATTCTAGTGCAAGTTTATGCATTTTAAAAAACGCTTGCATTATAAGTTAAGTCATCTACACTGTATGATGAATAAATGATGAACACTGTACATGTCTGCGGCGCATTACGGCTCCAACATGGAAACCGGAGTAGAGGTCGCGGCTTCGGCATGTGTTTCTACCCCCTGTACTGCACACATCATTGTGACATCATTGCATGCGGAAGACAAACGCTGTAGTCCAAAGTAGGGATGTTACGGTATGGAAATTTCCTATCACGATTATAGTGACCAAAATTATCATTGTTATCAGTATCACGGTATATCACAGTATTGTTAAAATGTACTGGAAATGTTCAAATACTGCCACATAAATCACTTCACCAAGATTTATATTTAAAGTCAACAAACAACAAATACAATGACTTTTTGTTTGCATAATCACTAAAACAACAGTACCCTACCAATGATGTCCAGATTTTAAATGACAACATGACTGAAAACAGTTTAACTAATAGTATGTTCAAATATCTAATGTATATTTTTTAATAAAGCTGCGAAAAAGTTTCATAAAAAGATAAACCTCACATTTCAGCCTTTAAATAACGAAAGGTGTTAAGTCAAAATGATAATAAAATAATTTATTTAATAAATTATTATATGTATTTTATCTGTTCCATAAATAATCAAGGTAACTGGTCTGAATTGTTTAAATGTGTATAATCCACTTAGGCTTGTTTTTCATCAAGCGGCCAAAATTTTGGCTACAGCAGGGCATGCAAATTCGGTCCTTTTTTGGCCAGACAAAAACGGCACACAATGTAAATGTAAGTCTCTGTAAATCCACTGTGTGTCACTAGATGGCGCTTATGGAAAAGCTGAATTACACCTGTTTCCCGTGAACTCTGTGGATAAAGCAGTTACATGGAGTGAAGATGAAAACAAAATGCCTTCAGAAAATCTTTTCTGAAGGCAAGAAAAGAAAACCACAGAAGAAGAAAGATGAACATGGCAGCGCCACGGAGAATTTGGACTGTCGAGAAAGAGGACAAACTCGCTGAACTCTGGCAAGAACAGCGAGCGCTGTATGATATATCGAGCAGCATTTATCATGACAGGGTCGTCCGAGATGAAGAAAAGAAAGTCCATGTTGTTCTCTGCCCTTCAGCCAAACTCTTTGCCATGCCTTTCGTTTTCTTTTCTTTTTTGTTTTTTCGCAAGCCATTGCTGCCACAAAGAAAAGGATCTCTTCCTCGGAGTCATGTTTTTGGCGCGGAACTTCGTGAATGTGATTGCCTCGGAAATCGGCAGGTTTTAAAATCGTGCCGTGTACCACTGCGTCCGTAAACAAAGTCACTCGTGACGTGTGCGTGGCCATACGGTCTTCCGACTGTCCGAATTCGCACCGTGTACGGCCGCCCTTAGTGAAACGCACGGACTGCAAATACATTACCAAATAATACACACAGTCTTTCTATGAGGGTTGCGCATCACTAAATAAAATGAATAAATACCTGTTAAGAATAAGCACTTATTCACGCGTACACAGGACAATGTTTGCGGGCGCACACGGACCATCTGAGGGACATGATCACTATATACATGGGAGAGAAAGCCAGCTGCAAACCGAGAGGATTCGTGCTGGCACCCTCTCATACAGTAATGCATTCTTGACATTTACCATTAAAATAACGCTAAAACCGGCTTTAAAAGAACTATAGAAACGAGAATAAAATTGTAAAAGCTGCAATGAATTTCTTACTGCTTAAAATTAACGAACTATCTCGTGTTTTTCCGTAGGTGCTCGATTATTTCCGTGAGGATCTGCGTCTATGCACTTAGCTCTCTTTTAAAACGTTTCAGCTTTTCCTCCGTCTTTTCACACAAAAAATAAAAAAATGAAACGGTAATACTAACCGTGGGAAATTTTATCATGATTTATCGTCAAACCAGTAATCGTTACAAAGGAGCTGTTCGTTGTAGCTCTTGAAAAGAGATTTTTTTAAAACGAAATATCTCCCTTTGGAGTAGACTTTGAGATTTGTAACTTTGTAGCTCTTTTTTTATGCCCAAAAATACACACCACACACTGACTAAAATTCAAAAAGTGAAAAAGCATAATAGCACCCCATTAATAAGGCATCAGAGACATGTGCCATGTCATGTGGACAGTTACAAATGCTGGTATAATGTCACGCATGTTGTGTCATGAAGCATGACACAAGTCTCATTGACAAATAGTATAGCAGACTGCGGGTACTATTCTGGGTTTGAAAGGTCATTCGATCAAGTGCTGCAGTGCAGTTGTGAGCCACCTCAGGTGCTTAGCATGCAACTTTGCTTGTAGTCCTGGGAAGTTTTAGAGGAAGTGTATTAAGTGTACTGCGTAAGTTCTTTCCCATTTGGCTAAGAGTGACCTACTGGACTGTACATTTGGTTTTGACCATGCAAAACAGATGTTTTGAAACTGTAGAAATTTTAAAGCATGTTGGATATTTTTACATTTTGTGTTTTGGGTGACCTTGGCAGTTTTCTTAATACTGTAAATGACATGCTGGTCAATACCATCTGCAGTGCTTTGCTTTTTTATGTGTCAGTTGATCAGCAAGATATAAAACACAGGAAATTTCCTGTTATGCTGAGCTGGTTTCAGTGAATTCACTAAAGTTCTTTTTCTTTTTTTAAGCTGTTATGAAAGTGATTCATGAAATTCAAGCCAAGTCAGCAATGTAGTGCACGTTTCTAGTACCATCATCAGCGATCTAGAATGGAATAATTCATCTGTTTTACTGTCACTGGAAAGCTTTGAATGTTGTGCATGTATAAATCTCTCCATGACGTTAAGATCCCCTCTCCTGTAAAGCAATGGTTTTATCTTGCACTTTCACATCGTTTAATTGGGCACGAAACTGCATATGAGATTACAACAACAACATCCACGGGGTATTTATTTTTTAAGTTGTTTAATGAATGGTAAATCTATCAAATTATAGCACAGCACAGACTTGTCAGTATTAACAAAAACAATATCTCATATACTGTATGAAGGCCACAAAGAAGTCTAAAGACCTTATTGGCACTTCCTGTTAGATTGGATTTATCATGACAGATTGATTTAAAAATTACATTTCAAATGATTAAAATTTCAAATATATATATTTTTTTTATTTATGATTGATCACGTCACAATAAGGTGGAATATTTTATTATCTGGTAAGCAGTTTGGTTGCTTTGTAAATACAGAAACACATTAATAAAGTAGTTTTACATTCATCCATGTGAAGATTTAGGTCTCTAAATATATCCCACAGCAAAACTTTTTGCAAAGTTTAACTCCTCTACTGGCCACTAGAGGTCAGTAAGGATGCTTGTTGAAAGCATGAAAGTGGATGCATGGATGAATATTAAATCTAAAATATGCTTCTGCTGTTACTTAGTATAGTTGTGTGGTATTCTGAATTTAGCTGTACAGGAACATTTAACAGAAGTGTTGTGTCATTCTTTTTTTTCTTACAACTGTTTTTGCTGTTACTTTCTATTCAGAATTAAATCAGAATTTGACGTGGTATGACAAATTTGTGGCCCAATATCTTCCTGTTTGATATGAATAGCTGTGAACCTGTTATGTAAATTGAAAGTCAGTGATAAATTTTTTTAGCCACCTGATAAAAGGTCTGTCAGAAAACACCTGACCTACTGCGTCAGCTCTCAACATCAGGATGTTTCGGTTTAGCATAAATATGACAAACATACGGTTACTTATGTTTATTCTCATGAGGTGAAACTCCGCATATGAAACATAAGTTCTTGAGTGATTTCCTATAAGGTGTTTTAATCAACTTCATAAATCAATCGTAACAGCTGTTCTTGCGTCCAGTTTGGTTTTCTTTTACGTTTGCATGTATCGTAATGTATCAGCCATAATTATTATATTCTGTTAATAAAAAAGGCTGTTTATTTGCATGTCAGCTATTTGTTTAGCACACATGTAAGAGGCTGACAATTAGCTGAACATACAGTTGTTTAATTAGTGAAACTTAGTATGCATTTTAAAATATTTTTTTTAAACATTTTTGAACACACAACATTTTTATTTTTAAATCTTTCTTTGAATATGGCAAAATAATATCGTGCTGTACAGTATTTCTGTCAGAGAATAAACTGTTGACAGAGACCCCTCCCCTATCAGCCAATCACTGTATGCACTGTATGCTAACATCATCCACCGCAATGAGGTCAACCCCGCCCTTACCGTGTATTTCCACTACGGCGTAGCGTGCAGAGCGAGGCGGGTGTTTTCAATTCATTCCTATGGAAGAATGAGCATAAACACTCTTGAGGTGCATTATGGGAGTGAAAGCGGCACGGAGGAAGCGTTGAGAGAGACTGAGAGCGTCGAAAAGGTGGGACATTCCTGAACTTTATGCAGATCTCGAGCGCAAACGCCAGGCGTCAACCAATAGCTTTGAAAAGTGGATTCTGACGTATGCTTCTGAGTGTTTGTGGAACTGGTGTATCACTAAGCTGAAATCACATATCATTGAACAAGTCATGCAAAAGTAAATGCACTTTGCATGCTTTCATTATATGCTAGTGTTTAGTTTGCGATCTGCTATTAAAAGATGAAGATGAAAAGCAAACATTGTTTTCAGAGGCGTGCTTTGCATTAAATTTCACATGCCCCAAAGCAGTGGCGTTGTAGCATTGCCGGCGGCACTGAGCGTGGTTTTGACGCTGTAGTGGAAATATACGGTTACTCTTAGCTTAAGACTTCTTTCTATTCCTTGGTAAAACCTATTCACAAAGCTGCTGAGACAGACTTTTAGGAGAAAGCGCTTGGCTAAAAACTTTTACTGCTATTTAGGAGAACTTAGTGGTAAGAAAAAATGTTTTGTGAATACCAGCCCTGTTGTTTTTTTTTCTTTTTCTTTTTCTTTTTTGGTAAAGCAGATGACTCATAACAGTTTAAATATATCTTTATTTTAGAAATTACATAAAGACAACAATACAATTAAAATCACTGCAGCATGACATTTATACATCATGCAAATATGCTTAGAAATATGGTCTAAAATGTAGTTAATTATAAAGAAATTGTTTTCACATAAAGTGTAAGGAAAACTTACAAAATAATCCACAGTTATTCCAATTAATATGGGCCTAAATGGACAGATCACACAGACACGGCAGAAACACTAAGAAACGGCTAGGAAAAAGCAAACCATTCCAAAGGCGTGGCAAAGAGGCCGTCTTCATCCCCAAGAAGAAGGACTCCAGGGAAATTTACCAGAGCATCGCCTTCCGGAGCATCCACATTCCGGAGCATCGCCTTGCTCAATGTCGAAGGCAAGATATTCTTCTCCGTTCTAACATGAAGAATGACCAACTTCTTGCTAGAGAATGGGTATGTCAACACCAGCTGGCTGAAACCAGGTGTCCCTTGCTTCTCAGGGTGTGTGGAACAGTCTTTAGTCATCTGGGAGCAGATCCAATGGGCCAAACAGGAAAGATCTGACCTGCATGT
Source organism: Labeo catla (assembly GCA_012976165.1). Classification (NCBI taxonomy): domain Eukaryota; kingdom Metazoa; phylum Chordata; class Actinopteri; order Cypriniformes; family Cyprinidae; genus Labeo; species Labeo catla. Next base: position 1,128,623 of record VONZ01000113.1, read on the forward strand.
TGTGTGGCTTGACGTAACGAATGCATGTGGTTTAGTACCCCACCAACTCCTACGCCACTGATTTTTCAAGGACCTGTCGGTGACCTTCTCCCTCCAGGAGTTCACAACCAGATGGCAGCAGCTGGAAGTGGGCATCGCCATGGGATGCTCAATATCCTCTTCGTGGCTGCCTTTGTGGTAATCCTCATTGGGGTAAGGCAGGTAATGGGAGGAGTTAGACTGTCATCTGGCCAGAAACTTCCTCCCTGAGGCTGCTGAAGAGAATGGATGAGCTAATGTACTGCTAATGAGATCCCAGTATTTATGGTAAGCAAGCTGAATGGAAAAGCCAACTTGTTCATCAGAAAATGGCTGGGCTTGCCGCGAAACTGGTCTCTTCGAAAGAAACATTCTCCAGATGCCCCTACAGTCAATCACCATGGGCTACAAACAGGAGAAATCCAGGCCTGTGATGGAGATGGAGTCCACTGACCAGTCCGTGAGAGATGCCAACGTCCAGATCCATACTGGCGGCAAATGAAAAACCCATGCCAAGGTTGCCCAGACAATAAGCAGGCTACAGCAAAAAGAGATCTGGAAAGGCAAGTCTTGGGCTTAGAGACGTCCCAAAGTTTTAGTCCAAGGCCAGCAGGAAAGAGAGTAAGGTGCTGGTTACTGGTTGGTGTTGGTCAAGGCTGTAGCTCAGGGACACCAGGGAAACTGGATGAAGTGGGAAAGCATAGTTGCTAGGAACATCAGCTTGGCAGATCTTTGGAAGGCTCAGTTTTTTCGGTTATAGCAATGTACGACACATTCTCCTGTCCGTGGAACCTGTGCCTGTGCCTTTGCAAGGAGGAATGCTGCTCTCTTTGCAACAGCCTGAGTGCAAGCCTCCACCACATCCTGTCAGGCTGCAAGGCAGCACTCTCCCAAGGCCACTACAGATGGTGGCATGACCAGGTCCTTAGGAGGCTGGCAGAGACCCTGGAAAGACAGAGGCAGGAAGCGAGCAGAGGGCGTTCTGCACCAGCAGACCACATTCAGTTTGTTCAAGAAGGGGGATAGGGTACAAGCGTAACACAGAGATCGACCCTCTTGACCCAGGACTGCAGAATGAGAGTTAACCATGACTGTACCCCTTGTTGAGTTAACCATTCCGTGGGAGGCAGGAATTGAGGCTGCATGGGAGAGGAAGAGGCTAAAATACGCTAATTTTGCTGAGTGTAGGGAGGCAGGATGGAAAAACCACTGTTTACATGGACACATAAAAGTAATACATCATCTGAATCTGTAAAGGGTCTACTTTTATTTGTGTATGCTCACCATATCAACAAACTTTTGTAATTTTTTTAAAATAAAGAAAATATACAGGGTGTCCTTTCAGTCTTCTCAGTTTCCGTGAATATCCAGTTGAAATGCGTCACTAAAATGAACTATAACTTAGTGAATACATGACAAACAGACATGAGAAATATTAGGGCTGGGCGATTAATCGAAAAGTAATCGAAATCGACATTCAGAACCTATAATCGATCAAATTTTTCCAGGTCGATTATTTTGATTACTTTCCCTTTAAAAACACTACCGCGTGTGGAGTCACGTGACCCCGCTCCGTTACGTTACGTTATTCCGCCGACATGTCGAGCATGGAGAGCTTAAACACTGAGACAACTGAGCAACAAGAGCAGCTTGTACCAAAGAAAAACGCAGAACAAAATGAAGTCAGATGTAGACACTGTAGAAAAACAGTTTCGACGCCCAAAGGTAACACCACCAATTTGTTTCAACACTTGGAGCACAATCACATTACTGAATATGAACAGTGCATGGCTCAAAAAAAACAAAAAGAGACTGACAAGCGCCCAGCAACAAGTGCCTCCGCAAAGCAGATGTCGATAACACAAGCGTTCACAAATGCCACACAATATGAGAAGAGTTCAAGAAGATGGACAGAAATAACTGACGCTATTTGTTATTACATCGCAAAGGATATGACTCCCTTGGCTAAAGTGGAGCGAAGCGGGTTTAAACACCTCGTTAAAACTCTCGACAGAAGATACACTGTGCCATCGCGATCACATTTTTCTAAAACTGCGCTGCCAGACATGTACAAGACATGTTGTAAAAATGTAGCTGCTGAACTGAAAAATGTTCAACACTTTGCAGCCACATCTGATCTCTGGTCAAGTAGGACGATGTACCCATTCTTGAGCCTTACTTTGCACTACACTGACGACGATTGGAAGCTGTGCCAGAGATGCCTTGAGACGGCATATTTTCCAGCCGATCACATGGCAGATATGATTGCGCAAGGTCTGAAAGATATGCTTTCTGAATGGGACCTTGCGGAAGAAAAACTTTCAGCCATTACGACAGACAACGGTGCTAATGTTGTCAAAGCTGCTGCGCTTAATGGATGGATACGGCAGCAGTGTTTTGGACACCGACTACACCTAGCAATTGGTAAGTACAGGTCAGCTTAATTAAATATAATAGGATTGGGATGTTATCTAATTGGGCATATCTGGCGTTTACTATATTCTGGCTACGCTAAATTTGTTCATAAAGCACCTGTCACAAACGCGGTCTCTGTGGCTCCCTCCGACCGCCGTCAGCGGGAACCATCCCCGGACTTTTAACTCACTACATTTCCCATCACCCCGTACCTGGGACCCCGCCTTCCGGTTCCGGGTCGCCCGGGTCGCTTCCGCTCTGTCGGCCATTTTAGGCCGCCGCTTCGGCGGCTTCCTCGCGAAGTTTTGTTTGGCCATGCTAGCAATCCTGAGCGTTCTTTTCACGGACTGCCTTCTCGTTGCCAACTGGACTGGTTATGGTTTGTGCGACTCTCTGCTGCCTGCCCTTTATTGTATTACGCCCGTTAACTGGATTGTTCCCCTTGATCGCCGCCTGTCCCGACCTTCTGCCTGGATTAACGTTACCCCTATGGATTTGCCTGCACCATACCAGTCTGCTGTTACCGAACTCTGCCTGTCTGACTCCTCTTTGTTAAATAAACGGTTGCTTATGGATCCAACGCCTCCGGATTCGTTCATGTCCACGTTACAGCACCTTTATAAATGTTACAATATGCTTGATATTACAGTGTTACAATGTTAAGTTCACATTACAATATAACAGAACACTACATCATTAAAGTAAAAATCATTGTGTTGTAAAAATGTGTTGTTAATCTGAAATTATTTAAGAAATATAAGAGGCTCGTTAATTTTGTTACTGTTGAAGCTTCAGGTATAAATAAAATATTGTCAATAATAATAAAAAAAATTATTAATTTTGTGTGTTTCAGAAAATGGATTGAAAGATCAACGTGTGACACGTGCAGTGAGGGTGTGCAAAAACATAGTCAGTGCTTTTTCCTATAGCTGGAAAAAAAAAGAAAGGCATTAATGAAGGTGCAACAAGAACTGAACCTGCCACAACACAAGCTAAAAACAGCATGCATTACCAGATGGGGATCGATGCAAATGATGATTGCAAGAGTCCTTGAACAAAGGAAAGCTATTACACAGGTCCTTTCTGAAGACATCAGAAATTCAGGCACCTTGTTCCATCGTGGGCTGACCTGGATGTCTTAGAGGCTGTCAGCAAGGCTCTTTCCCCCTTGATGGAGTTCACAGACGCCCTATCAGGGGAAGAGTATGTGACCATTTCATTTGTAAAGCCTGTACTGCACATCCTTAATTCACGAGTGCTTGCTGAGGAGGAAGATGATGTGGAGCTGACTAAAACTATCAAAACCAGCATCCTCAGGTACCTTAAGGAGAAGTACTCAGATCCTATCACAGAAGAGCTACTGGACACGGCCAGTTTTGTTGATCCCAGATTTAAAGCTACCTACATTTCTGCTCACAATGTCCCCACCATTCAGGAGAAAGTGAAAACAGAGATGGAGAAGATGTCAGAAGCTGAAGTCTGCAGAGAAAGTCAGATTACAGAGACTGCAGAACCAACAACTTCATCAGCAGTAGCAAAAAAGAAAAAGAGGTCATTAGGAAGCTTTTTTAAAGGGAGTGAGGCAACACCTTCAGCTACACCCACTCTGTCACTTCAGCAATCGCTAGAAGCAGAGATGAGCAGCTATTTGGTGTCCCCCATGCTGGATAGTGAGGCAAATCCACTGGACTGGTGGAGGAAGCATCATGTACACTTTCCCACTCTAAGTAAGGTGGCAAAAAAGTATCTCTGCATACCAGCTACTAGCTCCCCATCAGAGCGGGTTTTCAGTTCAGGCGGAAACATTGTTACATGCCTCAGGTCCTGCCTGAAACCTGAAAAGGTTAACATGCTTGTGTTTCTTAGTAAGAACTTAGAGTAAATTCATGTTCATATAGTGACATGACAAGATCACTAAGATCACCTCATGCAACAGTGTTTAAGAGAGTTCTATTTTCATTACAACAATCTGTTGTTTACATTGATACATTGCACATTAAAATATTTGTTTACAGAAGATGCAAGAAATGCACTGTTTAAAATATTATTTACAGGATATACAAGAATTATTTTATTTAGAAGAGATACTGCTTATTTTCTACTTTTAATATGAAAAACATTGAAAATAATTTATTTTGTTTCCAAAAGTGCAAGTTATTTATTTTCACTTTTTATAAGAAAAATGTGACTTTTCGTTTTAAGCAATGTGTGCTTTAATTTCAGTTGTTCAACGTTGATGTTCAATAATTAATCATAGAAAAGAAATGCACTGTTTAAAATATTATTTACAGGATATACAAGAGTTATTTTATTTAGAAGAGATACTGCTTATTTTCTACTTTTAATAAGAAAAACATTGAAAATAATTTATTTTGTTTCCAAAAGTGCAAGTTATTTATTTTTACTTTTTTTATAAGAACAAAGTGACTGTTCGTTTTAGGCAATGTGTGCTTTAATTTCAGTTGTTCAACATTGATGTTCAATAAATAATCATAGATAGTAGATAGTGTGTGTTTCCTTCAATTATTTTAAAATCCAGTAATGCACCCTTCATTCAAAAATGTCTCACTTGTAATATGTGAGCATATTTACTGTACAAAACTTGTCAGTGAACTATGAGGGCAAAAAAATAAAAAAATAAATAAAATAATCGTTCATTAATCGTAATCGAGTTAAAACGTTCAGTTAATCGAGATTTTGATTTTAGGCCAAATCGCCCAGCACTAAGAAATATATATATATATAGAAAGCTTAAAATGTCTACTTTTATATTCTGTGTTAAAGTAATCCGTATGAAACCAACGCAATGTCCTGTTTTTCCCCTTTGTGCTCATTACCTCTAATTAGATCACGCCCAAGCGCTGTTCGTGCTATTGATATTATAAACATCCACGTTAGATGCGCCACAGGTATATGCCCACATCACCTTGTAAACAATACAGCAGCATGTTTATGTCGGATACTTTCGTTTTTTCGGAAGAAGGTGCTGAAAAGAATAAGCCCTGTATTTACCCCAGAAGACGACATGCTGAGAGGAGTAGGCTAAACTTGTTTATCTCACAAACGGAACGCAAGCACAGCTACAGTCAGCTGAGGATCTTTTATTCAGTGTAAGTAATGTTTCTTATTGGCATTAGATAATTTGTTGTTGTGACATAAACTTGAATGCATTTACTAGTAGTTCCTGACTAAAATGTGTGAAATTGAGTGCAACATTTTGAAATATGATTCTGTAAGGATCAGGATGGTTTTATGCTTCGAAAACAATACAACATAAAAGGCCTAATGCTTAGATGATATAAAAGCAATGTCTAAGAATGCTTAGACCAATCTTTGCTGTTAAATACTCTGCCTGCAAATATCTGCTCAAACATATTTATAATGTGCTTAATAATAATTTAGTTTCTCAGATGTTATTTTTGTACTGTATAATAATAAATACAAAGCATGTGTGCATATGATGGCTATAAAATCACATGGGCAATATTAGTGATTGCTAATGTAACAATATAATTGCTCCGGGCATATCAACACGCTCACTGATTTATTCATTCATTTATTTATTTATTTTAGTGACCAGATACCTATAGGAATATTTTTGGGATAGAAATTATAGAAATAATCCTTTTATTTAACAAGGATGCTTTAAATTCCTCTTGATATTAACATGCTCACAGATGTTTTTTTTGTTTTGTTTTGTTTTGTTTTGTTTTAGTTGTTTGTGATCTGATACCTGCACAACAGAGGAATCCTGCAAACTGTTTTCCTCTTGAGAGTGCTATACCAACATCAGATGTTCAACTACATTGATATTCTATGGTAAAACAAGTTCCTTGACTAATGATGAGTTTTGTAAGCACTTAAATATCAGGTATGATTTACTTGTTTCATTTGTTGAACACAATTCAGAAATCAGTTTTCAGGAATTACACAAAGTCTGTTTACGTCTCTGTGGTTAGATCAGTGTGCTTAATAATGTGCCTTTGACCTTTATTATGTATGTTTTGATTATACTGTGTTGTAAATAAAATACAAATAATCTGAAACCCCATTCTTCTCACATTGTTTCTTACCTGACAGTCACAGTCTCATTGATGGGCCATTAGGGGAGGGCCTTTTGTCTATCAGGTGCGAATCACTAAATATTCATGGCCATTGTCACTCCCTCACATATTCCCTTTTGATCACAAAACCTCTTAGAAAATTAGAAAATTTAAATAAGTATGATGTTTTTTTGTGAACGACTGAACAAGATGATTTTCACAACATTTTGTAGAAAAAACTCTAGCCTACCACATCCAGTTCTCAAAAGTCTTGTGAACAAAAGTTCTGTATGTGTTTCTTGGATTTATTTCAGTGACTTACACTTCACTAAACACGCATAAACAATGTTTTCTCAAAAAGAGAATGTACATTCATGTTGCTTACATATTATTGTAGCTCAGGTTTTGCTGATTACAGTGCAATCAGACATTAGCATGTTTTTAAGATACTGAAAAAAACACAAATGTCAGGGCATGTCAAAACTTCTCCAGGGCCCCAAAACACGATCAGACCCCAGAGGGTTAAAGTGGCAAAATGTCAATGAGTGGTTGTACCCAGCTAATGACCCTGCAGCCAATTTGTAGAAGTAAGGAGGTACATCAGGCAGTGATGCCTTAGCAGGTAAAGACCTACCTGTGTAGTATTTGCCAAAGCATCTTTTGAAACTAAAAGAAAACTAAAAAGAAAAACTACAACTTTTATACATATCACCCTCCTTCCGGAAGGCGCAGCCGATGAAACAAAGGGTGGGATGGAGGAGGACTTAGGAAAGGACAAAGGAGTTGATGTGGGATGGTAAAGGGTGACTGGTGGTTGTTCAGAAGGAGGACGGACACCTGGGAGGAGGTGGAGTCTAGGATGGAGATGACTGAATGAGGAGCAATGGAGGAATCAGGAAGATCTAAGGCGAATTAGATGGAGGGAGGAGCCAGGGAGAAGACATGAGGGAGGGGTCAGGTGCGACCCAGACCGCAGCTATGAAGGTGAACCACGGTGGAGCCAATGGAGGGAGGAAGGAAGCGCCTGACAGAACCAGAGGGACGGAGGGACGAGGCGCAGCTGGAGGAGAGGAGTCCCGAGGTGGCGGATGGTGGATGACTGAGCAAAGCGGAACTGGACAGATGAGGGAGCCTGGCGGAGCAGGTGAACTGATGGGCCACAGTGGAGAGGTGGGGGCTAGGAGCCACAGTGGAGCTGCTGAGTCACCCTCAGCGGTGGTACAGTGGGTGGGGCTTTCTTCCATGCCCTCGCACTCCACTGAAACATCCACCGTTGCGTGCGTTGTTTTCAGCTCTCGCACCTGGTCAGGCATCACGTCAGGCTCAGGCTCAGGGGCAATCCTTAGCTCTGTCGCTCTATCTGACGATGGTTTGTCGGTCGCAGCTCTCCATCAGCGGTGGGCTCAGGCTGATGCTCTGCACAGTGGGGTGATGGTGGGCTGGGCTCTTGGTCCAGAGTGGGGCTCATCATTTCAGTGGGGCAGTGTTGTCATCCATAGTGAACGGCGATCCACAGGGCACCAGCACCCACTCAATAAAGGCAGCGAGGCTCTCTCCAGGGCCGTCCCTGGACAACTGTGCTTTCGTGGAGGTGTTTAGTCCAACACGGTAGAACGAGATGAGGGATTTGTCCAGGTAGTGTGTTTTGTTTGCAAGCTTCAAAGTCTCTCATGTGGGCCTGAAGAGAGCGCTCCCCCTCCTCCAGCAGGAGGATAAATTCAGGACGGTCCATAAACGAGAAAACACTCTCACAAAAAAACAAATGAGGGGATATTGTTGTGGTTTCCCCTTTTCCCCGTCAAAGAGTTACTCTTGAGTCTTGGGTTTTGATGCCAAAAGATAGACTTTATTGCCGAAACAATCAAGCCGAGTTGTCTATAGAGAACTGATCTTTACTTGGTTGAGACAGCGTTATATAGTCGTCTTTGCACGTAAACATATCAACCTAAATCATTGGGGCAGGGGTCCCTTAGGTAAACACTTATCATGGGAAACAGATGGTTTTCCTTAACGGCCTCTTAGAGGGCCTCTAAAACAACATGAGATACAACTCTGCTAGTGGGGCCCTTTCCATACTTCTGGTTTCTATAATAACACAGGATGTGCTGGCCCAGCAAACTATAGGGTAGACCTGCATTATTTCTAATAGTATATTAATTTGGACACAATTCCTTTATATTTTAGTTAATAAAATCTTCCTCATATTCCCCCTTTGAGACGTTTACGTCTCACCTTCTCCGGAGTGCTGTGTCAAGATCCAGCCTCTCAGTAAGTAAGTAGTAAACTCAGTGACAAAAATAAAGCCACTATGTTTCATTATCAGTTAACTACATCATGCCACGGCATTCCGGAAGATGTTAGGGCCAAACATCTCCCCCCTTATCTTTTGGCTAGAAGGGAGTAAAAGACCCTGACACCTTAACATATTTTTCCTAACTGAATACAAAGAGGGTTATAAAAATGTTTAAAGTCTGTTCGTGCACTTGGTTTGGCCTTGCCTGTGGTTGTCACAGTTACGTAAAATATATATGTGAATTAAAATAAGACCAAATATAAACAATAAACAAAATAAGAGCAGTTAAGAGTACAGTACTAGATAAAGAGAAACCAAAACAAAATATATACAATATGAAACAAAATAAAACATACATAACATAAAGATTTAGGTTACAGATACATCTGTCTTAATCTTCATCGGAGAAACTCGGAATCTCATCTACCAGTTGCAAATTCAATGCTGTTCTGTAAAGCAAGTCCTGATAACATTCATGTTGAGTCAGATTCTTTTTTTTCATCATCTTGATGCCTTGACATGTCCATTTGTTTAACTGTGGCCTTGATAACTAGGGATTTTAATAATGGTAGTATACAGCAAAATAGTAATCCTCCTATGCGGATTGTCACTTCCAAGAGTATTCCTCATTTTGCTAGCCATGCTCCCCATGATCTTAATTTTAAATTAAACCAATCCCATGTTTTCTCGTCTTTTCCAGCATTAGTTGCCATTTCTACTTGTAATTCCTTAAGTTTGGCCATGGCTTTTGTAAATGCTCTTTCTGGTGCTGTATTGTTAGGGATATATTTATAACATAGGTCTCCTAATAAGATGCATACCCTTCCTTTGTCAGCTAGCATCTAATTAAGGCCTACTCTATTTTGCCATGTCATTTTACTGGTTGCATCTAACTGTTCTCCTAAAGAAACTAATGCTTCATTGGTATAATTAATGAAGCTTTGTTGATTGTAGTGTATATATAATTTATCCATTCTGTATTTTTATTTTGTGAAATCCAAATGAATATTGATTCAAGACTTGATTTGACTTCATCTCGTGCCTTGAATTGATTAGGTATACCTCTGGGTTGACCTATTGAATCTATATATACTTTAGGATCTGGTATATAATTTCTCTTAACTCTGTGATTAATTGTTTCATTTTTCTCCAATGAGGATTCTGTATCCCATTCTATTATATGGATTTCTTGTATTAATCATACTGTAGTGCATTTTCCTCTCGATCTTAGGCCGGTAAGGCAGGTAAAAGTTTTCTTTTTCCCTCAAATCCAAAAGAAATGGGCTAATGCTATAGTTTGGTTCTTATATATGTCTGTTGCGGGTAATGATATAGTTTGATTTTTTACAGGTTTTAGCTGGCCATATTTGTTCTCCTTTCCTCATTCCTGATGCCCGAAGGGGTGGAAAGTCTTTAGAATCATCAACATTTTGAAATATCGTTGTATCCAAATTCTAAACGACACTGCACTTCCCTTTAAATTGTCCCACATTTACAACCCCTGTGGGTTTAACAAAGCACTCATATTCTTTGCTGTAGTCTATGGTGTACCATAGTGGAATCTCTACTTGATCAATTTGTATTTTCATACTTTCAGTTATATCTAAGCTTCTACATTTAGCTTTCAGTCGAGGTATATGCCGGTAGAATGGTTTTTGTTTAGCATTGCTCAGGGAGCCTAGACACTCAGCTGGACAAAAAGGTCTTAAGTCTTTCTCCAAATGACAAAAGTTTCTGTTGAATACAGCACAATGTTCATAACTGAATGGATTAGGGACTACTATTACTTGGCTCATCTGTGTTTTAGAACAGAATAGGCAGTTTTTTTAGCTTAGCGGTTGTGAAAGTTGCCCACTCATATCATTAATTGTTTGTGCTGTTTCCCATAAAACATTTAGCTTGGTATCGTCTTCCTACATGTCATAATTCTCTTCAACATTCCTATGTTGTTTTTCATACAGTCCTGGTTCAGTTGTAGTCGAGATTGAGCTATTATTCCCTTTCTGACCCTATATCTATCATAATTTTCCCATGTGGACCAAAAATCCTCTACCTTTGCATTCAAGTGTGGTGACCAATACCCTTGTTGCTTAACTTTTCTTGTCACTTCCCCCTTTGCACAACAGTCAAACCCATGAGCATCTTTCCCCCACATATACATTTTACTTCAGGGGAGAAGAAAAATATCCTGCCTCCCTAATCCTTCTAATATTAAAATTTCTTTCATGACACAGTTTTACATGTCTTCTTCATTCTCTGATTCTGTCTTTCTTTCTCGTGTTCTCCCTTCTTGTCTGCTCCACGTTTCCTTCCCCCTTTTTTCCATCTTCACCAGGGTGACTCTTTGCGAGTCATTGCAATGGTCTTTCCCTCGTTGGCAAGGGAGGGTCGTTACTAGCACGCCCTTAATCCCTCACTCCATGCTGTGTAGGGTTGTTGAAGCTAGTTGGCGTGTTTTAGGGAGAGAGATGTGGTCTCGTTTTGCTGATCAATGTGATGTTCCCCTTGATATCATAACTGCATACACTGGTGGGGCAAACCTTCCCTGGCCTTGATAGAACTGCTGTTGCCTGTAAATGGAAACTTTCAGAGGTTTTGGTTAGTGATATCAGGTATGTTCATTTTTCATCTGGCCAGTCGTCCTTTTCGGTGAGACCTGTAGAAATGTCAAGTGGGTTGAGGGCTGTCCTGGCCCCTTTTTGGATTCTCATACATCTGTATTATCATAAAGAGCAGGGTTAATACCCATTTTCTATAATAAAGAATTTGGCTTTATTAAATTGTTTTCATCCTTACTCTTTTTGATTAATTTCAGTGTTATTCTCAACAATTTGCTAATTAAGTTTTCTTTTTGTTTTATAAATTTAGTCCCTCAATAACTGGATAATTTGTTTGGCCTACTTTGCTAAGTAGCATAGGCTTTTTAAGGTGGAAAACACTCAATCCACTTCATTAATGTTAACAATCAGAAAGACAATCTTTTATGCTTTTGACACAGAATCAGCTCCATCCTGGGATGCTGGAAAAGAAAGTTAGCTGTGGGGTGGACAGAGCAAGCTTCCTTGCTTTGCCTTCCCACGTAATACGCTGCGCAAGTGTGGCACTGTTTTTCTTTCCGCCACAACAATAACTTAGGTGCTGACCAGGAAACTTAACCAATTCTTCCAGGGTCATTTTTAAGGGCATAATCTGCCCTGTGGGCCCACATTTCGAATTTTTCATACAGCTGTTTTGGCAAAATAATTGTTTTTGCCTCAGTGTCTCATCAGACATCTTCTTTCAATCCATGTCACACCATTGCACACCATCATTCACACTTTTTCACACCCTTTCACACCCCACTCTTAGGCTAAAATCAAGTTTAATTTTTTTTTTGTGCAACCTTAGCAGATTGTCAACTGAATGATTTTAGCAACAGGTTTTTGAATAGACTAACATAAGATTTTCGTTATCAGACTCTACTAAGTATAGGTCTGGTGATAATAGGTCTGCTGTGTAACCTCTTTTTTCAACAAAACTTAATAAATTATTTTTAATTGGAATACTTAGCTCAGGTATTGTGCAATTAAGAAAGCCGATTGTAATTTCTCAAATGTCACATGTTTGTCTGCTTTGAATTTTAGTCATGCTATCTAAAAAGAGGATTGGAGATCTCCACATGATCTAGGATCCATGGCCAAAATAATTTCTATCTTGTTACCCCCAGTGATGACAACATTTGTGATTTCATAATTTTGGAACTTTGCAGATATATTATTCTTATTTAATCTAGTCCTAGAAAATGACCATTAAACAAAATGGAGTGACCAATATTTTTATTTTATCAGCCCTATTTTTGTCTGTTAGACGTTTTGTCTACCCTGTCTTCTTCATAAGAACTCAGCATTCTTGTTGACGATTCAGCTGTACATTTCCCCTAGTTTAATTAAATAGCGGTGGTTCCTGCCCATTCTGCTGAAGAACCACACTCAGAGCCTTTGGTCTTGATTTCAGATGATAGACGTTATTTACAAAGAGAATAAAGCCGAGAAGTCCTCTGCAGAGCAAATCTAACTAAGTTCCTTGCGTTGCCCCTTTTATACAGCTTTTTAAGGCATGTTCTATACCTTATGTATATAATAAATTTCTCCCTAGAGTGGAAGAGAGAGGCCCCCCAGACTTGTTTTGGTATAGAACGAGACCCTTGACAGGTCCATATGTTTCTCATTTCTGAGGGTCCACACTGTTTCACCATATAGGCCTCTGTCTCCCACCAAGGTTTCTAGGCACTATGCCAAATCCAGCTCCATTTTTGTGTGATCCGTAAGACATGCACTCGCTTCTGTCTGTCAAAATTCCTTTTCTTTAAGACCTAAGGCTGGACTGGTAACTGTTGAAAAGCAGATCAAGAATGTTAGTTAAAACACAGAATTCAAAAAACTGCTGTGAGACCAGTGAATAACCAATACTAATTAAGCTAATATAATAACCAAATTTGAAGCAGTCTCTATAGTGATCATTAGATATGCAGCACAATTGCATGCAACGGGAAGTGATGAAAGTTCTTCTGTGTAGATCATCAATCTGTTGAGGCTGTCTGTTGCACTGGGTCGTCAGTCTGTGATGGCCTGACGTGGTGTATGGTCTTTGTTGTTTCTCTGCTTCCTCTCAGTCTGGCTTTCCTGCCACAGTTTTGCATTTCAGGATATTCTCTTCATCCTCAGGAAAAGTCTCAAGTGAAAGATTCACCTTTTCCTGTTTTAAGTCAGCCTTTCTCCATGCAGAAGTATGCACTCCTCTTTCTGGAGGGGGGTGGAAAGTCCATCAGCTCCTCCCTCTTCTTCTCTCTGTAGCCTTGTCTTTGCCCCTTCACCACACTGGTAGACAGACTCCAGCACATTGCTTCCTTTTTTCCCGGCACAGTTGTAGAAGCCATCTGAAATTCTAACACTCAGAGACCGCATTAATCAAATTGACCTTAGTCAAACTTGTGTCTGAGCAATTAGCTCTTTATACAAATTTTCACTTTTCAGCCAAATCTTTCAATGGTCCTACCATATAAAACATTCATCTGATTAGAGCAGCAGTTCCCTTATTCTATTTTAGTAAAGCAAGTTCTTCATTGCAGAAAAATAGCAAGCAGTTTTTCTTTGCAAAATGCAGAAAACAGCAGTAATCTACCTTTATTATCTAGGAATATTACAATTAAACAAAATAATAGTTTTTCTACAACAGCATGACATGCCTATAGTAAAAACCATCATCATAATTTTCTTTAAATTCACATATATGTTCAGAATAATCTAGTAATGGTGAATGAATTTCCCAACCTACATATCTTTAATCACCAAAGTTACATTCTTATTGAGAAATGTCTATGGCTTATGTATCAAAATTTCTATTAATTTGGTCACCCAATCTTGCTCTCATTCAACATTGCTCTCCACAAGTTACCTTTCAGTTAATTCAAACTCGAATCTTTGAAACTCTGTAATGGATTAAATTCCATACTGTCTCCCAGGGATAAGAAGATACAAATTTTAGACGTCTTCAGACATAATATATACTTTTTTTTTAAGCACGTGCAATCTCATTTATTCATCTATTATGATAAATCATTAAATAATAAATGTATATCTTATTTTTATTGATCTCTTGCTACAATAATCTTTAAAGGCCATATCTTGTATTCATTTAGAACAAAATTCATATAAGTCACTTATTATTTAGAGCTCAGCATTCATTTTGTCACAGATCTGGTCGGTGCTCTGCGGACCGCTCACCACCAGATGTCACTCTCTCCTTTTCGTTCACTCTGACTGTTACTTTGCATCTCGGACTGCATCTCCCATCCTCCACCGCACTGATTGCGTCAGCCCCCGTGACCAATCAGGCGTTCTATAAAAGCCCCGGTCCTCCCCAGTGCACTTCACGGATTGTTGTACTGTTGTATTGTTAGCATTTTCCTAGTTTCCTGTTCCGAGTTCCTAGTCCCCAATGTTTTGTCTTTCCCGCCTGGTTTTCTCTTCTCGACTGTCTAGCCGCCTGCCTTTTGGACTATCGCTCTGGTTTATTGGATTATTCTCTTCGACTGCCTGTGATATACCTGTCTGCTCCTGTCTCGACCCTGCCTGTACGACTATGTCTTTGTCTCGCCCATGTAATAAAAGCTCGCGTATGGATCCGCTCGCCTCTCGTCTCGTTCATCCGGTTACAGAGCAATCCGTCACAACAGGATCCAGCAGCTTCACCCCCGGACATTCAGAAGATATGGACACAGACAGGATATTATTCAGAATAAAACAAGGATCACGTTCTCTCGACCAGCACATCCGTGAGTTTCTGTCTATCGCTAACTATTCCACCCTCCCGGACTGTATCATTATGGAGATATTTCGTGATTGCATTAATGAGCCTCTAAAGGCTAGACTCAGACGCGAGGGTCCACGCTCATCGCTGGCTGCCTTCATGAACTTTGCCTTATTGTGTGTGGGCTCGTCGTGTACTGTGAGGGTCGCGAAGGAGGAACGCGACAACGCGGACATGGCAGCCGCGCCCCCCTCTCGCAGATTGGCGGTAACGCCGGATCATGACGCCACAAGCAAGTTCTCCGCCTGGATCGCTCGTGAAATGGCGGCCGTGTCGGAGCGTGCCCTAGCTATGGCGGTGTCAGCAGAGTCCGCGCACAAGATGGCGGCCGCGCCGCTGTGCACGCGCGAAATGACGGCGATGGAGGAGCCTGTGCACAAAATGGCAGCGACTGTGGTGCCCGTTCACAAGATGGCGGCGGCGCCGGCGCGCGCTCACAAGATGGCGGCGACGGCAGAGCCCGTTCACAAAATGGCGGCGATCAAAGAGCTCCGTCACGTCACAGCTGCCATACAAGAGCCATTTAAAGGTACAGTTACATTTCCTGAGTCAAGTCAAGTCAAGTTTCCAAGTCTACCCAAGTTGCAGCTGCGTTTCCTGAGTCAAGTCAAGTTTCCAAGTCAAGTCAAGTTGCAGCTGTAGTTCCTGAGTCGTCGTCAGCTGTTTCCCAGAAATGCCGTCTTCAGAGTCGCATCGTCGCTCGAAGTCGTCGTTGCAGCTGTATTCCGAGTCGTCAAGCTTATTGCTGTACAGCTGTATCTCGAAGTCAGTCAAAGCTTCCAAGTCAAGTCACACCTGTCATCAAGCACGGTCCTTGTTCCGTGTCACAGAGCTATCGCTTCCCATTCAAAGTCAAGGAACAGCCATTTTCTAAGCCAAGCACCAAGATGGCCGCCACCGCCAGAGCCACTGCACAACAAGATGGCTGCCACCAGAGCCACTAACAGATGGCCGCACGCCAGAGCCATCGTACGCATATCGCCAGTTCCGCCACCCACAAGATGGTCGCCATTCCCGAACCTGTGGTCGAACTGACTCTCGTGATCATGATGGCTCCACGTAAAACACAATTCCCAATGACAGTATAGCCAGTGGTGTCTAGCGTCAGCGGCGTTACCTGAGTCAAGTCAAGACACAGAGTCAGGTCAAGCCAAAGCTGTCGTTCTCCATGAGTCAAGCCAAGTCACAGCTGTTCCCCACGAGTCAAGTCACGTTACAGTTGTTGTTCCTGAGTCAAGCCATGTTGTTCATGAGTCAAGTCCCGTTACAGCGGATCTCCATGAGCCAAGCCAGGTTACCGCAGATCCTCATGAGCCAAGTCAAGCTGCTGCTGTTATTCCAGAGCCAAGTCAAGCTTCAGCCGCTGCTTCAGAGTCAGGTCAGGCTACAGCTGAAGCTTCCATGTCCAGTCAAGCTTCCATGTCCAGTCAAGCTTCCAAGTCCAGTCAAGCTTCCAAGTCCAGTCAGGCTTCTAAGTCCAGCAACGTCAAGGCTGTCGTTCCTGTGCCAAGTAAAGTCATTGTTAATCTTCACAAGCCAAGTGAAGTCAGGGCCGCTTCTCCTGAGTCAAGCAAGGTCACAGCCGTGGTTCCTGAGTCAAGTAAGGTCATTGATCTTCACGAGCCAAGTCAAGTCACAGTTGATGTTCACAAGCCAAGTCAGGCCTCAGCCAGTCACCACAAACCAGGTCAAGTCACAGCAGCACTTATAGAGCCAAGTCACGTCATGCTCACCTTCCAGAGCCCCGTCACGTTTCGTCTATCTGTCCAGAACCTCACAACGCCCGCCTGACGGCCCAGAGTCTAGTCACGTCCTGCCTGACGACCCAGAGTCAAGTCACGTCTCGCCTGACGGCCCAGAGTCAGGTCACGTCCCGCCTGACGGTCCAAGTCACGTCCTCCCCGATGGCCCAGAGCCAAGTCACATCTCGTCTGAGCGCCCAGAGCCAAGTCACGTCTCGTCTGAGCGCCCAGAGCCAAGTCACGTCCCGTCTAACCGCCTAGAGCCTCGCCATGCCTCGTCCGATGGCTCAAGGTGGAGTCATGCCCCGTCCAACGGCCCAGAGTCAAGTCACTGCTCATCCAACACCCCAAGGGCACGGCCAGTCATGATGGCCCGCGTGGTGGACCCACCACTAGTGTCAGGGCGATCTTTAAACATCCCAGTATCATCAACATCGTCAGAATCCTCCTATAATGATGTCCTGTCACCGGCCGCTGCTCTTCCTATAATGGCGGTGGCCATTTGGTCTGTGTGGGCTGCACACTCAGCTCCTGAGGCCATGTCTGTTCACAAATCAGCTCCTGAGGCCACGTCTGTTCACAAGTCTGCCCCGGAGCTTCCGTCTGATCTCAAGCCTGCTCCAGAGCTCCCGTCTGATCTCAAGCCTGCTCCAGAGCTCCTGTCTGATCTCAAGTCTGCTCCAGAGCTCCCGTCTGATCTCAAGTCTGCTCCAGAGCTCCCCTCACTTGGAGAAGCCATGCCAATGCCTCCTGAGGTGTCAGCCTTGGCTGTAGATCCTCCCACGGAGGCGGCATCCCTCTACAACCTCTCTGCTTCTCCCCTTATTCTGTCTGCCTCCTCTGTCTCTGCTGTTCCTAGGTCCCAGGCCATAACGCGGTTTCCTGCTCCAGAGGCCCCGTCCGGTCTCAAGTCTGCTCCAGAGGTCCCGTCTGGTCTCAAGTCTGCTCCAGAGGTCCCGTCTGGTCTCAAGTCTGCTCCAGAGGTCCCGTCTGGTCTCAAGTCTGCTCCAGAGATCCCGTCTGGTCTCAAGTTTGCTCCAGAGGCCCCGTCTGAGCACGAGTCAGCTCCAGAGGCCTTCTCTGTCGGAGAGGCCGCGCCAGTGCCTCCTGAGGTGTCAGCTGCGGCTGTAGATCCTCCTAGGGAGGCGGCGTCATCCCTTGGTCTCTCTGCTTCTTCCCTTGTTCTGTCTGCCTCCTCTGTCCCTGTTCTCCCCAGGTCCCAGACCATGACGCAAGTTCCTGTTCCGCCCCGGAGGGCTGCTGCGCCTCCTGCTCCGCCTCCTGTTTCGCCCCGGAGGGCTGCTGCGCCTCCTGCTCCGCCCTGGAGGGCTTCTGGGCCTCCTGCTCCGCCTCCGGCTCCGCCCTGGAGGGCTCCCGCTCCACCCCGGAGGGCTCCTGCTCCGGCTCCGCCCTGGAGGGCTCCTGCGCCTCCTGCTCCGCCCCCGGCTCCACCCTGGAGGACTCCTGCTCCGCCCTGGAGGGCTCCTGCACCTCCTGCTCCGCCTCCAGCTCCGCCCTGGAGGGCTCCTGCGCCTCCTGCTCCGCCTCCGGCCCCGCCCTGGAGGGTACCTGCTCTGTCGATCCTGCCTCAATCACCAGGCCCTCCACATGGACCTGGCCCTCCAGCCCTCGCCCTGTCTCGCTCCCGCCCCAACGCTCCCCTGGACTGTTGCTCCCTTCGAGCGTCTGGAAGCCGCTCCTTGGGGGGGGGCTATGTCACGAATCTGGTCGGTGTCCCACGGTCCGCTCACCACCAGATGTCACTCTCGCCCTATATCACACGAACTGTTGCACTACACCCCGGACTACATTCCCCATCGGCCATTGTACTTCACCCGCGACCAATCAGCGGCGCTATAAAAGCCCCGGTCTTTTCCCTTGCAAACCACGGAGTATTGTGAATTGTTAGTGTATTGTATTTCCCCATCGTTAGCGTTTTCTAGTTTCTTGTGCCCTGTTCCTAGTTTTGATCTCTCGCCTGGTTTTCTCGTTTACGACCGTACGCCGCCTGCCTTTTCGGACTCTCGCTCATGTTTATTGGATTATTCTCTTCGACTGCCTGTGATACACCTGTCTGCTCCTGTCTCGACCCTGCCTGCACGACTATGTATCTGTCTCGTTCCTTCAATAAAAGCTCGCACATGGATCCGCTCGCCTCTCGCCCCTCACTCCCTGTGACATTAGGACTAAAAAGAAGAAATCAATTATCAATGTATTAAATCAAAGATTAAAATATAAATGAATAAATTACTTTTCAAAATAACAAATGAATAGACGCATTTAATAAAGTAATCTTTTAAAATGCAGTTTTAATTTTTAAATGGCATTTTTTTAAAGAAAACAGCAATTGGCCTTAACAGATTTATTAATCTGTTTTAATTATAATTTAATTAAATTGGTTTTAATATATCTGTTTATTCATTTGTGACGCTGGACCACAAAACCAGTCATAAGGGTCAATTTTTTTAAATTGAGATTTATACATCACCTAAAAGGTGAATAAATAAGCTTTCCATTGATGTATGGGGCAATATTTGGCTGAAATACAACTATTTGAAAATCTGGAATCTGAGGGTGCAAAAAAATTTAAATATTGAGAAAATCGCCTATAAAATTGTCCAAATGAAGTTCTTAGCAATGCATATTACTAATCAAAAATCAAGTTTTGATATATTTACAGTAGGAAATTTACAAAATATCTTCATGGAACATGATATTTACTTAATATCCTAATGATTTCTCTATAATTTTGACCAATACAATGTATTTTTGGCTATTGCTACAAATTTAAGACTTAATGTTTTGTGGTCCAGGGTCACATTTAAGTGTATTTATAAGTGATTTATCAATTTACAGTTACAATTAACCTTTAAATTATTGGATTGACCCTCCATTCACCAATCACTTAATTCTATTCCTGTGTTATGCTGTGAAGCAGAGCTGAAAATTAACGAGGACTTGTGACAAAAATGCCCCATACATTTAAGACAGAGGGGCAAAAAATGCCCCTGCACATAACCAATGTATTGCGGCTGTTGTGATTAAAATTAAATGTGAAATTGAATGAAAAGTGTCAATTAGCGGAATTACATCTAGATACGCGCTGTTTTGTGCAGCTTCTGCCTTATAACCAATCAAACGCGTTTCTGTTGAGCTTTGAAACGCATTGGCCAATCAGAGGCGCTAGATTATTCAGCGCTAAAAACGTTGGCGCTGTTGTTGAGTGCGCGCGTTCGCGAATTCCCTCATCATAAACAACACGGTGCAGAAACGATTTAAGTAAAAAGTTAATTTCGTACCTTCAGTGATTATAAACAGGAGTTTTTGCATAACTTGTGCTAGACTTGGCTATCGTCATGGACCGACATATTTGTCTGTGAAGCCAGAATGTGATGTGCCTTAAACGAAACAAAGACGTTATATATTGTTTTCAATCGATATTAATAATCATTATTACAATATAAAAAGCTGATAACAGCTTTACATGTATAATTTAGATACAAGTTTAAACAGTTTATTGTTACTGACAACAGTTAAAATACTGATTAAAGTAATTGAGTAAATTTTACATTATAAAGACGCCATAGTATGGTTTTTAGAATAATAACATGTTTATAAAAATTTTCTTACAAATGTAAAAAAAAATATTGCCCCTTACTGGGAAAGTTAATTTCTGATCCTGCAGGTTAGCCTTGCCAGAGAAATCTCACAAGTCCATAATCCTCCTCCATATACTGTAACATTAATCATCAAATATGATCAGATTGGCTGTGTTGTGAAGCCTTTCCTCGCTTGTTGCTTGTGGTATGGCACCTGGTTAGGACGTGGTGTTAGATTTGTTTTTGTCTTGCTTGCTTGCACCTTGTTCTCTCCAGAGACTTTGGTGCTGTTTGCTCTGGTGCTTGTGGGTCTGTAATGGGACTCTCTTAAGTGCTGAGAGGGCTCTTAAGGTTTGTTTGTAATGTTGGCTAAAGGTTTGAAAGTCGTCCCAACAAATAAACACCCCCATGATGTTTCCGAGCAACCTCTGATTCCGTGGGCCGGTCTGTTTGCACGGTAGACCACAAACGCCAGGAATATAACTCGAACCAGTCTCACGTAAAATACAGAGGGGAAAAATAAAAAAAACTATGGAAAGGATTACGACATTGTGAAAGAATTTCCCCAACATTTCCTCTTCAAGTGAGTCCAGTGAGCACTGACAGAGCAGTTGTTGAAGACTAAAAGAAGGAGGTTTTGTTGTTACAATATTCTCTCAAGTGTAACCATTTAGCGCAAGGCTGATAAGACTCTTTTTCTTCCTCTTTCTCACAGTCTCTCTCTGTGGGTTTATGGGAGTGTGTATTTTTACATTTTGAACCCTGAAACAGATGTGGCACATGCCTACTTTGTGGGCAGTTCACGATGAGCCAGTTCAGTATCTTGACAGGCAATGGGTGGAGCCGAACATACCGCTTCACCTTTATTGCTCCTGGAGAGCATGCATCTGTTTGCAAGCCCATGTGTGAGAAACAAAGCAGGGATGCGGAAGAAACACATCCCGTTCCATGTCGTAAAAAGCACCTTGTTCTAGATTTCTCAACAAAGATGAATATGTCTGTGTCTTGCACTCATGGTTTTAATAGCTAACGCAATTCTTTTAGAGTGAAATTCCTTCAGGGATGTTGAATTAGGGTCACACAGCCAGAAAAAAACAGATGTTGTACTCAAAGGATTTTAAATTTTCGACTTTCTTTGAGACACAAACCACAGTGATATTTGATTTTTTTTTTTTATTATGCATTACATAAACAAGAATGTTTCAAATTATAAGACAAGCTGTTTATTATTGGCTTATAAATGTTTATGATACTTCCAACATTTGGTTTACCTTATGAAAACTGCACTGTTAGCATGTGAATGTCACTTTTATGGTGTGCATGCTTATACTTCATACTGTGAAGTGGATCTTGAGATGGTAATTGCCATTGTGTGCAGTGGACTGTGTTTGATTGGATTAGATTTGCTGTATTTTTGGCCCTGGGTTTCATGTGTAACAAGTTATTTAGTTGCACTTTTCAGTCGTGCAGCTAGGGGGAGCAACACAGTTAGTTTCACTGACGGTTACTTTATATACATTTTTTAATGCTGACCTGGGCTTCAGACTCTTTTACACTAAGAATCCTTTGGTGGATATAAAAAATAGAGCAGGGATCCCCTGTTTCATATTGTACAAGCTGAGCCTACAATAACTTGCGTATGTAGGGTCAAATGGGGTTAGATGATCACCTTTTTTTAATTTTGTCATTTTATCTGAATATCAACATTTGTAAGATTTAGTCAGTCAAAGCAGTTTATGGGTCAAAATTATTTTCTTTTATGGCAAAAATCATTAGGATATTAAGTAAAGATGAAGATATTTCCATGAAGATATATTTGGAAAATATATATAAACCTAATTTTTGATTAGTAATATTCATTGCTAAGAACTTTATTTGGACAACAATGTTTAGATTTTTTTTGCACCCTCAGATTCCAGATTGTAATATTGTCCTAAATATTGGATATTGTCTTATCTTAAACCATACATCAATGGAAACTTATTTATTCAGCTTTCAGATTATTTATAAATTTCAATTTCAAAAATTTTTACCCTCACGACTGGTTTTGTGATCCAGGGTCACATTTTGTGTCTATTTGTTAATGAGGTTTGTATTTGTGGACATATTAATGTTTTTGTTGAGTACAAAATATTGTTTTTATTGGAAGTGAAATAAAAATACTGAACAAAGTTCAGAAACAATTATCATTCAGAAATTGCAAGTATATTTTATAAATAATTAGAAAGAAATGGCAAGTAACACATTTAATTAAACAACATTTTGAAGTATAAAAACGCACATAGTACTTTCTTGTAAAATGCACCCTAATAATATATTTTATTAGGGAACCGCTGATGTCACATAGAGTATTTTAATGATGTTCTTACTACCTTTCTGGGCCTTGAACGTGGTAGTTGCGTTTACGTCTATGCAGGGTCAGAAAGCTCTCAGATTTAATCCAAAATATCTTAATTTGTGTTCTGAAGATGATCAAAAGTCTTGCAGGTTTGTAACAACATGAGAGTGAGTAATTACTGACACAATTGGATGAACTAAACCTTTAAGGGTGGTATCTTCCTCTTTCTTACCCTACCATATCAATGTATTTACATACAGCCATTAAAATAGTCATATGTAGTGAAACACTTGTGCACCCAATGATTTTGATGACAGTGCTTGAGTCTCAAAATGAAGAGACACTGAAATCTTAATGCATTGTGAGCGGATGTTATATAATGTAAGCATTCCTCATCATGATGCTCTTTACATTGCCTGCATTCATCTATGAAGTGATTCACTCTTGCCATGAGAAATTCTATACGCCACATGGAGAAATGTTATGCAAGGAGATGTGGGCCTGAATGGCGATGAAAGGGAGTATTGTTTGATGTTTTGGAGGAAGGTTATTAAACCATGCATGGCTGGTTTAATAACCTTCCTCCAAAGGGAACCGGAGCGGATCCAGTACTATGTCCGATCGTGAGCTTTGCCAGTCCATGGATAGCACATGCATATCCTTTCTTCAACAACTCAACTGGTCAAGTGTAAGAATGTCAAGATGGATTGAAAGCCCAGTAGCATTATCAAGGAGGTTCAGCTTCCAAGTGTGTGGACAAGCCCCTGAGCGCTTCTCTTCAGATTAGCTGCTTGATTGTGTTGACCTTGCCTGGATCAGAACATATGTGTAAAACAATTTTACATCACACAAGAGCGACTGAACATGATATACAGTTGAGGTCAAAAGTTTACATACACCTTGCAGAATCTGCAAAATGTTAATTATTTAACCAAAAGAGGGATCATACAAAATGCATGTTATTTTTTATTTAGTACTGACCTGAATAAGATATTTCACGTTAAAGACATTTACATACAGTCCACAAGAGAAAACAATAGCTGAATTTATAAAAATGACCCCGTTCAAAAGTTTACATACACTTGATTCTTAATACTGTGTTACCTTTTTTTGTTCCCTTGTTTGTCCTGAACAGTTAAACTGCCTGCTGTTCTTCAGAAAAAGCCTTTTCATCAATTATTTGTTTTTTTTTTTTCGCATTTTTGTGTATTTAAACTCTTTCCAACAATGACTGTATGATGTTGAGATCCGTCTTTTCACACCGAGGGCAACTGAGGGACTCATATGCAACTATTGCAGAAGGTTCAGATGCTCACTGATGCTCCACAAGGAAACACAATGCATTAAGAGCCAGGGGGTGAAAACTTTTTGAATTTGAAGATCAGTGTATATTCAACTTTTGTCTTCTGAGAAACATGTAAGTATCTTCTGTAGCTTCTGCAGGGCAGTAATATGATATTTAGACAATAAAAAAAATGTACACATCTTCATTCTGGTCAAAAGTTTTCACCCCCAGCTCTTAATGCATCGTTTCTTCTTCTGAAGCATCAGTGAGCATTTGAACCTTCTGTAATAGTTGCATATGAGTCCCTCAGTGTGAAAAGATGGATCTCAAAATCATACAGTCATTGCTGAAAAGGGTTCAAATACACAAAAAAACCCCTGAAAAAACTAAGAATTTGTGAGACCAATGTCAATGTTCAGGACAAACAAGGGACTCATGAACAACTATCACAAAAAAAAAAACGGTATTAAAGATCAGTGAACAGTGTCATTTTTATAAATTCAACTATTTTATCTTGTGGACTATACGTAAACCTTTTTTATGTAAAATATCTGATTCAGGACAAGTAATATTTGGTGATATTTAAGTGATATTTAAGTAAAATAATTAACATTTTACAGATTCTGCAAGGTGTATGTAAACTTTTGACCTCAACTGTATGTGTGCAGCAGTGGTTTTATAAACTGCTGGAGAATCCAGAATGCTGTTCCTAGTTGTTGTCAGTATGCTTGACTACCTTGCTACTTTATTCTTGTCTAACCCACCTCATGTTGCCGTTTATCAGTGTAATTCAAAGGTGTTGGACAGGAGATGGTGCTCTTTGGCCTTCTGAATATTTGTTCACTAAATCAGTCACTCTAACAGAGCAGTTATTAATATATCTGCATTTAAAATGCAAAACTAGTCTCAGCTAGGGCACAGTGGGTACGGTTGATAGCCACCGTGCTCATGGGGAAGCAGGTTTGAATATTGACGCATGACAAAATCCCATTTCCTTTTTCTTCCTCTGTCTACCTGTTTGCTCTCTATTGCCCTCTGGGCCTCCAAAATGGAACTCCAAGTTGTAGTAAATAGAAATATCATGAAACCTGGCCAATAGGTTTTAAGCTTTTATATATAAATATATGTAGAGTAGACTGAAAGCAAAAAGCCTATAAAAATACCTAAGAATGAAGGGAAAAAAAATATGCAAATAAATACAGTTTAACATTCATTTCTTCACCTCTCGCCCACATTTGTCTCATGGCTGTGTATTGGTTTAACCTTCATGTTGGGGACTGTGAAGGGTGTGATAGAGGTAATGGATACTCTGTGGTGTTTTAGCACAGCCAGAGCCTGAATGACAACACTGTGAAATGTCAGCAGGCCTTAATCTGCCTCTCTGCTCTGTCATGTAAGGCATTTCAAGCATTTGAGCGCTTCTAACACGAAGGGATTCGTATACTCAAATAATGGAAATTTAATTTAGCTTGTTTGGTGCACTACTAATATTTTAGGTTTTGCTTTCCTAAATGGGCTTCACGATGGATTTTAGCTTTAAGTGCTTTAAATTGTTTTGTCTATGTGCTTTAAGCCATCAATCAAATCATGACAGTATCCTTATCCTGAAATAGCCCGTGTGGAGCTTAATAGTGTCTCTAGTACTAAAAGAATGTGTGTGTGAATATGCGACAGAACTGGAGTGTGTGGATGGGTCTAGACATTTCTACATTTGCTCCAGAACTTTCTGAGATAATCATTACTGCTAGTCCCGCAGAAATTACACACTGCACTTTTTAAGTGCCCCAACACACACTTTGCAGATTGTTTCTGTGCTCATGTGTCTTAGTGAGTGTGCTGTAGCACAGCTGACAAATGCTTTTTGGCCCACAGTAGGTAGACTATAGTCATCTCCCTGAGGCTAAAGTGGTGATTATGCATATGCGACTCCCTCGTAAACCCCTCTGGATGGAGACATAGGTGGCCTTGGCACTTTGTTGTACTCTGTCATTAACAGTCATTATATATTACATTGTCTCCTTGCTCACATAACCTCCACGTGGATCATACAAGGCACTGGTGAGCTGTATGCATCTGTAATGTCAGAGTCATTATCTTAATGCACAAGGACACACACAGGTGAGGAGATTTAGATGAAAAGCCCTAAGTGAAAAATGAGCTGTCTCAGAAATGGAAATGAAGTAACGTATAACATGAAGACCAAAGACGTTGTGAAGCAAAGTAATGTTACTTTGTTATTCAGAGTGCAGATTAATGTAACTGAGTGAAATCATTCTAGTGTGTGAATCATATATCTAATTCAATCTGCAATCTGCTAGCAGTCGCATCATTTTTACATGGCATAAGCTGATTGGCCTCTGCTGGATTTGCAGCCGATGAGATTGCTTGCTCGTCATTAAAATATTCAAGTTCAGCGTTCACTATAAGCTGGTCTTGCAGTGCACCATCAGAGTTTTTCTAAAAACCCTCCACCTCCCCCAGTCCCACCTGTCTAGATCTGCTACAGAAGCCAGAAATTCTCTTTTCCAAACAATCAAACAATGTTAAAGGGACAGTTCACCTAAAAATGAAAATTACCCAATGATTTACTCCCCCTCAAGCCATCTTAAGTGTATATGACTTTCTTCTTTCAGACAAATACAGTCAGAGTTATATTAAAAAATGTCCTGGCACATCCAGGCTTTATAATGGCAGTGAATGGGTGCTAAGATCTTGAAGTTCAACAAAATGCATCCATAAATAATAAAGGTCTTCTGAAGTGAATACGTTTGTGTAAAATATCCATATTTAAAACTTTATGAACTTACGCTGTTGTACGTGCATTCAGAAGACAGTGGCCTTTCAGCAGATGACGTAGGCTTTGCGTAAGCTCCATGCAGTGAGAATATGCTAGTCTCGCAAGAACCAAGTTTTGTTTACAGCAAAAGAAATCCAGTTTTGACTTCAAGTTACCTGAAAATATCTCGATACTAGGCATGCACCGAATATTCGGCCACCGAAAACTTTCGGCCGAAAATGACCCAAAAGTGTATTTTCGGTTTTCAGCCAAAAGATTTTTATCACCGAAACAACACGGCCGAAACAGTATGTTGTGATGACGCAAACAGAAACCGCGGCCTGCACGTGCTCTGAAGCAACATGTCTGCCGTGTGAGGTTGAGACGGACCACGGAGTGAAAACAATGAAAAGTACACTCTAGGGGCCGTTCACATATCGCGCCTAAAAACGCGTGGAAAACGCTAGGCGCGCCGATTTCTCCTTTCCAAAGCGCTCTGTAGCTTGCGCTCCCGTGGCGTCTGCCGTTGCTAAGCAACCATGACCCGCACTCTCAATGAAGACGCGGAAGTTTCATCAAAGGACAATTTCCAGCACTAAAAATCACTTGCTGTAGCTCTGCTGCTAAATTTATTTAAAAATGTACAGCTATGATCAGCTGTTTCCATCTTGGCTGAGCTTTCAATGTTGTTACGGGAAAGGATTAAGCTAATTGGTTGAATCTTGTCACGTGACCCGCGGTGCGCTCGCAGCATTCCGAGATGTTTTCATCTCGATGCGGCGCGGACGCGCCTGAAAAAAACGAGCGCGTCGCACCGCGTCGCTTCCGTTATGAGCGCTGCTGCCGCGCGTCTACATTTGAAATAATGAACTTGAGCGCGCAAAAGACGCGATATGTGAACGGCCCCTTAGGCTACTATATATGTGACTATCAGATTGTAGCCATATTTCTGCTAGATATTTTTTAAATTTGACAAAAATTTTCATTTATGCACTGGCCCTATTTAAATAAGCTCTCTCAAATCTTTCTCAAATGTCAGGCAGAGGACAAGCTCAACCTCAACGATTTATTCTTTGAAACTATAATATTAATTTATGCAATTGCAATGCCTTGATTTTAGTACGGTAAGTACACAGTCATAGCCACAAATGCAATGGTACTAATAATTGGCATAATTTCTTTCGGTGTTTCGGTTTTCGGCCTTGGTTTCCTCTTTTTTGGTTTTCGGTTTCGGCCAAGAATTTTCATTTCGGTGCATCCCTACTCGACACTACTACTGAACCAGTTATACAGTAAATTCTATTTTTATGACTGGATCCCGCGATCCCGTCTGTGTTTTTACTCAGGAATTACGGGTCTTATCAAAATGCATTCTTAAAGTACCAGTACTAGTAAAATTCTTCAACATCTTTATCTTTACAAATCCTTGTTTTGTACAGTACTTCTAATTTATCACCAATGTTTTATTTTGCTCTCTCCTCTGCACTTCCGCGTTCGTCACTTCTCTTACCCCACACCTACGCCCTGCTTCATCTGCTGGAACGCCACTCTTTACGACAGTTAACAGAAGCTAGAAAAAAAGCTTTATAAACTTACCCAAAAGCATCAGTTCGCTTCAGAAGGCCTTTATAAACCCCATGGAGCTGTGTGAAGTACTTTTTATGATGGATGGATGCACTTTATCGAACTTCAAAATCTCAACAGCCATTTACTGCCATTATAAAGCTTGGAAGAGCCAGGACATCTTTAATATAACTCCAATTGTATTTGTCTGAAAGAAGAAAGTCATGTACACCTAGGAAGTTAACCATGGAGTAATTTTCATTTTTGGGTGAACTATTCCTTTAAGAACTTTTCTTTTTCAAGAAGTATTCTAAAGAATTTTTAAATACTAAAACATATTCTTGTGACAAAAAATTATTTGTATATATTATTCAAACAGGAAGTTTGAGGAAGTTGGAACACATCAAAAAGCTCATCCCCTTTTTAAATACTTATTTTGTATGCATGTTTTAAAAATCCTGAATGTTCCTCAAGATTTTTTACAGCATGTAAGACAAAATATGTGTGAAATATATTTGGATGCTGGAATAGCACACTGTGACATTGTTTATGTGTGGATATGACTGTTAATCTTTTAGTGTAGTACATCTATGATAATTTTTGTGTCTATGACAAAAAACATATTCATGTGCTTGAAAAACACTTTGAGTAGCTGTTCATGTGAATATGAATGACTCTTAATATGAATGACTCAGTCAGCGGCACGGCGTTGCAGTTGTATTGATGCGTTGACATTAATGTGCGTGTATGAATGGTACTTTTAATATATTTAATAACATACTCTCTAGTATAACATGCTTGTCATTGAGAGTATTTGATTAAAAAAAAATCTGTATAGTGCAATATAAATATTTTTGCCTTGCATCTCTTAAAGGAGAAGTCCACTTCCAGAACAAAGATTTACAGATAATGTACTCACCCCCTTGTCATCCAAGATGTTCATGTCTTTCTTTTTTCAGTCGTAAAGAAATTATTTTTTTTTGAGAAAAACATTTCAGCATTTTTCTCCATGTGGTGGACTTCTATGGTGCCCCAAGTTTGAACTTCCAAAATGCAGTTTAAATGCGGCTTCAAACGATCCCAGATGTGGTTGTAAACAATCCCAGCTGAGGAAGAAGGGTCTTATCTAGCAAAACGATCAGTTATTTTTATAAACATAATACAATTTTTATATACTTTTTAATGTCAAACACTCATCTTGTTTTACTCTGCCTGGACTGTTTTTTTCCGTTCATGACAGTTAGGGTATTTCGAAAAACTTCCATCTCATGTTCTCCCTCAGCTTCAAAATTGTCCAATATTGCTGTTATACCCTTTTTTGTTAAGGGTGTTTAATCTTTTTTGCATGTTCACTTTGCAAAGACTGGGTCGGTACTTCTGCAGCATTGTAGGACAATTTTGAAATGATTTTTGAAGTTGAAGGAGAAAAACGATTGGAGTTTTTCGACATACCCTAACTGTCTTGAGATGTTCGAGAAGACATGAACATCTTGGATAACAAGGGGGTGAATACATTATCTGTAAATTGTTCTGGAAGTGGACTTCTCCTTTAAAGACAA
Organism: Labeo catla; assembly: GCA_012976165.1. Classification (NCBI taxonomy): domain Eukaryota; kingdom Metazoa; phylum Chordata; class Actinopteri; order Cypriniformes; family Cyprinidae; genus Labeo; species Labeo catla. The sequence goes on from VONZ01000113.1 coordinate 1,158,602, forward strand.
AGACTGAATATAAACATGTATGTACTAACATACAAATTACCTCAAAGCTAAAACACACAAATTTGGGGTCAGACTCCCCAAACATCCCTGTAATTCTTATCTTGTTCTTATTTCTTCAAAAATCATATTATCTTGTACATTCCATAAAAGAAAAGAATAAGAGAATATTCATTTTTGAGTGAGCTATCTCTTTAAATTGTGTGTAACTGTTTTAAGTGTTTCTTTGCTGTGTTTGAGAGATAGATAGCAGTCATAAACTTAGTGTATTGAACAAACAAGCATCGCACACTTTCTGCTGATGTGATCATTTGAACAAATGACCATTGTAACGACCTCAATGAAAATTGACATTTTTATATACCAGCTATCATATCTCTGACAGTAACTGTGGAGATACCTCTTTATGGCCTTGCAAATTGGCAAGTGATATTAGCGTCTCGGTACGTATGAGACACGGAAGCAGGGTTTATGATTCTAAAAGTACCACAGACAATGTCCCCTTTAGCAGCTTTGGTGACGTGCCAGTTTAAATGCGGACGCTTGTTCGGCGTGGGTTTACAAGCTTGGATAGAAGCGATTATTTGGTTAGAGATGATCTTTATTTTAATCAGAAATGTCTATTTGCAAGCCAGTAAATTTTTGTGTATGTTTTATTTCCTAGTATATCCACTAGAAGGACGTTGATGCCTTGCCTTGTATTACGTAAGAGACTCATTGAAAGCCAGTCACATGATTTGATGTAAATACGATTTAAACCGGTATATACAGCTGCAATGCCATTCAATGTAAAACATAATCTTCTAGAACATGCATCCAGTCATGGAGCATTAGGCCCGGGATGCATCTGTTTTTAATACTGCGACTTTCATCCGCATTGTATCTGATCATAAAGTCATGACTCGGACTGTCCCATGCAGGTGCTCTTTTTCCATTCCACTAAAGATAATCACTAAAAATACATCGGACGTAATCTGCTTAAGTAAACCAGGAAGGAGCTCACAGCAGGGGCTCAGTGCTGCTTCACCAACAACACAAATAAACCCCTGCGATCTGGACGTTTAATCTTGTACCTGGGGTTCAACTGTAACACAACTCACTATTGAGTGACCGGGTGATTTTTACGTTTCATTCCGTAGACTGCCGTAGTGGATAAGTGGTTGTAGTGGGTCTTGCCATGCCCAACTTACCCAATCTTAACAGCTTTGGCAAACTGTGCGGCTCCAGCCGCAGCGACGACTCTGTGGTGCTGGACCGCGTGAAGCGCAAGAACTCAGTTCGGAGAATGTCCATTATTGAAGATGGGAACGTGGCTGAGGTGCTGTATCTCATTCCCAAACAGTCCATGATGGAGCAGCTGCCCTTTCTTAACCCTAATGAGTATGTTATCCTGGAGAAAATGGCACCTCCTGACATGGGACCCGGTAAGGGAGGATAGAGAGTAGGATGCTAGACTCATGCTTGACACTTATTTGCTATCATAGAAAATATTTTGATTACGTGACTGCCTGTGTTATTGTACAGTATAGAAATAATTTTAATGAGAAAAATGATGGTAAAGCTAAAAAAGTAGTCATTTTTTTATAATACTTTTATTTTTAGTAAAATAATTTTGTTTTAAAGACATTTGCAGTTGAGGTCAAAAGTTTACATCCCCCTTTTCAGAATCTACAGTACCATGCATCAAGAGCCAGAGGTGAAAACTTCTGGGAAACAAGTCTTCTGTAGCCTCTGAAGGGCAGTACTAAATGAAAAAATGATATTTAGGCAAAATAAGAAAAATGTACACATATCCATTCTGTTCAAAAGTTTTCACCCCCCTGCTCTTAATGCATCGTTTTCCCTTCTGGAGTATCAGTGAGCATTCTGTACCTTTTGTAATAATTGCGTATGAGTCCCTCAGTTGTCCTCAGTGTGAAAAGATGGATGTCAAAATCATACAGTCATTGTTGGAAAGGGTTCAAATACACAAAAATTCTGAAAAAAAAACAAAGAAATTGTAGGACCTGAAGGTTTTTCTGAAGAACAGCAGGCAGTTTAATTGTTCAGGACAAACAAGGGACTCAACAACTATCATTAAACAAAAAAACACAGCTGTTGATGATTCAGGTAACAACATAGTATTAAGAATCAAGTGTATGTAAACTTTTGAACGGGGTCATTTTTATAAATTCAGTTATTATTTTCGCTTGTGTACTATACGTATCTTTTATATGAAGTATCTTATTCAGGTCAGTATTAAATAAACAATAACATGCATTTTGTATGATCCCTCTTATTTTGTTAAAATAATTAACATTTTGCACATTCTGAAAGGAGGGTGTAAACTTTTGATCTCAACGGCAGATATTTAGAAGAAATCTTAAAAGACAGTTCTCCCAGTCAAATTAGTTCAAATATTTCCAAAAGGAGCCTTTGTTGTATATTTTCATTGAAGGAATATTTTGGAATTTAGCAGAGAAACAGTTCCAAGACATAGTGACCAAGTGATATGTGTAGGGAGCAGGACTTTTTCTGATAGCGTAGAGCCAAAAATGTAACGTATTACAAAATAATTGAGGAGATAAACAGAGATGCTGGTATTTGTGTTTATAAGGCAGTGGGATGTGAGGCTAATCTAACGTCTGAGCTGGATCATAGCACTGTCCCGCTGGCAGGATTATGGCTGAAATGGTGGACACATTCCTGACAAATCTTCCCATTAGTCTGCTGTGGTCACTTTTTTTTATAATCACTCATCCATATACCCCGTAAAATCCCATATACTAGTATGGTAATTGTTTCATAATGTAGTTTTCAGTGGGTTTGTCATTGCATCCTGGAGTAACAAACCAATATTTATTTATACCATCTTTGGACATAACGTGTGTCTTAGTACACATATTTTCATTGTGTGTGCATTTTCATCTGGAATATGTTTTTGCAAAAGTTATTTTCTAGAACATATAAATCTGTTCTTGCATGTTCTTTGTAAGCTTGCATAATGGAGTGATTTCCAGTAGATGATGTATGTGGTCTTACTGGATGTTACGCTGCTTTATGTAAGGGAATATCGTCTGTATATTTTGAGAACTGACCTGAAAACATATGCAAAATTGGAGAGGGATTTCTAATCTGCAGAAACTTATGGATACATAAGCCTGACTGTTAATGTTGGCCGTTTGTGCTCAGAGAGTGCCAGCTCATAGGAGGCAACCACTGCATACAGTAATTATGGCTCCACTCAACCAATCAATCATTTTCAGCCAAGGCAAGTCTGGATCCCCATTGTGTAGCCCCCCAGGAAGGGGAAGCCAGAGATACCCTGAAGCCAAAGGTATCATACTGTTATTCCACTGTTCCACATGTGCTGCTTTTCCATAGCAATACTGTGCTCCAGACATTGTAAAGGTTTGGGTTTGAGTTTTTTGGACAAAATGTTTGGAAAAATCACTTAAGATGAACATGTTAGCACCCACATAAAAACACACTAAAACCCCTCAGAACATTATAGTCGTTGATGTTTGCTGTCTTGTGTTTTAAAATGTCAGAGATATAACAAATGTTGTTGGTTATTCTGAAACAAGCATTAACGCATTTTCAAAGTAGTCGTAATAGCATTTTGTGGTTTTGCACATATAAATGGAGAGTAATGACTGTGGTCTAGTTGTGTTCTTGTTGCTTTGGCTCAGTTCCTTCTCCTTGCTCTTGCTTGTTGACAAAAGATTCAGCTGTTTTCTTCTTTCTAATGATACAGACTTTAAGTTCCTCTATTTATTCCAACACCTGCTGTCTGTGGCCTTCTAATGCTGACACCCTCTGTCTCTCTCTCACACATCCTCCCCTTATTTAAAATTCAACTAATCTCCTTTAACCATATCAACCCATATACGGCTGCTTCTTAGGCTATGGACACTTTTGGCTCTGTTGACTAGTTTGTCTCTAACAATGTCCACGTTATTGCATTTTTATCTGAACCATAATTTTCCTAAGCGACAAATGTGATTTCCACCACATCTTGATTTATGTATTATATAAAATAATGGCTGATTTTACATGATTTTGTAGAATCATATGTCCTAAATATATAAAATGACGTAAAAACACCTAATTTTTTAGGACTTCAAGCGCGTAGCACTGAAACCCTATTGTAATTGTTGGGATGGCCAAGGATCAGTATTCTCCACGTAAAACTGATCGTGCAGACCAAACCACAAGTTGTAGAGACTTGTAACTTGGAGGGACGGTAGTACTCACACCACCAACAATGTCACCAAGGCATGCCCCAATTGGCCTAATGGGAGCGCTACAGCTATCAAAAGTACGAAATCATTTATAACTCCTAAACCGTCAGTTGTAGGCTCAATTGTCTTATGTTGTTCGAATCCTTGGCTCACGCTGGACAAAACATTTCCTTTAGATTCGATCTTCAGCCTGTGAAATTTTCGGGTATTTTGGATTTTTTGAAAACCTACTTTTGCAAACTAGTACTAGGTTTTTCGTCCGATCAGAACCAAACCAGTGCAGCAAGATTCTCTGGAGAGTGAAAAAAGGTTTCGACTTACCCTTGCAAAGTAGCGCCAAAACATTTGAAAGGGACGGGGCCACTTTTAATAAAATGCCTATAACCCCTGAATGGAATATGACATCTCCCGCCAAACACTTATGTAAGAGCTCAATCTAAGGTTACAGGAGAAAAATCGTGGAGCTTGGCCACTTGGTGGCGCTATAAGTGGGGAAAAAACATAAAAATGGCTATACCTATGCAACCATTTGTCTTATCAACATGAAAATCGCTGTGCACAGTTTCCAAAGTGGCAAAGTGTCAGTAAGGCCACTGGTGTATCAAAAAAAAAAAACATGGTCAAAAACATTGACCGTTGAGGTTTGAGTACCTATTAGAAAAGGTTAATGGAGGCAGATCAGAACAAAACTTGGTGAACCTGTTTAACTCACAGCCCCGAAGGTCTGCTGTTGAATTTAAAAGAAATCAGCCACCTGTTCCGGACAACTTTGCCTCTAGAACCACTGCTCTCAATTAAATGGTCAAATCGTCAAAAAAGGTTGAGAAAATGTAAAAAACCTGCTTTTGCCAACTAGTTCTAGGTTTTTCGCTCAATCTGAAAAATTATTGACTCTTTAGGTCAATAATTAACAAAAAATGTTGAAATTTACTCATTGGGAAGCTATAACGTACTCGTTTAGAAAAGCGACCTGTCCAAATTTACCCAAAATCCTATAAAGCCTCAAAGAAAACTCAAAACTTCACAAAACCTGGTGAGCACATGCGACAAATGATTCTAAACCAGCATGCAAAGTTTTAAGGAAATTGGACCACAGCTGGTGCTATAACTGATTAAAAGAGAAGCTGTACTTTTGAACCTTATACTTCTCAAAGAATGCTGAAAAATGCATCACATTTTCAATGAAAAATATATAGCAGCCCCAACCATTTTAACTTTGATAATAAAAAGAAACTAGAACAGCATATTGAAATGATTTCTGAAAAATCATGTGGCACTGAAGTTGAAAGTAATGGCTGCTAAAAATTCGGCTTTGCCATCACAGGATTTTAAAGTATATTAAAATAGAAAACAGTTGCATTTAAATCAAACTAATATTTCACAGTTTTACTGTTTATAGTGTGTTTTCTGATCAAATAAATGCAGCCTTGATGAGCATATAAGACTTTAAAGAAATACTTACTGACCCCAAACTTTAGAACAGTGCATCTCAGTCTCATACAAAATATGGACCTAAATACATTTCTGCGAGCACGAAGACTTCTGGGTAATTCGTCAGAGCAGCCCCATTCTCTCAGTATACATTGCCCCTAGTGACGCCACTGCACCAGTGTGAATATTAATAACGCCTCTCAATAAACTCCCCAATTCAATTGTCAGCCTAGTAATCCTATAATCTACAGCCATGACGCGTGGATAGTCCGGAGAGAGACTAGCTGATCCCTCAAAGGCCAGCACTCTGTTTGATTTCACATGCCACATCACAGTTTTCCTGTTTTATCCTAATGAAAGTGAGTTATTTACCAGCCAAAACATCAGGTTTGAGTTGTAAAAGCAGCAGTCAGCACTTCACTGAAGTAAACACAGCTAATCAGAGCATGTGATGAACAATGGGAGGGAGACAATATATATGTGTGTTTGTGTGAGAGAGAGAGAGAACAGGAACGGTGCAGTAGAAATGTGCAGTATATTAAACTGAGTCACATGTGCCTGTCGTCCATCGCCTCCATCTCTGTTTGAAGAATTTAAGGTGGTGTCTCGAACTGGGAGGGATTACGCTTGTGGAATCTGCATTTGTCACACACGGCAGCTGCAACCTGGTTATTTCAGAAGAGCCAGGGCAGAGTCCACAAGCACACACACACACGGTATGCGCGTGTATGAGGAGAGGAGGGAGGGGGGCTGCTCGAAAAACGAAGACCAAGCCAGCAGTTGCTGAGCGGCTGCTTAGTTTGAGAGTGCAAGCTCTCTCTGTCCGTTCCTCTGCTGTCATCTTGCCGTTGCCTTGCTCTCGCTCTCCCTCTCTCTCTCTTTCTCTCTCTCTCGCTCTATCTTCCGTCGTCTCCTCACGTTTGGATTCAGTGGGGGAATAAAGCAGGAGAACCCAAGGAAGAAAGCAGGCAGGAAGAAGCAGCTCTCTCCCTCTGATCCTCCTCATCAGAGCCCCAGCAGACACTGAGGAGCCAATGGTCATGGTGAAGGAGAAAGGTAGCATGGCATTGCACAGCACTGGGTGGGGACCAGGAGAGAGAGCTCATGCAGAGGGAGAAAACAAGGCCAGCATGTGGGAGATTTGCGTGCGTGTTGGATATAGGGAGGACAGTTCGGTGCTTTAGAAGGATTGCGGTGTGTGAAAATGAATGAGATACTGCAGAAGGGAACAGAGTGGGACTAGAGATGAACGGATATATTGGACAGGGCGATTAATCGGTAGTCGTTAAGCTGTTTTGAGAGTATCGATAACTGTGCTTGACTGATATCTCAACGAAAGTAATTTTCTACGTAATATTAGTTTGAAAATCAGACACTTGTCAATGGATAGTGTGCATTTCTATTAATAATGTGTGAAATAAGTAAAACTCAGTGGATAGTGTGCATTTTCTGTTGTCATTTTTTACAATTATTTTTAATTTAGGAAAATAAATTTAAAATTCAATAGGTAGTGCATGCTTACTCCTAATACTTTTGAAGATATTTTGTATAAACTAATAGTAAAACAATGGATAATGCACCTTTTAACACTTAAAAGTCATATTTTTTACAATTAGTTAGAGTATATACTGTGTAATTTAATTGTAAAACACAAAAAAAGTGCATTTTCTGTTTTCAAATATTTTAGTTAATTATTGTATATAATAGCCATAATGCATTGTTTGCTACCATCAAGTTTTGTTAATTATATTGCCGTTATGTTGGATATGAGCCACCTTGTTCTCTAGATACCTGTGTTGGCATCAGGCATTAAAAAGCTATAAAATGCTTACTTAAAACTCAAGTATTTTAGTGCTGTCAAACGATTAATCGCGATTAATCACAACCAAAATAAAAGTTTTTGTTTACATAATATATGTGTGTGTACTGTGTATATTTTTTACGCATATATAAGTACACACATATGCATGTATACATTTAAGAAATACATGTTGTTTATATATTAAAATATTTATATCTATCTATCTATCTATCTATATATATATATATATATATATATATATTATCAATTATATTAAAATAAATATGTACATGAGTATGTGTGTGTATTTATATATACTTAATACACATCGTTTAATAGCCCTAAGTTTTTACAATTAATTTTGAGTACATATTGTGTAATTTCAGTGTAAAACATAATAAACTGTGTGCTTTTTCGGTTTTCAAACATTTTAGTTAATTTCTAGTATATATTGTGTAAAATAGCCATAATGTGTTGTTTGCTACCATTAAGTTTTTTTAATAATATTGGCATTATGTCGGATATGAAACACCCTGCTCTCTAGATACACGTGTTAATCACGATTAATCGCATCCAAAATAAAAGTTTTTGTTTACATAATATATGTGTGTGCACTGTGTATATTTTTACAAATATATAAATACACACACATGCATGTATATATTTAATAAAAATGTTGTATGTATGTGTATATATATGTAATATATGTATATATAATGTATATGAATATGAAAAACATAAATATTTTCAAAATATATACTGTATGTGTGTGTATTTACATGTACTTAAGAAATATACACAGTACACACATATTATGTGTATATATTGACAAATGTTTTATTTTGGATGCGATTAATCACGATTAATTGATTAACAACACTAAAACACTTGAGTTTTACGTAACCATTTTATAGCTTTTTAATGCCTGATGCCAACTAAGGTATCTAGAGAGCAAAATGGCTCATATCTGACATAATGCCAAAAAAATGAACAAAACTTACTGGTAGCAAACAACGTATTATGGCTATTTTACGCAATATATACTAGAAATTAACTAAAATATCTGAAAACAGAAAACGCACACAGTTTATTGTGTTTATACTTAAGTTACACAAGATAATACTCACTCATATATTATGTACAAAAAACTTGTACAAAAACTTTTATTTTGGATGCGATTAATCGCGATTAATCGCTTGACAGCACTCACTTTTTGATTAATTGTGATTATATATTGTGTAATTTAAGTGTAAAGCAATAAATTGTGTGCATTTTCTCTTTTTAGATGTTTTAATTATTCTGTAAAATAGCCATAATGCATTGTTTGCTACCAATAAGTTTTGTTAATTATATCAGCATTATGTCAAATATGAGCCACCTTGCTCTCTAGATACTTGTGTTAGCATCAGGCGTTAAAATGCTCATGTTGGTTTACCACTATATAGGCTGTACTTGAGTTTTTGTGTTTTTAAGTCAAGCTTGCAGTTAATATAATGCTAATTATGGATTGTAGTCTGTGTGTGTTTGTCTTGGGTTAGTCTTAGAGACGATTACTTTGCCTCTAAATCACTACTCAGAATGTGGGCTGCAAACATAACGTGTTTATTATCATCCAGAAGACCATTTTATAGACACTAGTGTTTATTTATCAGCATTTGTGCAGTCTAGTACATATTTGACACATTTTAGCATTTAAAAAACATTCGTTGTGTGTGAATATGCAGCTGTCTGACTGGTTTGTGCTGGGACTTCTTTGATTTATGAAGTGGCAGTAACTTCAGAAGTTTCATGTTATCTGACGATGGAAGCCGCATTATAGCAGGAACATCTGGTGAATCTTAAACGCTTCATTATCATGTTTACTCAGGCCTCAGGACCACACCGCCTGATTAAAACAATACAGTGAAAAACACTCAAAATAGGACGGAAAACTGATTGTTATTCAACAAAGGGAGCTTCGGATGGCACAGTTTCCGGCAGAGTTGTTGTGTAATACTATGTAGGAATTTAGCAGGCTATTGAATTATTAACTGAATGCAGGCAGCGCAGAGTGCGTTCCTGTTTGGGATTTCTCAGGAAAAAGGGTTGTTTCCCACAGAAAGCCCTTGTCACGACTCGAAGGATGTTTCGTTGCAGCGATGTGCATGTGTTTTAAAAAGTAGATCATGCTTTGGTAAAAGCTAATAGTGGTCTGCGCAGAATGAGGGAGGGGGAGTGAGGAAAAGAGACATGGTAAGAGAGACACTAAGAGAGAATGAACTCAATAATGCATTTAGCCTATCGCTGTAGCCATGGCAACTGGGCGATGACTGGTCTGTTGCTGAGGCCGTACCCCGTGTGAATCACAGCACACTATACACTGCAAACCCACCTCACACACCTGTATTTACACACAAACACGTGTATGTCAGAGCTTTTATACAGGGATTTCACATAATATGTTCATTAATACATGTATAGAGTTTCTGCATTAAAATACAGGCTTGCTGCCATAAGCGAACATTTCTACAATATTTTAAATAATACATTTATATTATTTAAAATATAAAAATCAATAGTAGTAAATGTAAACTATATATTATTGTAAATATTATCTAGATTAATTTAGATTAATCAAATACATTATTTTTGTATGTATTTTTGTATTAGGTTGTATTATATGTATTATTTTTATTTTTTATTACATTATGCACGCATTGAAATTATAGATATTGTCTGTTAATAGACATAGTCTACAGTTTCCAATTCTCATGGGATTTACATTATACCCGAATCTACCCAAATGTTTTTTTGAAGACCTTTTTATGCTCATCAAGGCTGCATTTATTTGATTAAAAATACAGAAAAAAACTGTAATATTGTGAAATAATACTGCAATTTAAAATAACAGTTTTCTATTTTAATATATTTTAAAATATAATTTATTCCTGTGACGGAAAGCCGAATTTTCAGCATCATTACTCCAGTCTTCTGTGTCACATGATCCTTTGGAAATCATTTTAATATGATCAATTTTATCAATTTTAATTTAATCAGAATTCTTTAGGGAATATAAAGTTAAAAAAAAACAGCATTTATTCAAAATAGAAATGTTTTGTAACAATACACTACTGTTTAAAATTTTGGGGTCAGTAAATGTTTTCTCTCTCTTTTTTTTAATATAATTTTTTTAGGATATGTTAAATTAATAGAAAAAGTAACAGCAAAAACTTTTATTGTAAGATGAAACTTCTATTTTGAATAAATGCTGTTATTAACATTTTAATCATCAAATAATCCTGAAAATATGTCACAGATTCCAAAAAAAATGAAGCTGAAAAATTCAGCTTTGCATCAGAGGAATAAATTATATTTTAAAGTACATTAAAATATAAAACAGTCATTTAAAATAGTAATAATGTTTCACAATATTACCGTTTTTTCTGTATTTTTGATCAAATAAACAGCCTTGGTTAGCATAAGAAACTTCATTAAAAAACAATACAAATCATACTAAATTTGTTTAATATTAATTGATTCATTAAATTAATAATTAATATATTAATGATACATTATTTTAATAGCAGAACATCCAAGTTAAACGATCTTTGTTTACCAGAAAACTGAAGGAAGACCTTTGAATTTAATGTATAGTAATAACTATTTTATGACATCACATTACATTTTTTCAAACATTATTCTACTGTATCATTGGCCAAGTGCGATCTCATTCCCCACTGTGCCAGATTTACAGATTGTCCATTTCCTCCATGCATGCAGCTGGAAAGTGTCTAAGTCTGACATTCATACATACACACAAACACACATCCAAACTCCACTCAACATTTGCTTGAATACCCTCTGTGCTATCAGTGGTTAAATGGGAATGCTCAGTTGGACTCACGTCAAAGGCAACTCTGATAACCTTTCCATAAATGGTCACAGAGAGCTCCATGTGATTGTAAATGGGACCGTTGATCTAAAAATGTATTGTTCTGTATCAGAAAAATACATATACTGTACTATTTTTGTAGCCCTATATTTTAGGACCGAATATTTTAGGATAATGATAGTTAGCCAAAGACATTGTCTCTAGAGACTGTTTTTGACTGCACATATTTATTCACTACCCCTATGAAAAGGCTTATAGGCCTAGTATTCACATACATAGAATTTCAGTGTTGAGTCTATTTTTTGCCCACATAACACCGATCTCAGCAGAAATGTTGAAAATGCTCTTTAAACAGGCTTTTAAGAAGAAATATTAAATTCTAGAGTAAATAACACAACCATTGATTGAAAAAAGACCTACCTAGGGCTTGATGTATGTTAACCACAATGACAAACACACACTTTTCATTAAGTAAATATAACTGAATCCAGATGATTAAGCAGTTTCTAGCTACAGTTTGGAGTTTGAGTGCCATTACCAGTGGCATAAATTACCAGTTGGATCATTTATATCCATTATTAATGGAAAATACTCAACAGTCACCAAGAATTGACTTTATTTTCTGTTATGCAACAGAAATATTCAACGTAAAAGTTTCTGATTTTAATTTAAGCTCATGATATCAATACAGAAGATATAGCACAGCTAACATCAGACCAAAATGTCAGTCATTTCCTTTTGCGTTAGTATGATCCATTACTTGGAGCTGGTCTGATGTGTATTTTAATGGCCTTTTAATGTCAGGGAAAGATCAGAATGACTGAGCACTCTTCGAAAGGGAATCTTAGAAATCTGTCAGCCACTTTTAAAGCAGATAGCAAGAAGTCAGATACAGAGACTAATAAGCGTACGTACTGTATATGTCATTATCCCTTGGCTATTACACCTGAGGGTACCTTACATCACTCGCTGATCTCAGAGGCCTCATAGGCTGTGGTGTAGATATGCTATCACGTTTGCACAATGGTATGTGTCCTTTGCTCAGCTGGTGAGTTTTATGTATTTATGCTTTAATACTAATAATAATACCTTAACCCAGGGGTGCTCAATCCTGTTCCTGGAGATCTACCTTCCTGCAGAGTTCAGCTACAACCCTGATCAAACACATACATACAGGTGTGTTTGATCAGGGTTGGAACTAAACTCTGCAGGAAGGTAGATCTCCAGGAACAGGGTTGGGCACCCCTGCCTTAACCTGAGACCCCATAGTTGTCTCTAAAATGAGACAAACAGCAGAGAGTTATATAATGTGGTTGTGATTTAGCAATAAAAGACTGCACTGTACACCAGCAATTGTGCAGTGTTGAATCACATATATAAATGTGCAAGTCTGCTGTAGATTATATTTTGCTGATTTTATTTCAGGTAAAATGTCTAAATTCAATCTATAGGGATTGATTCCCACTACAGTATCCCAAAGCTCCAGTATGTGACACATTGCTGACTGAAACTGTGAGATTATATATTAGGCTATATATCGATCTTTATCAGCAAAAGGTTTCCACAGCCGAAATATGATGAATTGTACTGATAATATTGCACTAGAGAGCACTGCTGCAGTATTCTGCTGTACTTATTTCACTTTTATTAAAGGAGAAGCTGACTTCCGGAATGAAAATTTCCTGATAATTTACTCACCCCCATGTCATCCAAGATGTTCATGTCTTTCTTTCTTCAGGCGAAAAGAAATGAAGGTTTCTGAGGAAAACATTCCAGGATTTTTCTTCACATAGTGGACTTCATTGGTGGCCAACGAGTTGAAGGTCCAAACTGCAGCTTCATAGGGCTCTACATGATTCCAGATGAGGAATAAGGGTCTTATCTAACAAAACGATTGGTCATTTTCTTAGAAAAATGCAAAATTATATACTTTTTTTAACCAAATGCTCATCTTTCACTAGCTCGACGCATGATGTAGGCGGAAGTACCAACCCAGTGTTTACAAAGCAAATGTGCAAAAAAAGGCAATTGCCCTTTACAAAAAAGGTAAAACAATGATGTGGGATGATTTTAAAGTTGGAGGAGAAAATTACATCGCAAAGCTAGTGCAAGATGAGCATTTGTGGTTAAAAACTGGGGCTGTGTCCGAAAGCCTAGACAACTTACTTGCTGCCTTGCTGCCTTATCAGTCAGTGACTTTGCAGGCAGCGTTTTGGCACGAAGTCACCTCATGAAACTGATTTCGGACAGGCTTCTGAGGCAGCGTAACAGTTTAATGATCTACAACAAAACAGAAAGAGTTTTGATGATAACTAAACAAATATGTAATTACTATAACACTGATTTCTTGCTAGAAATAACATCAAATGTGCAAAACGTTAGTCAGAAATATACATTTACACACAAACTGTCCACCAAATGCAACTTTCAGACGCCATCTTTATTTTTTAGCTCAGCTGTCATGGAATGGAACGTACAGGTATGTGGGATCTCAGAGGCAGTGAAGGATACATCGATGCTGCCTTCAAAATTCGATCAGAAGAAGGTACCTCCGAAGCAGAATTTGGATTCGGACGTGCCTTGGTGCAGAGTATGTGAGCGGAGTGGAGCGACAACAATTTCCCCTCCGCGCTCCGTGCATTTTATAACTGCTCCGCTCCAGCTCCGCTCCGGGTTCACCGTTTCCCGCTCCCGCTCCACTCCTCGCTCACTGATACCAGAAACACCGCTCCGCCTTCGCTCCGCGTCTAAACTATATCAGTATGTTTGAAATACCACAATTCTGTTCATAACGTATATTAAAAGAAGAAAATAACAGAAATAAAACGAAAGTATAGTTTTAAAGTGGCTTATTGGAACACTAGTACGCAAACTTTTTTCCTCATGCCAAGCTAACATGGTTGTCAGTCAGCACTAAAAGGTATAACTGCTGCTGTTTGCAGTGCAAATGTTTGTGATAAAAAAAAATAATAATAACAATACGTTTCGTCAGTTATTTTACGTACAGATCGCTGCATTTCTTATAGATTGCTTCTCATTCGAAATCGGATATACAGATGAAGTATCAGATGTGTCAACAATGTGTAAACAAATTAAGTTTACATTTGTTTGAATGCATTATTGAGAGAGCGATTGCCTGTGAATAAGTGTTGTACTTGTTTAAATCACGCTTTCACTTGTAAATATTCAGTATCTTGAAAGAACAAATTCATTGAAAACTATAACTTTTTGCTCGTCCATTGCCGTCGTCCTAGTTTTCACATTCTTTCTGATTTGAGTGATCCATCTCTATCAAGCTAGATAAATAGGCTATGTTTAACACGTGAATTCTTGCTATATATGCGGTTATATTATGGGTCGTTGTCATGAATTGTACTCGTGATGGAGCGGTAGCGGAGCGCTCTTGGAGCGAGTGAAAACCACAACGCTCCGACTTTTAAAATTTCCGCTCCTCACTCCATTAAAAATCACATCGCTCCACTCCGCGCTCCGCTCCCACTCCACTCCGCTCACATACTCTGCCTTGGTGTTTTCATGCCTTAGAATGCTGCCTCCGAAAGCAGCATTTTAGAGCTATCAGACGCAGCCAGTGTTAATTTCGTTGACGATTAATTTTCGTCAGAATTTTCGTCACGAACATTTTTTCACCAACAAAAACGAGACGATAACGAAACAAAAACTCGTTTTAAATGACACAAACTATGACAAAAATCAATTGACATTTTCGTCAACGAATAAAAACGAAACAAAAATGTTAGGGAGGGACGATTTGGGAGTAGATTGATTCAGAACGAATCTGCTGCGTGGTTAGGATGTTGGATGCGTAACGTTACATTTTGAACTGTATTGTAGCCTATTGATCTATCCGGCGGGACAAAAGCTGGCATACATTTGCTGCACGTCTCTTGGAGTAAGAGAAGAGCAGACATATAGATAAATTTGGCGACCCAAAAGAGTACTCAATTCGGTCCGGTTTTCTCAGCGCACACGCCGAAGCAGCGCCTCTCACACAGCACATGAGCACTCTTTCGCGTCGCATGAACGGAGAAATACACACAACATGATGGCGAATTGTCCGTTTTTAAGGAGTATTCACGTAAACACCCTCGGTTACGTCTTAGCTGAATGTAAATACTTCGGAGAATATCACTTGTGTGTCAGTACATTGCATCCGTGCCTTCGGTTTTAAAGGGACAGGAGCCTAATTTAGTTGCCATTGTGTGTGACATTCAAGCAACAAAAGAAATACAGAAAATTGCTCACTGCCCTAATGAAGATTAATCTAAATTTATTTATATAAATAAATATGTCTGCTTGAAAGAATGAAGAATGTGGTAAACAAGTTGTTATAAATAATGCATATAAACACTGGCATTTCATTGAAAAGAAGACCATGTTCCTGTTTCTTTATGAGAAGTAGTTTCATTTAATTTTAATATAAAGGCATGTTGCATGTCACAACAGTTAAATCTGTGTCTATCTTGATAAAAACGTAATATCAAACCTATGTTAATTTTAGAGAAATGCTTAATAAATGCATTACACTAACTAAACCCATTGGATTTTAGCCGCTTAAATATACTGTAGATTTAGCTGACTAAAACTAAAACAATTCAGATGACTAAAATATGAATACAACTAAATGGCATTTTAGTCAAAAGATTAAGACTAAAACTAAATCAAAATTTGCTGTCAAAATGGAATTGTGTAGAGCCCTTTGAAGCTGAATTAAAACTTCACTTTGTACCTTCAACCCACTGATCTCCACTGCAGTCCATTATATGGAGAAAATTCCAGGAATGTTTTCCTCAGAAACCTTAATTTCATACACTTCTGTACAAACAAACCGACTATATTGTGTATTTCTAAGCCCTGAAGAATGTAATGCACATGCATTTGGATATTTGTTTTGTATCTGATGTCATCTAAATTTATGGCGTCGGTCATGAGAGACAATATTTATCAGGTGCTGCCAAGATTGTTCCGTTTTCTCGCTCCTCCTCTTGGCCACGGACCCTATTTGTGAGTCTGGGCGTGGGCCAACAATGTGAGGGCCGGTGTGACGACGACTGGAAGGGAGCCAGATACTCATCACAACACAAATATAATATCAAACCAAGACAAAATGATTATGAGTAATGAGTATACCCTGAACGCATTACCTGTGGCTGAAAGACAGTGTTCAGTCCATGTCTGTGTCTAAAACAAGCTCTCTTTAGTATCCAACCCTGACACGTGTGGATTGACCGGTCGTTTGTACTTGGCCAGAGTGCAAAAGGTTAGCAGGGGTCAAGTATTGAGTTGAGAGGTGAGCTAATGCTGAGATTAGTACGGCGGTTGTTGTGAGGTTAAACTCTACTAAAATTAGCAGAGGTGAAACAATCTCTGAGACAAAACGATGTTCAGAACGTCATGGTCTGAGTTGAGGAGAAATTGTGTGTGTAGTCTAAAAAATGGCTGCTGGAGGCAGTGGTGAGGAGTAAAACATTGACTCACTCGCTTCACACAAACACGCACACTCATTCTGAGTCAGAACGCCGGTTCAACTCAAAAGACACTTTTGCCTTAGGATTGAATAACCCTCTCCAGTTTCACAACTAGCAATAATTCAGTGTTAAACTCTACTTAACACCATCATAATCTTTTTAAATGTGTTCATGTGTGTTAATGGACAGATAGCATATTAAATCACCGAAGGTCAGTGTTTTCATTTGTTTTTGTGGGTGGTATGACAGTGAGATTTTGTTTCATATTAGAGCTATAACAAGCTCTGCAACATCCCAAGGATCTTTTATAGACAATTTCCATATAAATATGTCTTGTACATGTTGCATGAATGAGGCTCATAGTTTGTGGTTCAGAAAGCTTCAATATTTAGCTGCGCTGTTCTTCACCACCTGCCCACATTCCCTCACATCTGCGTCGAGCGTGACAGAGTAGAGGTAGCATGCTCTGCCTTTGGCTGAATGCGGAGAACACATACTGTAGCAGTGTCCAAATCTGCCTTTTGTGAGTCTGCCTAATATAGCTACAGTGTGAGCTGTTGTATTAGTTTCAGCATATGTCAGGAAGCTCTCCTCGTTTTGCCCATCTGCATGATTGAAACACGAAACAGTTCATTCTTGGCTTGCCGCTGTCTGTCGACATTGCAGCTTCACTCTGGGGTTCCCGATGTCGTACTGTTGCCGCCCCTGGTAGAGCTGGTTGCTATAGCAACAGCTGTCTCGGGTGGAGGAGGAGGGTGGGGGGGGGCTAGTTTGAGACTAAATCCTGTGCTTCAGTTTCAAGGGCCGGTAGGAACATTCTTGAGCACAAAACCCTGCCAAAATCTTATCAGTACTGATTAGTGGCTCGCAAACCACCTCGTCCAGACAAAGGGGAAATTCCTGTCATCCACGACAACTGCAGTAGAGAAAAAATAAACCATGATGTCCATTTTTTTACTTTATAGCACATATCAGAGCTCCCACACTGCGATTAAAGGATTTATTTACTTCTGGAATAAAAATTTCCTGATCATTTTCTTACCCCCCGTCATTCAAGATGTTCATGTCTTTCTTTCTTCAGTTGAAAAGAAGTTAAGTTTGTACGTTTTTGAGGATAACATTTCAGGATTTTGCTCCAAATAGTGGACTTCAGTGGCAATCTGAGGGTTGAAGTTCCAAATTGCAGTTTCAATGCGGCTTCAAATGGCTCTACACGATCCCAGCCGAGGAATAAGGGAAACGATTGGTCATTCTCTAAAAAAGGTATATATTTAGATACATTTTAATCACAAATGTTCATTCTGCACTAGCTTGACTTCATTCATTATGTAGTCACGTTGGAAAGTTTAGGCGTGACAGAGGCGGAAGTACCAACCCAGTGCTTACAAAGTGAACGTGCAAAGAAAGTCAAGCGCCCTTTGCATAAAATGGTAAAACAACGAGAAAATTAGTTTTTCCTACCCTACCTTTTTTGAACTGGAGTACACAGATGAAGAACTAACCACGTGTGACCTTGTGACATGCATCACAGAGCTAGTGCAAGATGAGCATTTGTGGTTAAAAAGTAAATACATTTTTTTTTTAGAAAATGACCAATCGTTTTGCTAGATAAGACTCTTATTCTTCGGCTGGGATCATGTAGAGCCCCTCGAAGCTGCACTGAAAGTGCAGTTTCAACCTTCAACCCATTGATCCCCTTTGAAGTACCCTTTATTGAGAAAAATCCTGAAATGTTTTCCTCAGAAACTTTAGACATGAACATGTTGGATGACATGGTGAGTAAATTATCAGGATTTTTTTTTCTGGATGTGAACTAATCCTTTAAAATGAGGGGATTTTTTGTGTGTGTTCAGATTTGAAATATGCTTTCAACAGATTGTCATATGCAGATTGTTAAAGTGTGTGGTGGTGTTTTTATGGAAGCTTATTTATGAAGACAAAAAAACAAAAACAAATGAAAAATAGAACTGTGCTATGTAAATGTAGAATTCTGTGAAAAAAAAGCGAGATGTAAACTCAGATATATTTAATTCTGACATTGCAAGTTTAAAAAAATCTGAATTGGAAGGAAAAAAGTTAGAATTGTGAGGTAAAAAGTGGTAGTGGAATTGATCTTCCATAGTTTATTGTGCAATAACCAACAGTGCTTGTGACTGATTCTTTTTGTGATTTATGGGGCAGTCAAACTACACTTTTAGTTCCACCGACTCGCATTCATACACATGCAAATGCAGAATACAGTAAACGCAAGCACATGTGAATTACGCTGCATTCAAAGTTCAGGTCTGATGCAAATTTGTATTACATGAAGATGTATGACCAATAGAAGATTTGTCATGACCTAACACTTTGTGCACTGAAAATCTTGCGTGACCATGGCTTTAGATTGAGTGGCAGCGTTTCTTGTGCACGAATGAACATAGCACATGCCTTGATGTCCAATTCATGATCAGTTGACTCTTTTTGATTCCTTTTAATGCAGATTTCCTCGTAATTTAGTGGTTAATTTAGTAGTCGTAATCAGACTCAGTCAGTCAGTGAATAGATCATAGTTCACAACTGATGACCTAAATGAACTGTGAATCATTTTTCTGTTATGTCGAATTCAAAATGAGCTGGGAACCATGAGGTTCACCTGGTTTAAATTATTTTATTTACTAACTGGTTGTTCATAAGACATTTAATCAAAAATATGTACTTGTAATAAATGTTTTATTATTATTATACAAGTATTATATGTGACCATGGACCACAAAACCATTTTTTGAAATTGAGATTTATACATTATTTATTCATACATCATCTGAAAGCTGAATAAATAAGCTTTCCATAGGAAAATATTTAGTCGAGATACAACCATTTGAAAATCTGGAATCTGAGGGTGCAATAAAATCTAAATATTGAGAAAATAGCCTTTAAAGTTGTCCTAACGAAGTTCTTAGCAATGCATATTACTAATCAAAAATTAAGTTTTGATATATTTACGGTAGAAAATGTACAAAATATCTTCATGAGACATGATCTTTACTGAATATTCTAATGATTTTTGGCATAAAAGAAAAATCGATCATTTTGACCCATACAATGTTGCTACTTAAGACTGGTTTTGTGATCCATTTGTGGTTTTGTTTATATGTGTATAAAATAATAGTTATTAAAAACAGGTTTTTAATTCATTTAATAGGAGTTTAAGTCATGAGGCCTATATGATAGGAAGAGAAATACATTTCAACATACAATTAGGAGATATGTAGTATTTGAACAGGCCCTCAAAGTGGTTTACATAGTGGAGACGCTTTTGTGTGGCAATATTATGTAACCACATGGCCTGATAAGGAGCAGCGAGGGATGGTGGGAGGGAGATTCTTTATGTTAATCTTGCGCAAGCCTTTCAAGTGTCCAACGATTAGATTAGAGAGGCATGCGTTAACTCTCCAATAGGCAGAGAGATATAAAGTGAAGAAGTGTCATTCTGGAGCGAGAGAGAGAAGGAGAGTACAGGTTCCTGTGATTTTAAGAGTAGCAGTAAATGTCAAAAGGAGGAAGGATAGCTTGAGTAAAAGGAAAGATTCATAGTCACGCTAATGAGACGCCACTCTGAAAGGTTCAGAGCTCTTTTTGTTCGAATTAACTTTAGCTTTTGACTGCCGCCAGGTTTAGAACAGCAGCTTTGAGTGGACGCCGTCTTGGCCTGATGACCTTGAACAAATATGGCACAATGAGGCCTTAAGTGAAACACAGCATGCAAACACCGATACTGAGAGAAACTGATTGAAGAGCCTCAGCACACGGCTCATTCATTATTTCTGTCTGTGCAACGTCTGCTCTCCTTCAGGGCATGTAATTATCAAGATTATAAACAACTGAAGAGTGTACTTGAGTTTTAATGTCTGTTTATAGGGATGTTTGGGTTTTAAAGGAATAGCGCACCCAAAAATGAATATTCTGTATGCGGTTGTGTCTGCAGGCTAACATGTTAAAAGCACAAATGACTCATGACCTTCGTTATGCAACTGTACTGACTCTAAATGACACTTTTGATGAGCAGTAAAAATTTGTAAACAACACGACTCGTGCGAGCGAGTGTGAGCACCTCTCCATGTGGCTGTGATAACCTGCTGATTACTCCAAAAAAAGCCTCCAAACACCTACTAACACTCCTCTCACACCCACACACTGTGTGATAGCACCCGAAGTGCGGACATTGGCCCGTTGAAACACTTTCTAGCCAGTTACAAGCATTACGTAATGAAGGCTAGTTGAGGTTCAGCCTCTTGTTTATTAGTTTGTGCATCAACATGCATATTTTTTGCTTTTTAATGAAAGTCAACTATGGAAATAGCAGCAGTGCTTAAATGCAGGAACAGTGCAGCCAATTAAAAAAACAATTAAGGTTTTGGACTTATATAACTGTGCCGTTTGCTTAGTCAAAAATGAGTTGGAAACATAACAAAGATCAGCACTGTATTATACATGTATTGCTAGGGTGACCACCTGGCAATAGGGCTGTTGCGGGACATAGATGTGATTTCGCGGGACAATGCGGGTCACGTGTGAGACTGATACATTTTCTACTATTATGCTATGTAAATGCTGATTACATCCGTGGTCATATGCACTGATCTGTGTTTCTGCCCACGCACATGCAAGTGAGAGAAAGCGTGTCTTTTTTATGAGTAAAGAGAACCCACCTGCGAGAGAAAAGATTTGTGCTTCTTAATGTGCCCCGCATTACAATAATGCTCTCTAGACATTTGTCATTAAAATAAGGCCATAAAAACTAACTATTAAAATCAGAAGAAAGTCGCATCTAAAAGCTGCATTGATTTTGTTTTTAATTGGTAAAATAAATGGAGAATATCGTGTTTTTCCGTGTGCGCTCGACCATTTCCGTCGGTGGTTCTAGATCACTTGATGAGGTCCGCAAATCCTTTGCGCAGAAACTATGCCGCAAAAAGAATAAATAAAAAGCTTTCTTAAAAAGGCAAAAGAATGCATGGATGTTTTCCTAATATGATCGTTAAAAACCAACAGACAAAATGCGGGACATTTTCTAAATTCAGCAGCGTAGCAGATCTATTTAGCCAAGACTAAATACAATACTTAGCATGGTGTAAAATTATTTATTTATTTATTTATTTGTCTTTTTCCCCCTTCCATATGAGCAGTATTGTCTTATATTATTCTTTATTAATTTGTTTAATTAATCTGTAGCTGGATACATTGGCAAATCTGTAATTTTGTTGGGTGTAAGTTCAATGACAATAATCTGAACTGGAATCTGTAACATCACTGTAAAAAACTATTTGTTTTTCAGTCAACTCAAAATGTTTCAGTCAGCTCAAAACGTTTAGTCAAATTGAAATGTCAAGTTGTTCTAAGTGACAACTTAAATATTTGAGTTCATTCAACTTTAATACTTTAGGGCAGCTGGGTAACAATCCCAGCTTTTAAGTTTAACAAACCAATTTTTTTGTTTAGTCAACTCAAATATCTAAGTTGTCATTTAGTACAAATTAACATTTCAAGTTGACTAAACGTATTTGAGTTGACTAAATTACAATTTTAAGGCAGCAGAGTAACAAATTATTTTAAGTTGGCTCAACAAATTGTTTTTGTTTTTTACAGTGATTCTCATATCCATTATCATGTTAAAATCTTCTGAGAGTAGAACTAGAATAACCAAATGAGACCTTACTGTAAAGTGTTACCATGATCTGTCTTTGTCAACATCAGCTTTAGCATTGGCTACACATTTGTTGAATGTGGTCAGAATTCATAGCTGACCTGTAATTTCGAAGCCATTGTCAAATTGCTAGTTATTCAAATTACTTTTGTAATCAAATTACTTCCCTGTTGAAAAAACAATAGACGCCACCACAAAATTTGTAATGGTTTAACTGGTAATATGACTACTATTGGTTTTAATGGAAACTATAATGTACCATGTCGGTTTTTACTGGTCGCCTTCTGTTGGTGGCTTATTAAAACCACTAAATCCTAATGGAATATGTAGAAAATCATTTTTTGGTTTGTAATGTTTGTAATGGTATTTATAGTTAGAATTTCTGTGATGTTTCTATTAGGTTGTTTTAAGAAGGGTAATGTTGTACAGCTACAGGTTGTAGTAGGTTTATTGTCTTTTAGTTAGCTAAGGACCAATTGTTTATACACTTGCTAAGTTGGGTTTGAATCTCATTAATGAGATCATCCTATCCTATTTATCTGTGTAACAGCGTAGGCTACTTCCAAAACGATTGTCTTTGCTAATCCATGTCTCTGATTTTCTTGACAGTGGCCCATCCTCAGGATCCGCACCATCCACCAGGAAAACTGGTCATCCAGTGCTATAAATGTGGAGAGCCATGCAAGGGAGAAGTTCTCCGGGTGCAATCCAAGCACTTCCATATAAAATGTTTCACATGCAAAGGTAAGCTCTATTTACTACACAGTGGCTGTTAAGATCTGTTTGCAAACCTTCTTTAGCATGTTTGTTGTTGAGGAAGTCAAAAATGTGACCAAAGGACAGATGAACAAAGCTGGCTCTGATAAAGCAGATGGCCTGTGAGGAACCCAGAACTTCATTACCTCATGAATGAAACCAAAGTTAGTCTAAAGTTGTATCACGCCCCCAAGGTAATTTAATTAAATGGCCCACTCACTCTTTGTCCAGTCTTCTGTAGTCTTCTGTGTTCATACCTGTTTTACCGACATCATCTGGCAGGAATTGTGGAAAATCTGACTGAATTTGCTTGGTGAGTCCTTCTTGAAATGATATAGGCGGACAGCTTTGGCAGGAAGCATATCACACGTTTTTATTTAGGTCTGCCATGGTTGTACATGAAGTTCTGACCTTCTTTATATAGTTGAAGTGTTTTTGGCTGTCTCCCTGAAAGCGTATTTTCATTCTTTGTGCTCCATATGGATTGACCCTCAGGTTGCATAAGAGAATATAAGGTTTATGTGGTGGCATTTTGCCAGTCACAAAGAGCAGACAACTCATTTCCTTTTGGAAGCCTCAGCAAGAGCTCAATCGCTCAACGTGCCTTTGTTTACATGTAAGACAGCACTCAAAGAAGAAAAACGGCCAGTTTCTGCATTCTTGATTAATGCGCAGCACTTCAATATGTGAAACATTAAGGACCTGTTGATAGATAACGGTGTCTTCAGCCGCTTGAATGTCATTGCCATAGCAACCATAATATCAGGTGTCTGCGTCTGGCTGTATAAAAACATTGTATGAGGGGTGTCTGTAAGTCAGTGCGTCCGTAAGCTTCTGTTCCCAGCAATCCTTTAAACAGCCCTCAGAATCCGAGGTCTCTCCGGGTTTTCTTTAATCTCACCTGAGCAATTCACTCCACCTGTAGCTCCGCATTAGTCACTAATCGCTCTCATAAATGTGTCATCACTGAGATGAAAGATTATACATGAGATTTCTTTATTGATTTAATTTCTTTTAGTCACTACATATTAGCTTTTTAGTTTTAAATCAGTGTGAAAAAATTGGCAATTTGTGATTTTTTTGCAGTCTTTCTCAATTGCAATCTGGTCAGTAATTTCATTATATGTATTTGTAACAAATCTGTGATTTGGAAACAAAATAATGTCTCTTTCATTGTCTCAAGTGCCTTGTGAGTTCAGCCCGGCAGTGAGATGTCATGATGGGCATATGAGCAGAGACTTACATCATTACTACAGCAACCAATGCAGAGACACTGGATATTGATGAGACCGTCTGAACCAACAGATCAGATTTTCTCAGTCACAAAATGGCAGTGCAGACAGTAAGTCCTAAAGAAGGGGTCATGAACTGACTTTTTATCATTTTGTACTGTTCTCTGAGATCTTATAGTGTTAACAAGATTCTTATATCAGCAAATGTCTTGTTTTGACCTCCCTCATCATAAACGCATAAATACTTAGTACATATCAAACGACCTATACTGAATGTTACTACAAAGGAATAGTGACCAAGTTATAAAAACAGTTACAGGTGACATTTCATTTTAAGGTCCAATTCTTGCCATTAAAGGAGAAGTCCATTTCCAGAACAAAAACTGACAGATAATGTACTCACTCCTTGTCATCCAAGATGTTCATGTCTTTCTTTCTTCATCCGTAAAGAAATTATGGTTTTTTAAGGGAAACATTTCAGGATTTTTCTCCATATAATGGACTGATATGGTGCCCCGAGCTTGAACTTCCAAAATGCAGTTTAAATGCAGCTTCAAACGATCCCAAATGCAGTTGTAAACGATCCCAGCCAAGAAAGAAGGGTCTAATCTAGCGAAACGATTGGTTATTTTTTAAAAAATACAACATTTTATATACTTTTTAATGTCAAACGCTCATCTTGTCTTCCTCTGTCTGAACTGTTTTTTTTACAGTTCATGACAGTTAGGGTATGTCGAAAAATTCTTATATTCTCCCTCAACTTCAAAATCATCTTATATCGCTGTTTTATCTTTTTTGTTAAGGGTGTTTGACCTTCTTTGCATGTTTGCTTTGCAAAGACTGGGTCGGTACTTCTGATGTGATTTTTGAAGTTGAGGGAGAAAATACAATTGGAGTTTTTCAACATAGCCTAACTTAAAATAGGGGCACCATACCAGTCCATTATATGGAGAAAAATCCTGAAATGTTTTCCTCAAAAAACATAATTTTTTTACGGCTGAAGAAAGAAAGACATGAACATCATGGATGACAAGGGGGTGAGTACATTATCTGTAAATTTTTGTTCTGGTAGTGGACTTCTCCTTTAACTACAACTTTTGCCTCAGTAAACTCCTAATTTGCTGCTTATTAATAGTAAGGTAGTTTTTAAGTTTAGATATTGGGTAGGATTAGGGATGTAGAATATGTTCATGCAGAATATGTGCTTTTTGAAATACTAATAAGCAGCCAATGTCTTATTAATAGGCATGCTAACAAATAACTAGTTAATAGTAGGAGTTGGTCCCTATACTAAAGTGTTACCCAGTTACACAGCATCGGCACAGCACAGCATCTTCTTTTAGTTTCAATCTTTACGAAAATCCTGCTTCGAATTGTGCAACTAATCTGTGGTAAAATGAAGTCAACAAAAGACCAAGTTCTTACTGACATGGTCTAGAACTTTATTAAAAATAAAGTTCATCCACTTTTTCCTAATGTTTGGATCAGAAGGAAGGCAATGCAAAGACTTTTTGTTTCTTTTCGACAACTTGGCACTGCACAGCATCTTGTTGTCCTCAGAGGCATTTATCGCTTGGTTTATTGCGTAGACCTGTGATTGTCTCTCTTGTTATTTACTCTACATGTGATGTTTTATTAACAAATTTCGGGAGGAGCTCACACAGATAATTAACACGGCCAATTCACCATTAGCAATCACACTCCCTATCCAAGCACCTCAACAGAATCCCTTTAAATAGCCAAGCAGTCCTACCTTCATTTATCTCTAGTTTTTCAGCATCCCTCCACCTCCCTGTCTCCTCACCTTCAGCTCGGGGGGAGCACTTATTGGGTTCGGGCCAAATGCCGAGCTCGGACCCCTCTCTCTGGGCAGGGGGAGTGCCCCGGGCTCGGAAATGATTACCGAGCTCGGAGCCCTCTCCCGGACAGCACGCCAAATACGCTTAACTTTTACGCTGTTTATTATATGTAAGCGCGAACTCGTGAAGCATGAATCGGTGAGTGGGGTTTAAACAGGCACTTATGTAGAAGCAGGCGTTGATCTTCTTCTGCAAGGACACTGTCACGTTAAAAAAAAGTTGCACATTACAAAACCTGTTGTTTTGGCAGATAAGCTTCAATATAAGCTGTTTGTAGACTAATAGGTTGTTTTCATTGTACAATGTCCTCTTACATGTCAAAAGATGGTCATTTTGATTTCTCAATTCAAAACTCTTTAACCCAACCTGATCTGAATGCAATCGCAAGCATGCAGTTTTAGCTCGTTTTTCAATCTCTCATCTTTCAGCTCTTTCATTGTGAGATATGTTTTTCACAGGATTTGTACTCAAGGATTCCGCACTTAATTTTTGTGATGGCTGAGCCTTTAGTATTGACACCTTTAGTATTCATTTCAGTTGGAAACTGCAGTGGTATGTACTTATTGGTACATATTTTGTATCTTGCGAAAAAGTTCCCACAGGTACGTTTTCGTCATGAGATCAGGTAGCTTTAATCAGATATGTATGCAGTTTGTATGCAAGTCTAGGAACATCACAAGATTTACTTTACAAGCACAGCCAGAGTTAGTTTACACCAGTATCTGTCACATGATTGTTCACTTGTACAAGTAGAATTGGGGTTTAAAGTTGAAAAAAGAATAAAACCTGAATAAATACATTAAAAAAATTCTTTGATGTAAAATGAATATGAAATACTTTAGATTCTGATACTGCACTCTTTCTAGGTCACTAATCAAATAATCAAATTAGTGAAATTGGTAATGTGACTCTGTACAGACGGTCAGATGTTCTTGCTTTGAAACTCAAGATCCTCTTTGGATCAATCTGAAATCATGCTGGAGAACATCTTGCTCCTGCCATTAAAATACAGGATGGACAAACCAAATAAGTTCTGAAATTCTGGTTGGTTGTTCAGTTTAACCTTCAACTCAAGTTGTTATGCCCCCCAAGGGTCAGATTTTATTGTTAGTAACCCTGGACCACAAAACCAGTCTTAAGCTGCACGGGTATATTTGTAGCAATAGCCAAAAATACATTGTATGGGTCAAAATTATAATTTTTTTCTTAAATGCCAAAAATTATTAGGATATTAAGTAAAGATCATGTTACATGAAGATATTTTGTAAATTTCCTACCATCAATATTTCAAAACTTAATTTCTGATTAGTAATATGCATTGCTAAAGACTTCATTTGGACAACTTTAAAAGCAATTTTCTCAGTATTTTGATTTTTTTGCACCCTCAGATACCAGTTTTTTTAAATAGTTGTATATCCTATCCTAACAAATACATCCATAACAAGTCATATCCATACATCAATGGAAAGCTTATTTATTCAGCAAAAAATGACCCATTTGACTGGTTTTGTTGTTTGGTCCAGGGTCACAATATATTATTTATTACATTTAACTTTTTACTCAGTGTTAAATGTTTGTTTCACAACATACATGTGACGTGCATTTTCATGCATGTAATACAAATCTACGCAGAAATGAAATATATTCTGAAATTCTTGTTGATTGTTCAATTCAAATTGTTATGCTAAGTAATTTTTCATGAATGTATGGTATCTAACATTTGGACCCCACTTTACTTTGAGTACCATGTGAGTACCATATGAATATTGAAATCATTCAGCAGTACCATTACAAAAACTGCACACATTCATGGATATTAATGTATATTAATCCTCATCTTTTCTAGATTGTCAAATATAGAAAGAGTAAGACAATTAATCTTTACTAGCAGTTTCTTGAACACAGAAGAGGTCACACGAGGGCTCAGGTTAAACAGACCGGTCACTTGTAGTTCACTTACAGGGAATCATAATCTAATGGATCTCCCGTGTTTTTAGTCAGTCAGCTCCATTCCTAGAAATCAGGATTCAGACTGTTGCATAAGATCTGATGTTACTTTCTGTGTGGATACCTGGCATGAGTGCTTTTGCTGGGGTGACCTGCCAATACCTGAACTCTGGCAAGAGAAGACGCAGTGCTCTACAGCTCGGTTGTAAGCTAATGAGCCTTGCTCTGCTCTATTAGTTTCATTTGTTCACTCTAAGCAGGCTCACTTAGATCGCTAGAGTGAGCATGTGCAGTCAACATCTCCGGCTCCGCTCCCCTTCTTCTCTACGGTGATCACTTTATATTCCTGTCCATGTCTCACCCTGTCTTTCTGCACATTCTCCCTCCCTCTTCTTCTCTCGCTCTGTGTGTGAATGCTGTGTCAGTCAGAGAGCCTGTGTGTGCTATTTCAGGCATAGTCTCCGGGAGCTGTTAAAGCGCTGCAATGCTGGAAATAGCTCTGCTGATCCCCATTGGGAGGATAAGACGGCAGAGGAGGGGTCTTCGCACACCTCTGCAGAGACCGCCAGTCTGTCTGTGAACATGTGTGCTCGTGTGTGTGCCAGTCGCTCCGCAGCTGTGGGTTTGCATTAATGAGGAGTGGCAGACGCCCCTTGGGGTCAAGGGTTACGTGTCTGAACATGTCATTTTAGGATGGCATTGTCACAGCCAGGAAGATGATGTCACGGGTTGACCTCAAAGCAACAGATTGTAATCCAAGATGTTCATGTCTTTCTTTCTTCAGTCGAAAAAAATTAAGGCGTTTGAGGAAAACATTCCAGGATTTTTCTCGATATAGTGGACTTCAATGGGGATCAGAAGGTTGGAGGTCCTAGTTGTAGTTTCAATGCAGGTTCAAAAGGCTCTACACGATCCCAGTCAAGCGAAACAATTATTATTTTCTAAAAAATACAAATTTAGTCACATTGGAGAGGTCACGCATGACCTAGGTGGAAGTACCAGCCCAGTGTTTACAAAGCAAATGTGCAAATAAAGTCAAATGCCCCTTACAAAAAAGGTAAAACAACAATGTCGGACGATTTTGAAGTTGGAGGAGAAAATGAGATGGAGTTTTTCACCCTATCCTACCTTTTTGAACCAAAGTTCATAGAGGAAGAACTAACCATGTGAACTTTCCAACGCGATTATGTAATGTGTGATGTCGTAGACGCGCATCGCAGGGCTAGTGCAAGATGAGCATTTGTGGTTAAAAAGTATACAAATTAATTTTTTTTTTAGAAAATGACCAATCATTTTCCTAGATAAGACCCTTATTCCTTGGCTGGGATTGTGTAGAGCCCTTTGAAGCTGCATTGAAACTGCAGTTTGGACTTTCATATGTCTTGATCCCCATAGAAGTCTGCTATATGAAGAAAAAACTGGATGTTTTCCTCAAAAACCTTAATTTCTTTTCGACTGAAGAAAGAAAGACATGAACATCTTGGATGACATGGGGGTGAGTAAACTATCAGGAAATTTTAATTCAGGAGTGTACTACTTTACATGTGTTTAATCTGGATTATTGCTTAAAGAGATTCAACGGAGTATGTTATAGCAACAGGAAGAGGAAGTTTGGTTTACCTGTTGAGGTCAGGTCATCCTCATTTTGAAGAGTAAGATGTATATTTAGAATTTATTTTTATTTGGTGTGTATGTGTGTGGTAAGTCCTAATGAGATTCTTTGGAGTCAGAGAAGTTCAGGCAGTCCTTACTAAAATAGCGAAGAGGATTTTTCTGGCACCTGTCACTGTCAGAGATGAACATTACCAATGGCCAGACTTGCACACAAATAGACTTATATATACACACACACATACATACTCCTTCCGCTCCGTCTCCCATTAACCAAACAGTTGTCAGTTGTAAAATAACCTCTCTACTTTATACAACCATACACACACACACCCTCGAACACATTTCTCACCCAATCTTTCCCTGTCAGTCTCCGAAATGGACACTCATAAAAGTCATTATAACTCATAACACAGTAAGCCATCATGAAAGCAACAAACAATTTACTGCTCTCTCTGAAACCCAGCATTAACTCAGCAAGTTGCCTCGGATACAAAACACAAACTGTTATGCAGTGATGTGTGCTTGAAGCTAGCCCTGTGATGTCAGGCCGAAAGCTGTAATATTGTGGCTTCATGCAGACAACTGAAACAGGAATCAACGTTGAGTCTAACCAGAGGTCATCCTAAGAATGCCAATGAACTACAATTTTCCTTTATCTAGAGAGAAAACGACTGCTCTGTTTGTGAATGATTGATTTAGCATAATAGCTTTGCTCGCAAATTGTTAAAAATGTGCAACAATAGTAAATATTAACTTAGATTAGGGAATGTTTTATCTGGCTATCAGAGGTAGTAGCATAGCAGATATAGTTCCGTCTCATTTGAAAAATCCCAAATTACATCTCTAATGTATCGTTTTCTCAGCAGTGATATTTAACAGAGACTTTCTCTTCTCAGAATAACGTCTTCCAAGAAATCACTCAAGTAATCCTAAATAATAAAATCCTATTGATTCCACACAAGCAGTGGTTAATATAGGCCATTCTACAGAATTAGTACAAACTGCCGTCTCACAACCAAAAAACACATTTGAAAAGCATTTAAGTATTCAAATCTTACATGTTTACTAAGATACTTCTATTATCTATTGTAACCCACAATAATATTGAAAACATCAGTAAGCTTAATATATAAAATCATGATTTATTGGGTACTTTCAATTGGGAGGGGAACCCTAACCCCTAAATGTCCCGCATTTTCATGTCACTACCGAAACAGTGCGTGTTTTTAAGTCCATTGGCTAAGACTGATTTTAACTACACCCCTACATTTATGATCAGGAAATACTCATGTGTCACTGACACTTATAGCTGCAAGCTGTGAGTAGATAAGTCCCATCATTTTGAGGTAAATGTGTTCAAAAGTATGAAAAATTTGTTTGTAACTTTAAAGAATGTCTTTTTTGGGAGTTATTCCATAACATTTAGTTTTTTTGTATATGTGTACAACTGTTTAGAGCTATGCTAGCTAATCATGTGCTGATTAGCATCTTTGAGCTAGCTTCAAAAGTATCTAAAATTGCCACTACTGTCGAAACTGTCATGACTAAAACATTTGGTGAAATTTTGGTAAAAATCACGACTAAGACATTTCATAGTTTCGGTAGTGACAAAAGGGAACACATAATCCTTATTTGGAGGAAATAAGCAAAATTGCAGTACAGTTACGCAAATGTTTAGTGTTTAGTAGTGTTTTAGTTGTGGGTTAAAATTCTGTAATGTGTTGTGGTCGCTACCAAAACATTACAGTCACTAACGAAAATGTGCTGTCAGACCTAAAACATGGGACGTTTTGTCAAAAATAAAATATATTCAGCTAAGATGTTATGATAGTGTTTGGTTCAACGTATACTGAATCCTTAAGTCTGAAATCAGTACGATCAACTTTTTGCCTTGTACAAAGAAAAATTCAGTTATTCAGAATACAAGAAATCTCATAAATCGCATTTGAAATGAAGTTCCAAGCATAGGTTCGAGAGGAGCCTAATCATTTAGTCCTGTCAATCATCATTACGAGCCTATATAAGCCGCTCTCATTGCACCGTCCCAGCTTCAGTTCTTCCGGCATCCCTCCACCTCCCCTTCTCCTCCTCTGTTTCTGTTATTTTCCCTCTAGGTAATATCGCAATGGGGGGTCGAACTCTGCGCTCAAGCCGAGCCTCGGGTTCGAGCCTCCATTAAGGACAGCAAGCCAAGTTTGTTTACCATTGCCCATCAGGACTGGATAGGCAGGCGTACTCGTGAAATGTTGTTAAAATTGAAATTGTTATCGATTTTCCCCTGAAAACTTTTTAATAAAAAAGAAAACATTATATTTACAAGGAAGATGTAAGCAAAATCTTAATATGTCAGTATAACCCTTCTTATTAAATTATATATTACTGTGTTTCGGAAGTGACAAATTTGAGGAGAGGACAAATATTCCAAAGCTTTCTGAAAATGCAATGAGAATCAACTGCACAATTACTAGAAATGTCTACCTTGGATGTTATAAAATTTGCATACATACAAAATTTGTGGGAAAATACACAATTTTTCAAGATGTTTCCAACTCTGACTTTGAACCAGTTCTGTAGAATGGCCCATATGCTATTTTATTTATCTTTCATGCTGTCATGAATTTTCATGAGTCAGTTCTTCATACTGTCCTGCATGTGTGCTTTATTAAATTTGCTGTGCACTGCCATGTAATCTATATGAGTCACCCATCCAGTGGCTCAAGGGAAATTTAGCTATAAGTTATAAGAACAGGAAACATGTGTTTAAGGATTTAAATTATTCTTGCAGCATACAGTACCACCTGCATTCCCTGCTGAGGTCAGACTCTGAATTCTCCTCCCAAGTGAATCCTACATTTGTGCTATGTAGACTCAGCGGTCATTTTAACAAACTCTGCATTTTATTTTGCAGCTTTGGTCAATGTTACATACAGACCTTAACATAAGCAGCATGAATGATGTGTCGCAATTAGTATCTGCTCACTCTGTCAGTGCAGAAAATAACCATACCTCCAATCTGAATCTCCATATAGCGGATTTTTTAAAAGGGATAGTTCATATAAAAATAAACACTTCGAACTTATATGACTTAGTTTGTTTCGAAGACTGACACAGAAAAGAACAAATTCTTGAATAAAATTGTTATGTGGACAAAAATTATTTTTGTAGCTTCATAAAATGAACTACTGATGTCACAAGGACTATTTTAACAATGTCCTTACTACTTTTCTGGGCCTTGAATGTGTTAGTTGCATTGCCGTCTATGCAGGGTGAGAAAGCTCTCAGATTTCATCAGAATATCTCAATTTGTATACAGAAGATGAACGAAGGTCTTACGGGTTGGAATGACATGAGGGTGAGTAATTAATGACAGAATTTTCATTTTGGGGTGAACCTACCCTTTCATTCTCTCCCACATATCTCCGTAATGAGGCTGGACAGGCCTGGCGTACAACATGGTAGTACTTTGTCATACTGTGTTGTTGGTAGTTTCACATGGATAATAAATGGCCCCATGCTCTGTGCCAAAGGGCCCCTCATGCCAGGCAGGGTTCTTGTTTGGGAACCATTTTTTCTGCTCCATTAGCTAATCTCCCAGAGTGATTAAGTGCATTAAAATGAAGTATAAATCCACAGATAGAATTCTACCAAGATAGAAGGGGGAAAACTTCACAGAGACTGTGTCTGTCTATACACCCCACTGATGTCTCTCCATGGAGGAGAAACTAGTAAAAGTCTCAATCAAAGTGGAGAGAAACCCATGCTGAAAAAGTGCTGTCCACTAAAGTGCAGGGAGAAAGCAGCACGCTGAGAAACTCATTAAAAATTAATGAAGTTTCTAAAAGCTCGTTTGATGTCTGCATTTACTGTATGGGAAACCTGGGGCTTTCTGCGCTTCTGCAGTCTTTACAGATTGTAACTTGGCTTTGTTTCTAAAGGTTCTTTGTGTCATCTAAACTGAAGTCACAGTTGTATCAAATGTCCCGGCTCTTCTTAAATCTTTCCAGTAGTTCATATGAATCATTTTTTCCCATTTCTATTCAGACAGAGGCAGTTAGAGAGTGTGTGGATGGAGAGGTTGGCTCAGTGATTGAGAGTATGGATGGATGTTTGTTCTGGGAGGAGTTAACAGGCTGTTCTGTTGAGGAGGGATCTGACAGACAGCCGAGAGCGTCATTACACTTGCGTCATTGCTCATGACACACACACTCAAACACACGCACAGTTAAACTCCCAGTCACTCCAGTCCATGAACTACTGCTTCTCTTCTTTTAAGAAGACATGTTTTAAAAGGATATATATTTATGTTTTAAAAAGGGAATGGGTTATATAGACACATTTTAAAAGGTTATATAGCAGTTTTATAAGCACCTAACAATACTACTTTTGACCATTAGGTGGTGCTGTGTGCAGACTGCTCTGGTGTCCTAGTTCATAGTGGCAATGACAGTTATTAGGGCTTCAAGCCCATAGCACTGAAACCCTACTGTAGTTGTTAGAATGGTCACGGATCAGTGATCGTGAAGATCATGCAGACCAAACTGTAAGTCGTAGAGACTTGAAACTTGGAGGGATGCTAGTACTCACACCGTTTACAATGTGACCAAGCCTTGCCCCAGTCGGCCTGCCGGGGGCGCTACGGTGATCAAAAGAACGAAATTGCTCATAACTCGAAATTTTCGGGTATTTCACATTTTTTGAAAAACCTACTTATGCAAACTAGTCCTAGGTTTTTCGCCCTTTCAGAATCAAACCAGTGCAGAAAGATTCCCTGGAAAGTAAATATATCAATAATTATGAAAAAAAAGTTGAACTTTCGGCGCCAAAACTTGCGAAAGGGGCGGGGCCACTTTTAGTAAAATGCCTGAATGGAATGAGATATCTCTGCCCAACTCAGAACACTTATGTAAGAGCTCAATCTGAGGTCACAGGAAAAAATTGGATCTTGGCCACTTGGTGGCGCTATAAGAGGGAAAAAAATATAAAAATGGCTGTACAACCGTTTGTCCCATCAACATGAAAATCAATGTGCACGGTCTTGGTCCGAAGTGCCACAAGTGTCTACGAGAACATTTGCGTATCTCAAAAAACATGACCGCCATTGGCCGATGAAGTTTGAGCTCTTGTTAAACAAGGTTAACAGATGCCGATTGGAATGAAACTTGGTGGGCCTGTTTGACTCACGGCCCCACAGGTCTGAGAGAAATTGGAAAGGAATCAGCCACTGGGGGGCAATATAGCATTTTTCAAGGGCAGAAACGATTGTACGTTGTGAGTTTTTTCTCACATACGCACAATATTTGTATCATACGATAGAAATCCTCATTCCAGAATACTTTGCCTCTAGAATCACTGCTGTCAATCAAATCGTTTGTTAAATGATTAAGAAGATGTAAAAAAAAGTACTTTTGCAAACTAGTCCTAGGTTTTTCGCTCAATCTGGAAAAAACACTGTAGTACAATTCTCTGGACTCTCTAGGCCAGTAATTATAAAAAATGTTGCAATTTACCTTTCGGGAAGCTATAATGGGGTCGTTTAGAAAAGGGTCCTGTCCAAATTTACCCCAAATCCTATAAAAGCCTAAAGAAAAAAACTCAAAACTTCACAAAACCTGCTGAGTGCATGCGACAGATGATTTTAAACAAGCATGCAAAGTTTTAAGGGGATCAGACCACAGCTGCTGCTATAACAGTAAAATATAAAAAAAGTATAAAGTATAAAAAAAACATAACATTTCTATGATAAATTACTTGGATTTGCCAAAAATGTCTGAGGCTGCAAAAAAAATCAGAATCTAAAAATCTAAATATTGAGAAAATTGCCTTTAAAGTTGTCCAAAATAAGTTTTTAGCAATGCATATTACTAATCAAAAATTAAGTTTTTATATATTTACAGTAGGAAATTTACAAAATATCTTCATGAATCTTCAATGATCTTTACTTAATATCCTAATGATTTTTGGCATAAAAAAAAAATCTGAAATTTTGACCCATACAATGTATTTTTGGCTATTGCTACAAATATACCCGTTTTGTGGTCCAGGGTCACAAATGGCCTAAATAACAAACGAGTTCTTACTTGAATTATTATGACTTATTGTTTAGCAATAATATTTTCTTTACTTTTAAATGAATATTTTTTAAGTTGTGCTGAAGTTGGATCTTTAGACCACGCTGTAACTATAAAAACATAGTAGGCTAAAATAATCAAAAATCAATTGAATATTTGAAATTAAAATACATTGAATATTTGAATATTAAAATACATTTGTGTAGAAACAATTTGTACTCAAACACTGTGTGTACATTTCACAATGAATTCCAAAGAAACAGCATGTATCACATTGAATTAAATGTGAAATTTTAAACTCTTTTCTTGTAAAATATACTCAAATAAAACAAACTTCAAAAAAATCATTTTTATGATGTAGTTTTGTTATTGCTTAAGATGGGACAACCAACTTGAAAACATATAACTGAAGACGGCCCAGGATAGTAGGGAAGAGAATGGCAGTTCCTGTGGTCTGTAGTTACAAGATGCGCGTGAAACAACATTAATGGGTATGACATTTTCTAAACTGGCATCCTGGCATTCTGTACCCTGTCAGTGAAGGTTACCCAAATGCCAGATACAAGTGAGGGCACTGGCTGCGACTCTTACACAACTCTCTCTCTCTTTGTTGCTAATCACTGCTGTCTCCACAGCCACCTGCTTGTCACATTCGTCTGTCTGAATGGACCTAATCTGCCCAAAACAGAAGACAGATTCAATGAAGCAAAAGATATGATAACAGCTGTGGAGATGGGACTACAAATAACATTTTGGATTTGTGTTGAAAACATAATGTGAAAAACATAATGTGATTTAAAATCAGCAAAGACGGGAATGGATCTCTTTAGCAGTGTTATCAGTCGAACTATATTTGTACCACTTTTACTAACTAGAGATGTATATGTGCTGGTTTGTGTTGACTTGTTTGTTATTCCTGTATATCAGAGATGCCCGAACCAGGGCCTGTAGGCCAAAGTTGGTCTTGATTTGGCCCACCATGCCATTTCACAAGATAAGGGAAAAACATAGGAGAAAAAAAAACATGCGTTGAAGCATATCTTCATTTTTCATTTAGATTTTATTTTATTATTTTTCAATTTATTTTATTTTATTTTATTTTTTCATTAAAATTGAAAACTATAATTAAAAAAAGAATAATACTGGTAAAATCTCATGTTTATACATTCATAGAGTCCATTAAAAGCCGTAAGGCATAATAATGAGTCAGAAAGTAGTGTTTAACAATTTGCTGAAATTTGGCCATGTGCATTTTTTTTTTTGGAATTTGTGAGAAGCTAATAATTAATTAAATTATAAAATATAAAATATACTTAAAAAAAAAATAAATAAAAATTAATTTAATAAATAAAGTTTTAAATTTTTTTTTTTTTTTTGATACCTGCATGTCATGTATGTCACACAATGCATTAAGAGTCAGGGGTGAAAACTTTTTGAATTTAAGGATCAGGGTAAATTTAACTTATTTTGTCTTCTGGGAAACATGTAGGTATCTTCTGTAGCTTCTGAAGGGTAGTACTAAATGAAAAAAATATGATATTTAGCCTAAAAAAGAAAAATGGACACCTCTTCATTCTGTTCAAAAGTTTACACCTCTAGCTCTTAATGCATAGTTTTTCCTTTCGGAGCATCAGTGAGCATTTGAACCTTTTGTAATAGTTGCATATGAGTCCCTCAGTTGTCCTCAGTGTGAAAAGATGGATCTCAAAATCATACAGTCATTGTTGCAAAAGACAGCACAAAAATGCTGAAAAACCAAAGAATTTGTGGGACCTGAAGGATTTTTCTGAAGTACAGCAGGCAGTTTAACTATTCAGGAAAAACAAGGGACTCATGAACAACTATCACTAAACAAAAACAAAAAACAAAAAAACCAAACACACACACACAGCTGTGTGATCAGGTAACAGCACAGTATTAAAAATCAAGTGTATGTAAACTTTTGAATGGGGTCATTTTTATAAATTCAACTATTATTTTCTCATGTGGACTATACGTAAACATCTTTCATCTTACTCAAGTCAGTACTAAATAAAAAAATAACAAGCACTTTGTATGATCCCACTTATTTTGGTATATATTCAACATTTTGCAGATTCTGCAAGGTGTATGTAAACTTTTGACTTCAGCTACACATTAACACAGCTGTGCTGCTAAAACTGGAGATGGGTGTTTGAATGTGGTCTGCATCAAATGCTGTTGCTTGCCCATATTTTCCTCTCTATTTTCATAAAGTGGTGAAAAACTGCCCTCCAATATTTTTACAGGTTGGAATGTAGGAGGATAGAGAGAGAAAAACAGATAGCCGGAGAAAGAAGGACAGAGAGGAAGTGAGAGAAAAGGGGGCTTGTTGAGAAGGGGCTATCATGTGACGCTAAACAAGCTGTTAAATATCAGTCTCGGCCTGCCAAGGAGCTTTCAAACAGATCTGGCATGTGTGACGGCAGGATTACACATAGACACGCTTGCCAAGAGGACACAGACCTAACACACCTATTCATGCAGACCTATATAAAGCGTCTGAACTTGGGCCAGAGTCTTGAAAGCATCTCGAAAGCTCAGGAAATCTTCAGCTAACCAAACTCTCTCTTTGTCCTCAGACACATTGGCCAAGATAAGCATAAGTCCCCCGACCTTATGGTTGCTGGCAGCCAGAATGTGTAAATCCCTGAGCAAAAGAGATGCACTTGTGTAACACAACTACTGAATTGTATTTCAACAGTCAACGAGAGCCAAACTAAGTGTCATTTATTTTAAAGAAGATGATGTGTGTTTTAACATTGGGTTTCAGATTTCACAAAAAAAAAACTGTCTTGCTGTAAGATCTCATAAAAGAAATTATTCTAATTTCTGATTTCTCTGTTCTTGTGTTCAAATTCAGTGTGCGGTTGTGACCTGGCCCAAGGTGGTTTCTTCATGAAGAACGGGGAGTACCTATGCACGCTGGACTACCAGAGGCTTCACGGCACTCGCTGTAATGGCTGTGGAGACTTTGTTGAAGGAGAGGTGGTCACTGCTCTTGGGAAGACCTACCATCCCACATGTTTTGTCTGCACTGTTTGCAAGTGAGAGTTACCCAAAAGAAGCCTCATTTCATCCATGTTAAAACATAATCATGTATACAGTTGAGTTCAAAAGTTTACATACACCTTGCAGAATCTGCAAAATGTTAATTATTTTACTAAAATAAGAGGGATCATACAAAATGCATGTTATTTTTTATTTAGTACTGACCTGAAGAAGATATTTCACATAAAAGACATTTACATATAGTCCACAAGAGAAAATAATAGTTGAATTTATAAAAATGAGCCTGTTCAAATGTTTACATACACTTGATTGTTGATGTTGTTGTTTAGTAATAGTTGTTTATGAGTCCCTTGTTTGTCCTGAACAGTTAAACTGCCTGCTGTTCTTCAGAAAAATCTTTCAGGCCCCACATATTCTTTGGTTTTTCAGCATTTTTGTGTATTTGAACCTCTTCTAACAGTGACTGTAGGATTTTGAGATCCATCTTTTCACACTGAAGACACCTGAGGGACTCATATGCAACTATAACAGAAGGTTCAAATGCTCACTGATGCTCCAGATAGAAAAACAATGCATTAAGCGACTGGGGGGTGAAAACTTTTTGCATTTGAAGATCAGAATAAATGTAACAAATGTTTTATTCTGGGAAACATGTAAATATCTTCTGTAGCTTCTGAAGGTCAGTACTAACTGAAAAAAAAAAATTATATTTAGGCAAAATAAGAAAAAATGTACACCTCTTCATTCTGTTCAAAAGTTTTCACCCCCCAGCTCTTAATGCACCGTGTTTACTTCTGAAGCATCAGTGTTCAATTGAACCTTCTGTAATAGTTGCATATGAGTCTCTCAGTTGTCCTTAGTGTAAAAAGATGGATCTCAGAATCATACAGCCATTGCTGGAAAGGATTCAAATACACAAAAATGCTGAAAAACCAAAGAATTTGTGGGACCTGGAGGATTATTTGAAGAACAGCAGGCAGTTCAACTGTTCACGACAAACAAGGGACTCATGAACAACTATCACTAAACAAAACACACACACAGCTGTGGATCATTCAGGCAACACCCCAGTATTAAGAACAAACTGAATGTAAACTTTTGAACAATGTCATTTTTATAATTTTTTTCAGGTCTGTACTAAATAAAAAATAACATGCATTTTGTATGATCCCACTTATTTTGGTATAATAATTAACATTGTGCAGATTCTGCAAGGAGTATGTAAACTTTTGACCACAAAAATGTTGAAACTGATGAAAATTAAATTCAAAGTATCATTTATCTGAAATAGATTTATTTTGTACTCTTTACTGTAACTTTTCATGAATTTAATGCATTCCTGCTGGGAAAAAGTATTAAGTTCTTTTCTTTTTTTTAATTATTGACCTTAAACTTTTGAATGGTAGTGTAAAATCCTAAATGTCTTTGCATCCTTTTTCTGTTGCCAGACGGCCATTTCCCGCTGGTGATCGAGTCACGTTTAATGGAAAAGACTGTCTCTGCCAGCGTTGCGTCCAGCCAACTTCCCCGACTCCCAAAGACATCAGCGCCTCCAGTAGTAAGTCCACACTTGCGCACACATGTGCGTTTGTGCTTATTGGATATGTTTTAGTGTCCTACTCAGATTTCCGCTTGCCGCCATCATCCCTGTTTATAGATGCGTTAGAATATGCAGCGTATGCGTGTGTTGACAGCTCTTGTACCGGCCAGGTCTCAAGGTCATTGCTGCTAGTTGAAAACTCACTGTCTTTCCATCCAATCAGAAACTATATGCTTTGGTTTTCTCAGCATCTAAAGCTACTGTTTGTAATATCACCATGATGTGATGCCTTTTAGAAAATCTGAAGTCTTGAAGGATTTGTATTTTTTTTTCAAAGGAATAGTTCACCCCAAAATGAAAGTTTTGTCATTATTTAGGCTACTAACCCAAGTTGTTCCAAACCTGTAGGAGTTTCTTTCTTCAGCTGAACATAAAAGAAGGTATTT
Organism: Labeo catla; assembly: GCA_012976165.1. Classification (NCBI taxonomy): domain Eukaryota; kingdom Metazoa; phylum Chordata; class Actinopteri; order Cypriniformes; family Cyprinidae; genus Labeo; species Labeo catla. The sequence continues at coordinate 1,199,589 of VONZ01000113.1, forward strand.
TATAGAATGTAGTAAACAAAAGGTTGATATTGACTTTAATAGTATGGGAAAAAAATACTATGGAATGCAGTAGCGACCAGAAACACTTTGGTTCAACAGCATATTTGTAGCAATAGCCAAAAATACATTGTATGGGTCAAAATTATCGATTGTTCTTTTATGCCAAAAATCATTAGGATGTTAAGTAAAAATCATGTTCCATGAAGATATTTTGAACATTTCCTACTGTAAATATATCAAAACTTAAAATTTGATTTGTAATATGCATTGCTAAGAACTTCATTTGGACAACTTTAAAGGATATTTTTTGACTTTTTTGCACCCTCGGATAGCAGATTTTCAAATAGTTGCATCTCTGCCAAATGCTGTGCTGTCCTAACAAACCATACATCAATGGAAAGCTTATTTATTCAGAAAAAATTACCCTTATGACTGGTTTTGTGGTCCAGGGTCACATTTAAGCTTCAAACTGAATTTTTAAAAAGTTGTGTAGTGCGTTCTAGCTTTTATTAACAATGTTCTAAAATCCAGTCAGCATACATTTGAAATTCCATAGCAACACCCTAACACTCACCACAAATGCTTAGGCAGTGCTTACACCAGTAAGAATACATGTGCTGTACATTATCAACCACATAGGAATGCCTTGGCGCGCATCCACAGCTCCCAAATACCATGATGGCTTTTACACAGGCAAGTATTCGTTCTGAAATATTATTTTAATAAGGATCCCTGTTTCTTTTCAGACTCGTCTAGGGTTACTTGAGTTGACAGGATGCTTAGACCAATTCCTGTGCTGTCAACCAGGAAAAAGCTGATCTCCTTAAAATGTTTCTCTCTTTGATTTCTCTCACTCTTTTATCTCACTTCGAGGAAGTTCTTCATCCTCCTCCGGTAGATTAGGGGTTCTCTTGGCGTAATTTAAGCTGCGGGGCCCCAGGAGTCAAGCAGACAGGCACAGAGAATGAGAGAGGCTCGGAGCCAATGAAAAGCTCAGAGCACCGCTGTGCCTGCTGGTTGTCCCATTCTCTCTCACTCGCTTTCTCTGGCCTTCCGCTTTCTGATACGTTCTGGAATGATGGATGCTGACAGCTCAGGACTCCATATGTGTAGTATGTGCTGATTTCCCGAGGCTTGGGATTTCCTTATTATAGTAAATGGCTCTAGTCATTAAACTCAAATTGTCATAATGCAGGGAATCGTTGTTACATAACAACATCAGGTGATGGACAATTACAAAGCAATTTAGCAATGAATAGCTGCTGTGTTGCAGAGGAGAGAATTAATGTAATTCTAAGCATTGCATCATGGGATTGGCTTGATTGAGAAAACATTGTGTACACCATGTATCAGTGGAGTTTGGCTATTTGTGCTTGGGTGGGAAAAAGGTGCAGGATACACACACACACAAACACACACTACAAGTTTACTGTTAAAGCGACAGTATATAAAGACAATGTTACAAATGATTTCAGGTAAATGCTGTTTTTTAACTCTCTATTCATTAAAGAATTCTGAAAACATGTATCCACAAAAATATTAAGCAGAACAACTGTTTTCAGCATTGATAGTAAGTTACTTAAGCACCAAATCAATATTAGAATGATTTCTGGAGGATCATGTGAGATTGATATATCTGGAAGCCCGTTTCCACCACTGAATAAAAAATAAAGGAAATTGCGACTTATGTCACAATTCAAACTTTTTTTTCTTGCAGTTGCAACTTTACATCTGGCAATTCTGACTTTTTTGACAGAATTGTGTAATACAAATTCGCAATTCTGACTTTTTTTCAGAATTCTGAGATAAAAACTCACAATTGCGAGTTATGAAGTCAGAATTGCAAGATATGAACTCAATATTCAGACTTTTTTTCTGAATTGAGAGTTTATATCTTGCAATTGTGACTTTTTTTAGTAATTAAGTCAGAATTTATATAAACTTACAATTCTGAGAACGTCAGTCTTTTTTTTCCCCTCAGAATTGGACTTGCAATTGCAAGTTTATATCTCACAATTCTGAGAAAAAGTCAGAATTGCAAGAAAAAAGGACTTTTTTTCCCCTCAGAATTGTATGATATAAATTCTGTGGAAAAAAGTCAGAATTGTGACTCGCAATTCTGACTTTATAACTAATGGTTCATGCAATTCTGAGGGGAAAAAAATCAGAATTGTAAATTGTTATTACATAATTCTGAAAAAATAAGTCAGAATTGCAAGAAAAAACATTTTTTACTTTTTTTCCTCAGAATTGCATGATATTGAATTGCATGATATACAATACTTTACTTTTTTTTCCTCAGAATTGCATGATATGAATTGCATGCTCAATTCCGTGGGGGAAAAAGTCAGAATTGAGAGTTTATGTCTAAGAAAAAAACTCAGAACTGTAAATTGTTATTACATAATTCTGAGAAAATAAGTCAGAATTGCAAGAAAAAAGGACTATATGACTTTTTTTCCTCAGAATTGCATGATGAATGCAATTCCGTGGGGGAAAAACTAATGGTTCATGCAATTCAATGGAAAAAAAGTCAGAATTGTGAATTTATGTCTCGCAATTCTGATTTTATTCATACAATTCTAAGAAAATTGCAATTCTAAGAAAAAATTCAGAATTATGAATTTGTATTACGTAATTCTGAGAAAGAAAAGTCAGAATTGCAATTAAAAAAAATAAATTTTTGACTTGCTTTTCTCTGAATCGCATGATATAAAAGGAAAAAAAGTGGAAAAAAAGTCAGAATTGAGAGTTTATATCTCACAACTCACGGTTTATAACTCATGGTTCATGCAATTCTGAGGAAAAAAGTCAGAACTGTAAATTGATACTACAGAATTCTGAGAAAATAAGTCAGAATTGCAAGAAAAAAGGACATTTTTTACGTTTTTTCCTCAGAACTGCCCAATATAAACTCAATTCCATGAGGAAAAAGTCAGAAATGAGAGTTTATGTCTCACAATTCTGACTTTAGAACTCATGGTTCGTGCAGTTCTGAGGAAAAAAAGTCAGAATTGCAAGAAAAAAGAAATTTTTGACTTGTTTTCCTCAGAATTGCATGATACAAACTCAATTCTTTGGGGAAAAAAGTCAGAATTGTGAGTTTATATCTCATAGTTCTGACTTTATAACTAATGTTTTATGCAATTCCAAGGAAAAAAAGTCAGAATTGTGAATTTGTATCTCAACCTGGAGGAAAAAAGTCAGAACTGTGAGATACAAACTCGCAGTTACCTCTTTTATTTTTTATTCAGTGGTGGAACGGGCTTCCATAGACTGAAGACTAGAGTAATGAAGATTGGTGTATAATAAAGTCAATCTGAATAAAAATAAATTATTAATTTGAAATAAGTTGTCATAATATTGGTGTTTTTACTCTAATGTGGTATCTAATTAAAGCAGCTTTGGTGAACATAAGAGATTTTTAAACAAAATATAATAAATAAAGTATAATTAGAGTGCTACATGTGCAAACTAGCATTAAAAGGTACAGTATAAAAATATCCATTTTGAGATTTGTACCATGTTAACTTTAAATAAGTGTTCCATATGACAAAGTGAGCATGCAAGTTAAAATTTGCCAATATGGTATCATTAATTTAGTCATAATCATGAATGTTAATTTAATCTGCCCATGTGTCCATGCACTTTCTTTTTCTGTCTCTCTGTCCTGTTCTTCTTTCACTCTTTTTCAGTTATCCTTTTCTTCTTCCCCTATATGTGCAAGCATCCATACGTACACACACACTTAAAGAGCCCTAGTGAATATCTCTTTGTGTCATGCTTGGCTGATTATTTGTCATTCATGAGCCCCAGGAAATGATAAGGCTGATGAAAGTCTTTAGCCTAGATAAGTGCTTTGTTTTTTGGAAGGCGCTGATTGTTTCGAGCCATGATAATGCTGCTTTGCCAAACCCCACAAAGCTTTTACCGCATGACACTTATAAAAACCTGCACTGACTTTAAGAGTTTAGATAAACCTCATGACAGGTGGATTGAACACAGGTCTTTGAAACTTTCCCTTTTATCTCTTTCTTGACACACAAACACACACAATCTCTGCAGGTATCTAGCACACACACAGTGCAGGCAAAGGTTGAGAAGGCTTAAATGATGCATTAGAGCACTAGATGCAGAGCGGTGCATTATATACTCTCCTCACTGTCAATGGTTACCATTGTGCCTCAAGCAACATCAGCAGCGTCTGGGACCTCCCCGCCCCTGCGCATCCGTCCCTGCTTTTTAAAAAAGCTTTTGGGATTTCAGCCAAGGAACATAAATAGAAGATGACAACCATGAGCTATTTTTATCCCTCAGCCTTTTACACACGTTACACATGTATTAACTAAATTCCCTTGCATTCCTCCAGGAAGAAGCTCCATCTTGAGGATGCTCGGCCTTTAGAAATGATGCTTATTCAATTAGTCATGCAATATAATTATGATCCACTATTGATTGCTGCATGAATTTTATGGATACAATATGCATTGCTTGAAATTCTGAGAGCCTGAATAATCAGTGCTGTACGTTGTAAATCAACAGGCCTTGAAAACCAAGGGAGTTTTTATTAGTTTACACTGACATCTAGTGGAGAGTATTGTTAGTGTACACCTAAATGACCTCAAAAACTTTAAAAATATATGAATTTACCTGCCCTACTGTGTATCAGAATTATTGCTAACTAAAAACTAATAAAAACAGCTTTCAGTGAGTAAAATAAAGCTGAATAAAATATGAATATTACATTAAATGCTTTAATATATATATATATATATATATATATATATATATGAAAATGTTGTTATTAATCACTTACTTCCATGTCGTTCCAAACCCGTAAAAGCTTTGTTCGTCTTCGAAACACAATTTAAGATATTTTTGTTGAAAACCGGGAGGCTTGTTAACTGTCCAGGTAAATACTACTGTCAAGACCCAGAAAAGTATGAAAGACAACGTCAAAAAAAGAAAAAAAAACACGATTTTATTCAACAATTTGTCTCCGCCGCGTTAGCGCCATTTTGGAGATTATTCGCTGGACGCAAACTGCGTACGCCAGATACGCTGTTTTCGTTGAAATCAAAGCGTAAATATACGTAGAAAATGTATCCGTGTAGTGTGACTGACACAGAACGGCGTACGCAGTTTGCGTCCAGCGGATATTCTCCAAAATGGCGCTACGCTGACGCGGAGGAGATAAATTGTTAAATAAAATCGTTATTTTTTTTTTTCTTTGCGTACAAAAGGTATTCAGAATTCAGATTGAACAGTGGTATTTACCTGGCAGTCAATGGGACAGTCACAAGCCTCCCGGTTTTCATCCAAAATATCTTAAATTGTGTTCCAAAGAGGAATGAAGCTTTTACGTGTTTGGAACGACATGGGGGTAAGTGATTAATGACAAAATTTTCATTTTGGGATGGAGTTACCCTTTAATTTTTGTTCCGAAGATGAACAAAGGTCTTACCGGTTTGAAATGACATAAAAGTGAATAATTAATGATTTTTTTTTAATTTATTTATTTTTGGGTGAACTATCATTTTAAAGGAACCGTATGTAAGAAATTTATTTCAGTTAATCATAAAATGGCCCTGACATGTCACTAGACATTAAGAAATCATGTTCATTTCAAATACTTATATCACTGACAACAGTGGTCCGGCCAGGATATTGTCATTTAAAAGTGAAAGTTGCAGCCCTCAACTGATGTTGATGTTGTCATGTTGTGTTTTGGTCTGAGGCGCCACCCTCCAGCTATCTACCAATCACGAAGTCAGTAGAGTTTCGTCATCCGGGTTGGCAGCTCTGCTCTAGTTACAGCTGCAGCTACGAACGTGTCAGATAAAACATGTATAAAGTTACGAAACCTAAAAGACCTCGTTATGAATCCGAAGTACGTCGTGACAAAGTCCGAAATAAAACAAGTGTAATTTGTATAGGAGATGCCTTTGACAGATGGAGACGGCTGAAAACGGAGAAGAATTTTGTTGGTATAGGCTAAAAGCCCCGTGCTTCCGTACACAGTGGATTTTCCACGGTCGCCCGTGCTAAATGCGTTCATAAAAAGCTTTATATCGCACCACTAGCACGGTATGAAAACAATCTATGTTCCGACTGAAATGTGGTATTACAGTACATCTTTACGAAATATTTGGCTAATCGCCTTTAGTAAATTTTTGCGACACATAATTACTTCGCAAAACATCTCTCGTGAAGCATAAACATAAGTAACAGAAGAAAAAAAAACTTATTGTGTAGGACTCGTCACTTGCCATTGGAAGCTCCTTGTAGCAGCCTACGTTCCTGCGGAATCCTGCAGCTTAGCTGGCAACCTCGAGTCAGGGGGGAGGGGGAGGGGATACGCCGTTCTACAGTATTTTGAAAGTGATTGCAGTACCAGTTTTGGCCACAATCCTACATACGGTTCCTTTAATATGTGTTGTCCAACTTCCTGTTTCTTATTAACATATCAAAATGTCAATGAGTCTGTAAATGTCATTTTTCAGTATGTGTGTGTGATGGTGTTGATCTGTGTGTGTTCTCTTGCAGACTGTGCAGGATGTGGCAGGGATATAAAGAACGGTCAGGCTCTTCTGGCCTTGGACAGCCAGTGGCACCTCGGCTGTTTCAAGTGCAAGGCCTGTGGGAAAGTGCTGAGCGGGGAGTACATCAGCAAGTGAGCTATGCCTTAATTATTTTTTATCTCTCACCATCTCGTGCGTCCCGCTCTCTCTCTATAATTCCCCCTCGCTTATCTGTCCTCTTTTCTAATAGCATTAAATTTTTGCTCTTATCTTGCTTTTATTGAGGTGAAATAGAATACAGTAAAAACATAAATCTCTCTTCTCTCTCTTCCTGTCCCACTCTGTTTTTTAAGGGATGGTTCTCCGTATTGTGAGAAAGACTACCAGATCCATTTTGGCGTGCAGTGTGAGGCCTGTCATCAGTTTATCACAGGGAAAGTTCTGGAGGTGAGTAACCAACATGCATATATTGACTGAACTTCTTGTCTGTTTCTACTGAATACGTTGTTCCACAGGTAAAAAAACGTGTGGAAGCTGCTAAATCATATAGAGAAGGACTTAGTAAGCAGGAAAGGGCGTGATATTTTAACAAACTAAAGTTAATAGGTGATAAAAATACATACAAGCAGTATTAATTAAGATATTAGCCTAATATTTCACCTACCTGATTGGAAATGATAAGAACCAACACAAATGTTGTCAATTTTTGCCCTGGAAATCCTGGTTTCATTCAGTTCAGAGGCATTGTTTATGTTCTGTCCCGCCAATATGGCCGATTGATGATGCGTCGTGAAAACAATCCATAATGCACTGGGGATAAAGCTTGTTAGTAAATCAAAAAAAAAAAATCTGCTTTTTTAAAAAGAAATTAATGTTTATTTAGAAATAACACATTCAATCGATTGAAACTGAAGTAAAGATGTTTATAATGTTATAAAAGATTTTTGTTAAAAATAAATGCTGTTCTTTTGAACTTTCAAACTTTTTTTTTTTTCAATCATGATTTCCACAATAATATTAAGCAGCAACTGTTTTTAACAATGAGAACAATAAGAAATGTTTATTGAGCACCAAATCATCATATTAAATCATTTCCGAAGGATCATGTGACTCTGAAGGCCTGAGTAATGGATGCTTAAAATTTAGCTTTGCCATCACAGGAATAAATTACATTTAAATACACTGAAGTAAAACATATATCACAATATTACTGTTTTTACCAACTTCAAACTTTTGAGAGAGAGCTAGTGTATATTTTCAACCTACAGTTTAATTTCACGTTTATGATGTATTAACTTTGTCTCAGATGCTTCTTATATGGTTCGTTAAGAGAAATAAAAATTGTTGACATACAGTAAGAGTATATAGAGCTATAAAATTAATATGGATAGTACAGTGTAGATAACTTTGTCACTAGAAAATTTGGTAAAAAGTTAAGATAGACATTTCTGGGCCTCATTCATGAAACTCACATAAAAAAATGAATAAATTCACATTCTCATTCACAATTAGTGTAATTCCCACCAATGAATTACAACTGTGTAAATTATGTGTCCAGGAACGCAGTGGTATATAGAGTGTTTTCATGACGTGTCATCAATCGCCTATATTGGTGGCACTGAATGTAAACAATGCCACTGAACCAAACGAAGCTCGCATATTTTGGTGACTATTGCTGCTGAAAATGGTCAATTATTGTCAAGTTTTGCACTGTACTAATCAGTCGGACTGGGAAAAACATTTGTAGTGCTAGTATAGACTGCCTAAAGTTATAACAAATAAAGGAGAAGAGTGTAAAAAAACTGTCTGAGGAACAAAAGGCGTTTGTAGTTGGCCAAACTGAACCAGGATTTCCAGGGCAAGAATTCTGACAACATCCGTGTTTGTTCTTATCTTTTCCAGTCGGTTAGGTGAAATATTAGGCTAATATCTTAATTTATACTGCTCATACGTATCTTTACCACCTATTAACTTTAGTTTGTCACAATATTGCGCCCTTTTATGCTTACTAAGTGCTTCTCTATATGATTTAGCAGCTTCCACGTTTTTTTTTCAGTGGTTTAGACAGTTAGCAGAACTACATATTCAGTAGTACATTAACAGTGCAATCCATGCTGTTGTTTACATCCGGGTATCGCCAGTATGGCTGTGCATCCAAGTAACTGACCAAATCCTGGCGTAAGTGCAAACCCTCTATTCCTGACTCCCTTTTCAGGTTTGGCTCCAGTACATTGCATAAATGCAAAAATGACTTATAGGCCATATGCCTAACAATATTTAATTAACGTGTCCACCGAAGCGCATTTAACCAACTGAAAAAATGCAAGGCGCTCTTCTAAAAACGGCCAGCTGGTGGCGCTTTAGCGCTTTGGAGGCACTGCGTTTTTTCCGGCTGAGGTGGTTTGATTGTTATGATCCATGACAGTAACGTATTACTAATATCTAATTTTGAAGACTATTACTGAATATTAAAATTAAGTAGCCAGCACAACTCAGCATATTAACTTGCCAGCTAACGTTTTGAAAATATGAACGTGTTCATGAATTGGAAAGTTTACCTCAGAACGGCTTCACGAACCATTTACACCACAATTACTTCCGCTGGTGTTTTGTGAATGAGTCTGACTTTTTTATTACGAACAAAATTTCTTATTCTGGCAAATTTGCCAAAATCTACCATGTTTTTTGGCATATTGACTACCATTTGTATAACCATAGCTTTAATACAATTGCTAAATAAACTACAGTTAGTGTAGCAAAACCATAGTTAATTTGTGGTTACCATGGTTTAACTACAGTAACCATGTTTTTTTGTTTTTTCGTGGTTAATTTTCATATGGGTGATCACAGTTTGAAAGATTGTTGACTTTTCTTCTGATGAGCTTATTTTCTCAGGAGAAAAAAAAATCTGAGAAGCATGAGACCTAATTTCCTCTCAATTTAGTCCCACTGCTTTCTAGAATACGCATTTGAGATCTCACTGAGGTCTCTATTGTAAGTTTTCCTGCCTTACGGATATTAAAAATGGTCTCTTGTGGATTTTCAGTGTTTTATAGTCATGTCAGAATGTGTCAGAGTTCCAGATTCTTACACTTCCGCTCCCACTAAACATCTGGATCCCCTAAGAGTGGAGTCGTTAGTCTGACCCATGTCCACACGCACATCTCAACATCCAACAACATGGCTGAACTTACATCATTGCTCCATTCATCAAACATTTTAGACCCACTGGGAATAGAGCAAAGCAGCGCTGCTGGGTGGGTTCCAAGGTCCCGCCTAGCTATTGTACACGGGACGGCCCCTTTGAGGCCGGGCCCCTGTGATAGGGTGGGAGAGCGCTGAGATAGAGAGGGGGGAATATTTAGGAAAACTCTCAAGAAAAGTCAAAACGTGAGGAGCTGAAGGGGACTATAGGAGCTCACTCGAACAAGAGTGTGCAAGTGACAAAAGTGATTTTAACCGCAAAATCGCAGGGCTGGGGTGCCACACGAGCAGCCTGCCAGAGGTAATGTTTTAAATCTGCTTTAGACGTGGTTTCTCATTTTTTATTCTAAAGCATTAGACAAGCATGTTTGCAGTTATGTCACAATGTGTGTTCTGGTCAGTTTTAGGAGCAACATAATATGACATAACCATGCGGATGGTGTTTATCAACAGAGCGAAAATACTTCAGAGCTTTTTCTTTGCTGTTTGGGTGATCATGATCAAGCTTTGTCATCCTGATTATATTGACCTGTCAACAGTCTATTAGATGCTGGTTCTCATCAGTGCTTTCTCATACATAGTCTGTTTACACTCAAGTAGACTAGCTGTGTTAATGGGGATCTGTGCAGCCACAGATGGTGGAAAGGAAGTGCGCTGGAATCCCATGCATGTGCGAGCGCCGAAGATCAAAACCAGCTTTCTATCTATAAATCCAAGCAGATATGTGTAGAATCTCAATGTAATGTTGAGAGCAACACATGCCGCTGGTCCGCAGATGGCATCGCGCTCGTGCCAAGGAGGCCATTCAGATTTGATGAGGGACGAATAGTGCTTATAAACATTGTTGTGGAACTCTGTTATTTTAGGTTTGGTCATGACTAGAATTAAGAATTCGCAGTTAGCAGTTTGTTTTTTGTGGGCTGTTAAACATTTATGTTGGGAGCAGACGCTCAAACATGCTATTTTGCTCTGTGTTAGCTTGATTACGCTGGGCTGTCAGCTTGTATATGTCAACCGTGGATAAGTTATTTAACTGCAGTGAAGTTTCACTCTCATTAAACCTCTCCAATAAGTGTCTAATGAGGCTATCCAGAAATGACAAGTCTGCCGCACCAGCTGGCCCTGCATTATCTCACTACACACACACACACATACATAAACGCATATCCAGAGTACACCAGACACCCAGAGGGAAATTGCTCAGAGGTTGTTCTTTTGAAGGTCACAAGACCTGAGTTGCGTTTGGTGTAAGTAACTTTACCTTCCGTATTCCTTCTAAATGTTCTTTTTTTAAAAGAAGAAAAAACTGATGGGCTATAAAATTAATATGGATGGCGTAGCTCAGATAATTTGGCTTCAGAGGAATTTTATGACTTTTGAGTGCATGCTTTCAAACATATAAAAATTTGAGGGGAGTGAAAAATGTGTTCAAAGAAATTAGTGCTTTTATTCAGCAAGGATTCATTAAATTAATTAAAAGTGAAAGTAAAGGCAAATCTATTTCTAATAAATGCTGTTCTATTCAAAAATCTTTAAATACATTTGAGGTCAAAAGGTTACATATACTTTGAAGTATCTGCAAAATGTTAATTATTTTACCAAAATAAGAGGGATCATACAAAATACATGTTATTTTTTATTTAGTACTGACCTGAATAAGATATTTCACATAAAAGACCTAAAAGAAAATAGTAGTTCAATTTATAAAAATTACCCTGTTCAAAAGTTTACATACCCTTGATTTTTAATACTGTGCTATTACCTGAATGATCCACAGCTGTGTTTTTTGTTTTAGTGATAGTTGTTCATGAGTCCATTGTTTGTCCTGAACAGTTAAGCTAATCTGCTGCTCTTCAGAAAAATCCTTCAGGTCCCACAAATTATTTGGTTTTTCAGTATCTTTGTGTATTTGAACCCTTTCCAACAATGACTGTATGACTTTGAGATCCATCCTTTCACACTGAGGACAACCGAGGGACTCACATGCAACTATTACAGAAGGTTCATATGCTCACTGATGTTCCTGAATGAAAAATGGTGCACTAAGAGCCCTGGGGTGAAAACTTTTTGAATTTGAAGATCAGGGTAAATTTAACTTGTTTTTTCTTTTGGGAAACATGTAAATATCTTCTGTAGCTTCTGAAGGGCAGTACTAAAAAAAAGATATTTAGGCAAAATAAGAAAAATGTACACATTTTTTCATTTTGTTCAAAAGTTTTCACCCCCCGGCTCTTAATGCATCATGTTTTCTTCCAAAGCATCAGCGAGCGTTTGAATCTTCCGTAATAGTTGCATATGAGTCTCTCAGTTGTCGTCAGTGTAAAAGATGAATCTCAAAATCATAGTCATTGTTGGAAAGGGTTCAAATACACAAAAATGCTGAAAAACCAATGAATTTGTGGGACCAGAAGGATTTTTCTGAAGAATAGCGGGCAGTTAGGACAAACAAGGTACTCATGAAAAACTATCACTAAAAAACAAAAAACAAAGCTATGGATCATTCAAGTAACAACAAAGTATTAAGAATCAAGTGTATGTAAAATTTTGAACTGGGTCATTTTTATAAATTCAGCTGTTGTTTTCTCTTGTGGACTATGTGTAAATGTCTTTTATGTGAAATATCTTATTCAGGTCAGTACTTAATAAAAAATAATTAACATTTTGCAGATTCTGCAAGGTGTATGTAAACTTTTGACCTCGACTGTAAATGTCATATTTTTTACAAAAATATTGAGCAGCACAATGGTTTTCAACATTAATAATAATAAAGGTGGAAAACAGCTAAGCTACCTTTAAAGCATAATGCTTTTAGTATAATAAAGTCTTGCTGGTTATGATGGATAAACAGCCTAGCAACATCAGCTGCACATTAACATCCCATGCATGGGACCAGCATCCAAAATAATAGTAATGGATAGTCATTTATCCAAGCACTTTCTCTCTGTTCTTTCCCTCACATTTTTGGTTTCCCCTATACATCCCCCAGTCGTCATTCCCTCTCGCTGTTTTCTCTTCATCCCCTTCTCGCTCCCTCTCTCTGGCTCTGTCTTCTGTCCACACCCCTCCATCTGGTCTGAAGCTGAGGCATGGATTGTTCTTGGCCCTTTTCTTCAGAGTTCACTGCTCTATGTTTTCTGTGTTGACTACTTGTGATGCAATAGGAAATGACTGCTAACCGTCTGTCTCAGACAGAGCGCTACATAGAGAGGTAGAACATGTTGTCACTCTGGTTTGTTTACTGGAAAACTGTTACATGGCCTTGTTGCCATGGCGAGGAGGCCCGGGAGCTGAGGGGTCACATCTGTGTGAAATCATGCGATTCATCTGCATTGCCTCATAGTTCAAGACAGCAGAGGACCATGGGATGTTTCCCCTGCAGAGGAGCCAAATGCGCAACTCCCTCCTCAATGTTCAGAGCTCCAGCTGATAGAGGAACAACTAAACAATTGAATTGTTTGCGTTTATGAGAAGCCGAAGAGATAAACAAAGCTTTAGATTTTCTGGTAAACGTGAACGTGTGATATGAATTTCAAAGAAAAAGAGCACTTTTTTGTGAAAGAATAATTCACTTATCAAGTTCCAAGCCTTTTTGACTTTGCTTACTTCCATGAAAAAATTAAATAAAATAGTAGTTTATCATTTAATAAAATCTAATTTATTATTATAATAAAAGTAATTTTATAATATATATATTTTTAAATAATAGTATATTTTATTATATTGACTATTGATTAATTTATATTTTCCATTAATACTTTTGGTAACAGGGTTAGAATTGAAACTAAATAACTAAAGTAGTCCAATTCCAATATTCCAATTTACAATATTCCAATTTGTCTGAAGCCAGTTAATAACTGTGTAAAAGATGGAAATTTCTTTTGTTATTTATTTAAAATATTTCGTCATGAGGGATGCAAAAGGTTCGGTACAGTTAACAATGACAGAATGCTAATTTAATGCTTTTAAGAAGGAATAAAAGCAATACAGAAGGAGAGAACAATTAACAGATAAAGGTACAAATCAAAAAGAAGAAAAAGGGCAATGAGACAAAGTGGTGCCTCAAGAAAGAGGGTTTTAAGGAAATTTTGAAGGAGAGAGAGATGTCAGAACTGCAGGGCTCATCAGCATTCCCAAAGCTAACTGAAAGCAGCATGATGAAACAGTACTGCAGATGACTTACACACATACATAACCATATGAATATTATGTGGAATGTACTGCATCTTTAACTATGACTGGTATGCTACACTAACTTGTATATACAGTATCTGCACTTGAAACTCCAATATCTTTGCCTAGGAGTGGCTCTACATGATCATGCACTCTTATGAACTTTTGATTTTTCTGCTTGTGGTTGAAAATGACCTTCCAAACTTAAAAAGACTCCTAGACGGCAGTGCTTCTCAGGATTTCTAGCTCCCTGGTGAACCTCCCAGCTCTCAGATATCAGCATTCCAGCCCATAACTGTAGCTGGCAGACCGTGTTGTGGTGGTTAGCACACGTGCTTCTGACATGTTGAGCTGGGTCACATCCAATTTGCAACATTATATAGCTGCCTAAAACTATAAAATAAGATCTGTATGTTTATGTTAAGTGTGTATATGTGTGCATGCCTTTGTGCTGCTATTGTTCCTCTGACCTGGAAGCATCTGGAGGTCAGGAGGGTATTTTTGTGTGGTGTGGTAAGGTAATACGGTGTGACTCTGCAAATCTTAACAGAGGTTCATTCACGATTATGGAGTGATGAGAGCAAAATACAAAGAATGAAGGAAACAGGAGAGAAAGAGCCTTGAAGCCTACGAAGTGAAGCACACCTGTTTAGTCCCCCACAGACTGTTTCGCTCTGTCACAGATGTTAAGGAATCTGTATTTCAGTCTGTTTTGTCCATTGTCATTATATTTTGTCCAGTGTCTCTGAAATGTTTTTCTTGTGATTCTTGTGAATCATCTTGACCTCTGAATGTTGACCTTTGCCCCCAACAGGCAGGAGATAAGCACTACCATCCAAGCTGTGCACGATGCAGCAGATGCAATCAAATGTTCACGGAGGGAGAGGAGATGTACTTACAGGGTGAGAACAACACTTCAATGCTACTAACTAGCTGACATGTCTAAATATAGAGGATTTTATTACTTTAGAAATCAGATCAAATAAAATAAAATAAATTTGTTCGGTAATTTTTCTTATTATAACTTTGGTAACAGGGTTGAAGTTTAAACTAAATGTCATATAAATTGTTAACAGGGTTGAAAGGTTTTATTTTCTGTTCATTTTCCATGGATATTGCAATTTTTGTAACCATGTTACCATCGTTTGGGACATGTCTGAATATAGCTGTTGAAATACAGCAATTTTTGCAACCCTGTTGCCATTATTTGGGAAACCTTTAAATACAGCTGGTTTCCTTGTTTGAGCAAATAAAAAAAAATAAAATAAAACAATAGTTATTGATAAGTTTGTTTTTCCCATAAATTTGTTTGGTCATTTTTCTAACGATAACTTTGATAACAGGGTTGAAGTTCAAACTAAATGTTATATGAGCTGTTAATAGGGTTGAAAGTTTTTTTTTCTGAAGGTTATTTTCTGTTCATTGTTCATGGATATTGCAATATCTGTAACCATGCTACCATAGTTTGGGACATGTATAAATATAGCTGTTTAAATACAGCAATTTTTGTAACCTTATTGCGATAATTTGGGACATGTCTAAATACAACTGGTTTTGTTGTTTTAGCTAAATTAAATAATACAGTTAAATTAAATAGAACAGAAGTTACTGATATTTATTTATTTATTTATTTATATTTCCCATAAATTAAAGACAAATATTTGTTTGGTAATTTGTCTTACGATAGCTTTGGTAACAGGGTTGAATAAATGTCATATAAGCTGTTAACAGGGTTGAAAGGTTTTATTTTCTGTTCGTTGGTTATGGATATGGATATTTTAACCATGTTACCATAGTTTGGGACATGTCTTAATATACCTGTTTGAATACATCAATTTTTGCAACTCTGTTGTTTTAGCAAAGTTAAATCATAAAATAAAATAAAATAAAATCAGATATAAATAATAAAATAAAATAACTGCAATTATTGATACATTTATATTTCCCATAAATTAAAGACAAATATTTGATCATTTTTCTTACGATAACTTTGGTAACAGGGTTGAGCTAAATTTCATATAAGCTGTTAACAGGGTTGAAAGGTTTTATTTTCTGTTCGTTGTTCATGGATATTGCAATTTTTAACCATGTTACCATAGTTTGGAACATATCTAAATATAGCTGTTTAAATACAGCATTTTTAATCAAAATATGTTTTACCAAAATAAAATAATATATATATATATATATATATTTACCTGTATATTTCATTTTGGTAATAGGGTTGAATGGTTGAGCTTGATAAATGAGGTCAGCACTTCAAATTCTATACAAAATAAGCAAATGATGTTACTGGAATGACCCATTTGTAAAAGAAAAAGAACCCATATTTTGTTTTAATTTCTCTCTCTCTCTCTCTCTCTCTCTCTCTCTCTCTCTCTCTCAGGTTCTACAGTATGGCATCCAGACTGTAAGAACAACAGTAGAGTGGAAGAGAAGTACAGAGTGAGTATCTATCTATATATCTAAACACTTACTGTCAGCCAGTCAGTCACTTATTTAGCCCTGTCTTTCTCTCTGAAAGAGAAAACTTTGCTGAGCTCCTGCTTCATATTATTTCCAGAAACAACATTTACATCCCAGAAAAAACACTCTACAAAACCCTGGGAGATGTTTAAAATGCTTACATTCTTCCAAACACTTTTTAAAACCTCCCTTAGTGGCTCCAAAGTTAAAATGAGGTCTCAGGTGTTCTAGCTTCAAGCTTTACATCTGAATCACAAAAAGAGAATATATGTGTGTGTTTGTCAGTGAGTGTTTTGTCCATTCTGTTGTGATTCTCCTCCTTAGGCAGCTCGACAACATCCTAAAGGAAAACCCAGTCCGTTTGATATCTTTTACCCCCAGTCTCAGATTCAGAGCCAGGGCCCAGGTGGCTCTCGGCTGGGCCGGCGTCCCCTGGGCAGTCGTGAGGTTTGCAGTCTTCTGCTCTGCACTCCCTCCAAACTGCAATGCTTCCGGCTAACTCAACTTTCTCAGAGAGTCCTGCTTTACTTCGAAGCAAGACTGAACTGCTGTGTTTTTTTTTTTTTTTTAGCTTCATATTAGTTAACTTATATCCCCCACAGCAAGACTGAATGTGCTTGCTCTCTCCTCCTGCAAGTTAGGTCATAATCCTCATAGAAATGTTTTTAAATTCACAAAAAAATAACCTTTTGTCCCACAAAGTCAGGATCTGCCTGCATGCATAAGATAGCAAGCAAGGCTGCGAGTAGGCGACTATGGATGTAGTGCTTGAGTTGGATGACCGCTAGCTAATGATTCAGGTGTTTTGTTGAGTGTGATATCATATCGTTTTCCTCCCTTCACAGCCCCTTCCACCTTCAGTAACATCTCTGCACCAATCAGAAAGGCAGGTACTGTATTCTGCTTCTGGCAGCAGATTGGGGAACCCCGAGTGTGTTTTGCAGCTCTTGCCTTTGCAGTCACCCACCAGTAGAGGGCTTTCCGTCCTCGCCAACTTCCCCATAACAGCCTGTGTGTGAATCATTACGCTTTTCACCGCTGCAGGCATGTGGCTCAAGCCCTCCGGCGCTCCATTCACCATTACAGGAATGACGGCTGTTTGACTCTTCATGCAGAACCATCTCAGATATGAGCTCACCATGTAGCTAAAAGAACTGGTCTCTCATAGAGAATATTCTTCGTCCAATTTGGGTGTTTTTGGTGACATTTGACCAAGAGTCATATCTGAGGGATTGGCTGCACTGGCTGCATATTGTATGATATCAAACAGAATGCATCTTAGGAAGGCTTGCTTTGGAGTATAAGGCAATATGAGCTGGAAATCCTGTGGCTTTCTAATTTGTGCTGAATGAAAGCCTATGAATATGCCTCCTTCACCCAGAAATTAAAATTTTGCCATCATTTACTCTCGTTATTCACCTGTATGACTTCCCTTGTGAAAAAAGTCCTTCATATCTTTAGGGCTGTGAAACAATTAACTGCGATTAATCGCATCCAAAATAAAAGTTTGTTTTTACATAATATATATGTGTGTGTGTATATTTATTATGTATATATAAATACACACATGTCCTATTTATATATAAAATATTTAAATTATCATCTAAATTATGTATAAAGTTTGTGCTGGGCAACAATTAATCGCGATTAATCGCATCCAAAATAAAAGCTTTTGTTTATATTATATATATGTGTGTACTGTGTATATTTATTACAGTATGTATATAGAAAACACACACACGTATAGTATATATTTTGAAAATATTTGCATGTATTTACATGCATATATTTTGATTCATATAATCTATATTTTAATAAGTATTAATATATTTAATATAAAAACAACATTTATTTTGAATGCGATTAATCGCTATTAATTGTTGGCCAACACTAAAATATATACAAATAATTTTTTTTTTAAATATATACATGCATGTGTGTGTATTTATATATACATAATAAATATACAAAGTATATGTCTATAAATATACAAAGTACACACACATATGTTATATAAACACAAACTTTTATTTTGGATACGATTAATCGCAATTAATCATTTGGCAACCCTACTTTAAAATACATTTTAAAAAACTGCACTTTTATTAATGAAATTGAAACTGAAAATTGAATAAAAAGTGCACTTTGCAGCAATGTAAAATTAAAATTTGAATTTGAACTTTTTAAATAATTATGTTTTAATGTTTCGATTTAACATTGATCTAATTAATTCGTTATGAAAAAAAATCATGTTAAAAATATTTAATGCAAAAAATGCATATGAATCTAGAAAAGTACACTTATTTTAATAGATTGGCTACTAAAGTACTTAATTATCATTTTACCAATACTGTTATTTGATATTACATTTAAAGTTAATATATGTGAAATTATCTAAATTGCTAAATCATTGCTACAAATTTGTAATTACAAATTTGTAGATATGTGATATACAAGTTTCAATAGAAATTCCGTATATTACAATTATATATTGTAGTTTACAATGTCAGTACTGCAGTCCATTTTAACAATGTAAGAAACTATGTAAGAAAATATAAGTTATTGTGAAATTACATGTAAAAATATACTTAAGTCTTTACATTTTGAACTATGAGTGCAATTTACATGCAATTAAGCATCCAGAAATATTAAAACATTCAAAGAATAACAGTATGTTCCTCACACCAAGCTGTTATATGGCTTAAAATATAGTTTATGATTTACTTTATGACACTTTTATGGTCCTCTTTTGCAGCTTGAAAGCCCCAGTCTCCATTCACTTCAATTTTATAAAAAAGAGCAGCTTTAACATTCTTCGAACCTTCTCCTTTTCTGTTATATTGAAAAACGAAGGTCATACAGATTTGGAATGACATGAGAATGAGTAACTGTTGACAAAACGTTCATTTTTAGCTATAGATACCCCTTCCCACTGGCATCTATGAGTGTTTAAGAGTATGTGTGTATAATTTCCAGCTTATTGCTAACACAGCATCTCATTCTCCCGCAGCCCACGAGGTCATCGTCTGAGAGTATCTGTTCGAGACCTGGCTCGAGCATCCCTGGATCTCCAGGTCATACCATCTATGTGAGTCCCACTCATCGGCGCCCCCAATCGTTCCCTGAGTCTTCTAGATCTTACCATTCAATCCACAACGGATTCTGATGCTGGTATACTCCAGGGTCAATGTAAAAAAAGGAGTTTGCTTCAACTTCTCTCCACTCTTTGCCTTCACCTTGCATCTGTAGTATCGTTTCAGCATGTAACCGAATTTAGAGAATCACACTGTTAAGCAAATGTTAAGCTGGGTAGCTTTTCTCATAAGCATGCCTCCAAAAACAACAGCGTTCATCTTTCCACCCTGTGTGATGACCTTTGTGAGAGCTGTAGCTATGGATGACCTTTGACCTGTACCCTGACCTCTTCCTCATCAACACCTTTTCTCCCTGTGTTTCTCCACCTATGTGTCCCCTTCCTCCCTCCCCGTCCCTCATCCTCTCCTTCCTCCAGGCAAAAGTAGACAATGAGATTATTGATTACAAGGACCTAGCAGCCATCCCCAGAGTCAAGGCCATTTATGACATAGAGCGTCCAGACATGATTTCCTATGAGTCTCTCCATTCCACCTCCTCAACCCTGGAAAGACAAGGAAGGCACAGCCCTGGAGAGGTAACCCGAATCGTAAACTTTTAGTGTCTTTCTAATAAACAAACGATGTGCTATTATGACCTAATATGATATATATTGCCACTGTATGGCTGTGTAGACATTATGACGTCACAGATTTATGTTTAAATATTTATTCTCAGTTTTTTTGGACTAGACTCATAAAAGATTCATAAAAAGAAACTTAAGCCGTTTTACCTCAAATCAGACAGTGCACCTGTCTAAAATTGTGTGAACAGCCATACTGTATACATTTCGCATCCCTGTACTGCAATAAAGAGATCCAGATGGTCTAGTCAAGTGGTTCTCAGCCTTTTTCAACTCTTTTTAACTCCAACACAATATGTGACCCTGGACCACAAAACCAGTCATAAGTAGCACAGGTGTATTTGTAGCAATAGTCATGGGTCAAAATTATAGATTTTTCTTTTATGTCAAAAATCAGTAGCATATTAAGTAAAGATCATATTCCATGAAGATATAAACATATCGTAAACATATCAAGACTTAATTTTTGACTAGCAATATGCATTGCTAAAAACTTCATTTGGACAACTTTAAAGGTGATTTTTTTCAGCATTTTGATTTTTTCAGACAGTTGTATCTCAGTCAAATATTGTCCTATCCTAACATACATCAATGGAAACCTTATTTATTCAGCTTTTAGATAATATATAAATCTAAATGTAAAAAAAAATTGACCTTCATGACTGGTTTTGTGGTCCAGGGTCACATATTTGAAGGCCCCCATTCATATAAGCTAAGACATATTAGCATATAGGAATATGACATGACAGTATTTCAGATTGAAATTGTAATGACACACCTCCTTGTTTATTAATGTTTTATTGATATATTGAATTAATTAAAAGTATAGATGTAACATTTCAAAGATGCTTGCTTTTAAACTGTTTTTATTGTTATATTTAATTAACAAATTTGGTTACTAAATATGTTAACCACAATTAATTTTGTGATTCCAAAAGTTATTTTATGTATTTCAGAACTCTATATTCTTCAATAAAAACAATAATAATTATGCAGTTATAAAAAAAACTGCTTTTTGGTCATTTTTACTGATGGTAACACTTTACAATTTACAAGGTTTCATTAGTTAACATTAGTTAACTACTTTAGTTAACATGAACTAAGAATGAACAATACTTCTACAGCATTTATTAATTTTAGTTAAAGTAAATTTCAACATTTACTTTGCATTATTAAAATTAAAAGTTGTTTGTTAATGTTAGTTAATGTACTATGGACTAACATGAACTAAGAATGAACAACTAATGTTAAAGATGAATAAATACTGTAATAAATGTATTGTTCATGTAAATTAATACATTAAGGTTAACAAATGACACATTGTAAAGTGATACCTTGTTAATTACCTTGTTAATTAAAAATGTTAGTTTTACTGATATATTCAATTAACAAGGTTAAATAAAAATATCAAATTAATTAAGTTACGCTCTTCAAAAAAAAAAAAAACAAGAGTTATTGAGTGAAAATAGATGTAAAATAAAATGTACAATTTCAGTTTACATCTTGATTTCATGTTTATTTTTAGATTTACACATTCAAGTTTGATTATTTTAATATATTAATAGTAATTTATTCATTTAAATATATCACAGTTTTCCTGCGGCCCCCTTGCAAGTTTGCTGAGGCCCTCTAGTAGGCTCCCTGGTTGAGAACCACTAGTCTAGTCTTCATTACCAAACCTGCACATACAGTAGGTTTTGGCCAATTTGGCCACCTAGTTGCTACCAGACTACCCCTATATAACAGACCCAGCCCAGCCAATGCCCCATATTTGTGATAATACCGTCCCATCCCCAAGTCCCATCTCTGTAACAATAACCATAAATACTCTCTGATCCCATGATCCCATTAGTGTTCCAAAAAAACACTATTGGTTGAGGCTCTCAGGCCGCAGACTGAGCAGATGTGAGCAAGTGCGTGTATTTGCTCATTTCTCTGTATGTGATCATGTACATTGCATGTATTCCTGTCAACATGTTAGCTGTTTGTCTATGCATGAAAAGAATGTATGAGAGATGTGTTTTTTATTCTCTGTGACTGCTCTTGGGTTCCCGTTGTCTATTAAACGTTGTTCTGCTGTACCTGAAAACGCCTGTGCGCCTTCTCTGTGTAGAGACAGCTGTGTCACAGCGCCGCCTGGTGACTAGAATGAAAATCTCAGACAGTCTGCACTGATGAAAATGCATGTTAAAGTGCATGTTATATAATGATATTTCCAGGGTTTTTTTCATCTGCATCTGTGGTTGATTACCAAAGACAATAATTTAGACTATTCCTTTATACCTGAGTCACCAACAAGTTAATAGAGTAACCAAACTCAACCCCTTTCCTCCTTTACAGCCTATCAAAGCCTCAGGTGGCAGCCCTCCCAGAGGCAGAGCCACAGTAAGTGTAAGCAGGATAGAAATAAGGCTGCTGACATAACCGATTAGTTTGTGGATCACCAACCCAAACTAATAAGTACACAACTAACATATTCATTACCTAATCAATTAAGCATGAACATCTGATGCCTTTAAAGTAGTTTCTCTCATCGCATTGGCCGCTATTTGAACTCTTAACTGAATAGCTGCTTTGTTTTGTAAGTAGTACTTTGTATTAGTTTGCTAGTGACAATAACTTTAAGTGTGTTCTCAAGAACCCAGTGGAAAACTGAAGAATCTTTCAAGCTTCTACGTTAGCCATTCTTAATGAACTGAGGGTTTTCCCAGAAAACACAGGCCTACATCTGATCTGTGTCATGTCTCAGTCTAGGCTTTTGCATAATATAGCATCTAACATTTAAAATGAACACTGCAAGCGCTTTTTTGCTATTCTTTTTTTAGCTCCATTACATTCATTTAATTTAAAGCATCATCCAATGCATGTTGGGTCACAGAAAACACAGCTGTTTCCATGACGCATAGCATAATGTTATTTTTAGTGATTTTAATTCTGTGTCCACATTCCCAGACCCTGCCACAAGACCCCTCCTCACTGTCCGCAGAAACAGTAAGTTGTCAGTGACCTCCCTTTGAACTCTGCCACAGCTGTGGCTATAATTTTCTCTCTTAAATGTATTCATCATGGAGATGGCACTGAACTTCAGCTGACTCTTGAACACTGGAAGAAGCCCTCTGTTTAATTAATGGCAAACACTCAAAAATGTCCAATTGGAGTGTGTGTTCATGTTTGTAATGTCTGTCTGTGTCTATCGTTGTCCCAGCTACAGCAGAGTGAATCTCACAAAGATTTTTTTGGATTTGTATTTTTGGGGGGGATTCAAATGTTTAGGGTCGGAAAGATATTTGTATATATTTTATTCAGCAAGGATGCAGTTACTTGATCAAAAGTTACAGGCTTTTACATTGTTGCAAAAAGAAACCTATAAAAATGTCTTTTTATAAAACAATCCTGAACACAAAAAAGTATCAAAGTTTGCATAAAAATATTAAACAGCACATCTGCTTTAGCAATATTTTGCAATATTAATACGTTAGAAATGTTTCTTGAGCACTAAATCAGCATATGAGAATGCTTTCTGAAGGATTGTGTGACGCTGAAGACTGGAGTAATGGCTGCTAAAAAAAAACCGGCTTTGCCATCATAGCAATAAATATTTTTTAAAAAAATATATAAAAATAGAAAACAGTGATTTGAATCATAGGTGGAGCGTGTAAGCCTTTCCTGGTCATTCACATGACAAAAATGCCCCTGCACAATTAATTAAATTTATTACGTCGGTTGCTAACAACGTGAAAATGAATGAAAAGTGTCGATTCGGGCATTCAATTAAGTTCTTTTTCAGCGTTGCGCATTATAACCAATCACACACGATTCTGTTGAGCTTAGGAATGCAATGACCAATCAGAGGCGTTCAGATGAATCATCGCTGAAACTCAGTTTTGTTGACTGAATTACAGACTCGGGCGAATTCTCTCATCATAAACAAAGCACAGATGTACCTATAATGTAAGTAAGAGATTCATTTCACAGTGTAGACAGCTTCAGTGATTATAACGATAGCTTTGTGTTTTTGGAGAGTGCTTAAACTCGTGATAGATCGAAGTTAGTGATGATAATGTTTTTCGCTCCTTTCTGTTTATAATTTATTCGTTTGAATAACCGCGAAAATGAAAACGCGATACTTACAACGTATTTTATTAAATTGTGATCACATTAAATGCAAATTCAGTCATATGAAAATATTTTATTAGCCTACATGAGACCCATATCTGGTACTTTCCTAAAAATATGGGTTTGTGATGTTTGTAGTTCATGTTTTAGCCTTATCATGGAGTTGATTCACCCTCCGCCTATGGTAATAATATTTTACAAAATTTTACTGTTTTGATCAAATAAATGCAGCCTCGAAGACCCTTTTAAATACATTTAATACATCTAATTTCTTATTTTGTTCTTTTAACTTTGAGGTGAACAGTTTTGTGATATTCACTCATAAAACATCTTGCCTAATATACAAAGTCACACATTTAAATGCATATACCGCAGTGGCATGATTAAACTTCCTTCTCCTAATCGTATTATTTGTTTTTCTGATCTGCTCTATCTAATATACAGTCTTCTGTCCACCGTTTAGTATTGATTCTGATGCATACTTACGTAGAGCTTTTGTTCCTGTTCTGTTTCAGTCTCCAAGGACACTGTCTCCCACCCCATCCGCTGAGGTTAGAGACTGTTTATAATGCTTAGTTTTCTTTATTACTATAGAGCCAGTTGTAAACAATGTTTTGAAAGAATAGTCTACTCAAAAACAAATATTCTGTCATCATTTAGTCACAAGATATTTTGAAGAATGTTGGTAACTGAACAGTTACAGTTGAGTTCCATAATATGGTCTAAAAATATCATGGAAGTCGTGTGAACCAAAACTGTTTGGTCTCCAACATTCTTCATTTTTGGGTGGACTGACTCTTTAGTGCATATGGTAATGTGAATGTGTGTGATTTTTTTTTTAACTTTTTCATATGTAATGTTGTGTGTGCATCTTTATGGTAGGGTTGTTATGACATGAGGGAGCGCATCATGCAGAGATCCACCAGTCAGGGCTCCATCGGCTCTCCGGTCTACCACCGCCATAACTATATACCCCCTCTGTCCAAGTCGCCCCAGCACTTCCACAGACCAGGTGAGTCAGATAAAACAATCCAAATCCTCCCTCCATAGGATTCCAGTGGAGAGTATGGATGAGCGAGATCTCCTTGCAACATTTCGGCCTCGCGTTGCTGTTTCTTGCTTTCCGTTTCCTCCTGAGCTTGTAACCTGCCTTCCTCCTCTGCTCATATGTGCTCCTTCCATCCTCTTTTTTCCTTCGTGCTCCTCCTCTGTTCCTCTTCCTCTTCTCTGAGCGGCCGGTAGGAATGTTGAAGCTCTGCTCCTCTTTGCGCTCCAGCGACACGCGCCCTACGTCCCCTTTCCGACATCACTTCCTCCCCCATAACAAAGGTAAGACCTGTCCACTGCCCATTGCCCAACCTCTTTGCCTCATTCTCAATGTCAATATCGTTCCGTAAACACAAATCCACCCCCGCCTCCTGCTGAAATGTCTTGACTGTGATTTTTTTTTTAGCTTGTAAAGCTGTGCTTTTGGTGGCTCATTTTGAGTCCTGGAGTTGAAACGCTTTGAATGGCACTCTTATGAGGAGGTCAAGGGCTGCGTTTGATCTGTAAATCCAACTGAAGCACATCTAATGCAAGTTGCTAACGCACAGTTTACTAATCACATGCTCATGTGTGTAATGTCCCTCTGTCCTCTCCACAGATTCTTTCTGCATAGGTATGTCTTGGCTTCGTGGCTGTGTAGAGCATACTTCGTTTTGAGAAATTGATGCCCGTGGCAGTTAAAAAGCATGTTTGTTCTGTGTTTTGACCATTTAGAATTTGGTTTATTTGACAGTTAATTAACCAACATTTACTGTGACAGCTCATTTAACCAAGTTATTGTGACATGACTAATACTCTTATACTAATACATAACTGTGTTCCAAAACATAGTGAGCTGCCTTGCTGTTCACTGCCTACATAGGCAGCTGAATACTTAACTGAAATGAAAATTGTATTTTAAAAAACTGGGTGTCATCCATTTGCATGTCTATATTTTATTTAATTTTTCATGACAATCAAGCATATCCACCAAATAATTATAATGATATTTTATTATTATTATTATTATTATTATTATACAAATAATAATAATTTGGGAGATCTATTTGATTGTCATAAAATGAGTGAATATCAAAAAGCTGTAAAGAAATGTTCTCCTCAAAATTAAAACAAAATAAAAAATTAGATAAATTGCATAAAATAAATAAATACTACTACTACTACTACTACTACTAATTATTATAATTATTAATTCAAAATTAAAAGAACAAAATAATAATAATAATAATAGCAATAATAATTATAATAATATTTAATACTATTTTAATAATTATTATTATTGCTATTATTATTATTATTATTATTATTATTATTATAATAATAATAATATGGGGGATATACCTAATTGTCCTAAAATGTTCTCAGAATTATTGTAAATAAATAAATAATAATAATAATAATTTGTGGGATATACTTGATTGTCATGAAATCAGTAAATATCATAAAACTAAAGAAATGTTCTCCTCAAAATTAAAACAATAAAATAAAAAAATAGATCAACTGCATAAAATAAATAAATACTACTACTTCTGCTACTACTAATTAGCATTAATTTGATTGTCATGAAAAAAGGTGAGTGAATATCATAAAACTGTAAAGGAATATTCTCAAAATTAAAACAACAAAATAAAAAATTTGATCAATTGCATAAAATAAATAAATAAATACTACTACTACTAATTATTATTAACTAAAAATTACAAGAATAAAATAAATAATATTTAATACTGCTTTAATAATAATATTCATAATAATATTCATAATAATAATTATTATTATTATTATTTGGGAGATATACTTGATTGTCATGAAAATGTGTGAGGGAATATCATAAAACTGTAAAGAATACATAAATAAAACAAAATTAAAAGAACAAAATTATATTTTAAATATAATTATTATGAAATATATATTTGAAGTAAGCATAAAAATAAAAAGTATACACTATTGCATAAAATAGTACAAGTTTAATTACTGATTTTATCAGTTCTTCTTAGCTTTTAAAAGAGAAAAGTAAAGAAATCAGTCAGGATTTCTCAGATTTTCTACCTTTTTGGATTAATGGAGATCCTTCAGTGCATTGTGGGACTTTACATTAGGGGTGTATGCAGTGTTTCCAAACAGAGTATTCTAGGAGGCAACATAGATGTTTACTTTTTGTAACAGCAGGGGAGTGAATGTGATGCCTTGAAATGCTCTATGTAGGCAGCCCACTAGTTTTTGGAACATGTACATGTTGCATGCTTATATTTGTTTTCTCACAGGCAAAAAGTAACCCTTTAAAGGATATTCAGTCATATCAGACACCAACACTTCCTAACAGTGTGAATTTTACTTATCTTTTGACTGTGGTGGTGAGTGTTACCGTGTTCATGATTGTGACGTATTTGCATGCTGCTTTCCTGAGGCATTTCTCCTTTACCAATCTGTATGTCCTTCAACACCTGTTCTCTTTGTGGGGCCGACCCACACGGTCCAGTCCGTCTCTCTGTCACCTCTCTGTTGAAGCCCTTTTCTGTTCGTCCATCTTTCCGTCAGTGAAGATTTATTCCGGCATTATTCTCTCTTTCTTTCCTTCTTTTATTCTTTCTTTCTTTTTATGTTCTTTTCTTTCTCCCGCTTATTCTGCTCTTCTTGTTTGGAGGCACTGAGCCATCCAGTGGCCGGAGTTCTCCTCTTTCCTCTCGGCCGGCCACCCCGACCCTCTCTCTGACCCCTAAACATTTCCACATCCCAGGTAGGAGCCGGAGCATCATCTCCCTGTTATTCTTCTCTAGAGAGTTTTTCTGCTTTTTTCTTTCTCTCTCTCTGTCTCCCTCCATTCTTTCATTTCAATCCCCTCCATAATGCATCTATGCTTTTTCTTATTTATTGTTTGGATGGTAGATTTTGTTTACCTCTTATGCTGAATACATGTACTGCCACAAATAATTCTGAAATTTTGGTCATACTTTATAGGCAACCCATTTCCCCAAATCATGATCATGATTGATTGGAGTGTCTTATTAGTGACTGAGGTGTTCTTAAAATGTGTTGTTAAAACTAGATCTTTATTTTCTAATTCACAGACCAAGGCATTAACATGTATAGAAAACCACCAATCTACAAACAGCATGGTATGGTTGCTTAAGCTTATCTATTAATTAGATAATTTTAAGCTCTATCTATCTATCTATCTATCTATCTAATCATTCTGTCATTCTATCTATCATCTATCTATCTTTTTATCTATGCATCATTCTCTCTATCATTCTATCAATTGTTCGGTCATTCTTTCTGTCATTCTATCTATCTATCCATCATTCTATATCTGTCTATCTATCTATCTATCTGTCTGTCTATCTATCTATCATTCTGTATCTATCTATCTATCTATCTATCTATCTGTCTGTCTATCTATCTATCTATCTGTCTGTCTATCTATCTCTCTATCTATCTCTATCTATCTATCTATCTATCTATCTATCTATCTGTCTGTCTGTCTATCTATCTGTCCATCATTCTATATCTATATATCTATCTATCTATCTGTCCATCATTCTATCTGTCTATCTATCTATCTATCTATCTATCTATCTATCTGTCTATCTGTCTACCTATCTGTTTATCTGTCTGTCCATCATTCTATATCTATCTATCTATCTATCTATCTATCTATGTATCTGTCTATCTGTCTACCTGTCTATCATTCTATCATTCTAACTGTCTATCATTCTCTATCATTCTATCATTCTATCTATCGTTCTATGTATCATTCTTTCTGTCATTCTATCTATCTATCTATCTATCTATCTATCTATCTATCTATCTATCATTTTATCTATTATTCTATCTATCATTCTCTATCATTCTATCATTCTTTTTGTCATTTTATCTATCTATATCATTCTTTCTGTCATTCTATGTATCTACTTATCTGTCTATCTATCTATCTATCTATCTATCTATCTATCTATCTGTCTATCTATCTATCTATTGCTCTATCATTATATCTTTCTATCTATCATTCTATTATCATTCTCTCTATCTATCGTTCTGTTGTTCTATCTTTAATTCTGTTTTTCTGTACCATAAAACGTTTATTTTACATGCCAAAAAAAACTTTTTTGGTGACTGTCATTATGGTGTGTGTTCAAGCATGATTTCTGACTATTATTTTTATTATTTATATATGTTTGTTTATGTGTGTTGACTCCATCCATTAATTTGTGATTATGATGCAATGATCACATCCTATGTTCACATGTAAGTACCGTTTGACATCATAAACTTTTCTCATCTCTGAGACTCTTTTTCTTCAATGGCTTCCTTACAACCAATTTTCCCATAACAAGAAACTAAAATCGTTTCTTCTTTACTAATCACTGTAAATTTTTGATTCTGCCTTCTAATTGCATGGAGTTAAAGCCTGTCAGACGCCATAACAAATTCACTGACACTTCAGATGACTCTGCTTTGGTCTTTATCTTGCATACTCTGTAAATCTACACATCAGGCTACTTTCAATCAACTGAACAACACCTTTTGAACAATTGTGTTTAATGGTTTCAAAATACAGTTTGTATATCAAAATTTTCTGCTTGCTTAATATTATAAAAATCTATGTATTTGCAGTAGCATGCGTGCTCTATCCACTTTATACCGTCCTGTACTAAATGCTGTACTGGCCATTGACATTCAAAGCTTATGATACTGTCTCTGAATACACCCTACTGGTGTTTTACTCAAAATATAAAAAACTAAAGTAAAATCTATTAATTGCATTATGTGTATTTAACTGATTGTTTGACACATAAAACTCCTGAAATGCTTTGAACTGAATGGCCAGTACTACACTTATTGCCAGTTTATGAAAGTCCGTCACTGATAGTCCGGTTCCCCCAAAATACCGATTCAGATTCAGCTGCCCTGGCAGCCCAAAGCAAGTCCGCTGATGACATCATCAAATCATCCAAGTTCCCCGCTGCCCACGCCCCTCGGCCAGACGAAACCGCAAAGATCGAGACCGACTTCTGGCCGTGTCCTCCGTCCCTTGCTGCTTTAGGTATGCTCCTGCTGCTGGCAGTAACCAAAAGCGAATGGAAGCCATTCGTGAGTTTAAACAATGCTCTGTGGATTGAGAACTCTTGGACTGCTGCTGGTAAATTTTGCCTGATGTTCCCATCTGACTGGTCCTAGAGCTGGCAGTAAATCTGAGGAAAACTTTAGGATGCTATAGATGGCTTTACAGGAACATAGATTTTCCAGTGCTAATAAATCAAAAACTTTTTCAATCAAAAATCATTTCACCACTCAATCTGATCATGTTTTTATTTTTTATGATTTGTTTTTATATTACTTAACTCATTGTCATTTTTGTTCAGTTGTTTTCCATGTGTACAGCTGAACTCTGAGGTTCTGTTGCAGTTCACCATGGGTACAATGACATGAGTATGTTGCAGTCATCTCAATCATTTTTTTTCTTTTTTCTTTCTTATTTTATTTAAAAATCTTTTCCTGGCGCCGAACGGACAGGCTCAGATGGGAGAAGTCGGTCACGGGATGAAGAAGAGGAAGAGCAAGTGAAACGCAGACAACTTCAGGAAGAACATCTTAGCAAGGTCAATTGCGTATTAATGTATATACATTGCTTCATTCAAATGGTAGTCAAAGCAGCCATTTAAATGCATATACAGTTGAAGTCAAAAGTTTATGTACACCTTGCAGAATCTGCAAAATGTTCATTATTTTACCAAAATAAGTGGGATCATACGAAATGCATGTTATTTTTTATGTAGTACTGACCTGAATAAGATAAAAAGACTTTTACATATAGTCCACAAGAGAAAATAATAGTTGAATTTATAAAAATGACCCCGTTCAAAAGTTTACATCTTAATACTGTGTTGTTACCAGAATGATCCACAGCTGTGTTTTTTTTTTTTTTAAGTGATAGTTGTTCACGAGTCCCTTGTTTGTCCTGAACTTATAAACTGCCCGCTGTTCTTCAGAAAAATCCTTCAGGTCCCACAGATTCTTTGGTTTTTCAGCATTTTTGTGTATTTGAATCCTTTCTGAAAATGACTGTATGATTATGAGATCCATCTTTTCACACTGAGGACAACTGAGAGACTCATATGCAACTATTACAGAAAGTTCAAACACTCACTGATGCTTTAGAAAGAAAAACGATGCATTAAGAGCCGGGGGTGAAAACTTTTTGAATTTGAAGTTCAGGGTAAATTTATTTTGTCTTCTGGGGAACATGTAAGTATTTTCTGTAGCTTCTGAAGGGCACTACTAAATGAAAAACATATGATATTTAAGCAAAATAAGAAAAATATACACATCTTAATTCCATTCAAAAGTTTACACCCCTAGCTCTTAATGCATAGTTTTTCCTTCTGAAGGATCAGTGAGCATTTGAACCTTCTGTAATAGTTGCATATGAGTCCCACAGTCCTCAGTGTGAAAAGATGGATCTCAAAATCATACAGTCATTGTTGGAAAGGGTTCAAATACACAAAAATGCTGTAAAACCAATAAAATTTGTGGGACCTGAACAGCAGGCAGTTTAACTGTTCAGGACAAACAAGGGAAGCAAAAATAAAAAACATATAAAGTATTAACAATCGAGTGTATGTACTTTTGAACAGGGTCATTTTTATAAATTCAACTATTATTTTCTCTGTGGACTTTATGTAAACATATTTTAGGTGAATTATCTTATTCAGGTCAGTACTACATAAAAAATAACATGCATTTTGTATGATCACTCCTATTTTGGTAAAATAATGGACATTTTACAGATTCTGCAAGATGTATGTAAACGTTTGACATGCTGCATTGTACAGTGTTATTTACGAGCTGTCTCATTGTTCTATGACCCAAATCACTGAAATAATTATGCAAACAGACCTTATTTGCACTGAAAAAATTGTTACTGGGGGTGTTTAGTAAATAAGGCTAATAAATAGACTAATAAGCTAAAGTTGAATGAATTCACCTATATGTGCTTGTACTTTCAGTATTCATATGATTGTGTTTAACTGCAGATCCAGTCTGGACTTGGGAAGCTCATTCTGAAGGAGGAGATGGAAAAGGAAATGAACAGAGAAAGATACATACGAAGTGTGGCTGCCCAGCGCTTTGACTCTCAGTATGCTAACTGTACAACAGGTATAACGCCACATATTTTCAAGGCAACCACAACAAATATAGCTTTATTCTGGCATTAGTATAAAAGTATTCTGTCCTTTACTATAGACTCCCAAAACGTGAAAACATCGTCTCTGCCTGGATATGGACGGAATGGCCTCCATCGGGTAAGTCATTTTAAAATGTTATACCTGTGATAGCAAAGCTGTATTTTCAGCAGCCATTACTCCAGTCTTCAATGTCACATGATCCTTCAGAAATCATTCTAATATACTGATTTGGTGCTCAAGATTATTATCAATGTAAAAAATGTTTTACTCCTTTTTTTTTTGGTAAAAAAAAGCTACACTAATATTCTTAAGTTTGCTAAGTACATTTAAAAAAAAACAAAAAAAAAAAAACAAGACATGAATAATATGCAAAAAATGCTTTAATATTATTATTATTATTATATTATTATTTCAAATAAATGCTGTTTATTGAACTTTCTATTCTTTAGAGAATCCTGAAAAAATGTTATCACATTTATATGAAAATATTTCAACACTAATAATAGGAACCATTATTAAGTAAATATCAATATAACTGAGCAATTACATTTATTTATAAATATATTTAAATAGAAACAAATCATTTTAAATTATATTTGATCAAATAAATGCTCAATTTGATCAATAATAAATTGATAAAAAGTGATGGTAAAGACACGAATAATATGCAAAAAATATATTTAAATTAAATGATGTTCATTGAACTTTCAGATAATCCTGAATTTTTTTTTTGTCACAGTTGTTATATGTTATCACATTTTTATAAAAATATTAAGCAGCAAAATCTGTTTTCAACACAGTAAGCATCAATATAATTGAGCAATTACATTTATTTATAATTATATTAAAATAGAAACAAATAATTTTAAATTGTAATGGTATTTTTACAATATTACAGTTTTTTATTGTATATTTGATTAAATAAATGCTCAATTTCATCAATAATAAATCGATCAAAAATTATGGTAAAAACATGAATAATATGCCAAAAAAATATATTTTAAATAAATGCTGTTCATTGAACTCTCTGTTTAGAATCCTGAAAAAAAATTTTATTACATTTTTATGAAAATACTAAGCAGCAAAATTTGTTTTCAACATTGATATAATAGAAACCATTATTAAGTAAGCATCAATATACTGTAACTGAAAAATTACATTTATTTATAAATATATTCATATAGAAACAAATAATTTTAAATTGTAGTATTTTACAATATTACAGTTTTTACTGTATATTTGATCAAATAAATGCTCAATTTGATCAATTTGTTTTTCTTTTTTGTGCTTCCAACCCCAGTCTACAGAACTCTCTCAGTATAACAGTTACGGGGATGTGTGTGGAGGACAAAGAGGTAAAATGCAATACTTCTCATACTGAAAATACATGTAATAACTGAAAAGCTATTTTAATAATATAATAACATTTGGAAATTTGTCTCTTTCTAATTTACACAGATTTCAAGGTATGTGACTGACCTGCGGTATTTACTGAGCATGTGCATCAGCGGTCATGCACATATGGAAGTCAAATCATGCTACATGTAACCGGAATGGCACTCATGCCCTCATTGCTATGCTTGTGTCTGAGTTTGAGCCATGGGGAAAAACAAGAGCACAGTCAAGGGTTTGATACGCTGAAAAACTCCCCTACCCCTGAGAACGCATCACATGGATAGTTGTGGATCCACTTCCCTTGCGAGAACTCGATACAGAGCAATAGCTTTTAGGAACTAGACCCAGATTATTTCTGAATTCTGGAAAACAGTTTCTGCTTTCTTTTCTTATCGTTTGCATCACGTGAATGTGTTCTGTTCTATAGCCCACCCAAGATGCCCAAGATTCCATTACAAGAATGGACAGGGGAATGTCTATGCCTAATATGTTGGAATATAAAGCAAGTATCTCAAATATTCTCAAAAATTACATTTCTCTTCTCTCTTCCTTCTCTAAATGTTCCTCCTGCTCCTCTGTGTTCAATAAATAATCACCCCCCTCCCAAAACCGAGATTGTTCAGTCAGGGCTGTAATTTTGGCTCATCTTCAATGGCACGAACAAGATAAGCATAACTTGTATATCTTCCAGTGCTATAAAATGATGTCATCACATGATCATTCAATCATTTTAAACTCCTGGTTCTTGTTAAAAAGGCTTCATAGTTACATATGGTAATATTTTGTGAAAGTGGTTGCTGTAGTTACCCAGAAGCCTGGTTCTTTAGGGCTGAATATAAATTCATGCGGCGCCCTGGCTAAAAGTTATTGGCTAGATTAAATAGATTGGAACTTAATAGGCTTTCCCAGCAATGTAAGAAACAATAACTGGCATGAGTGTAAACTGTTCTTGGAAGTGCTAGCATTAACAACACTATAATTCCTTCCTGTAGATACAGTTTGCAAAAACACCTGGCCAGCTTTAGGGGAAAACAAATCCCTGTGACCATAGTTAACCATTCATTTCAGTGGGGAAAATAAATAAATTTATAAAAAAATATATATATATATTTTTTTTTTGGGAAAAATACATTCAAAATGCATTTATTGTTCTGTATAATATTATATATTATATATTATATAATACTATATATATATATATATATATGACCCATGGCCACAAAACCAGTCATAAGGGTCAGTTTTCTGAAATTGAGATTTATACATGTTAGGATAGAACAATATTTGGCAAAGATACAACTATTTGAAAATCTGGAATCTGAGGGTGTACAAAAAAAAAAGAAAATACTGAGAAAATCGCCTTTAAAGTTGTCCAAATTAAGTTCTTAGCAATTCATATTACTAATCAAAAACTACGGTTTTACTAATCAAAAATTAAGTTTTGATATATTTACAGTAGGAAACTTACAAAATATCCTTATGGAACATGATCTTTACTTAATATCGTAATGATGTTTGGCAATAAGAAAAAGCTATAATTCTGACGTATACAATGTATTTTTGGTTATTGCTACAAATATACTTGTGCTACTTAAGACTGGTTTTGTGTTCCAGGTTTTGTGGTATATATATATATATATATATATATACTGAACTCCTAAACATTTGCCAGCCAATTGAATATCAGAAGCTAAAAAGAGACTAGACTATAAGAGATGACTGTGGAATTTCATATAATATCTGTACCAAAGATTACTTTGCATATTGTGTTACAAATAAAATAAATATTAAGTAAATTCCACTAATATCAGACACTATCTGACTGTATGAATCTGCTCTGAATTAATGGAAATATTGGTCATTAATTAGTGGTTTTAGCTGATCCAACAGTTAAATAGGAATTACACTACAGTTCAGAAGTTTTTTAATTATTCACTAACCATTACATTAATTAAGTAATGGTAAAGACTTTTCATAAGATTTCTATTTAAAATAAACAGTTCTTTTGAACTTTGTTTACCAAAGAATGCTGAAAAAAGTATCCAGGTTTCCACAAAAATATTAAGCAGCAGAACTGTTTTCAAAATTAATAGTTATAAGCAATGTTGGGGAGTAACTAGCTACATGTAATGGCGTTATGTAATTTAATTACAAAATAAATGTAACTAATTCATTACAGTTACTGAGAAAAATTGTGTAATTAAATGAGTTACTTAAGAAAATGTTAATGATTGAAAAGGGGATAACATTTAAATATTTCTTGTATTAATATTTACTATTACTATGACTTTAAATCTGTATTTAACCTCAGAACGATTTATAATCGATCTATAATCTTAATTTTAGCGATAAAAGATTTTGAAAGTCTGACAGTAATGTCTTTAGCACTATTGTAAGGTTAAACCTGCCTGGTTTAAATGTTTGAAAATGATTACCAGTTTAGAAATTTAGAAAAGTAATCAAATGTAATCAGTTACATTAATAAAGTAATTGAAATAGTTATACTACGTATTACATTATAAATAGGGTAACTTGTAATCTGTAACCTACTACAGTTACAAAGTAACCTTCCCAACACTGCTTATAAGAAATGTTTCACAAAGGCAAATACATAAAGAAAACTAGTAAACGCTGGTTTGTGGGTTTCTGCTGATTTAAGCTGGTGTTTATCTGGTCAGCCAGTTAAAAATTGTTTAATAAAGCCAGCATCAATGCTAAGAGACCAGCTAAAACCATTAAGATTAAGCTCATTTTAGATTTTTTTAGTTACATTTCAGTGAGACATTTTCAAACATTTACTTATTGTTTACTATTCACTTATGCAGTGTGCAATATGCAATGTGCTTTCTGTTGCCATTACTTGTGCAAAAACACAGAAGCTCTTTTTGTTTGTTTTTTGAGAATTTTATTTTCCCCCATACAAATGAATATGGTACAGTGGGATTTGTTCTTCACCATGTTAAACCACACCCCCAGTTTATGTGTTGTTAACTCTATCTACACTGCACTTTCTATGACTTCTGTCCAACACTTCTTTCCTATATTGAGAAACACAGACTTTCTGTTTGGAAATCCAGTACGTGCTCACACTCTCTCACACACAAGGCTCACCTACTGTTTGTTCCTCTGCATGCTCTGGCCTCCTCCCGCATACTCACTCTTTCACTTGCACTGTGCTGCAGTGTTGTATTTTGGCAGGAGTTGGTGTTTATGTGGCGTGTGTTAGAATGTAATGAGCGTGCATTATTCCCTCGTCCATTTGCTTTCAGCAATTCATTGTGTTTGGCAAATGCCTCGCATAGCATTCTCCATAACAACACAATCCCTCCTTTTGTAAAGGTGTACCCATATGAAATGCTCACTGTCACCAACAGAGGGCGTACTAAGCTCCCGAAGGATGTGGACAGGACGAGACTGGAGGTAAATTGCACCCGGTAGACTGAAGGGAAATTGCATTACAAGAAAATTACACACACGGGTGTGCATTTATTTCCGTATTTTGTGACCTGAAAAGCATAACCCATGTGAAAGAAAATTGCTGCGTTTTAAAATACATTCAAATGCATTTATTGTTCTGTATAATAATAGTAATAATATTCATTCAATAGTTATTAATAATAGTCTATGACTGTTATTAACTATATAAAAGTTATTAATAGTGATGAGTATACAACAACAACAATTATAAGTTTATTAAATACAATTTTTTGGTACAATAGTGTATTGCAATAGTAATATATTTATTAGTTTATTTTTATCATTTAAATAATATTTTACTAATAATATTAGTTATATTAATAGTAGTATTGTAACAAATATTTGTAATTTTATTATTATGTATTATTTTATTATTATTATTGTAAGTGTTTGAGTATTTAACAAAACTTATATTATTATTAAATGCACATTTTTACTGTACAGTAGTATTATTACAACAGTAATGTTTTTAATAATACTATAATAATAATGTGTTATGAAATACTCATACTTTTTAAAAATACAAAAATATTGTTTTTATAATAGTAATGAATAGTATTATTATTAATATTTCAATTACAAATATATAAATAAAAATAATTTGTCATAATAAAAATATTACTGTTGCAATAATACAGTAAAAATTAGCATTTATTAATAATAGTATTAGTTTTGTTAACAGTATTAGTGTTGTTAAATACTCACTTATTAAATAATACAAATATTGGTTATAATTCTACTATTAATACATACCGAATAAATATTATAATAATAATTACTATTGTTGTATTTAAATTACAAAAATAAAAATCATTTAGAGTAATAAAAATATGACTGTTGCAATAATACTACTGTACGGTAAAAATGACCATTTAATAATAGTATTAATTTTGTTAAATACTCTAACATTTATTAAATAATACAAATATTGGTTATAATACTACTATTACTACTCACATACTTAAAATATTGTTTAAAAGTAATTATTTTTTATAATAATTATTATTATAATTATTATATTTAAATTACAAAAATAAAAATCATTTACAGCAATAAAACATAATGTTGCAATAATACTACTGTACAGTAAAAAACAGCATATAATAATAATAATAGTATTACTAAATAATACAAATATTGGTCATAATACTATTTTAATCAGTTAAAATATTGTTTATATAATTATTATTATTAGACTGAAATGACAAAAATAAAAATAATTCACAGTAATAAAAATATTACTGTTGCAATACTACTGTACAGTAAAAAACACTTAATAACAGAAATATTGATTATATTATTATTATAATTAGATTGCAGAATTAAAAATCATTTACAGTAATAAAATATAACTGTTGCAATAATAATAATAATAGTTTTAATACTAAAACACTTATTAAATACAAATATTGGTTATAATACTAATATTAATACTCACATACTCAAATATTACAAATATTGTTTATGTAATAATATTATATTTAAATTACACAAATATAAATCATCTACAGTAATAAAAATATTACTGATGCAGTACTACTGTACAGTAAAAAATAGCATTTAATATTAATAGTATTAGTTAAATACTCTTACACTTATTAAATACACTTGTTAAATTATACAAATACTGGTTATAACACTACTAATAATATAATATAAAATATATATATGTTATTTAGATAATAGAAATAAATACATGACTCTACGACTTACTATTCTTCTCTCTTCTTATTTATATCCAGCGCCACTTGGCTCCCGTGACATTCTTTGATATTTTTGGGATGGAGATCCACGAGTTCGACAGACTTCCTCTTTGGAAGCGCAACGACATGAAGAAGAAAGCCAAGCTCTTCTAACTAGCTGATTGTGCATGTTTTAATTTATCAGTCACTCATATGATGTATTAGATCGATAGTCTTTTACTTTTGTTTTTTGTTTTTTTTGCATCCAATTACATGCACAAAAAAGTTTTATTTTGCTTCAAAAAGACCACTTTTATTTTCCCAAATCTATATATCTTTATCTTTAAACGAGTGAGTGTTTAAACAGAACAAAATGCGGCGTACGCGTGACCCCCTAAATGCAAACGCACGGGCGAGAGGAGCTGATGGTGTGCCTGCGCTCATTAAAGCTGCCTCCAGGACCAGAGAGATTTATCCTCCTCTCTCCTGGCCCTCTTGTAAAACAGGACTGTAATTTTTTAGATGGGGAACCGGGGGCTGTCAGCAGGGATCTCGCTCTAAACAGGCCGTTAAGGTGGTGGAGTTGTAGGGATCCCTGGAGCCCCCCTGCTGCTGCGGACCCAACCAGACCTTTGAAGTGCGTTAAAAGCGGGAAGTGAGAGCTACTGAAGATCCTCCACCTGCCGAGCTGAGCTTCTGGAAGGCATTAGAAACCGAAATCGGCGTCCTGTCCCACCAGCACTCCGCCGCCTCGTCACAATCCTAAAAAAACATCCTACATGTAAAGAGCATGTTCGCCATAACCAAAATCCAAAACAGCATCCGAGATAGATAAGTTAAGTTCTTAATCCAAAAACAAACTAGTCTTGATAATCAGAGGCGGTGGTAATTATTATTATTTCAAAAATGAAACTTTTAATATTAAAATTCGCCACTAGAGGTCATAAGTGAGATGATAGCAGACATCGTCCCGCTCTGAAAACGGCTGCAATTTTGTTTTTCTGCAATATTAAACAGTTCATTTTGAATATAGCAAGAAAGCCTTTGAAATGACTGCCTCAGAGGTGTTTCAATACTGCCACTGTGTTGACGTGGGATTGTCGGAGCTGTAGCCATAGCATTTGTGCCAGGCGTAGACTCGATATCAGGGCCGTATCTCTGTCGTTCATTTATATTGCTGTGGAATAATGCCGTTCCCATAGACACTAATGTATCATGGGCCGCCGTTGGCTATTATTCCCAGCAGTTTCCTGTGTTCCTAGCAGGGTTAATGACAGAGAATTAGGACATATACAGCATTGTGCTTTTATAGTATCACAAAACATACGACTATAACGAGTGTGATTACTAGAACCAGACCTGTATGTCACTTTAAAACAGACTGAAGAGTTGGTTTTGATACCCCTACTGTGTACCTCACCTTTTTCTGTCTTTTTCTGAGGGAAAGATTTGATGAAAATGGTGTTTAAGCTCTGCTGAGTAATAAAACTCTGCTTCAGATCATAACGTCTGACGTAGTCGTTACTGTGCGGCGCACTTTGCGTGAAATACAAGACACTGTGCCATAAGGGGGCCGTTATAAGTGGGAGGTCCGCCTGTTGAGTCACTTGGAAATCCCTGGGTGCTTTCCTTCATGTTCTCTTCTGCCTGATAAATGTAGCCGGTGGTATGACCTCTTTCCCAAAACGCTCTCCTCCCAGGCTCCACAGTCAGTTGAATTTAAAACAAGCCTTGGCACTGTGTTACTCTGTACAGTGGTTTCACTCTGAATTGTAGAATAGAGAGGTATTTGCAGGAGAATGAGTGTTTATTGGTGTTTCTGCTCAACTGTACTGCTGTCATCCTCCTGCACAGTACGAATTGAAAAGACACATTTTTCCATGTTCGACAGGCTCGTCAATATCAAAAGATTCATGTGAAAGAAAATTAGTCAGGGATGTGATTTGTCTGTATTTTCTGACATAAAAAGTATTGGATGTATAATTATATAAATTTAAAAAATATATGAAATACTCATTTTTTTACAGCATAATAGTATTAAAATATTAATATATTTATTTTTAATTTGTATTTAAATTGTATTTTACATATTGTAATAGTTTTTTAACAATAATTATTTTTAAAATATATATTTTTTACAGTACTTTTATTGCTATTTATTTATATAATGATTTGTCTCTAATTTAGTAATAATAATATGCAACATTTTACACTTATACTGCAGAATATATTGATTTGTTTCAGTTTTATAATGTTACATCATAAAACTATTATAATTATGTAAATAATAAACTATAAATATTTTTAATAATTGCTCTAAATATTAATTTCACAGTACAGTAGTATTACAATATTAATATATTTTTGTTCGTTTGATTTTTTTACTATTTAAATTATAATAAAATGTTTTTTAAACAATAATTATTTTTAAAATGTTTTTTTACAGTACTGTACTTTTATTGCTATTTATTTCTATAATGATTTGTTTAATGTCTATAATTTAGTAATATTAAATGATATATTTATTATAATAGTATTAAATACTAATTTTTACACTATAATAATATTGTAGTAGTAATGTATTGATTTGTTTTTTATTTTTAGAAATAAAATAAAATAAAAATATAATAATAATGTAAATAATAAACTAAAATGATTATTTTTAGTAATTGCTTTAAATACTCATTTTCACAGTCCAATAATATTATAATATGAATATATTTTTTTTATTTTTACTATTTAAATTATAATAAAATAAATGTTTTTGAACAATAATATTTTTTTTTAATTTCACAGTACAGCACTTTTATTGCTGTTTCTATAATGATTTGTTTACTGTCTACAATTCAGTAATAATATATTTATAATAATTATTATTAAATATTCATTTTACACTAATATTGCAGTAATAATATAATAATGATTTATTTCATTTTATTTTAATAAAATAACACAATACAAATAATAAATATAATAATGTCAATAAACTACAAATATTATTTTTAATAACTGCTTTAAGTACAATAGTATTTACTATATATATATATATATATATATCTCGTTTTATTTTTCAAATATTTTATTATAATAAAATAAATGTTTTTAACAATAATTATTTTCAAAATATTTTTCAGTACAGTACTTTTATTGCTATTTATTTTATAATGAATTTTTATTGTCTATAATTTAATAATAACAAATATATTTATAATAATAACTAATAATAATATATTAATAAGTACCAATGTTTACATTATAATAAAATATAATAATAAATAATAATAATAACAACAATAAACAAATACAGTACAATAGTACGACAATGTTACTGGAATAGTAATTCCAAGTAGTATTTATTTATTTATGCAGCAAAATATTTTAAATAATAATAATAATTATTATTATTATTATAACAGTAAAAAATAATATATTAATATTTTTATTTATTATTATTATTATTATTATTATATTGAATTGTGGAAGTACAAGTCCCTCTGCAAAAAGGGGGCCATTACAAGTTGGGTTGGCTGTTTAGCCTGTTCTCAATTGTAGAATAGAGGTATTTAAGCAAGAAAATAAGCGTTTATTGGTGTTTCTGTTCACCCGTGCGACTGTCACCCTCCTGCACGTTACGAACAGAAAAAGCACTTTTTTCATGTTCAACAGACTGTGACACAGACCCACCAGTACCAAAAGATACACAAGGTTCCCATCC
The DNA here is from genome assembly GCA_012976165.1 of Labeo catla. Lineage (NCBI taxonomy): Eukaryota > Metazoa > Chordata > Actinopteri > Cypriniformes > Cyprinidae > Labeo > Labeo catla. Next base: position 1,242,284 of record VONZ01000113.1, read on the forward strand.
TGTGGAGCTCATTACCATGCTTGGTTTGATTCGCTTTTTAGGACGCCTATTCATTACCTGCACGATTTCAGATGTTTTTTGGTTCTGGGAACTCATGCCTGGTTAGTGTTTTGACATCATCCTCATCCATGCCGTCTCGCTGCTGTATCCACTGAACATTTAGGGCGGTTATACACCAGTCTTGAATTTCACACCCCACAAGCCCCTCTCAGTATTTCCTGAGCTCAATCGAACAGTAACGAGGGGCTTTGCCACCCTGAATGTTCTCAACAGATCATTCCCACACCAAAACCCTGTTTTTTCTTGTATAAACTAGACCGAACCTGATCGCTCAAGGTGGGAGTGGCAGAATAATATTATTTCATGACATAACGCTCTCCTCTCGAGGATCCATGGGAGCGCAGACCCAAGTTTGATCAGGTGCCTTGTTTTCCCTGACTGAGTGAAAAGCTACACCGGCTTGCCAAGGTGGGTTACCATCAACAGTCAGCGAGACATCACAGTAGGTCAGAACTTCAGAAGAACATGGATATGAAGCGTTCAGACCAGGTTTTCCATCTTCGATCCTTTTATCCGCCTGGCGGTCAGTTATTGTGCTCAGTGACGGATAGCATCTCATCGGCCCGTTGCTCCGACTGATGTACTTGGCACATCCTGAGCACCTCTTTGTGCACAAAGACCGTAATGGTGTTTTGTGAGTGTATGTCTATGTGTGTAACATGGGAAACGTCCTTGAATCAAAAGGCCCCCAGTGCTGGGATGGGTCTGAATCAGTGACCCCTGCTCTCTGACTCACAGCTGTGGAATGTTCTTTGTGTTTCAACCAGTAGCAGCCAGGATGATCTGCCAATGTCTGAACCCACACCGTCCAGCTGATACACAGCATCCAAACAATGTTCCCACAATGCAAGCCTTTCAAGCATCTGAGCCGGCATTCCAGATTCTTCATAAATGTGATACCTGCTAGCCTTTGAACTTGAATCTTGAAGTCTGTTCAAAAGCATATTCCTATTGTTCCTTTTATGCTCCATGAGCATGAACAATATGACTCCCCTCATTTTTTTTTTCCTCCACAAACAAACCTTTGGGAGGCAGACCACCCTCTGTCAGGCCCCCTTCCCACACACGTTTCACAGACAGTTTTTCATTCACACAGGATCAGCTGAGTCTGAATGCTGATGGGAAACCTGGTAGATTAACTAAGGCAGTTTGTATAGGACTTCCCATACTGACTGAGTTAGAGGGGATTACCCTCTTGCTCAGACATGAGTAACCACTGTCGCTCAAAAACATTCTTGAATCCGGCCTTGATATTGGAAAACTTGATGGGGTTTTATATCAATGGCAAATTCATGTCATGTCAGATTCAAAATAGTGACTGCAGTGCTGCCTTGATGTTCTATTTTAGCACCACCAGCGTCATAAAGTGAAATTATAGGGAAAATATATAAAATAAAAATACACACACACTACCAGTCAAAAGTTTTTGAACGGTAAGATTTTTAATGTTTTTAAAAAAGTCTCTTCTGCTTGCCAAGCCTGCATTTATTCGATCCAAAATACAGCAAAAGCTGTAATATTGTAATATTGTAATATTTTTACTATTTTAATATATTTTAAAATGTAATGTATTCTTGTGATCAAAGCTACATTTTTAGCATCATTACTCCAGTCTTCAGTGTCACATGATCCTACAGAAATCATTCTAATTTGCTGATTTGCTGTTCAAGAAACATTTTATTATTATTATTATTATCAATATTCAAAACAGAAAGAAATAAAAGGCTTTTGTAACATTATACACTATACCATTTAAAAAAATATATCATTATAGAAACCTATGCTGATAAAGACATTTAAAATGTTACAAACGATTTCTATTTCAGATAAATGCTGTTCTTCTGAGCCTTCTATTCATCAGAGACACCTGGAAAAATTATACTCAGCTCTTTTCACCATAATAATATAATAATAAAGGTTTTTGAGCAGCAAGTCTGAATATTAGAATGATTTCTGAAGGATCGTGTGACTGGTGTAATGATGCTAAAAATTCAGCTTTGAAATCACAGGAATAAAGTACATTTTAAAATAATACATTCAAATAGAAAGCAGTTATTTTAAATAGTAAAAATATTTCAAATTTTCAAATAAATGCAGGCTTGGAGAGCAGAAGAGACCTCTTTAAAAACATTAAAAAAATCAAAAACTGTTCAAAAACTTTTTGACTGGTATATTTTATCAATTTAGTGCATCATAGCTGAATAAACGTGTTCATTAAAAAAATGACCGAACCCAAATTTCTAAACATGGTGTACATAAATAATTGTTCGCATATGGGAAATCAACATGCTGTATATGTGACCCTAGACCACAAAACCAGTCATAAGGGTCAATTTTTTGAAATTGAGATTTGTACATCATCTGAAAGAAGAATAAATAAGCTTTCCGTTGATGTATGGTTTATTAGGATAAGATACAACTATCTGAAAATCTCAAATCTGAGGGTGCAAAAAAAATCTAAATATTGAGAAAACTGCCTATAAAGTTGACCAAATGAAGTTCTTAGCAATGCATATTACTAATCAAAAAATAAGTTTTGATTTATTTATGGTAGGAGATTTACAAAATTTCTTCATGGAGCATGATCTTTACTTAATATCCTAATGATTTTTGGCATAAAAGAAAAATCAATAATTTTCACCCATACAATGTATTTTTGGCTATTGCTACAAATATACCCATGCTACTTACGACTGGTTTTTGCGGTCCAGGGTCACATATACATTGCCGTATTATGTTAAAAGGGTAAAAATTCAGTTCTACCACTGACCTACTTGCCTGCTGAGAAAACAAACACAACATATTACAAACTGTGATTTATATGCATCTAATCCCTTAGTTCATAGAAAAGGCCTTGACAGGGAAGTGTAGAGATGGAAAGTTTTTCCAACCCCTTGGGGTTTGGTGGAGGGGTCAGCTTCTCATAGCATGTGACTCCCATTCACCCAGTTCACAGACAGGAAAGGGTTCTCACACTCGCTGACCAATTGACACAAAGATATGATGATGTTCCTGATGTAACGGTCCTTATCTACGGCAAACAAGTTTGGTTGGGTTGTAAATATTCCTGTCAGGTTTATGCAGATACTGTGGTGGACCCCTAACCTGTCCGGACCAACTTGTCCCCTTAACCTGTTTAGTTATGTTCTGTGTACCCAAAGGGTTCACGCCGCACAGATAGATTACTTAAGTTAAAGAGATGAAAAATGAAAATGACTTCATTATTTAACACCATCAAGTTGTGCTAAACGTGAATAAAATATTTTGAAGAACGTAGTAACCAAACGATTGCTGGTCCATCATTAGTCAGCCATATTGGTGGCACTGACCGTAAGCAATGCCACTGAAGTGAATGAAACTTGCATATTTGGCTGATTATTGCTGCTGAAAATGGTCAATTATTGTCATGTTTTGGCCTGTACTAAATGGGTTGGACCAGGAAAAATATTTAGAGTACTACAGACTGCCAAAAGTTATAACAAATCAAGGAGAAGAGTGCAAAAAACTGTCTGAGGAACAAACAGCATTTGTGGTTGGCCAAACTGAACAACGATTTCCAGGTAAATAATCTTGACAACATTCGTGTTTGTTCTTATCATTTCCAGTCAGGTGGGTGAAATATTAGCCTAAAATCTTAATTAATACTGCCCGTACGTATCTTTACCACCTATTAACTTACCTATCAAAATATTGCACCCTTTCCTGTTTACTAAATCCTTATCTGTATGATTTAGCAGCTTCCACACATTTTGTCCCATGGTTTAGACAGTATAAATTAGCAGAAAAACTTATTCAGTAGTACATTTACCTTGTAATCCATGTTGTTGTTTACATTCGTGTATCTCCAGTATGGCCGCGCATCCGGGTAACTGACCAAATCGTGAGGAGTGCAACCCTCTATAAAAAAATCACCAACTGTGATATTAAAACAACTGTCTACTCAAGAAACAATTCAATTGTTTTTACTTTTCCAGTTATTTTGCAATAGTAATCCAGAATATGTTATGTTGTTTATGCATTGGACGCCCTAAACAATATGGTTGTTTTATTAGACTTACCGTGTTTCTCGTTAGCTTAGCAGTATGCTAACGCCAAGTCATTAGTAGTGTCTTCAACGAGCTTTTCGACGATGGAGGGGTCGTTTAATGTGTTTTTACTTTTAAAATGGTTGTGATCTGGGAAAAACTAACTACTCAATGTGCCAGACCCTGCAAAGGACGCAAACCTAACAGTGAAATACGTTGGTCTGGCGCATGTTTACACAGAAAACAATTGAAAAGCAGCGCAGTGGAATACAAAAAAGTCGTTCTGTGTAAATGGCCCTTAGAAGGTAGCTGCCTATGTAGGGAGTTGACAGCGAGTCTAGCCTCCTTAGGTTTTGAAACACACCCGTGGAGTTCTACAACATTACTGCTTATTACTTAAAAATACGTTCCTACATATACTTTGAATGTACCGTATGGTCACTGAAATTTAGTTAAATATGCTTAGTATTCAAACTGCTAAGTATTACAGTGTTTACGTATTAACTAAAGTGCAAATTGAAGTTGTGTGAGCAATGACGTGCGCCAGAGGAGGCGCGGCAGTCGCGCAACAATGCGAGGCGCATCTGAAAGAGCTGTAGAAGAGGAGAGGATAACATCACATCTCATCACATCACATCAGAATCAGCTTGAGGAATCGGGACTGTCCAAGTAAACCTGACACAGACCAGTCTGGACTGATCTGCTTCATATAAAAACAGCAGACAGTCGGGAAAGTCTTCTTCGCGTGTGAAGAATGGATAAGCACAAAGGTAAGCTAAGTGGAATGATTATGTTAAGTTTATCGCTTGGAGTCTGTTTGCATGGTGGCATGTCAGAGGACATATTCGTTTACACACACAGTACGCTGTAAACAACTTTGAAACCTTTGCGAAGTTTTCCAATCCTCAATATTTGGGATAACGGATCGTGGGAAACTGTGTGATCGCTCTCCAGAGGGATGCAACAGGAGGAAATTGAGTTTCCAGGGAAAGTTGACTTTTCATTGCGCTCGTTCATTGATTTTCTCCATCTCTGTGTGTTTCGCATTCTTCCTCAGGATTAGTATACGAGTTCTGAATGCATAAATAAACAAGGCTTTATTAGAGACGCTCACAAGAGATTCTGTGCAGTAGCAACAATTGTTCTTCCAGAATTCCTTGGATTCCTGTGGTTTAAGCTTTTTTATATGCATAGGAATGCAGAACCCTAATATTTCATGACTAAACTGAGATAAGACTCTTCTCTGTGGGAGGAACAGCAGCTTTTGTGCAAACTGATGTTTCTCTCTAGAAAAGTTTCTAAAAAGTTCAGCAATCGTAGCTTGAACATGACTAATGTCATGCACTAATGATAATCTATAATGTAGTAGCTATTACACTGACTTGTCAAATGTATTAGCAGCAATAGACCACAGTTTATAGACACTGTGGAAAGTGGTGTTTGAACAATAAAAACCTCTGTACCACAACAGACAAGGTTTTCACTTCATAATTCCACTTCCTGTGCTGTGCAGACTTCAGTTAGTGAAATAGACCATTTGGTCAGGTTTTGGTTTAACTCAAAGCTCTATTATCTCAACAGTTCTTGGTATTTGCATGACAGTCTGTGCTAATTTTTGACTGAATATGTCACTTCACCATTCCAGTCTGTGTAACCCTAACCCTAACCCTAATTGAATTGATACAGTAGATCCACGAATGAGAAATATCACTTTTTGATCCTTCAGTATTCAGCATACTTATAAATTCTAATATGTCTAGTTGAAATAGCATCATTAGTGTGCTGTAATGCTTGTTTTACAGTTATTTGTCTTAAAGGGATAGTTTACCCAAAGTGAAAGTTACATCTTGATTTTGTTGTTTGTTTGTTTTTCTGTGGAACAGAAAAAAAGATGACTGACAGGATGTTCATGCTGTGCTTTTCCAAATAATGAAAGCAAATGGTGATCAGGGACTGTCAAGTTCCAAAAATCACAAAAAAGCATCATAAAACTGTTCAACATGACTATATACATTTATACAATAACTATAATGATATCTATATCAGTATAGCATATTAGTATCCACAGTTTATGAAAACAATGCATGTCACCTGCTGCTTTAAACATTCGAGTGCTTTGAAGTCAGGTGGATTCTCATTGGCTGTCAATGTTTATATTGTTCATCAGCTGGAAAAAAATGTTCTGAAAGTGATTCCAGCAATATTGTTCCTCTGTGCTGTTGTCGTTATACAGTAGCTATGGTGTGAACTTCCATATTCTTGTAAAATTAAGACCCGATCACACCAACAACAATAATTATGTTTATTATTTGTTGCCTGTGCTCTTTAAAGTCAAGTGGACTATGATTGGCTGTTAATGTTTTTATTGTTCATTAGCTGGAAATCAGCTGGAGATCTAATGATACTGTTCCTGTCTGTTGTTATTGTTATAGTTATGTTGTGAACTTCCTTATAAACGATTATTAATATGTCTTTGGCGTGAATGGGCCTTAAATCTATATTCCTCTTTAGAAACCAAAATGTATATTTTTATTTACTGAAAATGTCACCTTGTGGTGAAGCTTTAAAATCTAAAGATTGCAGTATAGATACGTGCATATTCAAGTTCTGACAGCCCAGATTCATTTGCATTGTAACAGGATCAACATTCTGGTGTGAGTAAATGGTGACAGGATGAACTATTTCTTTAATTTGCAAGCACATGTGACTTGATTAAATGTGGTGAGACTCTTGTGCACACTCAGATGTTTTAATGACAGCACTGTGCTGGTAAACGCTGTCAGGAACAGGCCTGCAGTTGTTGTGGTTAGCTGTCTATGAGGCCATGCCTCTTAAAGACTCTTTGTGAATTTTGTTTTTGTGAGATAAGACGTATAGGGAGGGAAGGAAGATAGAGGGAGGAAAAAAGGATAGTGGGAGGAGGGAGATGGCATTTTGAGGAGTATCGCATAATTTCTCCCATGATAAAACACTGAGTGGGTGACATATTTTCCAACGTCATATGATGCTTTGTTTGTGTGTAGCATAACAGTAGAAACAAGCTCTGTAATGCTATTTACATGATGAGAACTAACTGGTTCACAGAACTGTGTAGATACATGAACGTGCATGTTTTAAGTTCAGGATATAGCTTTGGGTTGTGGTTTTGGATAATACAGTGCTTTGAGCCTCACAAAACTGTTGATTTTGGCACATTTGGTGTCCCTTTTGCATGAAAATGCTTTTGTGTGGACATTTGAGCCTGTGAATCTAAACTAAGAGGCTTAGTTTAAACTCTTGTTCCCTCTTTACTTATATGATGCAATAGTAGGGTGTGTTAAAGATAAAAGATAAACAGGTGAGAGAGTCTAGAATTTCAATAATGAAATGAAAAGGTGAACTAGGTGCCCAAATATACCCTATTAGGAGTGTTCCTTTCTTATCCCTCCGGTTTCCTCCTTTCCCGCCTTGATTTCTCTCTTCAAAGGGAGCCCGTGGAACCAGATCTCACCCTTGAGGTCCGGCATGATACCAGCATGTTTCCGGACCCACCCACGGGCTTCGCCGCCAGGGCCAGCGCTCAGAACGTGTCAGCGTTCCAGAATGTTGCCGGAGACACAGGGACGTCTCGTGCATCTTAATAAAGACAGCCTGCGTGCTGGAAGCAGCTCCAAAGGCGTCCCAGAAAGAGAGATCAGCACTTTTTCAAAACGGGTCCTTGAGTTCATGCCCTCATTACGCTCACTTCTGAAGAGAGTCAACAGGGAAGCAGCACGCTTATTAGTAAACGAAAAGAGCACAGTGGAACTAAAATATGGAGAAAAAGAGCCAGGACTCAGCACTTTTCCCAGGGTCGGCCTGGAATAGAGTCGGGTTCCGGAAGGATAAATCTCATTTATTTTCTCTGTGAAGAAATTTGTTTTAATAAAAGTAAACCTGTCAGGGCAGACCTACAGTGAGGTCTGAGGTTTTTAAGCAATGATATATGCTTTTGTATGTCCTGAATCAGTCAGCTCTTTAGAAGTAGCATTTGCTGTTACCAGGGAAATGAACAGGCAACATGCCAAAAGACTGTCCACTCCCATGCTGTAATTGAGTCAGTCTCCAATTTCAGGCAGCCAATCATATATATAAATGAGAAAGCTTTTGTAACATTATGAATGTCTTTACTGTACTGTCACTTTTGATCAATTTAAGTGTGTAATGTTACCTCTGAAGTCCTTTATTTCAGATAGATGCTGTTCTATCATGACAACTCTTGGAATATTTAAGCATGGATAAGACAGTGTTACTGCTAATACATATGCCAAAACAGTGATGTGAGTATTTTAGACATACTGCTGCTGCACAAATATCATATAAAATAACCCGTAGCAGATTTATACAGGTGGAGCTGGGGAGGCGGAGGGTTTCAGACTACGTTTACACTAAAACTCCATTTCAGAAATAATCTCTGTCTATTAGGGATGCTCATTTTAACTGGTTAACCGTTAACCAGCAGTAAGAATTTTGAATTTTTGGTTAAAATAAAATAAAATTGCATTTTTAAGAGAAAAAAGATAATCATGTAGGCCTATAAGTCGCATTTTATTACATTCAGAAATAGGACTAATGCTGACGCGAAATGTTAACAAACATTAACATACAGCTAGGCTAGGCTATTTAGCTCACTCCACAACAAATCATTTCAGTTCAACAGTATTCAGATAAGAAGAAGAAAAGTTTTTATTTGTGTACATTCACAATAAAAACAAAGTGCTTTTGTAAAATAAAGAAAAATAGGATGCCACTTTTAGCTTGGTTTTCTTTCGCGCAGCACAAAAATGCACCAAAACTCTGCTTACTAGCTACTTTTTGCACTGTTTTTTCTTTCGTTTTGTTAATTAACTAAAAAAAATTATTGTATAGGCCTGTTCATTCATATAACCTACCTTTATTATATTTTTTTCCAATAGTCCATCCAGAAGTAATTGCTGCTGTAAGTTAGCAAACAGTTTTTTTTTTCAGTTGTAAACATATTTCACAATATTACAGTTTTTGCTGTGTTTTTGATCAGTAAATGCAGCCTTGCTGAGCAGAAGAGACTACTTTCAAAAGATCTTACAGATCTAAAACTTTTGACCAGTGATATATTGTATTTATTTAGTTTTTGCATTGTTGTGATTCGTCTTGGAGCTGGTTGGTTTGGTTTAAAGCTTAGAAGTCTTTATTGAGGAATCTTTTGAAACCCCAATGGAGAAACAAATGGGAAAAATACTTCCGGGAACCAACACTGCTGAAAGAGTGGGCAGTCACTGCTATACTTTTTTAATCAGACTTGCAGGGGACAGAGTAAACGAACACTCCAAGTTTCCCTGAATGGTAACTGTGCTCTGACTTGTAAACTGGACTGTCAAGTTGGCAGTGTTTGAGTGTAATCTGCGAAACAATGCTATCACAATATCTGTGTTTAAGGGTGGTTAATTCAGGCGTGGAGGTTGTGATTTTGAGATGGCTTGATAACTCCATGCTTATCTTCTAGCAGGAGTGTCAGTTCGGATTTGTCCACGGTTAAGAGTACGGCCTGGCGTGCTGTTGTCAAGTCTGAGCTGGCTAAATAATGCCGTTGAGCTGGTTGTAATTGTAAGTCAGTGCTGTTTCAGATCCTCTCTTGCTCAAACCTTTGAGACTTTTGATAAAGTCCAAACAAAGACCCATTTGTTGTTGTTATTGTTTCGTTTAGCCCCTGACATCTTGTTATGACTATTGCAGTACAGAATCTCGGAACTGAGCGAATGTACGTTCAGCCAACTAAATATATAATGGTATAACTTGCATAATCTTTCGTCAGAAGTCAGTCATATCGAGACAGAGTAGACGCCAACGGCTGCTGGCTGAGCTGTGCGTTTGAAGTCTTATCTTTGTATGATTTCAACTGTAAGTCCATTTTCCAAGTTAGTGTCACTTTTGTTTCTGTATCGCCGTTCAAATATTCCCCTCTCGTGACAGTGTCATGACAAGAAAATGGTTTGCATTTGGTCCCCTAGATTTGACCCATGTTAATGTCCTTTCAGTGGCCAGGAGAAGATAAAGATTGAACAGTGTGAACTGAGTCCCTTCAATCAGGCTTGTCATCACTCATTTATCCTCTATGAAACGATGAGGTCAGAGGCAGCGTTGCCGAGTGAAACAGAGGTGAGCCAATCAACGGCTGGCCTGGGAGAGTTTCGCCAGTGGAAAATGAAATGTCACCTGTTTTGCAGTATTGCGTAAAGCCATTAAGAGGTCATGTATAACTGCTGCAAATTAACACTGCGTATATTAAAATGAAATTAAAATGAATGCAGTGTTTATGTAACCTATGCTTGATTAAGGTTAATGTTTAAGGTTTTGTCCATCTTCCGTTGGCATTGTTGTCCGCATTGTTCCTTAGTTCTTGACAGGATGATAAACAAACTTACATAATAAAATGAGCTTGGGAATGTGCCCATTAAAAATTAGTTTTGTAGCTTCTAGTCAATGTTTATGAGGTCCGAGGTCATCTTCACTAATGTTCAAAAGCAGTCTCTTATGATCACTAAAACTGCCTTTGTTTAATCAAGATTACAATAAAAACAGTAATATTGCCGTTTAGAATGAGTGTTCTCTATTTAAACATTTTAAAATGTTATTTATTTATTTATTTATGGCAAAGTTGAATTTTAGCAGCAATTACAGTGTCACATGATCCTTCATTCTGATGAACAGCATTTGTTTGAAGTAGATTTCTTTTGTAACATTATCAGTGTCTTTACTGTCACTTTTTTGATCAATTTAATGCATTCATTTATACTGAATCCGCTTCGATTGATTCAAACTCGTGACTTCGATCATTCATTTTAAGCGATTCACAAACAAAAGCCAGATTAAATTAAAAGAGCCGGTCATTTTTGAATTTCGACATCGCTTGTAATGATTTTAAAAAGCATGTAGTAATGGTTAAAACTGAGCTTTTCGAAACTCTGAATCAGTGTAACCAATACATCGCAAAATGATTCACTGTTTTGAAGCGCTCCAAACAGATCATGTGTTTCAGATCGGGACTTTGGAATGTCTTCGCGAATCATTTAACTTAGATTGGGACTTCAATTCACGTATCGTGAATCATTTGATTCAGATCAGGATTTGGAGTGGGTTCGTGAATTATTTAACTTAGATTGGGACTTCAAATCGCGTATCACAAATCATTTGATTCAGATCGGGACTTCGGTGGGTTCAAATCATTTAACTTAGATTGGGACTTCAAATCACGTATCGCTAATCATTTGATTCAGATCAGGACTTGAGCTGGTTCAAATCATTTAACTTAGATTGGGACTTCAAATGGCGTATCGCGAATCATTTGATTCGGATCGGGTTCGCAAATCATTTAACTTAGATTGGGACTTCAAATCGCGTATCACGAATCATTTGATTCAGATCGGGACTTCGGAGCGGGTTCGTGAATCATTTAACTTAATTGTATTATGTTTTCTACAGTTTAAACTGCTTCGAATTCCTGATCTGAAACAAATGATTCTCCATACGCACTCTGATGTCCTGAACTGAATCAAATTATTTGCAAACCCACATCGAAGTCCTGATCTGAATCAAGTTAAATGACTTAGATTGGGACTTTAAATCACATATCGCGAATCATTTGATTCAGATCAGGACTTCGGAGCAGGTTAGCAAATCATTTAACTTAGATTGGGACTTCAAATCGCATATCACAAATCATTTGATTCAGATCGGGAGATTCACTTTAAATCGCATATCACGAATAATTTGATTCAGATCGGGACTTCGGAACGGGTTTACAAATCATTTAACTTAGATTAGGACTTCAAACCGCATATCGCAAATCATTTGATTCAGATCGGGACTTCGGGGTGGGTTCGCGAATCATTTAACTTAATTGTATTATGTTTTCTACAGTTTAAACTGCTTCGAATTCCTGATCTGAAACAAATGATTCTCCATACGCACTCTGATGTCCTGAACTGAATCAAATTATTTGCAAACCCACATCGAAGTCCCGATCTGAATCAAGTTAAATGACTTAGATTGGGACTTTAAATCACATATCGCGAATCATTTGATTCAGATCGGGACTTCGATGTGGGTTTGCAAATCATTTGATTCAGTTCAGGACTTCAGAGCGTGTATGGAGAATCATTTGTTTCAGATCAGGAATTCGAAGCAGTTTAAACTGTAGAAAACATAAAACAAATAAGGTAGTAGAGTTATAAAAACAAAACAAAGAAAAAAGAAATAAAGTATACACAAATACAGATCCCTTAAGAAAATTAACCATGGTTTTACTATAGTAAATGTGTTGTATACTTTGTAATACTTTATACTTTAATACTTTTTTTATTTTATTTTTTTGAATTTAAAAGAGAAGACATGATAAGTGAGATTTCTGATTGAAGTCTTTGAGAATCAAAAAAGTAGTGTCTTATAGACCTCAAACTTTAAAAAAGTTGTGTACGTGTGAGTGTACTTCTGAAAGTTGACATAATAAACTATTAGCAATTAAAGCTAAAAGTGTTTTCTTCCAGGAAAATGGACCAAAAATATTAATGACTCATTTTGAACACGGGCGTATACCAATATTTGCCAAGAGCAAGTAGCAAATCATGCTTATGCTGTGCTATGATGTTAACTGTTTTTTAAAAAAAAAAGCCTTACAGAACGTCCCATCATAATGTCTTGTTTCAATTGGAAACATTTCAACACTGAAAGGAAAACTGTGTTTGTTGAATCATTTCGGGGGATCTTTAAAGTGAGTCATTCCAGATGAAACTGCACTAAAACCAATAGGTTATCACTGGATTTGTTACTAAACCATTTTCCTGACAACGTCAAAACTTGGTCATCATTCATGCATGTAGATGAAGTTAATCTTTGACATTTTACAAAACATTTGCCATACAGACTTATTTCACAATATGAGTGGTCCTGTGTAAATATTAAAGAAACGTAAGCACATAAACTTAGATAAGAAAGTTGCAAAAGAAGCACTCCTTATAATAGCTTTATTTTGTAGTATACATTCTTATATTTTACTCTTTGTGTCAAAGCGAGTAATTCTTGCAGCCCGCTGTGGAGACACAGATGAACTCAGTCCCATTTAAAATTAAATAACGCTGTATGCGAAACTGTCACTGGTGCTCCAAAGCAGTTATTCATTATTATCATCTGTGCAGCAAATGTCAATCAAAGAGAAGATACTGTATCTCTAAATCTGAAGGGACGCTGCTAACGAATGCATGCCTGCGTTGAAGAGGAAACAGTGTAAACAAATAAACCATAGTCAAGGGATATATTTCTAAGTCCAACTACAATCACAGCCAAAACCCATAAGCAGCTCAGCAGAAATATGTGTGAGAAAGCAGCAGACTAGGGGAGGGACTGTGAGTTTAAATCAGTGTCTTTTGTGCCTTTAGACATTTAGAAAGACAGATGCGAGCGACTGGGTGAGAAAAGTGGTTTCATGCTGTTGTTTCTTTTTTATTTGTAACTAAAAAGCAATAACAGATTGTTAAAGTCAACATGAAATACTATTTTTTCTTACTTCTTATGTGAAATGCACTTATTTTGTCCAAATCTTTGTCTTTTTGATCTTTTATCAGAATGTATTAACTTCCCCCACCTCAGAAACAACTTCCCGATTTGGCGGATGAAACAAATCCCTCTCACTTTTAAGTCCATCCCAACAACAACCTGACTCCTTTTCAGTACAATACTCCTATTAATTCCAGTCAAATTTACTTGGATATACAGATTGTTTACAAATTGACAAGACTAAATTTCTCTACAGTGTTACTGAATTATGTCCACTGATCTCTAAAATTCCAGAAGACCCAACAACTTGTTCACTGTCCAAAAGAGAAACTGAAACTGACCACTATAACTGATCATTTGCCAAGGCAACATTTCTTATTTTATTTTATTTTATTTTTTTTTTTAGTTTTTATTTTACTTTTATTTCTTTTTATTTAATTTAGTTTTTATTTTATTTATTTTCAGTAAAGAAAGTGGTTTTTAATAATTTTTTAACACAAACCGCAATGGCGTGCATGCGTTTTTTGTTGTTGTTGTTGTTGTTTTTTTTTGTGGTGTACTAAGCGTGTAGGCATTAGATGACACTGCAAATGTCTGTAGATTGCTGATTTCACCTCCATGAGATAAGATTCAATGCCGAGGGCAGTTTAGTCATGTTCAAATGTGTTGCTAGGTTTTTCAGAAGAATTGATGTGGTGCATAGATGTTTTTATATAGCTAGAAGTTTTCACTGCTGTTTTTACTGGAAAGATTCAGTGAGTCATGTTCAGTGTGTATTAGAAGCTTTCGATCACAGACCAGACACATAAATCATCCGGTTCATATGATCTATGCTGTCGTCCATGTCCTCATCAAAAAGACTAGTAGCCTGAGTAAATTTAGTGTGGCTAAATGATGCTTTAGTATTTAATACAATCTCAGAAACATGATTACCTATGTTAGCAGTCTGTCCATCTAGGAGTTAAAAAGGTTTTGTGTACTTTTGTATATTTTGGCGAGCGACTTAAAGACACTGCTCTTCTTTGTGCATTATAATACTATAGTGATGTATTTTGCTGTGGATCCCTACAGACCTCATCCATAACTCGTTCTCGCTTCGAAGCTGCAAATGGTCCAGACAAAAGAAAACATTTTGGCTCTGTGTGATAAGGAGTAATTGTAGGAAATGGAATTTGTATTCCAGTTTTTCTGAGCAATCTGATTTTCTGTTGCCAGTGCTCCTGATTGCTCAATCTAAATAAACTAAAACGTCTGAAGTGGAGCCAGCGGGCCGGACCATAATGCAGCATTCCTTGGTTGAGACATTTACAGTATTAGACCGTATGTAGTAACATTTTAACTTGTTGTCGGCTGATAGATGAATGTTTAAGTGCATGGGTGTGTGCAGCATTACGCTGGAACGTGACACAGTATGTTTTAATTTATGTAGTACAGAATTACATGTAATTGATGCAATTTTACTGAGTAATGGCATTTGGGTGTGCTCATATATATTTGTTTAAGTAAAGATTCTTTGTGGTTGTGTTAGGATTGAGAGGAAAAGAAGCCAGACTATTATGCTGTCTCATTAAACATTATGAAACCAGTGAATAATTACCTCTTTATTTCTGGTGGCAGTTAAAGGATCGTATGTTTGTGTGTGGAGGCATTTCTGATTATGTAGCAAGTTTAGATAAGTATTCTTTAGCTTGTATTTTTACTGGCAATTAACAAGAGTTCACAGTGTTGTCTGTGCTGTTAATGCTGAGTGCGTAAAATGTTTGTATCATGTAGGAAACAGATGTAATAGATTTAAAGTAGATTTAGGTTCAGAGCAATCAAATAACACTTGGGTGATCAGAAACTAGAGAATTAGAAATGTGAGTGAAGTCTGAGAACTGTCACAGTGTAATTCAGACTTTGAAAAGAAGCTGTTTTTGAATAATGACAGGTATATCAGTCATCACAGCAAAACCACAGTATAGTGAGTTTTTGGAGCAGCACAGTGTAGTTTCTTGTTTCACGTGCAAAAAATGAGCATTTGCAGAGTGTTATGGTTATATTAGCACAAAAACAGCCTTTTCAAAAGATCAGGGAGGATGGAAAATGGACATGAAAAAATAAATTACGACTTAACATTTATAAATAGACCTCAGGGAGAAAATAAATAATAAAAAATGAATTATATGATCTTTTTAGAATAGCAAAGTTTGTAAATGAACATATGCTTTAAAAATATTGTATTTTAATCACTGAGAGACAGTGATTATTTCTTTAGCAAGAGCTGTAGCAGCAATTATTAAAGGGGACATCGAATGCTCATTTTCCAAAACTTGGTATGATTCTTTAGGTTCTGCAACATGCAACATACTTTGGATAAAACTCCTCAATGTGCAAACACTCATTTTACCTTGTCAAAAACAGCTCTGTTCACAGTGTCCCATTTCAGCACATGTCCCTTTAAATGCTAATGAGCTCTGCTCACTCCACCCCTCTCTTCTGTTTTTTGTGTAGTTGGTGGCACATTACCATCAGAAACAAAACTAACCCACTACTTTTTCAGTGGCTTTGATGTTGGGAGAAAATTAAGACTCACTTTTACATCCAAATACAAAACACCTGCATTGCTTACGAGACATTGTTGTCACTACAGCTGTTCAGAAAATAACATGGAGAAAATAACGGACAGTGTACAACTGGCTGGAAGCAGATTTATGCTAATATGGGACAGACCGTTAGCAGTTGTGGGTGGGGCCTAAGCAGTATGACATCATACTGCTCAGAAAATCAAAACGGCTTGAAAATTGAGACTGTTTAGGTTCTTGTATTGTAGGGTGGCTGTGTCCACACCCTGCTATTTATATACAAAAATGACAGTCTTACCTTAGACCCACCTTAAATGAGCTGAGTGAGCTGAGAACAGTCTGACCACCATTGTGTCGACTCCAGCTCAGGGGAAGACAAGAATGTCTCCAATTGAGTGACTGAGGTGTTCTGTTGTTGGATGTAGTAATGAACATAGCAGTCATCATTTACTCCCGACATCTGAGCTGCTGAAGACACAGAGGATTAACTTTATTTTTTGAAGGAAATGCGCCCGGCGATCTACTTAAGTCGCGCAAATCATTCGTGATCCAGCTTCACCTACAGCAGAAGTGAGTATACAGGGTTTTTATGCTTCTTTGCGAATCGCCTTTCTTAATAATGTGCTAGTTAGCAAGTTTCGCGACTAAATGTGGCTAAATGTGACTAAAGTAAAGATTACGGCTCGTCACCCCACAGAAGAGAGGGGCGGGGTGAGCAGAGCTCATTAGCATTTAAAGGAACATGCAACAAAATGGCTCACTCTAAAAAGAGCTGATTTTGACCAGGTAAAAAGGGTGTTTTTTGAACTACCACTGAGAAATTTGAAGCAAAATATGTTATGGACTTCTCATTAAGATCCTAAAGAATCATATCAACTTGTGGAAAATGGGCATCCGATGACCCCTTTACAATCCCAGACCACTATATAGTACAGATCCGTCTTTGACTTGTGTATGCAGCATGCATATTGACCAAAGTGACAGTTAGCGTGTTCTTTCAAGAAGTATACAACATATTGGTGGTTCTGTACTGCTTTTCTGTGGTCTCAGGATGGTTAGTGTCATCTGTTCCCTTTAAACAAGAATAGAGAATGCTATGCAACAGCAAACACCAAAAAACATGCCACCACTGTGGTGATCGCCCTCCCACATGGCTGACAGCCCGTCATTTTAGAGATTGAGGGTTTGACTCTGGAATCAAATAAATGATGTGCTATGACACGTCGCCTTGAGCTGAGCTAAGTATATGAGCCACAGCTGGAGCCAGGCTGTATTTTAAGTGTCAGACAGGAATTGTCTTTAAAAATCAAACCACTTAGAATTCTAACACAAGCCAGAGCAGCATCAAAATGCTCCTCGTCCACTCGATTTAAACTTGTGTTTATTATCCCAGCTCTGATACAGCAAACGCTCTGTGGCTTTGTTTCTGGGAAGAGCAGCGCTTAACCTTACAATTTAGCATGAGCATGTGTCTAAAATCAGTTCAAAAGGCATTCAAAAAGAGGAAGACAAACAAGCACAGTGACAATGTGCGCAATATCAGTTGGTTTTATTAAAGTCTTCCTCGTTCCACCAAACACTTGCTCTCCGTATCAACCACAAAAAAAGAATTTCTTTGTCTAGCTGTGATCTAGAAGTCCAGAAATAGTATAGGGTTTACAAAACACAATCAAACACCTTTATTTGCAGTCATTGTTTGTCCTGGAAGAAGGAAGTGGGTTTTTTACATCAAAAGAAATCCCTTCTCTGCTGTGGTGTTAGCCAGACAGGTACCATCAGCACTGAGATCTTTCTTTGTCCTCATACTTCCTTCAATCAAAGTGAAGTTGTTGATAATTTTTGTATTTTGTAATGCTCTGCCCTTTTAGTTAGTGACTGTCGTGTGGAACAGTTCAACGTGTCACTGTCAAACCCAGGTTTCGTTACTCTGAGGAAGTGTGAGTGGTTCTAGTGTTTACAGGGATGTAACTTTCTCATTCTCACCGTTTGCAGTGTTTAATGGGCTCAGGGCCAAATTGTAGCCAATGGAAACTCGGTCCTCATTGGACTAAGAGTCAGCTGACTCTACATTCCCATGATCTTCTAGAGAAGGGCATCGAAGTCAATCTCTGAAAACACACGGCAGAGAAAATGTTTGGACAAAAGCTCAGCTGAGCATCATGGGAAGGGAATACATGATATTATTAAAGGGATAGTTCACCCAAAAATGAAAATTACCCCATGATTTACTCACCCTCAATAACACCAAACACACAATGTATATGGCTTTCTTCTTTCAGACAAATACAATCAGAAATGTATTAAAAAATGTTCTGGCTCTTCCAAGCTTTATAATGGCAGTGAATGGGTGTTATGATTTTGAAGTCCAATAAAGTGCATCCATCCATCATAAAAAGTACTCCACATAGCTTCGTAGGGCTAATAAAGGCCTTCGAATACAAATCGATACATTTGTGTAAGACAGATATCCAATATCTGTATTCTGGAACGCCACTTTCTCATGAACATGAGTACGACAGTTAGCGTAAGGTAGAGATTAGAGTTTATACAGTTTTAAATATGGATATTTTTCTTACAGAAATGCATTGAATCACTTCAGGAGGCCTTTATTAAC
This sequence comes from Labeo catla, assembly GCA_012976165.1. Classification (NCBI taxonomy): domain Eukaryota; kingdom Metazoa; phylum Chordata; class Actinopteri; order Cypriniformes; family Cyprinidae; genus Labeo; species Labeo catla. Next base: position 1,261,093 of record VONZ01000113.1, read on the forward strand.
CCCAAGGTGCCGTGTGGAGTACTTTTTATGATGGATAGATGCACTTTATTGGACTATTGAATATCACCACCCATTTACTGCTATTATAAAGCTTGAAAGAGCCAGGACATTTTTGAATACAATTTAGATTGTATTTGTCTGAAAGAAGACAGTGTTATACACCAAGGATGGCTTGAGGCTGAGTAAATCATGGGGTAATTTTCATTTTTTGGATAAACTGTCCATTTAAAGGGGAAATTCACCAGAAAATTTCAATTCTGTCATCATTTACTCATCCTCACGTTGCTCCAAACTCCTGCCAGTGGTGTTCTGTGTTGTTTTAAAACTCCATTTGTCTTTCATTGTATGGACAAAAAGTTTAAACATTCTTCAATATACCTTCATGCTTTAAGGTTTCAATCTTTTTTGTCCTGCAGATATAAAACTTTACTTTTACAGTTACTTCATCAATTTTTATTTTTTTATTTTTTTGGAAATCAATAAAGAAAAAAATCTAAAAAGATTTGTGGTATGCACATTTGCAAAACATGTTTTAGGCTGTTCTGTGTGGGTGAGAAACCAAAGAAACTTGTGAATTCTTGTGAACATGATGTTGGTGCTAAGAAAAGCCACAAGCTGTTATGGCAGTATGTGCTGATTACATCAAATGTATATGTGTTACGACCACATTTTTATATACTATATATAATAGTATATACTTTACAACTTTGGATCAAACTTGAAATGCCACTAACATGATAAAAAAATACCTATAAAGATCAGCATATATTGAATATACTGAGTGCATTTTAACACCAAACACACAATGTTATGTCCAGTGAGCTTGTTTGTTTGTTTGTTTGAGGCCTTGGTAGGGATTTCATCTTTCATACAGGAGTTTTTCTCAGGAGTTATTTATGCATGCAGTGATGGATAGATGTTATCTGTCTCTGAGGAGGCGACCAGGAATGTTCGATTAAATCCTGCCTTCCTAAGCTATGACTTCCTATTGTGTTAAAATGCATAACTTGCCTTACTCTCACAGTAATTGTAGAGATGTTACTCTTACCAGTGACTTAGTAATAATAGGCAGGTATTAAAATATAATTTATAATAATAGACAGTTTAATCATCATTGCAGCAGCAGTAGCATGGGCGTGTATGACACTTATTTTGATAGATAGTGTTGGCTTCACACTATGAATGCGAAGGAAAATTAAAAATGGATTTCCTTCTACAGCGGTTTATGTGATAGGATTGTTTCATGGTTGTTGACAAATGTCTTTTTTTCTCAAATTTTTATTTAAAATCTACATGTTTCACAATTTTATTCAGTAGCTGTTTTGCAGTTCTTGTAATGTGACAAATTCAATTTAAATATTCTTATTATACTCCTATTAGTCCTATAATTAAGGTCATAAAAATGGGTATAATAATTATAAAATAATCAAAAAATCTTATTAGATGTTTAGATGCATAAAAACATTTCACTCTGTTATGAAACTAGTGTCACTGCTTGAAATTTTAAGTCAACTCTCCATAAATGAATGTCAGTCAGCTTATGGTTCATACTAGAGAAATCTCATTGTGTGCATTAGTCATGACAATGAGTAATCCAGTGTTACTTTAATTATTTGATGACGCGTCTTCTTTTTTCTCCATTGTCCGAATAGCAGATTATCTGAGTAGAAACACTGCTTCTGGAGAAAGACAGATATTACCTAGTGTTGCATCACCTTACTGAATTAGGCCTGGCCTTTCCTAAAGGCTGGGCTGAACATTACAGTTCCACAGAAAGAGAAATGTAAACATCCCTATTATACAGGCTAAAAAAGAACATGGGTTGAGTAGTTTTATAGGTCACTGCACTAGATTTGAAACTAGAGTTTATATGTAACCAGTAAAGTACGAGATTGCATCATAAACATTGTCACAACTAAAGGGTTTTGACAGCAAAGTCCCGGACGCTGTTTATTTCCCAGTACGTTGTATTTAAAAGTATATTTCCTGTACAGCAAAGCACTGAATGATATATATATATGCCATAATAACGCCATTTGAGGGTCATTTTTTTTTAATTGAGATTTATACATCATCTGAAAGCTAAATAAATAAATAAGCTTCCCATTGATGTATGGTGTTGTTAGGATAGGACAGTATTTGGCCAAGATACAACTATTTGAAAATCTGGAATCTGAGGGTGCAAAAAAATCAAAATATTTAGAAATTCGCCTTTAAATATATCCAAACAGAAGTTCTTAGCAGTGCATCTTATTAATCCAAAAGTTTTAATATACAGTAGTCAACATTTGAAGTCAAATGTTGACTACTATACAGAAAATATCTTTGTGGAACATGATCTTTACTTAATATCCTAATGATTTTTACCATAATGAAAAATGTATCATTTTGACCCAAACAATGTATTTTTGGTTATTGCTACAAATATACCTGTTCTACTTAAGACTGCTTTTGTGTTCCAGTCTCACAAATAGACTCAGCAAAATAGTCCCTGATGTGAATATACCTAGTCTAGCGGTTAATAATTAACTTCTGTATATGCTGTGCAGTCATATATATATATATATATATATAGCTAGATGATCTGATGTTTCAGATAGCCTGTTTCCTGTGTTTTAGCATAGCTAGAATGCTCTGTTGAATGACCAGTTAGCATCCGGGACCAGAATTTTCCCTTTTGTATGATGTTGATGACTATTTATAAAACATTGTATAATCCATTGGCTTGCTCTAAAATGACACTACAAGTCTCATCTCTCATCCTCAACTCATTGTTTGAAATTTTAAGTATGATGACCAAATATTTAAATGAACAGGAGAGTGACTGTTACTGAGTTATCCAACAACCAACATTCACTCATTAGTAATTTATACCACAAAATAAAGACAAATAGCATTTTTATATGACTATATGGAATGCAGTGTGGCTAAAGGGAGTTTGATAGTTTATTTGTAACCTTATGTGGAGTTTTGTTGAGATGTAAATGACGTGTGATAAGCTATACTTTTGGTTTTGTTTCCTTTTTTGAGCTCTGTTCCAGTAAGGTCTGTTCTGTTGTAAGGCAATGTTATTCACAAACAAAGTATGGCCTTCATAGTGGGACGCCCAGTTTGCTGCTGACCCCTGGAGGGTGTGTGGGTTGTGACAAAGCCTCCCCATTCACCCCATACTGGGTTTCTCTAAAACCCATGACGTATTCTTGACCTCAACCTGCTGCAGACTTTTTACACAGACACAAAAGACCAAAGAGTACGGATGTTGTCATTAATTAGCATGACATTCTGAAATTAGCCAATAGAGCGCTTTACATAATTAGGAAACAATGGTTTTGTTATGAAACCTGCTTATATATAGCTCATATGCAGTGTTGGGGAGTAACTAGTTACATGTAACGGAATTACGTAATTTAATTACAAAATAAATGTAATTGTAATTAGTTACAGTTACTGAGAAAAAATGTGTAATTAAATTACAGTTACTTTTGAAAAATGCCAGTGATTACAAAGGGGATTACATCTGAATTTTTTCACACACCCACCCCCACTTACAGATTCAATTGACTTCTTTCATAAATTGTATTGACTGTTCTAAAATGAGACACCAATGTTTCAGGAGTTTAGGACACAGAATAGGAGACATGCTTATTCGCTAACTGTTTTATTTCCTATTTGGGTTTATGCATAAACTAAGATCGTTTTTTCCAAGGCACTGTTAAATGCTAGTGTTTTCTGTTTCCAACTATGCAAACATTTGATTTCAAACCCAGTATCATAGCTATTAAACTATTTCTTGTTATGATGTTATTTCTGTTATAATCTTGTTATGACATATAGCGCAACTGCGCTCACGGTGACCCGAGTTAGATTCCCGTCTCGAGGTCCTTTGCCGATTTCGCTACCCTCTCTCCTCCCAGCTCTTTCCTGTCATCTCTCTACTCTTATTGTCCTATCACAATAAAAGGCATAAAAAGCCTTTAACTCAGACTCATTCGGGGCAACTTAAGTCAGTGCAATACGCTTGATAGTTTTTCTTGGTGGAAGCTTTGTGTTTGGTTACCTAATAAAATATTAAAGCTTAATTCAATATTATGTGGACATTTTCTTAATTCTGTCATCCTGGTATCGTGGACTTGCTCTATTGTTTCATACAAATGCAGCTGCTGCGTTTTTTTTTTTTGTTTTTTTTTGTACGCTGTTATGGATTATAAAATAACTAACAAACTAGTACTACTTCCTTAATTATTTATGTGGTGAAATTTTGTGTAAGAAAACTGGTATGACTGCATTGTATCCCTAAAATGTCTAGTTTGAACTTGCCATTTGCTAGCAACTGATTTCTCTGTGGACACTTTTGTGTTTTAATATTTCAACTCAGATCAGTGTTTCATCTAAATAATCTATCAAGCAGCTGTGTAATAAGTGGGATAATGTTGTTGATAATGTAGCCAGTTGTTATGGCAAAATAAAGATGTATGTTATCCCTTACTTATTATAATCTTAATTCAAGTGATAAAGGATTTTGAAAGTCTGACAGTAATCAGTGTTGAGTGCTACTGTAAGGTTAACTCTGCCTGGTTTAAATGTTTTAAAATGATTAACAGTAGAAAATATTGGAAATTTAGAAAAGTAATCAAAAAGTAATTAAAAGTAATAAGTTACATTACTTTTATAAAGTAATTATAAAGTTACACTACTTATTACATTTTAAATGAGGTAACTTGTAATCTGTAACCTATTACATTTCCAAAGTAACCTTCCCAACACTGCTCATATGTGACTCTGGACCACAAAACCAGTCATAAGTAGCATGGGTATATTTGTAGCAATAGCCAACAGTGCATTGTATGGGTCAAAATGATCATGATTTATGGCAAAAATCATTAGGATATTAAGTAAAGATCATGTTCCATGAAGATATTTTGTAAATTTCCTACCATAAATATATCAAAACTTAATTTTGGATTAGTAATATGCATTGCTAAGAACTTCATTTGGACAATTTCAAAAGGCAATTTCAATTTTTTTGCACCATCAGATTCCAGATTTTCAAATAGTTGTACCTCGGCCAAATGTTGTCCTGTCCTAACCAACCATCAATGAAAAGCTTATTTAGTCAGCTTTCAGATGTTGATAAATGTTAATTTAAATTAAAATGTACCCTTATGACTGGTTTTGTGGTCCTGGGTCGCGTATGTCTCACTCTTGAGATCAAGTGCAGCCTGTAGCTTTTACAGTCACAATTGGTTCACCACTGTGCTATTAAATATTAGTAATTTTAACTTTGTGAATGATTCACTTACACTGCCAAAATGCAGACAGTCCTCATCTTATCAAGACTGTATAAGCTATATTTATTTACTGTGACTAATTTGTAATCAGCATGAGAGGTATTAGTACAGTGCAAGAGATCTACTGCACTGACATGATGTTTTCCTTTATTACTTTCGCTAACTATAGTCTGTTTTGTGTGTGCAGTGCTGGAGCAGCTGTTGGAGCAGCTGCAGAGGTTCCTGAAGATCCTGGATGGAGAGAAGCTGAGTGGAAATGCCACAGTGCAGAAGGGCCTTCTGACAGAGCTACTGCAGTCATACAAGTCTTCCAATGGTACATAGATAACATCATAATGTCTAAACTAACCATCTGACTCTACACCAGTGCTTCTCAAACTGTGATCTACCAACCATTGGTGGTCCATGTTTTTGAGTTGACTGGACAAACAACTACCTTTTGGGGCTGCAATGATTCCTCGATTCTATTCAAGTATTTAGTTTTAAAAAACCTTGACTGCATTTTGCCCATGTCGAGTCATCGACAAAATACAGGAAGTGGCGCATTCCACATACACAATGCAGGTTTAGTATATGTGCTTTAATTATTTACATTCGTTTAGGTTACATACATGCATCTCAGAGTGGCTCCGTTGACAGTAAATGCTGCTCCACACAAACAGTTATAATTTACATGTATAGAGCATCTCAAACTCCATCTCTGCATATTGCTGTGAGTTTGGGTTTATTATAACTTTCATGTGGGAACGCAACGTGCCTTAATTTTTTTCAGATTTGCAATCATTAATAAACCTACGCAAACACAGGAGAATACATTTCTCCTCACGTGTTTTGATGTCTAATATTCAAGAAATTACAGTGGCTGTAGCATTTATGTCATAAAGAAATGGCCAAATATTAAAGATTGTGTGGACGTTAGAATGAAATGTTGTTGAGTCAATATTAAACACGGATTACATTGCGCAGTAAAGTGTAAAAAACGATTATCAGGCCGTTGGCTCCCTCTGCAGGCATTTGTTAAAATGCGTAATGTACATTACAGTAGCTCTACTGTTTATAATACATTATGTATTTTAACAGTTTTGTGCAATAAAACCATATGATTACTTGCTTTTGATACTTTATTTGAACTAATTATTATTGCCTCATTGCTATTATATATGTATTTTAAGTCATTTTAAAGGCTATTGTACTACAAAAAATGAATAAGATGTCTCTTACTGAAAAATTTATTTTAAAAATTTATTATTTTGATGACATGAAATGGATGCACTTGGTGGTGCTGCCAGTTGCTATTTTTACCATAACACAACTCGAAAAATAAAATACGATATGATGACCACAGCTACTGAAAGAGCTTATAGGTGGCGATGTATATAAGCATAAGCTTAACCCAAATACTATCAATTTTTTTTCCCACAAGGAGTCTAAACGTCCTCGGATAACAAGCAAAATCCACACTGAGAAACTTCTGGCTGCGGCGTCAAGACAAGCTTCAACATGTTTACATCCTACCAGGATGGCACCTAGTGTTTATTGTCTCTGCCATTTGTAAGCTCTTTCAGTAGCTGTGGACTACTAAAAACCTCAAAGGCATCAGGGCTAAAGTGGAGAGAACAAAGACTCAGGTCTTTAGGAAGTTATTCATCCACAGGCATCTTCCCATTCTTTTCTCCTCTTCTTATCACTAGGAAAAGCAGTGAAGACTTACTTCGCTTCTCTCATTACTCTTCAGCTGAAAATTACATTTCCGAGTTGTGTTGCGGTAAAAATAGCAATGCCAGTAGCTCACCCAGTGCAACCATTTCACGTCACTGAAATAATGGTTCCCCTCCCTAGTCCAAAATATATATAAAACAGTGTGGATTTTTAAATAATGACAGATTGTTGTGTGCTGCTTTTGTGGGAGCACTCTACTGGTGTAAATAAAAAGGTCTAACAAGTGCAGTTTTATATACAGTATATGTATTTGAGCATGACACTTGCACAGCACAATTGTCCGCACGAGGAGCAACAGTTGTGTGTGCATTTATAGCTTCTGTGTTGTTTAGAGAATCTGCTCTGTTCTGTCTTATTAAGGAGCCCGTAATTTTGGTCCGTGCATGTGCTTCTTTCTTCACACAAGCATGGCTGTAGGTTTTTCATGTTCTGGTCTTGGGCTTGTGCACTTCCTCCCCTGGCTCCAAACTGTATCATTTTCCAAGGCTGTTTTTATCCTCCAGGGACACTCACTTCCTTTTAGTAGCAGCTTATAAATAGCTTTCATTTCCATCCTCCAAATCCCAATCTGTTTTCACTGTACCATCGAAACATTTTTTTGCTTCATCACGGGTTTTATTTCCCCTGCAAAAATGCATCAGAGTTGTGTTACCTGTGCCATGCACCATGTATCTGCCATGCTGACATCTTGTCGCTTACACTTAATTTACTTCATCTGAAGATCCAAAAAACACCCTAAAATATTATCTGTTGCCAAGCAAGTGCTGTAAAACCATCTCCTACAGCCTAGGACTAAATCCGCACTTTTATTATGATAGAATATGACCTCTCTATGTATCCCACTGGCCTGTCTTTGATGTGTACAGAAGGAGGGGCCCTGGAGATGCCTTTGGACCTTTACACAAGAGAAGTGTAGTACAAAACTCTCACTGTTCTTCTCTATGACAGAAATCTATTACATGTTCAGTAAAAACGAGTGAGGGATGAAAGGGTTTAGAATCTGAAAAAGCATTAAATATGAGAAGGAGGGGGAGGAAAAATCAAAGAAGTCCTAGAAGTTCCAGGCGAGGTTATTTGAGTGGAGCAGAATATCTCTACTCAAGTAAGTTCACAGTGGGCCCAAAAGTATGTGGACAATCAGGCCACACTTAAATTGTGATTTTATTTCATAAATAGGCAATAAATAAATTCCTCAAGTTCACACAGGTGTCCTAGCAGTTAAATACTGTGTAAACATGTTCCACTGATGTTCGGCCAACTGTAAAATGTCCAAATACTTTGTATCTTGAATTCAAACAGTATTTATGTTTTATTAATTAAAACCTAACAAACATTTTTTACTTGAAGCGTTTAACTTGTGTGGGCTATATATTCATGTTAAAGTAAATACCCTTAAAACTGCGGACTTGGCAACACTGTGTCACAATGGCGTCGTGTTCGGGGAATGACGAGGAGGAGCGAGGTGATCCAGAACACAGGTTTTTATTAATATAATCCACAGGGAAACATGAACGGACAGAAAACAGCAGGGAACCAACGCAAACACAACGCAAACTAACCGAATGACAATGCAAGAACCGACGATCAGACGTGGAACACAACCAAACTTAAATACACTGACTAATCAGGGGAGGACAGCTGAAAATAAGAACCTAAATAAGGGCATACGGGGAAAAACACACAAAACAGTCCACGGGGGTGTGACACTACCCCCCCTCCCATAAGGGTATTACCCTCGCGCCGTAACAAATACACTGGGGAGGGAGGGAGGGAGGGTGGGCGCCCTGGAGGCTCGTGCGGAGTAGACACAGGAGGGAGAGGAGGTACGCCTCCAGGGCGGATCAGGGAGCTCAGGGAGCCAAGGCGGAGCATACAGACCCGGGTGCCATGGCGGGTCAGGGAGCTTGGGGCACATCGAGCATACAGTCCCGGGTGCCATGGTGGGTCAGGGAGCTCAGGGAGCCACAGCGGAGCATACAGTCCATAAGGCCATGGCGGGTCAGAGAGCTCGGGAAGCCACAGCCCAGCACAGAGTCTATACGGCCATGGCGGGTCAGGAAGTTCAGGAAGCCACGGCCGAGCACAGAGTCCATAAAGCCATGGCGGGTCAGGGAGATCGGGAAGCCATGGCTGAGTACACAGTCCAGCCGGCCATAGCTGATCAGGGGAGTAGCCACATCCCCCCGCCCCCCCAATTTTTTCTTGGGGGAACTTAGGGCATAGTCAGCCCAGGAGAGCACAGGAAGGCCAGGCTTAGTAGGCACAGGGAGAGCGCTCGGGAGGCGCAGGCTCTGGAGGGCGCTCTGGAGGCAGCTCGGGCTCTGGAGGGTGCGCTGGAGGCAGCTCGGGCTCTGGAGGGTGCGCTGGAGGCAGCTCGGGCTCTGGAGGGCGCGCTGGAGGCAGCTCGGGCTCTGGAGGGAGCGCTGGAGGCAGCTCGGGCTCTGGAGGGCGCTCAGGAGGAAGCTCCGGCTCTAGAGGGCACTCTGGAGGAATGGATGGGATCAGTGGAGGCTTGGGAGAGCTGGACAGGACCAGCGGAGAAGAAGGAGAGCTGGACGGAACCAGCGGAGACACAGGAGACAATACTCCACATACGTCCATATTATCCTTAATATTGAAGTGGCTTGCCATACTGACAGTGCATAATCCAGAGCGCAGGGGTGTGGCTGGAGTCCGTGAGCTTGCCGATACTGGAGTCCGTGAGCTGGCCGCGGGCGGAGTCCGAGAGCTGACTGCAGCCACAGCGGTAGTCCGAGAGCTGGCCGCAGGTTCTGGGGGTTTGGAGCAAGCTGCGGCCGGCAGTTCCGGGCTGAGGAAACAGATGGAGCCTTGGACCAGGGGGGTTCGTATGGGGCGGGGCACACGGTCCTAACCGTTGGCGCGGCATGTGGGGGCTCCCGGCCTGGCGTGAGCTGACACGACGCGGCGTGCTTCAGAGGGGGCTGGACGACGAGACATGTAATCCACTTCCACTTCGAAATCAGATCCGTTCAAATAAAGGACTACATTAATCAGCTCGATCAGGGGATACTCACAAACGGGAAGATCGCAACGGATTGTCTCTTTGTCCAGCTCCAGCTGAAAACACACACCTAAGGCAGCGTCGTGCCAGCTCAGCTGGTTAGCTAGCTCAAGGAATTCCTCCACACACCGCTCCAACTTCCGACCGCCTTGCCGCAAACGCCATAACGCTTCCTCAGCCCTCATGTTGTAGGTCGGTTCTTCTGTCACAATGGCATCGTGTGCAGGGAATGACGAGGAGGAGCAAGGTGATCCAGAACACAGGGTTTTATTAATATAATCGACAGGGAAACAGGAACGGACAGGAAACAGCAGGGAACCAACGCAAACACAACGTAAACTAACCGAATGACAATGCAAGAACCGACAATCAGACGTGGAACACAACCAAACTTAAATACACTGACTAATCAGGGGAGGACAGGTGAAAACAATCAAACAGTGACGTCATAATTACAAACAGAACAGGAAAGACCAAATAAGGGCATATGGGGAAAAACACACAAAACAGTCCACGGGGGTGTGACACACTGATTGTTAGAGATTTTTAATATAAAGGTCTCCGTTGTGTTGCATATATATTTGTCGATACTGGATGTTTAATTGTGCCTGCTCATTTCCTAGATTTTTTTAACGTGTTACCTTTCTTAAAGTCTCCTAACACGTGTTACCTCACTTAAAGTCTCCTAACAGTTCATAACTATTTGAGAGTTCAGATGCATCTGACGTTTTTCTTTAAAATTTTTATCAGGCTCCTACACTGTAAAAAAAAAAAAAAACAATTTGTTGAGTCAGCTTAAAATAATTTGTAACCCTGCTGCCTTAAAATTTTAAGTTCAGTCAACTAAAATAAGTTTAGTCAACTTGAAATGTTAAGTTGTGATAAGTAACAACTTATTTGTGTTTGCTAAACTTAACAGATGGGTAAGCTTTTTGACCAAGGTGGCTTTTAGAGGGTTTTGCATCTGAACTATTCATTTGTACTTTTTGGCAAATTTGTGGCAAATTCATATGAATTTGTGTGATCTCATTTATACATTTTCATAAGGGTGGGGTATATATTCATTTATTTATTTCTAATTAGTTTATTTTTATTTTCCCCACTAATCACATCATACAAATTTGTATAAAATTGCAACTTATAAAATGCTTTCTCATGAGATTGGGTTGGTTCCTGTAGCACAAAATTCAGCACAAAAAGCTTGCCATCATGTGAGAAAGTTTTTAACAAGATTTAGATGTAATCAACATTTAAAACTTCTAATGGTGTTAAATACTGTGTAAACATGTTCCACTAATGTTCGGCCAACTGTAAAATGTCCAAATACTTTGTATCTTGAATTCAAACAGTATTTATGTTTTATTAATTAAAACCTAACAAACATTTTTTACTTGAAGTGTTTCACTTGTGTGGGCTATATTCATGTAAAAACAAATACCCTTACAACTGCAGACTTTGCAACACTGATTGTTAGAGATCTTTAATATAAAGTTCTCGTTGTGTTGGATGTATATTTGTCGATACTGGATGTTTAATTGTGCCTGCTCATTTCCTAGATTTCCTTAACATGTTAGCTTGCCATCATATGATGGTCACTTAAAGTTTAAAATAATTTAAAAACAAAATTATAATATCAAAGTGCAAAATGCCATTTTTCGTAAAGTACACTATGATGATGTGGTATCTAGTGCTTTTTTATTAATTTATTTTTAATTTATTTAGAGAAAATATTTTAGTTTTTTTAACATCAGCCATTTATGACAAGCTTATTGTTTGTCACAAAATGAAAATATTTATTGGCATAGCCATATCAGCAACACTGTAAAAAAGAAAAAACACAATGTATTGAGTCAGCTTAAAATAATTTGTTACCCTGCTGCCTTAAAATTTTAAGCTCAGTCAACTAAAATAAGTTTAGTCAACTTGAAATGTTAAGTTGTACTAAGAAACAACTTAGATATTTGTGTTTGCTAAACTTAACAGATGGGTAAGTAACCAAGCTGCCTTAAAATTTTAAGTTGATTCAACTCAAATATCTAAGTTGTCACTTAGTATAATTTAACATTTCAAGTTGAATAAACTTTTTTTGAGTTGACTGAACTTAAAATTTTAAGGCAGCCAGGTTACAAATTATTTTAAGTTGACTCAACAAATTGTTTTTTACAGTGAAGTGATGCTTGAGTCACATTTTAAGTCTCCTAACAGTTCAGAAGTATTTGAGAGTTCAGATGCAACAGCCTGTAAGTCCATCTGATGTTTTTCTTGAACATTTTTATCAGGCTCCTATGTATAGGTTTCTAACTAAGTACCGGTACTTCTGATTGGGCTGAGGCTGGGATTTAGCGAGTTTGAAGTAAAAGTATTTGATGGATGTATACTATATGTTGAGAGGATTCATTCAGTATCATTATCTCATTTTTGACCAAGGTGGCTTTTAGAAGCATCTGAACTCTTAATTTGTACTTTTTGGCAAATTTGTTCCAAATTCGTATGAATTTGTATGATCTCATTCATACATTTTCATAAGGGTGGGGTATATGTTCATTTATTTATTTATTTTAATTAGTTTATTTTTATTTTCCACACTTATCACATCATACAAATTTGTGTAAAATTGCATAAAATGCGTTCTCATGAGATTGGATTGGTAAATTAAGTGTCTAGATACTTATTGAGTTCCTGTAGCACAAAATTCAGCACAAAAAGCTTGGCATCATGTGAGAAAGTTTTTAACAAGATTTAAATGTAAACAACTTTTAAAACTCTTTAATGGTGTTTATTTCACAGGAGGAGATGAAGAATACATCTACATGAACAAGGTCATCGTCACATGTCAAAACCAAGACAAAACAGACCGAGGTGAGTCTATGATCTTTACTATAATTAACTTTTGCAGGTGTGAGGATGAAAATGGCCCCTGACCTGCAAAGATACGTGTCGCATATCACAGTGGTTTATCTTGCTGTTTGACAGCTCTGCTGTGAATGTGTTTCATGTTTAGGGGGGTGATTGGGTTATGGCTGAAGTGTTAAGCCCCCCCTTCCCCCCGCTCCTCACCATTTCCTGTCTGTTTCTCAGTAACTCCTATCCTCCTCTTGCTCTCTCTGCCAGACCCCCATCTGAGGCCAGGCTGCTTTGTTTAGATTTCACTGAAGAATGAGAGTAACAATAAAACCAGACTTAACATTCACATCGCTAGTCGTCTGCGCCAAAAAGATACATGCATGACTAAACTGTGGTGGCGTTCTTTGATCAAATTCACAAACGGCACCGTTTTAATAAACAATTTTAAAAAAGCTTATCAAAAAGCAACCATTTGAAGTTTGGTATCACACAAAAGGATTTTTTTTATTATGCCATGCACAATGATTTCATCATTTCCTGCCTATATGAAAATTTCCCCAACCTTGTATTAATAAATCAATAATTAAATCAAACTGCAGTGTGCCACACCATGCGATTCAAAAGCTCACGTAGACCGACAGAGAAATGTAAGTGGTGTGGAAAAATTAAATTTTAGTGAAAAGCAGCACTTCATGGTGTCTTGACTCTTTGGTGACTCTTCGTCCTTGCTGTGCGGGTTTGGTATTCGCCTTGCGTTCCTACGGCAACCCAGATGTTACCATTTGGAGAGGAAGTCGAAGGAATGTCTGATGGGAAGCCTCTGAATATGGCCATCAGCTCTAGGAGACTGCCGCAGGCTATGCAGTGTTACCAGAGCTGAGCCGCTAGCATATGCAAACTATGGTTGATGAATACTGTAATTAATATGTTTACTTGTTGCTTCCAAGCACAGTTCTTTAATGCTTCTTACTGCTGCACTTGATGAACCCATTTAAAAGTCTTCTATCTATTTATTAACAGCCACCTTTGTTCTGTGTGAAATCAATGTGCTCCTCAGACTACAGACTAGAAGCCAATGGAGAACCAGGTAGACACATCCCTTTCAAGAACCCACCAGAGCCTCCACCTCCCAGACCAGTAAGTGACTCATTTCAACTTGTCATTGAAAAATGACAAAGATACAAGATTATAAAAATCAGTATACATTTTATTTCACACTCAATTTGTTTTGAGATGCTAGTATGACAGCAGTGTTGGGGGTAATGCATTGCAAATAATAATAATAATAACGTTATGTAATCAGATTACTTTTTTTTTTTCAAGTAACTAGTATAGTAATGCATTACTTTTGAATTTACAATGAAATTTAGTACATTTTTCAAATACGTAGCACAAGTTACTTTGTTTTCCTGTTTATTTACTTGCATCTCTCCTGTCCCTGTGTTGAAAGAAATTGGGTGTGAAGTGAGGCACTTCCTTCAGCCTGAATGTGAGAATGAAAGGGTGTGAAAAGGCCCTCACAGTTGCCAAAAAGCTAACTTTATATGAAAGTGACCCTGAACCACAAAACCAGTCTTAAGTAGAGCAAGTATTTTCTTAATATTTAGATTTTTTTGCACCCTCACATTCCAGAATTTCAAATAGTTGTATCTCGGCCAAATATTGTGCTATCATAACAAACCATACATCTATGGAAAGCCTATTTATTCACTGGTTTTGTGTGAATATTTATTTATACTGGTTTTGTGGTCCAGGGTCACAAATGTATAATATAAAGTAACACAATTAGTTACTTTTTTATGGAGCAACTCAATATTTTAATGCTTTACTTTTAAAAGTAACTTTCCCCAACTTTGTATGACACAAATGCAACACATAATCTCCTATTAGGTTTGGGCAATACATTATATGTTGAATAGTCACACTATATTTGCCATTATTTTGCTGTTATATTGTGAAAATCACAATTATTTTAACACACTTTCAGTGCTTTTGAATTGATTCAATATTCATAATTCAATGATTCATGAATCTGTGATTCAGTAATTCAAGAATCAGTTATTTGTTTGCATCGTCACTAAAAATATTCATGGAAGTCCTGATGTGGCCTTTTGTCATGTATTAAAATATTTAGGTTAAATATATGTTGCATAAGTCTCGCTTGCATTAAATATTTTGATTCTGTTTCATTTAAATTTGTTTAAAAGGGACATCAGATGCTTATTTTCCACAAGCTGGTATGATTCTTTAGGATCTTCATGAAATGTATGTAACATACTTTGTTTAAAATGGATGTGTACAACAACACCCTTTTTACCTTGTCCAAAACAGCTCTGTTCACAGCGACCCAGTTAGGTGCATGCCTCTTTAAATGATAATGAGCTACTGTTTACTCCACCACTCTTCTCCATTTTTTGTTTATTCTGTGACGCGTTACTATTAAAAACAACACTAATCCACTGCATCCTCAGTGGCTGTGATGTCAGGACGATGAAGACTCTTATATTCACTTATACATCCAACTAGAAAACACCAGCATTACTTACGAGACATTGTTGTCACTACAGCTGTTTGAGCACGGAGAAAATGGCGGACAGCGTACAACTGGCTGAGGGCAGAAATATGGGACAGTCCATCAGCGGTTGTGGGTGGGGCCTGAGCAGTATGACATCATACTTTCCAGAAAATCAACTCTGTTAAAACACATTTATATGCAAACACTGAAAGTTAATTTTGCATCTGATGTCCCCTTTAAAAGAAGCCATTGCAGAGTAAACACATATTGTGATTAATATAATCAATATACAAAAAAATATAGCTATGTATGTCATTTTATTTAGATATATCGCCTATTTATTTAGCTATATCTCCGATTCAGTCTCTCTAACTGCAGTGCAAGACACTGTGGTCCTGGTGTCGTTTATTATCTGCTGTTTACTGTTATTTTGACCACATATTTGTTATGTATCTGTTTCCCACGCTCAAAAAATGGCTGTGTGTTTTTGTTTATAAACCACGCACAGGCCAAATAACTAGTCCTGCAGGTCGATAATAAAGCTTGCCTTGATTAACATACTCATTTTTTCAGATCATAGAAATACAAGTAAGGAAGCGAAGAGTGTGGAGTCGCTGCGTTGAAATACTTTGTAGCTCCTGTATCTGCTGTGGGAGTCAGTCAGACATACAGACAGACAGGAGGATGGAGAGTATTAGAGCTCTCCAGTGAGAAGACTTTGAACTTCAGACCCATCTGCGGGGTGCTGGGGCTGATTAACAGCAGCTGCACAAGCGATCGGGGAGCTGTTTATAGGGGCTGGAAAGCCACAGTTAGAGCACGGACACGTGTGCGTGTGCATATGTGTGGGAACAAGAGAGGGTAGACGTGTTCACACCTATTTATTTATTGTTTCTCTTATTTGCAGTTGACAGTAGGTAAAGAGATTTACTGTTTGGAACATAAGATAAATTTGTGCGTTTAACAGAATAGTTCACCCAAAAATGAAAATTTTGTCATTAATTACTCACACTCATGTCGTCATCTTTGGAACACGAATGAAGATATTTTTGATGAAATCCAAGAGCTTTCTGCCCCTGCATAGACAACAATGCAACTGACACGTTCAAGGCCCAGAAAGGTAGTAAGGACATCATTAAAACAGTCCATGTGACATCAGTGTTCAACCATAATGTTATGAAGCAACTAGAATACTTTTTGTGCACAAATAAAACAACAGCAACTTTATTCAATAATTTCTTAGATTTTGTTGAAGCTGATTTTGTTGAAGTCTTATGAGCTCGGAATGACATGAGGGTGAGTAATTAATGAAAGAATTTTCATTTTTGGGTGAACTATCCCTTAAAGTAATTGAAAGGGAAATTCTGTCATCAAAAATGAAAATTGCAAGCAAAATAACAGATTAATCTGCAATCCCTAAGGTGGCTAATTAGCCTCTGCCGAATCTTCTTCCACACTTTCCACATTGGCGTCTATCTCCAGAGCTTCCTCTGCCTCACGCTCCTGCTGTGCATCTGTGCTCTTAGGCAGTCTGAGTAAGCAAGTCCAAAGCGAGCCACTTTTTGGAAAACCCGTCATCTGTCTACGAGGCTTCCACTTGTCACCACAAATTACATATTCCAGGGTCAAATTGCGGTTGACGGTGAACGCAGAGTTCCCCCTCACCATAGCCGTGAAGAGGGCGCCCCTGCTATTGACGTAGTGTCCTGGCATAGCCGTCCATTGACCCGTAGTGATATTGTAGCAGTCCATGAGGCAGCGCAGGAAGTCATCACAAGGCCCGTTCCTCATAACATAAAGGTTGTCGGTGTGAGCCACCATGCAGTGTCCGTAACTCTGAGGCTTGACCATAGTGGTGACCAGTGTCCATTCGTCATTTTTAGGTGCGTATTCATAAATGTCCGTAGTATCCGGTGGCTTCCAGAAACATACGAATATCCTACGCCTGGCAACTGCGCTAGCAGCCCCAGCTACAGAACGAGGTGTGTGCTTGCACAACGTCCAGGCGCCTGTGGAAATATTATACACTTCTACAGAGGACATGATTCTTTTGTCAAACTCACCTCCGATGGCATATAAATGTCCATTGTGACCCACAAGGGTGAAGTTGTATCTAGACTGCTGAGGACCATCAAACACACTCCAGGAGTTGGAGTCTGTATCATAACAGAAGCTCAAATCAACAGTTTCCTTGGTAACTCCTCGCACTCCTCCAACAATATACAATCGGTTCTCCACGACAGCCACCCCAGCCATAGAGGTGCTGGCGTCTGTTGGTAGGTTGGTCAGATGTTTCCAAGCACCTGGTTTCTCATCAAGGTAAAACACAGTCCTGTAGCAGTCCTGCAGAATCTTCATGGATGGTGAATGAGTTCCTAGAGCCACAAATGACGTTGGTGAAAGCGACTCCACATAGCAGATCAGCTCCTCTGGGAGTGCCTCAAAAGCATCTTGCACGTCAGTGTAAGCATCTCGGATGAACACAGCAGCGCTGTGAAACAACCTCCACAAGCCGTACACCGCTGCCGTGTGGAACAAAAGAATGCAGTTGTCGGTATCAAGAAGGTCTATCAAGTGCTGAACCAGTACGTCGACCTGAAGGAAGGCCGCACACTCGGCAGCCTCCACAATCTCGTCTGGATCTCGTATAACAGGGCACTCACCTCTGGAAACTGCCATTGCAATAAGGAAACCCCTCGCTTTCAGGCCTCCCTGCAAGTGGAACTCGTTCAACTGGCTGTCCTTCATCCCAGAGCGGAAGAGAGCACGGAAATACTCACAGTTCTGCCCCAGGACGGCCCTGTCTATGGTGAAAATGCTTTCTTCAACCCGTACTCTCAGAATTCCAGTGGACTCTTCACCTTGTTCTTCCTCATGTCCCAAACTGCAGGGGGGCCCCATAACGCCTCTATCCTGCCTGTGTGTACCCAGATTACTCTGTTCATGAACCATAAAGTTAGACTTCAAGTTCTGTTTAGGCTTGACCTGTAAACAGAAGTGTGCACACACTGCAGTCTCACAGCTACTTGCTGGGCTGAAAATAGCAACACACTAAAATAGCATCGAGGCCACAGACTTCAAAATAGTGGTGGGAAATGATTAGCACTAATACTGTAAGACATTAAGTTCTAATGTTATGCTGAATTAATGCTGTTTAAATGAAGTTGATTTGATTAAATATTTAGGGCCTGAGCACCGATGGTGCAATGACTCTATTGGAATTAAACATCTTTGAAAACTCATGAAACTGCGCACAAGCCAAAAGTGGTGAAAATTTACATCTGATATGGGTTTCAGAAGTGGATATGGCAAAATGGCTCGATAGCGCCACCTATAAAATTTCAACAAAGTGCCTCTTGAGCTATGTTTCACATACATGTATGAAATTCGGTAGACACATGTAACACATCAATACCTACAAAAAAGTACCTCTGTACAAAGTTCGAAAACCAACAGGAAGTCTGTTATTTTGAATTTTCTCAGCAATTTTTGTGCCATTTTTGCCATTTTCAGGCATTATATTTAAACAAACTCTGAGAGATTTTGCAACAGGAACAGGAAGTGGCATGTTTTACGCTCTAACGAACTCCTCATAGAGATTTAATGACATCAACAATATATTTGGTCAGTCTACTCTAAAGGCCTTTGCAATGTTAAATTTTCGTTAAAGGACGTGTCCGTGGCGATCTGACAAAGTTTGATATTTCAGCATGGGAATAGAAAGTGTTGTAGCTCAGCCCAAAGTTCACACGTTCGATAAGAGTCCTGGCCCAAACACATCTAAAGGCCAATATTCTGATATAATCATAGCGCCACATGTTGGCAACAGGATACATCATGCTTTGCACAAACTCAAACATGCCATGTTCAATCTGCACCAAACTCCATATGTTTGATAAAAGTGCTGGCCTAAAGGCATCTACATACCAATATCCAATTATAGTCATAGCGCCACCATCTGGTAGCAGCAAGTTTGGCACCTATAAATGATTTTGACATATTTCTTCTCTATTTACCACTTTTTAATGCATACTGCTTACCGTTCACTATTTTCCTAAAGTCACTGGGTAGAGGTGAGCCTGGGTGCAAGGACCCTTACAATGTTGCTTGCAGCTTTAATTGAATTATGGATTTTATTTTTCCACAGAAGGTGTATAGTGATTCAAATAAAGACAGAAACCCATGAATAAAGTGATGACAGTAGTTCAGAAAGCCACTCTGTTTTTAATAAGACTAAAAAGATTATTTTCCTTCAGTACCCTCTCTACCTCAGAAGTGTTTTGGCCCTGGTGAGTTACATTTTTTTCTTCACTGGATTTTTGGCATGGGAACGGGGGGATTTTCCATGTTCTGGGTGTTCTTTTGGTCTCTTGCCCACTTGCATTTTTTTTGCTTTTTGTCTCAGAGGCTGGTGCTTTATCATTATTTATGCCTCACTCTTGAAATGTTTCCTATATAGACTACATTTTTTCTTTTTAAGGTGAAGATCGTATGATTTGTGGATTAGAATATGAAAACAAACCTTGGGTGGAGTCCAGTCTTGACATACTGCACTAAAATTTAAGGATTTGTTTTTTGCTCACACTAATATTTATATACAATTAATAGCATATAAATAGATCCCACTGTTGTTATGTTGATTCTGGGATGCAGACATGGTCTTGACTCTTGGTAGTGGCCGAAGAAGAAGTGATACAGAGTTTGACGCTACCCTGAAATGCCTTCACTTTCTTTTTAATCATTGTCAGATGCCTGAGGACTCAGCATACTGTTTTCTGTTTCATAGATTTTATGTTGAGTGTCAGAAGAGCGAGGGCGGTACGAAACGAGAAATGTGGGGGTTGTGAGTTGGGGTTGATGTGAGAAAAACAATACTTTCTACACAGTTCAATCAACATCTTCCTTCTCAGTTGGGCTGCTCTTGTTTTCCCACCAAAGCCCTGATATATTTTGTTGGTCCCTTTACATTCAAGATCACATTACTCTTGAGTGTGTCTTTGACTCTTGTTCTGCATCACCTATTGTGGTGGAGCCTCTAGCAAGCTTTGCATTCAACTTCCTGTGTCCTTGACATCTAGGTGATTATATACATGCCTTGCCATCACTTTGCCTCACTTCTGCTTTCGAAAAGCACAAGCACATCATTTCAAGCAGGAGGTTTCAATCCAACCACTTAGTGTAAAGTATAACGCAAGCGAGAGGAGATTTTCCCAGCCGTCTGTCTGTAACCTCTTGTCATCATTCAACTTAATGTTTCACAAGCTACCGCTAGACCTAATCATCCCTGGGTGTGTGTTTTGTGTGTCATGAGGAGAGGATCAGTGCTGTGTTTGGCCAGGGGCTGTCATTGCATTGTGGGTATCAGTGGGGAATTTAGTAATGTTATGAACCGGCTGATTTGGGAAACCTCATCGCTAGCTCCACACCCTTTTAAAACCATTACTCCTGCAGGCAAACACGTGTGGAATTCCTTTTCTGGCTGAGCAGGGCTGAGGTCAGGGAGAGATCAGTTTCGAGGAAGAATCCCCCTTCGGTGAGAAAGAAAAGCCCACATGAAAGACAGGTGCAGAAGTGACCAGGCAAGCTCATCTCTGGAGAGTCCCTCTATTTGATTCATTACATGGGAGTTTGTCAGAGATGTTCAGGTTGGATACAGTCTCTGTGTTGGTGTGCTTTAGACATTGTGTTTATTAACTCTGCTGAAAAGATCAGCATGGATTTCCATTCTGGGTCAGGCTGGTTTATGGTGGTTTATTGGTGGTCTAGTTCCAGCATAGTCATTCAGCTAAAAGGATAGTTCACCCAAAAATGAAAATTCAGTCATTAATTACTCACTGTCATGTCGTTCAAAACCCGTAAGACTTTTGTTCATCTTCGGAACAGAAATTAAGATGAAATCCAAGAGCTTTCTGACATTGCATAGACAGCAACGCAACTACCACGTTCAAGACCCAGAAAGGTAGTAAGGACATCATTAAAATAGTCAATGTGACATCAGTGGTTCAACCGTAATGTTATGAAGATACGAGAATACGTTTTGTGTGCAAAGAAAACAAAAATAACAACTTTATTCAACAATTTCTTTTCTTTTGTGTCTTTCCTCGGCATGCGTTCACAACATCACGGTCAGAAAGCTCTCGAATTCCATCAAAAATATCTTATTTTGCGTTCTGAAGATGAATGAAGGTCATACGGGTTTGTTTCGACATGAGAGTGAGTAATTTATGACAGAATTTTCATTTTTGGGTGAACTATCCCTTTAATCAGTAAAATATAGGTAGTTAAGCTACAGTAGTTGACCGGCATAGTGTGGTGAAGCTGGCTGACCAAGGATGTCTTGCTTGTTACCTTTATAAAATTGACTTGTTTTCTTAATACACTTTCTTGATGTTATACTATTACATTTGATTACAATTAAATTATTAATTGTAATAAAATAATTATCAATATAATTTTGTTTATAATTTATAATATATTAATAATGTGCAGGTCTGCAGGAATTAATAGAATTCTGATCATTTAATAATATAAAAAAAGTGTTTAAATATTTACACTACCAGTCAAAAGTTTTTGAACAGTAAGATTTTTAATGTTTTTTAAAGAAGATTCTTCTGCTCACCAAGCCTGCATTTATTTGATCCAAAGTACAGCAAGAGCAGTGCAATTTTGAAATATTTACTATTTAAAATAACAGTTTTCTTCTTGAATATATTTTAAAATGGAATTTAATCCTGTCATTTCAAAGCTGAATTTTTACCATCATAAATCCAGTCACATGATCCTTCAGAAATCATTCTAATATTTTGATTTGCAGCTCATAAAACATTTATTATTATTATTATTATTATTATTATTATTAAACATATAGGATTTTTCTCAAGTTTCTTTGAACAGCATTTATCAGAAATAGAAATATTTTGTAACATTATAAATGTCTGTATCATCACTTTTAATAAAGCATCCTTGCTAAATAAAAGTATTAATTTCTATAATTTCTTAATTTCTTATAATAAACGTTTCTTGAACAGCAAATCAGCATATCCAGAATGATTTCTGAAGGATCATGTGACACTGAAGACTGGAGTAATGATGCTGAAAATTTAGTTTTGATCGCAGGAATAAATTACATTTTCAAATATATTCAAAACAGTTATTTTAAATATTTAAATAGTAAAAGTTTTACTGGTTTTGCTGTACTTTGGATCAAATAAATGCAGGCTTGCTGAGCAGAAGAGACTTCTTTAAAAAACCTTAAAAACCTTACTGTTCAAAAACTTTTGACTGTTAGTGTATTTTTTTTTTTTATTTGCAAACTCACATTCAAGAGACCAGCATCCAACATATAAGAGCATTTTCAATAGGAAAAACATAAATGTGGCATTACAATTCAATGAAATAATGAGTATATTTTCATAATGATATTATCTTTCTCTTTGTTTCAGTGCAACATGGGAAGGGAACCATTTCCTCTTCCACCAGCTCCTGCTCCTGCGTGTATACAGTCTGAAGGTTACTATGAAGATCCACAACCCTATGATCCTATAAGCATCAATGGTACGTCTCGAATTGGATCCAAAGTTTCATTAGGTTTTATCTGGTTAAAAAAGGATATCTCCAAAGATTAGGTTAGTGATTTGTGACTTCTCATTATCCTTCTCACTTTGGTCCTACGAGAGGGAACCTGTGGTCATTGAGTGCTCTGTTTTAGCTCCGTCCCACTGTAGTCTACAGCTTAACTGTGATATAGAGAAGCCTGCGGGCAGGGAGCGCAGAAAACAGTGATGGTCTTTGTTCAACGGTAACCGGTTCTTTGGCTCTGGACACACAGTGACGGAACATTGACCGTGAGCCCAGGAAATGGGGCCAACAGTGATGGGGCATTTGGCTGGGGTTGCAGAGTTCAGCCCAGCGAGGGGACAATCATTTACAATATTCTTTCGGCAGATGACGTCTCCTCTTGGTCAAAGGATACAGAGGCATTAGCATGCAGCTGTGCAGTGTAATATCAACACACAAGGGATGTGCATGGCCAAACTCTGAGATGTTTCAGCACTTGTTTCGGCAGCTGATATCAAGTCAAACCTCAGGTTTCTAGTTGCATACATTCTGACAGTAATGCAGCCCTAAAATACAAGCAGCATCATTGCTGCTGGTTGCATAAAAACCACAAGACACAAATACTTAAGTGTGGTCCAAAATATCAGTATTGAGTTCATGCAGTACTAATGAACGTTTCTCATGCATCAAACGCACCTAAAACATATTTACTCTTCCTGTTTCTTTCATGTGACATGTAAGCCACATACGGTTTCACTAGCTGTAGCTTCTCACCTGATCTTTTTTTCTCTTCCTCCCTTATTGCATTTCCCCTTTTTATTGTCCTCCTGTTTTTCTGTAGATCTTGGGTGCTTTGCCATCATCACAGGGGTCAGGAAGCGCATAGAAGCTTCAAACAGTGTGGTCTATGCTGTGGTCACTCGGGGTATCTATCTCTGTCTCTCTCAGTGTACATCAAGAGAGAAAAACAAACAAAATAGCACTAACTTTATAGGCTGCGGTGAAAACCTCAGTTTAATGCATCCAGGCTTGAGGCTGCTGACTTTGCATGTGCTTCCTTGCTTAGAAGCATGCTGGATATATTCATGATGTACTCTCACTTCTCCCCAAGTCTCAAAAATACCATTATCTAGACTAAACATTGTTTTAATGGCTCATACAAACCAGTCATTCCCCATCATGTCCTGGTTTACTAATCCTCATCTTGTTTCTTTTGTTTTCAATGGAAGAAACTCATTCTGAAAGTGAACAGTTCTTATAAAATTCTGATGTGTTCTCACACAATGCTGAATTCAACAAATTTGCAGGGAGTTACTTCATATTTAAAGAATTTAATTTTCTTTTGTCCCATTGCAGCGTCACCTTCTTTGCCTATTGACTCATATATTTGTAACGTTTCGCATTTACAGAAGATACAGAACCAGTGAGCAGTTCGTATGAGTCCTATGATGAGGAAGAAGTGACGAAGGGCAAGTCCACAGCGCAGCACCAGTGGCCGTCTCCCGAGGCGTCCATCGAGCTTATGAAAGATGCGCGAATCTGTGCCTTCCTCTGGAGGAAGAAGTGGCTCGGTCAGTGGGCCAAACAGCTGTGTGTCATTCGAGAACATCGTCTCTTGGTATGTGACATCATTGCTTATGTCAGTGACACCCATTTCCCACCCATAGCTGATCTATGATATGAATGTTTACACAGATTTCGGTGTTTGCAATTTAGTGTTTATGTCTGTTACTATTACTGGTAGTAATTAGTTAGTTAAATGTTTGCTTTTAACATTAATATGTCCTTTAAACAGACCATTTAGTCAACATAAATAAAAAAAAATGGCTGTATTTACTTTCTTAATGCACATTACTGGTCTACCCATGCATGATTTATTGTTACACATCATTATGAAGGAAACAAATGTTTGTTACGTTGTAAGGTTTAATCAAAATGTGAAAACTTGGCCACCCCTAAAATGACTTACAGTAGGATTAGTTCACTTCCAGTTTAAAAATTTCCTGAAATGTCATCACCCCAATGTCATCCAAGATGTTCTTTTTTTTTTCTTCAGTCAAAAAGAAATTAGGGTTTTTGAGAAAAACATTCCAGGATTTTTCTCCATATAGTAAACTTAAATGGAAGCCAACATTAAGGTCCAAATTGCAGTTTCAATGCAAGAGCCCCACACAATCCCAGACAAGGAATAAGGGTCTTATCCAGCGAAACGATTGGTCATTTTCTAAAAAGAAAAACCCACAAATTCTCATCTTGCACTAGTACTGCAATGCGTGTCTGCAACTTCACACATTATGTACTCATGTTGTAAAGGTCACACATGGTTATTTCTTCATTTGTATCATCCTTGAGCTCCAGTTCAAAAATTAGGATGGAGCGAAAAACTTTATCTTATTTTCTCTTTGTAAAGAACGTTTGACTTTCTTTGCACATTCGCTTTGTGAACACTGGGTCAGTACTTCCGTCTAAATCACACGTGACCTTTCCAACCTGAATGCGTAATACGTGAAGTCAAGCTAGTGCAAGACCAAGCGGTTTTTATTTTCTTGTAAGACCTCATGTAACTGTTGCTGTTAATTGTTAAATTTTTTTTTTCTTTTTATTAATGTCATTTTTTTTTCTTCTTGCTGTGAATGTAATTATTTTTGTTTTAAATATGTTGTTTATGCTCTCTGTTTGTGTACACTAAAACAGAAAAATGTCAAAAAAAAAAAGTATATATATAAAAAAAAGCTAGTGCAAGATGAGCATTTGTGGTTAAAAAGTATAACATTTTTAAATCGTTAGATAAGACCCTTATTCCTCAGCTGGGATTGTGTAGAGCCCTTTGAAGCTGCAATGAAGCTGCAGTTTGTATCTTCAACCCGTTGGCTCCCATTGAAATCCACTATATGGAGAAAAATCCTGGAATTTTTTCCTTAAAAACTTTAATTTCTTTTCAACTGAAGAAAGAAAGACACAAACATTTTGGATGGCACGGGAGTAAGTAAATTAACAGGAAATTTTTATTCTGGAAGTGAACTAATCCTTTAAAGACCTTGAAAAATTTAAGCTCTCCCCCTGTCACGGAACTTTTCATGATCCAGTCAGTTTTCAGTGAAAAAAAAATCAAGTTCCACACATAAAAATCCTTTTTTGCCTGCATCATGATCTACTATTTTTGCTACAAAAATGTTGACATTTAGCACTAATGGAGTATCCACAATGTTATATGTTATTTTCAAAATAGGTAGTGTATAATTTTTTTTTTTTAATGCTACTATGTTCAGTGCTACAAAAGCTCAAAGGATCAGACTCCGCTGCTGGATATCAGTCTGCTGGGCTGCAGTGTTGTCTACAAAGAGAAACAAACTAAAAGGAAAGAACACAAGCTGAAAATAACCCCACTGGGTGGAGAAGCGATCGTCCTGGGACTGCAGAGCAAAGAGCAGGCCGAACAATGGCTAAAGGTGAGGAACAATGGGGTCTGGCCAATATAGAGGTATAATCAGTGTTGTGTTTGTGCGGACATAGTTTATATCCTTTCATCTCTGTTCAAGGTTATTCAAGATATAAGTCCAAAAAATACTGCAGGATCTGATGTAACTGACTCTCCAACACTCATCTGCACTAAGGTATGATAAATTAGGGTTTATTCCCTGATTGATTTAAGTATGAAATGTATGATTTATGCATGTGTTTTGGGTGGATTTTTCATAAAATAGTCTGTGTCAGGTTAAGCTATAAAGTTAAATCCACTGTTTTTGGCAGGGTGAGCAGAGCGAGAGATACTCAGTGGCATCTGAGAGTGGCAGCAGCACAGACAGTCATGCAGAGAACCTGGAGAGCAAAGATGGTGAGAATAAACTATTTCAGCTATTCGTTTAGGCGTCTGTTTGCTTGACCACACTGGAAGTGACCGGAAGTTATCTTAACTGATAGCGTTGATGATGCATGTAACCTCAGAATGTTGCTTAAAGCGATATTTCACCAAAATGAGAAAATTCTGTCATTAAAGGAGAAGTCCACTTCCAAAACAAAGATTCACATATAATGTACTCACCCCCTTGTCATCTCTGGTGAAAAAAACAGCATATGCTGGTAGGTATGTTTTGGTGTTGGTTTATGCTGGTCCTTTGCTGGTTTATGCTGGTCCTTGACCAGCAACATGACCAGCATAAACCAGCAAAGGACCAGCAAAGGGCCAGCATGAACCAGCTAAGGACCAGCTTAAACCAGCATCAAAACATACCTAACCAGCATATGCTGGTTTTTTCACCAGGGATCCAAGATGTTCATGTCTTTCTTCCTTCAGTCGTAAAGAAATTATGTTTTTTTGAGTTAAACATTTCAGGATTTTTCTTCATATAGTGCACTGATATTTTGAACTTCCAAAATGCAGTTTAAATGCGGCTTCAAACAATCCCAAATGCGGTTGTAAACCAAGAAAGAAGGGCCTAATCTAGCGAAACGATCGGTTATTTTCATAAAAACAATACAATTTATATACTTTTTAAGGTCAAATGCTCATCTTGTCTCGTCTCTGCCTGGACGTTTTTTTCCGGGTCGTGACATAGTTGTCGAAAAACTCCAATCTCAGGTTCTCCCTCAACTTCAAAATCGTCCTATATCACTGTTTTACCTTTTTTGTTAAGGGTGTTTGATCTTCTTTGCGTGTTCACTTTGCAAAGACTGTTGGTACTTCTGCAGCGATGTAGGATGATTTTAAAATGATTTTTGAAGTTGAGGGAGAAAATAAGATTGGAGTTTTTTGACATACCCTAACTGTCTTGAGTCAGAATACACAGAGTTCAGGAAGAGCGAGACAAGACAAGCGTTTGAGATTAAAAAGTATTTAAATTTTAAGTATTTAAATAACAGTAATTATAAAATTGTAATAATATTTCACAATTTTACTGTTGTCATTTTATCTTTAGTTAAGAAGAAATACGGCAAATTTAGTAACCTAATGAACATTGGAAAAAAGAAGGTTTCCTCTTTGGAAAGTCCGGATAAGAATGTGGATACGTCAGGTAACCAATCATCAGTATATTTAGTTGACAAGTTTTCAAACTCCCACTCAATCTACTATTTTATTTGTTCCAGGCTACCTAAATGTCCTGGTGAACACCCAGTGGAGAAGTAGGTGGTGCTCAGTGAGGGACAGACAGCTTTGGATCTACAATGACAAAAGCAAGGGCAAAGTGGCCCAGCAGCCACTGTGTCTGGAAGGGTGCATGGTCCTGCCAGACCCCAGTCCTGAACACCTGTACTCATTCCGCATCCAAACAGATGGAGAGGAGATTGCAACTCTAGAAGTGAGTAGAAAGAAAGAAGTTTAACACTAACTCTTGCATACCCTAGTAAAAAAGTAATAGATTTAAAATGCATGTATTTTATACTAAGTATTGTTTAAGTCCATTAACATATTCACTGACATATCACTGATATAAAAATTGTAAACTTTATTTGGAGTACTACTTGTTCGTCCTATGTAAAGGTATTTGTAGTATACTTAGCATGAAATAAATGTGTTTAAATACAGTTTAGTATATCTATTTTTCACTAGGGTAGCAAGACTTTTGACTGTGCAGCTTATTCTAACCACATAGATAAGAAGAGATTGTCTGACTGATGTATAAAGCATCATCCAGACAGTTCATTTTTTTTTAATGTACGTGCAGTTTAGAGATCTGAAAGAGCTCACAATAATAGACTGTCTATAGCAGCACTGAAAAAGCTCATCAAAATATAGAACAGCAGTCATGAACAGTAAGACAGAAAACACTGAAAACATGAATGGAAATGTGTTTAGATTTCGCAAATTTATGTCCAGCCAACAACAGTAATATTTCACAGACAGGAAACAAACAGAAAATACAGTTATAAACAGCTTGTCATCTAGTTTGCTCACTACTAAGTACATATCTCAGACAAAAACTCTGAATATCTTTCAAAGTTTGTGGTGTATAAAATCTGTCAGACAATTATTTGTTTCAGCTAAGAGCTATAATACACTTGGACGCTGCAGTAAACCATATGACCAGAGGTCTCTGATTAGTAATTCTTTACACTTTCATGATGAGCCACTGTTCCCTAGTCTCACTGTCTGATGCCCTCATGTAGCCTGTCTTGGCTTCAGTCCAACAGCCTGAATGAGATTTCTGAGAACTCCTCTCCCTTATTTCAGTTGTGGTGTATACAGCTTTGCAAGATTCACAGCTAATATTTATGTGCTACACAAATAACGTTCACTGCCAAATTATATACACTACTGCTTAAAAGTGTGGGGTCGGTAAGATCGAGTCTGTAATGTTTTTAAAAGAAGTCTCTTTTGCTCACGAAGCTGTATTTAAATGTAGTAAAAACACTAAATATTTTACAATTTAGCATAACTGGTTTCTAATTTAATATTTTTTAAATTTTATTTATTCCTGTGATGGCAAAGCTGAATTTTCAGCAGCCAGTATTGCAGTCTTCAGTGTTAAACGATCCTTCAGAAATCATTCTAATATGCTGATTTGATGTTTAAGAAGTATTTCTTTTTTTTATGATTTATTGTAATTCTTGTTGAATAAAAGTATTAATTAAAAAAAAAATCAGACCCCAAACTTGAATGCTTATGTATTTGTATTTCTTTGTGTACAGCATCTTTTTTTTACTGACCTCATTCTTGAGTTGTTTATTCATCAGTTTTCAGAAAGACTCTTCAGTAAACAAAGACAGAGGGAACAAAATGGTAACTTGTCAAAATTGCTTCATGGGATAGTTAGTATTCAATATAAACTTCAACATGACTGCCATCTTCAGACCAGAATGAAGTCAGTGGCAAACTGACAGGCCTAGATGCACTAGTGAAGGTATATGAATATCTCAGTAGGTTATTGATGATTAAATATCATCCTTTTTCCTCTCAGGCTAAATCCTCGGCTGATATGGGCCACTGGCTAGGGCTCATATTGTCACAAACAGGCACCAAAACAGACCCGGAAGATCTCACCTACGACTATGTGAACTCTGAACGAATATCCAGTATTGTCAACGCTGCCAGGACATCCATGTAGTAAGTTACTTCATGTACATCATTTGTTATTAAAACGATTTTGTCATCATTTACTCACCCTTATGTTGTCACAAAACAGCATTGGTTTCTTCCATGGTGTACAAAAGGGGAAAATCTGAACAGAAGCTTGTAGGCTAAAACTTTAAACCTTTAAAATTAAAACAAAAACGCCATAAATGTACCATAGTGGCTCATATGAATTTTTTTTTGTTTGTATTTGTTAGTCTAATGCAGAGGAGGTACTCAGAGCCCAACACATACACAGACAGCCTTCCGTCAGAGCCTCATACCTGTGATGATATATACGATGATGTGCCATCCACAGAGAACGAACAGGAGGTGGGTGAGACACCCATGCCATGCTTTTGTCACAAATCTCCATTAGCCACTTTCATGCAGCTGTGTTTATTCTGAGTCATAGACTCAGGATAGTGGAAGACTCACTAAGCATTCCACCAAAAATAATAAGAGTGACAGGAAGTTATTGCTGTGACAGTGTTGTGTTTTTGTAACCCTGCAGGCCATCCAACTTCAATAATGTTTCTCTGATACTGTTGCTCTCTCCGGCTCTAGGAGGTTCAAGAGGTTCAGAATAGCAGCGAGGAGGGAACAGTAAGCGGCGAGGAGAATGGGAAGGACAGAGTGTATCTGGATCTGATCCCGCTTCGCTCCTTCCTGCACACGAGCTCGGGCAGAGTGTCACCTCAGACGTCCAACATCGCACAGACAGAGCTTAGTCCCTCAACTGCTCCACAGAATGATCAGCTAAATCCTAAAGAGGTTAACATTATAAAATATAGAATATATGTACAGTTAATATGTACCAAAATAGGAAGGATCATACAAAATGCATGTTATTTTTTATTTAGTACTGACCTGAAAAAGATATATCACACACAGTACAAATTCAAATTCCGGTTCTACAAATTCTTTGGTTTTTCAGCATTTTTGTGTATTTGAACCCTTTCCCAACAATGACTGTATGATTTTGAGATTCATCTTTTTACACTGAAGACAACTGAGTGACTCATATGCAACTATTACAGGAGCTTCAAATGCTCGCTGATGCGCCAGAAAGAAAAACCATGCATGAGCCATCCAAAAGCTGGGGGGTGAAAACTTTTGAACAGAATGGAGATGTGTACATTTTTCTTATTTTGCCTAAATATCATATTTTTTCATGTAGTACTGCCCTTCAGAAGCTACAGAAGATACTTGTATCCCAGAAACAATGTTTCCCAGAAGATGAAATAAGTTAAATTTACCTAGATCTTCAAATTTCAAAAGTTTTCACCCCCTGGCTCTTAATGCATTGTGTTTCCTTCTGAAGAATCAGTGAGCATTTGAACCTTCTGTAATAGCTGCATATGAGTCCCTCAGTTATCCTCACTGGGAAAAGATCTCAAAATCATACAGCTACCGCTGGAAAGAGTTCAAATACACAAAAATGCTGAAAAGCCAAAGAATTTGTGGGATCTGAAGAATTTTTCTGAAGAACAGTGGGTAGTTTAACTGTTCAGGACTAATGAACAACTATCACGAAACAAAAAAAAAGCACAGCTGTGGATCATTCGGGTAACAACACAGTATTAAGAATCAAGTTTACAGTATGTAAACATTTGAATGGGGTCATTTTTATAAATTCATCTATTATTTTCTCATGTGGACTAAATATAAACGTCTTTTATGTGAGATATCTTATTCAAGTCAGTACTAAATAAAAGATAACATGCATTTTTTATGATCCCTCTTATTTTGGTCAAATAATTAACATTTTGCAGATTCTGCAAGGTGTATGTAAACTTTTGACATCAGCTGTATGTTTTATTTCTTTAAAAAATTACAAAAATTAAAAATTGTAAGCATTTTTTTTAATGGAAAACTTTGGTAACATAACATTCCCTGGTAAACTATAAATAAATAAATCTATTACCGTGGTGTAAGCACCAATATACAGACATTTATTTATTAAAAATGATATAAAATTGAATGAAAAACATGTAAATAGACAAATATTTTAATACAAATGTTTAAAACCTATACAATTCTTTTCTACAACAGGACGAGACAAATGAAGCCTCGTTACCGAGCAGCACAGAGCACCTCGACCCTCCACCTGTTGCTCCTAGAGTAGACACGGACCCCTCTCCAGCACCCAATGTGCACGTCCAGACTCAAAAAATCAGTTTCCTCAGTCAGGAATCCCAAAAGAGGGCCTCTCCCACCTCACTGCCATCCCAAACCCAAACCCTACCCCAGACATCCACACAGACACCTCAGAGTCCACCCACCTCCAGAGGAAGAGCTGCCAGCACAGATAGATTTTTCGAAAAACTCAAGTTCTCTCCAGCAGGTGAGGGCCGTCACTTGTAAAAGAGACCTACAAAACTTTTATTTATTTACCCTGCTGTGCATTTCCCAGTAATGCACTTAAGTGTGCATACCTTTAGTATGTGAATGTAGGTCCTGACTCAATGTTCCTACACATTCCCTCCTGTTTAGCAGGCCCGGGGTCGGTTGAGGTGAAATTAGGGAAGAACAGGACGGAAGCCGACGTGCGCCGTTACACAGATGAGAGAGACCGGCTTGAACGAGAGAGGGAGGAGGTTAAAAACACTCTGGCCACACTGAGGAAAGACCGGCGGGAGGTGAAAGAGGAGCTGAGCTCCTGCCAAGGTACTGCAGCGCCACCTAACGGTGATGTGTGGAAATGCCCAGATGTTAAAAGCATAGATTTGATGGCTTTGCATTTTCTTTCTATTTTAAAAGTGCAGTTGTTTTTATATATTACTTGTTAGTTCTGACATGCTATAACACCACAGTGTCACTGTACATGTAAAATGCTAATAAACGCTTTTGATTATGGCTCATGTAGACCCCACTCAGCAGGCCTCTCTGGAGGCTCGTCTGAAGCAGATGGAGGAGACGTGTCGTGAAGCGGAGCGTCGACGAGTGGAGGTGGAGCTTAGCCTAATGGAGGTGAAGGAGAATTTGAGAAAAGTGGAAGCTGGACCCTTTACACTGGGCACCACAGTAGATAGCAGTCTACTGGAAACTACAATGGTTAGTATGATGACAGGATTCAGTTTTGCTATGAAAAACAGCAATTAACATTTTAAAATATATAAAAATAGAAAATAGTTATTTTGAACTGTAATATTACTGCACAATGTTAAAACCTCTTTCTGACTGCAACTTTTGAACAGTAGTGTATAACTTGAAAAACCAAGTGAGCTGCTTATCTGACAACAGTTCAGGAAAGTTAAAGGGACAGTTCACCCAAAAATGAAAATTCTATCATTAATTATTCACCCTCATGTCGTTCCAAACCTGAAGAAATCCTAGAGCTTTCTGACCCTGCATAGGCAGCAATACAACTGACACATTCAAGGCCCAGAAAGGTAGTAAGGACATCGATTAAAAAGTTCATGTGACATCAGTGGTTCAACCTTAATTTTATGAAGCTACAAGAATACTTTCTGCACACAAAGAAAACAAAAATAGTGAGTTTATTTAATAATTTCTTCTCTTCCGTGTCAGTCTTTGACGCTTGTTCGTCGAGTATCTTGACACATCCGTCTGTATATTCTATTTCAAATAGGTAAGGTTGGGCAAAAAACTGCAAATCATTCTCTCTGTCAAAAATGTCCGACATGTTTATGACTACTGATGTCACATGGACTATTTTAACAATGTTCTTAACTACCTTTCTGGGCTTTGAACATGATAGTTGCATTGCTGTCTATGAAGGGTCAGAATGCTCTTAGATTTCATTAAAAATATCTTAATTTGTGTTCTGAAGATAAGCAAAGGTCTGACAGTTTTGGAACTACATGAGGGTAAATAATTAATGACAGAATTTTCATTATTTGGTGAACTGTCCCTTTAAAGGCGAAGTTCATGTCTAGGACAAAAATTTACAGATAAATTACTCACCTTCTTGTCATCCAAGATGTTCATGTCTTTCTTTCTTCAGTCGTAAAGAAATTATGTTTTTTGAGGAAAACATTTTAGGATTTCTCTCCATATAGTGGACTTCAATGGTGCCCGTGAGTTTGAACGTCCAAAATGCAGTTTAAATGCAGCTTCAAAGGGCTCTAAATGATCCCAGGGAAGGAAGAAGGGTCTTATCTAGCGAAATGATTGGTTATTTTCTAAAAACAATATATATATATATATCAGTTTATACTTTAGCGTAAACCTTGTGTATTCCAGTGCAATACAGTTAGGGTATGTCGAAAAACTCCCATTTCATTTTCTCCTCCAACTTCAAAATCGTCCTACATTGCTGCGGAAGTACCGACCCAGTGTTTACAAAATGAACAAGCGAAGTAGATTAGACGCTCTTTAAAACAGCGATCTAGGATGATTTTAAAGTTAGAGGAGAAAATGCGATGGGACTTTTTCGACATACCCTAACTGTCATAAACCGGAATACACAGAATTCATGCAGAGCTAGACAAGATGAGCATTTGAGGTTAAATTGTATTTTTTTTTTAGAAAATAACCAATCGTTTTGCTAGATAAGACCATTTTTGCTCGGCTGGGATCATTTAGAGTCTTTTGAAGCTGCATTTAAACTGCAGTTCAAAGTCGTGGGCACCATTGAAGTCCACTATATGGGGAGAAATCCTGAAATGCTTTCCTCAAAAAACAATTTCTTTACGACTGAAGAGAGAAAGACAGGAACATCTTAGATGACAAAGGTGAGTAAATGATCTGTAAATTTTTTTGTAAGTGAACTCCTTTAAGAACTAAATTCCACTGTTTTTTAATGGTTGTATTCTATTTGAGTGACACAAGTCCAGCTGACTTATATTTTTGTGTATTCTAGCCCAAGACGCCACCTGTATCTACCCCTGCTCCAAATACACCCACCAACACCACCAACAATGGAGATTCTCCCGTCAACTCTGCCACAGCACTGAAGAACAGACCCCTGTCCATCATGGCATCCGGCAAAGGAAACGTTCTGCAGAAGGCCAAGGTCAGAATCCATGTATGCCTCCATAGTCCCAGATAAAATAAAAGCTTACTGACCCCAAACTTTTGAATGGTAGTGTACATCTATGTAACAATGGTATATGAATATGATAATCCAAGTTGCAATCATTACAACACCAAAAGTGTATTCAATCATCTTTTGTAACAATATTTTCCCATGTTACTGTCTAAGCTGATGTTATTCTCTCTGCAGGAATGGGAGAAAAAAACCACAACCTAGTGGATGGAAACAGAGAGCACAAATGAACTTTTTAGCCAAAGCTCAAAGGACTGCTAAGGCAAATGCTTCAGGCAGGGCATGAGAGAGAGAGAGGGGGTGTGTCCAATGACCTGCAGGCCCCGCCCCTCTAAACATAACCCTCCACTCGTCCCTGCTTCTCTGCATTCAGAGGCTGAGATACTGGGTACATGCAGGCAGCTGATCCAAGACAATATTTTCTGTTCCCTGCCAAATAACGCCACTGGACGACAATAGATTTGAAAACTATTCAAGTCATTTTTATGTAAGAGAAAGGAAGGGAATAACTGAAATAACTCTTCCAGTGGTGTGCACATTATTTGATGGATGTTTCACAAGAGACCAAAAACAGTTAGGTGAGCTTCGAGAACCACTATTTTTAGATTGAAATATTAGAAACCGTAAATCAGCCATTTGGTACATCTGGTACATTGTAGCTTGGTTCATGTATGCTGGTAACCAAGATGTGAATATATATTACATATCCGTTCAGTGTTTTTTAATTTGTTACTGTACGCTAGCTGAAACATGCACTTTTTATTCAAATAAAAGTTTGTACTGACAACAATTCATGTTTATGCAATACCAATAGTTTCTCCAGTAGGTGGCACCAAAACAACACCGAGTTAGACTCAAAGTTCTGGAAAAAATTTAATAGCTTTACAATAGACAAATGCACCATTGTAGTTAATACGAAATAAATATGGTCAAAAACGTAAGCCTCTAATATGAGGTTTTCTGTAACGAGGAGTTTTCATTATGACAGATCACAAACAGGTCCAAATCTCAGACAGAATATATGCTCATTAAGGATTTCAGTGCTGAATAAACTATACAAACAGCATAAAAAATCCTTATTTGTCACTAATCGCATTTACAAAATTCATGAAATACATAAACATCCCGTGTGAAGTGTCTCCTGGCTTGCATGTTCATTAGCATCTTAAGTCAATGTGAATTTAGAATTGTAACACACTTCACTGTCTGTTTTTTCTCTTTATCTGTGCTGTGTTTGGGACGCGTGTCTCCTGCGGTGCTGTCTATAGCGCTGCAGCAGCTCTTTTTCGCTCTTGTGCTGATGGCGCCTCAGGCCTGCAGGTTTAGGAAGATCTCCTCTGGATGGCTGCTCTCTGCTTCCTGAAAAACAAGTTTATGAAAATACGTAAATCAAAAGACTTAAACATACCCTGCCAACCGCTTGTCCATTCTGAAAACACCAAAATTATGACCCATCCGGCAGGCATAGGAATATGGACAAATCATACTGAGCACTGACATAAGCAGATGTGTGAAGCCATGTTACATCATGTTCATAAGATGGTTTAAATAATGAGGATTTACACTGCAAACAATCAGTTTCTTGAGCAATATTTTAATATTATTATAAAACAAAAACAACTAAAATTAGTTGAAAAATAATAAGAATATTTATTTATTTATTTATTTTCTTATTATTGTTTAGCATGGAAATAAAACTTATAAAATACCTTTTAAAAGTTTGGGATTGGTAAGGGATTGGGTTTGGGGTTATTAAATATAAATTAACAACTTGCTGGCCACAACTTTTTAAGAGTAGTGTATATATTTAAAATAAAAAAGTAGATACTTTAAAAAAAAAGAAAAGAAAAGAAAAAGAAACTATTTATCTATATATTAAATTTAATCATTATTTAATTATAATAATAATCTCTCTCTCTCTCTCTCTCTCTCTCTCTCTCTATATATATACCTATAATTTCTTGTTTTAATTTTACTATTAAATTTTAAGGATATTTAAATGTTAAATGACCTTTAATTATGAAATGACCCCAAAGTATTTTATAAATTTTCTGCTGCTTGTTTACTATAATGACTAAATTGTGAGATAATTTGGAATATTTATACACATTTTTATCCTTTTTTGCCTTTATTTAGATAGGAATATAGATTGGGCAGGAAGTGAAATAGGAGAAAGATCTAAAGATGAGCAAAATAAGCTAAAAATAATTTAAAAATGTAAAAAACTTGACCTCTATATCTGTTAACTACCCACTATTGTTCTAAAACTAATTACTAGTTATTGGTACTGACGTGTTTCGCAGTGTGGACCCTTCCAACCATGGCATTCACAGCGGTAGCTGCCATTCAGCAGCACACAGACGCCATCATTCATACAGGGGTTTGGACTGCACAGGTTAATAGGTTTCTTCACATCTGTAGAAAGAGCATCAAGTTACAGAAAGTAACGCATGAAGAAAGATCAATATTTGTGCTCATTCATTCAGCACATTACCTGCACACACCATTTGTACCAGCACATCCTCAGAGTATTTCAGGTCATCATATGAAGGCACAGAGATCATGTGATCCTCAGATCCGGCGATGCGGAAGAGAACTTCCTGCTGTATGTCCCCGATTCCAATCACAAACATTGATACTCCACTATCCCGGATCTTCTGAGCGGGCACCGCTGCATCTTCCGCACCCGTCCCGTCAGTCAGAACCACCACTGCCTTGTTGACTCCAGGCCGTGCTCCTTTTCCAACTGTCAGGCTTTGAGAGAGCACATGGAGCAGAGCAGAACCTGTAGAGGCCTTCCCACCCAGAAAAGCAGCGTCTCCTACTGCCTTCAGCACAGCGGAGCCTGAGTCATACTTGTCCAGGTCAAAGACCGTGACGGGCCGCCTGCCATAAACCACCAGTCCCACCTGAGCCACATCGCGGTTGATGTCAAACTGCACTGAGGTGCTTCGAACAAAGTCCTGAAGGTGGACAAAATTGTCCTTTCCTACACCGCTGGAGGCGTCCAATACAAAAACAAGGTCCAAAGCTTGACCCAGACAGCCTAGTGAAGACAAAAAAAACTTTAGAGTGAAAACTGAAAGAAACAGTTTACCCTAAACAACTTTTTTTTATTTTGGAAACTATTTAAATATGAATTTAGTCATATTTTAGTGCATTTGTATGCAAAGAGTGTAGTCAGAATGTGATTTACACATTCTGATATAATATACCAGTGTTTACAAACTACTTTTTATGGTGCTTTTTGTCCCTTTTGGCATTACAGTTGAAGTCAAAAGTTTACATACACCTTGTAGAATCTGCATTAAGAGCCAGGGGTGAAAACTTTTGAAATTTGAAGATCAGAGTGAATTTAACTTATTTTGTCTTCTGGGAAACATGTAAGTATCTTTTGTAGCTTTTGAAGGGCAGTACTAAATGAAAAGAAAAAATTATATTTAGGCAAAATAAGAAAAATGTACACATCTTTATTCTGTTCAAAAGTTTTCACCCCCCGGCTCTTAATGCATTGTGTTTCCTTCTGTAGCATCAGTGAGCGCAGCTTTAACATTCTGCTAAACATTTTTTTTCACTGAAGAAAGAAAATAATGACTGACACCAGAGTGAACTATTCCTTGAAGGAACAACAATCTCAGATAAGCATTTTTGAGGACTTTACAGTGTTTAAAATGAAGAATTGTTTAGATATCTACCCTGGTTGTCGACACTGCAGATCTTGGCTCTTAGCTCTGGGATCTTTGCACTCAATCTATCAGGTGACTGATATGTAATGGTGCGCTGAGGGTTCCCTGTAATGTTGTTTATTTCAGCCCTCATCCCTTCTGGTGCTACACCGATGATGAAGATCTCCCTGTCCCGTGCGTACTTTGCTGGCTCCACCACAGCATCCGCCGACGGCGTTCCCGTGAGCAGCACTACCACTCGTGGCAAGTCGTCCTGAACATCAGCGAACACGGGTGCGCTCTGGAAGCCGTGGCGTGTGATGTATCGAAGGGCGTTTCCAGCCTTAGCCTGCCCACCCCGATACTGCATCCCCTCAACAGCCTGGATCAGCTTTGCCGGGTCTCTGTGCCCCCCGATTTTGGCCTCGATCTTCACGTCACTTCCATACTGGGCCAACCCCATCTTCACAGGGGTGTCAGAACTCAGCACAGCCTGCATGAAACGCTTAAGGAAGGACTTGAAGCGCAAGAAACCCTCTAGAGTAAGCGCAGAGGAGCCCTCGACAAGGAAGAGCACATCCACGGAGCAGTCGAAACTCAGAATGGGAGCTGGAAAAAGAGGATACGGTTAAGAGCCACTCTGATTGACATACATTTGGATCTAAAGAACATGCTTAACATACCACTTCTTGTTATCTCATGTTTATTTTAGAGTTTAGTTAGGATCATGCGAGACAAACTTGTTAAAGGAAGAGAGGGTGTAGGGACTCTACCCTCCATTAACACATGCAAAAATGCATTTACAAACAGCATAAACAAACAAAAAGATCCATCTCTCACTCTGCAGGTAAGTGGGGTCATCTGATCTAACCCTTGCCTGTGATGTCATTCACACTGACTGACAGAAGGAGGTTATGCATGTCATCACATTCTGATTGGCCGGAGGATTCTATGTCAGTGTTACAATGGAACTCACGGGAACTGATGATGGCTTCTGTCTCTGAATCTCATTTAGGAAACTTCCCCCATCTTGAAAATATGTATGTGTGGATTGTTGAATAAATTTGTATTTTTGTTTTCTTTGCGCTTGAACCACTGATGTCACATTGACTATTTTAACAATGTCCTTACTATGTTTCTGGGTCTGAGAACATTTCAGTTACATTCAAAAAGCTCTCGGATTTCATCAAAAATATCTTAATTTGTGTTCCAAAGATGAACGAAGGTCTTATGGGTTTGGAACGACATGACGGTGAGTAATTAATCATTTTTAGGTGAACTATCCCTTTAAGATATGAATTTGACAGTTGAATTTCATTGCACAAGGCAGTAAGTTAGCAAGGTTTCTGACTTTGAGGGCATTTGGAGATGAGAACAGAGTGGTATTAGCTCATAATTAGAGTGTCTCTTTCATCTGAAGGATGTAAGACCTCTAAGGTATATTTCAGTCAGCCATGACCCAGCCCGAAAGCTGACCCCCATTGTAACGTGAAACCATGAGCTGTTTATGACAACTCCCACCCACACACACATACACAATCCAACCAACCCCACCAAAACAAAACACACGTCTCCCAGTGAACATGAGACTGAAACAGCTCATTAGATGCTGAGGAGTGTGGGAAGAGAAGCACATGAATGTGAACTCACCACAATTGGGGTCACTGCCGTAGCCCGCGGGACACTCGCAGCGGTGCTTCTCTAGTCCCTCAGATATACACGTCCCACCATTCTGACAGGGCTGAGAATCACAGGGGTCTGAAGATAGACGGGATCAATGATGTTAATCAGATTGTTAATTAAATATTCATTATTCAATATTCACATTGTTAGGTTAGGTCTTACCTGGACATATAGTTCGGTGACAGACAACAGGGTGTTGCCGGTAAACTTTGTTATATCTGTAAGATGATGCAAAAACCAGTTTCAGTACTCACGTCTGTTAAAGGATTAGTTCACTTTCAGAATTAAATTTTCCTGATAATTTACTCATCCCCATGTCATCCAAGATGTTCATGTCTTTCTTTCTTCAGTTGAAAAGAAATTAAGGTGTTTGAGGAAAACATTCCAGGATTTTTCTCCATATAGTGGACTTCAGTGGTGGATGACAGATTGAAGTTCCAAATTGCGAATTGTTTCAATGCAGCTTTAAAGGGCTCTACATGAAAAATAAAATTTTCTATACTTTTTAACCACAAATGCTCATCTTGCACTAGCTCTGTGATGCGCATTCAAAGCGATGCGTCTTCACGCATTACATTATCACATTGAAAAAATCATGTGTGGTTAGTTCTTCGTCTGTGTACTTTGGTTCAAAAAGGTAAGACGGCAAAAAACTCCATCTCATTTTCTCCTCCAACTTTAAAACCATCTGACATCGTTGTTTTATCCTTTTTTTGCGTTTGACTTTCTTTGCACGTTTGCTTCGTAAACACTGGGTCGGTACTTATGTTACGTAATGCATGAGGTCAAGCTAGTGCAAGACGAGCATTTATGGTTAAAAAGTCTATAAATTGTAATTTTTTTTTTTTTAATCATTTAGCTAGATAAGAGCCTTATTCCTCAACTGGGATTGTGTAGGGCCCTTTAAAGCTGCATTAAAACTTTGGACCTTCAATCCATTGGCCACCATTGAAGTCCATTATACAGAGAAAAATAATAGAATGCTTTCCTCAAAACCTTAATTTCTTTTCAGCTGAAGAAAGAAAGACATCTTGAATGACAGCGAGTAAATTTCCAGGAATTTTTTATTCTGGAAGTGAACTAATATTTCAGCGAACTTTGTTTTACCTCAGGCCATGAAACCTCAATTTTTGTGTGTGTGTTAAAACAATTATTTGTTTGTTTATGTATTTAGCTAATAGCTAGCATAGTTATTATTAGCATTTTTTGGTAAATGTTTCTAAAAGACAATGTGAAACCAGTATCACATTTCTGTTAATGATCACCTGTATGTTTTACCTCAGGCCATGAAACGTCAAAATTATTCAAATGCATCAAAATTATTCATTTTTTAAAAATATGTTTTGTAAAACAATACGAAACCAGTTTCAGCCCATATGTTTCTGTTAATGATCTTTTTTAGGTTTCACCTCAGGCCATGAAACTTAAACATGAGCCTGGGACACTTCAAAAGAACAAAAACACACAATGTGATACAGTTCAAAACATAAGCTCAGACCTGAGGCATCTCTGTGACTAATGATCCATAGTGGTGTGTAATGCGCATTAAAGGGACAGTTCACCCAAAAATATAAACTCTGTCATTAATTACTCACCGTAATGTCGTTCCAAACTCGTAAGACCTTCGTTCATCAACGGAACACAGTTTTTTTATGAAATCCAAGAGCTTTCTGGCCCTGCATAGACAGCAATGCAACTGACACATTCAAGGACCAGAATAGTAGTAAGGACATTGTTAAAATACTCCATGTGACATCATAGAAAACAAAAATAATGACTTTATTCAACAAATCCTCTTCTGTGTCAGTCTTCACTGCGCATTCATTAAACATGCAACAGAAGAAATTGCTGAATAAAGTCGTTATTTTTGTTTTCTTGTAGCTTGAAACACTGATGTCACATGGACTATTTTATCAAGCGTTAGTTGCATTGCTGTCTATGCAGGGTCAACAAGCTCTCAACAGAAAATGACAGAATTTTCATTTTTGGGTGAACTATCACTTTAAGAATGAGTATTTTGGTCATTTTAACATAGTATAGTCAGACTTCAATTAGGCTGAAAGCATCTCAAGAACATTGTGTTTTGTTCCATCCATGTCATTTACCTG
Source organism: Labeo catla (assembly GCA_012976165.1). Lineage (NCBI taxonomy): Eukaryota > Metazoa > Chordata > Actinopteri > Cypriniformes > Cyprinidae > Labeo > Labeo catla. Next base: position 1,303,556 of record VONZ01000113.1, read on the forward strand.
TAATGAGGGCAGAGGGATGTGTACGTTGAGTATCCCTTGGATCCCTTCCAGCACACAAAGTTTCCCTGAAGCTCTTTGACCGTCTCCAGGGTTTTGTGAACACACGGGTAAGACTCCACTTTACACCCTGCAGATATTACAGCACAGGAAACATGACTTACTGTTCATAAACCTAAAATGGTGCTGTTGATTGAGTCACAGGTGAGTTTTTACCTGAAGGAACGGCAGTGCAAACGGATGAGGTCGTAAGGGTGGTGAGTAATCCGTTTATAGCATCACTGAAATGCTCTGCGAAGAACACATGAGTGTCTGAAGGGCTGCTAGCCAATTCACGGAGCTCTTCCCATCTTAGGAGAGAAAGACAAGGAATGATTTAGCAGCTAATATGCTTTGTGAAAAGCACTATTCATAAAATAGCTTTTAGTATCAATCCTTCAGAAAACATTGTAATGTGCTGATTTGCTTAAACATTTCTTATTATCAATGTTGATAATAGTTAAGATCTCAAACTTTTGAACAAACTGTCACAGTCAATTCCAGATTTATATTACAGAACACATGGCTGGGAAATTTTGAGATGACAGAGCATATGGTGCTGCAAGAGCTCTGAGGGCTTTCATTCATCTAAATGTCACAGTAATTCACCCCAAACACACCACTGATACATTCCCAGCTGTTAGATACATCCATTAAGGTGAGTTCATCCACTAAGATTCCCTCTTCTTCCTGCACCTGTTGGAAAGTTGCCATAAAGCCTCAAGTAAAGAGAGAGCACAGGAATTATGCTATCTGCAGCCTAACCAACAGCGACAACACACATCCAGGCTGTCAGCAGCCTTTTAGTGTACAATAACACACCTGTCAGTGAGACACTACTGTGTCTGAGGGCTGTTAGCAAATCAGTTCACTGACTAATAGCATTTGCAATATGACAGCACCTGCCCCTGCAAAATGCTTCCGAACAATCGCTAACAAAAAAGCTGAAAAGTGCCATAATAATACCTTAATAATACCTATCCTAAATCATTCCTATATTATTTTTCACAGTACCTTAAAGTACTTTATGTAATTACTATGGTATACACTCAGTAACATCGTATTTACAGTATTAAAGTACCAAAGTATTACTGAAACCATCACAGAAGCCACAAACCCATATTGTGTTTAAAGTTCCAGTAGTTATTAATTAGAATTTCTAGGGGTGCTAATAATTGTGGCCAATGTGTACTGGAGAAAACATTTATTTTGTAATGTGTTTTTCCACCCAATTTCATTTTTTTATGTCAATGAAAGGCTAGATTTTTGTGATCTTTGCCATTTTGCCACTGCCATTCAAAAGTTTGGGATCAGTGAGATTTTTAATGTTTTTTAAACAAGTCTTTTCTGCTCATCAAGGCTGTGTTTGTGTGTTTAAAATATAGAAAAAAACTGTAATATTGTGAAATATTATTGCAATTTAAAATAGTGTTTTTTTATTTTAATAAACTTTAAAATACAATTTATTTCTGTGATGCAAAGCTGAATTTTCAGCATCATTACTCCAGTCTTCAGTGTCACATGATCCTTCAGAAATCATTCTAATATGCTGATTTATTATCAATGTTGGAAAGAGTTGCGCTGCTTAATATTTTTTTGGAACCTGTGATAATTTTCTCAGGATTCTTTGATTGATAAAATGTTAAAAAGAACAGCATTTATTTAAAATAGAAATATTTTGTAATATACACTATCATTCAAAGTTTGGGGTCAGTACATTTTTTATTCTTTCTTTCTTTCTTTCTTTGAAAGAAATTAATACTTTTATTCAGCAAGGATGTGTTACACTGACAAAAAAAAGTGATAGTAAAGACTTATGTTGTTACAAAAGATTTCTGTTTGAATAAATTCTGTCATTTTTAACTCTTCATTCATCGAAGAATTCTGGAAAAAGTATCATAGCTTCCAAAACAATATTAAGCAACACAACCGTTTCCAACACTGACAATAAATCAGCATATTAGAACGGTTTTTTGTGACACTTAAGAATGGAGTAATGGCTGTTGAAAATTCAGCTTTGCATCACAGAAATAAATAATATTTTAAAGTATATTAAAATAGAAAACTTATTTTAAATCGCAATAATATTTCATAATATTACTTTTTTCTGTACTTTTGATCAAATAAATTGAACTTTGATAAACTTAAGGGATTTAAGAATTAAAAATTAAATCTTACTGATCCCAAAATCCCAAAATTATGATTAATTATCATTTCCTTTAAGCAAAATATAATTTCTTATTTCATGAGAAATGATTTTGAGGTTAAATATGACCCAAGATGTTCTTGACAGGCTCTGAGAAGTGGGTAATTAGAGATTTAAGGCTTTTATTTTAGTTACTGAAGTGAGTGTAAATGTTATGAGTTACCTGGGGTAACGGATCCCCACGGCAAACAGAGTCACTCCAGACAGCTTGAGCTCTGAGGCGGCCAGCTGCACTGCCCCCTGGGACTTTCCGTCAGATAAGAGGATGACGACGCGTGGCACTGTGGAATTGCGTCCGCCGGAAAACCCCTTCCTCAGAACGAACTTCAAAGCCAGACCTGTCTGTGTGCTTCCACCTCTGAGCAACAGAAAAACACAGAATTACTTTATACATATAACAATTTTCAGATTGAAGAGTCTAAAACATCAAAATAAACAGCTGCCACACATATCATTGTGAAATGATATTCTAGGCTTGTAAATCAGATACCCACAGCAGCACAGTCAGCACTGCACAATGAAGAGGAGAAGTCTGACAGGGAGTGTTCTTTGCCTGCCTCTGCTCTAATCTCTTATTAATTTAACTACAGCGGCCCCTCAGAAGTCTTGGGACAACACAGAAGCCTTTAGTTCCCTTCACTGCACTGTGTCCTTAATGCACCCCTCATGATGAAACCTAAACCAATTACAGCACTCTCAGGTTCACACTGGCTGCAGCTTTATCTTTGGGCTGACTTCTTTCCAGTGTTAATGCATTCTCAGACCTTCATAAATTGACACTTGATACATACATTTGGAGGTAACAGTTAGCTAGCCAGTTGATTAAGAAACTGTTTTAGGAATTAAAACCAAACACAGTGTAAGAATGATAATCTCACTGACACAGAATGGGGTCCAAAAATCTAGAAAAATGTAGGATTCAAAATCAAAGAAATAAAGGATTCATGGAAAATAGGGGTCGACCAATTATCGGCCTGGCCAAATTTTTGTCGCTGTTATTAAGCATTTTTATAATCATCAGTATCGTCATTTTCCGAACCGATTTGACAATAAAATATTTTACAAGCATTTAAAGAAAGTTTTTGTCAGAGCTCTTGTTATTCTTAATTTTGACATGAATTTTTATTTTTACATGAGACACATATATTGGTTCAAAATATCGGTTATCGGTCTACTTGTTCTTTATAATCAGTATCGATATCGCCTCTGCATTTAAAGAAAGTTGTAATCAGAGCCCTTGTTATTCTTAATTTTGACATTATTTTTCATTTTTACACCAGACATACATATATCAGTTCAATATAACGGTTATCGGTCTACTTGTTCTTTAATAATCGGTATCAGCATCGGCTCTGCACTTAAAGAAAGTTGTTATCAGAGCCCTTGTTATTCTTAATTTTGACATTATTTTTCATTTTTACATCAGACATACATATATCAGTTCAAAATATCGGTTATCGGTCTACTTGTTCTTTAATAATCAGTATCGGCCCTGCTTTTAAAGAAGTTTTTGTCAGAGCCCTTGTTTTTCAAAATTTTTACAACATATATATCGGTTCAAGATATTGGTTATCAGTCTACTTGATCTGTTATAATCTGTATTGGCCCTGAAAAACACATATCGGTCTACTTCTAATGGAAAATGTAAATCTAATAATGATGTACAATTAAATAATATTTAAGATTCAACACTGTTTCAAGGTCACCAATCAAACAAGCAAATTTGTGACACTGACCATGTGAACTCCTTTATACAGAAGATCAGATCTTGTTGTAAACTGTTATACTGATAATATTATTTTGTAATTAAAGCATCTGTAGTGAAAAGTAGGTAAAAATGCAAAATAAAAGTATTTTCCCTAAACATATTACACACAGAATCTAATATAAATATAAAAAACTGAACATGCATGAAACTGTTGATTAGGAGTTGATTAGAAAACTGTTTTAGGAATTGAAACCAAATCACAATGTAAGAATGAAAATCTCACTTGTTTTTGTTTTTTTCTCACTTTTCTCACAAATTTAAAGCCAGTAATAAATTATTTTATGGTATAAGGATTCATGGAAAATAGGGGTCGACCGATTATTATCCTGGCTGAATTATTGGCATTGATATTAAGCATTTTTATAATGATCAGTATCGTCCATTTTCAAAACTGATTTAAAAAGGATTTAATAATATGTTTTTGTCAGAGCTCTTGTTATTCTTAATTTTGACATTAATTTTCCTTTTTACACCAGACATATATATCGATTCAAAATATCGGTTATCGGTCTACTTGTTCTGTAATAATTAGTAAGAGCATCAGCCCTGCATTTAAAGAAAGTTTTTATCAGAGCCCTAGTTATTCTTCATTTTGACATTAATTTAAATTTTTACACCAGACATATATATCGGTTCAAAATATTGGTTATCAGTCCACTTGATCTAATCGGTATCGGCATCAGCCCTAAAAATACATATTGTTTGACCACTAATGGAAAATGTAAATCAAAGAATGATGTAAAATGAAATAATATTTACGATTATATATATATATATATATATATACATGTAATTTTCAATATTCTAATAGTAATTTTGATAGCTATAAGTCATCTTTTGTGTTGTTAGTTTTTAAAATTACCATTAAAGGCAGTAAAACAACATCCTAACATTTTTTAATTATCATTAATACTATTTAATATAAAATATTATACATAATTATATATTATTTAGCATTTTTCACTTTTTTTATGTATGTATCTATGTTTGCATGTACAAAATATAGTTTCATGGGTGACTAACAACTAAATTTTTCACTGTCACCTCCTGACAATACTCCTTTATCCTGTGCTGAAATACATGATCTGCTATATCCTACAGGGATACTGACTTAAAGCCAGTTGAGACGCAGGCATGTGCACAGCTGGGATTCTCTCCATCATTTTCGCTAACAGTTGTTCAGCTAAACAGACAAGTGGTGATATTTTCATAGAGTGGGAATCAGAAACGGTAATTTCACAGCCTGTCGAGGAAGATGTGGTATGTCCTGACTGGGTGATGAGGTTCAGGCCAGCTGTGTGCTCACAGTGTAATTCAGCTACCAGTCATTACAGATCCCTTCACAGTACACCCTTCACCACAAAAACCATTAATTCAACCTCATCAAGCTGTCTATCACGCCACAGCATACTCAGACACACTTGCACACACATGTTGAGAGTGTAATGTAAACAGAAGTCCACCAGGTCTGTGTTGACATAGTCTCGAAGATATAAAATGGAGTGAGGTATTTCTCATCTTCCACAGGAAGTGCAAAAGCCTGACAGAAACACAATAACAGTAATCTCTGTACCTATAGTGGATTTTCTTCATCTTTTTCTTCAGTTCCTCTTTACTGTTATAGGAGTCTAGACTGATTTCCAGCTTTGGCGTGGAACCAAATTGAATCACGCCAACTCTCACCTGCCCAAAACAAAGAATGCAGTTTAAACATCACAAACAGAAAAAGGAAATGTTTTTATTGAACATAATGATAGAATAAATTGAAGATGGGCCATTCTAAATTGAAATAGAACACTGTAAAACACTGCAGTTGTTGTGACTTTTTCCCTCAGAATTGCTTGTTTATATCTTGTGAGTTATCAAGTCAGAATTGTGAGATATAAACTTACAATTCTGAGAATATATCAGTCTTTTTCCCCCTCAAAATTGTATTTTATAACTCACAATTGCAAGTTTATATCTTACAATTCTGGGAAAAAGTCAGATTTGTGAAATACAAACTCGCAGTTTAGAGCACGCAATTCTGACTTCATAACTCATAGCAATTGTAAGTTTATATGGTGCAATTCTGATTGGAAAAATCAGAATTGCAAGATACAACCTCTCATTTGCAAGAAAAAAGTCAATTGTGAGTTTACATCTCGCAATTCTGACTTTATAACTCGAAATTGCGTGTTTATACCATGCAATTCTGACTTTATAATTCACAATCGCGAGTTTATATGATGCAGTTCTGAGGGAAAAAGTCAGAATTGCAAGATACAAACTCACATTTGCGAGAAAAAAGTCAGAATTGTGCTTTCATCTCGCAGTTCTGACTTTATAACTCGCAATTGCGCAAAAAAGTCAGACTTTTAAGTTTGTATCACCCAATTCTGAATTTATAACTTGCATTTGCAAGAAAAAAGTCAGAATTCAAGTTTATATCATGCAATTCTGACTTTGTAACTCATAATTGCGAGTTTGTATCATCAAACTCTCATTTCCGAGAAAACAAGTCATAATTGAAATTTTATCTCCCAGTTCTGACTTTATTTCTCACAACTGTGAGTTTATATCACGTAATTCTTTATAACTCACATTTGCGAGAAAAAAAGTCTGAATTTTGAGTTGGTATCACAGAATTCTGACTTTATAACTCACATTTGCAAGAAAAAATAAGAATTTTGAGTTATCACGCAATTCTGACTTTATTTTTCGCAATTCTGACTTTATGTCATGCAAATCTAAGAAAAAAGTCAGAATTGTGAGATAAAGTCGCAATAACCTTTTTTTATTTTTTATTCAGTGGGGCTTCCATACTGATCTCTGTAGATCAAGAGTTGCATAATAAAATAGTAGACTGTATGCATAAAATAATAATAATAGATACAGCACAGTAGATTGAAATGTTGACTAAATAATGACAGTTTTTCAATTTTGGGAGAACTTTATGCAATCTGACCTTGTCTGTGCTGACATCAAGAGCCTCACACAACTTCAACACGTAGTGGCGGGACCGTTCAAACCCTCCTTTCCCAACGCTGTAAGAGCTATCCATCACAAAGAGAATATCCATCGCTGTGGAGCACTGCATCACTGACCACACACAGGAAAAAACACAAAGTTTATTCATCTGAACTTCATCTTTAGCTACTGAATGGTCACTAATGTATAGTATTAGTTCATGCAACACTTACACATTCACATAAACACTGGCCTGTATTTGACACACTTAAGCAGCTCAAAGGTCGCCTGTGGCATGTTCTAGCACAGATAAATACTTACAAACACATTACAGCAAGTTTGTGCTAGTCAACTGGCTAAATTATAATCCATGTAGCTGTCATGTCAGAACCCGCTGCCTGTCATAAAGAAGATGATTAGACAGAGACGGCATGCCGCTGTCTGTAACAGCACGCACACTTTTAGCTATCCAAATGAGGACACAACATAGACTTCTTTTGTTTTTATGTAACTCTAAATATAATTTCTAGAAGACAACTTCTGAGGGCAATTTTGCCCCTAAATTATAGGTAAGTAAGAACACAAACTCTCACAGGCTTTCAATGTCTCTGCATGAAACATTCAACATGAAACCAAACCCTCTCTTAACAAGTAAACACAGGTTACTCTCTCACACATTTACACAGACACATATTGGCAGTAGATCAGTGGTTCCTCACACAGACAGACACAAATTCTTCTTTTCTAGAAATACTGTCAAAGCTGTTCATCTACACTACAGAGCTGCTTTGTAAATGTTTAAGGATTTGTCATCTGATTTTCTGAATGAGAAAGAAAAAGAGTCAACACTCACTTTCTCCAGCAGCGTTTATCTTCATAATGGTTTCAAGATCCGTTTGCATTTCCTGCACAGAGGAAATGGACCAAACTATGAAGAAAGAGATACTGACATTAGTAGAGTTAGTAGATAGTAGTTAGTAGATAGCAAAAAAACCTATCAAACAATCTGAAATTTAAATTAGACACAAATTGAAATTAAAAAAAGGTTACAAACTATTTTAGGACCAGTAAGGTTATTTTAAAATCAATTAAGCACCATTCCTAATTAAAAAGTTAACTTTAATAATTTTATGAAAATCTGTTATGACAATAAATAAATAAGTAAATAAATAAATAAATAAAAATTCATAAAATAAAGAGAATCACACTAAATACATAAATAAGTAAAAATATGAATATTTTATAAATTTCATAAAAATAAAATGTCAAATTTAATGATGATTTTTAAAATAGTTTTTAAAAGTTTAGAAATTGATAAAACTGACCAAGAACCTGTCATATTTCACCCATAAATAAATTCACAGTTTAAAAAAATAATACAATTTTCATAAAATAAAGAGAATCACACTAAATAAATATATAAATATTTCAAAAAACAAAAATTTTATCAAATAGAAATTGAAATTTCAATTAAAAAAAAAAAAATTTTTTAAATATTTTTTACAAGTTTATAAACTAATAAAACTGACCAAGAATAACCCAAAATCACCCCAAACCACTCCAAACCACTCCAAACTCAAAAGAAATAAATTAGACACATTAAAAAAAAGTTATTTTTAAGAACAATAAGGTTATTTTGAAACAATTAAGCACAATTTCAAATGCTTGTACTGTAAATGTAATGGAAAAAAAATCTCATTGCCATTGCTGTAACAGAAAATATATGATACATTATTAAAATGAGTATTTATGGCTAATTTGTGGTTATTTATGCTTATTTTTATTAATATTTCTAAAAGGTTAACTGTAATAGTTTTAGAAAAAAAATCACACTTATCAATAAATAAATAAATAATTCACAAAATAAAGAAAATCACACTAAATAAATACATATTTCATAAAAGAATATTATATAAAATAAATATTTATTTAATTAATAAATAAATATTTCATAACATAAAAGTTTCAGGTTTTAAAGATGATTTTTTAAATTTTCTTTAATTTTTCAAAAGTTTATAAACTAATAAAACCAACCAAGAACGGGCCATATTTAAAATCAAAAGAATATACATTTTTTAGAAAATAACTGACCACTTCACTAGATAAAACCCTTAATTCCCTTGAATCTACATTAGAACTGCAATTTGGATCTTCAACCCGCTGATCCCCATTGAAGTCCACTATATCGAGAAAATTCCTGGAATGTTTTCCTCAAAAACTTTAATTTTTTTTCGACAAATATTGCATTTCAATAATAAAAATGTGCTGAATTGTCATGAAAGTAATGCAAATACACTACAACACCTAAAAACTTTTTTCAGGTGAAATGTGACCTGGACATGTTTTTGGTGTTACTGACCCAGGTACTCCCTCAGGCACTGTCAAAGTCAACAACAGCTTACACAAATGAGCCATTTGAGCACAACTCCTAGATAGCTGAGCTGACCTCTGGCCCCAAGACACAGCTCCGCATGAAACTCTCTAAACACCCTTCAGAGGGGACTAATTCAGAACGATTGGCATTCCAGCAACGCCCACTGGACGTGAAGAGAACGGTCAGGCTGTCCCGGCCCGTGTTTGCCGCTCGAGTGAGCAAGGTTCAGAGCGACGTGCTCTCTCATGCATACAATCGCTGATTGAGAGGCAGGGGCCATGTGAACAGCCCAGGGCAGAGACGAGAGTGAAGTCCCTCCGTAACACTCCTGTGGAGTGGAGTGCGCTTGGGAATCACATACTTTAATTATGTGCTATTGTCTCCTAACACTCATGCCATCACGAGGAGGGCCACTCTCAGCGCCTTTCCATGGTAACAGGCCTCGGCCTAAGAAACCTGCAGGACCTCACGCGGGGGATGAGAGGCTGGGGGTGTCAGGGCAAAATTATGAGGCCACAAAATGTTAATGGGTTAATTCCACTGATGGTGGAGGTGAATACAGATCTGGATTGTTCAGAATCACTGCTATTCTCACAAGAATTCCAGAACATAAACAACACATTATTTTTAGATGACAATTATGTTCCATTAGAGGATTAGTTCACAAATTTCCTGATAATTTTCTCACCCCAATGTCATCCGAGATGTTCATGTCTTTCTTTCTTCAGTCGAAAATAAATATTTTTAAAGGAAAACATTCCAGGATTTTTCTCTATATAGTGGACTTCAATGGGTGCCAACAGGTTGAAGGTCTAAAGGTAGACAATAAGATCTTGGATGACATTGGGGTAAATTATCAGGAATTTTTTATTCTGGAAGTGAACTTATCATTTAACTACTAAGTTCAAACTGTTAATGTAAAGCTTGTCAAGCTCATGTGTTCTAAACCATGAGGTTTTATCATTTAGTTTTAATAAGTAAGTGCACACTTGTACATCTAAAGGAGAAAGGAAAGGCCTGATAACCCTTGAAAGGGGATGTCTTGTTATTTTCCTATGATAGATGATAGAATCAGTGATGTATGACTCTGAGCAAGCCGACTAGTACTAGGTCACGGTGAATCTTCCCTCAAACCCTGTGGTGATCCTCTCTGACAGGCTGCACTGTGGAACCAGGAGACATTTTATTGCCTGATTTTAGCGGACTGAAGGACTAAATCCCTTCTCAGATTTATGCCATATGTCCAGGAACGTAATGGGAAAATACTTGAGGTACACGCATAGATATCTCAATTCAGAAACAGAACACAAAACAGAACAAAATCGACACAGTCATAGAAGAGCCAATAAAGTATAAAAACAATAATGTAAAATAAATATTATAAACAGAAACACATTACAACAGCTTCACATCTCACAGTCTGATAAAACCTATTCCTCACACACTTTTAGAAATTAAGGCTGCAAAGGGGTATTTTTGCAGTGATGCCATAGCATAGAAGAACCATCTTTGGTTCCTCAAAGAACCTTTCAGTTCTTAAAAGAACCATTTTGAAGAACATTTAAAAAAATCTAAAGAACCCTTTTCCACTAGAAAAAACCTTTTCTGCATTTGAGAGGCTCCATGGATGTTCAAGTTTCTTCATGGAACCACTGAAGAACCTTTGCTTTTACAAGTGCAGGGCAAATGCTGTAGAAGTTAGGATGTTTGTAATAAACTCAAAATTTCCTAGATGAGGGCTATAATTAATTATTAAATATCTTAATTTGTGTTCCGAAGATGAACGAAGGTCTTGTGGGTTTGAAACAACATGAAAGTGAGTAATTAATGACAGAATTTTCATTTTTTAGTGAACCATCCCTTTAATGTGTTTGGCCTTGGCGGAGTAAATCAGCTACACTGCTGCTGCTGAGACTTGCTACTGTATGTAAGAAATACTGATGCTGCACATACACTGTAACATACATGAAATTACCCCCATATATAACATAGAAAAAATTACCCTGTAGCAGACCTATACAGGTGGAGCTGGGGAGGGTGAAGGGTTGCTGCAACTGCTACAGCAAGCACTAGCTGAGTATTTGAATGTTGAGCAGCAAGCTCATTGGCTGCTGATGTGAAAAGAAACCAATCAGCTGCGCCATGTGAATAATGATGTCAATATGTCAGATTGAGTTAGAACCTGTCAATCTGTGCGATCTAGAGTTTCATGACAGAGCTTTGTATTTGCAATATTCTTATGACCCTGAACCACAAAACCAGTCATAAGTAGCATGGGTATATTTGTAGCAATAGTCAAAAATACACTGTATGGGTCAAAATGATTGATTTTCCTTTTAATACAAAAAACATTGGAATATTAAGTAAAGATCATGTTCCATGAAGATATTTTGTAAATTTCCTACCGTAAATATATTAAAACTTAATTTTAGTAATATGCATTGTTAAGAACTGTATTTGGACAACTTTAAAGGCGATTTTCTCAATATTTTTTTTTTTGCACCCTCAGATTCCAGATTTTCAAATAGTTGTATCTCTGCCAAATATTGTCCTATCCCAACAAACTATACATCAATGAAAACTTATTTATTCAGCTTTCATGATGTATAATTTCATATATAACATCTCTCACTAAGTCACTAAGCATAACACATTTCTAAAGTAGAATTGCACAAATAAAAATAAAATAAAATAAAATAAAATGGCACCACTTCTTACCTTGACCAAACAGGAGCATAAGAAGGAGATGCAGCTGGCTACTAGAGGACATTTTCAATCCCTGAAATGTGAACAAAACAAGAATCAATTAGAACTGAGGTCTTGCAGGACGTCTTTGAAGAGGCCAACTACTGAGCAAGTGTACCAAAAAAAGTCTTGAGAATGCTAACAAAGACAAAAGCAGCTGTGAGTGAGACTATCAGGGAAAACAAATTTGGGAGATAAGGATTTCTTGGAATTTCACTCATGAGGTTAGTGGGGTAGCAATTTTTATTGACCCTCTGGGGCACTGGTTGGACAAGCAAGGAACATGGGATGGGAAAAAAGCAGGCTGACCGAAGGCTATTTTGAAATCAAACCCAACCAACTAATGGCAGACAGATTAAGGTAGCAGTAGGCTTGCACCCTAACACATAATAAAATGACTAACAGAAGTGACTCATGACAAAATCTTGACTCACTAAATCTCTATGGGTGGGCCGCTTGTCCACTGAGCCCAATGAGTAGGCATTACAGGGCCCCAAACATTTTTTCTAGCTGTCTCCATGATAGCGAGCAAGCTCAAGTCTAAGCCAGCCAAACTGTCGTCACGTCAGACTAATCATTTACCCGTCTGTGTTTTGAGAAAAGTGGAGGGAGAGCCCAGTGATGTGTGGAGAAAACAGCATGATACTGTTCATCTCAGATTAAGTCACAAAATCCCCCTGCGCCACATTCCCAGAACTAAGGTCAAAGTTCACGTCTTTAAGAGCCAAACTTTATTATTAAATTAAACATGTTGACAAATGCCAACTGGCGCACCAGACAGAATTATTCACCGCTATGGGTCAGTGGATTCAATCTCAACGCCTGCTTGTTCTGCTCTGCAATCATAGTCAAACCAACAGCCAAAGTTTAAAATAAAAAAGAAGCTTATCAGAGGAATAAATTATATATTCAAATAAAAGTATATTAAAAAAACCAACAATATTTCACAATATTACTCCTGGATTTCCGTAGGTTCCCTTTTGAATACAAGCTGTATAGAAATCATTGGAATCATAGACATAACACAACTTAAAGACACTATACTAACACACATCATGGCTATTTCCTGTTTACAAACCTTCCTGATGGTAGTCTTTGTAGTTGAAAATACAGATAACAGTACAAGTCTATAAATCTATTCAGGCTAGTGTGCATTTGGTGGAATCTTTTCTTCAAATGTGTTTGAGAGGCATTTAAAGAGGACAAGCGAAATGTGTGTGTGTTATGTCTGCGCTGTTGTATCTGATTGGTCCGGTTCCAGGTGTTCAGAGTAGTTTTAAAGGCAGAGTGGTTATCAGTTTTGGAATGAAATGAAGTGAGCATTGAAGCAATTGTGAGCTGTGAAGTCACTCTTTGATCGTCTCGCTCACGGTTGGACTTCTAAAGATACCCACAGAGCACCACTCGAGAGAGGAACTTTTAGGAATGCCACCTGACATTCTTAAAGATAGAATCTGTTCTGCAAAGAATCAAATTCAGCAAACTGAGAGAGAGACTTCTGGACAATTCAGCCACACAAGACTCTTTAGAAAGCTGGACTACAGTTGTCGAAGGGAACCTGATAAAATCTTGCCCTGATAAGGTGCATTTCCTGCCTGTGAATGAACAGCAGGAAGCAGACAGCACTTGTTCAGGTGCCATTTAAAAGATCCTTCTTTGAGGGTGATAATCATCTGGACTCTTTGAGCACCTCACAGCCCTGCCATACGATAACCTTGACTAACAACCCGTCTCGGTCTGTGTAACAAGTGGAGCCGTCTAGGGCCAGAGCAACCCAGTAAGAGCACTGGATTTGCTCTCCTAATTCTTTATTCCCAATTTCATACATTCCTCGCTGGTCTAAGCTTTCACTTTAATTATTTTCTACTTTATCTATGAACAACTTCTAACACAAGTTGCCCTAACTCAGAGGTTTTCAATCTTTTGGATGCTGTGGAACCAAACATGATCACCCTTAGTCGGTGCTGATAGCTTTGTGGGCATCGCACCGAAATATGGCGCAGTTGTGCTTAGGGTGTCCCGAGTTTGAATCCCGCCTTGTGGACCTTTCCCAATCCTGCCCCCATCTTTCTCTCTCCCACTTGCTTCCTGTCATATCTCCAACTGCCCTATCCAGAAAAATGCAATACTGCAAAAAAATATATATCAAGCACCCTTGTGTGAGGGTGCGATATAATCTGTTTTTATGCTATTTATTTGTATTTAAATCAATTTGTCTCTGTAAACTTTCCCCCAAATCGCCATACAGGCCCCTGGACCCCAGTTTGAAAATCCCTACCTTAACCAGTATCTACAGTTGCGGTCAAAAGTTTACATACACCTTGCAGAATCTGGAAAATGTTAATTATTTTAACAAAATAAAAGGGATCATACAAAATGCATGTAGCTTTTTATTTAATACCGACCTCAATAAGATATTTTACATAAAAGACGTTTAGTTGTAGTTCACAAGAGAAAATAGTTGTTGAATTTATACAAATGATCCTGTTCAAAAGTTTACATATGATTAATTCTTAATACTGTGTTATTGCCAGCTGCATTTTATTTTTTATTTTTTTGATTTAGTGATTTAGTGAGTTGTTCATGGCTGTATGATTTTGAGATCCATCTTTTCACACTAAGAACAAGTGAGGGACTCATATGAAACTATTACAGAACATTCAAACACTCACTGATGTGCCAGAAAGAAAATCAACACATTAAGAGCCGGGGGGTGAAAACTTTACACCGAATGACAACACAAGGTACATTTTTCTTATTTTGCCTAAATGTCATTTCCATTTAGTACTGCCCTTTAGAAGGTACTGAAGATACTTACATGTTTCCCAGAAGACAAAATAAGTTAAATTTACCCTGATCTTCAAATTCAAAAAGTTTCCACCCCTGGATCTTAATGCATTAATGGATCTTAATTTCCTTCTGAAGCATCAGTGATCGTTTGAACCTTCTGTAATAGTTGCATATGAATCCCTCGGTTGTCCTCAGTGTGAAAAGATGGATCTCAAAATCACACAGTCATTGTTGGAAAGGGTTCAAATACACAAAAATGCTGAAAAACCAAAACATTTGTGGGACCTGGAGGATTTTTCTGAAGAACAGCAGACAGTTTAAACTGTTCAGGACAAACAAGAGACTCATGAACAACTATCACTAAAAAAAAAAACACACACACACACACACACACACAGCTGTGGATCATTCAGATAACAACAGTATTAAGAATCAAGTGTATGTATACTTTTGAACAGGGTCATTTTTTATAAATTCAACAATTATTTTCTCTTGTGGACTATATGTAAACATTGTTTATGCAAAATATCTTACTCAGGTCAGTACTAAATAAACAATAACATGCATTTTGTATGATTCGTATTATTCTTACTTTGTCTTGGTAAAATAATTATGCAGATTCTGCAAGGTGTATGTAAACTTTTGACCTCAACTGTAGGTAGTTCCTATGCCACAATAAAGTCAAACCTAAAAAACATTCTAGCTTCATGCATAGCAATCCACACTGCCAATAACCTCTGAGTCACTATAAATCCACTGAAAACCACTTAATCAAATCAATATATTTTTGAATGGCAAGCCACATCAACCTTCATACTGTTATGATATTTTTAAACATGCTAAATATATTTATTTGGCATTGCAGTGCTTAAAAGGCAAAGCTTGTTAATGGACAAGACACAGGTGTATGCAGCTGCTTGATCCCTATGCAGGGAGCAAATGACCTGAGCGACACTAGACTCTCCTATAATCACAGGAGTGACAGTAAATGAGAAGAGAAGCTAAAGATGAAAGGACAAGGCATTTAGGTGCCTCCTTCTGAGTTACTAAGGTGGTCCTACTTAAGGCTCACTTATTAAAACTAATTTGACAACTCATTTGTATAGACTTTTTTTTCTAAGTATCAAAACATTATTGGTTAAAAATATTTAAAGAAATTTAGAATCATATAAATGCTTTGATGTATTTGCTGCATAGACGCATCATTAGCATTAATTCAAGACGACCTGACTGCCCCATCCAGTGACGTCACTCACGTACCAACTATTATTCTCTAAAATCTAAACTTTTATTTCATTAATTTAATATTAAGCGTAATTTAGATACAATTTGCATATTACATTCTTTCATACAGAAGTTAGTCCAAAACCTATTACACTAATATTTAGTCTAATCAAATCCACAATGTTCATTTTGCTCCTTTCCATTGTCACACATCGTTGTTTGCAAACAACACGACTACCTATTTTTCTACACGTTTTTGATTTCAGTAATTAAGTCGATTTAATACAGTGAAAATGAACTTAACATATTTCGTTACAATTATTTCTCAATGCGTAAAATGACGCTCAGCTTAACTTTTGACGCAATCTACCATCTCTGCACCGACCATTTTGCGCTTAAGGTTTCGGAATAACAACACTTTATTTTAGAGAAACCTTCAAACATTTCCAAATAAAGATGGACACATTAAAAACACTGAAAATTCGTAAACGTCTCACCTCTCAATGACACAACCGTCCTGGTCTCGCCGCAGGTACTGAACTGTCAGTCTCTCCAGTGCTGTACCTCAGTGGTGAACAGAAGAGGGTGCTCTGCTCTGCTACTTCCGTACTGGCTTCACTTTCAATTCAACTCACACTACAGATCTCATCAAGCCACGACTCGAAATTCTCTTAAGATATTACCGTCTCGTTCACGACCATAGCATCTTTCTCCATACAACGTAACTTTATTGGTAAACTAGCTGTGTTCCACGAAAGTCAGTCAGTCATACTGGTTTGAATCATGAGGTGAATAAATGACAGTAAATCTGTGTGAAAATTGTTACCTAACTAAATCCTGTCAAGCATACTTCGTATTCTATAAAGAAAAAAAACAAAAAAAACAACACACCGCTTTCAACAAACTTAAGCACCTTTTTAATCAAAGCTGCATTAAAGGCACACCAGAACAAAAACTGGCCTTTGGTAAACAAAAAGAAGTGAACATCTTGAACTTGGAAACTGAATGGCAATGTTGCATAATTCACGGTTAATATTTAGTTTTCCACTGAAAATAAAAGCAATAAACACTGTATACAATAAAACAACAGCAATGATAACAGTTCAATAAAAGAAAAATAAAACACTCATGTCTCTCCAATATAAAATTCTCAAAACCACTGATACATGAACTCAAAAAGAAGACATCATTGAAGGAAAGAAGAGAAGTGTCCTAGGCAGTGGTTATTTGTTTTGAACTTGACAATGAAGATCTTGAGTTACTATTTGGTTCCACCAACTTGTTTCATGAGGAGGAGAATCAATTTCTCAATATGGTCAATCTGAAAGAGGGAAAAGAATATTAAACACTATAAAAGAAAAGACAGCAATATGTACGTGTAAACTTGTGTTTGTAGCTTTCTCAACCTTTTGTTTTAACTCAAGACAGCAGCATGTTTGAGGAGCTAGAAGGAAATAAAGCATGCAGATAAATTAATAACATTAATACTATTTGTAGGTTAAAGCTCTTAAGAAAGCATCAGGTTGCCACTTAGAATATCTGACTGCAATTGACTGGAAATGTCTTTTATTTATTTATTTTTAACAATGCTCAATCTCTTGCAAGTTATCAGTCAATGACAACACCCACCATTTTCATCCTTTGTGCTTGTAATTTTGCGCGGCTCATTGCATTCCACTGTAGTCACAGTCTTGGATGCGTTTTCTGAAATCAGACACATAAAATGTTTGACAACTGCTCTTCTGGATGTGATGACAGGGCTTCTTTCAAATAACACCTTTGAGTTACAACTGAGCATACCAGGTGGAACAGCACCTGTGCACCAGAATTTCATTGCTAAAGATCCTGGGCAAATTCCTGTGCAAGCCTTGTAAACCCCTACAATAGTACACATCTTGCCAACATGAATTCTGCTCAGTGTTTAATTCCTCACCCGGTTCCTCAAGCCTGTAGCTGGCACTTAGAGGCAGGGCCTGATCTTCCAAGTCATGTTTCTCAACATCTGTAGATGTAGGTTGATCTGCGACTTTGGATGAGCTGACGGTTTGTGTCTTCCTCGGTTCTACACCCTTTTTTTCCTCAACAACAGTGGCAGCAGGCTTTGAGTTTGGAGCTTTGCTAGGTCCTTTCTGCAGAGCTCCAAGGATAATGGAATTAATGTCTCTATCAGCCTGACCAGACTGCTGGGTAAGGGTTAGCAGGTTGGAGGTCCCATCAAAGCCATGCAGAGAGGCCAGGACACCCCTGCTCAACTGAATCCCAAAGAGCTCCAAAACCTCAGTGGGCCACACTGTAGGGAAGCTCTCTTTACCTGTGAAGAACAGGGTCACAATCATGACTTAACGTAGTTGAAATAAAATCTAAATCTGTCCTGTGACTTACAAGGGTTTTAACATTGGCAATGATTTGTGCATTTAGAGGAGTTTAGGGAGTAGGCTTACCTGCCAGTGCACATCTGACGATTTGGAATGGATGCTGGAGAAGTTCTTTGGTGATGGGAAGAATACTGGAGACGGGGACAGTCTCCATGTTCCCATAATCGGCATAAATGACATGTGCATGCTTGGTTGTTACCTCCAACACAACAGCTCGGTACCAGTTTTTGTCACCTGAATGATCAGAGTTGAATTTTATTGGTTTAAGAACATCTAGGGGATATTTATAGCACAGGCACATCACACAGCATCATGGATCGTGGATGGGTGCACTCACTTTTATAGCTATAGTTTAAAAGCTGTGAGTTAGACTACAGGCAGTGTCAGTTTTAGACCTCACTTGCTTAGACAGGAATTCAACCAATGAATCCTAACCTATTACTGTAAAGAGTTATTTTGGAAGTTATTACAAATACTTACATGGTACTTAACCAAGTACAGTAATTCCTTTATATTTCTAACAAGTCATTTAATTGTTCATGGAGGTTGCATTCATTTGATCACAAACACAGCAAAACAGTTGTATTGTATATTGTAAAATATTAGTATTTAAAATAACTTTTCTATTTTACACATTTTATGAATGTAATTGTGATGGCAACGCAGAGTATATTTGTAGCAAAAGCCAATTATAAGTTGTATGGGTCAAAATTACCAAAGTAAGTAAAGATCATGTTCCATGGAGACATTTTGTAGTTATCCTACCATAAATATATTTAAACTTAAATTTTGATCAGTAATACGCATTGCTAAGAACTTCATTTGTATAACTTTAAAGGCAATTTTCTCAATATTTTGATTTTTTTGCACCCTCAGATTCCAGATTTTCAAATATCTGTATCTCTGCCAAATAGTGACCTATCCTAACAACCCACGTCAATGGAAAGCTCAGATAAAAAAAAAAAAATGTATATATGTATATATGTATATATATATATATATATATATATATATATATATATATAATAAAAGTAATTGACACCTATGACTGTTTTTGTGGTCCAGGGTCATATATAGATTAATAACACAAGTTGATGATTCCACCCATTTAAAGGGATAGTTCACCCAAAAATGAAAATTGTCATTAATTACTACCTTTCTGGGCCTTGAATGTGTCAGTTGCCTTGCTGTCTATGCAGGGTCAGAAAGCTCTCGGATTACATCAAATATCTTTGTCTTCCCAAGATTAACGAATGTCTTAAGGGTTTAAAACGACATGAGGGGGAGTAATGATAGAAATTTCATTTTTAGGTGAACTAACCATTTAACCTGGTAAGAGTAAGCCACAAGTAAAGGAGAAACTGACCTGAGAACTGTGCACAACAGGCAGCTCCTGGTAAAGGGTGGCACTGATTGGGGATTGGCTGTTTGCTGCAGTACTTCGCAACATCAGTCATAACAGCCTTCAGACCTTCTACATTCACTGGGGGGGGGGAGAACAAAAATCAGTTGAATGTAAAGCATTCATTATTCTATAGTTATAATATAATCATGATAAGAGTTGCTTTAGCTAGAGTTTATGCTTTAAAAGCTATGCTACGAGTGCACACCTTGTCCAGGGTTCATTATGTAAAAGAGACTAGGGCTGATCACTGCTGCCACCCTTGGTTGGAAAGTGTCAGTGCAAGACAGCTGCAATGTCTTCCAGTTCAAAGGAAAAGAGTCACCTAGATGACAGTAAACATGCAATCAAAACATGCTTGCGCATTACTAGTAATAGCAATTGCTAAAATGTCTTGGTAAGACAAAGTACAAAGTACTTAATGTTTTAGCATTAGTTATGCTAACTTACTTGATGAGGTTGAATCTTCTGTGTCATTGGGAACTGGCTTGTTCACTTTCAAAGGCTCTTCCACAGGTGGATTCTGGTCAATGGGTTTAAGAGTAGGCAGATCCTCAATCTGATTGGCTGGTTTAGCTGGCTGCACCGGAGGCTGTTTCACCTGTCCATAAGGTTTAGCCAGTTGCTCGGAGATCAGAACAGCAGCAATGCTTTTTCCAGCGCTCTCCAGCTCCACCCCATAACCCTTCTCAGTGATGGACTGCACTCTGCCACTCAATGGCTGACCAGCACAAAGAGCCTGAAACTTATGCACTGCCTCTTTATTCCACTGACCCTCCACTGGCTCCACACCTGCACACACATACGTTTAATCCATTTACAATTTTATATACAGAATACACACTTGCATATTCAGAATGCATATTCACTAGGGTTGCCTTCGACTGAATATTCCTCCATCAGTAAGTGCGCTACAATTCAGCTTCCACATGTCGCATAGATGCTTGAATAGCACACATTTTTCTGGGTCATGGGTGGGAAATAACGATCCTTGAGGGCCGGTGTAACTGTAAGAGTTTAGCTGTTAATGATCTCTCTGTCATGGACGGCGTGACTCTGGAATTTATTTCTGCAACTAAGTGAGTACTAAAATTTTGGTCAACCAAGGCTCTTCTTGTCGACTAATGGTTAGTTGACTATTAAAGGGCAGCCCTAATATTTATTTAATGTAATCAATGAGTAAAAAAAACATCCTATAAAACACATTTCAAATAATTTATAGCCAAACAGAGAAAGCAAACCTGCAAGCCAGCAGCGAATTGCTTGGAAAGGAAGTTTGAGCAAGCTTTGGGTGATGGCCTTTAGATGTGCTGCCTCCACCTCACATGAGTTTCCGTAGTCCACAAAATAAACTCTAGCTTTACCCTCTCCACACACTTCTAATACCATGGCCCTGTACCAGCGGGCATCTCCTGCAAATAGGAAGCAAAAAACAAAAAAAACAAACAAAAAAAAAAAAAAACCCCTTTGTTTACTTTCATCGTGAGTGTGTTACTATATCCATGGTTTTTACTTCTGAATAATGAGTTAGTATTACCGGTGAAGAGAGCACAACATGGTTCTCCCACAGTGGGGGTAAAGGAAGTTCTCTCCGATTCACAATGCTTCATGAGCTCATAGGACAGCTCTGTCAGGACATGTGCTTCTGCCAGACACAATGATAAAATAATTAAAGACGTAAATGTAATTAGTCACACAAAAGAGACCGTAAAAACCTGATAGACAATCATACCTGCTTTGCTGTAGTTATAACAGTAGAATTCATCAAGGCTCTTCAGACTACTGATTATCAGCTCCACCTTTTGGCCATCAAAGGGAAGTTCAGCACAAGTCCACTCCATTTTCTCAACAACAGGTGGACCAAGGGCTACAGTAAAATTAATAAATGCATACATCAATTATCCTTATTATAATATATCTGAAACTGGGGAAAACACACACACACAACACACCACACGTTTCTTCACTTACGAGGCATGTCAGGAAAGGAGGCTTGAGTTGGTTCATTCTTTTCTGTTTCCACACTTTCAGTGGCAGCATAACCCATGTTAACCAACACCTCAGCAGCATTGGTCTGAGGGTCACTGGACTCATCAATCATTGACACCAGAGCCCTACCATCCTTCTTACCCAGAATCTCAACCCGAATAAACCGGTTACAAACCAGACGTTTCACCATCAAAATGGCCTCCTCTGACCAGGTGCCTGTTGGAGACTTTATACCTAAAGCAATACGAATGTTAATAAATCAAGAAACAACCCTTGCTGGAAATCTGACTTCACATAACAGCAAATTAGTGAATGAATCATTGTACCGAACCTGCTAGAGAACAAGGGATTGCTTGAGTTGCCAAAGCTAGCAACTCTTTGCTGACTGGTCGTAGGCGATTTAGCTCAACCTCCTCGGAGTTGCCAAAGTCGATGTATCCAACACACACACGATCTTCCGAGGAATATGCCAGAACTTTAGCTCTATACCATTGGTTGTCCTCTGTAATACATTGAGATCACTTCAGAACACATCAATTTTATGGTGCTTTTTTTGGCAAAGGAGCGTAAAAAATAAATAAAAATAATGTCTGAAGACACTGACCAGAGAAGAGTGAGCAGCAGACTGTTCCTGGTGCAGGTCTGAAGTTCTCACTGGCTGGAGTTTTTGAGCAGTGCTCCCTTAAGTTCATCTGCAACTGCTGGATTACACCTAAATACGTGAAGATTAATTACATCATACACTGAACCTACTGAAAGTACAGCGACGACAGATGATGCTAAAACATTGCAGCAACAAAGCTTAAAGCAAAGCACAAACAAACAAAAACGTAATATGCTATATTTACAGTAAGGAATCTTACAAAATTTCTTCATGGAACATGATCTTTCCTCAATATCCTAATGGCTTTTGGCAAAAGAAAAAATTATTAATTTTTAACCGTATAATGTATTTTTTGCCTATTGCTAAAAACATATCCGCGCTACTTAAGACTGGTTTTGTGGGCCAGGGCCACATTTAGTAATAACAACATTGAGCTTGTGTTTAAATAGAGATGCAGAAAACTCACTAGCATTTTCGAGCTTCTGACAGAGGATCTCTGAGGGAGACTGGAGGTGGGTGACAATAGCAGTGAATGTGTCGCCCACTCCTTGTGTCAGCGGCTCTGGAGGCCTGGCTTCAGAATTCTCATTCTTTCCTCCAGACAAGCGCTTGAAGTTCTCAAAGGATGCAGTCATCAATGAATCTGAATGAGAATGCAAATAGATGGAGGTGAACAAACGTAAAGAATGGAGTGAATCATTTCACGATCAAGACAAGACAAAAACCAACTCACTGATGTCGTGTTCAGTCTGTGGTTTGACAGGAACGTCCTCCTTAACGGCATAGCCCTGCTCTATCAGGAAAGTGCTCATGTATTTACCTGTGGAACAAATTTAGACTGAACATGCGTTTCACCCAAAGCTCTTCAAACAGCCACTGCAATGAAGCACGAATGCCCTACCAACAGTGCTTAGAGGAACATCAACAGCAAGCAGAGCTCCATCATTCATGATATCCAACACTGTGAAAGTGAGACTCTTTCCAGCAATTAACTGCCTAACAGCAATGGAGCATTCGCCTGTCCAACTTCCTGTCAGAGGCTTTACGCCAGCAACACAACACTGCAAAGCCTGTCAGACACACACCAAAAAAGCAGCTTTGGCATGACAGTGGCATCACAAGTCATTTAACAAGATGAAGCTATATACAATTAAGAATAATGTATTATGGAGTTGAGATAAAACTCACAAATGGTGGCGCAGCATCAATGTTCTCAGAGAGAGGCCTTATGTTGTCAAGCGTAACATTCTCCTCGTTTCCAAAGTCGATGTAAAACACACTGGCAACTCTGCGGGCCACATCGACTGACTGAACCTCAGCTCGATACCACTCCTAAAACCACATGAAAAAGAACAAAGTGAGCACTACAAAACTCACTACGGTCTATGTTTCCACTGCCCTGTTAAGCAGTCCACTTACACACAGGAACATTAATGCTTATTTCACAAAAACTCTAACCGCTGAAGTTCTGACAAATGTAACTTAAAATAACTGCCTCACCCGATCAAGAGAAAATTTTACAGCACAGAGCTCCCCAATTTCAGGCTTGTACTCAGCAGCAAATAAAGCGCTATAAGCTTTCTGGAGCTCTTTGGTGATGTTTTTCAGAGACTCCATCATCTCAACTGACTGCAGGTGAATAGAGAATTCCCCAGGGTTCCTTAGGTCAATCACTGTACCCTGGAAAAAAAGATCCTTTGTGAGGGACAATATCAGTTCATAAAGCAATAAAGACCTAAACAGAAAAGTACCTGTATCTCAGATCCTTTAGAAACAACATTCTTGCGCAAATCACGTCGGTACATTCTCTTTGGCTGTACATCAACACTGATTTCCTTTATTTAAAAAAAATAATTAATTAATAAAGTGATGTCCGCTTATAAAGGAATTAGATTAGAATAACTCTTGCAAACATAAGTCAACACAGAGACCAACGAAATACCTTAGCTTGAAGGCCACCAAGTCCATTCCCACTTGGGATAGCTGTGGATTCCTTAGCTTTCTCACTGATTAAAATAAAGGAGGGGAAAAAGGCATTTTTTTACACTGTGCTTCCAAACCAACATGCAGAAGATGCTAATATAGAGAAAACATCCCTGCTAGTACCTGGCAACTTCTGGGATGCTAGGTTTGCAGACATGTCGATGAGCTTTCCAATCCTGAGTCTGACAAGCTACAGAACAGTAGCATGTTTTTTTACAACGAGTGCACCTGAAGTTTCCTAAAGAAAATACAAAACATTACTATAAACATACTTAAGACATATTTGCACCACTATCAGTGGGCAGGACTGTTTTACATGTGCACTGCAAAAGATTATTTTTTTCCATTACAAATATTTAAAAAAAAAAAAATAAAAAATAATTGTGTTTGAAAGAAAAATATTAAAGTCAAAATCAGTCATGAATTCTAAGAGCTGTTCTAAGACTTTATTAAAATGAGATGTAGATGAGGCCCTGGGATGTGATAGTATGGAGTACATGTTTAAAATAACACAAGAAATGCATGATATAAACGGTCATATGTACATGTGTACACATTTATTTATGCATGCAATGTGTAAACCATAGAAATCCAATAAGATAAGGTCATTTAAAAAAAAAAAAAAAAAAATCCAAATGTTAAATCAATAGGGGTAAAAAAATTCTTACCACATTTTCTGGTTTTAAAACCAGAATCTGAACTAAACTTGATCACATTTCATAAATATCTTAAGCAATTTTCCTTCTCAAATAAATGTATCAATTTAACAATGTTTACATATTGGTTCTGGAAAATAATACAAAATATTGTTTAAGAAAATAATTTTTGCAGCGCGACAAAAATGACAAGAAAACGATGAACACTAAAATCGAGCAAAGTAACCTACCCTGGTGACTGCAGTAATTGCACAGCTTTACCAGAGGGCCCACCATAGACCCTGGTGTCTGTGGGGGAGACAAGAAATCTCCACACTGTGGGGAAAAAATAAATAAATAAAACACTTTAACTACTACAGAAAGCTCTCTGATCTCTGGTTAAAAGGATAGTTCACCCAAATACGAAAATGTCTTCATTATTTACTCACCCTCAAGTTGTTTTAAACCAGTATGATTTTTTTTTTCTTTGGCTGAAGATACTTTGAAGAACATGGATAACCAAACGGTTTCTGGTCCCCATTGAGAAACTCATACAGGTTTAGAACTACTTTATAGAAGTGATTTATTTTTGGGTGACCTATTCCGTTAAAGCCTCAAGAGGAAAATATTACACATATATGCACATAGCAATGTCAAAGCATTGAGACATATTAGTTTTAATTTAGGTATTTGACTTAAAAAAAATAAATAAATAAATAAAAAAAAATAAAAATAAAAGCTACATCTTAAATTTTACATACAGACATTTTTACATACGTACATTCTGACTTTTCGCAGAAATCACATTCTCCTTTCTAAGGCCGTCAGCCATAGGACCTAAAGAAGTGGAAAAAGAAAATTATCTGGATTGTATTTTTTTAATGACATGCATAAGTAATTCTCAAAACATTTCCTCATACCATCTAGGACGTCACTTGCTAGGAGATTTTCCTGAGCGAGCTCATGAAATGTTGGTGCTGGGCCTCTTGGAGCGAGTGAACCCGGTCCAGTCGCAGGTCTCCTCAGAGGGAGATTGGGCCTCATCAGGGTCTGAGTGAAGGCTCGATTCATTCTTCGTCAGTCTTTCTGTGAAATAAAATACATTGTTAATCACTATTACTGGTCATTGTGTGTGTTGCGTTATTTGGGATAATGCAAGGCTAGTCAATTCTGTTCCTGGAGATCCAACTTCCTGCAGAGTTTAGCTCAAACTCTGCTACATTACACCGCTCTGTCATTTTCAAGTAAACCCAGAGACCTTCATTAGCAGGTTCAGGTGTGTTTGATTAGAAATTGGGTAGGTAACGTTATATCTCAAACAAGTGTAGTGAAACATATGGTTTGACGAAAGTGGAGGGTCATGCATGTCCTGATAATACGTTTTCGTTTTGTATAAAAATGTCAATACAGCACGCATAAGCTTCTCACAAGACTTTCTTACATAAAATTTAAGTTATAGTTCCTGAACTAACTGGAAAATTCAGTTTATTGAATATAATCATGACCGCACTGATTCTGAGAAAAACCCAATGTTGATTACACGTGGCTTCATCGACGGAGCACGTTTATTATTCGTATATAAGTTACTTTATATATTCGCTTCACTTTGTTACATTTGTTGGGTAAGACTTAATACGCATAAATGCAAGTATATAACAACTTTACCGAATATATTATCGCAGAGATGAAAGATGTTCCTCACTTTGACAGGAGAACGTCACCACGCGGTAAAAGACATTCAATGCGCATGCGCAATTGAGCGACCTCTCTCTCACCTAAGGTCTTCACGTGACCTTTTTTTCCTGCTTTTCAGATTTTTAGGCTACTAGTAAGATAAAAAGTCAATGATGTGAAATATATTTCGTCAGTTCCTCGAAGAAACGTTTATTATTATTATTATTTATATTTTTATTTATAAATGCATAAAACCTGCACATATTTGTAAATGTAAGATAGAGACGAGAACAAAGTTATAGATTAAGGTAAGAGATTAAAATAAAACATCCATATGGTGTATTAAAATTACATTTAAAGTGAATGTTTAGGATAAAAAAAAGCAATGTGTAATTATTTTGTTAAAAATCTCTAAAAATATAAAAATACATAAAGATTGAAGGCTTAAAATAAAACTTGAGAAGTTTCTTCTCTGACCACCTACATTTGTAAATGCAATAATTATCTAAAATACTTTTGTGTTTTAAATGATTGTCATAATATTTTTGTTCTCTTAATATTAAGTGCTGTTGAGTTACATAAAAGTAGTTTGTACGACTAATTTTACTTTTAGCTGCTTAATCCTGTCAAAATTTGTGAACAACTTCCTCTAAACTTCACAGACCTTAAACCTAGTCCCAGACTAAAGTGTAAGTCTGAGCTGTTTTTTATCTGAAATAAACTTGCACTCACTGATCTTAAAATCCTATCAGTGCCTTTGCTTTGTCTCAAGATATACACCAGTAATGTTTGTTTCTAAGGCATGTTTTTAAAAATGATTTAAATATCCTTACTGAACTATGGCCTAATCCTGGTTTAACCAGGATTCAGCCACAGAGCGTTTTCACGACGCATCATCAATCGGCCACATTGGTGGAAATGAATGTAAACAATGCCACTGAACTGAACAATAATCACATAATTTGCTGATTATTGTTGCTGAAAATGATCAGTTATTGCCATGTTTTGGGATGTACTAATCAACTGGACTGGGAAAAACATTTGAAGTGCTACAGACTGCTAAAAGTTATAACAAATCAAGGTGAAGTGTGCAAAGAAACTGTCTGAGCATTTGTGGTTGCCCAAACTGAACCTGGATTTCCAGAGCAAGAATCTTGACAACAATTGTGTTTGTTCTTATAACTTCCGGTCAGGTAGGTGAAATATTAGCCTAATACCTTAATTAATACTGCTCGTACATATGCGCCTATTAACTTTAGTTTGTCAAAAGACTGGGCCCTTTCCTGCTTACTGCTCTCTGTATGATTTAGCAGTTTCCACACATTGTTTCAGTGGTTTAGACAGCATAAATTAAATCCGGGTAAATGACCAAATAAGTGTAAACACTCTATAGGTAAACATATGTACATTTCTTGATGTGTTTATTTTGACCGAAGCCTTACTGCAAACTGATATTGCCACTGACTATCCAAAGAGCTCTGAGCGAAGCATCTGCATATTCTTCAGCTATTTCAGTTCTGTCAGTCAACTTTTGTTTTAAAAAAACCAGTGCTGGCTTTTGTTTAACCGGAAAAACCACTTCTTTCACAACGTGGCAGTAGTTGCAAAACAGCGTTTTTGAATGGCAGTAAATAAATGCTCCCATTGGGAAGTGTTCAAATCTTCGTTTTAAAGGTGTTTAGAAAGAGGTAAGATGATTTAATTCACATTAGCATTAGCTTGGTTGTGCCTTAATGTCAGTTTGCTTTTTAAAGCTTTAATAGCACAATTATCTGAGTTGGGCAAACAAGAAGAATGATCTTATTTAGCATTTAGCTTGTGTATAGCAGCTAGAAAGACAAGCACTATAAGTGTTTACATTTATATAACTAAAGTTTACAACATTTACCAATCTGCTTAGGTATGCCATTGGAATAAACACACATATTGCCTCATTAGTTGTTCTTAGCTAATTAAGCCAAAACACTGCAGAAAAAAAAACAGTGGAAAGAAAGTTTATTTTATAGAGTGTGTCTATAGATTTACATTACAAATGAGTGTCTTTTAATCATGGAGAGAGGCATAAACCACACCAGACTTTCCATTTGCATTCCAATCTATATTCTGAAGGTATTTGCAGAGGGATCTAACATATAATATTTTATTCTTGTAAATAAGACAATGAACTTGGCTTGACCCAGTGTTTAGATTTCAGTTCTAAAACTTTATGAAATGTAGTGAATATTTAATTAGATAGTGCCTTGTTTGCATTAAGAAACTTGTTGTGCAAAATACTTAATGTACTCTCATTAGTGAGCTGGTAAGTTAGTTACATTTTTTGTTAGTTACATTACCTTTACCTGGTCACCTGTGGTGTCTTGCAATAAAGTGGCACCAATGGCTGGACAATTACATGTGATTTTATTCAGAAATAAATTCATGTTTTGCATGTACAGAACAGAGATAAATCCACTGAACAATGAGGAGGCTGAGCAGAAGAAATACTCTCAACTTAGTGAAAGAACTAGATGCCTTTCCTAAAGTTCCAGAGAGCTATGTTGAAACATCAGCTTTTGGAGGCACAGGTAAATTTTCACATTTGCTGTCTAAATATAATACAGATATTAGCTACAGTTCATGTTATTGATTAAGACTTCTTGGTTCTCTTCTCCAGTGACACTGATTGTATTCATCCTCATGGCACTTCTGACCATCTCAGAGTTTTTTGTATACCAAGACTCATGGATGAAATATGAATACGAAGTAGACGCTGATTTTACCAGGTATGTATTTTTGCAGTGTTGCAGTTGCATATTATTAAGATTTTGTTAAATACATTTTAAAAAGATCGAACATTTTTTGTTGTTTTGGTCATTGTCAGTCAACTGAAGATAAAAATTGACATCACAGTTGCAATGAAATGCGCAAGTAAGTACATCTGTAATGCACTGGAATATCTTCAACATGTTTAATGTCAAACTGTATTATTAATTCAAAATCAACACTTATTCTTGTCTAGGGGTGGGTGCAGATGTGTTGGATCTTTCTGGCTCTGTCATTGCATCAAAGGAACTTAAATATGATCCTGTAAGTAACTTAAAACCATCTATTGAATTGCAGATGTCACTAGACAACTTATCATAACCAGCAGCGATTGTTTAACTATTTTTCAGGTTAGCTTTGAGCCCTCTCCACAGAAAAAAATGTGGTATCAGTATGTATGACAACTTTGTCAGTTATCGCTTTAATGCACTATTATTGGATACTAATGTATGCTGTTATAATCTTCATCTATGATTCTTGTTTTTAAGGGTTTTACATCAGATTCAAAACAGACTGAATGAAGAGCGTTCACTTCAAGATGTACTCTTTAAATCAGCACTGAATGGCCACTTTTCTGACCCAGTTCCACAGTACATCTATTTTAATTATTATTATAATGATGTTCCATCCAATAGAGTACAAGACAGAAAGAGCTAAGCTTTTCCCTTCCAAACAATTAATTCAATTAATTAAACTGTTTCTGCTTTTCTATGCATAGAAATGATTCTGCATCCGATTCCCAAAGTGCATGTAGGATACATGGACAAATCTATGTCAGTAAAGTGGCGGGGAATTTCCATATCACATTAGGCAAGTAAGTATACAACTTTCTTTTTTTAGCTACAGAAATGCAGCTGAATTCTAGGTCTTTACATGCTAATTCTGTGCTCACAGACCAATTGAAAA
Source organism: Labeo catla (assembly GCA_012976165.1). Lineage (NCBI taxonomy): Eukaryota > Metazoa > Chordata > Actinopteri > Cypriniformes > Cyprinidae > Labeo > Labeo catla. The sequence goes on from VONZ01000113.1 coordinate 1,334,018, forward strand.
CATCAGAGGTCATGCCCATTTTGTTCCATTAATCAAAAATGAAGGTAAGTTTTACTATTAGGTAAGGTAATTATTTTTAGACTCATCAAAATATCATTAGAATCGTTTAGAAATTTAATTAACAAACCATTTACTTTTAAAGACATATTTCATTAGCCTACACTAATTTGACATGTAATTCTTTAGATATCCATTAGATGGAGGACTCTCACTTTGCAATTCACATCTGTTCTTTTCTATTGTTTTCTATTACAAATCCTTACATTGAGTTATCTCTCTTATTTCGGCAGCTCCTTTTAACTTCTCACATCGAATAGATTATTTATCTTTTGGAAACGATGTTCCTGGACACATCAATCCTCTTGATGGCACAGAAAAAATTACATTAGAGCGTAGGTTTTGTTATATATTTTAATGTTTGTCCAACATAACCCACAGCACAGTATATAGTCTATATTAGATTGCTTTCAAATTATGCAAATGTCAAATAAATGTAGAATAAGTGTTTCTACATGCATTATACTTATTTGATTGTAGGCCAGTGTTCTTAAACTGTTTTTTTTTTCAGAACATATGCTGTTTCAGTATTTTATCACAGTTGTGCCCACCAAGCTGCACACATCAGGTGTTTCAGTGAACATGCACCAGTTTTCTGTTACAGAACAGGTAGGTTCTAGAGTATTTGTGCTCTTTGCATGCATTTGTATATTTGTGTGTTTCTAATGGTCATGCTGCCTGTCATATAGGAGCGGGTTGTAAACAAGGAGAAAGGCAGTCATGGTGTAACCGGGATCTTTATTAAATATAAACTGAGTCCACTAATGGTGAGGGTGAGAGAGGAGCGTATGCCTATCTTTACGTTTCTTGTGAGACTGTGTGGCATCATTGGAGGAATCTTTTCAACTTCAGGTAACTTTCACATGTTGTACAAAGTAAATACGTGACAAGGTTATACAGTGACTTTTGTGAACATGGATAACAGCAGGTGAAGTATGGCAAATGATAGCTAAACATGGATTCATAGACTTTTCTGGTATGTGCTTCTTGACATAGGTCTGCTCCACAGATTGATTGGGTATTTAGTTGACATTATCTGCTGTCGCATTAGACTTGGTGCAGATCAATCCAAGGAGGTGAGTCAGACTCAGTACTAAGACATGATGCATCAGTTATTTTTGAAAAAATAAGATTTAACTCTTAGATAGATATAAAATAAGTATAACTCTTGACTGTGACTAATTGTTTTTTTTTTTGTTGTTGTTGTTTTGTTTTTCAGGATTCTTCTTGATTAGGACGGCCTGGAACATTTACATGTATTTATTTAGCAGAGACATTTATCTAATGGGACAAATGAGCCTTTAAGCCAACACAGATTTTGTTTACAACCGCAATTACATATTATGCCATTCGCAATGCTTCATTTTTGTATATATATAAATGCTTTCTATTTGTCTCAAATCAAAATGTATTTTGGTTTGTTTCATTGTTTATAACTCGGTGTTTATTACCGTATTTTTTTTAATTCTCGATTGGAAAACTACTTCCGGAACTGCGCATGCGTTTATCCAGTAAAGGCTTTCGACACCTGCTGTCAGAAAAAAAATCGGTAACGGGCGAAATAATTCTTTGAAGGCTTTTTTTTTCACTGCTAAAAAACGTCGAGAGGAAAAATTATTGATTATAAATAAGTAAACGTTTTTAATTAAAAAATAGTGATAACGAAAATATGACGATGGGGACAAATACAACTGAAGATATCATTAATGCACTGACAATCATTTTAGATAAGGAGTAGAAATATTTAAACCAATGTGGTTGATTCATTTAATTTCCCAATTATGGATTTTCATGAAGGCTGTAGATCTCAGGATTTAAGCTCCGAATCATCAGATGAGGTCAAATGCAGCACCGGTGATAACATCAACCATAATAATGCTTCCAAATCTTTTCCAAATATATATTAACGGTAATGACAGCATACTGTAAATATTTAATAGTACAACTTCCCTCTGCAAAATCTATGTCGAGAATACAAACGAATGTGTTAGTACAAATCTGGTAAGAATGCGCAATAAATTCTCGTTGTGAATACACCGTAGCAACGCGTTCTACGTAAATCGATGAGTCTAAAATTTAAAGTCTCTAAATGAAGAATTCACAACACTATTTATTTATTTATTTTAAGTGAATAATTCAGCATACTAATTTATTAATAGAAGGCTAATATTACATAAGCTCAGTTTTTTTAGTATAGGATTGATGTCATTAGGGGCTGGTCAAAACTTACAGATGTTTAACAAACGTTTATATAATTGTAATTATTAAACAAATATTACAGCTTTTTTTATTTATTTTTCAAAAATGTCATATTTAGGCTATATTTAATATACAAATGATATAATTAAAATAATGTAGTGTGTATATAAGTGGCTTTATTGGCATTGGCATGTGCTTAGATTATATTAAATATGATTATATATGTAATTTTATTCACAGTCTTTACAGAGTTTCTGGTGTTTAATTTTTATCTCTGTTTTAGTTCTGTTTAATTTTATTTTAGTTTTTTTTTTCAGTACATTTATTTTTTTTATTTTACGTTTGGCTTTGCAAAATGTTAATAAAATAATGTTACATATTTGGTTATTTTGTATTCTTTCCTTGAAAATGAGCATTTCAGCTCTTTTAAAATTGATTAATGTCGATTAACTCTGAAAAATCATGCATTTAATTGTGATTAAATATTTTAGACTGATTATTAATTGAAAACTTTTCTGATTTCATAATCAACATTCTACTATTATATATATAGTCTATTATTTATATATATATAAATATATATAAATAATGTATATATAGTTTGTCTATTCAACTTACCTGTATACACAAGACTGTGACCTTCTGCCAGGAACAGTCTGCTGCTGTCCAGAATCAGGTGGTTTGTCTTCGTCTGGCATCTCAGCTGAGACCTGTCCACTATGGGAGACCCTACCAGTAGTTATGAAGTACCAGTGGCGTAGCTCTCGGCATCACTGATGCACACAAGCCCTCACAGCACGTCAAGCTGCAAACCATGTGAGGGACCCTAACCTACCCTAACCGAACCGTTAAAACCGACCGCAAATCAACCGACCACTCATAACTAACAACCATGCATAAGGCATAATAACAACTACACATAACTAACAACCAATGCAAAGCACGAAAAACACTCAGAGGAGGCCAGCAACTGCAAAACAACCTAACAGCCACACAGAAAACCTTGGCAAAACCATGTGAACGCACAGGAAACCACTCAATACATCCTGACAACCACGTAATAAAGCACTGAAAACCAATCAGAACATATGCTGAAAAATATAAAGTTGGAAATAAAACTTACTCCATAAACTATAAACTTACTATGTAACTATATACAATATATACAGTATTTACATACTTCAAGCTCCAGGTGACACTGTGATGACTCAGAGTCTGGGCTTCTTTCTTCTGGGCTCCTCAGGCAGGGGCTCTTCGCTGATGTCCACATCAATTCGAGGAGCAAAGCTTCTGTTGTTGGTGGAGAAGCTTTCTGTGATCAGGATGCGTCCATCAGGCTGCTCCGTCTCCACCAGTGAGGGGCAGCTGAGCTTCTCCCACAGACACTGCTTAATGGTCAGTCCCAGCTCAAGGCTGTAGGGACGGCGTCGACCACTGCGTATCTTCATCAAGGGCTCAGCCACAGAGTGGTAAATGTCCTGGTAGCTCTGGATGCTGTGGCCATGAATGGAGACAGACTCTTCCTGCTGACACAGAGGTGTTTCTGAAGAGTCTGATGCTGCTGGATGGATGTCGGGAAGGACAGCAGCATTCTTCATGTAGCGCTCTTCCAGACTGCCAGGTCTTCGGGCTTTCACAGGCATGCAGCTGTAAGAGTGGTCCAACCTGACAACAGCTGCCAGCTGTGAAAGCTCACAGGGGTCTTGAATGGAAGAGATGCCCTCCACTACGAAGCGCCTCAGGTGTGAAGGAAGAGCCCTGGTTCTTCTTGTGCGACGCTGCTCCATACCAATGAATCAAGAAAAACTTCACAAACTCAACAAATAACTGAAACTCACCAAATTGTAGAGCTGTGAAGAGCTTTTAGCAGAGCTTGATCAGGATTCAATGCTTCAGGAACAATGTGTTGATTTTCAAATATCAACTCAAGCTGCTGTACTGACATAGAATGTTGAGATTCATTTGAACGTAAACAACACTTGATGTCATCAATAAGTCAATTAGAGCAGCATGAGCTCTATGTTACATGTACTATATGCTTCTAAATGACCACATTTACAGTTTTACATTATGCATTCCTTATCTGTGTGTGTATATAGTATTGTCAGTTAAGGCCAGAATCACTATTAAGAACTGCTCAAAGTCAGTGATTAATGAATGAATCTGTTTGTTGAATGAATGTTTTAACTGAATGAATCATTTTTGCACTGAATCATATCTGTAGTTCACTAAAGTCTCTCAGGTGCTGCTTTTCTTGCCTCTAACGACTGACTATAGCACAAGCCAGTAGCATTCAAGAGCGGCCTGTGAAGGAGCATTTCACTGGTTGTGAATCTACTGAACGAATCTGTGTTTGGCTGCAACTGTGTTTTTCAAGGTTCTCATTGATCAGGACAGACTGGAGCATTTACATCAGAAACAGTATAGAAACAGTATGTGAAAAGAGTGGTATGTCTGAAAGTATAGTATATTTATATATAGACAGTATAATATATTTTCAGTTTTGGAACTTTTTATTTTATTTATCTACACAGACTGTTGGATCCCTAGGTAATATTTTGACATTTCTGACTTGAAAATATGTCTCATGCATTTTGTACATAAATGTGCATGGTATACAATAATTTCTTTAAGCTGATTTAAACATCTATCACAGTGACATCTGGGTCAAAGAGACACATCAGTGTCTTTGCAAATCAAATAATGACAATGAGCAGGTATGTTGGCACGTGGTTATCTGCCTGTTGTCTAGAGAGAAAGAATGAGTGGGGTCAAACAAAACCTGTTACACATGAGATGCCATCATCTGACTGTGACCCATGAGCCCATCTATGTTTGTCCTACACAAGAGAAAGTATAAACTTACACACAAACATAATGTTTTAATACTACTACTTTTTTGCTTATCAGACAGAACTGACAAAAAAAAAAGAATTTTTAATTCCAATTCAGTGTATTACTTTTGATGTGTATTTTATACTGTATGTATTATAAAGGTTTACTCTTGGCTTTCTCTGTGCTCCAAATCATGGTCAAACTGAGTTTATTTGTACAATTTATGTAATAAGTTTAGTTTAAATAATAATCAGAATGTGTGCATTCTGTACAAAGTGCAAGGTGAAAAAAAACTGTGGCAAGTCAGAATAAAACACATTCCCATTTGCACTTACACATCCTTTATGCCCATCCATTATTACAGTAATCATTTTATCACACTGAAAATCTATAATATAGTTTATCACTATAAAATATATATATATATATATTTATAACTTTTACTTAAAGTATTAACTAAAATGACTGCATATAGGCTTATAATGCATTTTAGACCATATTAATGTCAATTCAATAGTTAAAAGTGCTGTGACATTTTATGACATTTATTTGTCAGTTTATTTATTTGTCATATACTGTGTTATACACTACCATGTATTTATTTAACCCTTGGAGACACAAAATCAAATGCTATCAGTGAAAAAACGAAACACCTAAATACTCCAAACCCCACCTTTCAGCTTGTGTATAACACTATGGTGTATATGTGTACATGTTTCTTTCGCAGCATACTGCATGTGCTGCAGAAGCTGCGTTTCTTTTTGTAGTACAATGTTTTCCACAATACCACAGTGCCATAAACACGTTTGTCTTGATCTGGTAGGTTTTCACAAATGACAAACGCAGTGAAAGGGGAGGAACCAGGGCTTACATATAACCAGAAACTCCTTCTTTTACCAGCTTAACACTGGAAGAGACAAAAGGCTTCAAGCTTCCTCCTAAACTGCCAACATAACACACACTTTGTGAGATCTAAACACCTTTTTACGGTGACACAAGGTAAAGCAATAATATTATACAATATGACTACTAGGGGTGTGCAATACTGAAAAAATAATCTTGATATTTCTGGGATTGAATCGATAACGATAATTAGACAATAGTTTGCTGAGTGTGTTATTGTGCTGGTATCTTAAGGACTACGATGGACAGCCAACTCCTAATTTACTTTTTTTTTGTGGTGATAGAAATAAATCTTTTTCAATAAGTTTAAATAGATCATTAAGAAAATTAAATCAGTATCAACAAAAATTCGTCTTTGCAATGCAAAGGAAAAACATAAGCTGCATCTGAAGTGGCATTTAGATGTATTTACACACTGTTTAATGCAGGTCATGAATGCATTTAACCTGCAGTTACAAATGCAAAATGTTTTGATATTTTAAACATAAAACGTTGAATACTGTTATTTGAAATTATTTAAATCATAAAAAGATACTTTAAATGTGGAATTAAAATCGATAGTAGGTAAGTCACAGTTAATAAGTGAGTCATTGCGATTAAACCGAATAATCATGTTGCTTAGAGACGCAAAACAGTGCTGTGGCTGTGTTTGGAATGATTTTTTTTGGCGAAATAGAGCTAAACAGCCAATATTGTGTCTCTTTATTATTATTGAACTGTTGTAAAAAATCAATATCACATTTGTATTCGGTAATTTTTGGAGAAGAAACGGCACTCTTCTTGTGATATTGATTAACTATATAAAATGGAATAAATCTATACATTTTCTGTCCCCATGTCTTGAATTTGTGATCATTCTCAATGTATTTTAATAAACTGATTAATGCAGTGAAAGAACGCACTGTTAATGCGTATGCGCACTAGTCCAAACTTATCGTAATTCGTGCACTGCACTCTGTGGTTGTTTTGAATGTTTTTTGCAAAATACTCGATAATGTCAAATTGAACATCGTTAAAACAACAATTACGATATTATCGCAGACGATATATATTGCACATTGATATGATGATTCTGCTTGTGATGCTTGTAAAGAAATAGTGCTGATACTATTCATATGATAATTAGTGTTTAAAACGTTCATAAAGACATCACGCAATATTATATTTTTAAAATATGGTGGGGTTCATTTCCATTGCATTTTAATTGGTCTTTAACAAAATCCTTTAACAAAATCATAGACCACTATTTACATTTGAAGAGTTCAGATGCAAAACCAGCTTTAAAAAATGCATTTTTATCAGGCTCAGATGTATAGGTTTCTATGTAAGTACTGGTACTTCTGATTGGGCTGAGGCTGGTATTTTAGCGAGTTTGAAAAAAAAGTATTTGATGGACGTATAATATGTGTGGAGAGCATTCACTCAATATCATTATCTCATTTTTGACCGAGATGGCTTTTAGCTGGTTTTGCATCTGAACTCTTCATTTGTTTATCAGAGTAGCTTACAGTAAAATAACTTTTTTCATCTATTTTAGAACTAAAGCAACAACATCAGGATGTCCAGCAAAAAGAAAACAAGTGAGTCTAAAAATCTCTTTTAAAAAATTGGATAATCAATGAGGACAAATTAAAAACTTTTATTAAACTGCATCTATGTGTTTAATGTTGTTTTAATTATGTTTCAATGATGTATTTTAAGATGAACCAGCAAAGGTGGAGGAATTGTACACTGGATACCTGCTCAAGTCCCCTCCATTAGCCCTGTCCAGAAACGCTGTACGTCTCATATTGCAGTTCAGCCGGAAACCAAAATATCTGCAGTCTGTCAAAGACTTCTCTGTTTGTGAAACTTAGCAGTTTTATTTATCTGTCACAGAAATCATGGAAGAATCATTTCTTTATGCTCTCCAAAACGGGCGAAGACTCCTTCCAGCTGACATATCATGCAAACCATGAAAAGAGAGACAAGCCTTTGGGAGAGATAGACATATCTCAGTAAGGAAAAGACATAAAATAATAAATTAATGATTTTAACACTACAGTGAAAACATCTTTCTTTTTTTTTAAAGGATCAGCCTGCTGTTTATTGGCCCTGAGGCACATCAGAAGTGGGACTGGATCCAGAAAAACATTAAGTGTTCTCCATCCTCTGTGCTGTTCATGAAGTTGGAGCCAAATATATCTAGAGAATATTTTCTCGTTGGAGAAAACAGGTGATTGAAAACAGTTGTTTCTAGTTGATGTATGATGCAAAAAAAAATGCTTTAAGCCTCCATGAAATCAAAATTAAGAGATTTAAACACTTTAAGCAGTAGCTTACATATATACTGGAAATATAATTCTAGCAATCTTTTAGTTTGTACTAGTAATTTTAACAATTTATGAAGTTTTTCCAAAACAGTAGTGTTAAAGGTTTTCTGGTGTTTTCAGTGATGATGTGAATGGTTGGTTCAGTGCCTTATTAAAGCTAATGAAGACCCAGCAATCACAATATACCCTTCAGGTAAACATTAAAGTATGATAATAATTTGATTGTTAGTAGTAGTTTATATGTTAAAAATTAAAAACTAAGTAGTCACCATTTATTTTTAATAACTTACAGTTATTAAAATTATGCAATTCTATGTAACTGTTGGTTTTGTTTTGTTTAAGAAATTCACATATTGGCATAATTTCTGTTTGTCTACAATTCATTTACAATTATGTAAACATGCTCACATGCTTTACTTTTTCAACAGAACAGCAGAAAATTTAGACAATCATCTGAACCTTCGCATCCAAACTTTTCAAAAGACAATGACAGACGGTCAGCACCTGAACTAATGTTTACTTACCCGTCACGCTACAGAAATGACGAGTATCCTCACAAGCTCAGTGAACCTTCAGTACCAGTAATGCACAAGATTTCACACATTTACACACAGTTTCTTCATCATACAGTATGCACATAAATGCTGTTAAACTTTCATATAATCAAAATAAAACTCAAATGTCTATATGGCAGATTCCACTTTTTGAGAATGCAGATGAGAAGGACAGGAAGCAGAATGAATCTCCAGAGAACAGAAGTGAATACATGTCCATAGCATCAGTGTAAGTGTCTAAGAGCGCTTCTCCCCATAACAGTCTATAATGGCTACAATTTCCTGAGTGACATTTTTACATTTTTATATTTGACAGTGTCAGCTGTTGAGAAATATTTTAACCTTTCCTAATTAAAATCATCACATGTGTGTAATGCCGTAATTATGATAAATTTGGCATCTGTATTTTACTGCTTTGTAGTGAAACACACATTGAGATATACAGAGGGTGGTTTAACCAGTTTGTCTCTGTTTGACTCTCTGATTTGTTTCCCTCAGTGAAGATCACAGGGATTCTAAGCAATTAATCAGCGTCACTGGAAGCTGTGCCTCTACGGAGTTGGACAACAGGTGATTTTAATCATTTCAAACAGGGCTGTAACGATATTCAGTTTAGTGGTTGATACTGATATGATCTAATTATTATTAGATCATAAGTATAACCATCTAAAATGCTGTGTGTGGTTAAATCCTAAATTTAAGTACTGGTTGAGTAATATTTTATCCTTTGCTAATTACAAATATCATATATTTAACATTTTGTTTTATGATAAATGTGGCATCTTTTTCTGCTCTATAGTGAAACGCACACACATGTTGAGAAGGAGATCTACGTTTGTCAAAATGATCTGAAAAACAGTCTGATCTTGACACAGGAAGAAGGCAAACCATGGTAAAACTCTAGAATAGAGAATTAGGCCTAATTACATAACCATTTAATATGTATGCAGGCTTTTCTTTCATAAATGTTAATATGAGTAGAAGTTAACCACTTACAGTTTATTATATTTCATCTCTCATCATCTACTCCAGTGTCTCTGACTGTTGGAAGATTGAGGACTCGTGTCTCTTCCATAAGGGGGACCAGATCCTGGCCTTCAATGACCTGCTAATAGACACAATAGAAGAGATACAGTCATACTTAAGAAGACTAAGCAAGGACGAAGTAAGATGATGATGATTTACATTAAAATGTTATTTTTCAACATTACATTCTATAAATAAAAGTTACTGAAATTACCTGCAGGTAAAACTCACTGCTTATAGGATCCCAGCCTCTGCACTCTGAACCCTGCCCATCATAATGAAGACATGAAATAAAATTTCATGTGAATTCTGTCATCACCATTAATCTGTTAGAAATATTTTTATTATTGGTAACTTTTTTTTTTCGGTAGCTAGCTATTTAAAAAGACTGTATCATAACTGTAAGCTTGCGTTTGGCAAGTGAACGGCACTTTATTGGTGCCATTTAAAAAAAAATGTAAATATATCACATCTAGCTTTAGTGATACCTGCACCGCTTTAATTCCCTCTCTTTTATTTTATTTCTCTTTTATTGAAAGATAAAAATGTATACATTGCTTAACGATGATTTCTAAATAACAGTAAGCACAGTAAGTAGCCTACTTAATATAAAGGTGAAATATGCTGTACTGAAGTATTACTAAACTTTGACTGTTTGTGCCTTTTTTTAATTAAATCATGTAACACTAACGTAAAGTGATTCTTGTGATTTTTTTTTAAAAAGTGCTGATGTCTGTTGTTGTGTGCATGTAAATTAGATCAGTCACTTTTTTCTTGAAACGTACAACAAACTTTTTTATAGTGTTTTTTTTTTTTTTAAACACAATAAAGTTTATTGAATAAAATACATTCAGTCGGTTATACCTTATAACTTGCTCTATTTTTTTAACCGGAGTGTCTAAAACCAAATCCATATTTCAAATTGTGATGAACTCAGTTGTTGTTTCCTACTCTGCACATTTTTTAACCTACAGTCATCTAACCAGAAACTCCACCTATACTCTTCCCGTCACAGACAAGAAAAAAACCCTGCAACTTCCTTCTAAAAGACTACATTGGCTCTGGATATAACCAGTTTTTCCACATTCTGTAAAAATTTTTCTAATGTGCATTTTGAAACACTAAAATGCAAGATAATGTTAGGTTATTTAAGATTAGTTTGTTGACCGGAAACTTCATGCTGCAGAAGACAACTTTGAAAGGTGAAATGTGTTTTTATTACCTTTAATAACAAAATTTTTGACTGGTCTGAGTTTCTTAAAGTTTTTATTTTACATAACAGATGTTTTTATATACTCCACACGACAAAATAATAACTGAATTTATAAAAATGACTCCATTCAAAAGTTTACATACCCTTGAATCTTAATACTGTGTGTCATTTCCTGGATGATCCATGACTGTTTTTATGTTTTGTGATAGTTGTTAATGAGTTGCTTGTTTGTCCTAAGCAGTTCAACTGCCTGCTGTTCTTCAGAAAACTCCTCTAGTTTTGAGGATGATGTGTACATTTTTCTTTTATTTTGTTTAAAGATTCTATTTTTTCATTTAGTACTGCACTTCAGAAGCTACATAAATACTACATGTTTCCAGAAGACAATATTCTTATTATCCAATTCAAAAAGTTTACACCCCCCAGCTCTTAATGTTTTCACCTTTTGTAATAGTTATGTATGAGTTCCTCAGTTGTTCTCAGTGTTATAAGAATCATACAGTCACTTTTGGAAAGGGTTCAGATGTGCAGAAGATGCTGGAAAACTAAAGAATGTGCAGGAACTAGAGGATTTTTCTGACAGTTGATCTGCTCAGGACAAACAAGAGACTCATGAACAACCATCGCAAAACATGAAAACAGTCGTCGATCATCCAGGAAACGACACAGAGTATTAAGATTTAAGGGTATGTAAACTTTTGAACAAGATCATTTTTATAAACTCAGTTGTTGTTTTGTCTTGTGGACTATATATAAACATCTGTTGTGTGAAACAGCTTATTCAGGACAGTACTAAGTAAAAAAATAACATGCATTTTGTATGATCTCTTTTATTTTGACAAAATTATTACATATTTGCATATTCTGCAAGAGGTATGTAAACTTTTGAGCACAACTGTATGTATCAATACAAAATGTTAACAGTCTTTTAAAAAGTTTTGCATTACATACAGTATGGTAGGACGACAAGCAAAGAAAGGAAATAGAGAGACAATAAGAGAGAAGAGAAAGGGTAAGAAAGGAAGATGCCTGTAAAATGGGCTATATACATACTATATCAGAAGTGTGCCGCCTGCAAAGGCTGCAATAAGGAAGTGCTGGACCTTTAAGGAAGAACTGACCCTCTCAGAAGGATTGTTGTTCCAAAATATGTACCTAGTAGTGCCACAAAGCCTGCGAGCAGAAATGCCGGAGAAAATTCATGAAGGTCATTTGGGAATGGTGAAGTGCAAAGAGAGAGGAAGAGATGTACTGTTTTGGCTCAGAATGGGAAAACTAATTGAAGATATGGTGTCAAAGTGTGCTGAGGGCAATACTTTCAGAAGGAACAACACCAAAGAACCTCTCGTCAGTCATGACTTACTAGACAGAACGTGGGCAAAGGTAGGACTTAACCTCAGCTGCACAAAGGGGTTCAAAAGAGCCTAAAGGACAGCTAAAGCAAAAGCTCTACTATGATCGAGGAACAAGAGACCTACCTGCTCTGAAGGAAGGAGAAAACGTGGGATTGAGAGCAGAAAGTCACTGGCAGCCAGTTGTAGTGGTGGAAAAACTTGAAAAGCCAACATCACATTTGGTTCAAACTCAGGATGGAGGACTTTACAGAAGAAATCAAAAACACATGCTCAAGACGAAAGAGTAAAGTTTTCATGAATTCTGGATTCATGTGATTCAGTGATAAATGACTGTGTCCCAGATGTAGTTACTGCAAAGCCAGTGTCACCCCCAATAACAACACATGGACCATTGTCTTCAACACCTTAAGTTGTTGCAGAAAAGACTGTAAAAGTGACACGTCCTAGCAAAGTAGTTAGGCCACCAAAATATTATTCCTGCTAAAGGACTAAAGATTTTAACTGTAGCAAAGTAATTTTTGAGATTTCAGCACTTGTCATTTTGTTTGGTGACCTTGACTTCAAAATTTGAAGTTGCAAAAACAAAAGTTTGCAAGAAATGTGTTGTAGTGTTGAAAAAAAGGTCTGATGTATGCTGTAGTGTTGGGCGATATGCTCCATAGTCATATCATCCTATTGTCATCCTGTGAGATCGTTGATACACAAATGTATCATACTAATTAATTTAATTAAGCCTACTTATTTACTTAGTTTCACAGCTGAAGAGTGAACTGCAGGGTATGGCTAAAAACGGCCTAATGTCAGTGTAATCTAACTAAATATATAAAATATTTTTAATAAAACTGAATTTGTATTTAAAATGATAATTTAATAGAAACATTGTAATTTACTAATACTTTAAAAACACTTTTATAGAAGCTATCTACAACGTATGACGGTTGTAAGTCTCTTACACTTACATTGCATGTACATCTGCACTTAGTTGTTTATGATGAGAGACTGGTTATAATGCACAACACTGTAAAAACACAGAAACAGAGATATGATGGAACAATTAAGCCCTAATACTAATTAGATAGTATTACTAGCCTGATATAATAATATTAAAAATTATCATTTATCAAAATCGTCAAAAGCATCAGCCACAGGTGATGATCTCTAACTACTGTCAATACACAATACTATCATCTGTCTGCACAAGCCTAGTACTGTATGTCTGTCTAATTTACCCATATTTGACTGTGACCTTCTGCCAGGAACAATCTGCTGCTGTCCAGAATCAGGTGGTTTGTCTTCGTCTGGCATCTCAGCAGAGACCTGTCCACTATGGGAGACCCTACCAGTGGTTGTGAAGTACCAGTGGCGTAGCTCTCAGCATCACTGATGCACACAAGCCCTCACAGCACGTCAAGCTGCAAACCATGAGAGGGACCCTAACCTACCCTAACCGAACTGTTAAAACTGACCGTAAACCACGCATAACGCATAATAATAACCATGTAGCAATGCACGAAAAACACTCGGAGGAGGCCAGCAACTGCAAAACAACCTAACAGCCGCACAAAAAACCCTGCAAAACCATGTGACCGCACAGGAAAACCACTCTTACTTACTACATAACTATATACAATATATACAGTATTTACATAATTCAGGCTCCAGGTGACACCATGATGACTCAGTGTCTGGCCGTCTTTCTTCTGGGCTCCTCAGGCAGGGGCTCTTCGCTGATGTCCACATCAATTCGAGGAGCGAAGCTTCTGTTGTTGGTGGAGAAGCTTTCTGTGATCAGGATGCGTCCATCAGGCTGCTCCGTCTCCACCAGTGAGGGGCAGCTGAGCTTCTCCCACAGACACTGCTTAATGGTCAGTCCCAGCTCAAGGCTGTAGGGACGGCATCGACCACTGCGTATCTTCATCAAGGGCTCAGCCACAGAGTGGTAAATGTCCTGGTAGCCCTGGACGCTGTGGCCGTGAATGGAGACAGACTCTTCCTGCTGACACAGAGGTGCTTCTGAAGAGTCTGATGCTGCTGGATGGATGTCGGGAAGGACAGCAGCATTCTTCATGTAGCGCTCTTCCAGACCGCTGGGTCTTTGGGCTTTCACAGGCATGCAGCTGTAAGAGTGGTCCAACCTGACAACAGCTGCCAGCTGTGAAAGCTCACAGGGGTCTTGAATGGAAGAGACGGCCTCCACTACGAAGCCCCTCAGGTGTGAGGGAAGAGCCCTGGTTCTTCTTGTGCGATGCTGCTTCATACTAATGAATCAGGAAAAACTTCACAAACTCAACAAATAACTGAAACTCACCAAATTGTAGAGCTGTGAAGAGCTTGTAACAGAGCTTGAACAGGATTCAATGCTTCAGGAACAATGTGTTGATTTTCAAATATCAACTCATGCTGCTGTACTGACATAGAATGTGGAGATTCATTTGAACGTAAACAACACTTGATGTCATCAATAAGTCATTAGAGCAGCATGAGCTCTGTGTTACATGTACTATATGCTTCTAAATTACCACATTTACAGTTTACAGTTTTACGTATGCATTCCTCATCTGTGTGTGTATACAGTGTTGTCAGTTAAGGCCAGAATCACTATTAGGAACTGCTCTATGTTTGTGGTTAATAAATGAATCTGTATGTTGAATGAATCTTTTAAGTGAATGAATCATTCTTCTACTGAATCATATCTATAGTTCACTAAAGTCTCTTGTTTTGATGGTTTTTCTTGCCTCCACATACTGGCATGATTTTATTAAAATTTGTTGAACTACTGTAGATTAAACTGTTGAATTGTTGACGGTGTAAAGACGCCGGGTAGTATAGTATATTTGTAATTTAGTTATCTATTTTATTTGTCTGTTAGTACTGTTGATAAATTGAGGAATGTTTGTGTTGAATAAAAAGCAAGTTAACACATCAGCAACTACCTCAACATTTAAATATATTATTGACCCCATAAATCATAGAAGTTACTTAAATCTCGGATGTTACAGGAACAGATGAGACACATGGGTACTTTATCCAGAGACTGATGTGAGACTGAAAATTGCCATCTTAAATAATCATCCACACTGACTGTTGGATCATAAGGTAATGTTTTGACTTTTCTGACTTGGAAATGTGTCTCATGCATTTTGTACACAAATGTGCATGGTATACAAATAATTTCTTTATGCTGAATTATCTGAATTAAACATCTGTCACATTTGGGTCAAAGAGGAACATCAGTGAACCTCTGCAATCAGAAATGGTATGTTGGCACATGGCCATCTGTTTGTTTTCTAGATAGAGAGAGAAAGAGAAAGAAAACAGGTTTGCTAATTTTAGAAACGTTGCTTGTTATTGTAAAGGGATTTTTCTTTGCTGTCAAAGTTACTGTGACCAGTTCACTCCACTTATTCTGGTTATCTGTAGACTTAATTTGTGTCACATCATCTGTGACACAAACTTACACACACAATCATAATATTGTAATACTACTACTCTCTTTTTGCTCATAAGCACTGACAAGAGAAATAAATCATGAAGATGACAACACGGTTGAATTTTCAGAATGAATAAGAATGATTTTAAAGGTTTAAGTGGTATGTTTTAAAATAAATGTAAATGTGAAGATAATTAATATGCTGATCATACATTTTGTTTCACTGACTTGCACTAAAGCAAAGCAAAATGAATGTTTTTAGAATGACACTGCATTGCCTATAGGAAAATGTATTTTTCAGCTCTTCCACTCAGAAGACTTATTGTTACTCTCATATATCTGTCATTTTAGTATCAACAGAATTTTAGGTATGTACTAAATATATATTTTAAAAGTATGCTGTTTCTATGATGTTTTAAAGCAAATGTGTGCCTTAAAAGCAAAAAAACTGCCTTGATGTGAAACGTAAGGAAATAATATCCTACGACCTATTTTAAAATGACAATTTTAAAATAATTAGCTGAATGTGTGCTTTCTGTACAAAGTGTGAGATAAAAGAAATCAGTGGCAGGTCAGAATGAAACACATTCATGCACTTTATGTACACTAATCAGGTTATCGCTATGAAATCTAGATGTTTTTCACAATGCCACAAAGTAGTTTGTCAAGTAGTTTCCGCAAACAAGTGACAGATACCGTCAACGGGGAGGAACCTTAAACCTGAACTTACATATAACCAGAAACAACTCCTTTTATCAGCATAACACGCTTGAAGAAACAAAGGACCTCTAGCTTCCTCCTAAACTGCCATTATAACACAAACATTGTAAGAAATTTTTACAGTGACACAAGGTAAGTTAATATTATTACAGAATATGGCTATTCATATAATGACTTTGCCTGAAATGCTTGTAATGTAGTGAAATAATGTTGAAACTATTCATGTGAGAATCAAAGTTTAAAACTTTCATAAAGACAAAATGCAATATTGTTGTATAACATTATTATATATTTGAAATATGGTGGAGGGTTCATTTCCATTGCTTTTTAATTGGTCTTGTGCTGACAGTGTTTTTTTTTTTTTTGTTTTTTTACAAAATCATAAATCACTGTTGTTTATCAGATATATGTCATTGGCTTACAGTAAAATAACTCAAACATTTCACATCTATTTTAGAACTAAACCAAACAACATTAGGATGTCCAGCAAAAAGAAACCAAGTAAGTCTAAAAAATCTCTTTAAAAAATGGGATCATCAAAGACAACCGAAAAACTCATTTTTCATTTAAAACTTTATTTACGTCTTATTTTACAAAGAACCAGCAACAGTGGAGATATTGTACACTGGTTACCTGCTCAAGTCCCCAGCTCCATCAGCCCTGCCCAGAAACGCTGTATGTCTCATATTGCAACATAACATAACCGAAATATCTGCAGTCTGTCAAAGTCAATTTCTTTATTTGTTAAACTTAGCAGTTTTATATATCTCTCTCAGAAATCATGGAAGAGTTGTTTCTTTGTGCTCTCCAAGACGAGTGAAGGCTCCTACCAGCTGACATATCATGAAAACCATGAAAAGAGAGACAAGCTTTTGCGAGTGATAGACATTTCTAAGTAAGGAAAAGACTCAAAGTCATAAATAAATGAAGTATTTTCACACTACAATGAAAACATCTTTCTTTTTTAAAGGATCATCCTGCTGTTTATTGGCCCTGAGGCACATCAGAAGTGGGACTGGATCCAGAAAAACTTCAAGTGTTCTCCATCCTCTGTGCTGTTCTTGAAGGTGGAAGAAGACACATCAAAACACTCCAGAGACTATTTCCTCATTGGAGAAAACAGGTTTGCCATTTTGACTAGATCTCTCATTGCCATCACATCACAGTTTCATGAAAGCCAGCATATTGCAGATATAAAATCAAAATGAATAGATTTAATTGATTCTTTAAGCAGTAATCATTCTGCTTATATATATACTGGAAATATAATTCTAGCAATTTCTGGTGTTTTCAGTGATGACGTGAATGGTTGGTTCAATGCCTTATTCAAGGTAATGAAGACCCAGCAATCAGGAAATACCCTTCAGGTAAACATTAATGTATGATAATAGTTTGATTGTTAGTGGTAGTTTATATGAATGTGAAGATAAAGAGAGCTCTACACATATACAACTTACTGCTAACAGTCAAATGTTTAAACACCTATTGCTTATGTATTATTACCTGAATAATAAATAACAAAAGGAAATATGACATTTATGCAGTGGCCAAAAAATTAAAAACTAAGTAGCCGCAATTTGCTAATATAAAATAGTAAAGTATTACAAATAATTATATGTACTTTTTGGTTTTGTTCAGAACTTCACACACTGGCATAATTTCTATTTGTCTACAATTTATTTATAAGGATTTAAGCATGCTCACATGCTTTACTTTTTCAACAGGACGACAGATTAAGATCAGCATCTGAACCTATGCATCCCATCTCTTCAAAAGCCAATGACAGACGGTCAGCACCCGAATTAATGTTTACTTACCTGTCACGCTGCAGAAATGAGGAGTATCCTAATAAGGTCAGCAAACCTCCAGTACCAGTAATGCACAAGGTTTTACACATTTACACAGTTTCTTTATCATACAGTATGGACATAAATGCTGTTAAACATCCATATAATCAAAATAAACCTCAAATGTCTATCTGGCAGATTCCAGTTTTTGAGAATACGGACAAGAAGGACAGGAAGCAGGATGAATCTCCAGAGAACAGCAGTGTATACATGTCCATGGTATCAGTGTAAGAATATGTTTAAAATACAATTTTCTGAGCAACAATTTAACATTATTATATATATAAACATACACAAAACAATAGTCTGTTTTGCTGTTTTGAGGATTACAACTTTTTTCCAACTTGCTGAGCAGGTTTTAGATGAATGTTTAAGATGGAAGCAAACACTTGGCAAGGTTTTAGCATTCCTGAGAGATCTGTGATTCTTTGGTGGTTTGTCCCTTGTTCTAATTAAACAGTTAAATAAATAGTAGCATTTACAATGAAAGTGTAGCAACAGAAAATTCTCTGTATGTCAGTTTTGTGGAAAAGCTACTTGTGCATTCTTCTGTTGAATACATCTAGCACTGACACCATCTTTTTTCCCCTCAGTGAAGATCACAATCATTCTAAGCAATCAGTCAGCTTCAGTTGAAACTGTTTCTCTACTGAGTCAGACAACAAGAGACTTTGATCATTTCAAAACAGGGCTGTAACCACCATATTCCGGTCAATGCAGATTTTTAGTGGCTGATACTGTACTTACAGTAATATCTTATCTTTTCTTAATTAAAATGATCACAGATTTAACACTGTTCTTATGATACAGTTGAAGTCAAAAGTTTACATACACCTTGTAGAATCTGCAAAATGTTAATTAAGGGATCATACAAATTGCATGTCTCAAAAGACAAACAAGTCTTGTTTGGGACTCATATGCAACTATTACAGAAGGTTCAAATGCTCACTGATGCTCCAGAAGGAAAAATGATGCATTAAGAGCTGGGGGGTGAAAACTTTGAAAACCCTGATTTGATGATCAGGGTAAATTTAACATATTTTGTCTTCTAGGAAACATGTAAGTATCATCTGTAGGTTCTGAAGGGCAGTACTAAATGAATGATATTTAGGCAAAATAAGACAAATTTACACATCTTCATTCTGTCCAAAAGTTTACACCCCTGGCTCTTAATGCATCGTTTTTCCTTCTGGAGCATCAGTGAGCGTTTGAACCTTCTGTAATAGTTGCATATAAGTCCCTCAGTTGTCCTCAGTGTGAAAAGATGGATCTCAAAATCATACAGTCATTGTTGTTGCAAGGTTTCAAATACACAGAAAGTCTGGAAAACCAAAGAATTTTTGGGACCTGAAGGATTTTTCTCAGTGCAGTTTAACTTATCAGGGCACAAGGTGGTTTAACAGACCATTTTGTCTTTGATTTCGACCTCATTTTATGCCCATCATTTATGATTTGATGTTGCAATATTCTAAAGCTTATTTGTAGTAATCAAGTGTGATTTTAAAATGTACTCTTTGTTCACATGAGTTTACTTCTTGTTAGACAAATGAAACATCAACAGACTATTTCATGCTACTGAATACAGTCAGAACTGACACTATCTTTGTTTGACTCTGATTTGTTTCCCTCAGTGAAGATCACAGGGATTTTAAGCAATCAGTCAGCGTCACTGGAAGCTGTGCCTCTACTGAATTGGACAACAGGTGATTTTAATCATTTCAAACAGGGCTGTAACCACCATATTCAGATTAGTGGTTGACCAATACATACTTATATGATCTAATTATTGTTAGTAGTCCAAAATAATCTTAAATACTGTTTGTGGTTACATCCTTAATTTGAGTACTGGAAATATTATTAGCTGGGTGCTTCTGCCTTTGAGAAAACAACTACTGTGTGTATCAATATTTAGTAATATTCTATCCTTTCCTTAACAAAATCATCACATATTTAGCACTGTGGTTATGATAAATGTGGCATCTGCTTTTTTTTTTTGCTCTGCAGTGAAACACACACACATGTTGAGGAGACTGGCGAACCTTGGTACAGCTCTACAATAGATAATTAATGACAGGTCTTTTCTAGAATTAATGGTAATAGGAGTAGAAATAAACTACTTACAACATAACATATTTCTTTGTCATTATCTTTTCCAGGTTGCCTCAGTGGCATCAGATGCAGAACTCAAGGAGGGATCGGACCCTGTCTCAAGAAACAATAGATGGGATTCAGAAATGCTTAAAAAGACTAAGCAAAGATGAGGTAAGATGATAAATCACAGTAAAACAGCTGCCTTTTTTATTACTGTATTCAGAGACCTATAAATAAAGTTACTGAAATTACTTGCAGGCGAAACTCCTAGTTCAGCGGTTTCCAGGCCTCAATTTGAACCCTGTTTATCAGACTGAGGACAAGATACAAAATCTAATGCAAATTCTCTCATCACAGCCGAAATATTAGAAATGTTGTACACATGTCTAATTTAAGGTCAATGGGACATTCAAGTTTGTTCATTCGATCATACAAGAAGAGGGAATCTATCTACCTTATCCTCTTTTGCATGTACATTAATCATGTAAATGTGTATACTGATAGAGAGTATTAAACTGAACTGTTAGATTCACTTACCTTGAAATTAGTAACATTTAGACTATATATGTACATGGTATTATAGTAGGTTCTGTATATATTAGTTTGACTGAAGAACAAGAGTCAAGTACTGCTTCATAGCAAGTATTAGAGTTAATCTACAGTGAAAAATTGTACAATTGTAACAGTATGAAACACTTTATGTACTATGTATGTAAAACTTTTATGTTATTGTATATTATTCTGTTTGTTTTGCAATATATGTAACCAGAGATGCACTGCTTCCAATCATTATGCATTACTTACAATGTTTGTCACTCTCAGTAATGAGCAATAACAATAATCTATTGAGATAAACTAGAAACAAGACTTCTCTTTATACAGGACACCATATCCATTTTAGAGGAATGTATAAATAGTCAAATTAGAGAATTTTAAGTTGAACCATTTATTTATGAGGTTTCTTAGATGAAAGTTGCCTTGATCTGTATCAGATCAAAGGTCTGTATGGGTCTGCAGAAACCTTATGCATCGCAGTAGACGCTCGTTGAAGAAAGCAGGTTAGACTTCTTTGACTACACAACATTTAAGGTTATATTTGCAGTATTACAGTTTACAAAATTCGGTTTTATTTTATGTCCACATAGTTTAGATTTGTGCAGCTGCTGGTGTATTTAGGAGTTACTGTATGATATACATGAGTAAAGATATTATCATGGGCTAATCTATTATTTCATGTTAAAGATCCCCTCTTGGAAAGTCTTTCCTAACAAAGCATAACAATATAATTCTGGAAATCTTTTAGTTTTAAACTTTTATTTATTTATTCATTTAATTTATTTTTAAATCTGAAAGTAACAGCATTCTCTAAATGAAAAAAAAAAATCACCACACAGTCATTTCTGAAAAGTAAATAATTGAGGATACTCAGTTTTTTTTAGTGTAGGATTGATACCACGTCATTACGGGTCAAGACTGACACCTACAGACAGTAGTCTATATTATTTTAATAAGACTGTAGAGCTGTATTAGCCGTAACAACAGCATACTGTAAATGTACAGCAATACATTTTACATGTAGGCTAATTTAATTTAATTGACATGTAATTTACAACATACTGTAAATGTGCAGCTTGTCTCTGCAAAAAGAATACAAACAAATATGAACAATGTTACTGGTAAGAATGCGCAGTGAATTCTTGTGAATATGCCGTTGCAACGCATTCTACGTATGAAATTAATAGCTATCTCTAAATAAAGAATTCACCACATCGTCACTTCTGAAAAGCAATAATTAAACATAATGAATTATCTGTAGAAGACTATTATTTCATGAGCTAACAAACGTTTAAATAATTGTAATCATTAAATCGATTATCAATTTAAAAAAAATGTATATATGTATTATATTTAACTAATTGCAAATTATATAATTTAATTATTTACAAATTATATAATTAAATAACTGACCCTTGGCAGGGAGTTTGGTTGACGGGCAATCTGACCAATCATAATGGAATCCGCCATTTTGTCAAGAAGTGTTAGTAGATTAAAGCAAAGTTCCTTTAGTCTTTGATTAAAGTGAGTAGAGACAAGAGTGTTCATGCTGTTCACATATGTTTATTTTCGTGCTATAAGCAGTAGGGAGAGATTTGTTCACGTTCTGCTTGAACTGAGGAGCTACAGCGATCTGTCACGACTAATTAAAGAGCCACAAAACGGTAATTATTGTTTACATTTATTTAAAAAAAAAAAAAAAAAGAGTAAAACCTTGAAACCTCCACTGTCTTGTCTGTCGGCGAGTTGTCAGTGTCCTCTTTACTCCTTAATGTATTTCTCGCTGCGTGATGATCATAGACTGGGTGATGATGTGTGGCCAAGTATACCCAGCTGCAGCCTGCAGAACGGGGCGGGGCTGCACGTGGGGCGGGGCTACACGTGTCGCCCCGCCCACAAATGCTTTCATTGGCTAATGACATGTAATGACGTAGTCAACTCCGTAAACAGGAAATGCGATTACGAGCATAGTTCAAGCTACGATTCATTCGTGATATTAAATATCTGTTACATATAAAATATTAAACAATATATCATAAATTCGTTAATTATCTACATGTGATATTAATAAATGGTTCAGTTGGCTAATGACATGTAATGACGTAGACACCTCTGTAAACAGGAAATGCGGTTAAGAGCACAGCTGTGTGTGTGTGTGTGTATAGAATATCATTCGTGATATTAACTTACATACAAAAATAAACAATATATTATGAATTCGTTAATTATCTACACATAATATTAAACTATACCAAACATAATACATTACATTTTCATTCATTATTTTGGGCAAAATTTCGTTATTATTTCTAAGCAAGCATCCACTTCCTGCTTTTGACCTGTCATATCTTTGTGCATTAAGAACTGTATATCGCAACGATTAATGTTTATTTGCAAATTTAAATTATTTATGGGTTTTTATTTTTATTTACGCATTTACTTGTATTTAATGTATTTTTTTTGTCACCAACTCAACACTTAAAATTTCATTGAAAATGTTGTCTTAGAATTATGAATTGATAAAGTGCCATTTTTATAAGAACTACATGACAGCTATTGCTTTGTTCTGATAACAAAACCTTTCACAATAAATTATGTGTACATGTAGAGATAAAATATAGAGATTACCTCATGTTAAAGAAAGTTGGAAGTCCAAAAGCGTTGGACTAAACAATATATGAAGAGGAATAAACTCAAAGAACATGAAGATAATGCAGTTTGAGTATTTCATTTTATTGGTCATACAAAACAGCAGTATAACATCACTGTTTTATTAGCAGAGGCCCACCTGTTGTGTCTTTGTTACCAAATACATTTAACATGTAAAGAAGGTGCGTTCACGCCATATCGGAATTCCCGTAATTACGAGATTCCAATTTGTAAAAAGCGTTCACGTCCTCGTAGAATTTGTAATTACAACTTGTGAACTGGGAGTCTTCTGAGAACTACGACTTGTACAACATGACCACTGTACCACCTGACCAACGTAGGCTCTGTTTAGGCGTTGATAGTGTTGCCATAGAAAAGCATAATTCCTGAGGACGTGAACAGCTCCGAGTAGAACGTCACATGTTGTCATTTCGAATTTACCGTAATTACTATATGGCGTGAACGCAGCGTAATACACACACAGAGAACGGGACAGCCAAACTCGTAGCTCAACTACTCACCTATGCAGCGACAAACGAGTGGAAATAAAATCCTGCTGAGGGCGTTGGCGTCATTAACCAATGATATAATTTGTGGGCGGGGCGACACGTGTAGCCCTGCCCCACATGCAGCTCCACCCCGTTCTGCAGGCTGCAGCCAGGACCTTCTCTGTGTGGCAAGAGCCATGACTTGTTGGACATAGCAACAGTAACTAATGGGGTGGGTCTTTGGAAGGGTAAATTAAAATTCTTTATTGTATAAGATTAAAGTGGATTTATTGCCATGGTAAAATAAATCTATAAATATATGAATGTGTACACTAATTTATATTTTTAGATTTTCAGTACAGTTATTTGTTTTGTTTTTTTTTGTGTTAGTTTTAGTTAGGTTTTATTTTACTTTTTAGTTTAATTATTTTCTTTGCAAAATGTTAATAAAATATTGTTACATATTTTTTTTTCTTTCATTGAAAAGGGTCTAAATGCATTTTGTATTTTGTAAGAAAATATTTCAAAAGCTGATAATGTTGAATAACTCATGCACTTAATAGTGATTAAATATTTTAACTGACTAATTATATCAATTATAATTTTAATCAACTAATTATAAATTGAAACCAAAACTACTTATTTCATAACCTTCAATATCACAGCAAAGTGAATTACTAGCTTCAACTGAAAAATGTTATATACTTTATGTCTGTCTAACTTACCCGTATACATTAGACTGCGATCTTCTGCCAGGAACATCTGGCCAATCTGCTGCTGTCCAGAATCAGGTGGTTTGTCTTCGTCTGGCATCTCAGCTGAGACCTGTCCACTATGGGAGACCCTACCAGTAGTTATGAAGTACCAGTGGCGTAGCTCTCAGCATCACTGATGCACACAAGCCCTCAGAGCACGTCAAGCTGCAAACCATGTGAGGGACCCTAACCTACCCTAACCGAACCGTTAAAACCGACCGCAAATCAACCGACCACTCATAACTAGCAACCACGCATAACACATAATAACAACTACGCATAACACATAACTAACAACCAATGCAATGCACGAAAAACACTCAGAGGAGGCCAGCAACTGCAAAACAACCTAACAGCCACACAGAAAATCTTGGCAAAACCATGTGAATGCACAGGAAACCACTCAATACATCCGGACAACCACGTAACAAAGCACTGAAAACCAATCAGAACATGTGCTGAAAAATATAAAATTGGAAATAAAACTTACTCCATAACCTATAAACTTACTATGTAACTATATACAATATATACAGTATTTACATACTTCAAGCTCCAGGTGACACTGTGATGACTCAGAGTCTGGGCTTCTTTCGTCTGGGCTCCTCAGGCAGGGGCTCTTCACTGATGTCCACATCAATTCGAGGAGCGAAGCTTCTGTTGTTGGTGGAGAAGCTTTCTGTGATCAGGATGCGTCCATCAGGCTGCTCCGTCTCCACCAGTGAGGGGCAACTGAGCTTCTCCCACAGACACTGCTTAATGGTCAGTCCCAGCTCAAGGCTGTAGGGACGGCGTCGACCACTGCGTATCTTCATCAAGGGCTCAGCCACAGAGTGGTAAATGGAGGCAGACTCTTCCTGCTGACACAGAGGTGTTTCTGAAGAGTCTGATGCTGTTGGATGGATGTCGGGAAGGACAGCAGCATTCTTCATGTAGCGCTCTTCCAGACTGCCGGGTCTTCGGGCTTTCACAGGCATGCAACTGTAAGAGTGGTCCAACCTGACAACAGCTGCCAGCTGTGAAAGCTCACATGGCTGTCAAATGGAAGAGACACCCTCCACTACGAAGCCTCTCAGGTGTGAAGGAAGAGCCCTGGTTTTTCTTGTGCGACGCTGCTCCATGCTAGTGAATCAAGAAAAACTTCACAAACCCAACAAATTACTGAAACTCACCAAATTGTAGAGCTGTGAAGAGCTTGCAGCAGAGCTTGATCAGGATTCAATGCTTCAGGAACAATGTGTTGATTTTCAAATATCAACTCATGCTGCTGTACTGACATAGAATGTTGAGATTCATTTGAACGTAAACAACACTTGATGTCATCAATAAGTCAATTAGAGCAGCATGAGCTCTATGTTACATGTACTATATGCTTCTAAATTACCACATTTACAGTTTTACTTATGAATTCATCCTCTGTGTGTGTATATAGTGGTGTCAGTTAAGGCCAGAATCACTATTAGGAACTGCTCTATGCTAGTGGTTCATGAATTAATCATTCTTGCACTGAATCATACCTTGTGTTCATTGAACTGCTTTGATGGCTTTTCTTGCCTCCACAGACTGACTATAGCACAAGCTGGTAACATTTGAGTGCGGCCTGTAAAGTAGCATTTCATTGGTTGTGAATCTACTGAACGAATCTGTGTTTGGAATCTGAATGAATCTTGTTTGTATATATGCACATGCATATTTTTGTTCACATTATTTGTTGTGTTTTATGTTTGTTTATTCCACATCAATACATTTTTAAGGCCTGCATTTATATAATGGGTAGTTAACAACACATAATAAATCATAATAATGTCCAGGGATACAAATTAGCTTGATTATTAATTAATCAGCAATTTTCCTCCAAATAATCTGATAAAAAAAAGGCTGATTTTATTTTCCATATTTTTGTAGATAAAGCTCAATGTTGTCCTCAAATACTGATGGCTGTAAAACAAATATAGTCAATGTATCTACAGTATAAATATACTGTATATATATATATATATATATGTATATATATATTCAGCAACAAAACAGAAATACAGTAAACCTAGAAGAGGCAACAGCCTATAAAAACGCCACATAACGACCGGGTTGTAGACGTAAACCATACAGTGTATAACGTCCGTGTTTGTTAGATGATGCCATAACATTTAAAAATGTACATTTTCGCCAGTATATTTTTCACCAGTATTTTAACACTCTTCTGGTCAAATAAATCTTAATTACGTACGCATGGTTTTACCCCCCAAAAAAGTCTTGTACAGGTGGCTTGGGCCGATTTGGCTCCCCCTGTCGACGGTATTTCATCCTGCGAGCTGCGTAACTGGTTGCCTCCCGTCTCGGAGTTCGTAATTCGTCGCTATCAATGCGTACAGGGGCCATATTGTTGATGTGTCACCTCGGGAGGAGATCACTCGCACGGACTTGACACTCACTGTTTATCACGGCAGCCGGTGTATGGCATTTTAAATGGATTTAACATAACCGGTAAGCTACATATTTAAACTAAAATATGCAGATCTCAAACACAAAAACGAATGTTTATTTTATTAGCCTGAAAGCTAAGGCAGTGGGTGAACTCAATGGCAGCTGGCTTAAATACTATTATTGTCACTGTTATGTACTTAAAATCTATAGAAACATTAAATGCACTCTTATACAGCATAGTAACAAGCTAAATACCTTGTGACAATCGATTATGGCTGTTAAAACTCAACTGATCAGCTTGTGTAAGTTGTTATCAAGGACTAGATCTCCACCACAGCTCACACAGCTACTTTTAGTGTATTTATGTATTTTTAAGCATTTCAGCAATTAACCATTCTGTCATTAGTTAGATTAATACCGCATCTGTTTTAATTTCAGTGTACATTTTCTCATAAACACGTAAAATGTGATATACTTGTACAGGTTAGCCAAAATGCTAAGGCTAACTGCACCTGTGTGGGAACAGCAGTATCTGTTATCGGACTTATCACCTCAAAATAAATAATATAATGATCGTTACAGTTCTTATTGACTGTTATTTTTTTCTGTGCCGTTTATAGATAAAATAACGTGTTTGGTGTAAGAATAGGTGGCAATGGTGTTTTGTGGGCTGAGCACTGTTCATCCTCCCCCTGTAGAATTACAGAAGAAATGCACTAACGTTTTGTGTAAAACTGAAGATAAAAAAACAAAGACAGATCAAATACAGATAAGAAAAGGGTAAAAAGGAAGTCAGCCCTGCCAGGAAATTGCTTAACTCATGAAGACTCATGTGAGTTAAAAAAGAAAATATGCCTACAATTGTAATAAAGTTTTATCATCCATTTAACAGCTTTCACAGTGAATATTTCATGGTGTCAGTGAGTGAGAAATATTAAACCTTTCAGTTTGGTGCTACCTGACAATGGACAATGTCTGATTGAGATACCCATGAGAAGCAGGTGACCTTTAAAGTTTTAGTTATTGGCAGCCGCACATCTTGTCCTACTACAGACAAGTCTTGTTTTTTAATCAGTATGTGTGTACTTTGCAAGAATGCATTTTATTAGGATGTTAAAATAATGATTGCTTTCTGATGGTCTGTGTGTAGTCTTTAGTGACCCTGGACCACAAAACAAGTCATAAAGGTCAATTTTATGAAATTGAGATTTATGTGTCATTTAAAAGCTGAATAAATAAGCTTTCCATTGGTGTATGGTGGATAGGACAATATTTGGCTGAGATAAAACTATTTGAAAATCTGCAATCTGTGTGCAAAAAAATGAAAATCGTCGTCAGAGTCCAAATGAAATTCTTAGCAGTGCAAATAACAAATCAAAAATTAAGTTTTGTTATATTTGTGGTAGGAAATTTGCAAAATATCTTCATGAAACATGATCTTTTCTCAACATCCTAATGATTTTTGACCCATATAATGTATTGTTGGCTATTGCTACAAATATACCCGTGCTACTTATGACTGGTTTTGTGATCCAGGGTCACATTTATGCTGATACTAGTTCACTTAAAACTAAAATTTTATATTTTTTGCTGACAATGCTGTTTGCAGAGTTTGTATAGTAGATTTTGCAATATTACACTGGTTATGGTAACCAGTATTTTCCATAAATTTATGAAAAACATGGATGGATATGCTGCGTTTCCAAACTGTAAAAACATTTCCACGCTTAAAGAGGCTTAAAGGGATTACAAGAAAAAATAAGACAATAAAATTTTAATCTCCTCTACAAAATGTTTTTTTTCCTAAAGAGAAACAGCAAAGAACCTGCAATGCAAGGATTAAAAAAATGATCCTCATGTGGACTCAAGGTGCTCAGGTCAAGGTCCATTCTTGCACATTGGTTAACTCTCACAGCAAGCTCTTAAAATAGGCCTTTATTGTAACACTCATCCTGATAGTATTCGTAACACATTCTTGTTTATCCTGCTGGATCAGCTTCTGCCCCAGTTTCGCTCATGCAGTGTGAATCACACAAAATCAGTGTCTTTTTCCTCAATGGCAAACAGCATTCCCTTTTGTGCACTCTAGTGTCATCTGTAGGTATTTAGCTGGGAATACAGTAATCCAATGACGTATTAAGCAAGTAGGGTGTGAGAAGGGTAGGGCTACCTTAGTTTCACAATACTGGCAATCACAAAACTGCCTCCAGGTGGAAGGAGAGCCGTGTTCCTATTTTGCGAGGGAGTACCACGCCTTAGTCATGGAAATGTGTGGGCTTGTTTGGATAGTTATAGTAAACTACTGCTTGTTCTATTAATGGCAGTGTCCTGACAGCAGGTGTGACAAAACTGTTTGCGCCAACATTGTACACAACATCCTTATTTCCTGGTGCGAGAAGGAAATATGATCATTTAAAATGGCCGTATGATTATTTAGCTTTATTTGAACTGGTGATTCCTTGATAAGAGATGTTTTATGGTGGCTTCTTGTTGTTGATCATAAAAGTCACATTTTTGGTTATCCGTTGGTGATGGGATGGTGATAGGAAGAGGAGTTTTTTTTACCTGTAATTAAAATTACACTTAACTGTCTTTCAGATACACACTAGTGCTATCAAATAATTAATCGTGTTTAATCATGATTAATCACATCCAAAATAAAAGTTTTCGTTTACATAATATATGTGTGTGTACTATGTATATTTATGTATATATAAATGCACACGCATACAGTAAAAATGTTTATGTGTGTTTGTGTATATATTTGTATTCATATAATTTAATTTATACATAAATATATTTCATATACAAACAATATATTTTTCTTAAATGTATACATGCATGTGTGTCTATTTAAATATATGTAATAAATATACAAATTACACACACACATATTATGTAAACAAACACTTTTATTTTGAATGCGATTAATCGTTTGACAGCACTAATACACACATAATAATTAAAAAAAAGTTATTAAATTATGACATTATTTTACACCAGTGAACCGTTTTTGAACAGTAAGATTTTTTATTTTTTTTTAAAGAAGTCTCTTCTGCTCACCAAGCCTGCATTTATTTGATCCAAAGCACAGCAAAAACAGTAACATTTTGAAATATTTTACTATTTAAAATATCTTTTCTATCTAAATATATTTTAACATGTCATTTTTTCCTGTGATCAAAGCAGTGACAGTGACACATGATCCTTCAGAAATCATTTTAATATGCTGATTTGCTTTTCAGTAAACAATCAATATTTAAAACAGTTGAGTTTTTTTTTTTTTTTTTTATGATCATTCATAAGCTTGGAGTCAGTATAATTTTTTTTTTGGAGGGTGGGGAGAATGAAATTAGAAATTAGTACTTTCATTTAGCAAAGATGCTTTAAATTGATCAAAAGTGATTATTAAGACATTTATAATGTTACAAAAAATTCTATTTCAGATAAATGCTGTTCTTCTTTGTACATCAAAAAAACCTGAAAAAATTCTACTCAACTGTTTTCAACATAATAATAATAATAATAAATGTTTTATTAGCAGCAAACAGAATATTAGAGTGATTTCTGAAGGATCATGTGACTGGAGTAATGATGCTAAAAATTCAGATTTGAAATCACAGGAAAAAAATAAATTTTAAAATACGTTGAAATAGAAAACAATTATTTTAAATATTAAAAAAATATTTCAAAATTGTACTATTTTTGCTGTATTTTGGATCAAATAAATACAGGTTTCTTTGTGCATAAGAGACCTCTTTAAAAACAAAAATTCTTTTGACTGGTAGTGTAATTGAATTATTATTATTTATTTATTCATTTTGGATTTTCTTTAATTAAGCCTATTATTATATGAGTAACCAGTCAGTCAGTTGACTTTACATACATGTGACTGAATTGTGTGTGTTGTGTTTTCCAGTGCCAGTAGCTGAAGGAGATCATGGAGCCGTCGGATTGTCAGAACGAACTTACTCCTGCCTCTGACCCCTCCCAAAGTTCAGAGGTCAGCGTGGTTCTAGAAGGATCAACTGATGTCCTCAGCAATGGGAGCGAACCTGTTTTAAAAGAACAGGAGGAAGACACCGAGCTGGACAGTCTTGAGCTGGATGTTACTCTTTCAGAAGCTCAGAGATCAGACATGCACATGGAGGTCCAGCCGGATGAAGGACTTGGAGAAAGCGCACAGGGTGATGGGAACACAAGCTGTGACAGTGGAACAGCCTCCATTGATGATGCCAGGACTCCACCAGCTGTTCACGACAGTGCTGTAGAATCACTTCCCGCTGTTCTTGATGGAGAACCCAAATGTTCTGGCCTTGAAGAACCAGAAGGTGGGACTCAAGATAATCTTGAGAAATCTTCTCCATCTGTTCTGAATGGGACAGATGAAATTTCATCCACACAGCTGGATACATTGAATGGGCCAACAGACCTTGACAGAACTCCTTTGACTCCTACACCGGCTCCTCAGGGTGAGGAACTGCCTGATGTTGTTTCAGTACCCCAAAACTCGCAGTCCAACTCCAACGTGAACCCGTATGACACGGACTGCAGCAGGAAACTTTTGTCTGAGATCCAGCGCTCTCTGTCTCAGGAGTCTCTGCTGGATGAGCTGGAGGATGAGCTGTTGAGCAGTCAGTCAGATGGCATCCGCAAGGGAATTCCTCCTAATGGGCTTCAGAAGGACCAGAACTCCATGGTTTTGTTTGAAAAGTGTGTACAATACAAGTACTCCCAACAGGAGAAAGCCATCAAGAGGTAGGCTGTTGATTAATAGCTCACTTCAATCAGCTTAAGAGAGGTTATAGTACATTACTGTTAGATTTGTAGCAACAGGAGATGGTAAATCATTAGTTTAATTTGCCATTCTTAATTGCGTGAAAATAACACTTAGCTATCTTTCATTGCCAGCATGTGGCAATAAAATGTATTCACCCATTCACCCCTTGTAAGCTGTAGCTAATCAAGGGAAATGAGTTAATGACTTCTCAGAGTTATATAGATTTCCATAAAAAAGATGATAATTTTTTCAAAAAATATTACAATAGAATTAAAAGCAAAAAGTAAAAAAAGTAAGATTTTAAATGTATTATTATTTTTTTTGAAAGAAGTCTCTTCTGCTCACCAAGCCTGCACTTATTTGATCCGAAGAAGAGCAAAAACAGTAAAATTCTAAAATATTTTTACTATTTAATATAACTGTTTTTTTTTTTTAAATATATCTAAAAATGTAATTTATTCCGGTGATTTCAAACCTGAATTTTTGCATCATTACTCATTACTAATATTCTAATTTGCTGCTCAATTTATTTATTTATTTTTTTTGCATATACTGACTCCAAGCTATTGAATGGTATAGTGTATGTTACAAAAGCTTTTTATTTCGGATAAATGCTGATCTTTGGATCTTTCTATTCATCAAAAATCCCTTTTGTTGTACTCAACAGTTTTAAATATTGATAATAATAATAATAATAATAAATGTTTCTTTTTAAATTAGATAAATTACATAAAATATATTAAAATGGAAAACAGTTATTTTAAATAATGAAAATATTTCAGAATTTTAGTGTTTTTGCTGTACTTTGGATCAAATAAATTCAGGTTTGGTGAGCAGAAGAGACTTCTTTAAAAAACATATAAAAAAAAACTTACTGTTCAAAAACTTTTGACTGTGTAAAATTTTAAACTATTTTTTAAAGAAATAATAAAAATAATAAATATTTAATCAAAATACATTTTGGATTTTGTGAAGTTTAACTAGGCCTATTATTATATGAATAATTACTTATCCAGTTATTATACCTAATTTAAATGAGTCAGATGTTAATTTGAGTTCACATGTTTGGGAATAGTGAATGATTTGATTGGAAGATTCAAATCAATACATTTTGACTACTTCATTGAAAGGCCCGGCTAAGATTTATGAATCAAACTATGATGTTTGAGCTTTATGTTTTGTATTTGCATCCAGACATTGAAGACCATGCAATAGAATGACATTGGTTTTGTTTTATTTCATGGTTCATTGCATGTTCAACTCATTACACAACTCTGGTAAAATATGATTTCTTTTGCCATGGTGCTATTGATTATTTTACGCTGTGATCAACCGTAGCCTTTCGACTGCAAAACCCCCCTCTGTTCTGGCTTTATTAATTTTTGCAAGGGCATCTGGCTGACTTACGTATTGGAAGCGATCCACAGCTCTGCTGTGCTTGGCCTGCTGTTAATATTGTCTGATGGGTGATGCTCACGGACACCTGTTCCTTCTGCTAATATCACATGGTCTTTTCTACATTACGGCACATATTGGTGCCTAATACGCTGCTGAAAGTGATTAGTTGTTGTCCTTGATGTGGTTTTGATCACCAGTTTTACACATTCTTCTCACTGATAAGCAAATAACAGATGGACACAACAGAAGCAGTGTTATTACAGGGTACAACAGCTCCAGTGTATTACAATGAACTGACATTGGTAGTGACAGCTGGTAACTGTTTTCCAGATTACTTGATGAGAATAAGAAACATCAGGAGCTGATTCTGGGCATCTGCTCCGAGAAAGACAACATGAGGGATGAGCTGAAGAAGAGGATGGAGACAGAGAAACAACATCTTTCCACCATTAAGAAAGTAATAGCAGTCATAAATTTTGTGTTTGTGTGTTTATTTGTGTTTTGGATAATCTGACTATCTATTTGTTTGACAATTGGAAACTGTTTAGCTTGAAATTTTCTTTCATTTTCATATGTTGTAAATGTTTTTGAAGAAAAAAAACAAAAAGATGATCATTCAGAAATCATTCTAATATGCTGATTTGGTGCTCAGGAGACATTTCTTGTTATAAAATGTTGAAAACAGTTGTTCTATATCCATGCTCTTGTTACCATTTCCTTTCTAGTGTATCCAGATTATAAGTTAGTTCATCCCAATGGTGTTATTTGTTATTTAAATGCCTCTTCAGTATGTGGATGGCCATCCATGGCTGTCCCTTGTGCACTGATTACAGAACACTTGTTTGCTGAAGAGCTTTCATCTGATACTGGAAGAGCGGGTTTGTTCGAGAGCGACACTAGACTACAAGAGACCGTAGTTCAGTTCAGTCTAAAAAAGCCCCGTCACAGAGAGTAATAGCACAGATCAAACAGAGCGGCCTGGGGGCGAACAGGTCGAGAAGCCGTAATTAAGTGTTGCAGTAATGACATGAAACTACTGTGTGCGTTTTGTCGTCATGGTTTCTCCTCATAGTCAAACCAGGCATCTGAGGCCACACAGACAAACGCTTCCTCTGAATGAATCCTTGCCTCTCTGTTTACTTTCATTCAGTAGTAGCACTGTGAAGAAAATGTAACACTTGGTTTCTACACAGGGTCGCCAGAAAGGGAACTATTTATTTTTTGGAAACTGAATGGAGGCTTTGTTTCTTATTTAAATTTTAGTTTGAATCTATTTTCATAAGCTCTCCAGAATTTCACATTTAAATGAAGATGACGTGTTACGCAGGTCATATTGCACTCGCTGGGCGTGTAAACACTGATATGCTACTGCCTCTTTTGTCATCATTATGAGTATGTTTATGGTTACCACAGTCATGGCCTTTTAAATGATCTCCTCTCTTGTTTTACCAGTTTGAAAGCCGGGTGGAGGAACTTATGAAGGAACTAAAAGACTCCAGAGACAAACTGGTTCACCAGGATCAGGCCGCTAAGAATGCCATTCAGCAGTTGCAGAGAGAGATGGCCTATCGACTTGAACAGGTGAGAGGTAACCGCCATGGAGACACTCCATACAGTGTCTTTCTTGCAAAAGAGCGCTGGCTAAATTACTTCTAAATCGGTCTGTGCTCTTTGTGTGTCTCTAAAATGAAATCATGTCAGTCCTGCAGCGATATCTTGTTTGCACAGAGTGAAAGAGGGGGATTAGGATGTTTCTATTTGGTCTTTTTGTCCTCATAATTTTTTATTCCACACAACTGTGGGTCAGTGTAAAGTCCAGCACTCTGATACTGAGAGTTAACGTCATAAAAATGTGCGCAAAGTGTGGAAAGGCAGTTGTGTTTGATTTGGCAGGACTTGTTCAAACAGTCCTTCACTCTCATGTATACTCCTCATCCAAGTGTGATGGCCGGTCTTTCACACTTTCACTTATCATAGAATCAGTTATCATGGAATGGTGTATATTCAGGCTGGTAACTGGATGGTTTTGGGTTCAAACAGCCCTTCACTCTCATGTAAACTCCTTAGTCATGTGTGAGGGCCTCTGTTTTGCTCTGTCCCTGCGCCTAGACGCATATAATATGTTAAATGTCCAGTTATTTAAAAAATCGTGTATATTTAGGCTGGTAACTAGATGGTTATAGGTTCAAATCTCACTTGGTCCTAGTTTGGCAGGACTTGTTCAAACAGCCCTTCACCCTAATGTAAACTCCTCAGTCAAGTATCAGGGCCTCTCTTTTGCTCTTTCACTGCCTGTGGACGCATAAAATATGTGAAATGTGAACTTATCATAGAATGGTGTATATTCAGGCTTTTAACCAGTAAGTTCAAATCTCACATGATTTGTATCTTGATATTGTCAATTTTTACGATATTTGATATATATATCTCGATATTGTTTGCATTTGCTTTAAATAATAAAAAACATGATTTTCTTTTGCCCCATTAAAAAAACCCAACAAAAACAATTTAGATAAAACTAAATTATTGTTTCAAATACAAAATGTTTAGTGTTTAGTTTTATTAAATGAGCATATATGTAACTGAAGTAGTGCAAAACAAGAATAGAAAGTGCATTCTGTCAGCTTTTTTTAGTGCATGCAATTCACAATTTACACAGTGTAACGGTGAGAAATAATTAAACTGGGATAAGTATTTTTGCAAGTTTTTACCTATAAGAACAGTGAAATTCTTAATAGTAATTCCAAATTGCAGTAGCCTGTGTTTCTATATTCCAGCGTTACTAATTGCACGGCTCGCCAAGTTTTAATTTGTGGCTCGCATGGCAGTAAATAATATGATGATATGATCAATGTAGAGATTTCATAAAAACATTAAAAACAAGCAGGGCTGTAACATAACTCATTAAAAAACTCACACCGTGTCTACACCTGACGCGAGCATGTGTCGGGGGAAATAGTAAGGAGATATTTGAATTATTGTTTTCTGTTGTCGCAAGGATGACGTTGCTGATCCTGACTCGCCATCTCCTCTTTGGACGTGCCTTTAGACAGAAATGCATCTTTACAGATTACATAATGAAAGAGTTTGTTTTATTTTGTTAAGTAATAATTTAAAGCTTTCTGTAGATATACTTATCATGTCTGTGAGGTATGAATTTGCTGAGTTTCGGTTCATTTTTGTGAAGTGTTCCTGAGACAACAGAAAGCGCATCATGTTTGTTTTCTTTATTTTATAAAAGCACCATTTGCAACGTTTTTTTGATATTGTGAGTGCACACAAATAAAAGTAGGCCCTTTACAGTTTAGAATGATGTATTACTCTAAAATATGTTAAATGCCCACATTATTATAGAATGGTGTTTATTCAGGCTGGTAACCAGATGGTTATGGGTTCAAATCTCACATGATCCAGTCAAGTGTGAGGGCTTCTCTTTTGCTCTCTTACTGCTTTTGGGCATATAAAATGTCAATTGCCCAAGCTATTATAGAATTGTGTATATTTGGGCTTTTAACCAGATGGTTATAGGTTCAAATCTCACATGACCCTAGTTTGGCAGGTCTAGTTCAGCAGCCCTTCACTTTCATGTAAACTCCTCACTCAAATGTGAGGGCCTGTCTTTTGCCCTTTCACTGTCTTTGGATGCATTAAATATGGTAAAAGCCCAAGTTATTATAGAAGTATATTTGGGCTGGTAACCAGATGGTTATAGGTTTAAATCTTACCAACCTAGTTTGGCAGGATTTGTTTAAACAGCCCTTCACTCTCATATAAACTCCTCAGTCAAGTGTGAGGGCCTCTTGCTATTTCACTATATTTGGACACATAAAATGTAAATGCTAAAATATGGTAAATAGCATGGTGTATATCCGGGCTGGTGACCAGATGGTTTTAAGTTCAAATCTCACATGATCTTAGTTTGGCAGAACTTGTTCAAACAGTCCTTCACTCTTATGTAAACTCCTCAGTCAAGTGTGAGAGCCTCTCTTTTGCTCTTTCGTTGCCTTTGGACATACGAAATATGTTAAATGCCCTAGTTATTAAAGAATGGTGTGTATTTGGGCTGGTAGCCAGATGGTTATGGGTTTAAATCTCACATGATCCAGTTAAGTGTGAGGACCTCTCTTTTGCTCTTTCACTGTCTTTGGATGTATCTAGTATGGTTAAAGCCCAGGTTATCATAGAATGGTGTATATTCAGACTGGTAACAGGGTGATTAGGGGTTCATATCTCACTTGATCCTAGTTTGGCAGGACTTGTTCAAACAGCCCATCATTCTCATGTATACTTCTCAGGCAAGTGTAAGAGCCTCTCTTTGGCTCTTTCACTGCCTTTGGATGAATCAAGTATAGTAAAAGCCCAAGTTATTATAGAATGGTGCATATTGGGGCGGTTAACCAGATGGTTATAAGTTTAAATCTCACATGATCCTAGTTTGGCAGGACTTGTTCAAACAGCCCTTCATGTAAACTCCTCAGTCAAGTGTGAGGGCCTCACTTTTGTATTTGGGCTGGTAGCCAGATGGTTATGGGTTTAAATCTCACATGATCCAGTCAAGTGTGAGGACCTCTCTTTTGCTCTTTCACTGTCTTTGGATGCATCAAGTATGGTAAAATCCCAAGTTATCATAGAATAGTGTATATTTGGACTGGTAACCGGGTGGTTATGGGTTCAAATCTCACATGATCCAGTCAAGTGTGAGGGCTTCTCTTTTGCTCAGGCTTTTGACCAGATGGTTATAGATTTAGATTTCACATAATCCATAAACAATGTTTGTTCATGTGTTTACATATGCTTTCTCTTCCCAGGCCAATAAGAAATGTGAGGAGGCACGGCAGGAGAAGGAGACTATGGTAATGAAGTATGTTCGAGGTGAAAAGGAAGCTCTAGACCTGCGGAGGGAGAAGGAGCAGTTGGAGAAAAAACTAAGGGAGGCCACAGCAGAAGTAGACAAACAGGCTCGGCGGGGAAACACGCTGGCCCAGGAGAAAGGTCGTCTGCAGCAGCTCTATGATGCCAAGGTTAGACATGAAAATACAATTTACTTTGACGCTTGATATGGTGTGTGAATCTATAGTATGCAGTGATTGTGTATAGGCTCTCAGGAGTGTTTGTCTTTGATTCTTTTTCTGTAGGAGAATGAAGTGACAAGACTATCCCGTGAACTGGAGAAAGTCAAGGAAGAAATCAATTCTAATGTCATCAAAGTAAAGTGGGCGCAGAACAAGCTGAAGAGCGAAACGGATGCTCACAAGGTAAACGAGAAAAGCAACCAGAAAGCTGTTCAGGCCAAGCATGGATAACTAATAAAGTTTTAATAGTCTATATCACAGATATAACACAGAGGAATGATACTGTTAGGATCACTTTTGATATAAATTTTTCCAGATGAGCAACACTGAAACACATTGACAGCCAATCAGAATACACTAATTTTAAAAAGCCTGTGCATTTAAAACAGAAGGCGACATATATGACGTATGACGAATGTCAATATTCGTTAGTATTAATTTTCATATAGTTAAAATTATAGTTTAGTTTATAGCAATTGTCATGTTGTTTATCAAGCTTGTTAAGGGCACAAGAAAAAAAAATTCCCCACAAATTTTCCATCATTCACAGAGAATTATTTAAAAAAAGATGGAGTTTTATTGCAAATTCACTCCAGCTGAAGGGATTAGTGTTACTACTTAAATATGTAATTTATAATGTAAAAATAATTTATAGTTATTTAAGTTTTGATAGTTACAAGACTTAAATTTTGTTTAAATTTAAAATTGGGATTTTCTACCAATTGCATCCAAAAAGATAAATAAATAAAAAAAAAAAAAAAATAAAAAAAAATGCTGATGCATATTATGTATATTATAGCATGTTATTTATTTATTATAATATTTATTATTTATATTATATATTTTGCATTAGGTTTTATTTTATAGGTTCAATTTTAGTTTAATGTTATTGTTTTTGTCATTTTAATTTTTTATAGGTAGATGTAGCTTTATTTTTATTGCAATTTTAGTCTTTTTTGTGCTTCAGCTAAACATATTTATTAGTATAATTAGTAGGTTTTTCATCTAATATATTTGAGCTTTGTTTCAGTTGCTGAAAATTGTTTGTAATTGTTTTAGTTTTAGTTACAAATAACAACACTGTATTGCTGATGTCACTTTGATATATCTCTTTAATAACAGGAAACAAAAGACAAACTAAAAGAAACAACCGCCAAGCTGACTCAAGCAAAGGAGGAGACTGAACAGATTCGCAAAAACTGCCAGGATATGATCCGCACATACCAGGTACCTTTACTTATGATGATGTGAAACCAGTACTGACCACTAGAGGGCACCATATACAAAGTTATCCATTATGAGTTGGCGATACATTTCAAGTAATGCATTCTGCTATAATTTATTACAAAAGGTTGCTTCAGACCTCTGCTTAACACAATTTGAGTGGCTTATTTTCATCTGTGGGGATGTAACCTAATTTGCAGTTTGCCTGTTATAAACTTACATGATTACACCCTCTCTCTGTCTCCTGCAGGAATCTGAGGAGATTAAGTCAAATGAATTGGATGCAAAGCTGCGAGAGACTAAAGGAGAGCTGGAGAAGCAAAAACAAGAACAGACGGACCAGCTAGAGGTGCAGTTTTACTTCATTTACACTCAGATTCCCTTGAGTCAAATTCATGTTAAGAGCATAAAAGAAAGACAATTAAGAAAAT
The DNA here is from genome assembly GCA_012976165.1 of Labeo catla. Classification (NCBI taxonomy): domain Eukaryota; kingdom Metazoa; phylum Chordata; class Actinopteri; order Cypriniformes; family Cyprinidae; genus Labeo; species Labeo catla. Next base: position 1,374,336 of record VONZ01000113.1, read on the forward strand.
CCCTATCCAGATTGTTTGAATGATATCAGTACAGTCTTACCCAGCAGGTTCTGTCATAATATTAAGCTCTAATGACATCAATTTCTTCATTCATATTCAAGCAATGTGTTTCAATAGGGAACACAGTCCTCGTAAAAGTTAGTTTAAACCTTTTGGGGGTCAGGTGTTTGTTCATATTACACCTCATATGTCTTTGGTTTGCTTCTTTGAGCGGTTCTGCCACCACACCTCCGAGATAGCCCGTATGGCACTTTGCCACCTGCTTTTAAATGTATTTATGAGTAAATGAGCCTCCATTCACCAAGTGTCATTAGTACCTGAGGCCAACAATGAGAGCGTGTACTCCCTTATCAGTGAGTCGCCCCTGTGCAAGAAATGGTGTTATTAGCATTTGCATTCTCATTTGCATTATTAACATAGTGTTGCCTAGCAGGCGTCCTCTGCTGATTGTGATTACAATAATGAATAATGGCGACGCATTGTGCCAAGGAGGGGTTTTTAATGGTCATTTTGTTTGATTGGCAGATGCACAAAGCTAAGATTAAGGAGTTGGAGGATCTGAAGAGGACTTTTAAAGAAGGCATGGATGAGCTGACCACCCTGCGGACCAAGGTGGAAACTCATTTCTAAAGATAACGCTATGAAATGACTCTGTGTAACAGTACATTATTCTGACGCTTTGGCACTCTCTCTGGCCCTCAGGTTAAGTGTCTGGAGGACGAACGGCCCCGCTGGGAAGACGAACTCTGCAAATACAGAGAGATCATTAACAGACAGAAGGCTGAGATCCAGAACCAGAGGGAAAAACTCACAGCTATCACTAGACTAGAGGAGCAGCACCAGAGGTCTGAACACTTGTGCCTACAGCAACCTATCACTGACCATGTCTATTATTAGCTCGGCTACCAGCTCATAGAGCGTAAACTGGACATTTCTAGGTCATGAAGTCAGATTCGTTTGTTGAGACTAGAGTTGTCACAAAACCAATGCCAGTGAAATTTTTGAAACAAATTTCAGTGCAATGCAAACATAAATGTCCAACACAATCACTTTAACCTTTTTAAAGGTGTAGTGTTATTGCACATAAAATTAGCAAATTGAACCTACCTGTAAGGTTTTAAAGGGGTCATCGGATGCAAAGTTCATTTTTTCATGTTGTTTGAACATTTATGTGTGTTGGCAGTGTATGTACAAATCTACCCAATAATGATAAAAATCCATGCAGTGGTTTTTAATTAATCTGTAAAAATAGTATCCGACAGAATCCGCTCCCACGATAATTGATTGACATGAGCGTCCTACCTTAGATCAGCTGTAACAGTCCGACCTCCATTGTTTCGATGCTGGAACAGGGATGTAAGTTAGACAAGAATATCTCCGATTGAGCGACTGAAGTGTTGTGTTGCTGGATGTAATAATGAACATAGTGGTTGTCATTTACTCCTGACATCTGAGCCGCTGAAGATGCAGTGGATTCAGTTTATTTGTGAAGGGAATGCGCCTCCCGATCTACATAAATGCGTCTATGTTTGCGCAAATCATTCGTGATCCAGCTTCACTTACAGCAGAAGTGAGTATAAGGGTTTTTTTTTTTATCAATCTCTGCAATCACTTTTCCTAATTAGCAAGTTTAGCGGTTAAAGTAAACAGGCTCGTCACTCCACAAAGAGAAGAGAGGGGCGGGGCGTGCAGAGCTCATTAACATTTAAAGCAGCCTCAACCAGAACAGGATGATTTTTGCAGAGCTGATTTTGGCGAGGTAAAAAGGGTGTTGTTTTACACAACCATTGAGAATTTTTAACCAAAGTATATTATTACTTTTTATTAAGACCCTAAAAAAATCATATCAACTTGTGGAAAATGGGCATCCGGTGACCCCTTTAATATTAACTAACAGTGAACAATTTTTGCAGCATTCATCAAAGTATAAATATTGTAAATATAAAAAGTATACTGTATTAAATAAACTATAGTTCATTGATCATTTATGTTTGTTCATATAATTTTCATCTGGAGCATCAGTGAGTGTTTGAACCTTCTGTAATAGTTGCATATGAGTCCCACAGTTGTCCTCAGTGTGAAAAGATGGATCTCAAAATCATTGTCATTGTTGGAAAGGGTTCAAATACACAAAAATGCTTAAAAACCAAAGAATTTGTGGGACCTAAAGGATTTTTCTAAAGAACAGCAGGCAGTTTAACTGCTCAGGACTAACAAGAGACTCATGAACAACTATCACTAAAAAAACAAAACAAAACAAAAAAAACACAGTCGTGGATCATACAGGTAACAACACAGTATTTAGAATCGAGTGTATGTAAACTTTTGAACGGGGTCATTTTTTATAAATTCAACTCTTATTTTCTCTTGTGGACTATATGTGAACATCTTTTTATGAGAAATATCTTATTCAGGTCAGTACTAAATAAAAAAAATAAAATGCATTTTGTATGATCCAATTATTTAGTAAAACAGTTAACATTTTGCTGATTCTGCAAGATGTGTGTAAACTTTTGATCTCAATTCTAAATAGAAATAATTAAATAAAAAATGAATTATTTAATAATTATTTAAAATGTTAACAAATGTTCACTATTAATTTATGATCATAAATAAATAATACATTAAAATGTATTATTATTATTATTAATTATATAAAATGAATGGTATAAAGCTTTTATGAATTAAAAAAAAAGTAAACTTTAAGTAATAAAATTAAAATCAAGGAAGAAACTAGAGATTTAGCTGATTTTCCATATGATCGGTTCAGATCGGTAATAAGTTAAATTTAAATGACTTACATTTTAGATTTTACATTTTACAATATTGACTGTTTTTGTTAAAAAACAAAAATAGTTCAGATCAAAGCCACAGCAGAACTCTGAGCAACACACAGTGGTGTTTGAGTCGAGTATGGAGCATCAGTACAGCAGTCTGACCTTGAGTGATCTCCCAGCGGTTGGTGGACCCTGCTGATGCAGGAAATGCAGGTGGATGTGAATCCGCTGTAGTGTGATCACAAGGCGGGCCCCTGCAGCGCTGACAGAATAATTCATACCTCCGTGGCCGCCTCACAGGGGCTGCTCTGATTTCGCTTTTGGTGGCCACATAAACGTGTCATTCAGCTGTGTTAGCTCATTCTTATTTAGAGGGGTATTTAAAAACTGCAGATGAGTTATGTGTATTCCCAAGATTGACACACCTTGTCTTTAGTGTGTTAATTTAGAGCCTTCAGTTGGACAATTTTATGGTCTATGCAGTCAGATGGGGATACTGGAATACCTTTGTAATGAAACTAGGCAAGGGCAGAAATTGCTTAAATAGCACGGCCTGTACACGTGTTGGTCCTCGTGTCTGACGCGTATGTGTCTTTTTCAGGGATGAGCAGGAGATTGCGTCCTTGCAGGAGGAGGTGGAGAATCTGAACTCTCAAATCACAGACTTGCAGAGGGACATTGAAGGCAGCAGGACGAGAGAGGCTGAGCTACTGGGCTTCACTGAGAAATTGACCAGTAAAAATGCTCAGCTTCAGTCTGAGAGCAACAGCTTACAGGCCCAGCTGGACAGATTGAACAGCAGCTCCAGAGAGCTGCACAGCAAACTAGAGGAGACTGAGAGATCCCTCTCTGAGATGGTAAGACAATATCTTGTGTTAAACCACTCTATCAGTGTTAGGGACAGTTTCTAAGAAACTGTACCCTGCCTAGTAACAAGCTGCATACAGTACAATTAAAAGTAGTTGAACTACAGCCAAGCTACTCTGAAAGTTGGCCACAGTGCAAAGCACTAATAAAAAAAATATTACAATCCACATTTGTTCAAGCTGTTTAAAGGTGCAATATCCTAATTATATAATTAACAGATAATTTATTAAAATGGCCCGCCATGTTTATTTGGCATACAAACATTGATCTTAATTAGGGGGAGAGCATGAAATGCAATTATTAATAAATAATAATTTTTAAATATGAAGTGAAAATATTTCTAAACAACATTTAATTAAACATATTAGCCACAGAAAAATGAGCTGTAAAAAGCCACTCAGGAGCACTACTGAGTAATGACTGAAATTAAACTATAATTATCTCATTTATTACAATCAACCATTGAAATGAAACAAATCGGATTACTTGCTACTGGAAAATCTACACAATTGTCAAAAATAGCTAGGATATTGTCACATTACTGAAAACATTAATAGTATTGCTACTATTGGTTGGTTACATTCAAACACTGTGCCACTAGTTTGATATCAGACATCTATCTAAGTGTATTGACTGGCTGGTTTAATTACAGATACACACACAAAACTCGTTTCAAAGCATTTTGTGCATGTTTTCAGACGGACAGATTGAAGAAAGAGGAGCAACAAAGACAGGAGGAAGTTCTGGCGTTGCAGACAGAGAGAACGACACTACAGACGGAGATGTCGCAGCTAAAGACACGCGTGGAGGAATTGCGAGACGAACTGGTCACTCAGAAGAGAAAACAGGCGGCCAATATCAAAGACCTCACCAAGCAGCTCGTGCAAGGTTAGTGCTTTTCACAAGCAGCTCAAATCATTTTCACAATTTTTTTTGGTTAGGTACCAGACTCGGTACTTTTAAGGGTATCGACCAAATTGCATTGGTACTACCGAGTACCATTTACCAGTTACATTTTTAGGGCCATATGGTTTCTGCGAAAAACATGGACGGGATTGTGGAGTCCATTCATAAAAACGGAATTTACTCTATAGTGCGGAATGCCACAGAATTCGTAAATTTTTTCACTAGTAAATCAAAAATGCAAAAAGAAGGATTAAATACGAATCTTGCATGTTCCGCTTGCTCACTATATGATGACATTAACACATGAACTTAATCTCCAGAGCTGCTGTAAGAATCACTTTGTGAGAATTTAACCATTTCATTTGAGAAAACTAGCATCATATCATACTGTATACACACATTTATGGCAACCTGTCAAAATAAAAGTGTGGTTTAAAGGAGGAGTCCACTTCCAGAACAATCATTTACAGATAATGTACTCACCCCCTTGTCATCCAGGATGTTTGTGTCTTTCTTTCTTCAGTCATAAAGAAATTATGTTTTTTGAGGAAAACATTTCAGGATTTTTCTCCATATAATGGAGATATGGTGCCCCGAGTTTGAACTTCCAAAAGGCAGTTTAAATGCAGCTTCAAATGATCCCAAATGCAGTTGTAAACGATCCCAGGTGAGGAAGAAAGGTCTTATCTAGCGGATCGGTTATTTTCATTAAAAAAATATAATTTAAATACTTTTTAATCTCAAACGCTGGTCTCGTCTTGCTCTGGCTGAATTCTGTGTATTCTGGTTCAAGACAGTTAGGGTGTGTTGAAAAACTCCAATCGTATTTTCTCAACTTCAAAAATCATTTCAAAATCATCCTACATCACTTCAGGGGTACCGACCCAGTCTTTGCAAAGTGAACTTGCAAAGAGGATCAAACACCCTTAACAAAAAAGGTAAAATAGCAATATAAGACGATTTTGAAATTGAGGGAGAACATGAGATGGGAGTTTTTCGACATACCCTAACTGTCATGAACCGGAAAAAACAGAATTCAGGCAGAGTAAGACAAGACGAGCGTTTGACATTAAAAAGTTTATAAACTATGAAATAACCGATCGTTTCGCAAGATAAGACCCTTCTTCCTCGGCTGGGATATTTTACAACCACATTTGGGATCGCTTGAAGCTGCATTTAAACTGCATTTTGGAAGTTCAAACTCAGGGCCCCATTGAAGTCTACTATTTGGAGAAAAATGTTGAAATGTTTTCCTCAAAAAACATAATTTGTTCACAACTGAAGAAAAAAAGACATGAACATCTTGGATGACAAGGTGTGAGTACATTATCTGCAAATTTTTGTTCTGGAAGTGGACTACTCCTTTAACATGTAATGGAAATATATTACTCTTGTATTACTTTTGTACCAGTATAATGTACATCTTTTATATTCCATTTGGTGACAAATTTATATAAAACAGCTAAATGATAAAAAATAAGTATTACAACCAGATTAACTAGAAAAATATGAATTATTTATTAATAATAATAATTTCTTATATTCTCACAATTTCTCTTCCATGTATTAATTTGATCATTAAACCTACTTTTCATTTGATTAAAAATAAATAAATATTTAATGCCTTCATTTGATTATCAGAAAAATTAAAACACACATGAATGTCTGAAAAAAAGAAAGAAAATGAATGTAGGGCTCTATTGTTTAAAATGTTGAAATTGAGAGTTTTTTAACTGAAATAAATGTTTTTATTACACACAGAGTAAAGTACCGAAAAAACGTACTGTTGAGTACATTGAAATTCAAGTACTGTACTTGATGTGAACTGTACCCAACCCTACTATTTATTGATATACATTTATTTTTATGCATCGATTTAGTCTATTGATTTAATTTTTGTTTTTTGTTGATTTGTTATGTTTAGAATTTATTGATGTTTATTAATCATTTTATATATTTATTTTTATTCTGAGGCCAGAAATAATGAGAAGTTATTCCAAATGCAACCACAAGTTGTTTACTAAAAAAGAAAAAAAATAATAAAATATATATATATAAAATGGAACATGTTCATTTTAAAATTTTGCAATTGCATAAAAGTGGCTAATATAGACATATGGTTATAAAGCAGTATGTAATGCAGTCTCGGCCTGTTGCGTAGTTTGTTCGTGTTTTCCAAGCATGAGAGCATGTCACACAACAGGTCCATTCTGGCATGTCACAAATTTGGCTCGCTTCTACCAAGCAACTCTCGCCAAAATACTGTAGTGTTGGACGCACAACCTTTGACGTCAATATGGGAACCGTTCTCCTCCCTTTGAAAAGCTTATTTATTTTTAATCCTAAATATGCTCGATTGCAAGTTTAGTTTCATTTAGCATAGATATTTTTTCTCACACTGTTTTCTCTATCAGAGCAACCCCGCGACCCATTTCGGGTTGCGATATGACCCTCCAATTAAGAAGCACTGATGCGAATGATTTTAATCCAAAATAAAATAACAAATCATAACGCAATTACAAAAAACGGCTATATCGTTCCAGTCTCATATTGTTTTTCTCCTCTGTGTTGAAATGTCTTAACTAGAATTCGATTTGTTATTTTAATAGGCTCGCAGTGAGTTACTTCTCCACGCTCCCAGGAGCCCACAGGCGCTGTTAGTAATTATCAAGCCATATTGACGCTCTCGGTGGGGCAGACTGACGTTCATTGCAGACAGATTGAGTTTATGTATCTGTGCCTGCCTGTAGCCGCAGGATAGGCTAGGTTAGGGCACAAGACTGTTTCATAGTGTCTTTCTTTGAGAGGAGAGCCGAGAAAGGGAGGGCAAGGGAGAAGAACGTGCGCCATGGGACTCTCTTTAGTGTCGGAAGAGGCATACAGTACGTGAAGGTATTTTTAAACGAATCTATTTTTTTCTCCTCCTCCCTTTTGGGTTCCCGTGATCTTCAGTATCTTTTCAAGGTCCGCGTGTTAAATGTGAACCTTAATTCTGCATAGTTGATGGACGCTACAGATGTGCCTGGGGGGTGGGAGTTTTATGGTAGGTCATAACCCCCCACAGCAGGTGCTGTGCAAGAATGAGGCAGTGAGCGGTACAAGCACTCGGTCATTGGCTTATTGCTGTTACTGAGGTGTCTGTCTGTGCCAGGAGAGTGTGTATGTGTGTTTGTCAGTGTTGGAGAAGGAAAGAAAGAACTTACTGTGTGCTTGTGCCCTTGTGTAGCTCGTAAGAAGCTGGAGCAGGTGGAGAATGGCGGATGTGATCGAGAGGGCAGCAGCATGGGCAGCCGCTCCAGTTCTTCAGGTACGTCCATTTAACACTTCATTAGAGATGTTGAAAGTGACACGCACTTTTCTTTATGAGGCCTATATATTATGAAAGTATTCATAATGCCTTATACAACAGTTCACCCTTGCTGATTTTTAGACCTCTTGCTCATGTGATGCTTAATTGCAAGAAGCTTTATCCATATCTTTTCATAAATAGTTGAAAGCACAGTTATTGTATGTTATAATAATAACCTATTCAAGCGCCTTTGAAAACCATAATCCATTGAAATGCATAATGAACACATGAAATTGGGTCTTTTAATACATTATACTTTGAAAGGGCTAACTATGAATAAGTTATTATGTAAGTTATTATGAAGGTCCATGTATATTCAAATAGAAAAGTGTTATTTTAAACTGTAATAATATTTCATAATATTACTATTTTTTACTGTTTATGACAAAATGCAGTTTTGGTGAGCGCTGAAAACTTGTATACACAAGTAATGTGTATACAGTGTATACACACTACCAGTCAAAAGTTTTTGAACAGTAAGATTTTTAATGCTTTTTTAAGAAGTCTCTTCTGCTCACCAAGCCTGCATATATTTGATTTAAAGTACAGCAAAAACAGTAACATTTTGAAATATTTTTACTATTTAAAGTAACTGTTTTCTATTTGAATATATTTTAAAATGTAATTTAATCCTGTGATTTTAAAGCTGAATTTTTAGCATCATTACTCCAGTCACATGATCCTTCAGAAATCATTCTAATATTCTGATGTGCTGCTCAAAAAACATTTATTACTATTATTATTATGTTAAAAACAGCTTTTTTCAGGTTTCTTTGATGAATAGAAAGTTCAGAAGAACCGCATTTATCTGAAATGGAAATCTTTTGCAACATTATAAATGTCTTTATCATCGGTTTTGATCACTTAAAGCATCCTTTGTAAATGAAAAAGTAATTTTAGTCATTTCTCTCCCCCCCAAAATTATACTGACTCCAAGCTTCTGAATAGTATTGTGTATAATGTTACAAAAGCGTTTTATTTCATGTAAATGCTGATCCTTGGATCTTTCTAATCATCAAAGAATGGAAGGGAATGGAATGATTTCTGAAGGATCATGTGACTGGAGTCATGATGCTAAAAATTCAGCTTTGAAATCACAGAATAAATGCAGGCCTGGTGAGCAGAAGAGAATTAGAAAACATTAAAAATCTACTCTTCAAAAACGTTTGACTGGTAGTGTGTATATATATGAAATATGTATGTATATAATGTTTCTGGTTTAGTACAGATTAAGCTACATTAACATCATTTCACTGTCTGAATCTGAGAATCCAAAAAGCAGAAGTAAAACGTACAGTAACATACTTACAATGGATATGTGAAGTTATATCTTTCTATAGAAAAGTAGTCCCACTTTATAAAGGAACTTTAAAAAAAGTATAAAACTAAAATACTGTCAAGTTTTACCTAAAAAAATCATGTAATGCTTTAACACAAATCTAATCTTATTATTTATGCATTTAAACCCTCTGGAATGCTGACCCGGTTTACTTTCTTGTAAGTGTGTTACTGTAAGCTGCAATTTTTGAGACTAAGACATGAGTCAAAATTAATTTCTGTGGCGATCATTGTTACCAGCAGCGTCTGCGTCATGAATCCTAACTTGTATTAAACCCAGAATATTCTTCCAATCTTAGTGCCGAGTTTCCTTTCTGTGTTGTTTGAAATACTGCTCTTATAGTGTGACTGTAGCTACACAATCTCTCACTTTCAGGCTCTCTAAACGCACGGGGCAGCAGTATGGATGATCGCTCTCCAGAGAATCAATCCGGTTCGTCGGTGGTAGTAGTGGACAGCTTCCCAGAGGTGGACAAAGCTGTGCTAGTGGAGCGCATCGTGCGGCTACAGAAGGCACATGCTCGTAAAAACGAGAAGATTGAATTCATGGAGGACCACATTAAACAGTTGGTGGAGGAGATCAGGAAAAAGACAAAGTGAGTGAGAGTGAAACAGACAGAGTGGAAGGTAAAAGACGATGGAGAAAATCTCCTTTGCTCCCCTCCCAAAGCTTAATTTGACATTTACAAATGAGCTGGAAGCTGCCCGCCTGACATTGATATATATATATATTTTCTTATATATCCAAAGTAGCGATGAAGAACACCAATAGAAACCACAAGTTTAATAGAAAATTAATAATGTAGAAGGATACAGTGGCACCAGAAAGCATTTGGATGCGTATGCCACATTGAAAAATGCATAGTTGTCTAATAAAATACCAGTGTTGCGTTTATTTTTAAATGAATATAGCAGAAATTTGCCTTCATGAAAATACTGAAATAGACAAAAACATAAATTAAAACACAAGTTTGGCCATATAGTGTGTTTAATATCTACCACTGTGATATTCAGACAGTTTTATAGAGTAGTTCACCCAAAAATGAAAATGCTGTCATTAATTATTTACCCTAATGTTGTTCCAAACCCGTAAGACTTTCGTTCATCTTCGGAACACAAATTAAGATATTTTTGATAAAATCCGAAAGCTTTCTGACCCTGCATAGACAGCAACCGACATGTTCAAGGCCCTGAAAGGACATCTGTGGTTAAAATATAATTTTATAAAGCTGCACTTCAAGTGTCCAAATATTTTTCATTGCCACTATAGAGTAGCTCTGGGCTCATGGTTTGGAAAATTTCTCAGTGCCGCCCCTGCTTTCCGTCTGGTTGATATTGGCTGGTCATTGTTCTTCTCTTGCATCCTCTCTTTCTCTTATTTTTCTCCTTATTTGTCTTTTGTTGTTTTTTTTTCCCCTTTATTTATTTGGCTGGAGCTTCCTGACCAAGGATTGTATCTTGTCTGACTTTCATTACAAAAGGAAATCTGGCAGACGTTCATCTTTTTCTTTCACACGCACACTGAGCTAACCTATGCTTCTGACAGAGAGGTCTTGGCAGTGATATTTATAGCTGTCGGCTCTTGCGAGAGTGATGCGTCACCGAGATTGCTAATGATGCCTGATACATATTCATACGCACATTCATGCATGAGGAATCAGGCAGTGGATGCCCATTTCACCACTTAAAAAAGCATCTTTTTGCTTGGTCTTATAGAACAGGAGCACTTTGTTTTTGTCTTTGGATGAGATAAATTATTTAACATGCTGCAGAATGCTGCAACTTGGGTTGCCGCCACCGCTCTGGACAGAAATGCCAATTCTGTCCCTTTCCCATCACTTGAGTAATGATAGGCCTTGAATCGGTCCACCTGCAGTAACCCACATTCATTAGTTCCAATCAAAGACACATCTCATTGAGGTCAGGCTTAATTTAGCCTCCTTAGCTGATCTTTAGCCATTACGTGCCGCTGAGCTTCCTCAATGAGTCCAAATTTGCCAAGCAGTGGAATGTTTCCCAGTGTTTATCGACTGAGTGATTCTTTGACACACGGGGAGGTTAGATCTGGCCGCTATATCATTCAGGGCTCAGTGGAAATTGATTACAGCATAAAACTGAGCTTGATTTAATAACGTTTCCTTGATTTAACAGCGTGACTACACCTACCTGAGGATTTCCATTTATCTCTAAAGAGATAAACCTAAGTATACTCACTGCGCCTCTCATCAAGGGCGGTTGGAGGAAATCGCTGATGTTCTAGAATTGATACCAAGTGCCGTTGGATTTGCATGTGATTAATTTTTATTGAGTTGCTGCATAAATCATTGCTATATTTAACTTGAACTTGAGCGTGAACAAATCCAATGGCTTGTTTTGCAGAGGTGTGCTATTACTTTTTGAGATTTTTGTCCAGGGGATGATGAAATGTGTGGGAAAAAATTGAATGTTCAGATTCTGAACTCTGCTATGTCAACCCGAGAAGCCAGAATATCATCGAAAGAGGTGAACTCCAACATTGTGGTAGTTTTGCACAGACAGGCACCATTTTCAGAAACTTTAATAATGTAGTTGTGTATGAAATGCTATTTGACTGCAAAGGGTTGGAACTGGTATGGGTATTTTTTTGACCCATGTATGTGACCCTAAAAACCATAAAACCAGTCATAAGGGTCAATTTTTTGAAATTGAGGTTTATACATCATCTGGAAGCTGAATAAACAAGCTTTTCATTGATGTGTGGTTGTTAGGAAAGGACAATATTTGGCTGAGATACAGTCTGGAATCTGAGGGTGCATGTTGAGAAAATTGTCTTTAAAGTTGTCCAAGTTAAGTTACTGGCAATGCATATTACTAATCAAAAAATTAAGTTTTGATATATTTACGTTAGGAAATTCATAAAACATCTTCATGCAGCATGATCTTTACTTAACATCCTAATGATTTTTGGCATAAAAGAAAATTTGATCATTTTGATCATTTGATTATACACTGTTTGGCTATTGCTACAAATATACCCGTGCTACTTGCGACTGGTTTTGTGGTCCAGGTTCACATCTATGTTTTTTTGATTGATTGAAACAGGGATTTGCTGTCTAGATTTATCTTTGATATGAGCTTTGATTTGATGAGATCTTTGATATGAGCTCTCATCTTTACTCATGCTTCAGCTGCTGAGCTAGAAATTCGCAATCTTTATAAAATAAACATAAAGATTCACATTTTGTCTTTTGATTTCTCACATATATGTGCAGACTGTCAAATCACAACTGTCGCTATTGCTATGGCTTGTATCTGTTTTTCTACACTCTACTGGTGTTCCTGCTGTCTGTCTTTGACTTTTTCAGCCTCTAGGCTGTGAGAATCAGGCCATGCCACTGCGCTTAAGCTGAAACTGTGAGCTCTTTTATACAAATAGGTCTACAAATCAAAATCAAATGTCAGAATGGTGTGAATGGCACTCCAGAATGGAGCTGTGGCACATAGTGTAGTATATCTGTTGTCCAGCCTGGGTCATGTCCTGATCCAATTCCCCCTTTCTTACCTTCAAGTTTACTGTCAGTTCACCGCTGTCCTATATGGGCCATTCTACAGAATTGGTGCAGACTGCTGTCCTACAAACAAAAAACACATTTAAAAAGCATTTAAGTATTCAAATCTTGGATTTAGATTTACTAAGATCCTTCTGCTATCTATTGAAACCCACAATGATATTTAAAATATCAGTAAGCTTAATATATATATATAAAATCATCATTTATTGAGTACTTTTAGTTGAGAGGTAGCTGTCCCAAACCCTAACCCCTAAATTTCAACTTATGAAAATGATATCGAAATAGTTTTAGCATTTTATTCCATTGTTTTTTATTCTCTATTTTCTTTGTTAATTTTGAAACTTTATGTAAAAAAACGTGTCCCGCATTTTTATGTTACTACCGAAACAGTTCATGTTTTTATGTCCATTGGCTGAGACTGATTTTAACTACACCCCTGCATTTTTATGTATCTCTTTCTCATGTGAGTAGATCCCATCATTTTAAGGTAAATATGTTTTAAAAAAAAAAAAAAAATTTGTGTGTAACTTCTGTGAAACGTCACTTCCAAACACCATTTTTATATAATTAAACACACTTTTTTGGGGGTTAGTCCATAACATTTAGTTTTTATGTGTGTACAACTGCTTAGAACTGTGCTAGCTAACCATGTGCTGATTAGCGTCTTTAAGCTAGCTTCAAAAGTATCTAAAAATGTCACTACAGAAACAGTCACGACCAAAACGTGAAGTTTCAGTAGTGACATCTTTCAGTCATGACCGAAACATGTCATCATTGTTTCGGTAGTGACAAAAGGGAACACATAATCCTTTAGTTGCGTGAAATAAACAATTTTAGTACAGTTATGCAAATTTTTAGTATTTTAGTATGTATTATTAGTGTTTTAGTACGTGGGTTAAAATTCTGTAATGTGATGTGGTCGCTACCAAAACATTACTGTCACTAGTGAAAATATGCAGTTATGACCGAAACATGGGATGTTTTGTCAAAAATAAAGTATACTGAATTATGAGCTAAGATGTTATGATAGTTTTTGGTACCGTTTATACTCAAACTAATAAATCCTTAAGTTTGAAATCAGTATGATCAACTTTATGCCTTTTACAATTAAAATTTTGATTCAAAATACAACAAATCTCATAAATCACACCTGAAATATAGTTAAAATTGTAAATGTTACTGATTTACCTCTGAAAACTTTTTCAGAGGTAAATCATTTGGGGAGGCGACAAATATTACAAAACTTTCTGAAAATACAAAATGAGAACTAACTGCACAATTACTAGAAATGTATACTTTTGATATTATACAATTTGCATACATACAAAATTTGTGGAAAAAAGAATCAAGATGTTTCCAGCTTTGACGTTGAACCAATTCTGTAGAATGGTCCATATAGAAAAATCAATGGTGGCAGTGGATTACTGCAAAACTGTGCTGAAAAAGTGTATAGGTGTGCGTGCATGTTTAGTTAGACACTTTTTAATTTCTTTGTGTTTCGTTTTGTTAAATACTACCATTATGGAGCTGGGGTCCACTTGGACCCCATATTAGCGAAAGGTAAGTTATTCGTTTTTACGTTTTCATTCTTTTGTGTGTGTTTCAATGTGAATGTATATGTGTGGGTGTTCGTCTTTTATTATGTAGCCTCTGCACATCAGAGACTTCTGCGAAGCATATATGAATTTTCCCCGCTTTCGTTCCTGTCACTCTGATAAATAACCTCTTTTAGACATTTTGAGTCACCAGTATGGAAAAAACAACTCTTTTTAAAAGTTTGTTTGATAGATGCCCCAGTGTATTCATTTCAGATTCAGACAGTGAAATACGAGTGAATTCATCAATTCAGAAAGCACTTTTCTTGTTCTCAGGCGGAGACCTGTAGCCTCACATCCTTTAATGTCTTTGTCTCGAGCATTGGTCTGAAGAAACCATTAGAATCAGATTCTGTCTTTATTTGGGCCATGCGTCACTGCAGAGAAAATAGATTTGAAATAGCAGTGGCTAAAGAGAGAACTCTCTTGGAGACTAAAAGATCACTTCATCACTACATTATCCTTTATAGAAAACCACACAGGTTTTTTTCGTTCTTTTCTCCCTTTTCTATTCCAGCATATTAAACTGTGATGGAGATAATTACTCTAGATTTCCATCTGTGGTTCAAATTGAAGCACTTAAAGCTGAATTATGGTTTTATAACTTATTTTAAGATCTCTAAAATGCGCTATAAAGTGTGTTCTCCATATTTAAACAGCAATTAT
Source organism: Labeo catla (assembly GCA_012976165.1). NCBI lineage: Eukaryota > Metazoa > Chordata > Actinopteri > Cypriniformes > Cyprinidae > Labeo > Labeo catla. The sequence continues at coordinate 1,389,385 of VONZ01000113.1, forward strand.
GATTATATCAATTAGGAATTAATGTTTTGGGTGCGATTTTTAACTAGGAAATAATAAATAAAATTTATTGTTGTTATTATAATTCCATTTTTTGTTTCCAAATTCTTTTATTTTTCTGAGCTTTGTTTTCATTCAGGTAAAGTTACATATAACATTTTACATAAGGATTTTTAAGTAAGACCATACTATGACTTTCATTTTAATTTGATTAATTAAAAACCAATCTTTTTTTATATTTATATATATATATATATATATATATATATATATATATATATATATAATTTTTTTTTAATGAAAAAAAAAAAAACCTTTCAGTCTTAAATCATAATAAATATTCCTGTCCCTTCTCTACTTTTAGAAGATGACCACTATATTCATTTACTAATTAAACAGGCTAATAGATTTTTTTTTTCCAAGAAGTACTCCTGCAAAAGTGACAATGACATGAGACGGGCTTGCTGAGATTTAGCTGTTCAAAGCCTTCTAATCTGTTATTTGTAAAACTCATTTATCTTCGAGAGTGAAAGAAAGGGGAAAGAGAGAGACACTGATGAGATGGATACAGCTAATAGGGTCTTAAAGTCTGCCGACTGTCCCTGCTCTCTCTCCCTGGTTTTGTTAGTAACATCACCTTTTACCTCCTTGCTCAGGGTTATAGTGTGACAATGGCATTTATGGCTTGAAATTTGCTGTGTGTGCATGTACATGCTATTCAGAGCACAATGTAATTAAAGCTCTGTGTGTTTCCTGCAGGATTATCCAAAGTTACGTGCTCAGAGAAGAGTCTGGAGCTTTGTCTTCAGAAGCCTCGGATTTTAACAAAGCCAACCTGAGCCGGAGGGGAGGTATCATGGCATCGTTGTACACCTCCCACCCCGCCGACAGCGGCCTCACTCTCGACCTCTCACTGGAAATCAACCGCAAACTCCAAGCTGTGCTAGAAGACACCCTGCTCAAAAACATCACACTGAAGGTATAAGTCACCATACACATTTATACCATTGCCCCTAAGTCATTTAAATGGGAGATTTGTGGCTTGTCGATAATGATGATAAGCTCTGGATATTTTTACTTTGGATTAATCTAACAGTATAGTATGGCATGAGCCCGATTCGGACAGTAAATTGTTTGTCATGAGCATGTAAGTGATTTTCAGCATTTACAAGGGTTAGTCTGTGATTTTCATTGCCATCTCCCACCACCTGCGTAAAAATCCCCAGATGAATTACCTACTGTTTTTTGACAAACACCAAGGTTGTGTGGTAATTTAATTGCTGTCCGAATTTACACATATACTGAGTTTACAAGAACAAATCTCAAATTTCAAAATTCAATGTTTAAATCCTTTTTGGCATATTTTAATTTAATTTTATTAAAAAAAAAAACTGAAATGCTACAAGGCATTTACAAGAACAATATTTAAATTGGGAGCTACGAAAGAGAAGAAAAGCATTTAAACATTTGAAATGGGTCATGGCAGAAACAGAAGCAATACAATTTTAAAATATTACAATATTATAATACAGTTATATACATAAAAATATGAAGCAGTTTACCTTATGTGAATAAGAGGTTGCATTAACTCATTTCTGCAAATTTTTTTTAATGGCATCCATCATTTTAAGAGATAAAGTGCAAGCATATGACATTTTATTTACAGCAGACAATCATGCAGCTGGCCAAGTGAGCAGTGCTTTCCTGGGTTCATAGGATCTCAGGACTCACTTCTCCGCTGTGAATAAATTGGCATCTAAATCAACGAGTTTTATTACTGTAGTGTCATGTAAATTTACATTTAAAAAGTTTTTGACCAGCAAGATTTCTGATTTGCAGAAGTTTCTTAGCAGTGTTTTTTAGCAGGAAATCAGAATATTAGAATGATTTCTGAAGGATCATGTGACTGGAGTATGGAGTTATGATGCTAAAAATTCAGCTTTGAAATCACAAGAATAAATTACATTTTAAAATAGATTCAAAAAGAAAACAGTTATTTTAAAAATGTCACAAAATATTTCACAGTTATTGCTGTACTTTGTATCAAATAAATGCAGGCTTGGTGAGCAGAAGAGACTTCTTTAAGAAAACATTAAAAACCTTACTGTTCAAAAACTTTTGACTGGTAGTGTATTTTTACAGACATCCACATGAGAAACAATCTCCATCCAAATACGCTGTAGTTTCATCTACTACACAAACTCAAGTGTTTTCAGCATCTGCAGTCACAAAATATGAGGACAATCCATGTAAACTTCATCTCTGGACCTGCTCCAACAGTCACTTCATGAGCAATTCAGCATTTTATTTGAGAAAAAAACTACTGAAACAAAGATCTTAACGACAAACTGTCAAAACAAAAATTTGGTTTAACTTGAATAAATTATTACATAAATTTAAAATATATATAAAAATCACTGTCCAGGCAGCTGTCTGTCAACACAACGAATTTGCATGGTCAACATTGAATACAAGGATTGCTATTGCACAAAAATTTGCATGGTGTTGACCTTAAAAGTTGATTTATGTGGATTCATGGCTACACAAAACAAGTGGCGAGGCCAATATTAAAATTCTATAAGCCAGTAGTTATTTTCATGTTATAGCCAATATTAAAATGTCATAATATTTTGTCTAACTAAATTTGAAATGAAACACTTTAAGCAAAAATCAGACTTTCTGAATGCTATAAGAGGATTTAGTGCAAGCCCCTTAATATTTCCCACTCAACTCTCCTGATTCAACAGGAAGTGCATTAATACTAAAAAGAAAATTGCACTCGTCAAGTAATTTTACAGGGACTTTATGTCCTTTCAAAGCATGCATGTATTGCAATTGCAACAGTGTGACCATATATAGCCAAACTAGGTGTTGAAATATTTATATTAGTATTGAGTTCCACAATGGCATCCGCTGATGTAATTGAAATTGTTAAACTAAGCTTCTGCGTAACTACATTCCTAGTGATGCTATCGGAAGAAAAGCAAATTCGTTGGTGATAGATGATTGTTGAGTAAGTGGGCAAATTCCCATGCCGCCAGTGACCAGTTCTCGGTTATACAGCCGCATCCAGGTCACAACAGGGACAGCAGCTTTCCTGTTTGAGGGAGCACATCAGTGGGGAGATCAAAAAAAATTAATAAAGTATGTTTTGAGGACAGTGCGCAAGGGGAACGCAGAGCTCCATTCAAAGCACAATGGCAGGATTACGGTCTTAGTGTGAGATGAGCAGGAAATCAGACCGTTTCGAAGCAAAACAGCCTGAAATTGCCTGATTATCCTAGCTTACGGGCTCGCTTCTCTCAGATGTGCCTCTTTGCTGAATGGGAGTGAAAATAATAGCATTAGTCCTCACAGCTGTCTGATTTGTTTCTCTCGCTACAGGAGAATCTCCAAACGCTGGGTTCGGAGATCGAACGACTAATCAAACAGCAAAGGGTGCCAGACGACACGGCCGGAAGGAAGTGAAATCAGTCGAGGGGAAGGATGTTACAATAAATAGCACACGCTGTACGACTGAACCCGTTACGAAACTATTTACTCCGTTTGGGATCAAAACTGTGCTCTTTTCATCAAGTTTTTATACACTGGAGGCACAGTTCAAAATAAGGACTGAGCTGCGCTAAGGATACTTACAAATGACTGGAAAGCAAAGAGATTACCAAGAGCCTCCGCTCACTTTTTTTTCACAACGTGCCCGACTGTCCTCTTATCGCCATCCCCCCGTAACCGTGCCTGGATGATTTGGTTCGTCAGGTTCAGAGAACTGCAGTCCTAAATCCAACAACGTGGTTTATGAAGTTGGTTAGATGAATGGCTATTCTCATAAATGTGACCCCACGCTCTTATGAAGAACAAAACGCGCCAGACTAATGGAGACCCACGGATTCTGCAGCTCTTTAGAAGCTTTCAGAGGCTTTTCCTCTATTCACAGCATCGCAGGTTAATGGCCACTCCTCGTTGCTCTTATTTTCCCCATCATGCAAACGTGCCAATTAATGAATGTATTATGTAATGAGAAGGGCCCTTGCGTCTAATCCCACTCGCTGTGACCCAGGAGTGTGGGCAACATTCCCCGTTCGGGCTGCTGCTAGGTTACCGCTTACACCCGAATAGCATTATCTCCCGCAAAGCATTTAGGCGAGAAGGGCCATGCCAAAAAACACAGTCTCATTATGAAGTTAAACACATTAATCAGAATGAATAACTACATCTCAGAAATTTTGATACATCTAGGGCTAGTCTTAAGGGAGCTTGCGGTTCTGGATTAAGTTGTAATTAAATATTATTGTTATTTTTTCCTTCTCCCTGCTCTTTTCTGCCTCTGTTTATGTTTTCTGTAGAAACAACCTTGTAATTATTTTTATGTTCCAGCTTTTTTTTAATTAATGACGTTCTGATGCTGCTTTTGAAGAGCCCGTTGCTCCCCAAAGAAACCCTGTGAAATGAAGGAAACATTGTAAATATTAAGGGCAAAAGTGCAATTTTTAACCCCCCTCTTTGTTTGTTCTTTGACTAAGCCGTAATCGCCCCGGCCAGCGTCCCATCTGAGACTCCAGCAAAATATCCATGGTGATGTAACCATATGGTACACAACATCGTGCAGAGTTGAATCCATTCCAGCCAAATTGCGACTGCTGGTCTGCTTCGCCTTCCGTCCCTTCTTGCAGGGGTGCACGATGAAGGATCGCCCCGTCGGACGCTGCTGATGAATTTTTTAGGTTCGCCTTTAGAGCAGATGATTGGCAGATCTCAGCCGGTTTACCAACCATTTTAGTGCCATGCTCAGTCTTCTGAGTTTTCACACGCTATTGAAAGTAAAATCTTGCCCATACACTGTGATGAAGGGTTTATAATAACTTGACATACTGCACTATATGCTTGTCAAGGTCATATCAGATGTTCTAACACTGAGAGCCTGTGCTGTAGCTCTCAGCACTCCCAAAAACCCAAACACATTGCAGGCATTCTGGAAAACGCTGGACGAAGGAAATTATGCAATGCTAGCAGAAAAAAATAAGCATTTACACAGAGCCCTTAATAGTGAAATGAAGACTCTATAATCTGTCGATTAATTTATCAGTGTACTTTACATTCATAATTTATTTAATGTCTCAAAATACAAGATCTCTTGAAGTATGTATGTATGTTTGTGAATGGTGAAAAGAAAAAAAAAATGTGTTGATTCTGTTCCTGGTCTGTCATTTGTGCTCTGCTTGATTGTATAGTAAGTGAAACTGTGATTATAAATTTGTAGATATATTGTACAATGGTCCAGTGTTTTTAAACTTCTGGAGTCTACTGTATATATGAAGTTTAAAGGGGATTAAAATGAAAATATTATAATCAGAAGTCATTTTCATTTGTGTTAAACCTTTACTCTGTTTCTGTGTTTAAAAAAAAAAGTATCTGGCTTTTTCTTCACGTAAAAGAGGGCGCAGCCATTTATAAATTTAATGAGTTTGGCTTCTTTGTCCAGCTATTTTTAGCTGTATAAAACAGCTCGGTTTGTTGCTTGATATTGCAAATTTGCGTGTTTTACCATATTATTTTAATGTATTGTCTCAATTATGAACACACTGGTTTGTAATGCAAACAGGTTTACCATTTACTCCATGTTGTTATTCTCTTCATGTTGTTGTTCCCCTTATTTCCTGCGGCTAACCGAAAGTCTCACACATAGACTTACTTCCACGTTGAAGAAAGACCGATTTCAGCTGCAGCTTTAGCATCTTTTTACAGTGGAGGGGCGGGATGCTTCGGATTCTAGAAAGCATTTGATTGGACCAAAAGTTTGATGAGAAGGTGGAGTGCAGGCTGATGTCATCAAAATCGTTTATCCATGTTGGCAGAAGTGGGAGACTAAGTTTTGAATGCTTAAATATTGTAAATGTGAATTTTGCCACTGTTTTGAAACACTTACTTACAGATAACCTCAAGGCTAACGTATTCATACTAAAAGCCAAAAAACTTCCATTTTGATTTCATGGGGACTTTAACACTGTTGTTGCAGGTTGTTTTTCGCGGGTTGAAAGGACCCCAATAAAGTTGGAATGCAAATTTTACCAGGGAAACCCCGCCAAAAACGTGTATTTTACCCCCCAAAAGTGTTTTTTACCGGGGACCCCTCATCAAAATGGGATTGGGCTAGTTTTGAATAGCAGTTGGGCAGGTTTTGTTGTGAAAACCTGGCAACCCTAATTATTAGACCGTTTTCCAAGGCTACATAATATATTAAACCCATTTAAAAATCATAAATCATAAAGCATAATGGTATTGTGAATTCACAAACGCTAAGATTAAATTAAATAAATATATGTGATGCAGGTTTAATATATGCGCTTTAATTATTTACGTGCGTGTAGCTTACGTACTTGCCTGTCAGAGCGGCTCACAGTATTAACAGTTAACATTTACATGTGTGAAGTGTCTCAGACTCTATCTTTGCATATTGCTGTCAGTTTGGGTTTATTATAACGTTAATCTGGGAACGCAACGTGCGCCATTTCATCCGATTTGTAAGGTAAATCATTTCTAAACCTACACAAACACACGAAAATACATTATTAGCTTCATCATCTTTATCGTGATTTCAAAATAAAAGCTCAAACCCTCATACGTTTACACGTTTTGATGTCCACATATTCAAGAAATGACAGTTACTGTCATAAAGAAATGGACAAATATTAAAGATTAAGTGGACATTTGAATTAACTATTGTTTAGTCAAATTAAACAAGGATTTGATTGTGCAGTAAAGTGTAAAAACAATCGTTAGGCCGTTGGCGCCCTCTGCAAGCCTTTGATAAAATGCCTAATGAACATTAGCTCTATTGTTTATAATACGTTATGTATTTTAACAATTTTGTCCAGTAAAACCATAGGATTACTTGCTTTTGATACTTTATTTAAACCAATTATTATTGTCTCATTGCTAATTTATTTGTATTTTAAATAATTTTAAAGGCTATTGTTTACTTAGATCTATTTTTATTACGTAAAATGTATTGTAATTATCTGATTACTCGATTAATCGTCAGAATAACTTGACCTAATAATATTTCTATATTTATATCACTTTTATATTGCTTATATATTTATGTGTGTGTATGTATAATTTATAGATGTTTTATAATATATATATATATATATATATATATCTAAAAAAAGCGAAATTCTGGTTTCATGTATAACAACAGTGAATAATAAAATAAAACCCTGTTTATTTTTGCCCCCATAACTATTCACGATTAAATGGTTAGTTGCATTTTTTTACTCCATTCAATCCTGCATTTCCCTGCTGTCTGCAGCCCTGTCAAAGCTGCTGCCCATTTTTAATGACTTACAAGGTGACTTATGGGTCAGTGGTCACTCATTGGGTGTGTGAGTGCACAAACCACGTGTCTTCCCCGACCAATTTCACCTGCGTTGCTGTAGGTAACATTATGTAACAGTAGCAGCTGATGTCTAAAACCAACAGTTTCTGTGTACTGGGCCTTGACTTTTCAATCCTCTTTTGCACAAAACACACAGAAACAGAAAAAAAGAAACCCACACAGTGTGCTCATACTGGGCAGGTCAAATTAAAGAAAAGCTCTCTGAATTTTATTACAAGACTGGTAGTAAAAATAATAATATACAAATTTTTTTTTCTTCGAATGCATATTGCATCTCAAGCAACTGATATTTTTAGGCAAGCTGCCACAGGACATTGAGTACTGGGGCCTCACTTTTGAAAAGTAATTTAGGTGGTGCATTTCCTGTTAGCTTCGTTCTGCACTAATAATAGATGTATTTACATAAATGGCTGAATGTGTTTATCAAACAAAAGCTCTGTCTACATGTGAAATGTGCACAAGTTTTTGCCATCTGAAGAAACCTCCTACATGTACAGCAGTATCATTTTGCAAACAGCTTCGACTTTCAAAACTTCTTCCTCTACTCCTCTGTATTTTATACTCATTGGACACTTGCACCCTGCTTGCTTTAAATTCATCTCACCTGTGTGGCATTTCAGAGTCTGCTGGAGGTGTTGAGAGATGGCAGGTTAAAACATTCTGTACATGGCAAAGAGCCATTGCGTAAACTCAGATCGGTGCCTATTTTTAGCTTGTCGAGATAACGTGCTTCGACACTCATATCAACCTTGGAGACCCCCAGAGAATTCATGAGCCTTGTTCAGTGCTTTCGACTGTCTGCAAGGTCTTGTCGTGAGCAACAGGAACATTTGTGAGTTGTCTACCCACGTTTTGCAAATATAAATCTACATAAACAGGGTCAGAAATGAACTTTTCCATTCAGGGCCAATATTTGCCCACGGAATTGATTTCCAGGGGCATTTATCATCTTGTTATTATAAAACCATACTATGTTGTATTTAATCTCAAATACTTAAATTTACCCAGTTACTTTAACCAATATGCCATTTAAAAAAAGGTGCCAATGACTGTTTAAAATTGTATCTAAATTATACATGTAAAAAACAGGAGCTCATAGGGCTGCGATATTATGATCATAATTTCGTAGATTATTGCTGTTTATATTGTATTAATTAATATTAATATCAATATAGGAAACAATATAAAACGTTTTTGTTTCGTTTTGGGCTTTTGTTTCACATTCGGGCTTTACAGACAAACATGGGTTCATGACATTAGCTAAGTCTAGCACAAGTTATCCAAAAACTCCCGTTATAATCACTGACCCTACGAAATTAATCTTTTATTTACAGCTCAGGTATTTTCGGCGCTGACTAATCTAAGCGATTCTGATTGGCGCGTTTTCAGAGCTGACTAATCTAAGCGCTTATGATTGGCCATTGCATTCCTAAATTCAACAGAAACGCGTTTGATTGGTTATAAGGCTCAACCAAGCACAAAACAACACGTTAAAGCATTCTGATACAGTGTGAGAGAATGTATGTAAATATAGCCTAATTCCGCGAATTCCTTTTCATTCATTTTCACATGTAATTTTAATCGCGACAACCGTAATACGTTGTTTAAGGACAATTTTGCCCGTTTGTCTTGAATTTAATTTTTATTTTTGTTCATTTTGGTGGCATTTTTGCCACAAGCCCTCCTTAATTTCCGACTCCGTACGTAAATATTATCAGATTCTTATTTTTCGGAAAATATAATTTTTCTTTTAAAATGTCTTCATCTTATTGATCATTAAAAAAGCACAAAACATATTTTGTACTGTACAAACATATCTTGTAACATATTCGTCATGCCAGGTCGTTTTAAACTGCATCAAATTTGAACGAAAATGAGATTTTGTTTACAAGCAGAAAATAAACAATGCGAAATTAAAATTCAAACATTTAACATATCTTTACATATTAACTGAAATAATATTTTAATGAGAATACTAAAAATGTTTTATTATTATTATGCGGTGCTTTGTTACTGAATGCTATTCACAACGTGATGTAGGTCACGTGGCATGTAAATTCGTAAACAAACCTGTGCTTGTTTTTTTTTTAATTTGTTTTTTTAAAGATGTAAGTACTTAATTGTAATATTACGTATTGTATGTATGTATTTTAGTTATTTGAGTTATTTAACTCTCCGGTTGTTTTACAAGATTCTGGTGTTCATTCACTTTTCATCTTGATTTTAGTTCAAGCGGGGTAATAAATAAATTTAATAATTTGTTTATTCTATCATGTAGGTTTCCTTATTTATTTAGTTTTTATGAAACGATTTAAGTTCTTTAATTGTTGTCAGGACGTGCATTTTCTTCACTGTGGCGACGAAACTTCCTGCAGTTTACTTGACGAGATTAACACTGTTTAATGTCATAAACCTCATGTTGGCTCATGAAAAGGATTATCATAGTTTTCATCACACACTTCACAGTACACTAAGTGTGAGCGCGGATATAGTGATCCGAAAGCGCCCTTCAGTAAAGGTGTTGAATGGAAACTACGACACTGGAATGAATGGAAGGCAGCCAGGCGTGCACAGGTATATATAAGTGAATGTCGTTCTCTCAACACCTCAGAAGGCAATTACGTAGTATTAACCGTGTTGGCTAACTTGAGAGGGAAAAACAAGAGAGCGTTTTATCTCCACGATGTGCTCTTGGCAGCCATTGGCTGACATAAAACAACGTGTTTAAAGATCGTTGCCGCTCCAGACCAAGTGACCCTTAACTGAACCAAAGATGTGTAATGCCAGTCAAAGCTCAAAACACTTTTTGAACTCGCCCACCAACTGCTAATAATAGACAGCGTTTTTGAAGTAAGCAAATGTACCATTCACTGACCGCAGTGAGCTAATCTTTTCTACTTAGGTCAATGTGCGTTTCAGTGCAATTCTCCTGATTTGAGCACAGCAGCATTTGAGCCTCCAAGCAATAAAAAGCAGGCCCACATTGGGCCATTACGTAAAGAGTCATCAGAGAATGATAAACTAAGAATACGCTTTCTGATTAATGAAGCCGATTCAACGCTGATAAAGAAACCAAAGCCCAATCACATGTGCGCCATTTGTTTCAACACAAGGGCCCTCATCTGTCACGTCTGTCCGGATACAAATTCCTGCCAAGCAAACGGTTACTAATAACAAGGTGACATGCAGCCAGGAGCGTATTCATGATGTGGGCAGTGTTGTTGTTGTGAAACGCTGCTCTGTTGTATTAGCACAGGTAATCACATTTAAATAAGGTTCATTAGCCGAAGCGATGCGGACATATTGCATTCAGCGACCCTGAGGCAGATTTAAATGCGAGAGGGCTCTCGGGACAGCTCAGAGCAGTAATGCATTTTAAAGCATCCAGCCTCTTGTAATTAATAGCACACAACTGTGAGTTCAAATGAAATTTATTCCCTAAAAGCTTGTTTTTCTCTCAAAGCAGAAGACATTTGACATTTGGTTATATCTGGTTGTTTTAGAAGGAATAAAATGACAAGCAACAAAATAAGGCTTGGTACTTTGTGCTATTCATTAAACAAAGATCATTTTTTAAATGAAGGAAAAGTATAATTATATTGAAATGTGATTGTAGTGTAATTTATTCCTGTGATGTCAAAGCTAAATCTTCCACTCTTCAGTGTCACATGATCCTTCAGTAATCATGTTGAAAACAGTTCTACTGCTTAATACTTTTGTGGAAACTGTGATATATTACAAGTTTGGGGCCATAGCATTCACAAGAAAACAGAAATTATCATTTTCAGTGTCAAATAAACATTGTTTTTAAACTTTCTATTCATCATAAAATCCTGAAAAAAAGTATCATGGTTTCCAGAAAAAAATGTGAAGCAGCACAACTGCTTTCAACGTTGATAATGATGATTTTTCCATGCATATCAGCATATTACAAGGATTTCTGAAGGATCATGTGACACTAAAGACTGCAGTAATTGATGCTAAAAATTCAGCTTTGCAATACAGGAAAAAATTAGGTTTTAAAATATATTAAATTACTAAACAGCTATTTTAATTTGTAATAATATTTTACAGTTTTACTATTTTTTATGTATAATTAATCAAATAAATGCAGCCTTAATGAACAGATAAGATTTCTTTTGGCTGCCAGTGTATATCAATCATATAATATGTAATGAAATGTGACCCTGGATCACCAAACCAATAGCAATAGCCAACAGTAACAATGTGTGGATCAAAATTATAAATTTTTCTTTCATGCCAAAAATCATTAGGATATTATGTTCCATGAAGATATTTTGTAAATTTCCTACTGTGGATATATCAAAACTTTATTTTTGATTAGTAACATACATTGCTGAAAACTTAATGTGGACATCTTTAAAGGTTATTTTCTCAATATTTTGATTTTTATGCACTCAGATTCCAGATTTATCTTGGCTAAATATTGTCCTATCCTAACAAACCATACATAAATTGAAAGCTTATTTATTCAGCTTTTGGATGACGTATAAATTTCAGTTTCAAAAAACTGACCCTTATGACTGGTTTTGTGGTCCAGGGTCACAAATATGAACCGAACATTGTCACTTTACCAGTTGCTAACACCAGCACAGACCAGTAGAAATCACACTAACCAACAGGCTATATTTAAATAATTTACCGCATAATTGCATCTTTTTGTCCATCAGTGCTAACTGTGATGTACTAAGCTGTAAAATGCTCTGAGCTGGATTTCACTTTAAACAAATACCCCTATATTGCTTTTTTTCTTGCATGCAATTGATTCATTGAAGGCATAAGGAAAACTGAACTGCAGAAAATTTGAATTTCCATATTTTCCTAAAGCTTTTGCTAACACTCCAATGATGCAGAAAATTATACCATTAGGAGAATTTCCTAACGCTTTGTGTTCACATTGTAATGTGAATCTTAAGAACCAAGGGACACACACCCTGCACCTCAACACTGTTAGTTGGCACATGTGAAATGACGCCGTGTTCTGTTATTTTTACAGTCCAATGCTGTCTAAAATGGTGGAAAGCCCAACAGTGATGCAAGTGCAGCAATCAGATCAAACTAAATGAGGTCAGTACATAAATATTTAAGGCAAGCTCTAATGGGGGGCCCTTGGTAGACATTAGCCATGTTGAAAAGGACTGTTTTTTTTACTTTCAATCAACTGCAGATAAAAGTAATTCACATATTGAGATGTAAATCTCAACTAGATAAAACAGTTAAAGATCTGCTGACATTAAATTGATTCCTCATTTCGGTAAATACGTATCAAAAAACAAACAACATACTGAAATGCCAACAGATGGCTATGATCTTCATGACAAATTCTAAAGTAATTACAAAAGCAATGTGCCTTTTCACAATATCACGTTTTATTGCACGCTAGCCAACTTGACGTCAACATGATGAATCTTATACAATACTTCACATGAGGCACTGGTACATAAATTATTTCTGTAAAAATGTGAAGTTGGGGACAATATATTCATAACAAAACCTGCCCAAAAATATGTCTGTGCATCTCATTTACAGATAAATCAATCTAGTAACATATCAAACTGGTAGAAATTCGAAATGAATGGAAAATGCACAAAGCTGATTGCCCCAAGGGCAGCTCACATTTGACACAAATAAGGTGCAAATCACAAGTCATATTTAACATTATTACATTGCCACGCTTTTTTGTATATGCTGTACAATGCATCAAATAAATACTGTACATTTTAACACTTTGTTTAATATAAACAAATTCCTCCTTGTACAATTTGCACATTATACAGGTATGAGGTAAAACAAGATTTAATATCGCACATTCAAGAATAAAACATTCTGCAATGTAAAGGCTGAAAGCCTGAAAACATTGCTATGAACAATGAAAACTGAATAAAGAATGAAGACTGCTTCAGTCAGTCCAAACTGCCATTTCTTACTGCTAAATACTGAATGGTTTGTATTTCAAAAAAAAAAAAACGGTTTATACAAATCAACCATTGTAAAATATTTGAACCCGTTTAATCCCATGTTAACATTTGTGACTAGCATTTGCTTATGAGATTACCTAAAAAGGTTTTATTTTTGTGTATGTGTATTTTATAAACCATCCTTAACAATATGGTTCTGACTGTTTTAATTTAATGTGATGACCTAATTTTTAAACAGCTGGTTTAAACAGTCACATGATCAGAGCTGTTAATTCCAGTTTGCTCATTTGCATATATGATAAATAAAAATATTAATGTATTTTTAAGAATAGTGTTTCATATGAATTATATCACAGTATACGTCAGTAATCACATTCTGAATAACTGATTCGTTTGATTGAATCAAAATTGTACGTTTTAACGCATATTGTTACATTAAATGAATATATGCATGTAGCTTAGAATGACCTTTTTCTGCACAATTACTGAATAGTAAAAATATTAAATGATGCTGCTTGATTTTAACTTATTTGGTTTTACTGACTAACAGTGATTTGACTAGATTCTCATTGGTTACAATAGTGGCAGGCAAAAAAAAACATGTTTTCGTTTCATTTAGTATTTTGCTTCAATGCCTTCTCTAAATATATATGCTAATTTAGCTGGGAAAACTGGGTTTAAATGGGTTCATTATGGTTTTTTGTTTCAACATTGCAAAATTTCGGTTGTCGAGTTATCTATTTTATCCACCTTTTTCTAACCGTGAGAGCGGCCGCGACCGCGGCCATTTCTAAATTGTATGGGTGTGGCTTCCGTCTCATCCACCTCTAGCTATTTTTAGCTGTACAAACCGCTGGTTTTGCTGCTTGACACTGCAGACTGGTAGGGTTTACCATATTATTTTAATCTATTATCTCAATTATGAGCACATTGGTTTGTAAAGCAAACATTTTTACCGTTAACGGCACGCTGTTAATTTTCTCGTGAAAATAATAAACTCTCCCATAGGCTTACTTACGCATTAAAGAAAAAGGTGGACACGAAAGTGCTGAATTAATAATGGCACTTGGACTATTCACTGTTTGTGTCACTTCGCTTACTCGTGTTCATGGCTCAGCATGTTGAAGTGGAAGCGAGTGCGCGTTTTTTCTGGATTCACGATCGCTCGGTGCGAAACCCGGAGTGGAGCTGGAGCGGAGTGATTACACGCCTAATGGGTGGGGAAAGGGGAATCTATGTCGCTCCGCTCCACCCATATATTTAGTTTGTGCGTTGCTTGGGCGATAATAAAAAATAACACTTAGATTTTTTTTCTGGAACTGTTTTCGTTAACGAAGAAGAAATGTACGACTGGCCATTTTTTCTCTGAAACGTAGTTCATCTCATATTCATTGTTTATCGAATAAGCAATAGCCTATCACACTTTAAACGTGGTCGTAATTACCTGATATGAGAAACAAACGGCACTCCTGCTCGTGTTATATTGATTAAATAGTCACACTTTTACAGCTGAGACTCTGAATGGGAGATCCTGCCGTTCCTCTCCAGACTGCAGTCGCTGCTGTCCGCGCCGTTACAGTCCGACCACGTCCCAAGCATGCTCTGCTCCATTGAGTTCCCAAAGCCCCCGGTGCAGCGCGACAGATCGCACGAACTTACGTGCAGCCTGCGGTCCGCTTGCCTCGGGCAACACAACAGCCTCTTGAAGGCTTTCCTGAAGTCGGGACTCCGACAGTATATGATGGGGTTGAAGGCGGAGTTCACGTACCCCAGCCAGTTCAAAAACACGAAGAGCTCCTTATCCACCACTTGTGCGCAAAACACCCGCACCACGTTAACGATGAAGAAGGGCAGCCAGCAGAGAGTGAACGTTCCCATGATTATTCCCAACGTTTTCAACGCCTTCTGCTCTTTTAAAGCCAGGATCTTGGTGGTTCGTTTTCGGTTAGGTTTGCAATTAGTACCGTGATTGTTGTAGAACCTTCCTTCACATTTGTTGATTTTGTTCATCTGTTGTTTGGCTTCTCTGTACACTCTGGCATAAACGAATATCATGACTGTTAAAGGGATGTAAAACGATATAATAGAAGAGGAGATGGCATATGCACGGTTGGTGATGAAGTCACAGCACTCGGGATTGTCATAGCACGCTGTCTCCTCGCTGTCCCGGGACCAGTGCATTAGGATGGGTGGAAATGACACCAGAGCTGATATAGCCCACACTCCACAAACCACAACCTTGGCTCGTGCTTTTGTTAAAAGACTTTGATAGCGAAACGGAGAGATGATGGCGATATACCTGTCTATTGCAATTACGCACAGGGTCTCGATGCTCGCCGTGACGCAAAGTACATCAACAGATATCCAGAATTCACAGAAGAACGATCCATACATCCAGGCTCCTCTGACCTCCAAGGCTGCACCAAATGGCACTACCAGTAACCCCATGATGAGGTCTGCGCACGCCAGAGACACGATGAAAACATTGGTGAGCGTCTGGAGCCTCTGATTCCGCGCTATGGCGACTATAACCAGTATATTTCCCACTACAATGATGAACACTATCAGACCCATGATGATTCCCATGCATACGAGCCACTGCTCTGATAAGTTAAGATCCACCGTGGCGCGTTTAGAGTCATTGCTGTAGTTTACGGACGGTAAACCGTCTCCCATGGTGTGGAGAATTGAAGCGCGTTCATTCAGAACTTCAGGTCCTGTGTGGCGCGCTTCCATCCGCGCTCTGCTCTCCAGCCCAGCGCCCAGACGCGCTCACTGAAAGAACGAGCAGAGCGACGAATACAACGGTGACGTCACACGGCTGCACAGCCAATGGCGATGCTTTTCTAAATTGTAAGTCTTTCACTATCTGATAAACACAAAGTGCCGCGCAAAAACTTCTTGGTCCAACCCAAGTGCGGACATTACGTTGCGCTTTTACGCATAGTAATTTTAGGACTGATAGCAAATCACACCTGTTACAGAGAGGTCATATAGTTTGAGAGCATATGTTTTTCATCTTTTAAACTGGGAAATAAACAAGTTCAAGGAAGTTCAAGGATTTAAAAAATGTTAATGTAAAAACGTATTTTTTTACATTTAACCCAACCCAGCTGTTGGGTTAAATGTTAACCCAGGCTTCTGGGTAGTTTTATTTAAATATTGCTTAAAAAGTAACTACCAGTCAAAAGTTTTTGAACAGTAAGATTTTTTAATGATTTTTAAAGAAGTCTCTTCTGCTCACCAAGCCTACATTTATTTGATCCAAAGTACAGCAAAACAGAAATATTTTTACTATTTAAAATAACTGTTTGAATATATTTTAAAGTGTAATTTATTCCTGTGATTTTAAAGCTGAATTTGTAACATCATTACTCCAGTCACATGATTTTTCAGAAATAATTCTAATATTCTGATTTGCTGCTCAAAAAAAAAAAAAATGTTGAAAACAGCTGAGTAGATTTTTCAGTTTTTTGATGAATATAAAGTTCAGAAGAACAGCATTTGTCTGAAATAGAAACATGTTTGTAACATTATAAATTATCATCACTTATATTTACTTAAATATTTTATAGTATCTTTCGCAAAAAAAAAAAAAGCTTTTATTTCAGATAAATGCTGATCTTTGGATCTTTCTATATTTATCAAAGAATCCTGAAAAAAACTCAACTGTTTTAAATGTTGATAAAAATAATAATAAAAATGTTTTTTGAACAGCAGATCAGCATATTAGAATGGTTTCTGTAGAATCATGTGACACCGAAGACTGGAGTAATGATGCTGAAAATTTTGTTGTAATCACATGACTAAATTACATTTGAAAATATATTCAAATAGAAAGCCGTTATTTTAAATATTAAAAATATTTCACAATATTACTGCTTTGCTGTATTTTGGATTAAATAAATGCAGGCTTGGTAAGCAGAAGAGGCTTCTTTAAAAAAAAACATTAAAAATCTTTTTGACTGGTAGTGTATTTCTTGCCGAAAATGCACCCAAAATAGGTTGGAAATTAACATTTATTAATATGTTAAATAAATTAACATTTATTTAGAATTAATTGTTTTATTAGAATTAATTATTCATTTAATTAATTGCTTCTAACCTCTATTAATAATTCTGTACTGTGTAATTTATACATTTTACATTTAAAAATCTTTATGCAGTGCTTCACAGTAAAACATAATTTTTCATGGCATATGGTAAGGTGGCTTACAGTTAAACAAATTTAAATTTTTTTACATATCACTAATCACTTTAGGAATTCCTATGTGTGGCTGGGACAGACATAACTGTAAATTCTTTAGTTTTTTTTATCATTTTAATTTTAGATTTTTAATTCTCTTAAAAAATGGTTCTTTGGGGAACCAAAAATTGCTCTATGTCATCACTGCAAAACCCCATTCTGAAACCTTTTTAAGTGTGTAAACTCATGTAAACGTCAGTGAAGACTTCTTAAACATCTGGAAAATAATATGTAACAACACTGCCTGACAGCACAAAGCAATTACAGGGCCCCTGGACAGATACGGTGCATGTTTGCAAACTCCACAATGCTCGATTCAGTTGTTCCATAATCGTGCCCCGGCACTTTCCTGGGCAAATCACCACCAGCCAAGCTATAAAAAGAGTCAACAGTGGGCCACTTACTTTCCTTACGAAAATGAATCAGCCCGGGTGAGAGGTGTTTTTCTAGCTGTAGGAAGCTGTTACTGTAGATAAGATCATAATTGCACCTCCTTATAGCTGGGACACAGACAGGCACATTAGACTAATGCTGCCGCTACAGAATTTCTCTCTCATTCTTATTTACATTCCAACATTGTAGAACAGCACTCTGACCTTTTTTATCCTTTATTCTTTTAAAAAAAAGCCAACTGGTATTTGCAGTACCAAAAATAAAGGGATATTTGATATTGACTGCGGCAACATGTAATAACATAGGGCCCTTTTTTGTCATTGTTTGATCCATCAGATAAAGTCCTGGGACTTTTGCGAACGGAATGATCTCACTCTTTCTAAGCCAGTGAAAGGAAGTCCACTCATGTTGCATGGCTACAGGCGCTGGTGCAGGATGCAGAGCAAATAGCGTCTATAAGGGGAGTTATGTAATCTGTAGCATAAAAAGTCAAATTCAGGTACCAATGCAAACTGTGACATGCACGCATTGGAGCGCTTGGAATTGTGGGTAATGCAGTTTAATGATGATGACTGCATAATGATGGATGATTTAGACTGAAATTAGAACAGGAAGAGATTAAGTCATACGAAAAGGCATGAGGGCCATAAAAAAGAGCAATGTGGTTATTCTAAAATTGGTGTGCCCAAATGATTTCATGCTGGTAGAATCCTACCAGAAACTCTTTAGAGGAAAAACTAACAGTTAATATTCATATTTTTGTTAACTAATGTTAACCAAAAATTAAAAAAAAAAAAAAAAAAAACTGTAACAGATATCTTTCATTGTTAGTTTAAGGAATAGTTCACCCAAAAATGAAAATTTGTTGAAGATGTACTCATCCTCAGACCATCCAAGATGTAGATAAATTAGTTCATTCATTGGAACAGATTTGTAGAAATGTAGCATTACACCACTCACCAGTGGATCCTCTGCAGTGAATGGGTGCCGTCAGAATGAGAGACCAAACAGCTGATAAAAAACATTACAGTAATCCACATTTAAGGGAGAAGTACACTTCCGAAACAAAGATTCACATGTAATGTACTCACCCCCTTGTCATCTAAGATGTTCATGTCTTTCTTTCTTCAGTTGTAAAGAAATTGTTTTTTGAGGAAAACATTTCTGCATTTTTCTCCATATAATGGACTGATATGGTGCCCCGGTTTTGAACTTCCAAAATGCAGTTTAAATGCAGCTTCAAACGATCCCAAATGCGGTTGTAAACAATCCCAGCCGAGGAAGAAGGGTCTTATCTAGCGACAAGATCAGTTATTTTTATTAAAAAAATACAATTTAAATACTTTTTAATCTCAAACACTCGTCTTGCCTTTCTCTCCCTGAACTCTGTGTATTCTGACTCAAGACAGTTAGGTTGTGTTGAAAAACTAACCGTATTTTCTCCCTCAACTTCAAAAATCATTTCAAAATCATCCTACATCACTGCAGAAGTACCGACCCAATCTTTGCAAAGTTAACATGCAAAGAAGATCAAACACCCTTAACAAAAAAAGGTAAAACAGCGATATAGGATGATTTTTTAAGTTGAGGGATAACATGAGATGGGAGAACTGTCATGAACCAGAAAAAAAAACAGTCCAGGCAGAGTAGGACAAGATGAGCGTTTGGCATTAAAAAGTATATAAATGGTATTATTTTTATGAAAATAACTGATCGTTTCGCTAGATAAGACCCTTCTTTCTCGGCTGGGATCGTTTACAACTGCATTTAGGATCGTTTGAAGCCACATTTAAACTGCATTTTGGAAGTTCAAAATCAGTGCACCATATCAGTCCATTATATGGAGAAAAATGCAGAAATGTTTTCCTCAAAAAACATAATTTCTTTACGACTGAAGAAAGAAAGACATGAACATCTTGGATGACAAGGCGGTGAGTACATTATATGTGAATCTTTGTTTTGGAAGTGGACTTCTCCTTTAAGCACGACTTAATCAATCATTAAGGTGTTTTATCAAAAAGTATAGACTTTAAAAATGAGTAAAACCCTGAACAAAGACATTATTGTAAAGTGCAGAAATTAAAATACCTATATTAAAATAATGATGCTTTGACTTGCAGCTTGCAGTTCAGTAAGTGAGTCATACTATGTTGATTCAGTGGCTGGATTTATTAATTTAATGAAAGATACGCCGGAAGGATTCGTCAGACTGATTCAAAGTGACAACTTCCAACTTCCAACCTACTGTTAAGTAGGTTGAGACATAATGAGAATGTTCTATAAATCTTTCTCTCTCCTATCTTTTCTTCTTATAGTCGCATAGATATAGAGCAAGTGAGGATTTGAGCAACAAACTAAAAGTTTATACCAATTTAATCACAATGGCTTTCTGCTTTGGCAATTCTTAAGCCATAACCACAGTGCAGCTAATAAAACATATTCTGAATTTAAATCAGCCCATGCAAGCCAAGTGCTAAATACAGCATGGAAAATGAACATTCTTCTCAGTATTATCAAAATGAAAGGATTAAAACCACAGTCTTATGTAAAGTACTGTGACAATTATGTAAGCGAAACCCAGGTAACTTTTCATATTTCTATTCA
The DNA here is from genome assembly GCA_012976165.1 of Labeo catla. NCBI lineage: Eukaryota > Metazoa > Chordata > Actinopteri > Cypriniformes > Cyprinidae > Labeo > Labeo catla. Next base: position 1,409,960 of record VONZ01000113.1, read on the forward strand.
CAGCAGTCTAATTATCTTTAGTTTCTTGTTCGGTTTCCGTTTTATTAAAATCCACAGAGCACAGTTTTCAAGTCACGGCAGATGTCTTCAGAATATTAATCCTGGATGATATTAAAGACAGTTTTGATGTTAAGTTCCTCACATGTTTACCCAAACACCTGCCCCAAATAATAGCCTTTTTATTTTCTGACCTTCAGAAGGACATCTGTTGTGGCTTTGAGGAGAAATGAATAAGTAATACAGTGCTTAAGAAGCAAAAACTAAAAGGTTTCATTATGTATTATACATCTTCTAAACTATGAATTTTGATTGACATACTTGTTCCAGACATTCGTAATCTCTTGAGGGAGCCCGGACACGCCACATCTGTCTGTCAGTCTATATGCTTCACACTCCATATGTTTCATACATTCCAAACGTTTACACTCCTGGCAAATATCACAGATCAAACACAGCATCTGTCTTCCCCTCTTCCTAATGGAAAGAAGGTTCAAAGGGTCATTATCTGACAAACAGCACACTCTGATCTCAGCCTTGGCTGTTAACCTCTGAAAACATGTTGTTCATATGAGCTTCACATATGCAAACATAAACAGGACTGCAGCTGAAAGTTCATTGTGTTCATTTCGAGGTGCATTATTGACAAATGTCCATTTAATAGCATTTAAAAGCATTTAAATTGCCATTAACCCAGCAGCTTGTGAAACTTTTAATGATAAGGTACTTCAACTAACCTTAATGTGAGGGTATACTGAAAGTAGACTTATTAAAAATAATGGTTCTTTATTTGCAACTATAGCTCCAAGAAGAACCTTTAACATCCATGGAACCATTTCATTGTCCAGAAGCTTCTTTAGATGAGAAAAAACCCTTTTGAAATGTATCCACCTTATTCTTCAATGCAGAAGTGTATTGAGTGTAACTTACGGTTCATTAGCCGCTATAGGGAAATACTGAAAGGAATAACAACGGTAAACAGTAAAACTGTTTGCACTACAAACCAGTATTTTCATAATTAAGATAATACATAAAAATATGGTAAGACACACCAGTTTGCAATATCAAGCAGCAAAACAAGCTCTTTTATACAGCTAAAAATAGCTGGACGTGGATGAGACCGGAAGCCAGACCCGTAAAATGAATTTACAGATAGTTGCGCCCGCTCTTACGGGGAAAATAAGGTAGGTAATGAAAGTCAGGTCAGTGTCGTTTTTAATGGTATTGAAGTGAACGGTTGCAACGTTCTTAAAATATTTTCCTTTGTGTTCCACAGGAGAAAGAAAGTGATCCAAATTTGAATTTAAAGCTGCAAGCAGCGACAAAAGAGCCCCCCGCTCCCTGACTCACCTCCACCCGGTGACTACAGGAAAACAGCGAACGGTGGGCAATATGCTTTTTTAATATGGTAAATGTAAGATAGATATGTCAAAGTCATTTATATGTGCCAAAATTTCTGCAGGTTGTAGATATCTTCAGGGCAGCATTTTTATCAAACGTGAAGTTTGGTGCAGATTGGACATTGCATGTTTAAGTTAGTGTAAAAATAAGTCATTTCCTGTTGCCAGCAGGTGGCGCTATGATAATAACTGAATATTGGCCTTCAGATGCGTTCAGGCCAAGATTCTTATCCAGTGTGTGAAGTTTGGGGGCAGATCAGCCATTGTATGGCTGAGTTACAACAACTTCCTTTTTAATGGAGAAACATCAAAGTTTGTCAGGCCGCCACGGACACGCCCTTCAACAAAAACTCATGATCTTCACAATTTAACATTACTAAGGCCTTTACATTAGACTGACCAAATATAGTTTTGATGTTATTAAATCTCTAGGAGGAGTTTGTTAGAGCATAAAACATGCCACTTCCTGTTGCCAGCAGGTGGCACTATGACTATAGCTGAATATAGGCATGGGCATGTGTTCAGGACATGACTGTCGAACATGTAAATTTTGGGGTGGATCAGACATTGTATGGCTGAGTTATAACAACTTCCTTTTTCATGGCAAAATTTGACTAGACGCCACGGAAACGCCCTTCAACGAAAACTCAAGATCTTCACAATTTAACATCACAAAGGGCTTTAGATTACACTGACCAAATTTGGTGTTGATCTGTTTATATTTAGTAGGAGTTTGTTTAAATGCAAAAACGGCACAAAACATGTTGACAGAATTCAAAATAACAGACTTCCTGTTGGGTTTCCGACCCTTCATACCCCGGGATATTTTTGTAGGTATCGGTGTGTTACATGTGTCTACCGAATTTCGTACATGTTTGTGAAACATAGCTCGAGGGGCACTTTGTAGAAATTTTATAGGTGGCGCTATCGAGCCATTTTGCCACACCCTCTTCTGAAACCCATATCAGATGTAAATTTTCACCACTTTTGGTTTGTGTGCAGTTTGATGAGTTTTCAAGCATGTTTAGGCCCTCAAAAATGCGATTCATTTTGGAGAAGAAGAAGAAACTGAGAAATTACAATAGGGTTCTCACACCACCGGTGCTCAAGACACAAGCTTTGAATGTGCTTCAGTCAGCACATTTGACATGCTCTTCAAATGTCATTCAGCAAACTCCATCATACAGATTAATGCCTACTTTTCTTTCACGGTTAATGTGAGCGATACACTACATTAAACATTAATAAGTGCTGGTGCTGTATCGTGCATGACTAAGAAGGTCTTGGGTGGTTGCGACGTGATTGCCATAAGGTGTTCTGAGTGATTTGTAGTGCATTACTGTATGGTAGCTAGGTGTTGACCCTCCATCAATGAAAGTCTTTGGTTGTGTTCCCAGCAGTGCTTCCTAAACCTGGTTTTGGAGAACCCTCAACACTGTACAGTTTAGGGGTGCTTCTCAAATGGAAGGCTGAATCTTACAAAGGCTGCATATCTTGGCTGCCACGTCATCAAATGTTGCTGAAGGCCATCTCAATGGGAAGGATCCTTGTAAGCCTTTGTTTCGCGACCTTCATACAGCTGAATTGGAAGGATGTATGAGATGTATCCTTCGCGTCCTTATATCACCCACAATCCTTTGTTCACATTCCAATTCACGAAAATAAACTGGCAAAAGACGAGTCAGTACAAAGCTTGTCTGAATTTATTATAAAATGTGAGACAAAAATAATGTTTTTGGACATGAAAGCATAGATGTTTTCTTTAGTTTTGGTGTAAATTACTCATTTAACGCTAAACTGCCAATAATGTAATCCACTGGGAGACTGTAGACATCTGTGATTTATTGTATTGCATTAATAGATGCATGAAGTGTCCAACATTCCTAACCTAGATGGCAAAAATAAGCAGTTTAATAAGTTCATCATCCTGGTATTTACAGTGCACTACTTCTTGTTGGAATTGAATATGCTACTCACACTATTTATACTATAAAATGGGACAGAATAGTGAATGAGTACGCCAGGGGTGGGCAACCCTGGCTCTTGAGATCCAGAGTTTAGCTCTGCAGGCTGCATCTGAAAAATGTTGCCTCTGCAGGCAGCATACAGCGGTAAGGAAAGCAACAAAAAACTAAAATGACATCTGAAAGTTATGGTATGTGTCACGAATCTGGTCCTGATTCTCAGTCCGCTCGCCACTAGAGGTCGCCTTGCCATTACACAGACTGTTGCACTACACCCCGGACTACATTTCCCATTCCACAGCTGCAGCCAATCACGAACGTTATAAATACGAGGCCCTTTCCACTATTCTGGGCCGAGTATTCTGTAACGGCACGAGGGAGACGGGAAGCAGGCAGATTCATCTGCCTAGCTTTATTGACAAACAGAGACATGGTCAAACATAGGCAGGGTCGAACATTGGCAAACAGGTATATTTAGGCAAGACATAAGAGTAATCCGTAAGGCAGGCGAGGGTTGTTCAGCGGCGAACGTAATCTAAGGGACGAGGCAGACAGGTATTCCAAATAGACAGGCTAGAGTTTATTCGAGGGATCAATTTTTGAGCAATTTTTTCCTGTGAGCTCAGATTGAGCTCTTACATAAGTGTTCTGAGTTTGGCGGAGATATCTCATTCCGTTCAGGAGTTATAGGCATTTTACTAAAAGTGGCCCCACCCCTTTCGAATGTTTTGGTGTCCCTTTGCGACGGTGAGTCGAAAGTTCAACTTCTTTTATAATTATTGATATTCACTCTCCAGAGAATCTTTCTGCACTGGTTTGGTTACAATCGGGTGGAAAAACTAGGACTAGTTTGCAAAAGTATTTTTATATTTTTTTCCAAAAAATGCTAAATACCTGAAAATTCCGAATCTGAGGCGTGCATTTTGTCCGGCGTGAGCCAAGGATTCCAACGACTTCTAATTTCGTACTTTTGATCGCTATAGCGCCCCCATCAGGCTGATTGGGGTGAGTCTTGGTCACGTTGTGGGTGGTGTGAGTACTACCATCCCTCCAAGTTTCTAGTCTCTACGACTTACGGTTCTGGTCTGCATTATCTGTTTTATGTGGAGATTGCTGATCCGTTCCATTCTAACAATTACAATAGTGTTTCAGTGCTACATGCTTGAACCCCTAATAACATTGAGACTAACTGAAACTGAATGGCTAAGAAGTACAGTTTTACTTGAGCTAACCATAGCCTGGCTGGAGTGCTGTCAACTGTAAAAGTGAAATTGATCGAAGAAAGAAGCAAGACTCACACAGAGTTAACAATCCTGTCACGGTATCAAAACTGAATCCGAAAGACTAATATGGGGATTTTACAGACTGACATTTCTGTCAGCCAGCACTCACAGTATCACCAGATCTGAACACTGAGGCCTTGAGTTCATGTTGTTGCCTCTCTCAATCACCCATGGCATTCTTTAAACTATTTCAGTGCTTTTGGAAATTATGGGTGATTCTGGCAAAGAGAACCAAGAGTGTTTTTTCCCCTCCCTCCCAAATTTCAAGAATGTCTTTGATAAATTCATAAATTCGCTCAGTGATATTTGCAAGTGTGTAATCATCTCAAGTGTGCGAATGCTCTTTCTCTGATGCTGGGAGCTGTTCTGATGAAAGCAGATGCGTGTCAAAAAGCAGCTGTCTGATTGACTGCCTGTTCAATTCTAATGTTCCTATTTCCTATTTACGCTTCTGTTAATCCTGCATATGGATTCGGGCTCTGATTCGTAATGTGCTTTCTGGTTAAATATTAGCCTGTTGCACAGTAATGGGCGCCGGAGCTTCTCAGGGGGATTCTTTTGAGTGGCAATGAACATTTTGATGGCATTCGGTGTTTGCTGAGAGATTATGAGGATCACATTCAGCAGCACAAAGCATATATTTTCACAGCTCAGCTTTATTTGGAATTGCTGAGAACATTAAGCCAAGGAAATGGACCGTGGTGGCAATACTGGTTTCAGGCAGCCAAACACTTCATTAAATGGAGAAAATGGTCATCTGGTGTGTGTGTGTGTGGATCTTCACCAAAATGTATGTATATATCAAGGAGAGACAGTTTCTCCTCAAAATTCTGATGAAAAAAACCATAGTACAAAAATCAAACAATATATAACATTAAAATGTATAAATCACTTGTTTTTCTAAAGAAACATTGTCCAACAGCGACACCAGCAGGTAATGTTACAGTGGGAGTCCGTGTCTGTCTCGCCTCACCTGAGCCCCAACTCACAATTGTGAGTGATTTTTTTATGGCAGTTCTGACTGTAACTTGCAGTTGTTTTTATCTCGCAATTCTGACGTCATAACTTGCAGTTGTGAGTTTATATCACACAATTCTGACTTTATAACTCGCAATTGTAAGTTTTATCTCGCAATTCTGACTTTATAACTCGCAATTGTGAGTTATCTTACAATCCTCACTTTATTTCTCGCAATTGTGATTTATGTAATTGAATTCTAACTTTATAACTTGCGATTGTGAGTTTTTTCTCACAATCCTTAGTATTTCTTGCAATTATGAGTTTTTATCTTGCAATTCTGACTTTATTTCTCGAAATTGAGTTTATATCTCACAAATCTGACTTTATAACTTGCAATTATGAATTTTTATCTTGCAGTTCTGACTTCATTTCTCGCAACTGTTTATATCTCGCAAATTTGACTTTATAACTCGTAATTGTGAGTTTTTATCTTGTGATGCTGACTTTATTTCTTGCAATTGTGACTTTATGTAATGGAATTCTGACTTCACAATTGTGAGAGTTTTCTTGCAATTCTGACTTTATTTCTTGCAGTTATGAGTTTACATCACGCAATTCTGACTTCATAACTCCCAGCTGCAAGTTTATATTTTACAATTTTGAGAAAAAAAAAAGTCTGAATTGTGAGATAAAAGTCGGAATTACCTTTTTTATTTTTTAGTCAGTAGTGGAAACGGGCTTCCATAGATGTAACCACTTTGTTACATCAAAATAAGACTTAACATGGTATGAAATAAGATCTGTGGGAGTTTTTAGTGAGTAATCAGCTTGGTGAAATTTCAAGTAAATCTCTGCGACCAGTATTTACTGAGCTTTGATGACTGATGAGCCAAAAAATTAAAAAGCGGCTAAACGTTAACTATTAAAAAGAATAGCTGAACAAGTTCAAAAATAAAATATATTGTTTAAATTAATACTGCTAATATGCTTAAAAACACTAACTTGATAAGATTCATACTTGGCTTTAATAAATAGACTATTGATTGAACTGTTAATGTAAAAATATAAAATAAATGTATTTTCTTTTTCTGATAGTGTTGTGTTCTGATGCAATGTGCAATGGTTATTTAACCAAGAAAATGTGACAGTCATGAATTTATATTTGATTAAAAACCAACAAACAAAACTTTTCCTCATTTTAGAAGCATGGCACTGATATACATACATATACATATACACGTTCAGCATTTAAAATGCAAAGTTTTATGAATTACGTTGAGTAAATGTATTAAGAACAAACATGACTTAATGATCAATGGTATATTCATAAACCAACCTAGATCAGTAAAATTTGCTTTAAAGGGGTCATCGGATGCCCATTCTCCACAAGTTGATATGATTCTTTAGGGTCTTAATGAAAAGTCTATAATATACTACAACACCCTTTTTACCTTGTCAAAATCAGCTCTGCAAAAATCTCATTCTGGTCGAGGCTGCTTTAAATGCAAATGAGCTCTGCTTGCCCCGCCCCTCTCTTCTCTCTGTGGAGTGACAAGCCTGTTTACTTTAGCCGCATTTATCTGCTAAACTTGCTAACTAGCACGTTATTAGGAAAGGTGATCGCAAAGATTCATTAAAAAAACCCTTATACTCACTTCTGCTGTAAGTGAAGCTGGATCATGAATGATTCGCACAAACATAGACGGATGTATGTAGCTCAGGAGGTGCATTCCCTACACAAACAAACGTAATCTACTGCATCTTCAGCGGCTCAGATGTCGGGAGTAAATGACGATCACTATGTTCATTATTACATCCAGCAACACAACACCTCAATCGCTCAATCGGAGATATTCTTGTCTAACTTACATCCTTGCTCCAGCATCAAAGCAAAAGAGGGCAGACTGTTACAGCTGATCTGAGGTAAAACGCTCATGTCAATCAACTATCTAGGGTGCGGCCTCTGTCGGTGTGATGCAACAACGCCAGGCATCTGAGAATGGCTCGATTTGAACCACTGCATGGATTTTTATCATTATAGGGTAGATTTGTACATACACTGCCAACACACATTAATGTTCAAACAACACATAAAAGTGAACTTAGCATCCGATGATCCCTTTAACAAATCAAACCTTATTCTAAAGTGTCACTGAAAAAAAAAAGTTGACCACTGAAATCTCTCACCATGAAGCATCTCTGCTGGAACAGATGGTCTTTTGTCATTTTCAATGAAAGCATTGGTGTAGTGAAGAGGATATGAAAATGCTGCACACATAAATGCTGGGAAAATAAACTTTATTAGACCACTGCATCCAATTCATCTGTTAAAGTGCAGAATTTGGAGGCTGTATAAAAGAGCTGCCCTCAAAAGGAAGAGAGATCAATTTTGTTTTTATTAAATAGTTTATGGTCTAGAACTGCCACAGGAAAAACAAGCAAAAACAACAACAGTACAATCTTGGTGGCCATTTCTACACAGTGTCTAGAAGAATCACCTGGTCTGATTCACACTCACACTCTCCGAGTGCATGATCTGCAAGCACATGATCCATGATGCATCAGCCAGCTTTAGGAATACATCGTAGTTCCACTGTTAATGCTTAACTGAGAGGCTATTATTTCAGAAAACATTAATATGTAGATGTAAATGGCTCATGATTCCATTCCACAAAAGACTGAACACTGAAATTAATGTCGCTGCTTGATTTCCAACACATAACTCATTCATATAAAGTGTATTGCTCATCGAAAAGGCACTTAAGCCTGGTAAACAATAATAAATAATGCCAATTAAATAGCATTAAGTCAGACTTGCTCATTTACAAGACTGGCTTACGGTATCATACCATATCATTAAAAAAATGTGCAGTGCGGGAAATAATAATATCAGCCAATCGAACCATCAAAGGCTGTCAGAGCAGCTGACACTGGCTACATTTTACACTACACTGCATAATTTCAAATATTGTTGTGTGAGAGCATGTGAGTGACTGAATGAAGATGGCTGATAATGATATCAGGCTATTTAACAAAGGCATTACACAAGCTTAATCATGTGAAACACTCCTAGCAGAAGCACAAAAAATATTGCTGATGAGAATGAGGCACTTTGTTCAATATTTGTCAAGATTTAACAGTCAGATCTTCACTCTACAATTAGTACTTGCAATCCGTCATTAGCCTGATGACGAGCATGTGAAGTATCTGATTACTACAGTATGTGTTAACCGCGGGATGCGATTTGAATCCTAATGGGATATTCACCTAAAAAAAAGTCATTTACTCACTTTCATGTTGTTCTGCTTTTTTTTCTATGGAACACAAAAGGAAGAAAAAAAATGTTTTTGTCAATATAATGAAAGTCAGTGGGGTCCAAAACTATGGAAACTTGTTTCTACCACAGGATATAAAAATAAAAAAGGTAATTGTAACTTTAATCGCATAATTCTGACTTTCCCCCCTCACAATTAGAACTTTTCTCGCAATTCCGAGGAAAAAAAAAAAGAAGAGAACTGTGAGGAAAAAAAATAAAAAAATAAATACTTTTCAATTCTGCGATTGGGAGATGTAAACTCGGAATGGCAAGAAAGTTAAAAGTTTATAACTCGCAATTCTGATACTTTCAACATTGCTTTTCTCAGAATTGTGAGAAGTCTGATTTGTAAAATAGAGTTGCAGTTACCTTTTATTTATTTATCCTGAGGCAGAAAGAGGCTTCCATACAAAACAACTCCAATGAATCTGACTATTTTTTATCATATGAAAAAACAACAACAAAACACATTTTCCAGCGTTGTGTTTCACAGAAATGTTCCATACAAACAACATGAGGGTGAGTAAAATAAAATGGTGTCATCATTTACTCACCCTCATGTTGTTCTGTTTCTCTTCTACCAAGCACAAAAAGAGGAAAAAAATATTTTTGTTTCAATGGGGCCCAAAACTATGGAAGCTTGTTTCCACCACGGGATATAAAAATAATAAAGGTAATTGTGACTTTTAAATCTCACAATTCTGACTTTTTTTCTCCTTGCAATTTGGACACTTCTCACAAAAGAAAAAAAGATATTTTTGAAGATAAAAAATTGCAATAACTTTTTACATTTTTTTTATTCCATAATGGAAACAAACAAACAAAAAAAAAACAAACAAAAAAAAAAAACAGCAGAAATGGGAGATTTAAACTCGGAATTGCAAGAAAGTCAGAATTCTGAGTTTACATCTCGCAATTCTGATAAAAACAAAAATGTTTTTGTCTATATAATGAAAGTCAATGGGGTCCAAAACTATCAAAGCTTGTTTCTGCCACAGTATATAAAAATAAAAAAGGAAATTGTGACTTTTTAATCTCACAATTCTGATTTCTTTTCCCCCCTCACAATTTAGACTTCTTTTGCAATTCTGAGGGGAAAAGGCAAAATTGTGAGAAAAAAAGAGACATTTTTAACATAAAAAAAGTCACAATTACTTTTTACCATTTTTATTCCGTGATGGGGGGGAAAAAAGAAGCAGAAATGGGGGATGTAAACTCAGAATTGCAAGCAAGTCAGAATTCTGAGTTTTTCCCTCATGATTCTAAGAAAAACTATTCTGAAAATATTTGAATTTCAAGATTTTTACGCAGAATTTTGACTTTCTTGAAATCTCCCAATTTAATTTTATTTTAAAAAGTAACTGCGACTTTTTATTTTAAAATTGTATTTTTCCCCCCTCACAATCTGGACTTTTCTCACAATTTTAAGGGGAAAAAAGTCAGAATTGTGAGATTAAAAAGTCACAATTACCCTTTTTATTTTTATATCATGTGGTGGAAACAAGCTTCCATACTTTTGGACCCCACTGACTTTCATTATATAGACAAAAACAATTTTTATTATTTATTTATATATATATATATATATTTTTTTTTAAATGCGAGATATAAAAACAGAGTTGCAGTTACCTTTATTTATTTATTTTTTATCCTATGGCATAAACAGGTTTCCATACAAAACAACCCCAATGAATAGAACTTTTTTTTTTTTTTTAAATCATATGAACCAAAAAAACCCCAAAAAACTATTATTATTATGTTTCACAGAAGAAAAGTTTCATGCAGATTTAAAAGAACATGAGGGTGAGTAAATTACCATTTTCATTTCTGGACGACCCAAGACCCTCAAACCTGTATGACTTATTCTAAGCAACATAAATCAAGACATTCTGAATAAGGCTGGTAACCAAACAGTTGATACCCGCTGACTTACATTGTAAATTTTGGTCTGTACAATGTGAGTCAATAGTAACTGAAATTGTTTGGTTACCAACATTCAAAATATCTTCTACTGTGTTTCACAGAAAAAGTCTCAGTTTTGGAACGACATGAGGGTGAGTAAATGACAGAATTTTTGTTTTTGGTTAAACCATCCCTTTAAATGTGCTCCAAGATCTTTGGATATACACTTGTTTTAAAAGGCATGCTCAAGCGTCACAGCAACAGAACCTTCCTGAGGTGTAGAACCAATCAGAAGAGGCTGTTTGAAGGACACTGCCTTCATCATACAAGCCCCGCCCTCAGCAAGGCAGCAGTAGACCCAGACGTCGAGCGTCAGGGTGGGGTCTGGGGACGCAGGGGCCGCTGGGATGGATGAGACGATCGAGATGGGTTCAGAGAGATCACTGATGCTCCCCATGACAGCTCGCCCTTCCAGTAACCACTCATTACCTGCCGAGGAAAACAACACGGCTTAGTGTGCGGTCGATGGATGATTCCTGAAACGTTTGATATTTCTGGCTGATTCTGGTTTATTTGAAAGGCATTGGTGTTTGGGTGTAAAACAACATGTATACACCAGCCAACGCAATGAAATATTCCTCTGGCAGTCGATGGGGACTTTCAGTATGCATACAAACACAATTTCAGTAGGTAATCATGTGCGCTAGTGGTGAAAGGAAACGCCTTTGGCTAATGGTTCTGCAATGCAGTGTGTACCAGGTGTGTGTCACTGGCCTTGAATCAAGGGCAGCCTACTAAGACAAGTGCCAGATAGAATTAGGACAGTGTCCAATCAAATGATCCCCAGTGAGACCGAACAGGAGAGGACGTGAGCAAAAACCTACAGGGCTGACCTACGTGAAACATAAGCATAGAGCACGAACCATAAACTGTCAGAAAAATACTTTTATGAGGGCAAGGTTTACACATTTTCACGTTATATCATTTGAAAATAACGTTTTGTCAATTTTTTTTAAGTAAAACTCAAAATTCAAACTGTCATTAAAATAAATGAAACTATGTTTAATAGTTTATCTATTCTGATATCTATGGAACCCTTTCATAAAAGTTAATTCGACTCATTATCTCACAATTCTGACTTTTTTATTTTGAGTTTATATCTTGCAATTGTGACGTTTTTCTCAGAATTGTGAGCTATAAACTCACAATTGTTAAAACAGATAAACTTGTGAGTTAAAACAGACAGAATTTAGAGATATAACTCTCCACAATTGTGACGTTTTCTCTCAAATTATGATATAAACTCACAATTGCGAAGTTATAAAGTCAGAATATAAACATTTATATTTTTAAGTCAGGATATAATTTTGCAATTCAGTTTTTTTCCTCAGAATTGCTAGTCTGTATCTCACAATCATGACTTTTTTCTCAGAATTGCAAAGTTTATCTCTCTCAATTCTGATGTTTTCTAAGAATTGCATGATATAAAATTGTGAGTTATAAAGTTAGAATATGAAATGTTCTATTTTAAGTCAGGATATAAACAATTTTGACTTTTTCCTCAAATTGTGAGTTTCTCACATAACTCTTGTTTTTTTCAGAATTGTGTATATAATATACAATAAATATCAGAATATTATTTTAAAGTCAGATATTACCTAAATTCTGAGGAAAAAGTCACAATTGTGAGATAAAACTGAGAAAAAAGAATTGCAAGTTTTCTACAATTTGACGTTTTCAGAATTGCTTGATATAAACTCACCTGTGAGTTATAAAGTTAGAATATGAAATTTTCTATTTTAAGTCAGGATATAAACTTGTAATTTTGACTTTTTCCACTGAATTGTGAGGTTATATCTCAAATGGTGACTTTTTAGAATTGCAGGTTTCTCACAAAATTTTAGTTTTTTCTCAGAATTATGATATAAACTCAATTTGCAGTTATAAAGTCAGAATATAAATTTTTATATTTTTATATACACTTTTATATTATATATAAAGGATATAAAATAGCAATAAGTTTTATATTCTGCAATTCTGACTTTATAACTCGAACCGCGTTTTCATCATGCAGTTCTGAGAAAAGTCAGAATTGCCTTTCATATTTCGCTCTGACTTTTTTCAAGTAATTGCAAGTTTACATCTCAATTTGAGAAAAAAGTCAGGAATTGCAAGTTTGTATCACAATTCTGAGAAAAAAAGTTTGCATTACAAAATGTAAACTTGCAATTACCTTTTTTTATTCAGTGACAGAAGTAGGCTTCAATAGATATCATTCGTCTTTAAATGTTGCTTAAGTGTCCTTACTGAGGCAATTGCACTACAATTTAATGAATTTATACAAATAAATTCAAAATAACTAAAAGACGTTTTTTCCCCCAATTTTTAAATATAAAAGGATGTATTTTGTGACATTCTAAATCTCATTCTAAATCAGTTTGTTGCATCCTCGCTGAATAATTAAATTTTTTCCAAAAACATTTGAACGGTAGTGTATATAAAATCATAAAAATAGGTCATTTTTTTGTCACTTTTGATGGCACTTTCCCCAAGTCTCCATTAATTTCTGACCCTGCTGTTATAACCATTTACATAATGATAATAATTTTCCAGGGGGTCAAATTACAGGAATTCAGTCTCACACTTGTATTTACATGTAACACACAAAACAGTTAACAACACTAACTACTACACATGCGAAGCCACCCACAAACAAGCACTCACGACAATATGGTGCATAATTATAGTCAATCAATCAAAGTCAGACAGAACTATTAGTTCCCGTTTCTGAGAAATTAACGCCTACGGACGGTCAGGCTTTTTTTGGTCCTAATGGGTGTCTTCGTTCTAATTATGCAGAGGAGCCCCCCGGGACTTTTTGTCACTGCAACTACGACCACTTTCGTAAACTAATTAGGTGGTTGTTTATTGGATGGTAGAACGTTCTGGTACACAACGCAGACAAACAACCAGTGTGATGAGCAGAAGTCGTCTCTGGTGACTGGGCTGATTATCAATCACGGAAGATGTGCTTTCAGCCGGGATTGACGTTTTTTGTGAAGAAGAACTGAGAGAAAAGACAACAGGAAAGACAAATGCTGCAGCAGACGGACGGAGGGTGAGGCAGAAACGATGATGCTAAAAAAAGAGAGAGAGATAGGAAGGGTAAGATAGAATGAGGGGTTGACCGTGTGTTGGGATGCATAGAGGAATTGTTTATTTATCCTTGGATCATCTCCCAGTATGGCCAGCTGGTCCCTGAAGCCTGCTGAAAATGTGTGAACACAGCAATCCAGCAAACAGAACACTACAGTTCACCCCACAGAGGAGCCCCAGAGGAATAGTGTACAAGGTGCGGGGAAAAAAAAAAAAAACACATGTAAATAAATGCGTTTTACAAAGTGATTGGCACTGAAAGATGTATTGGATACATTTGATTTTGTACCTTCTGCAGATAAGCTCCAGAAACTAGGGGCTTCTTCGGTCAGCTTGGTCCCAGCCGGTAGTGCCAATTTCAGCGAAAGAGTGACTGACTGGCCTGAAGAAACTGTGACTGATGGCATTGTAAGGACTGGGGCTGATTTGGGAAGCTTGGGAAGCTTTCTCACCGCAGGTGTGTTGCTAGTGGCGGTTGTGAGGACAGCATCAACTTCTTGCTGAACTAAAATGGGAAACTGGTGCAAAAGACAGAGAAAGCAATAAGCCAGTTGTAAAGAATGACAACTGACAAATGACAAGCCACATGTGGAGACTCACCAAAGAGACCATTTTGGTCTCCAGGTCCAGGACTTTGATGCAATTGTTGTTGGTGTCCGCCACATACAGCAGCTTTCCTCCCTCGCCCAGACACAGGCCTCCGGGTTCGTTGAAGCTGGAGTCCAGAAAGCTCGGGCCGAGTCCGTTCCCAGCCTTCCCTGTGCCTGCGAGCACCCTGCACTGCTTAGTCTTTGGATCCACCACTTTGATCTGCAACAGAGAAGCTCTTTCATGCCATGGAGTCATTGACGATTGGTAGTTAAACTAAGTGCTTGCCATTTCAGAAACTTCCACCACTTTTTGTGGTTAAAGAAACAGTTTACCCAAAAATGAAAATTTGCTTAAAGATTACTGACCCTTAGGTCTTGTTTGTTCCTTCATCAGAACAGATTTGAAGAAATTTAGCATTACATCACTTGCTCACTAATGGAACCTCTGCAGTGAATGGGTGCCGTCAGAATGAGTTTTCAAACCGTAGATAAAACATCACAATAATTGACACGACTTCAGTCAATCAATTTGCGTTCTGTAAAGTAAAACCACTGTTGTCCTCAAAATCCACAGGCATATTTGTTTAGAACCATTTTGGCTAAATGATGCTTTATTATTTATTTCCTGATTTAGATGAGACAACTTTTTCACTGGAGAAAGCAATATTATGGATACTCTCTCCTGTTAACGGCACCTATTCACTGCAGAGGATCCATTTGTGAGCAAGTGATGTAATGCTATATCTTTCCAAATCTAGTGTGATGAAAAAAAACTCATCTACATCTTGAACGGCGTGGTGTGGAGTAAATTTTTAAGTAAGCGTGATAATTTGAAAAGATTCCCAAATAAAAAGTAGAAGTGGCATTCCAGTAGATGATGTAGTAGAACGTAGACAAGGCATAAGCTTGTATTGAAATCCACTGACATTTTTCTGTACAAATCCTCGTTTTGTACTTCTACTTCAGGACCGGTGTTTTGTGCTCTCCACTGTGCTACCGTGTTCACCTACTTCCTACGTCATCCACTGAAACTAGAGTTTACGATTTATAACGTTTTAAATATGAATATTTTTCTTTTAAAAATGCATTAATTTGCTTCAGAAAGCCTTTATTAACCCCCGTGGAACCATGTGGAGTATACTTTATGATAGATCTATGCACTATATTGGACTTCAAAATCTTAACACCCATTCAATGCTATTATAATGAGTAAGAACCAGGACATTTTTTAATATTACCAGGGTTCAAGTGCTTATGGCATTTAAACATATATGGAAAAAGACATTACATATTTAGCAAGGCTGTACCTACCTAAATTAAAAAAAAAGAAGCATTTTTGCAAATCCAGGTAATTCAGCATAGAAATATGTTGTTTTTTAATGTTTATGACTGTTATAGCACCAGCTGTGGTCCGATCTCCTTAAAACTTTGCATGCTTGTTTAGAATCACGTCGCATGTACTCAGGCGGTCTCGTGAAGTTGCGGGTTCTCCTTTAGGCTTTATAGGATTTTGGGTAAATTTGGACAGTCTCCTTTTCTAAATCACCCCCTTATAGCTTCCCAAAGGGCAAATTTAAACATTTTTTTGATAATCATTGGCCTGGAGAGTCCAGAGAATTGTACTGCTAGTGTTTTTTTCCAGATTGAGCAAAAAACCTATGACTATTTCACAAAACATCTTCTCGATCATTTAACAAACTATTTGATTGACAGTAGTGGTTCTAGAGGCAAAGTTGTCCCAAATGAGGAATTCTATCATATGATACGAATATCGTGCGTACGTAACTTAGTCTAACAGGTGCTCAAACTTCGTCGGCCAATGGCAGCCATGTTTTTTGATATATATGCAAATGTCCTTGTAGAAGCTTGTGGCACTTCGGACCAAGACCGTGCGCGGCGATTTTCATGTTGATAGGACAAATGGTTGCCCCAATTTTTGCCAGTCTTGTCCCTCATAGTGCCACCAAGTGGCCAAGCTCTGTGATTTTTTTTTTTTTACTGTAACATCATATTGAGCTCTTGCATAAGTGTTGCAAGATATCTCATTCCGTTCAGGAGTTATAGGCATTTTACTAAAATTGGCCCTTCCCCTTTCAAATGTTTTGCCGTCCCTTTGTGACGGAGTCGAAAGTTCAACTTATTTTTAAAAAATACTACTGATATTCACTCTCCAGAGAATCTTTCTGCACTGGTTTGGTTCCAATTGGGCGAAAAACCTTGGACCAGTTCGCAAAAGTAGGTTTTTCGAAAAATGTGGAAACCCCAAAAATTTTGCCAGGCTTACAAAGCGAAACCGGCGTGAGCCAAGGATTCCAACGACATAAGACACTTGAGCCTGCGACTGACGGTTTTGGAGTTATGAACGATTTTGTACTTTTGGTCGCTGTAGCACCCCCATCAGGCTGATTGAGGTGAGCCTGGGTCACACTGTCGGCGGTGTGAGTACTACAATCCCTCCAAGTCTCTACGACTTACGGTTTGGTCTGCACGATCAGTTTTACGTTGAGATTGCTGATTCTTGACCATTTTAATAATTACAACGCTACGTGCTTGAACCCCTAAATATAACTATGAGTGTATTCATTTGAAAAAAGAAAGTCATATACACCTAGGATGCCTTGAAGGGTCATTTTCATTTTTGGGTGAGCTATCTCTTTAAGAAGTCTTTCATTAAAAATTACACTTAGCCTGATTTTAACCAATTCGTTTTTTTAAAATGCTTTCTTCTGTGTCAAATATATACTAGGGCACAGTTTGATACATTTATGCAAATGCTGGCTGTAACCAACAAATTAAAAGAAATCAACATATAAAAAAAGACTGACCTTGTGATTGTAAGAATCGGCCACATAGAGGAGGCTGTTGCCCTCATCCCAGCACACTCCTAATGGATGCTGCAGTTTTGCATCTATGCCTTTACCATCAACGTCTCCAAACGCAAACAGGTTCTGCTCAAGCAAAGAGAAAACGTCATCTTTAAAGGCCATGCATGATTTCTTGACCACTTACCCATGCGAACAACGTTATGCTTTGGAGCAAAGTTTTGAGAACGTATAAATGAGCCTTTTCTGTATGGTTACTCAATCACAGCGCTCCGGTGGTCTAATGTACAAAGTCAGTCAGTGAACATCACAAGGGAAGAAAAAAAAAGCTCATTAATCCCAGTGACCAAATATGGCGAAACCCAATCCATTCTCATTCTCTGCCAGAAGAAAACAGTCTACTCAAAGGAAATCTAGCAGATCTGAAAAATGTCTCGACTGCTCCAAGGAATGGAGAAAAATAGTGTCTCATTTAAATCGCCTAGGTTCATTAGATGATAAAAATTGCTCCACGACTTCATTTATTAAATGTCTCCCTGCATTACAGTAAGCTTTGGGATCTTGTAGTGCCAAACAAACTTGCACAAAAAAGTGCTTTACACCGCATGCAAATGTGGCATGTAATCAACTGTGATAATTTATGACCCCATAAAAATTCAAATCTCTCCATGTGGTGTGTTTTTCCTAACGTGAACTGGGCAACAACACACTCCTTTCCTTATAAAGCATGTGCAGGGAAGACAAAATGCTCAGTAGGGAGAGAAATTATCTGATACTGATGAGAAGAAATAAAGGTCTGCTTGACCAAAGGGCAGAGTCCTCTCAGGAAAATTACTTTAACACCTTTAAATAAAGCAATAAGCCTCGAGATTTTATTGTTTATATAGGTTTATAAGCTTTAATTTACTTATAAAAAGCCTGTTTAAAATGACAACTTCTACAAACTTGGGCTACACAGTGAGCTGTTTATCCATAGTATTGTTTTGTTTTTTTTATATTTATATTAAAATATAAATTTTGTTTATATGAAAATATAATATTAGAAGAAAAAAAAAAAGAAAATTAGAAATGCTGAAAAAGTTACAAAAGCAAATACATACATACATACATACATACAATTAAAACAAAAAGCAAAAAAACCCCAAATAAAATAAAGAAATATATAAAAACATCTAATTAAATTACCAAAAAGGCCAAAAATGTAAATAAAACTATATAAAAATGTAAAAACAAACAAACAAATACATATATTTAAATTACTGTTGTTTTTTGGGGGGTTAAAAGTGACTTTAATAATATTAATGAATGTCATACCTGAAATAAAAATAAATAAAATAAAATAAAAATAAAATATAATATTAGAAGAAAAAATAAAATAAAAATAATAAGAACTGCCAAAAACGAGCAGCTAAGTGAAATAAAAGAAGTTAAAGCACTAAAATGACATAAGCAAAAAATAAAAAAATAAAAAAATAAAGTAAACAAACAAAAACAAACAAACAAGCATAAATACATCTAGTTAAATTAACAATTATTTAAATAAAATGCCAAAAGCACATAAAAATAACAAAAAAAAAAAAAAAAATTAAAATAAACTATATAAAAAAGTAATAAACAAACAAACATAAATACATCTAATTACATTAATAATAATAATAATAATAACCTAAAAAATAAAATGCCAAAAGCACATAAACTAAAAACTAAAATTAAACTAAAACTATATAAAAATGTAAAAATAAAAGCCCAAAAAATATATAAATACATCTAATTAAATTACATAAACTAAAACAAAACTACAACAAAAAAAAGCCAAAAGCACATCATGAAATTATGAAAAAACTAAATTTAAAATAAAAATTATATAAAAATGTAAAAATAAAAACAAACATATATATAAAAACATCTAAATTAAAAAAAAAAAAAAGTTAAAAAAAGTGGCAAAAGCACATAAAAAACTACAATTAAAATAAAACAACTATATAAAAATGTAAAAATAAGGCTAAAGATTATTAAATACTGTAATAGTATCTAAACAATAATGCAATAACACATCTATTATACTAGATATAATTTATCATCAATATAATTAAAGTCACTTTATTATATTAAAGTATTATAGGGGTGCACCAAACAAACAAACAAACAAACAAAGTGATACACACTGAACTTTATTAGTGTTAATCTGTTCAGCACTGTACACATGGTAGTGAGAGCTTACCAGAGGGTCTCTCTCTCCCCCCACCACATGTTTGACTGCTCCATCCTTCAGTGAAAGGCTCCGGATGGTGCTGCTCTCACTGTCAGCGATAAAGAGACACTCCCAGGGCTCAGTCGGGGCAAGAGCCAGGCCTGACGGCTGAGCCAGACCCGCTTTATGAGGGTACGCATTATTTCTGTTCTCCTCATTCCCACTGCCTGCAAAGCGCACACATGTTCCTTTTTTGCTGTTGCTGGAAAAGGCATTAGATAAAGATGGTTACGTCTGATTAGAATGATTATATGGAACAGTTACTGCTCTTAATTCCGCTGACTCGAAAACAAAAGCCAGAATTGTGACAAAATAACTGCAATTAGAAACTAATAGCATGTAAGAGCAAACCTCTGGCAAATGGTGCCAGAAAGTCTTAAAATCATTATATTTAAAAAAGTATATTTTCCCCCCGCATGCTCTTTTTCTGATATATTAAGCTGTTATCAGTGCTCACTACAGTGTGAAGAAAAAGCATTACATTCCGGAACAGCACACCAAGTTACGAGTTCTTTTTGTATCAGGATGATCAGAACGATTTCCGCCAACAGCGAACTGTGTGGCTGCCCAGAAAATGACATCACTTGGGCAGTCCCGTGGCCTCTTTAATTGAACGCTGCCTTGTCTGTACAGAACTGACATGAGGAGAACACCGGGAGAAAAGCTCACCTCCCTTTGGGAAGCTTCCCGTCCTCTAGGAAGAGAGCCCAGATCTGATGCGTTCCTGCCATGGCTATCCACAATACATCACCACCTGCATAAACACAAACACACGCTATCAAATAGTAAATAGCTTGCATGTTTACAACATACTTATGTTGATCATCTTGCTAAAAATAACAGAACTAATTCTTAGTCAAGCGCGCGTGAAACAAGAGTAAATAAATTGTCAACTTCTAACTCACATAATCTTCATATTACATTTTATCCTTCTACCTCAACATTATACCTCAAAATTCCACTCTAAAATATATAGTAAAGAAGCCTTAAGTTGATTATAGGAAATAAATAAACAGTTTTTTTATATAAAAAAATAATACTACTGATCTGAATAAGGTATTTCACATAAGAAGATGTTTACATATAGTCCACAAGAGAAAATAATAGTTGAATTTATAAAAATTACTGTTCAAAAGTTTTTAAACGCTTGATTCTTAATACTGTGTTGTTACTTGAATGATCCACAGCTGTGTTTTTTTGTTTAGTGATAGTTGTTCATGAGTCCCTTGTTTGTCCTGAACAGTTGTTTCAAAAGTTTTCACCCCCTGGCACTTAATGCACTGTTTTTCCTTCTGGAGCATCAGTGAGCGTTTGAACCTTCTGTAATAGTTGCATATGAGTCCCTCAGTTGTCTTCAATGTGAAAAGATGGATCTTAAAATCATACAGTCATTGTTGGAAAACAAACACAGCTGTGGATCATTCAGGTAACAACACAGTATTAAGAATCAAGTTTAGGGCAAATCTAGCATTATGGATGTGATGTTTTGCGTTATGGATGTGACATATAAATGTGTTACCAATATACCGCAGCATCTGTTTATATTTTAATAAATCCCTGTTGAGTTTAAACATCTATATATCAGTCTATGCACAAGTATATCAGTCTATGCACACGTTTTCTGTGTTTAAAAAAAGGCAAATAATCATGCGTTATGGATGTGACCGTTTTTGAGAGACTACATACTTTTTATTCAAATGCACAAACCAGATGCAATAATACCCAACAAATAAAGAAGTGGTGGCTCTTCACACAATGTATAATTGTTGCTTTATTTTAATTTTGATGTGTCTATTTATGAGGAATGTGTACTGTTATGGATGTAACAAGCCTGAAAATAGCAACTTTAAGAGCAACTTCACATGGGTATTTGAACCACCAAATGTTGATATCTGTGCTATCAGTAGAGTAAAAACCTTTGGTAAAAACTTTGCAAGGAATTACCCTGTATGTAAACTTTTGAACAGGGTCATTTTTTTAAATTCAACTATTATTTACTCTTGTGGACTACATGTACACATCTTTTATGTAAACTATCTTATTCAGGTCAGTACTAAACAAAAAATAACATGCATTTTGTATGATCCCTCTTATGTTGGTAAAATAATTAACATTTTGCAGATTCCGAAAGGTGTATTTAAACTTTCGACCTCAACTGTATATATAACATTATGCATAAATAATAATAAATAATAGTAAATGTAAATAAAAACATGAATTAAAACAAAATAAATAAATGAAAATAAACAATAAAAATGTGACCCTGTTGTATTTTATTCATGGAATGTGGCAAAAGACAAAGTACTAAAATGCTTAAGAGCACTGGAAATCTAAAAGTATGCTATGGTGTCCAGCACAGAGTGACCTGAATTGATGAATTTACATTAGAAATCAGTTTAAGTACCGTGTGGAGGGGCAATAATACTTGAGAGCACTGCGCTGCGATTTCTCTTTAAAGGAATCAGAAATGAGGTGCTCTGTACATGTGTCTAACAATAGACCTGTAATGGTCCTGTGCTTATCAGAGACAATTTCTTTTTCTGGGCTGGAGCCTAACTACTCGCATTCATGAAAGAGCGAGACAGAGGGAAAGAAAGAGTGAGGAAAAGAGAGGGAGAAAAGATTGAGATGGAGAGGAAGGGAGCACAGCTCTCCTCACGCAGGTTTTCAAAGGGATCCGAGATGGATGGAAGGTAAACGAGCCAAAGTAGATGAAATCTGATGAATGACAAAGACATGCTGCAGGATTTCCACATTATAATTAAAGTTTAAGGTGGAAAACAAGTGAAGAAAGGCAAATACAATCCAGACAGATGGAAATATTATGAATGATGAAGGGGAAAAATATAAATATTACAGTAGGTACTGATCGGTTATATACAGAGAAATGAATTTCCAGAAGCATGTTGTTTCTAGAATCTCCTCCAACAATAAGGGTGTAATGATACACATTTTAGGTACACGTCTTTCGAATTTGGTAAGTGTGTGTACACTGGAAAAAACAATTTGTTGAGTCAACTTAAAATAATTTGTAACCTGGCTGCCTTAAAATTTTAAGTTTAGTCAACTTGAAATGTTAAGTTATACTAAGTGACAACTTAGATATTTGAGTTGAATCAATTTAAATTTTTAAGGCAGCTGGGTTACTTACCCATCTGTTAAGTTTAGCAAACACAAATATCTAAGTTGTAACTTAGTACAACTTAACATTTCAAGTTGAATAAACTTATTTTAGTTGACTGAACTTAAAATTTTAAGGCGGCAGGGTAACAAATTATTTTAAGCTGACTCAACAAATTGTATTTTTTATTTTTTACAGTGACATGACAAATAAAGCAAATACACAATATCTTAACCACCAATAATCGTGATAAGTTTTGTGTTTTGTTACTTTTGATAAGAAATAAAGTCTTTAAATCTTTTAAATTCTGTTGATTTTGATCACAAAATTCAAACAAATGCTGTTTTAATGCTCTTTGACGTGGCGTGACAGATCACTGTATAGACGCAGAGCGCGAATAAACGTGTTTTGTTTACTACTAGTTACAGCATAAAATAAAAAAAAGGTATGTTGAAAGATCTTGTGTAATCGTTTAATTAGTATTTTAACCACAGAAATATTTGCTGAAATATTTGCACTACATTACCTTATATAATTATTAGATTTTACTTAAAGGATTAGTTCACTTCCAGAACAAAAAATTACTAATAATTTACTCACCCCTTGTCATTTCTTTCTTCAGTTGTAAAGAAATGATGTTTTTGAAGAAAAACATTTCAGGAATTTTCTCCATATAGTGGACTTCTATGGTGCCTGTGAGTTTAAACTTCCAAAATGCAGTTTAAATGCAGCTTCAAAGGGCTCTAAATGATCCCAGCCAAAGAATAAGGGTCTTATCTAGCAAAACAATCGGTTATTTTCTAAAAAAAAATTACAATTTAGACACTTTCTAACCAGAAATGCTCATCTAGTTTAGCTCTGTGATGCATATGCGCATACATACTCTGTGAACTCCTGTTCAAGACAGTTAGGGTATGTCGAAAAACTCCCATCTCATTTTCTCCTCCAACTTCAAAATCGTCCTACATCGCTGTTTTATCTTTTTTTGTAAAGGGTGTTTGACCTTCTTTGCTCGTTCACTTGTAAACACTGGGTCGGTACTTCTGCAGCGATGTAGAGCGATTTTGAAGTTGGAGGAGAAAATGAGATAAATGTATATAAAATGTACATTTTTTTTTAGAAAATAACCAATCGTTTCGCTAGATAAGACCCTTCTTCTTTGGCTGGGATTTCTGGGCTTTGAAGCTGCATTTAAACTGCAATTTCAAACTCACAGGCACCATAGAAGTCCACTATATGGAGAACATTCCACAAATGTTTTCCTCAAAAAATATAATTTCTTTACGACGATGACAAGGAAGTAAATTATCTGTAAATTTTTGTTCTGGAAGTGAACTAATCCTTTAACCTGTTAGTGATTGATTATTTAACATGGTTAAATAAATCTGTCATCAGAACAAGTTATGACAGTCACTGTGTAAATGATTATATTTCAACAACGAACTGGAATAGAAACATAATTTTGTAATTACATTTAGAAGTTTAGAAGGATTTAGAAGCAAAAAACGTATATGCAAACGTAATGCATATGCTATGTTTTTTTTTATATTTTATGGCGGCATTTACACTAACTCTGCCCACCAATGTGTGTTTAGACTAGTCTACGTTACAAAAGACACTTGCTAAACAACGACTCTCATATCGGAAAGGCATTAACTTTAAATAAAATGCAGAAAATAATTGAAAAGTGGAAAATAAAGTGCCTCACGGTTGTTTATCAGGGGTAAGTGTAAGAAGGGCATAATTTATTTTTTACAATAAGGTAGAATCCATTTAATAATTTTAATAAAAAATATAATTTACACTCTATACGTTATTATTGCATACTGTTTTATAACGTACTACAATACTGAGTTGCAAATATCTGGCACTAAATGCACCAAGTTATATAAAAAGAAAGTACTTGGTGTAAATAGAATCGGTATTTGCACTTAGTGCAAACAGTCACTGCCTTTTTATTTGAGTGTTGATTATTATATCTAAAAATGAACACCAATTGAATGTAATAGTTTTGTATCTGTTGTTTGTAGCCTTTAATATTATATTAATGTGCAAGTAAAGAGCTCAGTTTACAGCATCTAGACTTTTTTTGAATGATAATTGTATTTATTTTAAAGACAATTTGTTCAGTAAACCACTGTTTAATTAAAAAACGAGAAAAAGTAAATTTATGTTTAGTTTTCTCCCTGCTGCTGTACTGAACCATCATTTTTGTGCATCATTACACCCCTAATATATATATATTTTCTTTACCTATCTGTAAACACTACGGTATAAAAAAAAAAAATCATGCAAAAAAAGTAAGAAATTTCATCTGCTGTGTTTAGGAAAAACATTATACATCCTAACCTTTTTTAATCACTTCTGAACATAGAAAAGGCATCGTTGATGTGTAAATGTAGATGACCTTATGTTAATTTATTCAACTTTCTGACTTCAGAAATCAAATGATCTGGAACGAGCAGCTTCTGTGCCTTAGTTAATAAATGTTCTTTTAAACTGGAGCAAGCTTTTATTTCAGAAGCGAAAATTCTGATTTTATGACCACTTTAAATCAAACGTTCAAAATGACTGGCATGAAACGACAAGGATGAAAAATAAAAGGAAAAGGGGAAAAAGTAAAGAAAGGCAAATTAAATGGAATTAAGTGGAAGTAAATTGGCATGAAGGAAAACAGCAGATGCATAAAGGAACAGGATACAGCGGTATCTTATTTTCTTAGTAGGAGAACCTGTAAGAAAGCAACCGACTGTTCAGGGAACAGACCTAATGCACAGCGGGGATCATCAATGAATGTGCTCCAAACACACGCTGACTAAATCAGTCACACACCGCACAGACCACTTTAAACGTCTCTCTCAGCTAATGCTGGCCACATCCATTTCTTTGGTTGTTTAATGGAACGATATGACTGAATAATGCAGGCTGATTTAATAACGCCTTAAAATATAAAGCAGGAATTTTAATTATGTTTTAGAAGCATGTTAAATTTAATTTTCTAGACCTGTGGGACTTCTTGTCCAGGGCCGCTCTGTGTAAAGATATAACCGCAAAACAAAAAGAGGCAATCTTTGACAAAAAACAGTTTGTTAGAGGCACCATTTATCAGAAACCACAGCCACATGAGTGCTTTCTGATCATATCACCTTCTTTATCTTTGGTGTTGTGGGTTTAACTCAGGCAACTCCACAACATTCGTCTCTGTGTCTCTGGTTAGCAACTGACAGACCGTGCAATTTACTCCAGGGCCGCTTCCAAACAACAAGAGGGCATTTTAGCAGAACAAAGATCTTCTTGCACCCCTCACCGTACACACTTGTGAAAATCAAAGGCGAGTGTGGTATCTACAAAGCGAAGACTTCTAAGAACAACCTGATTAAAGATTCCAAGATGGACAAGACAGATAGAGAGAAGATGTGAGAGGGAGAAAAGGGGATGTATAAAACGCTCCCGGCAGAATAATGAAACGCAGATTCACAAGATATTAAATTTTATGAGCAAGGTAGAAATAAAGTAGACAGAGTGACCCTAATTCTAAAGGAAGGACCAGAGTATGCTGAAGGACGATGACCAGTAAAAGTACCTGCGTTGCCAAGGGTAACGTCCCAGGGAGAGCTGATTGGCTGTTCTGGTCCCTGTGCTCCGCCTTCTTTATCTGTGCCTTGAACGCCAATGCCAGCTAAGGTCGAGACTTTTCCTTCTGAAAGGTTGATCTTGAGAAGAAAAAACATCAGATTCTTTTGAGCACAGACATAAGTGTTTTTTTTCCAAGCATCAATCAGAGTGAATTTGGGTTAGAATTGCCAGCAGGAGAACTAGCTTGACCTGATTCTGCTGATTTACCTTTCTAACAAGGTGGTTCTCAGTGTCAGCCACGTAGACCGTGTCTCCCTTTATGAACACCCCTTGTGGGGAGCTGAACTGTGCCTCGGACAAATTTCCATCTTGTCTCCCACTCGAGGGACCTAAATAGGCAAAGATAAAACAGTCTATAAGTAGACTAAAATAGCCTCAAAACATTCACCAAAAAGAAAATTAGCAGCCTTTCTATACTTAATATGTGGGGCAGCTGGAAACCCTAATTTCATGGAACCATCCTGCATTTAACGGAACAGAACGGCATTTCAAGGACGGATGCAATTTGCCCCTTACTTTAGGGTGTAACACCCAAACAGCTACAGAGAACGTACTTCTTTCGAGTAAATACATTCACTCATATCGTTGTACTTTTGGTATTATGTTTTATTTAAAAAAAATAAATAAAGCATTTTCTGTAGTTATTATTGCAATTTAGTAGAATTATAATAAATTACATAAATGTAACCCTAATCCTAAATAAATCAAATTAGTGTTTTATTCATTAAACTACACTGCAACTAAATAAAATGCGTACATTTTATATAAAATGATAATAATAATAATAATAATAATAATAATATAAATATATTTTTTAACAATTTTAAATATTTATGTTCACCATAGCTGCATTTATTTGTTTTTAACTGTATTTTTCAGTAAAAACAGCAACATATATTATTGTATTTTAAAGTTACTGTTTTCTATTGTAAAATATTTAAAAAATGTTTATATATATATATATATATATATATATATATATACAAAAAAAAAATGCAATTTAAAATAACTGTTATATATTTTAAAATATTTTAAAATCTAATTTATTCCTGTGATGGCAAAGCTAAATTTTTACTCCAGTCTTTTGAATGACATGATCCTTCAGAAGTCATTCTTTTATGCGGATTTATTGCTCAAGTACTATTTTTTATTATCAGCAGTAAACCGTTGTGCTTTTAATATTTTTGTGGGAACCGTGATACCTTTTTTTTTATGTAAAAATTATGTAATGCCAATTTTGATTAATTTAAAGCATCTTTGCTTAATAATATATCTTAATAACTAATGTAAATATATCATTAATATCTAATTAATCTTAATATAATATAATATCTTAATAATTAACATATATATTTTTCTGACCCAAAAATTTTGAATGGTCAAATGTTAAATTATACTGAGAAAAAAAAATGAAAATACAACAAGTTCTGAAAATAAAATGGCAATTTTCGAATGCGACTAAGCTCTTAGAAATTGAGAGTTTCTTTCTTATGTTGAACATAAAAGAGAATTTTTGAAGAATGCTGGTAATCAAATACTTGATGGTCACCATTGACTTCCACAGTATTTCTTTCCCTACTAACAGCTGTTTGGTTCTTCATAATTCCTTAAAATATCTTCTTTTGTGTTCAACATAAGAAAGAAACTTATACAGGTTTGTAACAACATGAGGGGGTGTAAATGCTGACAGTATTTTTATTTTTGGGTGAAGTATTCCTTTAAAAAGTGTGTATTAACAGGTCTTACCCCCTATAGTGTGCAGCACCTGCCCGGTATTGGAGATCACCAGTACCCTGTGGTGTCCTGTGTCGGCAATAGCCAACCACTTGCTCCTGGGGTCCATGGCTATTTTCCCAGGGAAAGAGAGGATGGAAGGGGGCAGGGATTCTCTATAGAGTTTAATTCCCACATCATGGTCCTTGAGCAGCCCTAGTTCTCTGTAGTGCTTGAGGGCAGCAGCAGTGAAAAGGAAGAGCTGTTCTCGATGGCCTTCACCCACCAGGGAGAAAAGCAGATTCCCCCTGGGTCCCAGCAGCACCAGGGTGGGCCAGCAGGACACCTCAAGATCCTGCCACAGGCGGGCATCGCTGTCGTTCACTACGGGATGGGTGATGTCATATCTCAACACCGCACTGCATACGTTCTGTAGGACTTTCTCATTGGGGAATTTGGCCGAGTGCACACCTACGACAACCAGACCATCTGCAGAGATGGGAAAAGAAGAGAAATGCAAGATATTTAGAGGGTTAGACAATGAAAACAAACCTGCATCCCAAAATGTTTCTTGCACTTTGACATTCTTAAAATAATCATATCCTGTTTTAGACTTCAAAGAATTCCAGGATGACCAAAAGCAGCTCAAAAAATCTAATTAAAATAATAATAAAAAGAGACTGCTTTATCAACTAGCACTTGATACTCTCTTTGAACACCATCTGTAATGGGGATGAAAAAGAAAAGTTTTTACCTACCAAAACTTGTTGGCCTTCATAGAACTTCTATTAAAATGCCCTAAGGTGCATTTAGGTTTCAAAGTTATTCTAAAAGGTCCTTTATAAAGAACGTTTATGAAATAATAAATGTTTAATCCATCAAGATCTGAACCTAAATCAAAAGGGGATGATAAAAGAAAACAGCCTCTAATTTATTTATTTAAATGTATTTTTTGCCTAATTTTTGTGGACGCTTTTTTTGTTTGTTCAAAGAAAACCTATTCGGGTTACACAAAGCTGTTCATTCTTATCTCCTCAAACAATGCGTGGATGCATGTTGCGTTGGTGTATGCTTCTGAAACGTTTTATCCAAGTCCTTGAATACTGAAAATCCCAGAGAACCATCTTTTGTCCCTGTGTCAGCGCATTGAATGTTTTCAACAGTACTAAACCTCACTCTTCATGACTCACAGTTCCTTCCTTTTTAAAAACATTCAATAAAAGAACAACAAAGTCTATCAGGAACAAAAATGTCTGTAAAGAGGACATGGAAAAACAGCATTTTACTTGCTATAAAAGACCTCAATGTACTAAACATGCTGCAACAATTCCATTGTAAAACTCTTATCCACTCATCCACTGGAAACTAAGCAGAAATCATCATACTGACACTAAAAAACATTTAGGAGGAGCGTTTTTACTAATTAGATATGCAAAGAGGTTAGCCAGTCATAACACAAGTCATTTACATAGAAGCCTTAAAAGGTAAAGTAGCAAAAACTGTTTAACACTGATTCCAGCGACAAGTGATTTGTCTGTCTACAATGAAAGAGGTAATGCTGAACGATAAGGCATAAAAATAGCCAATTTACCCTTCGCAAAAAAACGCCCTCCTTAGGTACTATGTCCGACAAACAATACTACTCTCACACTACACATTATGAGCAAATGACAGAGCAAAGAAGAAACTGACAACATGCCGACAGAAAAGACAGAACAGGTTATTTCTGGTGTAAATCAAGGTCTCAGCTTTTAAGAAATTCAAACAATAAATACTGTTTTGTGGCTTTTTAATGTATTGTGACAGCTTGTTAAATCAATCGACACGTGAAATGATAGTCTTTTCTTCTTTACTTAAAGCAAAAAAAAAAAAAAAACATGAATGAACATCAGAAAGTATTCTATTTCAACCACGAAAAGCCGTCAATTCACACAATTTCTCAAGCTTAAGTTCACTTAAGTTAATCTACCCTCCTGTCTGATTTGTTTGTCGGACAGAATGGCGGATTTGACGTTATGATTGGTAACGACCGATTGACTGTCAACCAAGCTATAACGAATTTGTGAGCGGTCAATTATGACATGTTTAATATACAGATGTAGGGACGGTGCTTAGACCAATAGGATTCACAGTGAACGAGGGAACATAAACCTACAAAAAGGGACTGACAATGTGCTGTCACAATTTTTTCACAAATTCCATTTTATTTTTTTCCATTTTAATTTTTCTGGATTCATTTTTTTTCTGTTTTCATTTTTCTAGACACATTTTTCTCGGTTTTATTGGTTAAATAAAAAAAATATTCATTCGAAAGCATGTCTAATTAAATCGAAATCATGAAACATTGACAGCAATTTAACAGCAATTTGCTAAAAGTATTTTTAAGGCTCTTCGAAATATGTTTTTTTTTCTTCTCAAATTCAGTTTTATTTTCACCAAATTGAGTCCATTTTAATGGTTCCATTAAAGGGGTCATTGGATGCCCATTTTCCACAAGTTGATATGATTCTTTAGGGTCTTAATGAAAAGTCTCTAATATACTTTGATTAAAAATTCTCAATGGTTTTGTAAAACAACACCCTTTTTACCTTGTCAAAATCAGCTCTGCAAAAATCATCTCATTCTAAGGGTTTGTTCCTTTAAATGCAAATGAGCTCTGCTCGCCCCGCCCCTCTCTTCTCTCTATGGAATGACAAGCTTGTTTACTTTAGCCGCATTTAGCTGCGTTTAGTCGCTAAACTTCCTAACTACCACGTTATAAGGAAAGGCGATTGCAAAGATTCATAAAAAACCCTTATACTCACTTCTGCTGTAAGTGAAGCTGGATCACGAATGATTTGCGCGAACATAGACGGTATTATGTAGATCGTCAGGTGCATTCCATTCACAAACAAATGTAATCCACTGCATCTACAGCGGCTCAGATGTCGGGAGTAAGTGACGACCACTATGTTCATTATTACATCCAGCAACACAACACCTCAATCGCTCAATCGGAGATATTCTTGTTTAACTTACATCCCTGCTTCGACATCGAAACAAGGAAAGTTACTGGACTGTAACAGCTGGTCTGAGGTAAAATGCTCATGTCAATCAACTATTGTGAAAGCGGCCTCTGTCGGTGTGACGCCACAACGACAGGCATCGGAGAACGGCTCAATTTTTATTTTGACGGGTTGCTGTGAAGACCTAGATTTCTGTTTGTATATATGATGAGTTTTTCTCAAAAGAAACTGTAAAATGCTCATGAAGTGACTTTCAGAGCAGTTCTAGATATTATGTTTGTGTTCATGTACTCATATTTTGAAAACATGAAAACACTGTGAACGTCACGTGTGCTTCGGTGTGTAGTAAATATAATCGTGCATTTGCGCCATTCATTCACACAGAAGCAGGAACCATGCAGGATTCATATTTAAATAGTATTTTTGCAGCTTAATATTCATAGACACTATTCCATATCGCATTTTGATTTAAGTGTTCTGACCTACTTTTGATTTATCAAAACAATTTGGCAAATTCCTGCGTTATACAGTGAATTCCATTTTTTTGACTGGAGTAGTCACTAAAAATATAATAGACTTGCTTAACATTTAATGTAGCATCTGGTTAGAACACAGTGTTAAGGTTGTTCACACTAATTTTATAAGAAGTATAGTCTACAATGAAGAGGAAAAATATGGTTGACTTTCATCATTTTTTTTCAGCTGATGAACAAAAACATTTGACAGCCAAACATAATCCACTCGACATTAAAGCTCTCCAGCATTTAAAAGCAACAGATGACATACCTGTAACTGCAGCACTTGCTTATAATAAACAGAACGGAACATTATCTTGCATTTGGGTAGACACAAATATAGTTATATTTATTGTTATTTGTCCTGTAAATGGGCCTTAAGGGTCAGAGAGGGTGTGAAAACTGAATCTGTTAACTGCAAAGATAACTGAATCAACTGTTTCTGATGGAAGAATCCTTGACTAGGATTAAAAATATACACAAAAAGCTAAATAAGTATATAAAATGTAGGCCCCTTGAAAGAAATGAGGGTATAAGAATCCCAGAGGTACACATCCTTACATGAGCTACTGCATGCAGAATGTCAAAACCAATCAAGGAAAACACGGGGGTCTTGAATGAGAGCTCATGCAGCCCCCAGGCATCCCATTATAACCAATGCGCTCCGTTTCTCTGTTTGTTCCAGTCTCCTGCACTCTGTTTGACTTTGTCTAATTTAACAAAAATGTCAGCGGAACTTCTCCGCCTCGTCACTGAAAGTGACATTCCTCCATTCTGTGTCCCTGGGGTAAGCGAAACAGCCACTGATGACTGAAGCAGACGGACGTTGGTTTTTAAATTCCCGTTTCAGCCGTCCATCAGAAGATTAAAATTCATAGGCTCAGCAGCGGAGATGGGAAGCACACGCACAGGGGACCAGTGTCCCATTTCAGTATGCTTTTAGCCTGCTTCCCCTATGCCTATAAATGCATTTGAAATACACCTGGCATAGCTAAAATGTGATCAATCTTTTTCTGTGCTTTTCCTCATGTCTCCGGAGCTGATTTCCCCTCAAGGGAGTAAACGCATGGTAGAAACAGCAATTCTACTTATGATGAAAAGTGCAGTATGCGTGTAAACTATAATGTAGGTCTCAACAACAAGGTTTGCTCAGTTTCAGAGTGAGTTCAGTTTAGTCTGTCACAGTCTGCCTCAAACTAAAGCTGTGTTGTCACTAAAAGTTTTGTTGATAATGTAGTTTTTTTTAAGGAAAATAAATAAATATTATTAATAATACAAACTTTTAAGTCCATTATTAATGTTTTTTAATAAGTTTTATCAAGGCTGTATCTATTTGATCAAAAATACTGGAAAAAAAATTTAATTTTGTGAAATATTATTGCGATTTAAAATAACAATTTTCCATTTTAATATACTTAAAAATATAATTTATACCTGTGAAGCAAAGCTGAATTTTCAGCATCATTACTCCAGTCTTCAGTGTCACATGATCCTTCAGAATTTATTCTAATATGCTGATTTATTATCAATATTGGAAACAGTTGTGCTGCTTAATATTTTTTTGGGACCTGTGATACTTTTTTTTTAGGATTCTTTGATAAATAAAAAAGTTAAAAAGAACAGTGTTTATTCAAAACAGAAATTCTGTGGTACAATATACACTACTATTCACAAGTTTGGGGTCAGTACATTTTTTCTTTTTAAAGAAATTAATACTTTTATTCAGCAAAGATGTGTTAAATAGATAAAAAGTGATAGTAAAGAGTTATATTGTTAAAAATAATTTCTGTTCTTTTAACTTATCATTTATCAAAAAAATGAAAGAAAAAACTAAACAGTTTTTTTTTTTTAAAGTAAATGTTTTTCTGTGATAACCTCCCAGAACCAAAACAAAGTCTCTGTGTATAACCAACATTAAACCCTAATAATTATTGAGACATTGAGAAGAGGGGTGGGGAGGCATGTTCTGCTTCTGTAACAGAATGTACCCAAAGAAGTGCCAGAGATGAGGTATTTGTGAGATATGCCAGCGAGCGGGCTGACGGCTGCCTGGCCAGTTGCCCTGGATGATCCCACAGAAGTGGCCACCGATGGGCTACTGACAGCTGGAGCTGATAGCACTGGCCGCACAGCTGCTATAATAAGCCACAGACCAGTATAATGATGTATCTATGTGAAACTCTCTGCCCTCAACCTGGTGTCTGAGGATATTTAAAGTCTCCTACCCAATACAGTTAAGATAATGTGTTGCTGGACCAGAAGAAGTTATCAAGCTCAAAAGGCTCTCACCTCTGCTCCAGTGAACCCTGGGAATGATTTACTATGGGATATTTGTAACGTTCTAATCAACACAGTCATGAAACTTTTATCTAGATTGACTTTTGAGTGCGGCTACATAATATATAATGCGTTTTTGTTTACCACGGTTTAATTTGCACTCTTCTCATCTTTCACTGGTCCACAAACAGTCACTATACAAAACATGTATCATTCATACCTTCTAAGGTGTAACTCTGCTCCAGCTGGTGTAGATCAGGAAGTAGGTGCATGCAATTTATGCAGCAGTAGGTGAAGAAGTCAAGCACCACCACTTTGCCTGACAGTTCCTTCCTGAATGACAGTGGGCCATCTATGTTCAACCATTCCAGTCCTGCAAAATAACAATGGATTAGTTAGCATTTAACTATTACTTATATATTAAGGTTTTTAATGTTTTTTAAATAAGTCTCTTCTGCTCACCAAGCCTGCATTTATTTGATCCAAAATACAACAAAAGCAGTAAAATTGCGAAATATTTTGCTATTTAAAATTACTGCTTTCTATTTGAATATATTTTAAAATGTAATTTATTCCTGTGATTTCAAAGCTAAATTTTCAGCATCATTACTCCAGTCTTCAGTGTCACATGAAATCATTGTAATATGCTGATTTGCTGTTCAAGAAACATTTTTTATTATTATTATCATCAATATTTAAAACAGTTGAGTACATTATTTTCATGATTCTTTGATGAACAGAAAGATCCAAAGATCAGCATTTATCTGAAATAAAAAGCTTTTGTAATGTTATACACTATACCATTCAAAAGCTTGGATTCAGTATATTTATTTATTTATTTAATTAATAAATGCTGTTTTTCTGAACTTTCTATTCATCAAAGAAACCTGAAAAAATTCTACTCGGCTGTTTTCAACATAATAATAATAATAATAATAATAATAATAATAATAATAAAAAACGCTTTTTAGCGGCAAATCAGAATATTAGAATGATTTCTTAAGGATCATGTGACTGCAGTAATGATGCTAAAAATTCAGCTTTAAAAAAAAAAATCACAGGAATAAATTACATTTTAAAATATATTCATATAGACAACAGTTATTTTAAATAGTAAAAATATTTCAAAATGTGGCTGTTTTTGCTGTACTTTAGATCAAATAAATGCAGGCTTGGTGAGCAGAAGAGACTTCTTTAAAAAAAACATTAATATCTTACTGTTCAAAAACTTTTGACTGAGTGTATATTATGGAAAATTACATTAAATGAAAAATATATTCTCCTGAGGCATATAAATGATGCTATATATGAATCAGCATTTTTTGTGATGGTGCCACAAAAAAAAAAAATGCAAGGCAGATACAAATCAGAACAGATTCTTTCCCCCATGATAACAAACACTACAGTGTGTAACACTCACTGTTAACGTTAATTCAATACAACTTTATAGAGCATTAAAAATCAGACAGAAGCTATTTGTAATTAGCTTGTCATGTTCCACGATGTTAGTCGTTTATCTAAAACCACGAATCAATTTATGATTGATCTTAAGTTTCAAAGCCACTCCCATGAGACACATTCTGTATACATTCTTACACCCACTGAGTTCATTTACTGTTACCTTCTTCAAAATCCGGTATAATTAAATCGCCCTTTTCGTCTATTTTGTGCAAATACTGATGTACGAGATTCTCCTTCTCTTCTTGAGTCGTCGCGTCCTCTAAAGCATAGTCTAGCTGGCTTTGAATGGGGAAAAGATCTGACAGCTTACTGTACGACGCCATGACTCCCACAACAACAGAATAATGGTTAACATTCACGCTCGGCACTTTCGACAGACAAATTGACAAAATAAACTCGTTTTGCGAGTAGGTAACATACTCGTTACAACTATTTTTTTATTTGTGTGTATTAAATGTATAAATAAATATCCTACGTCTAATATTGAAATGACTCGATACGATTTGAATTATGGAAAATGCGAACATCAATGGGAAAATAAATGTGGTTTCAACAGTGGCGGTAAGCGTAGTGACGAAACGTACTCTTTATCGTATTATCTAACGTGAACGGTTTTTGTTAAAATACTTTTACGGAATGGGCCTTCCTTAAGATTTTTATTATAAGGACGAATTTCTGAATGATACGGTCTTCTTTGTGCTTAAGAGAACATGAATGTGATGTTACAAAACAACTTCGCTCAAAACAAAACGGTAGAATCTCTTAATGTTTACAAATGTCACAGAGCGGCTCTGAGAGTGAAATCTGGGATTATAAACCTCTTAAGAAGACAAGAAAACGAAGCTGCAAATCACAGATAACAAGAGAACATGGGACAAAGAGAAAAAAGGATAACGTTAGCAAACCTGGGACATCAGTGCAAAAAACAAAAGACAGCAGTGCTGAAACACACACTGGTTTAGACCAGAATGGCAATAATGCTCCCATTAACAATGTGAACTCAGGATCCCTGGATGTGAATCATGGGACACTTTCTCAGGATGTCCAGGATAAAGACCCTCAGTCAGGAGGCTTCTGTCCTGTCTGTCAAATGCCATTTTCCCTCTTGATGTTTCAGTCTCAACAGTGGCATGTTGCAGAATGCTTAGATAACCCTGGGGACAACTGTAAAGGTAATGTTTTTCATAAATACATGTGTAAAATCAACAGTCATTCTGTCTAATTATACACCAAATTCAACCCACAGGGTTCCCACATACATGGAAATATCTGGGAGTTTTTCACTGTTATTTATGCAGCTTGAAAAAATATGTACACTACCAGTCAAAAGTTTTCGAACAGTACGTTTTTTTTTTTTAATGAAGTGTCTTCTGCTCACCACGCATGCATTTATTTGATCCAAAGTACAGTAAAAATGTTTCAAAATTGTACTATTTAAAACAACTGTTATCTATTTGAATATATTTTAAAATGTAATTTATTCCTGTGATTGCAATACTGATTTTTTTGCATCATTGTTCCAGTCACATGATCCTTCAGAAATCATTCTATTTTGATTAGCTAAATAAAAGTATTAATTTCTATAATTTAAAAAAATAAATAATAATAATTATACTGACTCCAAGCTTTTAAATGGTATAGTGTTTAATGTTACAAAAGCTTTTTGTTTCAGATAAATGCTGATCTTTTGATCTTACTATTCTTCAAAGAATCCTGAAAAAAAATGTACTCAGCTGTTTTAAATATTGATAATAATAATAATAATAATAATAATAATAATAATAATGTTTCTTGGACAGCAAATCAGCACATTAGAATGATTTCTGAAGAATCATGTGACACTGAAGACTGGAGTAATGATGCTGAAAATGTAGCTTTGATCACAGGAATAAATTACATTTCAAAAAATATATTAAAATGGAAAGCAGTTATTTTAAATAGTAAAATTATTTTACAATATTAGTGCTTTTGCTGTATTTTGGATCAAATAAATGCAGGCTTGGTGAGCAGAAAAGAATTAATTAAAAATCTTACTGTTCAAAAACTTTTGACTGGTAGTGTACATTAACTATAGATTCAATTGACATGTGCGTTTTAAAAAAAAATTATACTCCACTCTAAAATATTGTCAGCTGGACAATGCTATTTTTGAACACAATCTGTTATAAAATTATATAAAAAATAAAATACATACATTGAAAAAAAATCTGAATAGTGGTCAACTGATTTTTATGACTGATGTCTTTTATTGTTTACTATAGGATCAACTAGAAATTAAAATTTATTGATTGTAAGGTTTGAATATTTTTATATAATATTTAAGAAAATTAATTTCTCTGCCTTTAATGTTACAGAATGTCCAGATGGTCTTAATTGTACGTCCTCCATTCCCAATCACTACAAGAGGTACAACCACTCTCTCCTTGCCCAAAGTCGAGCGCTGAACGACTGCACAACCCAAGCCTTCTCAAACTTCAACTTGAAGTCAGTTAATAATGTTGCACCTACATCTAATACAGAAAGCTCCGTGGACAGCGCTGTGAACATATCTGCTTCATCCAGCCAAAATTCATCTCCTGGTGATGGACCAAATGGAACACCCACTCAGAGTAACGCTCTGCTGCTTTTGCGTTCTCCCAATACTGAGGATATCAAGAAAAAGAAAGGTTGGTCTCCTTCCATCAAAAGATCTCAATCCCAGAGTTCTTCTCAGGAAGCGAGATTGAAGACCTCAACTCCGGTTAAAGAACATTGTGTTGACAATGCTGTTCAGACACGGACTGATGCGGTTAAAGCTGAGCTCTTTGAATGTAACGATGATGATAATGAATACATCTCCTACTCTCCGCTCTCTGAACTTCCAGACGTGGATAAGGAGCACAGAAATCAAAAAAATAATATAGAAGATGAAAATGAAGTTGATGATGATTCTCTTAAACTATTCAGTGATGAAGATGATGATTTGTTGTATAACATGCTGGACGAATATGAGATGGGGAACGAGGAACATGGGCTAGACAAAAACTCATTAGACACCTGTGAGAATCTACAGCCATCATTAGCACCCGATGATCACCTGACTCCTTCCAGTTCCACAGGTGTCTTCAATGGAGCATTTCAGCATGGACCTCAATCAATAGGAAAACACTCCACAACAAATCCTGAAGATCCTAACTTCCAGCTACAGTCACCTCAAAGTTTAGTACTAGAGCGTCTTCGGGAGCGTGTATCTAATCCTGTACTCGTCAACAGTTACATAAACCAAGAGTTGCCTTCCACACAAACACCCCTGTCTATAACTCAGAAAACACCATCTATGGCTCCTAGGAGAGCTCAGACTAAGACAGGTCCCTCTGGATTAAAGCAAACCGACATTGGGGTGTTTTTTGGCTTGAAGCCATTGAATGAAAAAAAGGCTGAGGAGGAAGTGAAGGCAACGGTCGGAGAGGCCGGTCAGCAAGGGTCTAGGAGAGTGAGGATTTCAGAAGCTCATGGGGAAGACGCTAAGCTCCAGGGTAGACGGCGTAGGAAGAGCAAAGCACCATCTGAAGTGTCCAGTGTCTCGCCTGCTGCAGAAGATGGTACGACTCGGCCCACGCAAACAGAAGGAAACCGAGGAGGGAGGGCAGAGAGGCAGAAAAGATGGAACAGAGGAAGAGCGACAGATGGAGATCCCAAGGAGCCCAAGCGCTGTCCATTCTACAAGAAAATTCCTGGTTTGTGAACTGCTTTAATGCTTTTGTTTT
Organism: Labeo catla; assembly: GCA_012976165.1. Lineage (NCBI taxonomy): Eukaryota > Metazoa > Chordata > Actinopteri > Cypriniformes > Cyprinidae > Labeo > Labeo catla. The sequence continues at coordinate 1,449,075 of VONZ01000113.1, forward strand.
GACCTACTTATTATCAATTGCGTAAGCACTTATACTTCAGGTCTTAATAGCTGTGCCAGAACTTTATTGTACTCAGTTCATTTACTCTCTTAATAACTGTGTTATTGTTTAGCTTGAGGGACAGTGTTTTGGTCTAATGTACTTTAATGTACTCTAATGTATTAATTTAATTAGCTTTTTCTCTGTTCAGGAACTGGTTTTGCTGTGGATGCTTTTCAGTATGGGGTTGTTGAAGGTGTCACAGCTTACTTTCTCACTCACTTCCATTCAGACCACTACGGCGGCTTGAAAAAAGACTCTGTTTTACCCATCTACTGCAACAAAGTGTGTATCCTGACCTTACTGCACTTTAAAAATAATTAAAGCATGATTTTCCTTGCTCTTTAGAAAGCGGAACAGTTTAGGTTACTATATAGGCTGTTTGATAGAACTGGTTCAAAATCAAGAAAAAAATGTGTCTAGTAATTGTGCAGTTAATTCTCATATGTGACCCTGGACCACAAAACCAGTCTTAAGTCGCTGGGGTATATTTGTAGCAATAGCCAAAAATACATTGTTTGGGTCAAAATTATTGATTTTTCTTTTATGCAAAAAATCATTAGGAAATTAAGTAAAGGTTAAGTTCCATTAAGATATTTTGTTAAATTCCTACTGTAAATATATCAAAACTTATTTTTGATTAGTAATATGCATTGCTAAGAACTTCATTTGGAAACTTTAAAGACGATTTTCTGAATATTTTGATTTGTTTGCACCCTCAGATTCCATATACTTAAATAGTTGTATCTCGACCAAATATTGTTCTATCCTAACAAACCATACATCAATGGAGAGCTTACATATTCAGCTTTCTGAAGATGTATACATCTCAATTTCGAGAAATTGACCCTTCTGACTGGTTTTGTGGTCCACGGTCACATATTGTATTTTCAGAAAAGGTTTGAAATGTTTATCCTCTGCTCAAATTTGTCACTACCGAAACACAATAATATATACTTTAATAAGAAGGGTTATATTGACCTATTAAGATTTTGCTTACATTTTCCTTGTAAATAAATGTTTCTGTTTTATTAAAATTTTCAGAGATAAATTAATAGTAATTACAATTTTAACAACATTTCAAGTGTGATTTATGAGATTTGTTGTATTTTGAGTCCAGTTTTTCTTTGTAAAAGGCAAAAAGTTGATCATACTGATTTCAAAGTTAAGGATTAATTAGTTTCAATATATGTTGAACCAAACACTATCATAACATCTTAGTTGATAATTCAGTGTACTTTTATTTTTGACAAAACATCCCATGTTTTTGTAGTGACAGCAATGTTTTGGTAGCGACCACATCACATTACAGAATTTTAACCCACATACTAGAACATACTAAACATACATAACTGTACTAAAAATGTGTTTATTTCCCCAATTGAAGGATTATTTTATGTGTTCTCTTTTGTCACTACTGAAACAACGATGAACAATGATGTTTCGGTTGGTAGTGACAACTTTATAGATACTTTTGAACCTAGCTTAAAGATGCTAATCAGCACATGGTTAGCTAGCACAGTTCTGAACAGTTGTACACATATAAAAACTAAATGTTATGGAATAACTCCCAAAAAGAGTGTGCTTTATTGTGGAAAAAACACAGGATTTTCAGACTTTTGAAAACAATTTACCTTAAAATTATGGGACTTATCTACTTACACCTTGTAGCTATGAGAGAGAGGGACACAGGGATATTTCCAAATTATAAATGTAGGGGTGTAGTTAAAATCAGCCTCAGCCAATGGACTAAAGCATACACTGTTTTGTTACTGACATGAAAAATGCAAGTTTTATGATTTACAAAGAAAAAATAAAATAAATGTTTTATTTTTAAACTTCAAAAAAAAAAAAAAAGATTTTTTTTTTAAAACAACAATGATGTAAAATACTATTTTTTTTTTTTTCATTTTGTTTTCATAAGTTGAAATTTAGGGGTTAGGGTTCGGGACAGCCACCTCCCAATTGAAAGTACCCACTAAATGATGATTTTATATATATTAAGCTTATTGAAGTTTTAAATATTATTGTGGATTTCAACAGATAATATAAGGATCTTAGTAAACATGTAAGATTTGAATTCTTACATGCTTTTTAAATGTGTTTTTTGGTTGTGGGACAGTTCTGTAGAATGGCCCATATAGAAATTTACAACAAAACGTTCTCTAAAGAAACTAAAGGGATGGTTCACCCAAAAATAAAAATTGTCATTATTTAGTCACCCTTTTGTTCTTCCAAGCCTTTATTCATTTCTTTCTATTTTGAAATACAAAAGAACATTGGGAACCAAACATCTTTCAAGACCATTGACTTCTATTTTATACACACACAAAAACACTAAAATATATCTTGTATCTTCTATATTCCACACAAGATAGCAAGTCATGCCATTTTGTCACAACATGGAGTTGTAAATCATGTCTGGAGTGAGTAAACCATGAAAGAATTTTAATTTTTGGTTGAATTGTCCCTTTTAACTTCAGAAATGTCATGGTTATGAAATCAGAAGTATCAGCACAATGGCATAATACATCACAAATATACATGTCAATTAAACCCAAGGGTCAGGCCGAAGGTAGAAAATGGTAAAACAAATGGGGAAAGCAAAGTGCCGATGAAGAATGGTGTCAGGGAGGATTTGCTCTTGACTGAATCTTGGTTTTCATGACTTAACTGGAGTTTATCGTTGCAGATAACTGGTAACCTGGTGAAGAGCAAGCTGAAGGTGGCTGAGCAGTATGTTCATGTTCTCCCAGTGAACACAGAGTGTATAGTGCAAGGAGTGAAGGTCACTCTCCTGGATGCTAATCAGTGAGTGTATCCTCTAACTAATGAATATTTGAAACCAATTTAACAGATTCCTGTGTTCAGACAGAATGACAAGACATTTAACTACTATGACTGTTTTTCCCCCCAGCTGTCCTGGGGCAGCCATGTTGCTGTTTGTTCTGCCAGGTGGCCAGACGGTACTCCACACAGGTGACTTCCGAGCTGATCCATCCATGGAGCGCTACCCAGAGCTGCAGGGTCTCAAGATACAGACCCTCTATCTGGATACAACGTGAGTTCCCCACTAGCAAAGCTACTTTTTGGTGCTGTATTATGTGTGTTATATTTCTCTGCATCTCACATCAACTAAGATAGGTTGTAGGGTTAAGATTAAAACCTTTTTTTTCTTCATAGGTATTGCAGTCCAGAGTATACCTTTCCCACTCAACAGGAAGTCATCACCTTTGCCGTAAACAGAGCTTTTGAACAGGTTACGCTGAACCCTCGTACACTTGTGGTCTGTGGCACCTACGCAGTTGGGAAAGAGAAGGTCTTTCTAGGTCAGTGAGCAATGCTGTCCTGCTTTGTCCATACCTCTTGTAGACCTTGTGCTACTCCATCCGCTCTTGAAAGCACAGATTGTTCTCTTTTCTATTATCCGTGACCATCATACTCACTCATGAAAGAGGCTCGTATAAAAAAAGTGTTTTAAATAGAGGTTTGCAGATGCTGTCCTAACCTGACTTTGAATTTATGTTTCTGTTCCAAAGTTTGTCTGAATGGCTTCCTGTTCGTTTTAAAAAATGCATCCATGATTAATGTCCTGCACCAATTTACTTTTGAAGCTCTGATTACATAGTGTCCCGCTTTGAACTGTTTCCTGCAACTTCTTTCCAAATCCCAGCAAACTAATTTTCATTCGTTCCTTCTTGTGTATATAGAGATGTATAAACATTTTTTACCTGTCCCACCTGTTCCTCTAGCTGTATCGGAAGTATTAGGCTCTAAAGTGTGTTTGTCCAAGGATAAGTATAACACCATGTGCTGCCTGGAGTCGGAGGAGATTGGCTGGCGCATCACAACGGACTGGCAAGCGGCCCAGGTGCATGTACTTCCAATGATGCAGCTCAATTTTAAAGTGAGTTGAACTAAAACTTCTGCGGCTTGTCATATCTTTAAGTTGTAAATTATAAAATGCATATGCAGTTTTTGCTGTTTAAGTTCGTAAGTCTATAAAAAGAGCTGATTATGCTAAACACAATCAATGAGGCTATGTTTACTTATTCAATTTGGAGTTTAAAATTCATGCAGCATTCAGTGTTATCTTTAATTTTCCTTGACGGCGCGTTTATGCTAATGCAGCGGGAAAAAAATTAAGATTCTAATTACAGAGACCAAGTGCCAGCGCAGCAGTTCTGGCAGCGGTAGCACTGATTGAGTCTGACTGAAAGTAAATTCTAATGAGACAGTTGCAGATAATAAAGATCAGTCATATGATGTGCCCTGAACCATTATAAGCAACTTTTCTCACCCATGCCAATGTAGATGTTGATTTAGAACAATTTTGGAGCTGTTCCCAAAGAGAAATGTGTTTAAATGGCCAGGAAGGAGGGAAAATTGCTGGCCGACGTTGATTGTAGATTGCACCGCATTTTTTGCAGTGACATTGAAAAGTCATTATGTAAATTAAAAGAAAGAAGTTGATTACAATGTGGCATCATTTGACTTCAATTACCTTTTTATTTTTGGTACATATACTAGCATGCAAAAGTTTGGGGTCAGTAAGTTGTTGTCATTTTTTTTTTGTAATGTTTTTGAAAGTCTTATGTATGCCAAGGTCTAAATGTTTATATGATCAGAAGGATTTAGGTGTTTTTTTTTTTTCTTTAATTGTACAGAACCTGCGTACACACTTGAATAAGTTCTCAAGGCAGTATGACCAGCTAGTGGCATTCAAGCCCACAGGCTGGACCTTCAACCAAAGTGTAAGAGTGGATGACATCCAGCCTCAAACTCAAGGGAACATCAGTATCTATGGTATGTGTCAGTCTAGATTTCTAAAAGATTTAATGATAATCTGATTCACTATATAGGGTTTGCACCTGCATCAAGATTTGGTCAGTTACCCAGATGTGCGGTCATATTGGAGATACTCAGGTGTAAACAACAGCACGGTTAATGTACTACTGAATATGTTGTTCTGCTAATTTATGCTGTCTAAACCACAAAAAATGTGTGGAAGCTGCCAAATCTTATAGAGAAGGACTTAGTAAGCAGGAAAGGGTGCAATATTTTGACAAACTGAAGTTTGAAGGTAAAGATATATATGAGCAGTATTAAGATATTAGCCTAATATTTTACCTACCTGACCAGAAGTGATAAGAACAAACATGAATGTTGGCGAGATTCTTGCCCTGGAAATCCTGGTTTAGTTTGGCCAACTACAAACGCCTTTTGTTCCTCACAGTTTTTTGTACTTTTCTCCTTGATTTATTACTTTTAGCAGTCTATAAAGCTCCAAATGTTTTCCTGACCAATGAGTACAGCCCAAAACATAACAATAATTGACCATTTTCAGCAGCAATAATCAGCAAAATTTGTTTTGTTTGGTTCAGTTACGTTGTTTACATTCAGTGCCGCCAATATGGCTGATTAATTATTAATTCTGAAAACACTCTATAGTAAGTAATTAAGTAAGTAATACAGTTGAAATATCTGAGACTAAGGCTGGGCAAAAAAAAAGATATTTTGATAAATCGTTTTTTAAAATGACATCGATTCTATATCGATTCTCAAAAGCCGTGAATCTATCTTTTCCGGTCTCTTTATTTAAGCAAACATTTAAAATAAGATCTGATTAAAGGAGAAGTCCACTTCCAGAACAACAATTCACAAATAATTTACTCACCCCCTTGTCATCCAAGATGTTCATGTCTTTCTGTCTTCAGTCGTGAAGATATTATGGTTTTTGAGAAAAAAAAAAATTATATATATATATATATATATTTTTTTACTTTTTAAGCACAAAAGCTCATGTAGCACAGGCTCTGGGATGCACGTTCACGGTGCTACGTACTATTGAATCACGTCAAAAGGTCACACGGAACTACAGACCCAGTGTTTACAAAGCGAACGCGCAAAGACTAAGAAAGTGCAAGTAAGTGAAATGACCCATTACTAATTAGTAGCATCGTTGAAGCACATCCTAGAGCCTGTGCTACACGAGCTTTTGTGCTTAAAAAGTATACAAATTTTTATTTTTGGAAAAAATGACAGATCATTTCACTAGGTAAGACCCTTCTTCCTCGGCTAGGATTGTTTAAAGCCCTTTGAAGCTGCATTTAAACTACATTTTAGAAGTTCGAAATCAGGGCACCAATGAAGTCCATTATATTGAGAAAAATCCTGAAATGTTTTCCTCAAAAACCATAATTTCTTTACGACTGAAGATAGAAAGATATGAACATCTTGGATGACAAGGACAGCAGCTGTAAGTTCTTCACGACAACCCGTTAAAATAAAAGTTTAGTTTAACAGTAAGAAATATATTACTATTTAGCAGTCTTAAGACTTGTAACAGTCTTGTAACAGACTTGTAAATTCTATAATACTACTACAACTACTACTACTAATAGATATTAATAAATCTTTATTTTTAAAAAAGTAATTACATTTGTTTTCTTTTTAATCTTATAGTAAACGTCTGTTGTGCAACACTTTGTTTGCCAAAAAATAAAAGACTCTAATTTTTATTTGTTCAGGATAAATTAAATGTTTATGCCTTTATCTGATTACCAGAAAAATTAAGATGTACATTTTATAGGGCCGTATTATTGTTAAAAAAACGGACCCTATACAAAAAAAAAAAAAGGTTTAAAATACAGGCCTGTGGCTCTTAATTTGTTTTTAATTCACCATTTGTGAACTGATGTTCACTTAATTTTTTTGTTAGAAATATCAATAGCATTTGTATTATCTATATTCACTGAATGCAATCAAAAAATCGAGAATCGAACCGAATCGAGAGCTCACGATTTGAAATCAGGATACCTAGCCCTATCTGAGACTGTCTGGGATGTTGACATCAACAGGAAAGGTTTTTGGGAAAATCAGCCAGTAGCATGCACGTAGAGCTACGTTTGCTTCTAATATTTTTAGAAAATTGGGTCGCTACACTTGAAATGACTTCAACTTAAATTGCAAGTCCAAACAAACCCTAATCATGTGAAGCAGATGTTGTTTCTGTAGTGTTGTATTTCCATTTTGATTTTATAAGAGGTAAAAAACAGCCTCTATTTTGTCTGGTAACTTTAAAAGCCCCGAGCAAAATGAGTTTGTATTTTTGTCATCCTTTTAAATCAAAATGGAAATCAGACATTTGAAAAAGCGAATAAAAAACACCTTATCATATTGCTCCATTTGCTTGCATCTATGATGGACAGTTTTATGGCGCTTTAATAGCTTTAATAGGTTTGCTCCATTTTGCTTAATAGTAGGTCTGTACCAATAAAACAAAAATGCAGAAAACATGCTATATTTTATTGATATCTGTCACACCAGCCCTTGCTTAATAAGATCTTAAAGAGGATTGCTTTGCATTGAGCTGATTTTCAGTGTAGACACAACACAGCCTTGTCATTCTGTTCCACTAACTGACAAGATTATACCTAATGGCTTCGTATGTGGAATGTAATTACATTATATTGATTTTTCTCCCTTCCTGCAGTTGTTAGAAATGCTGAATGTCGTTTCAGGCTAAGAACAGCGTGGCCTGTATTAACAGAATCAGCAGATGTGATTTGACCCAGAGAAAAACTCAAGATGTCAGGTTTTGCAAGCCCAGGGTTTTAATTTCATAATATCAGCGGTCTGCAGCCAAACCAAATGCTGCCTTAAGCAGTAGATGCATCTCATTTCACAAGCTCCACTGAAATCTTAGATGTCCAACATGAGAATCAATAGGAATTTGTGTTTGTTACTTTACACAAAACACTATGTAATTGTGAAATAATGATACAAAAGGCTAGAATATGATTCTGCGTAAGCAGCAGAATTCAAGGTTGGTCTAGAGACCTACGAGGAGATCAGGATATAAATAGGTTTTCTCAGCATCTCAAAGATTTTGAGAGATACTTACTTACTCTATACTTATCTGTTCCAGGTATTCCCTACAGCGAGCACAGCAGTTTTCTTGAGCTGAAGCGGTTTGTACAGTGGCTGCAGCCGAAAAAGATCATTCCCACTGTGAATGTGGGCAGCTGGAGGAGCAGGAAAGCCATGGAGGGCTTCTTTCGTGAGTGGCAGACTGAACCCAGAAACCTCAGCTCAACATCATGTGCACTGAGAAACTCAAGCTGCGGAACAAGGCAATAACGTAAACTGACATCCACAATCAAACCTTTGGCCAAACAGTCAAACGGTGCCTTTATTGATTGGACCAGTATTCCTCAGTGGACCATTTCAAATGTGAGAGTTTTGGACTGCCTTGTCACATTTGGAAAAAAAAAGGGTATTTCTTCCAGCCTGATTTTAAAGTGCTGGTTGTGTTATGGTTAATAGTGTTGCATTTTTATGAATGGCTCCCCTTGCCGGTGGCTAATGGTGGAATGGACCACATATGCCCTCTGATTTTAGGAGGGTTTTTTATATATATTAAGTGTTTCTAAAGGAAATAAATTCTATTCACTCTTCTTCTACTATCACACTGGTTTTATTAATGATCCTGAATCACGTTTTATTTCAGATTTGTGCAATTACAAGATGATACATTTTTCATAAGAAAAGTCGCTTACATGCTCAACAGTGTCAGTTCTTTAGTAGTTTAGCTTTTTACATGCGTTTATTACATTTATAATATTTGAATTTCAATTTGAAAAGAAAAAAACCTATTGGAGTTGTTACCAACATGAGAAGTTTCAGTGCAACTGCAGTAATGCAGTTTATAAAAACAAATTTTTTGCCAAAAATAGAATTTATATGCTGAACAGGAGCAATCAGAATTCAGGTTATAAGAATACACAATGTGTAATGGAAGATTAAGCTTTAATATAATTCAGTTTGTGTTAGTGTGCCACCATGTGGCTACAAAATATACTGCAGTTAAAAATGCAGTACACAGATTCACAGGAAGTTTAAGATGATCAGTAAAATACTGTACAACCTATCTGTAACGCTCTCTAACATTTATGTACTTGTAAATTAACTTACTCAAAAGTTTCTTTTACTTCAATCTTGGTGATATATAGAATAGTGCAAAATGACAAGTACAGCAAGTCATTCTTGTAATAACTTTTTAGAATAACAAAAGTCTGTGTGCACACAGGCAAACAAGAGTTACTTGTTTTACTGTTGGCAACCTGTATGCCCCTTAGGGTTGTGTGAAAACCAGTACTCTCAGCCTGTACGATCTGTCACTAATAAATCATAAATATCAGTGAAGCGTTTCAGAAATCACCAAAAGAGAGACTAAAATGTCTAGTACGTGAGCACATTCAGTTTTAAATGACTGTTTTAAGATAGTATTGAAAAAGAATTGTAGCATAGCATGAGATTTCGTTTTTGTCCTCAGCAGGGTTCAGAATTTAGAGGAATGGAGCCCGGGAGCCTTCCAATGGTCAGCTTGACCTGAAAAGAGCGAAAAAGTGTAAGTATGGCTAATTATAGCCATATTATAGCTCTGAATGTCATTCTTGTACTCTGATTCTTAACTACCTCGCTCTTGCTGAGTCTTCTCAGGGATGTTTGTACCTCCTCCACTGTGTCTGTCAACAGGTCATTGACAGCCAGGATCTGATCTCCCTTGTGAAACAGAGATGAAGCCTCAATCTCCCCACAATCAGACACACTAGAGAGAAATTTTTTTTTATTTTTCTTTTAAATTTCTAGATGGTTTTATTGTTTGTTGTTATTATTATCATCCTTATTATTAATATATGTATTTTTATGTAGTCCAAACAAACTTGCATGGAGTCCATAAGGACATGATACTTCTAGTAGATAGACAGTTTTTTGAGTAATAACAATCATACCATGGTTTTCCCCCCTCCTCTGAAATAACCAAGCTTTTTGCAACGTGATGACTTATGCAGATTTCCTTCTTGATAAGGGTGTGCGTTTCACTGAGGAATGGAAAACATGTAACAATGTAACTCAAAATCTAACTAGATTCTAAAACCCCAATTTCATAACCCTAGTTTGACAGCTAAATCCTGCAATTTAGGATATGGTTTTCTATTAAATTGATCCTCTACAGATGCACTTATCACCTGGAACTGACCTGTTCAGCTAAGTGGAGGCACCGTTTCCATTGAAGTCAAAGCAAGAGTTTTTAGTGTTTTTATTATTAGTACGTTTTTTTTGTATTCCATAAATCTTAGGATGACAATGAGGGACATTCTATTATGGTGGTGGTGTTTTTTTTTTTTTTAAAGGTTTTCTAAATCTTTTTTTTTTTTTTAAAGATTTTAACTGTTTAAAACACTACAAAATATATAAAATGATGATGTAAGTTTGAGGTATAAGGTTGACTCGCCTTTGTAAAATGAGCACTAACTAGTTGGACAAGATCATTGCTGGATACGTTTGAAAAGTTTGATGCATGATGATTTGTGACAGCTAAGGTAAACTATTTTTTGCCTTCAGGTTTTAAACTAAGCTTTATATTCTCTAGGGAACCTGACAAATTGCTCATACTAATGTGACAATAGCAGTATACACTATTGATTCTGCATGGTCTGTTGATGTTTAATTTGTTAGTTGTTTTTACCTTTGTCCATCTGACTTAGTGGATGTTTCCGGTGTCTTCATATCATTGAATGCTTTTGTGACAGAATCCAACAGACTGTCTTCAGATGTAGTGGTCATACTCTCCCTGGAAAAAAAAAAGGAAAAAATGATCATTTGCTCAAAGCCTGAGAGTCAGTAAAATCAGGCCTCTAGCAATAAGTAAACTCAGACTGAACTACATTTATAAAAGACATTGGTCTGTTAAACCACCTTATGTAAATTCAAGAAGGACACAAATGATTTTTTTTAAGGGTGAACAAGCACTGTCTAAAAGTTTAAACTGGAGCAAAGTTGATTTTAATATAATAATATAATATAATAATAATATATAATGTGAGTTTGTCATACCCTGATGACATGTTCTCGTTACTTTCCACCGAAATCTCATCCAGCGGTTGCTCTTTTTTCACATTTTCATACTCCTGAATACATTAAACAAAGGCTTTAGGTTTTTATGTGGTTATGTTGAATTATGTTCTAAGAGTTTGGTTTTTATAAGTGAGAGTGTGTGTTTTTGTGGGTTTAACTGTGCCATACTGGTGTTTCAGATAGACTGCTTTCGGGTGGTTGGCTACATTGACCCTCTTCAGATGGTGTTAACTTCTTCCTTGCAGGCAGTGGAGGTTTACTATCAGCTTCAGTCTGCAGTTATTGAGAGGTACAGCTCAGAAATAATTCAGGCAAAGTTATGAGAACCGAGTCAAAATCACAGAAAAGCATGTGAAAGCGTTGTTGAGTTACTTCTTCAGTGTCATAGGTGTTTTGGCCTATAGAGTTGGATTCTGTCATGATCTGAGGTTCATTTTGTGGCTCAATTTGGTTATTCTATAAACACAGTTTGAAAAATGATCTGTTTAGGACCCATCAACTTGCATTGATCAGTAATTAATTGTTAAAGATTATAAAAATTGAACTTGTAATATATTTAATATATCAATTCAATATATAAAAAAATAAAAATTAATAGTTTGTAATCGTAAACGTAGAATGTCTCGCCTTTGTAGCCCTGGATAAAGCATTGTACCATCTCTCCACGTCGTCACTAAAAAAACAACAGATCCCATATATTAGCAGTACAATGACCATCCTTAATTTATTTTCCCCATTATGTGTATTTGCATTAGTATTCCTATTGGAATTATGGTACAGCAATGATAATCATAGCAAACCTGCTATCTCCAATGAAGAAAAATTCTCTTGGGACCTTCTCTCCTGGATTTTCTGCTTTCATGAGGAGCACAGAGGACGGAAGGCACTTGAAGGCTTTACAGACCCATTCAAAAATTGGATTTGCCTTGGGTTGCAATTCCAGCATTGTGATGCTATATAGAATAAAAAAAAAAAGAATTATATCCCTGAATAATATTTACCCTTTTTGGTTATGTGAAAAGTAATCAGCAACTTTCGCCTTACGTGGAAGCTTCAATAGATTTTATAGGTTTGTCTCTCTCTGTGTTTTTGTAGTATTTTAGCTCATGGCAACTGTCATTTGTCTTTGAAAGTACAAAGAAGCGTCTCTTCCATGATTTCTGCAAATGAATAAAGAAACTGCTTAGATGAGATACAAAGATAATACATTTAAATGTTTAATATTTTTGTGTAGGAAATCCAAATGTTATACCGTATTTTTTATCTGTCTAGCAGGAGGGGACTTTAATAGAAAACCTGTGTGCACTTCCTCCAACTTAGCTGCTTCATCGTGACATAAAGCATTGGAGTCTGTTGCAGAAGAGTACATATGTTTAAACAGAATTTATCTTCACTATCTGTAATAGTTCTCTCAATAAAACTTTAGTTAGACAAATTATTATTATTATTATTTTTTTTTTTTATAATTTTAACTCTGGCTATTCTAGCCAGTCTGTATTGTTTAAAGGGGTCCTATTATGCTCTTTTACAAAGTCTTGATTTTGTTTTGGGGGTGTACTAGAACATGCTTTCATGCTTGGTGGTTCGAAAAACGCATTATTTTTAACATAATTTACATTACTACAATACATTTCTCCCAGCCTGGCACATATGACTCGACTATTTCAGAGTTTAATGAAGGCCCGCCTTCTGAAAAGCAAAATGTGATGTGATTGGTTAGCTGTCCCACTGCGTTGCGATTGGCGAACAGCTTAGACGTTATTTCAGTACTGCCACGCCTCTTGTCAAAGAAGCAAGTTCTGTGTACAACTGTTTCTTAAGTGATTCTTATGTTTTGAATATGGATTTTTTTCTTACAAAAACGCATCGATTCGCTCCAGGAGGCCTTTATTAACCCCCCGGAGTCGTGTGAGGCACTTTTTATTATGGATGGATGCATATTATTGGACTTGTTTTGGACTGATGAGGAGAAATACCTGTCTATGCCGTTTTAAAGCTTAGGAGTGCCAGGATAAATTTTAATATAACTCCGATTGCATTTGTCTGAAAGAAGGAAGTCATATACACCTAGGATGCATGGAGGGTGAGTAAATAATGTGCTACAGTAGTGTTAGGTCCTATCGTCAGCCAGCCTGTCAGATCGCCAATACATGATATTATCGTGCTAATGTATTTAATTATTTACATACTTAGTTCCATTGCCCAAAACCAGCTGCAGCATAAAGCTAAAAGCAGCCTAACATTATCACAAAACATCATCACTGATCAGCCTAGCCTATTCTAGTGCAAGTTTATGCATTTTAAAAAAACACCCGCGTTATAAGTGAAGCTATCTACACTGTATGATGCACACGTCTGCGGTGCATTACGGCTCCAACGTGGCAACCGGAGTAGATCGCGGCTTCGGCATGTGTTTCGATCCCCTGTACTGCACACGTCTGTGGAGCGTTACTGCTCTGAAGCGGCCACTCTAGTCAATGCTTGTGTTTATACCTGCCACGCTGCGGCTTGTTGAAGCAGTTCTCCGCGCTGCGTCGCTAAATTTAAGCTAATCCCCCACCTTGTCCCTATCCTCCCTCCAATAATTAGAATTTCTGTGGGCGGGACTTAATTTAATGATATTCTAATGGACCGCATTGTGACATCATTGTATGCGGAAAACAAACATTGTAGTCCAAAGGCACCATTCGTTGTAGTTCTTGAAAAGGTTCTTGAAAATTTTTTTCAAATGAAATATCTCCTTTTGGAGTGGACTTTGAGATTTGTAACTTTGTAGATCTTTTTTATGCCCAAAGGTACATACCACACACTGACTAAAATTCAAAAAGTGAAAAAGCATAATAGCACCCCTTTAAAATAGATTTTAGGCATACCTGATTTACGTCTGATGTTCATTTGGATGATGTTGAATCTCAGCTAAAACAGACATGATATGTGTTGTGATGTCTTTATCACACACCTCAGATAATATTTAAGCAGGGATTGGTGCTTGAGCAAGGTTGTGGCAAAAATGAACAAAAAACCTATTATGGCTGTCACAATTAAAATTAAATGTGAAAATAAATAAATAAATGAAAAGTGTAAATTCACAGAATTACATTTAGATTCGCTCACATTGCATCAGATTGCTTTTACGTGCTAATTTTGTGCAGAGTTGAGCCTTATAACCAATCAAACGCGTTTCTGTTGAATTTAGGAATGCATTGGCCAATCAGATTTGATTCAGATTAGTCAGCGCTGAAAGAGGTCCTTAGATTAGTCAAAGTCCCTTTAAGACAAGTCATTTTACTCAGCAGCCATCTTTGAAACTCCTCTCGGGCATGCAAGTGCAGCTCCTATCTCTTTGAATGGGGAAACATGAAATTCTCCAACAAAAGGTACACTAAACTTCCAATTAAATTTCATATTTGAAAATACCAATGACATTTGACAACAACAGTGTCAAAGATTGTTTCTTATGTTCAAATACCAATAAAAAAGCTTGTTTTTGATGTTAGACCAGCCATTGTGTATGCACAGTCATGAACGGCAGATGCAGTGACGCGATGACTTTACCAATCAATGATTAGCTCTTTTATTTAGAAGGCTGGGCTTATTTACTGTATTGGGCGTGACACTTTCTCCCATTCATAAGTAATAGGACCGTACAAGTCTTTGGGTCAGTCAGCGCTGAAATTGTTCACACACTTGCACATTTCTTCATCATATGCAGATACGATGTAAATAAAAGATTAATTTCATGGCTACAATTTTAAACAGTCTGCTGTTATTGACAGCAGTTTAAAATATTTATTAACGTACTTGGGTAAATTTTAGTATTTGACATTAAAGACAACATATGATTTTTATAATAATAAGGTGATTATAATAAGTGACCTCACAAATGTAAAAACCTTAAGAAAAAAGTTAATTTCTGACCCTGTGCTTAAGAATACAACATAGAAAAAGCCACATCTCTGTATTTGACACAAATCTATTTATGAAGAACTATGACATTCACCCCAGACCTTAAAGGGATAGTTCACCCCAATTTTTTTGAGTTACATTTACTCACCCCATGTCATTACAAACCTTTGTATTTTGTGTAAAAAATAAAAGTTATTTTGAAAATTGGTTTGGACCCCATTGACTTTCATTGTATGAACAAAACATTCATCAAAAAATCTTCTTTTGTGTTTTGCAGAAGACAAAAATCAAACAGGTTTGAAACGACATGAGGGTGAGTATGTATATTAATATAAGTATTAATATTTGGAAGAACCAAAGCAAAGCTTTTCACTGAAAAGCTCATACTTTAAATTTCTTTAAATTGCAAGAAAGATGCATATTGCCTAAAATATGTTAGCAGTAGTGTAGCCTTAATTTCTTAACGTGCTCAAATAAATCAGATCAGTATATTCATTGAATCAGTAGACCTGTAATACATTATAAATGGATTACCTTAACTACTGTGTGTGTCGCAGTAAAAACAGTTTCCTCTGTACTGCTGTCCTGTTTTCACAAATATGCATGTCATGATTTTGAAGGAAGGCTTCTATTGTCACTAACGAAGGTGGAGTTTCTAGTTATGTGTCCTCCTTTTGTTGGAAGCATATTTTAAATTTACGGAAAATCTAGTCACAGCAACTACCAGGTCCTTACTGGCAATGAGTTGAAAACATGATAAAAGCGATGAATGGTGATTCTTTTCCTTGATGTCTCAGATGGCTGTGGTTTTTTTTTACAAATTCCTTTCAAGTTTAAATTCTAGTAAAATTCCACCACTTTTGAACTTTCATGTGAAAGGTTCATGAACATTTTATTTGTAATTTCTGATAATTTTGTTTATGTCAATTAATAATATCACTAGCTCACATAATTTAGGCTCTCTATAAATTCTAGTACCTTTTTTTTTTTTTTAAATATGAGAGTATAATTGGTTAAACAACAGTCGACGCAGATAGCCTTGTGGGCAGCGTGCTGACATACACTGTAAAAAACAATTTGTTGAGTCAACTTAAAATAATTTGTTACCCGGCTGCCTTAAAATTTTAAGCTTAGTCAACTTAAAAAAAGTTTATTCAACTTGAAATGTTAAGTTATACTAAGTGACAAATTAGATATTTGAGTTGATTCAACTTACAATTTTAAGGCAGCTGGGTTACTTACCCAGCTTTTAAGTTTAACAAACACAAATATCTAAGTTGTTACTTAGTACAACTTAACAAGTTGACTAAAGATGACTAAACTTATTTTAGTTGACTGAACTTAAAAATTTAAGGCAGCAGGGTAACAAATTATTTTAAGCTGACTCAACAAATTGTGTTGTTTGTGTTTTTTTTTTTTTTTTTATGGTGTACAACACCATTGCACTATGGTTGTCCCAAGTTCAAATTCTGGCTCGAAGACCTTTCCTGATCTTGTCTTCCTCTCTCTTTCTGCTTCGCTTCTTGTCTGGCAAAAACACCAAAGCTATATTTAAAAAAAGTTAAATAGTAGCCCATAATACTATACTCATAGACATTAGATAAGATTAATTACTGAGACATTGAGATTGAATAGTAATGAATGCCTTGATTTTACACCTGATAAGTAAACGATAAGAAACAGCTTGCACCAGGACAGTAAATCAAAGATTACTTGATCACTCTACCCAAAACATACAGTGTGCACCAGTCGATTGCATGTTTTTCTGGGAATGTGTTTAACATGAGGAACTAAGGTCTAAAAATGCCAATACATTTCTGCAGATTTGCAAAAGTGTTGTAACACAACACTTGAAATATTAAAATGTTAATGTTAGATGTGTAACATAAGTCTTCCAGTAAATATTCTTCTATGTTCTTCTATTCAAAATACACGTTTGTTTACTGACAGCAAACAAAAGTTACTAATTTCCCAACAACTCAGTGCAGTTTAATAAATCACCACTAGAAAGACCTAGACACATGGAGGCCTGTAACACCTGATGCAAGCTCTCTTTCAGCTTTTCTCTATCAGAGAGAGAAAAAAAAGAAAAACGCTAGAGATCAGTTATCATGTGAAAGATGACAGCACTCCTCTGGTATGCTAAAAAGCTAAAAATGCAAAGTCTTTATACTGTAAGGCAAAGATGATAAGGGCAATCAGTCAAGACTAGTCAGGCATGACTGGACTAACAATGCAGCGTGGATGCGTGATAAGCTGATCCAAAAGAAAAAAAAACAGTGTAGACAGTGTAGAAAGTCTAATTATGGTTATAATATGTTTAGTATGTTATACTGTGAATGAAAATATGTGGAAAATGCTGAGTGGACAGTCGGTTTTATCTTAGGGTGAGGGGTAATTTCTAAAAACATTCTGACATCATTGACAGGAGCGGTGAGCGAGAATAAGGAAACACCTTTGTCTACGAATCATCTTACTAAGCATGTATATTTTTCTATGAATCCAGATGATTTGCCTGATTGTTAGATTTCAGTGTCTATTGTTTAGCTGATCTTTAGAATGTTTATAAGTGTCATTAGAACACAGAATACAGAATCTGTTTTCTTTTGTGTGAATAAAACTCTGTTTAAGAACATTTCAAAAGAGACTGCAATTAAATGTAGAATGAATGCTGAAAATGTATTAGCATTAGTGTTATATTATTTGTCAAGATTTGTGTATTTTACTAACTTCATTTTCTATGGATAAATCAGTGGTTTTTATATCATGCAAGAAGTAGGAGATGCTATGTTTAGAAGGATTTCCAAGAGGGGTAATTTTAAGGTAAAATGATTAGCCCATAATAATATCTTCACTTGTGTGTATCACACAGTAGCTCTTGTTTTCCTGAATGCATCATGAGCTGTGTAAAGCTCATGGCCTAATGGTTAGGGAGTCGGGCTTGTAATTGAAAGGTTGTGGGTTCGAATCCTAGGTCTGGCAGGGATTGAAGGTGGAGGGAGTGAATAACCAGCGCTCTCTTCACCCTCAATACCACGACTGAGGTGAGTCCCTTGAGCAAGGCACCGATCCCCCCCAACTGCTCCCGGGGCACCGCTCAATATGCTGCTCACTGCTCCGGGTGTTCACGGTGTGTGTTTGTTCACTACTCACTACTGTGTGTGTACTTGGATGGGTTAAATGCAGAGCACAAACTCTGAGTATGGGTCACCATACTTGGCCTCACGTCACATCCTTTCCTTTCCTTTCCTGTAAATCTAATCTCACTGCAAAAATGTGGACATGTTTAACCAGATTAATCTTAAATGTTCAATATTGTATAGTGCATTTTTTTTATTTTTTATTTTGCCTTCCAGTAAAGTTTCTTGGATGGAATCAGAAAAATCCTGTCCAACCTGCTTTCTCCTTTGAGAAAGTAACCATTCATCTATTGCGATAGAAAAGGTTTCTGCAGACTCATTACTTTATCTGACAGATCAAGGCACATGTCAACTAAGAAATCTCACAGACGAATAAATGTGAGTTTAAAATGCATATGTCTTGTACAAAGAAATATAATATAATAAAGAGATAAAGAGATATAGATAGAATAAATATAAAGAGATAGAGATATAGAAATAGATTCTAGATATGGCTGAAACGTCTTTGCTGTTCATTTGGATGTTGTTGCATCCATCACCATCACACACTGTGAAACCTTTTACAGAGACAGTGTGCCCATCTGAGCAAAGACTTTGAGTACTTCAAAACACAGTGTCTCTGGACTGCTTTCTGCGGCCTGCTTTATTAAATTACTTACATATACAGTGCCTTGCGAAAGTATTCATACCCCCTTTGTCTTTCACATTTTGTTATGTTGCTGCCTTCTGTTAAACTGTTTCAAATTACTTTTATCCCATATCAGTCTACACTCCATACACAATAATTGCAGCCCCCCCCCTCCAAAAAAGCAAACCAAAAATCAAAAAACTGTTTTTTATCATCTTTGCAAATTTTTTAAAAATAAAAAAACTTAAATGATTCCATTGCATAAATATTCATATCTAGGACAGAAATTTAGCTCAGGAGCACACATATTGCTTGTAGAAGTTACTACACTTTGAGTGAAGTTAACCTGTGGCAAATTCAGTTGAAATGGTATGATTTGGAAAGGCTCACATGTCTTAATAAAAGTCTAACAGCTGAAATTCAAATCAGCAAAAACCAAGCCCTGGGGTAAAAAAAAAAAAAAGCCTGTAGAGCTTAGAAACAGGATTGCATCAAGCCACACATCTGGAGAAGAGTTCAGACAAAGATTCTGCTGCATTGAAGGTTCAGAAGCATGTAGTTTCTATTACCCTTAAGTTTGAAACAACCACGACTCTTCCCAGAGCTGGCCTTCAGGCCAAACTGGCAATTGATGGAGAAGGGCTTTTGGTTAGAGTGGTGACCAAGAACCTGACGGTCACTCTAGCTGAGCTCCATGATCATATGTGGAGATAGGAGAAACCTACAGAAGAACAAACATCACTGCAACACTCCACCAATCTGGCAGTGTGGCAAGACTCAATCATCTCCTCAGTGAAGACCCTCAGACTGTGAGAAACAAGATTTTCTGGTCTGACGAACCTCAATTCAAAGCAACATGTTTGAAGAAAACCAGACATTGCTTATCATCTGCACAGTACCATCCCAAAACTAAAGTGTGGTGGTAGCAGCCTCATGCTGTGGGGCAGTTTTTCAGTGGCAGGGACTGAAGGACTTGTCATAGTAGAAGAAAAGCTCACTGCACCAAAATAGCTTTAATGAAAACCCAGTCCAGAGCATTTGCAACCTCAGGCTTGGCAGAAGGTTCACCTTCCAACAGGACAATGACCCTAAGCACACAGCAAGTGTGGCTTATAGACAACTCTGTGAATGTCCTTGAGTGGCCTAGTCACAGCCTGGGTTTGAACCCAATCAAATATTTCTGGAGAAACCTGAAAATGTGCATCTGCCCTCATTCAACCTGACAAAGCTTGAGAGGTAAAGAGGTGAGGAGAAAAATTGCAGATAATTGCCAAATGCTAAGCTTGTCGCATCATACCCACAAATACTTGCGGCTGTAAAGGTACTAAGTTAAGAGTATGAATACTTATGCAATGTACTTATTTCACTTTTTTTTATTTTTTAATAAATTTACGAAGTTGTGACACTTCTGTTTTTGCTTTGTCATTATGGTGTATGGAGTGTAATTTGATGTGGGAAAAAAAGTTATTTAAAGCAGTTTAACATAAGGCAGCAAAGTAACAAAACAAAAAATTAAGGGGTATAAATACTTTCGCAAAGCACTGTATACTGACAGAGGAACTAAACTTTAATGAGCCTTCAATAGCCTATTCCATGCTCAAGTGCATGCATACAACTTGCCACAAAAGTAATGAATGTGTCTGACAAAATAGCAAGGATATATTTAAAGTATATATTAATAGCGGTTGCTACTTATATATATTTTAATTTAAAATGATAAGTCATGTTTGAGATCGACTGATGAAAGGTGAACATTTGGATTTTTTTTCTTTCTGCGACTAACCGACTAATAAAATTTTGGATGATAAAGCCTCTTCTCATTGACTAACGATAACAATAGTCAACTATTAATGGGGCAACCCTACACATCAGGGATGGTCAACTCTGTTCCTGAAGGGCCACTGTTCTGTATCCCTAATAAAACATGACTAAAAGAAACTAACCCAAGTCTTCAGAAATTCTTACTGTGGCCCAGCAGGATTGAAGTTGCTCCTCCCTGACCTACATGTACTATATTTTGCCATTCATAGGTGTCTTCTGCAGCATGACCATTGTCATGACATTAGTGCAGAGTTAGACGCCTTTTGTTCTTGACACTGATGGGAAGAGAAGTTTCTGGTTAACAACATCTTATTGTTCATCTTGCATTTCAGTGCTTCAGTATGCACTTGTGAAAAATCAGTTGTCTTGTGTTTTTTTTTTTTTTTACAGAATGCGGAAAAACTGGTTTCAATCAGAGCCAATGTGGTTGTTTGGAGGAAGCTACAGGTTTTTGTTCTTGGCAGTGATGAAAACGTTAGGTGGAGTTTCTGGTTAGATGCATAGGTTAAAAAAACAAACTTAACAGTTAACAGAGTAGCAAACAATTATCATTTTTGAGTTCATTTTGAGTTCTGAGCTTTCTGAGTTTGTAATATGAATTTGTTTGTGGACACTCCATTTAAACAATAGAGGGTGTTAAGAGGTATTACCAATGGAATTGAATAATTAAGTGTATTTTATTCAAGAGAGTTTATTGCACATTTAAATAAAAAGTTGAAAAAGTCAAAGTGTGTTGTGCTTTTCAAGAAATTACCTACTTGTATAATTTTTATCCACAGATCTTTTATAGCATGCACACGGCCAAATAACAAAAAGAAAGAAATGGTTCAAAGGAAGTTTATTAACACTTCACAGTGTAACAGTGTCAAAATGCGTGCTTTTTGACAACATAATTGGGCTATATATTAAATAGGATACTTACTGTTATGCAGTAGTCATCATAAAGTGACAAACATTTACAGCATTTGCATAATGATTTGGTGCAGTGTGTAACTGGTTACATGCATTGCAAAACAAATAAAGAATACACAATGACAAAAGTTTTACATGCATAATACATAAAATGTCTCATACTGTTAAAATTGAGTGTGTTTATATTTATATTTATATCTTCAAACAAACAAATATATACAGTGCCCACTGCTTCAACTACATGACATTTTTTTTTTTTTACACATTTACATGAGTAATGTACATGCAAAAGAGGATAGATACTTTAGATAACCAGATTGCCTCTTTTGTTACTCAGTAATGACTTGTTTTGCACCTGTATGTGCAAATGAATGAGCTTTTAATATCCCGTTAAACCTTTGACCTTAAATTAGACACGTATACAACATTTCTAATATTATATAGATGTGATGAGAGAATTTGCATTAGATTTTGTGTCCTGTCCTAGGCATGATAAACAGGGTTTGGATTGAGGCCTGGAAACTGCTGAACTAGGAGTTTTGCCTGCAGGTAATTACAGTAACTTTATTCATAGGTCTCTGTATACAGTGATTAAAAAAAGACAATTATTTTGCTCTGATTTAACATCTTACCTCATCCTTGCTTAGACTGCTTAAGCATTTCTGAATCCCCTCGACTGCGTCTTGAGACAGGGTCCCATTCCTCCTTAAGTTCTGAATCTGATGCCCCTGATACACACTGGAGAAGATGATGATGGTGAGGAATGAAATATAATACGCTGTAAGTAGACTAAAAAAAGGCTTGTCATTAATTATCTATTGTAGAGTTGTACAGTACCATTTTTCGCCATTTTCCTGTGTTGGGATCACACTGTTTTCCAAATCCTTTTGACTAACGTAGGTCTCCTTCTCAGCATGTGTGTCCATTTCACTACAAAGCAGAAAAAATACAAATACCACATTTATCATAAATACTGAGGATTTTAATCAGGAAAGATAGAATTGTACTCAACAACTGACACATTGATACACTCAGAAATTTATTTCTTTAAAGCAGAAGCACCCTGATAATGGTATTTCCAGTACTGAAATTAAAGATATATCCACATATTTAAGATTAGTGTGGACCACTAATAATAATCAGCCACTAAAAACCTGTATCAGTCAGCAACTAGTCTAAATATGGTGGTTACAGTCTTGTGAAATGATAGAAATCACCTGTTGTCCAACTCAGTAGAGGCACAGTTTCCATTGAAGCTGATCGATTGCTTGGAGCAATTGTGATCTTCACTGGGGGAAAAAACAAAATGGTAGTCAGACGGAGATGGTGTCAGTCCTAAGTGTGTTTAGCAGAACGTACTAGCAGCTTTTCCATAACTGCCATTATCTTGGCAAAACTGACATGAATAGAGAGAATTGTCTGTTGTTAAACTTTTACCAGCTGATTTAACTGTGTAGTTTGCTAGACCATAGACCACATCCTTTTTTAGATGTTAAACATCTTGATGATTGCATTTCTCAGGTATGCTAAAAGCTTGCTTTCATTTTAACAGTCATCCAAAATCAGACCTGTTTAGCAAGAATGCAGTGTTCTCTAAACACAACTGCTAATTCACACAAAAAAGATAGTTGTTTACAGTGTTTAAATATATATATAAAAAAGCACATACAGTCGAGGTCAAAAGTTTACATACACCTTGCTGAATCTGCAAAATGTTAAGTATTTTACCAAAATAAGAGGGATTATACAAAATGCATGTTATATTTTTTAGTACTGACCTGAATAAGATATTTCACATAGAGAAAATAATAGTTGAATTTAAAAAAAATGACCCCGTTCAAAAGTTTTCATACACTTGATTCTTAATACTGTGTTGTTACCTGTTGTTACGTGATAGTTGTTCATGAGTCCCTTGTTTGTCCTGAACAGTTAAACTGCCCACTGTTCTTCAGAAAAATCCTTTAGATCCCACAAATTCTTTGGGTTTTCAGCATTTTTGTGTATTTGAACCCTTTTCAACAATGACTGTACGATTTTGAGATCTATCTTTTCACACTGAAGACAACTGAGGGACTCATATGCAACTATTACAGAAGGTTCAAATGCTCACTGATGTTTCAGAAGGAAAAACAACGCATTAAAAGCCAGGGGTGTAGACTTTTGAACAAAATTCTTATTTTGCCTAAATATAATTTTTCTTTCATTTAGTACTGCTCTTCGGAAGCTGCAGAAGATACTTACATGTTTCCCAGAAGACAAAATAAGTTAAATTTACCTTGATCTTCAAATTAAAAAAGTTTTTTAATCTTTTCTCCTTCTGGAGCATCAGTGAGCAGATTCTGCAAGGTGTATGTAAACTTTTGACCTCAGCTGTATATGTTGCATCTGGGGCATGAAGCAGAAGGAATTTAGTGAATACATTAAAATGTGGCAAACAGCAACACACTGATAATTGATATATTTATCATACATAACTGACACAATCGTGCAAGCTCATGAGGTTAATAACTGAATCAAAGACTTCAAAATTACTTTTTCTGTTTGCATGCAGTGTCATCCTCCTGTTGGTCTTCCAACACCCTTTGCCTAATCAGAAAAGACCACAGAATAATTCAATTTAACTTTGTCTCTGCAAATAGTGTTTTATCGACAGAGTGCATTCCACAAAGTGAAAAGTGCTCTCAAACACTTACAATGATCCCATGGACATGTATTCATTGCTGTCGTCTGTAGATTCATCCTGCTTGCCGTCATTCTCATCTTTTTCCTTAATAACTGCAATCTGCCAGATAGAGGTTTGAGTTTTATTTGTGTATTTTGTCATATGGATATGTGAAAGAAGCTGTTTAAATGCGCAAAACCTTGCGTATTATTGGTATTGGAGGTTCGCTAACCTTGCGAGGATAGTCATAAAGATTGTTTTGTTGCGGAGTAGTTAATTCATATGCTGACCGTCTGTCATCCTTTGGTTCTGAATAGTCCACAGGTACAGACACTGATCTAGATCTATATTCCTGCTGAAAAAGGTAAAGCATGTGAGCATTCGCAACCTCTTAAAAGTTTTGGTACACTTGACAGATTTTTTTGTTTGTCTCTTTTTTTGATTGCTTTCTGTATTTCCTTTTATGTTTCTTTATTATCAAATGTAGGAACTGGTAGTAAGTATCAGTAGGTGTGCTTCGACATATGACTGATAACATGGAATGTAAAGACAGAGAGGGAGAGAGAAGAATTGTTTACCTGAGTATTATCTGTATGTTGCGATTTATTTTGTGATTTCTGGATCTTCATTGCCTTGACTAAGGCACTGAGCCAACCCTCCACATCTTCACTGAAAACACAAGAAAACCTTTAACACTACTTTCATGGAACTGTGTTATGATGGCAATGAGAGATATGGTTAAAATAATGATGGCAAACCTGTTTTCTCCAATAAGGAAATATTCTCTAGAGTGTTTTGGTGTATCTTCTTCCACTTTCAAGAACAGCACAGAGGATGGAGAACACTTGGATTGTTTCTTGACCCAGTCCCACTTCTGATGTTTCTCAGGATTGGTAAACAGCAAGTTGATACTTTAAAACAGGAAGATGTTCTCATTATAGTACGAAAGTACTTTATGTATTTATTCATGAGACAGTCTGTTCCTTACTTAGAAATGTCTATCACTCCCAAAGGCTTTTCTCTTTTTTCATGGTTTTCATGATATGTCAGCTGGTAGGAGTTTTCGCCCATTTTGGAGAGCCTAAAGAAACGATTTCTCCATTGTTTCTGTTAAAGATAAATAAAACTGTTAAGTTTCACAAACAAAGAAACTGTCTTTGACAGACTGCAGATATTTCGGTTTTAGGTTGAATTGCAGTATGAGACGTACAGTGTTTTTAGTCAGGCCCGATAGAGGAGGGGACTTGCGCAGGTAACCAGTGTACAATTCCTCCACCACCAGTTCACTGTAAAATTTTGCAGCTGCTTCCCCTTACAAAAAAGAAGTTAATTCAAGTGTGCTATTAGTATACTTCTTTTAAACTAAAAATATGAAAGTATACTTTCAGTCTACTTTTTATGTACTTCTCAGAAATGTGCTTTATATACTTATCAGAAATATCCTTAAAATAACATTTAAGTGTACTTGACTTATACTTAGAAAAAGTCTGAATATATTTGAGCTATACTTCTGCTATGAGAATCTGTTTTCATTGTTATACATGAGAAATGCTATTACAGATCTTCTGTACAGAATTTCCAAAACACAAGTGAAGAAATCAAAACAGATGCTTCCACACTTTAAAAAAAGCAAATACATATTTTCCAATTTACGAAACATTTTGAGTCTCAAATACTAAAAAATGCTATTTTCTTGCAACTATATAAAACCCTTGTCAGACCAACAAAATTACGCAAATGTTGTCCCAACTAGTCAAACACAGTTGTCTGAGCAAAGAATTTCATATTGTTGAAATTTTAAGGCTTTGTAAGTTCCCAGCATGCATTGCAGCATGAATAAATTATCCAGTTACTGTTATAAGATTATTGTTTGCTGTTTTCTGACTTCATTTAAAATTTTTTGTTGTTGTTTAGTCATTATTGTTAGTTATTTGTTGTACTGTGACGTAAAGATCTCATCTTTTTAAGTTGCTGATTGTCACCATTCTTGAGGGTTGTGTATCTAGTTTTGAGGCCTAGATACTTTTGCCTACTTATATCCATTCTCTGGACATCTTAATCTTGTAAAATGCTTTACGAACAAAGTCAAAGTTGTCTATATGTTAGACTAAATTATGCATAATGTTTTGTATGTTCAGATATTCATATAACAAAATATATACAAATTAATACCTAAAAAGGGACACAGTAGTATACTTTAAATATGATTTAAAGTTCACTTAAAAAAAAATAAAACTTGAGTATACTTGCAGTATGAAACTACTGAACTAGCAGTTTACTGAGACTATACTTCAAAGTGTACTAAAAATGCATTTAAAAAAGTATTTAATTAGTAAACTATTAGTATACCTATAAGTTGCACTTGCAGTACAAACTGAAAACATAGATGTAAACTAGTTGTGGTCTCAAGTTTACTACTGTTATACTTAAAAGAATACTTTTATATACTAGAAAGTGGGCCAATTTAGTTCCAAGGAGTATTAAAATAGTACACTTAAAAGTATACTACTAGTACGCTGATATCTGTATACTTACTACATAAAGTATAATTAAAAATAGACTTGAACTTTACTTAAGTATACTACATAAAATAAACTTGAAGAATACTTCTTTTTGGTAAGGGTCTGCAGAAACATAATTAAAGCCGATCAGCATTAAATAGTGCTCAATTCCATTTAGTGTTTAAGTTCCCAGTCCCATTTTTCCTAAGAGATTTTAGACTTACGAGATTTCTTGTTGTTGGACATCCTGATGTTGTTAGCCTTAGTTCTAAAATAGATGTGAAATGTTTAACTTTTATTACTGTAAGCCACTGACATATATCTGATAAACAGAAACAACAGTCATTTATGATTTTGTAAAATAGCATTCAGTGCAATGTCACTGTCAGCAGACTAATTACAATGCAATGGAAATGAACCCTTCACCATATTTCAAATGTACAATAATATGACCATATAAGATGTCTTTTAAATGTTTCGATTCAAATTTTATTTCTCTACAAGCATCGCAAAGCAGTATCATCATATTAGTAGACATATTCTGTAAGTATTGTTGCTTTACCTTGTGTCACGGTAAAAACGGTGTCCTCTGAAAAGTTTTTCGGTTCTCACAACATGTGTTAGGAGGAAGCTAACATAGGCCCTTTGTTTCTTCCAGAGAGTTCTGGTGATAAAATAAGTTCTTCCTGGTTATATGTGAGCTCATGTTTAAGATCCCTCCCCTGTGACTGTGTCTGTCATTCCTTTTGGGAACTTACCGGACAAACGTGTTCATGGAATTGTGGCAATGTGCAAAACATTATACTACAAACAAATGTAGCTTCTGAAGCACATACTGTAAGCTGTGACTTTATTATGTACACATATATACTCATAGTCTTACACACAAGTTTCTTGAACTGTAGTTTTTTATGCAATTTTTTATGCTCTTGTAGCATATTTATTCTCTATGCACATGCACTCTGCACTGATTCCCCTGGGTTTTTTGGTTCCCTTGATGATTCAAGGGGTCCTATTATGCTCTTTTACAAAGTCTTGATTTTGTTTTGGGGGTGTACTAGAACACACTTTCATGCTTGGTGGTTTCGAAAAACGCATTATTTTTAACATAATTTACATTATTACAATACATTTCTCCCAGCCTGGCACATATGGCTTGATTAGTTGTGGGTTTAATGAAGGCCCGCCTCCGAAAAACGAAATGTGTTGTGATTGGTTAGCTGTCCCACTGCATTGCGATTGGCGAACAGCTTAGACGTTATTTCAGTACTGCCACGCCCCTTGTCAAAGAAGCAAGTTCCGTGTACAACTGTTAGTGCAAGCTAGATTAAAGTGATTCTTACATTGTGAATGTTGATATTTTTCTTACAAATACACATTGATTATTATTGGACTTGTTTTGGACTGATGAGGAGAAACACCCGTCTATGCTGTTCTAAAGCTTGAAAGTGCCAAGATAAATTTTAATACAACTCTAATTGCATTCGTCTAAAAGAAGGAAGACATATACACCTAGGATGCATGGAGGGTGGGTAAATAATAAGGGAGCGTGGCACACAACCTAACACTTTTTGAATCTCTCAGTTTGTGTAAATCTACGTGGGGTTCAGAGTATAATTTTTAATCCACGTTATTTTCACGTTATAATCACTGATTAGCCTAGCCTATTCTAGTGCAGGTTTATGCATTTTGAAAAACACTCACGTTATAAGTTATACACTGTATGATGAATAAATCTCTTACCACACACTGCACACATCTGCGGCACGTTATGGCTCTGACACGGCAACTGGAGTAGATTGCGGCTTCGGCATGTGTTTCCACCCCCTGTACTGCACCATCTGCGCCGCGTTACTGCTCTGAAGTGGCCACTCTAGTCAATGCTTGTGTTTATACCCACCGCGCTGCGGCTTGTTGAAGCGGTTCTCCGCACTGCATCGCTAAAGTTAGGCTAATCCCCCACCTGGCCCCTACCCTCCCTCCAACAATTCGAATTTCCTTGGGCGGGATTTAATTTAATGATATTCTAATTGGCCGGGTTGTGACATCATTGCATGCGGAAAACAAACATTGTAGTCCAAAGAAGCCGTTCGTTGTAGTTTTTCAATAGGGATTTTTTTAAAAACGAAATATCTCCTTTTGGAGTAGACTTTGAGATTTGTAACTTTGTAGATCTTTTTTATGCCCAAAAATACACACCACACACTGACTAACATTCAAAAAGTGAAAAAGCATAATAGCACCCCTTTAAAGAAATTTTCTGCATACACTCTAAAAAGTGCTGGGTTAAAAAATAACCCAACCTTAACCCAGCTGCTGGGTAACTATGGGACAGAACACGCGTTGGGTTGTTTTGACCCAGGTGCTGGGTTGTTTATTTGACCCAACCAGTGGGTCAGGTTAACTGTGTTGCTGGGTTAAACATAACCTAATCATTGGGTTATTTGTTGTCTTATTGCCTTTATTACCTTTATATTTACCAATAATAATAAATAATCACTAAAGAATGTAAAATTATTATTGCTTTTCTGTAATACAGTCAGAAAAACACAAAAAATGCAACTGTAAACATCAATTTAATGAGTTTTCTTTCTTTTTAAAACCATTTTCAAATGGGTGCAGCTGTCAAACATTTTATCCAACCATTACAGACACATAAAACAACAATTTTAGTTGATCAGTTACTTTAAAACACAAAACTGTGTAAACTAGGCACTGTAGATTCCGATTCTGTGTCAACATTGCAGCAGCAGAACACCCAAAAATGAATTATGACGACATGAGAATCGTTCCAAACATTGTGCTATAAAACTAAGCCAAACAAGTGTCCACCAGACAATACATATGACAATTTAAAACATGTTACAAGTGGCCAGAAAAAACTGTTGGCCTTAAAAAAAATTCACACATAAAGACTTATGTCCATCAATATAATATACTGCAAGCTGGAGAAATTCCCAGGCAATGAGTCCGCTTCAGCGGCACAGCCCGTAACAAAGGCGAAGGTCTGGGATGTCGTTGCCTCATCCCCAAGGCACAAATCCAGCATGCTGGTCCCCACCTGTTAAATATATGACACTTAGCCTTGAAGACACTTAGGCCTGAAAAAATTCTCATTTTAGACGAAAATTTCAAACTGCACAGTCTTTTACATCTGAACACATCATACAGTGGTGGCCAAAATGATTGGAACACTAGTATTTTCACCAGCTAAACAATTGTTTTAAGTCAGTGATTTCTATTTTTTGCTGTAGTGTGTCAGTAGGAAGTATCAGTTTCCAAAAATTCATTATACATACACACACACACACACACACACACATATATATATATATATAAGTAAACATAACTTACAGGTTTGTATGTCAATGAATGGCTTCCAGAATTCTGTGGTTGTGGTTCTGTGGACCTTTCCTCCAGAATGGGCAGGACAGAATGAGCACTCTCCCCTTTAACATCTAGACCACAAGAATAATACAGTGCAAACTGTGAAACTTATCTCATAATCAAAACAACACATTGAAACACTTTCATATGAAAATTTTCTATAGATTGACATATTATAGAAAATACTTTACCTGAAGTCATGTCACCCAGCTCTTAATGCACCTTTCCATCTTGCAAATGTAGCCCAGTCTACAAAAAGTCTGACTCTGGATGTAGCTTCCTGAAGTCTTGTGAAATCTAATCAAGTTTGAAAAAATAAAAAAAAACACACAAATGTGGTTAAATAAGTAACTATGTATAATACCAATAACTATGGTTATTTTAATGAAAAGATCAAATTCTAAAACAAATCATGGTTATTGAATGTTACTGAATGATATAACTTACCTTCAAAGGTTTTAACCAAGGTATCAAGCTGCCTTTCCTTCAACTTCTCTATTACAAATCTGTCCATCTGCACCAGCAAGAATCTCACATATCTAGAATGAAATTTCAAATTTAGAAAATTAGAATTTCACAAAACTTATTTTATATACAAAGCAGGTTAATGCGTGTACATGCAGCACAATCTTTAAACACAGATCAGGTGATCACGTGGTTCTCCGCAGTTTTTGATTAAATCGGTCGG
Organism: Labeo catla; assembly: GCA_012976165.1. NCBI lineage: Eukaryota > Metazoa > Chordata > Actinopteri > Cypriniformes > Cyprinidae > Labeo > Labeo catla. The sequence continues at coordinate 1,479,682 of VONZ01000113.1, forward strand.
GTTTTCTCTGTATCAGCCTCCCCTGACATGCCCTCGTGTGCGAACAGGCAGCATCTGGGTGGAGGAGTGGACGAAGCGGGCGCGGGCGCGGGCGCAGGCGCATTTAGGCCCCCGCCACTGTTCTGACCGCATCACGGTCGTTACCGGGTGTTTTTAGGGAATATTTGCATATACACACATGCGATTAAATTAGCTATTGATGTGGACTGTCACAATTTTGGCTAATGCAGAACACTACTCGATGCGCAACAGAGGGGATTTAGAAGTGGGTACACGGAAAGCCAACTGGCTTTACTGGACATATCCGTGTACCTGCGTATACCCTGCACTACACCACTGCTTATACACCACGATAGTTAAAGTAAGGTGAATAGCGGAGCTAATGCAGCTACCTGAGGAAAAAAAGAGCGCGAAAATGCACAACATAAAAATGACGGATCTATCGTTGGATTCGGCAAGTCGCAAACATTGACTTGAAAAAATATGCCCTTAAAAGATCAATTTTAGTACGAAATGACATAATTCTGACAAAACATTACAAAGCCATACTGTATGCAGACAGTAACTTAACTTACCCCGATTTCTAACATATGCCTGTTTTCATGAAGCGTTAAAAAAGGGACACGTGTGCTGTATATGAATAAAACTTTGCACCTACACACACACATTTTATTTAACGATAAAGCGATTGTTGAGGCAAAAAAGGAACCTCACTATAGGCTGCTACTTAACGTTCGTTAATCATTCACAGAATAAACGCTAATCCCACACAGCGACATATCAAATATTGCATTTAACAGTGAAATCACTGTGCTTTAAACCACAACTTGTTAAAAAATAAAGGTAAATAATCATATAATCATATTAATTTACCGTATAATCCTGCTTGCTGCGAATTTCGTGACCGCCTGACGAGGAGACGAGTGAAGAATCCAGAAAGTTCGATGAAGTGGAAAAATAAACAAACCGGTTGGGTTAAAATAACCCAACCCGCGTGTTCAGTGGTGAAAGTCCATTTGACCCAGCATGATCAACCCAACTGTGTGTTTACAGTACCTCAAACAACCCAGAATTTTGACCCAGCACAATTAACCCAGCAATGTGTTTACAAAAATAACCCAGCACTTTTTAGAGTGTACTGTGCACACTTACGTGTAAAATGCATAAGACACGTTTTCAAGTCAGAATTGTTAAAGCTTTACCTTAGGATCCAACAGTCTGTGTGGACGATTATTTAAGATGTCAAATAAAGAAGTTAACCATATGTTTTAATGTACACTAAAAACGCGTTTTTTTTTTAACTGGGTTATGCCTGTTGAGACATTATGTTGGGTTATTTTTCCAGTGTTGGAACCCAATTGGGTCAGTGGCTGGGTCAATCTCACTGACCGCTGAACCTATACATCCATCCCTCCGACGAAATAAGCCAGCGCAGGCACTTTAACACAGCTGTTGTGTTACAGTCAGAACGCGGGCTTTTCATTCTTCTCAGGAGAGAGCGAGTACTCAGCGTTCTTCAGTGCAATTAAGGTTTGTATACATTTTATTCCATCTATAAAGTCTTTATTGTGCTGTAAATGATTGTTTTATTTTATTTTACGCAACGCAACATACAGATTAGATGTCAGTCAGCTAACAGTTAATGTTAAATGCGTCAGCAACGGTCGTTTCGCGTAAAGTAAACGCCTTTCCTTGTATAACATAAACTGATTTTATTAAGTTGGCTTGAGAAAGCCAACTTACTGAAATCCGACTTAAACTTATAGTTATTAAGTTGGCTTGAGAAAGCCAACTTACTGATATGCTATTTAAACTTATTATTATTAAGTTGGCTTGAGAAAGCCAACTTACTGAAATCCGTCTTAAACTTAAAGTTATTAAGTTGGCTTGGGAAAGCCAACTTACTGATATGCTATTTAAACTTATTATTAAGTTGGCTTGAGAAAGCCAACTTACTGATATGCTATTTAAACTTATTATTAAGTTGGCTTGAGAAAGCCAACTTACTGATATGCTATTTAAACTTATTATTAAGTTGGCTTGAGAAAGCCAACTTACTGATATGCTACTTAAACTTAAAGTTATTAAGTTGGCTTGAGAAAGCCAACTTACTGATATGCTATTTAAACTTATTATTATTATTATTATTATTCTTACTAAAACCGTTGACTGCTACTCCTCCTAGAGCTTTAACTCTACAAACTCTAAACTCAGCCCAGATCTTCAGACTGATCTGAAGTTAGTTGCTATATCTTTTCTAACTGATCGGACTTACGATTTTCCTAAAAATGCCGATTAAAACTGGGAAAAATCCCATAGACTTACATTGACGGAATGTTCAAATGAGCCAACACTTTTCAAATTTCAACTGTCAAAATCCCCAGAATCCTTTGAGCCTCAATCAAACTTCCCTTCTATGTTTCTAATTTCTAATCCATTTAAACTCATTCAAACTCTATCTATCTATCTATCTATCTATCTTGAAACATGCTAACGACATGCTAATCATGCTAGAAACATGCTAGTGACATGCTAGTCATGCTAAAAAACATGCTAGCGATATGCTAGTCATGCTATGCTAGTGACATGCTAATCATGCTAGAAACATGCTAGTGACATGCTAATCATGCTAGAAACATGCTAGCGACATGCTAGTCATGCTAGAAACATGTTAGCGACATGCTAATCATGCTAGAAACTTGCTAACGACATGCTAATCATGTTAGAAACATGCTAGCGACATGGTAGTCATGCTAAAAAACATGCTAGCGACATGCTAAAAATGCTAAAAAACATGCTAGCGACATGCTAGTCATGCTAGAAACATGCTAGCGACATGCTAATCATGTTAGAAACATGCTAGCAACATGCTAGTAACTTGCTAATTGTGCTAGCAACATGTTAACCATGCTAGAAACAGACAAGCAACATGCTAGTAACTTGTTAATGTTAAAAAAATGCTAACAACATGCTAGTAACTTGCTAAAAATGTTAGAATCATACTAACAACATGTTAATTATCTATCTATCTATCTATCTATCTGACAGACTGAATTCAGACTTTAAAACTTCAAACTATTTCAGACTGAAAACCATCCAAACTTAAAACTTTTTAAAACTTCTTAAACTTTCTAAACTTTTTTAACTTTTTAAACTTTACAAACTTTTTAAACTTTACAAACTTTCTAAAACTTTCTGCTCCGGATTTCTCAAGCCAACTTAAAGTTTGTCTTGACGAACTTTTTTATCTAGTTATTATTATTCTTCTGAGACTAAAATTTATCAACTCTAACTCCTCCTAGAGCTTTAACTCTACAAACTACAAACTCAGCCCAGATCTTCAGACTGATCTGAAGTTAGTTGCTATATCTTTTCTAACTGATCGGACTTACGGTTTTCCTAAAAATGACATTTAAAACTGGGAAAAATCCCATAGACTTACATTGACGGAATGTTCAAATGAGCCAACACTTTTCAAATTCCAACTGTCAAAATTCCCAGAATCCCTTGAGACTCAATCAAACTTCCCTTCTATGTACTGTATTTCTAATCCATTCAAACTCATTCAAACTCATCTATCTATCTATCTATCTATCTATCTATCTATCTATCTAACCTAGCAAATAAAATCATGCTAGTAGCTTGCTAATCATGCTAACAACATGCTAGCAACTTGTTAATCATGTTAAAATCATGCTAACAACCTGCAAGTAACTTGCTAATCATGCTAACAAAAAGCTAGTAACATGCAAATCATGCTAGAAATATGTTAGCAACCCACTAATCATGCTAGAAACATGCTATGCTAACAACCTGCTAGTAACTTGGTAATCATGCTAACAACACACTAGTAACTTGCTAATCATGGTAGTAACTTGCTAATCATGCTACAAACATGCTAGCAACTTTGCTAATCATGCTACAAACATGCTAGCAACTTGCTAGTCATGCTAGAAACATGCTAGCAACTTGTTAATAATGCTAGAGACATGCTAGCAACTTTGCTAATCATAAGTTAAAACATGCTAGCACCCTTGTTAATCATAGAAACATGCTAAAGAACTTGCTAATCATGCTAGAACATAGAAAACATACAAGCAAGAACTTGGTAATCATGTTAAAAACATGCTAAGCAACTTGCTAATCATGCTAGAAACATGCTGTGAAACATGCCAAGAACTTGGTAATCATGTTAAACATGCCAAGAACTCTTTGCTAATCATGCTAGAAACATGCTAAGAACTTTGCTAATCATGTTAGAAACATGCTAAATTTGCTAATCATGTTAAAACATGCTAGCAACTTGCTAATCATAGCAACATCCTAGCAACTTGTTAATCATGCTAGAAACATACAAGAACTTTGCTAATCATGCTACAAACATGCTAGCAACTTGTTAATCATGCTAGAAACATGCTAGCAACTTGGTAATCATGTTAAAAACATGCTAGCAACTTGCTAGTCATGCTAGAAATATGCTAGCAACTTGTTAATCATGCTAGAAACATGCTATCAACTGGGTAATCATGCTAGAAACATGTTAACAACATGCTAGCAACTTGCTAATCATGTTAAAAACATGCTAGCAACTTGCTAATCATGCTAGCAACATCCTAGCAACTTGCTAATCATGTTAAAAACATCCTAGCAACTTGCTAATCATGCTAGAAACATGCTAGCAACTTTGCTAATCATGCTACAAACATGCTAGCAACTTGCTAGTCATGCTAGAAACATGCTAGCAACTTTGCTAATCATGCTAGAAACATGCTAGCAACTTGCTAATCATGCTAGAAACATGCTAGCAACTCCAAGTTAATCATGCTAGAAACATGCTAAATAATATGCTAATCATGCTAGAAATATGCTAAGAACTTGCTAATCATGCTAGAACATGCAAGAAAACATACAAGAACTTGCTAATCATGTTAAAAACATGCTACCAACTTGCTAATCATGCTAGAAACATGCTAGCAACTTGCTAATCATGCTAGAAACATGCTAGCAACTTGCTAATCATGTTAAAAACATGCTAGCAACTTGCTAATCATGCTAGCAACATCCTAGCAACTTGCTAATCATGTTAGAAACATGCTAGCAACTTTGCTAATCATGCTACAAACATGCTAGCAACTTGCTAGTCATGCTAGAAACATGCTAGCAACTTTGCTAATCATGCTAAACATGCTAGCGACATGGTAATCATGCTAGAAACATGCTAGCAACTTTGCTAATCATGCTAGAAACATGCTAACGACATGCTAATCATGCTAGAAACATGTTAAAAACATGCTAACAACTTGCTAATCATGCTAGAAACAGACTAGCAACATGCTAGTAACTTGGTAATAATGTTAGAATCATCTATCTATCTATCTATCTATCTGGCAGACTACATTCAAACTTTAAAACTTCAAAATATTTCAGACTGAAAACCATCCAAACTTAAAACTTCTTAAACTTCTTAAACTATTTAAACTTTTGAAACTTCTTAACTTTTCAAACTTTTCAAACTTTTTAAAACTTTCTGGTCCGGCTTTCTCAAGCCAACTTAAAGTTTGTCTTGACAAACTTTTTATCTAGTTATTATTATTCTTCTTCTTACTAAAACTGTTAACTCTAACTCGTCCTAGAGCTTTAACTCTACAAACTCCAAACTCAGCCCAGATCTTCAGACTGATCTGGCCGGGTGTGCTATATCTTTTCTAACTGATCGGACTTACGGTTTTCCTAAAAATGACGTTTAAAACTGGGAAAAATCCCATAGACTTACATTGACGGAATGT